>CM062811.1:529025270-531425270 GCA_031772625.1 Pinus tabuliformis | reverse complement strand
ATTGTGAGGATTTCTCAACTAAGAGATCAAGTACAAGATATTGATGAAATTATCTATAACAAAGAACTTGTGAAATCAACACTCTATGGACTACTACATTCATGCAATTCATTTTTAGCAGGTATAAGTAGTCAAAACAGAAGCTCAAGTTTGGAAGAACTATGGGAAGTTTTTTCTCAGGAAGAATCAACACTTTTGTCTACATAAAGTGTAACAACCCTGGTTAAAAAAATCCATGTAAAAATATATAAGAACACGATCATGGGACACATATTCCAAGTTGAATGGTGGGAAAAACATCCTAGTGGGTGTTCACTACGATTATGATGGCTAAAGGAAATTGGCAAAGGAAAAAGAAAAGGCTTTGGAATGGAAAAATGGAATTTTTGGCACATTTATTTATGAAAATAATGGAAATTAGGAGAAAAAGAAGGTGAAAGGTCACATGTTGCATGTGAGGAGGAAAATGAAGGAAAATAATGGAAAATGAAGAAAATAGGGGCCTCATTAATAAAAAGGCTTCTAAGTATCATTTGGAAATATTTTTCTCAAGTTTTTCTTTGGAGCAAGAAAGCAAAATAAGGTAAGAGGAAGGAAGGAGAAAGTAAGGAAGAGCATGATCAATTAGCTACTACAATATTCTTTGTAGGTATGAAATTTCACGTGTTTTTTCCTTGCTAGATTTGGCATGCATGGTATTGCATGTGGTTCTTGCTATTATGGCATGGTTTTTTCCAGGTGTGGCAGTGTTTTCATCCTAGCCTTGCCATTTTTGGATAGCCATGCTGTAATGGGTTTCTCATGTTTGGTGTGAGCTAGATTTCCAAATGGATACAAAGTAGAGTGAGGTGAATCTTCGAGTGATGGAACACATAGCCTAGTGGTCCCTGAACCGGAGTATGGAACATGGTAAAGACACTAGCCTAGTAACCCCTTAACCATATTGTGGGTTGTGGTAAACCCAAGATTATGTGCGTTGGTGGGCCTAGGAATCCTTTCTCTTGAATGGAGGGATATATGGTAAAGCCAAGAGGTGTGGATTGCTCTCCGTTGGGCCTAATAATGGTGGGTTAGGATATGCGGTAAATATTGCAGAGTGGGTCTTGGTTTAGGGCCTAGTGATTTGCTGTGGATTGCGATAAAGCCTAAGAGACTAAGAGACAAGAAAATTCCTCACATTGTAGATGGAGAAATTCGTTGGTATCCATGCGTGTTGTGACCTAGTGATTTTTGTTAGGATATTCCGACACATAGGAAATAGTTAAGTACAACTTGGTCTAGTATATAGTTAGGGATAGAGTTAGGTAAAGTGTGTTTCTTTACTATGAATATTTTGTAACTTACAATCTGATGGCCACGATATGTAGTGATCCAATGGTTCATTCTCTCCTCGGTATTACCGACACTTGATCCATGGCTTAACACCCAATTGGTCCATGATCTCTATTTAAAGAGAATGGAGGGTCATTTGTAGGGTAATCCATCTACGAGAGAAGCATATGTAAATTTTCATTATTTTATTAATAAATTGCCTGAAGTGGCCACATTGGCTCAGGCCGTGGACTATTTCCCTCTTTGAGGGTTTTAACCACGTCAAAATACTGGTGTATTGATCTATGATCTATTTGTGAGTGGTGTCCTTTGCTGTTCTGTCTAAGGAACTTACCCTGTAAATTCCTACATGGTATCAGAGCTATTTGAGGGTCGCGTCCGTTGGTGATCCAAATCTGAAGCCGGTAGAACTGCATCCGATAACCATTTCCTAGATCTACTATTTTTGACTGCTTTCGGGCCAAGAGGACTGCTCTGTTGTGTTGGGAGCATCTGTTCCAGTGAGGAATCCCTTTCGTTTCACGCGAAAAGGTTTCTGGTAGCCCTAGCTGCGTCATTTTTAAGATCTGGAGGTATACAATGTTTATTTGCAGTTTACAGTCATTTTCTCTCTAATTATTTCAGTTTCGGTTTATTTAGCCTTTTTAATTACCAGATATATACCTTTCATTTCTATGTAGGCTCTTTGCCCTGTGACTCTGTGCGATCTGGGCAAATCAGAAATAGAAAGGAAGGATTTTTCTCATGCGTATGCTCTTTTCCGCTGCGCCTTAGTGTGATCTCGGAAAATCAGAAACATTGAGGAAAATATTTAGTTTCCAGCTAAAGCTAACTTTGAGCCGCAAGGTTCATTTTTGAAAATATCTAGTTTCCAGCTAAAGCTAACTTCAAGCCGCAAGGTTCGTTTTTTTTGTATGTCCGTGTTGGGTTTTGTGTTTTTTGTTTTGTAGGGAAAAAGAGCTTTCTCAAAGCAAGCACGCAACCCAAAGCATCAACCTCCCTCCCTCTATCTCTCTCTCTCTCTCTCAAACTTTTTGTATAGGTCTTGGGTTCAAGTCTCCATTTTGTGGGGGCGGAATTTTCATTTCCGCACATTCCCGCACTTCGTCAACAATTTCATCAATTTTTCTTCAAAAAGCCATAACTTCTTCATCGGAAGCCGTTTTCATAACCGTTTTTTTGAAACAGCCTAATTTTTTTAGATCTTTCGATTGAAACACTTAGTTTCAGCATCTATAGCTTCAGTTTTTTTAAAAATGGAAAGTCCATGCCAAGTTATTCTTGACATCACCAACTACTTCCAATGGTGGTCCTACATTGTGGATTTACTTAGAAGTAAAGGTCTTTACAGAATAACCATAGGCCAAGAGACCAAACCAAAAGATGAAGACAGGGCAACTCAATGGGAAAATAGGCAAGACCAAGCACGTGGGTTGATAGGGATGTCTATTTCTCCAGATCTTAGATTCCATATTGCAGAACTTGATACTCCTGATGAAGCAATGAAACAGATTACTAAAGTCTTTGGAATTAAAAATGAACTTAAAGCCCATCAACTTGAAAATGAGTTGCTTACATTGGACCTCAATAATTTTTCTTGCATTGAAGATTTTTTGTCCAAGTTCAAGACCCTTAGACTTCTCTTGGAAGGTGTTAAGATTAAGAAAGAATATAGTAGCCTTATCTACTCCATTCTTACTAAGTTGGGACCATCCTATTCTGTGTTTGTTTCCACCTTCCATTCTACAAGAGAAGCCCTCATTTCTCAAGGACAAACCTACAAGTCCCCTTCCTTTGATTCCTTTTGTGATTCTTTAATAAGAGAACAAGAAAAACTCTTACACCTTGGTCTTCTTCATCTTGGAAACTCTTCTAAGAAAGAATTAGCCACCCAAAAGCAACCAAATCCAAAGAATCCTAAGAAGTTGTATCCTAAAAAGAATGGTCCTAAACCAAACAAGGGTCCTAAGCAATTTCGGCCTCAAAATGAAAAATCATTTCAACAAAATGATAAGACAAATAAAAACAAAGGGAAGAAGACTGATAGGCATTGCAACTTTTGTAATCGAGATGGCCACTTAGAATCCAAATGCTTTAAGAAGATGGAAGCCTTGGAAGCAGCAATGAAGAAGCATAACATCCATTTGGAGCAATCTTCAACTTCAACTTCATCTTCAGGAATGGCACTTTCTGCATGTGGTTGTCAAGCATCTCGATCTAGCTATGCACTAAATGTATCTTCTTCTTCTCATTCTCATGAGTGGCTCATTGATTTTGGAGCTTCTTATCACATGGCCAAAAACAAAGCCATGTTTTCTTCTTTAAATGATTGTAACACCAAAAATATATATGTTGGTGATGATAGATCTGTTAGTGTTGTAGGGATTGGAACTTTTCATCTAGACAATGGTTAGTTTAATGATGTATTATGTGTTCCAACCTTATCCTGCAACCTTCTATCTGTATATCAGGTAACCCATTCAGGTGAAGGTAAAATAGTTGAATTTTGACCTCACGATGTTGTAATTAAGGACCTAAGAGATCCTAGACAGATTTTAGCTATTTGCATTGCTGATGATTCTACAAGGTTGTATAAGTTTCACAACTTTGGGTCATCAAATATTCCCTCAGTATTTGTTTCTCATAATGATGAAGTGAGCAAACTTTGGCATGAGCGATTTGGTCACTTAAACTATCGCTCTCTTCAGAATCTATGTAAAGAAAATATGGTGACAGGTCTTCCAATGGTATCTTGCAGAGATGGTGTTTGTTCTGGATGTGTACTCAGAAAAAATCATCGAGACAGTCTTGAAAAACGTGCCTCTTGGCATGCCTCAGCCCCTTTACAGCTCGTGCATAGTGATTTATGTGGTCCACTTCCAGTTGCTTCATTCTCTGGCTACAAGTATTTCTTAACTTTCATTGATGATTTCTCCATACGCACTTGGGTATACTTCTTAAAACTCAAGAGTGAAGTATTTAACTTGTTCTTGGCCTTTAAGGCCTTTGTTGAAAAACAATCTGGACATCAAATTCTTAAGCTAAGATCTGATAATGGTGGAGAATATGTTAAAAACACATTCACCAACTTTTGCACTGAGAATGGAATTCAATGCAACATACTGTTCCATATACTCCACAACAAAATGGTGTAGCTGAAAGGAAGAATCACACCTTAAAGGAAATGGCTAATTATATTCTTCAATCTAAAGGACTTACTCTTAATTATTGGGCATAAGCAATTAACTGTGCAAATTACATAATAAATCGCACTCCTACTAAGGTTTTAAAGAATATCACTCCAGAAGAAGCATGGAGCTCAATCAAACCAGATGTAAGTCACTTTCGTGTTTTTGGAAGTGAAGCATGGGCCCATATTCCAGATGAGAAACATAAAGCTTTAGAACCTAAGAGTGAAAAATGTATTTTTGTTGGATATTCTGAAGATGTCAAAGGATATAGACTTATTCCACTTAAGTCCAAAAATGTTATCATTAGAAGAGATGTAAAGTTTGCTGAAAATATATCGGCCTGCAAGCCTAGTTCGACAGATGTGCCACCTCTCCCTATCTCTTCTACTTTTGAAAATATTTCTTCTTTAGATGATGAAAGAGAGGATGAAAATCCTCCCCCACCTTCTCAGGATTCTCCTTCAGCTCCTCAGCTTCCAAAATGGTTCCGTGCTACTCGGGATGCAACAGTTGATCTTGCCAGTGATCCTACAGATCAGCGACGTACACATTCTCAGTTCGAGAGAGCCTCTTCTTTACTGGCTCAAGCTTCATAGAATTATGATCCTGACACCTTTGCAGAAGCTTCGGGCCATCCAGATTGGGAAGCAGCTATGAATGAAGAATATCATTCATTATTGGCAAATGATACATGGGATCTTGTTCCTCTATCGAAGGGACGAAAACTTGTTAGATGCAAATGGGTTTACAGAACCAAGTATGGACCAGATGGGAAAGTTGATAAACATAAAGCTCGTCTTGACATTTTCATCCCTGAACTAATTCCTAGGTAGTCTTGTTAAATACTTTCTTAATGTATTTTATCTCTATAATGCACTATGACTACGAATTTGTTCTCTTGAACTCTCTATTTAGTTCTTTCTTTGTATCAGGTAGCGAAGTGGCTAGGTTTATTGTACTGTACTTAATATATCATGATAATGCTCTGTATTGTAGCACTGTGACAAGTTGATATTTCTTCATATCTTGATGATTGATTTCTTATGCTTTCCATGCAACTTTTGTGACAAATGAAAATTGCTCGAGATCCTTTGATCCCTGACCCATAAAAACATGCATCTTTACTGTGTTAGCCATATTAAATGGGGAAAGTGGTGGTGGAGGTAGAGTGGATGGATAGGGAATCTAGAAGTGCCTCGATTACCTAACTGCGACGCACCTTGAGACATGCTAGGGTTGCTCCTTTCTTCTTTTCTTTCGAATTCACCCAATAGAAGACTGTAAATAGCTTCAGCGAAATTATCATGGACCATGGTCTATTCTGAATCTCTTTCTGCTCCATGTAGATCCAGCCTTTCTTCCTTTAAACGTCAATCTGCTTGCATGTGTAGTACACCCTTCAAACATAACAACATCTTAATCCAGGGCTTTAAGGAATTCAAATACTTACATCACGGAACCTTGAAAAACTGTCTCTCAAATTCAATGTAGGATATCAATGTGTCGATGGTGAATTCAGTAATAAAGTCTTTGAGAACACTATCGATCCAGTAATCAAAAACTCTTGTGATATTATTTTCAGTCTCCTTAAGTTTCTTAATCAACTGTGAGGTCTACATAGTAGGCTCATCGTGCTTCCACCAGGTATTACTTTTAGCTTGTTTTGAAAGCCACTCATGTAGCTCATTAGAGAACGATGCACAAAATATCTCATGATGATCTATAAAGATATAATTCTACAACCACCTTTCTATTGGCAGGGACAAATTTCTATTCTCTTGTGCTGGAAATTCATGCACCTTCAGATCGACCCAATCTTGAATCTCTTTTTTGGTCAGTTGCCACATCACATATCCCTCAAATAGTTCCTGGTCCTAGAAAGAAAACCATTTTTTGGCTTTAAGGGCTTATGTTCAGAGTTAGTTGTGCTAACCAGAAAAACCCTTTATCGCTGACCCTTTCGGCAACGATCTTCTCGTGTAGACTGCAGTCTCACCCAAGCCAATATTGGGGGATGTTCGAACCAGGTTTCAACATCCATAAGGATTATGGAGTATGGATCTTGACTTATTCTAATACCTACAAATCTATTACTACACTATGTAATCTTACTTAATATTATAATGAATATGATCTATTCATACAAAAATAATTTTCAGATCTAAAACTCTATCTACTATGCATAAATCAATGGACCTTAACTATAATTAACTATAACAACATTCATATATTAATTCTGATCTTATCTTTTACTATGCAAGAGAAAAGTAAACAATTATTGCATAAAGTGAAGTACAAAATGTAAGTACACAGGTTTTCCTTCAAAATCTTCTTTATTATCTCCAGATCTCCATAATTACAATCCTTATTACCATGTGCACAAAACGATAGGGGCCTGCGCACACAATTGCAAAATTATCAAGGTCTTCACGCACACATTTGTAGGAGCCTGCCCCTTCTCTCTAACACGGAAAGATATGACAATTAAAAACTCAAAAACATAAAAACATATTATTGGCTTAAGGGGGCCTGACCCATGTTCAGAGTTGTTCGCACTAACCAACAAAACCCTAACTATTGGCCCTTTTAGCAACAACCTACATAATATAGGCTACAGTCTCACCCAAAGTAGTATTGGGGGATGCTAGAACCAGGTTTCTACATCCAGAGACAGTGTGCTAAGTGGTCTTAGACTTGCATAGCTCAGATATTCCTTCATATAGATCAGTATCCTTCTGGGGCTTACTACTGTAACTTAGGTGAAATGGCTTCTAGACCTTTGTAAAGGTTTGTCATAAGTCTTTATAGACGCGAAGGAAGAAGTCTGTCTACTTTTGTGCACTAATCAATAGCCCTAGGTTTTCCTTCATGCATATCTATCCAATTCGTCAAAAATCATACCAAAATTAACCCTTAACTTCGCGAACATAGATAATTACTTAAGATATGCATAAATATGATAGATTCACTAGATTCTCATAGAATTTATACATTTTTCCAAAGAAAAGAAATTATAAAGTGGCAGATCATAACACAAACAAAATAGACAATAATACTCAGATGCACAATATTTCTTCAAAATCACTCTTTATTAAGCTTCAACGTTCAGATTACATACTTCTTTACCCCACACACTTAGCTACAAGGGTCTGCACACTCAATAGCGGACTTACCAAGGCCTCCTTCACACACATTTGTAGGAGCCTTCCCCTTTCGCCTTAGCACTTGCCCAAAACAATCCTTATCTTGACTTCCAGTTATCCACTACTAATAGTTACCTCTTCTAGACTCGCTCTGACTCAAATATATAGCATTTCCAATACAATACAATGGTTCGTAGACCGTGGGTGAGTCTCAAAACCAACCTATTTACTTATCAAAACAACAGGCTAAACCCCTTTCACTCCTATCCGTCTGCGCGCTCTGCATCCACATTTCACTGAGACTTTACATATTTTTACAAAAAATTTACAAAATTTGGGTTAACTAACCCCAAAACTGACACTAGGGACCCTATCCCAACAGGACCTCAACATAAATATGGTGACTTGCCCTCGAGTCACTCAGTTGGTGCCTCAATATTGCTACAGAGACCACCTAGACCGACTTGTAATACTGCAACTTTAGTAGCGCTTTGCGTCGCGGCCTATTGCACTTCTTCAACTAACTTCTCTGTTGTCAGGCCTTCCACTACTAGGCACATTATCCTCTGTGCCTGATACAACACCTTTAGCTTTTCCTAGAGAAATAGAGTAACCTATCAGGCTTCCTCTAGCCACAACTATAATCTAGTCTTTAGGAAGGCCTCTTTTCTTTGTAACTATTTTGTCTGTGCTTGTAGTTGCTTGCCGTCATGTAACTTCGCAAGGCACTATGCTAGCACCAAAGTCCATGCAATCGCTCGGACTTCATCATACTTCTGTTATGTCTCCTAGACATCACTGTTCAACCTCTGCAAGTTCGTCCACAACTCCATTTATTGGTCAAACATCCCTGCATAGTCTGTGACTACAGTATTGGTTAGCACTAGTATTGCAGCAGGAATGTTGCAGCTCCTAGGTTGCCAACTTTACTTTTGTCAACCCAGTAGTTCGTAACAAACTTGGAATCATCAGGGCTATATGCACAAGTACTACTTCTTACTGTAGGTTGTCACTTGGTCAGCTGACGAAATATCACTAGGAGCTCAAGCCAACTTCTATAGATCTCAGAAGAAGTTCCATGTGTGATGAAAGAAAGAAAGATTACTCTTTAGAGATTATTCTAATTGTAGAAAGGAAAAAGACTGGAATGTAAGGCAAGACCTAGTAAACCCTAATTTACAAGCTAATTCTACTTTTGCGAAAAAACACTATGAAAACCATGAAAGTAATGCCATTACCTACACAAGGAAGAAAACGACATCTAACCAAGCTATTTCTAGAAGTAAATAAGCAAAAAACATATTTTTGGATTTTTATGTGAATTTAACATGCATTTAGTTTATTGTGTGTGAGTGTGGCAGTGAACAAGTGGTGTTAAAGGGTGGTTTTAGAGCTTGGAAGGATGGAAGATGGTGTGGATGGGTCCTAGGAGGTCTTAGGTGCCCTTCTAGAGGCTTTTCCACATTCGGCCTTCAAAAGAAAGCCTACAGGAAAAAATATAGGAGGACACAGGGAAACTACAGGAGGAAAATAGGGAAACTATAGGAGGCCTATAGGAGGAGGCCGAGAGAAATTTACACTATTTTGAGGGTGTGAGAGTGGGTGGAAAAGGTGGAAGAAGGTTGGGGTGAGGTGTTAGGGTGCCTAAGGTCTACCATGAACCACCAGGAGAGAGAAATATGATTGGGCTTGCCCAAGGAGAGAGGAAGAAGTTCTATGAAAAATGCATGAAACTAAGGCAGAATTGAGGTGAGGTTTGGGAAGACCTATAGGGCATGGATCAGATGGAGGATGTGATTGCTGATAATCTGGCCTACTGCTGGAAGAGATCTACTGCAAAGGGACTGACAGTTAACCATGAAGATCAAGCAAACGATGGAATGAGTGTATTTAGGAAAAACAGAGTTGTGCATTGAAATGATCTAAACTATGACCTATGAAAGGAAGTGCTAAGAAATGCTGCAAGAAAGGAAAGAATGAAAGAGGAATATTGAAAATTAGGAAGTGAACATGATGAAGGAGATCTAAAGCAAAGAAAAATTGGACTATTAACCCACTAAAAGCTGCAAACACTAGAAGTCCTATGAATGAGGAAAATTTGTGTTCTTAGGGCAGAAAGAGGGTCTTTGCCTCAATTCATGGTCCCAGAGGGAGGAAGAAAGGCCAAGGCACTATTGCTAGCCTTTTGAATATTTTATAATCACTGCTCAACCTACTACAGAAAGCACAAATGGAAGAAACTACCAAATCATCAAAAGCAACCTATTCTTAACCATAAAAGGAATAAATCTAATAGAAAATTAATCTACAACTGAGGTAAGCATACAAATAAAAGTAAAGAGAAGCTTGCTTGCTTGGATAGGGCCCTAACCCAAGAGCTTCATCCCTTTGAGGTAACTTAGTGCTAGCTCGAAATGGATTCCATCTTCATTATCAAAAAATAGCAAGTTTACATGAAACTGTCACAAAATAATAAGCTCGAAATTTGAGCAGAGTTTACATAAGCAAAAAATATGACCCTAGTGAGGCCCTAGGCCTCTCTACTTATACATTTGAAGCTACCAAAAAATTCCTTAAAATCAAGGAGGCTTGGCTCCCAAAAATCGAGATAACTATCAGTCATCCTCCACTTGCTCGACTGCCTTGTAGTACATGATTCGGCTGCTTGTACTCCAAGTTGAATGAAGCTGAATTCAAGGTGAGGAGTAATAAATGAGTGGGATTCCCTCCTATAAGTCCTTTCCTCTGTCTACTTTGAGTTATTGCCACCATTTGACCACTGGATCCTTGAGTTTGACCGCGAAATACATCAATAATTTTCATTAAATACATGTTAGACCACATGGCATCATAACTAACTCAACTCACTCTTTAAGCATAAATATAATCAAAAAATCATACAATAAGCTAAGAGAATGGTTTATTTGACTAGGTTAGGAGGTAAAATGAGCTCATATAATTACCCATTTATGAGGCTCATCATCAACTCCCTACTGAAGGTGTTGCTCATCCTCTGAGCAACTTAGTCAATCTCCTCATCTTTTATGGCCTTGGTGGCTTCCCTAACATCCGAAGCTTCTGATGTGGTCAACTCATGTTGGTCATAAAACTCTGTCTTTCTTTCTATGTCCTTCCACTAATCCTCCTCTTCTTCTTCTCTTCTACCTTCCAGCATGCCTAATAGGAGTGGGGAACTTAGTTTGAGGGCAATCCAATTGACCTTCAGCCTTTGCATGGAGCACTTGTACATTTTCACTCTTTTCAATGCCTCCTTCAGCCTCATGGGGCAATGGTATTCCCTGATCTACAAACTATGAGGTAAGGTGTTCCATCTCCTCATGCATGCATGCACACAGTCATCCCCAAGTAGCCTTTGCATATCTTCAAAGTGTGCAATGGCTTGTGCCTGATTGGTTAGATATTTAGGCGCAATCTAAGGGTCATTGGCAAGTAGGTTGTGTGTGTTGATGAGTGCCATAGGATCTAATGTCTTAGTTCTTATCATTAATGGCTCATTCTGCTTTTTTATCATTAATATTTTCATTTCTTCTACCCTCAATTTTTCATGGTTCATCCATGAGGCCATGGCCATTAGTTGCAGGTCCCTTAGCTTGGAATTGGGCTCCCACACATTCATGTTTATGAGGGCCATGTTGTGTACATAGAAATTTTCCATCTTTGCTTTATCCTCCGAGGTGCTTTGGTCACACAGGTCCATGAACTACCTGTAGTCTTGGAAAGGCATTGTGCCTCTTTGTGCCAAAGTCTTTATTTGGAATTGAAGCCATTGGTCCTTTAGATAGAGGCCATAAGATTTGGTTGGTGTCCTGCATTGTAATGCCTCCATGGACAAGCTGGCCATGTATGCCAGTTGAGTCTCTTTCTCTTGCAGCTGCCTCCTTAGGATTTCATTCTCATTTTCTAGGTGGCTTCTTGTGATGGCTTCTCTATCTCTGAGAGCACTCAATTCTCTGCCCATTTCCCTGAGTTTGTTTTCCATATGGCCAACATCCTCAACCCCTTTGGATTTGGCTATATACATCCACCTATGTTTTCTCTCTCCTTCTTTCTCCAATTCAAAAAACAGTAGGATTGCAAATTTCTGTGGAATTATTCTGCATCCCTCAAGTAGATTTTAATAGGAGGAAAGACTAGGTTGGGGGCAATTTCTTGTAGCTCTTTTGCTTCCTTCTTCACCTCTGGTTTTCCTTCTATCCTTTCCTAACGCTTTTGGGTCTCTTGTAGTTTAGACAGTGTCTCTTGTAGGACTGTCTCAGCCTCCTGTAGGTCTGGTATTGGGTCCTGTAGTACTACCTTCCCCTTCCATGTAGAAGATCTTGAAGTCCCCATTTCATATGTGATAGGTGTCTTGGGAGGAGACTCTTTCAACTTGGTAGATGGTGAATCTTCAATGGTAATGGGAACTTTTGAAGAGGGCTGAGGTTTGCCTGTTTAAATTCTTGTGCTCTTCCTTGCCCTAAAATACATGGAGGTCTGTCTTTTTCTCTTCTGCTTTGGCTTGACTGGTGTACTGAGGGTAGTCAGGGAAGTTGCTACCTCTCTTTCCAAAGTCTCAGGGGACTCTTCCCCTTGCTCTTCCATCTCTCCCTCCTTTTCTCCTTCTTTTGTCTCTTCAAGTTTTCCCTCCTCTGTTTCTTTTTCTTCCTCCTTCCTTTCGTGCTCTACTGTGTCACCACTGGCTTCACCTTCTCCTCTTTATTGTTCTTCCTCCTCACTGCCAGTAGGACTGACATCATAGGTTAATGCTTTTATGTCATCCTCAGTTGTCATATTTCAAAAAACTTCCCATGCTATAGGGAGTGTAAAGGTATGGAGGGCTTCCTCTACTAGGAGTTTGATTAAGCCATGGTGAGCTAACTTCCCTAAACTTCCTGCTTGTACCTTGGTGCTAGAGTCAATGAGGGATAGAAGGAGAAAATAAGGGATATTGAGCTTTTGAGGTGCTGGGGTATCCATGCCATACCTCAAGTCATGGAGGATTTTGAAATGATAACCATAGACAATGTCGTGCCTCCCCTCACAAGAAATGTATTTGATTATTGGTAGCTAACCTCATCCCAAAGATATGGTATACTAGCCCTTCTAATTCCATTTTTATCTTACACAGGGGTTTCATTATTTTGGAAGAATTTCTTCTTGGTATCCTGGCCAATGGGTTTTTCATATTTACTCCAAGGCAGCCAAAGGGGAAGGGTAGTGACCCTACTGATAAATTTTGGGGTTATTTCGAGGGAGAGGCCTCTAATGTTTATAGTGGCATGTGTTCTTGTGTGAGGGATCAGAGAGAGAGAAAATTCTTGGGCAATCTCCTCATCAAACCCTCGGAATTTCTCCAAAACGTTCATCCAGTTTGCCCTTGTAAATATGTCCACTACTTGAGGATGTGCATGGAGCCTAGTGGAGTTAGTGGGCTCCCTTCTCATAAACCCTCCTATCATACTGCCTGTTCTTTTTTTAAAGAAACAAATATGGAGGTGGAGACAGAGAGTTTTTGAGAAAAAATAAAAAAACAGAGGATACTATGTTTTTTTAATTTCTTTTAAATAAACAGAAAATTTTTATGTATCTTCTACCCTCCTAAATACTGATTTCATCCTCAAATTGATACCACTTCTTTCATATGTTGATATTCAACAGGGTTCATGCATGAACCCTACCTCTTCAGACTGAATTTCTTGCCAAAAACCGTGTTTTCTCCCTTCAAAATGGCTCACTGCCCCTCTTGTAGAGGCCTGTTGTCCCTCCTGTAGATTTCCCATAGGTGCTCCTATAGATTTCTTGTAGGTGCTCTTGTAGAAAATGCCGAGAGCAAATATAGGGAGGAAATCAATGGAGGATGGTGGTTACGAGGTTGTGGGGGCACAAGAAGACTGTTGTAGCTGAGTTACAAGGAGAAAATGAAGAAAAGGTGGTGAGAATATGTGGGGAGGAGTGCTCATTACCCTTTATGGATAGTTTGGGTTATGAGTGTTGAGCTGGCAAGGTGTACGTTGGCCATGTTCAGACCGCTGGTCCCCACCTACCTTGTCATCATGGCCCCTCCACGTAATCATCCCTCATTATCGCATTGGAGTTTACTCTTTCTCCACTACCTGTCCTTGGCATCTTTTTATTGAGTTGACTATGTGCACGTGTGGGTGACATCTTGGATGAGTGGAGTCAACTAGATGAAGGTGGCCAAGTTAACTGGCCACCTTTCCCTCATTCAATCTCAACCATCTCATTGTCTTCACATGACTCCTAATTACACAAATGCAAATAGAGGAGTGATTTAGTTACTTACCTGTGATCCGTGTGTATTTGTTGTGAGGTGTTGTGGCTCTTTGTGCTGCATGCCTTCATTATTCTTAATGCATGTTGTCTCTGGTAGCTAATGTGTGGTTGTGTATTTTTGTAGGTTCTTCTTTTGCTTGAGCTGAGCTGCATGTGCCTTTCCAATCTTCAGATGTGTACTCTTTTGTTGCTGGTGCTAGACTTCTATGGGATCAACTGCTACAGGAATTCCTACAATAGCTCCTATAGTTACTTCTTCCCTTGAAACTTTATCCTTTCCCTGTGCTTGGAGCTCAAGAATAATTCTAGAGGTGTCATGCATGATCGAGGGAAAATAGGTAAACATCAAGTAAGGTTATTGGTGCCTTTTTCCTTGTTTTTTTTTTTTGTTTTTTTTTCATATTGGAAAACTATTTTTTTCTGTGTTTTTCTTGGATAGGGAAAGAAATGATGCTTGGGGTGTGATGCAGGCTTGGGAATGATAGCAAGAAGGCTTGAAGGTGGTAAGAGGGACGAAAAGTTTCTCATGAAGCTCTCTTGGTCCCTCAAACTGCCTTCTGTAGACATTTTTGGCCCTTTCTAATTCTTGTAGGAGCCTCCTGTAGAAAACACAGTTTTGGGAAAAAAGTATAGTGGGGTGAAAGAGATGCCAAATATGATGGAGGAAGGTGTGGAGAAGGTGAGATGGGTGCTGGTGTGAATGTCAGGGTTCCCTTGGCACCTTCTTTTGCTTCCTGTAGTCCTCCTGCAAACTTGCAATGAAACGAAAATTCATTTTTCTTTTCTCCTTTTTGTTTTTTTTTTTTTAAACAACTAAGGCACCTCAGAAAGGTTTTCACCTTAATTTCCTGCCCTAGGCACCTCCAAGGGAGGTTTTCACCTAGGGATCTTATTTTTTCTCTTCTTTTTTTCACATCACTAGGCCGCCTCGGAAGAGGTTTTTAACCCAATGATGGGACTCAAGTGCCTCATGGAGGTTTTCACTTGAGTCCTTATTTTTTTATTTTCTTCTTTTCCTGAGTGAGTGGGTGAAGTGGAAGGTAAGACATGCTCCACTACCATCACTTTTTTATTCAAATCTTCAATAAACTCTCACTTGGAGAGGAGTTTATTGTATACTTTCAACCGATGTCCATTGACAAGCATGGGGATGGCTTCATCATCAATGGTTCTGATCAGAACTGAACCATTGCCATTTCATTTCTCTATAGTGTAGGGTCCCAGCCATCTTGTCCTCAACTTGCCTTTGAAATCTTTGTGTCTTGAATCATAGGGTAGTGCCCAATCTCCCTCTTGTAATTTCTTCTCTTTGATATTTCTGTCATGCCATATCTTTCTCTAAAGCTGAACTACCTTTATATGGAGAAGGGCTTGCAATCTGTATTCATCCAATCCATTGAGTTGAAGTAATCTCTCCTTCTGTGCATGGATGACGTCTAGGTCTAGCGAAGCTTCCATCCTTAGGGTATTGAATTCAAACTCTATTGACAACAAAGCCTTCTTTCCATAGATCAGTTCATAGGGTGTGAACCCGGTGGTGGTCTTCCATGTTGTGTTGTAGGCCCAACTGGCCTCAACTAATCTATCCGCCCAGTCTTTTCGACTGCTTCTCACTACCTTGGTTAGGATCCCTTCCAAAGCTCTATTAGTGACTTCCACTTGCCCATTAGCTTGTGGATGGTAAGGGGTGGAAGTCCTGTGCTTGATCTTATGATGTGTGAGTAGGTCTTCAATCAAGCTGGAAGTGAACTGACTACCTTGGTCTATGACCAACTCTCTTGGATACCCAAATTTGTAGAATATGTTTTCTCTCAAAAGCTCAACTACTTTTTCTTCTGTCACTGCTTTTATTGCTTTTGTCTCTTCCCACTTTGTCAGTTAGTCGGTGCACACAATGATGTACTTCTTCTGCTTTTAAGGGGGGTTGATAGGCCCCACAAAGTCCATGCCCCACTTCTTAAATGGCTCAAAGGTCACTTGAGGTTGCATGGGTATTTCATCCTTTGCAGTGGGTTTCTCCATCATCTGACACTGATAACATTGGCTCGTGTATCTCCTCACATCCTGATGAAGAGTGGGCCAGTAGTAGCCTGCTTGCAATATCTTGAAGGCGGTTCTTTTTTCTAAAAAATGACCTCCATAAAGCCCATCATGACAGGTTAGGAGGATGTCAAAGACATCCTCCTCCCTGACGCATCTTCTCAAGATCTGATCTGGGCCAATTTTGAAGAGATTTCCTCCAATCCAGGTGAAAAGGCTGCTTTTCCTTACTATCCTTCTCTTCTCTTTCGAAGAGAGGTGCAATGGGAACTGTGTTCAAACTAAGTAGTTTGCTATATCAACAAACCATGGAGAAAGTACTGATATAGAAAATATGTTTTCATTTGGCATTTGGTCATCCACCATTCCTTCTTCACCTGTAGGCAAACTCACTCTAGACAAAAAGTCATCACAACATTCTCTTTACCAGGCTTATCAATAATTGTCAAATCAAACTGCTGTAGTAAAAACAACCATCTAATAAGGTGAGAATTTACATCTGGTTTGTTCATTAAATATCTAATTACATCATGATCAGTGTGCACAAAGGTTTGATAGCCTGTCATATAATGTCTAAATTTGTTTAACGAATGCATGCCAGCTAGGAGTTCCTTCGCGGTCACTGTATAGTTTAACTATGCCTTTGACAAGTTTTTTCTTATAAAGTATATGGCATAAGGTAACTTTTCATCAATTTGTCCTAAGGCTGCTCCTATCACTTTGTTCGAAGCATCTATGTGAATGTGAAATGGTAGGGCCCAATTTGGGCCTCTCAGAATTGGGGCAGTCACGAGCTTGCTCTTCAAGGTATCTAGGGCTTCTTCACTGTTTTCCAACCATATGAACTCAACATCTTTGCCTAGGAGGCTAAACAAAGGAGAGGCTATCTTGCTGAAGTCTTTAATGAATCTTTTGTAATATTTGGCTAAGCCTAGGAAACTTCTGACATCTCTCACCTTTTGAGCAGGTGGGACCCTTAGGATGATGGAAATTTTGTTGGGGTCCACCTGTAGTCCTTGTTGAGATATTGCATGACCTAGCACAGTCCCCAAGGATAATTTTAGGGGCGAATGTTCGCCCTTTGGCGAAATTAAGGGGTTTTAAATTTTTAGTGGGCGAATATTTTGTATCATAGTACATTTTTACAAATCACCTCAAATAGCCCACCTTATTTTAAGGGAGAGGGTAAAAATGGTAAATTTAGCCCTTGAAATTAGGACTTACAACCTTATATTCGCCCATTTTCAAGAATAGGTTTTATTTAAGTGAATCCTATGGGCCAAATACCATATTTATAAAAGAGGTATGGTAAATTAATAAAAATATAAATAAATGAGAGGTATGGTAAATAAATAAAACATTTTTTATATTTACTCCATAAGTCACCTTATATACATGTAAGGGTGTAAACAAATAAAAATATAAGTAAAGTGGAGGTATGGTAAATAAATAAAACGTCTTTTTATACTTACTCAAAAGGTATGGTAAATAAATAAAAATATAAATAAACTAGACGTATCGTAAATAAATAAAACCTCTTTTTATATTTAGTCCATAACCCTCGTTCTATTTATGAAGGCTCAACAAAGAGGTTTTATTTAAGTGAATCCTATGGGCCAAATACCATATTTGTAAAAGAGGTATGGTAAATTAATACAAATATAAATAAACGAAACATTTTTTTATATTTACTCCATAAATCACCTTATATTTACGAACACTCAAAAAATGGGTTATATTTAGGTGAAACCTATGGCCAAAATACTATGGGACAAATACCATGGACTAGATTGTTATTAATACCATGAAAAAAACCATTATTAACCCTAATATTAGAATTAATAAAAATAAAAATGGCACATGGAATTGACCCATGGTATTCACCAAAATGGCACATGGTATTGACCCATGGTATTCACCTGGAATGTAGCCTATTTAAATGGGGGAATTAAACCAGCATGTAGCCTATGCTAAGATTCACTAGGACTTTACAAAGTTTTATTATTTAGTGAAAGACTCACCAAGATCTTACAAGATTTTATAATTGAGTAAAATATTCGCCATGCCTGATGAGATATTCGCCAAAAAATTATATATACATATTATATTATTGATAAAATCGTCTTCCATTTTTCCTATATACTATGGAGATTCGCCCATTTATTATATTTATAAATTTAGGGGGGGTTCTTAAAATTTTCACTGACAGTCCCTTTAGTCATCAAATTTTCACATTTTTCCAAACTGAGGGATAGGTTCATCTCAATACACTTATCTAGAACTTTTCCTAGGTTAGATAAAGATTCTTTTCACATTTTTCCAAACTGAGGGATAGGTTCATCTCAATACACTTATCTAGAACTTTTCCTAGGTTAGATAAAGCTTCCTGAAAGTCAGAGCCATAAGGAGTAAAATCATCCATGTATATTTCTACTGCATCATGAACCAGTCCAGAAAATATACTCAATACTGCTCTTTGGAAAGCGGCTGGAGCGTTGCACAAACCAAAAGGAAGGACCTGGTATGCAAAGGTACCCCAAGGACAAGTGAAAATGGTATTATATTGGTCTTTCAGGCTGATTTGAATCTGATTGTACCCGCTAAACCCATCTAGGAAGGAGAAAAACTTTTTCCCTGCCATACCGTCTAACACTTGATTTATGAAAGGTAAAGGAAAGTGGTCCTTTTTAGTGGCTTTGTTCAATTCCTGATAGTCAACACAGATTCTCCACTTACCATTTTTCTTTGGCAATAGCACCAAAGGAGAGACCCATTCACTGTCAGAAATGGGATAGATGAAACCTACATCAAGCAATTTCTGCAGTTCTTCCTTCACAATATCTTTAAGTGTTGGGTTCATCCTCCTTTGAGGCTGCCTGACTAGCTTGCAATCTTCCTTGATGTATATATGATGAGTACATACTAAATGGTGCACTCCCTTCATCTCCTTATAACTCCAAGTGAAGGCATCTAGATGTTTTCTCAGTAGGTTGCATAGCTCCTTCTGGGAAGGAGATAGGGATGGATTGATTTTCAATGTTCTTTCTGGGTCGAACTCTATATTTTTGACATGGAGAAAATTAGGGTCGACCACACAGAGATCAGTTGAGTGGTTGTTTTGGGTTTCTCTTACTATGTCCTCTAATGGTTCTACACTAGGAGGTGGATTCCGAATCAGATTTTCAATCATATCATCCTCATCTTGCGGTTTTCGTCCCTTGGCAATTTCCAATGCACAAAGTGGTGCAGAATAAACTTCATCCTCATCCTCCTCCTTCAGCAAAAGAGGTAGATCATGTTCTAGCAATGGTTGGGCAGGAGGATATAGGGTCAGCTGCTTGGACATATGCCCATTCCTGATGGTCATGTTCCTAGATTGACAATTTATGTAGGGATCGGTTGTAGCCAACTAGGGTCTTGCCAGAATGAGAGGATACCCAGTGAGCTCTGAATTGGCTGGAGAACTAAGAAATCAGCAGGATACTCCCAAGAATCAACAGAGACCATCACATCTTCCACAATCCCCTCAGGGGTCACGGTGGAGCAGTCTGCTAGCTGTAGCACCATTGTGGTCTTCCTCAAGGAGCCCTGGATTTTAAGTTTGAGCAGTGTGTCCTTCGTCCTCACATTAATGGCAGCTCCGAGATCAATCAAGGTATGTGGGACCAATGTGCCATTGATGTGGACATCAACTACTGGGCTTCCAGGATCCAGACATTTTGGACAGATTATCTGCCCCAACATTAGGTCGAATAGTTGTCCTATGATATTGATGGTTGGGGCATCTCTCTTGTGCCATCCTGGATGCCTAAAGCACTTCTCCTTGATCAAACTATTGTAGATAGATACATCTTTTGGCTGGGAGAAGTGGCATCTTCACACATAAATGTTTCAATTCTCACAGGAGTTCAGTCTCTTTTGGGGTAGGCTAGATTGTCATGGATAGTCTCTTAGGAAAGGGTGGATTTGCTTTAGGTTCACTTTCCTCTTTATCTTCCTCAACCTCCCTAAGTGGAGGCTGGCTATCTGGGAGAATTGTCCTAGAACGCAAGTTTATTTCTTGAATCTCCACAACATAAGTTGGGCATGATGGTCCCCCACTATACACTTGCTTATCCTGTCCATTGTTTGGGTTCGGATTTGGTTGGGCAGGCATTCGGGGTTGCCTTGGTGGAGCAGAAGGTAACAGTTGTGGTTGGGTAGGTGTGTGAGGTAGAAGAGCGGGAGGATATTTTTTTTGGGGCCTCCACCCCTGATGAGATGCATTCCACTGAGGTTGTAGCTGAGCATAGGGTTGAAATAAATGAGCAGATGGTTGGGCATGATATTGAGATGTAAAGGACCAAGGAGGAGGTGTGGACTAGGAAGGATGAGCAGGGGGGCCCCAAGAAGGTATGGACCTGACTTGGTTGGGGTGGTAGTATGCCTGAGACATCCCTTGCATCCCCTGCTAGTATGGTCTAGGTCCCTACTGCCTCCTTTGGTTTATGTAATAGATTTGTTCAGTGACTCCTTCGGCCCCTTGGTATACCGCTTTAAGACCATGCAAGGAAGGGCACTTATCTGCATAAATATTTTCTTCACAGACTCAACAGACCTATATAGAGTTCAATGGGCATTCATTCCTAGGATGCCTCCTGGTGCATCTAGGACAAAACAATGCCAAAGCCCTCTCTGCTTCCTCTTGTTTTGTTTTGATATGTAAGGTATCCATTTGCATGGAAAGAGTCTGCAGCATCTCACTCTTGAAGTCTTCTAGCATGCTTCCAATTTCCCCTTTAATGGATGAAATGGAAGAAGAGGTACTGTCTATGGGTTGACCCCCCCATCTTTCTTTCTGGCTGCTCTAGAATGGTTTCTAAAAATAGTCTTTATGTCCTCATAGGATAGTTGGTAAATGTCTCCCTTGACCAGTAGATGGAGGGTGTCTAAAATGTCATCCCGGATTCCCCTGAGCAGGATCAACTTTAGAGACTGAAGGTCAAGTGCACACTCGGCCCTTTTGTAATTTAGTTTGAACCTCTCTTCATAGTCTTCGAGGGACTCATCACTTCCCGTGGTCATTCAAAAGATTTCTTCTTTAGTATCTTTTGACCTACAATAGTCTCGATACTTATGGTTAAAGGCTTGCTACATCAGAGCCAAAGTTGTGATGCTATTGCTAGGTAACCCCATGAACCCATGCAATGCTGCATCCTTGAGAGTACAAGGGAAACATTTCAACTTTTTCTCATCTTCTACATAGTCATAAGTTCGACAGTTGAAAGAAAACTCAAACAAGAAGGTGTCAAGATCTTCTGTAGTTAGGCCATGGAAGTGAGGTAGGGATGAAGGACTTATACTTTTCATTTTGGTGTCCCCATTGGTTTCCTGAATGGGAAATTTACCCTCTATTATTCTCCATTTCCCCTAGCATTTCTGTTTTCATCCATTGGATCCAAAGGAATGTTTTCTTCTTCTTCTTCCCATATAGGTTCTTCAAATATGTTTAGTTGTTCACCTAAGGGTTCTTCTTGATTGTAGCCACCAAAGAAGAGAGAAGGTTGGTTGTGTGAAGCAGTGGGGGTGTTGGGCAAATTTTTGTTTGAGTTATCTCTAATCCTACAAGGCATGAAAGGAAATCTTTTTGGTTGGTTTTTTCTTTCCCCACACTGATAGTACCTGTAGAAACTGAAATTGTGATTGAAAAAAACAAATTACAACTAGCTAAAATGAACTTGGTGAATGGAAATTTGCATAGTTGAAAATGAAAGCAAGGTAATGCAGAATAGAAAGAAAGGAAATGACTAGTCTACTTTTGCCGAAATGAAATTTGGAGAATTGGAAGGGAAAGCAAGGAAATGCAGAACTGAAAGAAAAGAAATGACTAGTCTACTTTTGTGGAAATAAACTATTAGCAGAATGTTGAAATAGGAAATAGAAGAAAGCAGTAATCAAAGAATACTCTGATGCTTCCCTAGTAACGAAGCCAAAAAGTGGTGAGTGCCAGTATTGCAGCAAGAATGTTACAACTCCTGGGCTACCAACTTTACTTTTATCAACCCTTCAGTTCGTAACAAACTTGGAAGCGTCGGTGCTGTATGCACAAGTAGTAGTCCTTACTGCAGGTTGTCACTTGGTCAGCTAGCACAAAAACACGAGGAGCTCAAGCCAACTTCTATAGATCTCAGAAGAAGCTCTATGTGTGATGAAAGAAATAAAGATTCCTCTATGGAGACTATTCTAATTGCAGAAAGGAAAAAGACTAGAATGTAAGGCAAGACCTAGTAAACCCTAATTAACAAACTAATTCTACTTTTGCCAAAAAACACTATGAAATCCATGAAAGTAATGCCATTATCTACTCAAGGAAGCAAACAACATCTAACCGTGCTATTTCTAGAAGTAAATAAGCAAAAAACATATTGTTCGATTTTTATGTATTTTTATGTGAATTTGACATGCATTTAATTTATTGTGCGTGAGTGTGGTAGTCAAAAAGTGGCGTTAAAGGGTGGTTTTGGAGCTTGGAAGGATGGAAGATGGTGTGGATGGGTCCTAGGAGGTCTTAGGTGGCTTTCTGGAGGCTTTTCCCACATCGGCCTTCAAAAGAAAGCCTACAGGAAAAACTACAAGAGGACATAGGGAAACTATAGGAGGAAAACAGGGAAACTCTAGGAGGCCTACGAGAGGAGGACGAGAGAAATTTCCACTATTTTGAGGGTGTGAGAGTGGGTATAAAAGGTGGAAGAAGGTTTGGGTGAGGTTTTAGGGTGCCTAAGGTCTACCATGAACCACCAGGAAAGAGAAAGATGATTGGGCTTGCCCAAGGAGAGAGGAAGAAGTTCTATGAAAAATGCAGGAAACTAAGGCAGAATTGAGGTGAGGTTTGGGAAGACATATAGGGCATGGATAAGATGGAGGATGTGATTTCTGGTAAGCTTGCCTACTACTGGAAGATATTTTCTGCAAAGGGACTGACAGTTAACCACGAAGAACAAGAAAACAATTGAATGAGTGTATTTAGGAAAAATAGAGTTTTGCATTGAAATTATCTAAAATATGACCTATGAAAGGAAGTCCTAAGAAATGATGCAAGCAAGGAAAGCATGAAAGAGGAATATTGCAAATCAGGAAGTGAACATGATGAAGGATATCTAAAGTAAAGCAAAATTGGACTATTAACCCACTAAAAGTTGCAAACACTAGAAGTCCTATGAATGAGCAAAATCTGTGTTTTTGGGGCAACAAGAGGGTCTTTGCCTCAAATCATGGTCCCGGGGGGAGGAAGAGAGGCCAAGGCACTATTTATAGCCTTTTGAATCTTTTCTGATCGCTACTCAACCTACTATAGAAAGAACAAATGGAAACAACTACCAAATCATCAAAAACAACCTATTCTTAACCATAAAAGGAATACATCTAACAAAAAATTAATCTACCACTGAAGTAAGCATACAAATACAAGTAAAGAGAAGATTGGTTGCTTGGATTCAGTCCTAACCCAAAAAATTCAGCCCTCTGAGTAACTTAGTGCTAGCTCGAAACAGATTCCATCTTCATTATCGAGAAATAGCAAGTTTACATGAAACTGTCACAAAATAATAAGCACGAAATTTGAGCAGAGTTTTCATAAGAAAAAAATCCGACCCCAGTGAGGCCCTTGCCCTCTCCACTTATACATTTGAAGCTACCAATAGCTTCCTTAAAATTAGGGAGGTTTGGCTCCCAAAACTCGAGATAACTATCTATCAGCCTCCACTTGCTTGGTTGCCTGATGAAATGCATGGAGGGTCTAAAGCTATAGCGCAGCCAAGTTGACTCCCATGTCCTTCACTGTACCTAGCACAGCGCGGTCCTCCTCTGACTCCAAGTGAACAAACCCTTTTGGTAATGGTATCACTCTAAGGTCTAGGGTCCATTCCAATTATGTGTGTCACACAGAATAAGTTGATCTTCCGGACAAGATAGACCTTCCTAGAATCTAAAGAAGACCTAATGACAAGCAAACCAACCAGACACTATCTTTCTCTAAATATGCTTTGATAAACAATGGCAAACAAGTGTTTTTAGGGCCTACCTTAGGTCCAACGCAAGCTTGTGGATGCCCTCGCTCCTTCGATCCAAATGAGCTCCTTTGTCGCGAATCTGCAAACACAAACAAGGCAAACAAATTAAATAGCACCTGAAAAGGCAATTGCATAAAACATATTTAACATGAAAGTCAAGGTGTCCATGAAACAAGTAACATGCGATACTTGTTGAGAAAAATGAGTTTGATTGTATTAATTCAAAAGAAGAAGAACTTTACAACCTTTGCCTTGATGCTGTACAAGCTCCTCCTAGGGTCTAGCAAGAAGTCTCCTCTACTTTGACAAGTTTCACTCACTCCCCAATGAAGCCAAAAAGGTATGTGATCTCTCCTCTTAAGCTCAACTAGGAAGTCTTGACTTCACCAGCATTTACCCTAAAATATGTTCAGCTTCTAACCTCTCTAGCAACCAACCCAATGCCTGTATTTATAGTGCAATGGAGGGAGGTTAATAGGTCCTCCTTCAAAGGGATAAAGCCCTCCTTCAAAGGGATAGCTCCTCTCATCAAAGGATTAGCTCTTTCTCTTTTGGGATGCATGAACCACCTCAGAGCGAACAATCCACGTCAAAATTCCTTCTAGAAACCTCTAGAATTAACCCAAAGTGAGTTTTTTAAGATAAAACTTGCACCTTTTGACTTTCACAGGGGTCCCCACCTACACTGTTAGGGACAGAGCGGGCAAGTTCGCAGTTTTTGTACACAGAGGGTGCGGGACCGCAGGTGACAGTGAGAGAAAGTGCGGAACCAGAGTTACATTGATTTTTAATGTCTTTCTCTCATTTTCAAAGTTTGGCTTGAAGAGCTGAGGTCTGAGACTTGCTTAGGAGGACAGTACAAGTGATGAAAGACCCATACTGACTGCAAATAATCATGGTGACGATATTTTTGTGTAACAGATTGCCCCCTAAAGTGCGAAGTCTGTAGTAGATGAGGATCTCATTGATCATTTAGGAAGAGTGAAGTACTTTATCATTTAGAGGATCATCTTGTGGATAGCCCGGTTGGAACCTATAAAAACATTCAATGCAAGACATATATATGAGATCATATCATCACTGAGGTAGGCATTCGCATACTCAGATCAAAACTGACTAGAAAAACTAACTACTGCTCTGATACAGGAATGATCGTGTAAAACATCACAAGTATAGACTCATGTGGACATAGTATGGACGCAGCCATCTGTTTATGAATAGTCCATTATATAATGAATACAAAATTCCTCGTAGCCTGGATTGTGGAAACTAGATCCAGGGTCTTCATTTCTACTTCCTGAAACAGTACGATTCTATCCATGCGAATGAATGTGTTGATGTTGGACATGGTAGAAACCACTTGATTACCAGTCAATGATGTAAACTGTTAACAAGTGTGAGAGATACCACCAGTGATGTCAATGGCTCTCAAAGTACCCAGTACAATCCATGAGATGTGAATAAATGTGTTGATTTCGAACATGTCACGGATTCCTTTGATCGAATGTCAATGATGTAAACTATCGTCAAAGGCGAGAAACCTGCCATTGAGGCATGCAGATCTCAAGGTACTGACGATTTCTAGATCATCTTTCTAGATAATGAGCTGATGTCAATAGAAAGCGATCTGTCTTAGGCAAGCCCACAACACGAAATCATAGATCAAGTTGGAGAAATTTAGTTGCAAGGACTGACTCATGGATGGTCAAGATGGATGACAGATATTTTGCAGATGAATGGCTTACTGGCAGTGACCTCTTGAACACATAACAACACGACAGATGGCTTGGTGACAACTGACCCAAAGTTAATACCCAGAAACCGGCTGAAGACTTTCAATGTGGTTTGATCAACTATTAGGAAAAGGATTTCCCAACCCAGGTGAATAAAAGTGTCGTGTGCAAGAGTGGTTATAAAGTATGAAAAATAGGCTCATTTTTCTCTCTTTTCCCTCACCATTTCTGGCAAGTACCTTTTTATTTTTGACAAGCTTGAGGAGGATAACATTTGCTTGATTATAAGCTCATCCTTCAGATGAGTCCATCTTAGTTTAAATTTGAACCCTAAGAAGGAGTGGTTCGTTCCTGTTTGTAATTGAACAGGTCCTTTACTGTGAAATTTTAACGAGTCCAGTATAGGAGAAAATCGACGTTTTTCAATTTTAGAGAATCTGAAAAAACTTAAGGAGACTCCAGGGTTGACCTTTTTCATAAATTTTTGTCTCCCAAGCCCGAAAAAGTATAAAATAATACTTGAGAGAACCGCTTGATCTTTTACAACCAAGGAGCACTTTTCGTCATTAGTGCCTTTGACCCGAAAAATTAAAAAAGCGATCAACAACACGTCGTTTTATAACCGATATTGAATTTGAAACGACAAAAATCTGGCAACCTTTTCATGTTTTTAAGGTCGGAAAAGAGCTATAAGTGGACTGCATTTTAATTCAATTTTAATGAGTTTAAAAGAAACACTCAGCAATCTTTTCATTTTTAGGAGTCAAAAAAGAGATTAAAGGTGACTAAATGTTTTTTTCGTTGAAAATGATAGATTTCGCCTGAATAATCTGTTATTCTGCACAAAAACACAAACATTACTCATACCTGTTTGAAATAGATAAAAATGTCACAAAAATACCTTTCCAAAGTGAAACATAAACAAATTTGCAATTTATTTACTCAAAAAACTTATAAAAAAGGCCTTCGTCAATTCATTTTTACCATTTGAGTTTGGGTGAGAAAATAGTGCTTTTGCTCAGAAAAGTTCCCCTGAAGATTGCGGAAAATCCAACTGTCGGAATCAAGCGCCGTCTTCTCCAGGTAATCCACATCATCCTACTCTTCATTTTTAACAGTTTGATTTTTTTTTTAGTCATTTATTTCATTTTTGGGAGGGTTTTTAGGCATAAAATCCGCGCGCGGGGGCCCGCAGGTTTAACACTACTTCCTTGCGGACCCTAACTTTTTCTCCATTGGGAAAAAGCTTAGGGTCCGCACCTTCCATGTAGACAAAGTGCGGTCCCACGCACTGTGTCTAACCGGGAGGGTGCGGTCCCCGTCGCAAGGGTTTTTAACGCAAAAATTCTAAAAAATGGACCAATCAAAATAATTTCTAGAAATTTAATTTATCCTTATACTTAATACAGAGAGTACATCATGCTAGATTGGTGTGAACTAGAGCATGAGGACATGGATGCTACCGCATGGAATCATTAGCCTTCACTTTATGCTTTGAGGGCGTGCGGCTTGTACAAATTCTGGGCCATTCTTGGCATGAGGGCGCATGTGGATTTTTTACAGTGGATGGTTGACAGATGGAGCGTACAGGACCAATGCTTTTTCATTGGCGGCCACCAGCTCGAAATCGAGCTGACAGACATATATTTCTTGACTGGTTTGCCTAAGAGAGGCGAAGACTTGACTTTGTTTGGGGCTAGGGCAGGTGGCCAGTCTGTCGATAGCCTCAGGCCAGAGTACTGCAACAGCCAAGCTAGAGACAAAGGGATAGACATAAAGACCATATCCCGTCCTGAGCTCATGGTGATTGCGTTCACTGTCACTAGGCTTTTCGGAGTTGCCACATTACATATTGCCACCAGATCCCAGATGCGTATGGCAATTGATTGCTTTCGAGGCACCATCTTCAACTGGTGCGATGCCGTGTTGGCCAATGTGAAAGGCCAACTGACCAGGGCCAAGAACGGATGACTAAAGACCTTTGTTTATGGGGCTTTGGTCATGAGTTTTGGCCTGGAGAGGGTTCTTATGTTGATCCCACAACACCTTACCATTAGAGTTGGGCTTCCTCGAGAGCCCAAACTGATTCGATGGGTCGCAGTTATGGCCCGTCACCCGGACGAGAGGACAGAGGTTGCTCGATTCAAACCTGAGTATTTCCAATGGCTGGAAAACCAGGTATTTTCTATTCAGGACTTCCCTTACGCTGGGATAGATTTTCGTGGTGACCCAGACATGGTTCTTCCACCAGGAGAGCAGTGGGATGAGTCAGGTAAAATCCTTTTTAGCATTTTTCTATCTTAATTTTTTTTATTTTTCCATCGTCTCAAAACTGATAGTAAAAAAATTTCAAATGCAGCTGTGGGTCCACAATGACCAGCCACTCTCCAGCCTTACGAGAGGAAGCAACCAGTTGCACCCGCGCCAGCCCCACAGGACAAATCAACAGAGGTTTTGGCCGAGTTGGAGGGTCATCTCGAGCGCTTGACAGGAGATATTCCTGAGACCACTATAGATGACATTCCTCGTCGACTTCAGCGCTATGTGATTGGGGTCCTGGGACCTTTTAGGAGGTTCCTTTGCAAGGTGGCCCATGCAGTGGTTTCTTATAAAGATCATCACCAGTGATAGGATGATCACCTATTGTGGGCACATGTGACATTTTTGTTTTTTGTACTTATCATTTTTGCCGATCATAAGGTGTTTTTCAACCTATGATCGAGGATGATGTATTTTTTGACACACTCCTATATATATATATATATATATATATATATATATATATATCACTATTACTGGCTTATCTTGTAAATCATGTTATGGAATGGTTTTAAATTTACATGTATGATCATTGCAAATGTCTATTTAACATTCAAGAAGTAATTGCATCTGCTAATGTATTTAAAGATCTTGGAATATGCTGATATTCAATATAATCAAATTCACGTTCCAAGAGACATACTTTCAAAAATAATCTTAATAACACTGGATTTCTAATGGCATACACTCTATTAAGTTGTATTACAACGAGTTCAGAATCTAACCTCACTATCAAACTCCGAATCCCAAATGAAATAGATTCAGATAATAACTCAATCACTGCACTATACTCAACAATGTTGTTCATTGTTTGACCGAGGCTTACCCCATGCATAGATACTAACTCGTCATAGGGTGAATAGATAACCCAAGCTGCAGAAGAGATGTTCTGTGTATTATGACAAGCACCATCAGCGAAACCAATGTATGTTTGGAGAGGCATTGACACCTGCAATATCAAGAGTAAAACCAAGATAAGCAGGAATAATGATGAAAAACACTCTCTAAGCTAAGCACACTGCTTAAACTAAAACACACCAGCTAGAAAGAAAAACTATCCTAACTAAAAATCTCCATACCCATTCTTTTAAGCATAATACCTCTTCAAGTAAAGGCCATTTCTAGGTTTACTCAAAGAGTCCCCGTCAAAGTCTACCAATTCATAGGCCCCTTTGGCTAGCTTTTGCTTGACAACATAGGGACAATGCCACATAGGAACGAATTTTCCAGCGCTTAATTTATCATTAGCTTGATCATAAACTAAGACTAGATCTCCTTCCGAAAAATTTCGAGGGGTCACATTTCGATCATACTGAGCTTTCATGCGTTTTGCGTGAGTCTCGATTGCCAATGCAGCATCACGTCGATTCTCATCTAATTGAGCCAAGTATAACAAACGCTTTTCCTCTTCGAAAGTGGCTAGAAGTAACTTGATGGCCATTTACAGTGACGGGATTTTGCATTCAATGGGTAACACAACTTCCAAACCATAGACTAGTTGGAAAGGAGTGAACCTTGTTGATGTTTTTACTAAATTTCGGTACACCCAAAGCGCTGAAAATAGCATGTTGTGCCAATTCAACCGATGAATCCTAATGATTCGTCGGATCATGATAACTAAAACTTTGTTGATGGATTCAACCAGACCATTCGCTTGTGGATAATAAGGGGTTGAACTATCGTGACGTAAACCAAGCTGGCCTGTAAGTTCGGTCATCATAATGTTTCGAAAATGACGCCCATGATCAGTGATTATTGCTTGGGGGACACCACACCTAGAAATTATATGATTGAGCATGAAAATTGCAGCTGTCTTGCCGTCTGCCTCAAATGTAGGCATCACCTCGGCCCACTTAGTAAAACAATCTACCGCAAGGATGATATAGTCATGCCCCCCAGCGGAGTGAGGGTTACATGTAATAAAATCGATACCCCATTTGGAAAAAGGACCAACGGAAATTATAGGGTGGAGAGGAGCAGGTGGAGCGCGCATCTTACGATCAAAAATTTGGCAGTTGTGGCATTTTCGGACTGCCGTAATACAATCTTTAAATAAAGACGGCCAGAAGTAGCCAGCGCGCAATATCTTTTGGGATGTGGCAAACCCAGACATATGACCGCCACACGCTCCAGAGTGACAGTTATTTAGAACCCTTTCAGCTTCCTCGTGAGTTAAGAAACATCGAAAGACAGAGTCCGCCCCACGGCGATAAAGAGTATCTCCAATAATCCTGAATTGTTGAGACTGGAATTGAATTTTTCGACGTTCTCACCTTGAAATTTCTGGCCGAAAGGATTGGGTCTGGAGATAAACGATGATATCCCCATACCACGGATCTAAATTGCTGATTAGAAACAAGGATTCATCAGCAATGGACTCCTCCGCCACAGTTTCTGTGTCAGCACGCGGGAAGTCACACATTAACTCCTCAAAAACTAAAGATTTCCTAGACTTAGATTTCTCAAATTCCAAGTCGAACTCCTGTAGGATAATGATCCATTTAGATTACTTGGCCCCTAGCAATTGCTTGGTCAAAATGTAGATCATAGGGTCGCAATCCGAAATTACCGTAGTTTTACGTAGCAGAATGTAGTGACGAAAACGTTGGATAGCTTGAATAGCTGCCAATGCCAATTTCGCCACATGTGAGTATTTTAGCTCAGTTGGATTTAAAGTACGACTAAGGTAATATATCACATGTTCAGTTCCGAATTCATCTTCCTGAACTAAGACCATTCCAATGGTGGAATGAGAGGCGGCAAGATACAAGAAGTAATCTCGGTTGTAGTTGGGAGGATGCAACAACGGTGCATGGGTCAACGCGTGTTTCAGTGCATCAAAAGATTTCTGAGCTATCTCATCCCAATAGAATGGAGTATTTTGCTTCAACAACCAGGCGAAACCCTTTGTAACCTCAGCGTAGTTAGGAATGAATCGTCATAAAAAGTTTGCTTTCCCTTGCAAACTTTGGAGTTGGCGAAGACTCAAAGGAGGAGGCAATTTGATGATAGCTTCGACCTTCGAGGGATCAACGCGAATGTCGGCTTTCAAAACTACAAACCCCAACAATCGACCCATTTCTATACAGAAGACACATTTGTGTGGGTTCAACTAAATACGATAATGCCTACACCTCATAAATATTGCTCGTAAATGGACGAGGTGATCAGCTCGATGTAATGAATGAGTAGGCAAGTCATCGCGATAGGGTTGCACAATGTGCTTGATGTCATGAAACGCATAAGACATCGCCCTTTGAAAAGTTGCTCCGACATTCTTAAGCCCAAAAGGTAACTTGCAATAAGCAAATGTCCCCCATGGACAAATGAAAGTCCTTTTTGGTTGATCGACAGGTAGAATATTGATTTGATTGTATCCGGAAAAACCGTCCATGAAGGAGAATATTTCGCTGCCGGCACAATCATCAATGATTTGATCGATATAGGGAGTTGGGTAATTGTCCTTTGGACAGGCTCGATTAATGTCCCTATAGTCGATGCATATTCTTATTGTTCCCTGCTTTTTATTAACCGGAACAATATTCGATACCCAATCCGTTAACGGGATCGGATAAATGAAACCTGCTTTCAATAGTTTTTCAACTTCTGCTTTAATTGCAACAACTTTTCATGGGTGAATCTGACGCAATCGTTGCCGGATGGGTTTAGTGTCCGGGTAAGTCTTGATCTCATGAACAACAATCGCGGGATCAATTCCTATCATTTCCTCATAGGACGAGGCAAACACGTTGCGGAATTCTTGAAATAGGGCCTTATATATTTGAATTTCGTCATATGTACATGAGGCACCTATATGAATGTTCTCAACAATTCCAGGTTTAACCGAAATGTCAATAGGAATATTTCGAGAGATATTTCCCAAATTTAACTCTGAATCGGGATGTTTCATTGGATTCTGAGGTTCCTTGACATATTCAGTTGTAAAAATTGATGAGAAATCATTTTCAAAACGATCATCCTTAGGTAACAATGAAGATCTGTGATGGAGGTCTTCCCATGGTAAATCATCTACACATAGGATTTCACGAATTTTCTCATCAGAGTGAACAAGTTGAGAAAACATGGTTAAATCTGAGGTTGATGTGAAAATTGATTCCTCACGGACCACATTCTTTAAGCCATTTTCGGTTGAACATGGGTTGGCAAACAACTGCACGGCTTAATAGGAAATTTCATATGGACTCAAAGGCATGGCACTACAAAATGAGTCTATCTTAGATTCAGAAGGAACGATCCAAGGATCATTGTAAACAATGGTGTCTGATGTAATCATATGAATGGTTGCAAATGAAGACGATGCGTTGATTGGAGGAAAAGGAAAAGTTCCTAGTAAACCAGCATCTTTAACTAGTCCCACTCCAACATCCTTATATGGGATAGTCGTTTTACCAACATGCTGAATACTCTCCGAAGAGGCTAGGTTAGATGAAAAGTAAGCCAACTGGTCTATTGTTACGATATTTCCATTATATGGAAACTTTATTACTCGAAAGACCAATGAAACGACCACTGTCATAGCGTAAGACCAACTTCGACCCAAGAGAAGGTTGTAATATATAGGGGCATCAACCACCTCCACATCTAGACTAACAATTTTTCCTTCAACCCCTATAGGCAAATCCTGTAGAATGCCAAAAGGATGAAACCCACGGCCATCAAAGGCCTTTAGAATCGTCGGGGATTGATTTAGTGAAGGAGAACCAAGCGATCTCCAACACTGTATCGACATAATACACGTTGAGGCTCCCTCATCAATTACAGTCCAATGAATAGGTCTGTTTTTGACTATCACTGGTATCTGGAAATCCATTTGATGAGGAAAACGCGGTGTACTATTTTCTAGATCGAAAATTATTAGGTTCGGGTCTTGAACATCAACAGCTCCTATAGCCGACAAAAGTAATTTATATTGTGCTAGACATGATTGCAGCACTTCCAAAGCCGACATTGCTGAGGGTGAAACAGCTAAGTCCTCAACAATGTTATAATTCTCAGCCACTCTCACATGTGGATTGAAAGTTGACTTTCGAAGTATACCCTTGGCGGGTGGTTTGATTACCATGTCTGGATTAGGTTTCTCAATCTATAGTGGATCGGAACCGGGAGCTAAGGTTGATGGATTAGAATGAGAAGATTCTGCTTATTTACCATCAACAGGACTTTTACTGCCATAATCTTGTGATCGAGTTGCAATCCTAACATGGGACATCATCAGTATGGGTTCTTCATTGGCATTCGAGGATGAACCTATCATATTATTGTCTTGAGCCAGAAAAGGATCCTTCAAAACAGCAGGAGTTTGGGAACCCTTGACAATCTTCGCAACCTCTGCTCGATGAGGGCAGTCTCTTGTAAAATTTTCATCGTCACATATGAGACAAGGATAACGAGGTTTGCGCTTTTCATCATTGGATTCCACCTTTTCAGGTTTCTCCTTTGAACTTTTGTCTCTTTTATTCTTCTTCTTTCCTTTCTTCTTCCCACCGGATTTTGATTTGGCTGTAGATGACTCTACAACGTGAATATCGACAGAAATATCTGCAGAAGAATATCCTGTTGGGGAATCAGGCAAGGTTATGATAGGGGAAGAATTCTTGGAAGACTTCTTCTTACTTTTAGTGTTAACCGTGCCAATCATACCATCGACAGGATGAGATCCCGAAGGAGCTGCAGTGATTGGATTTTTCTTGGGAAGATCAGGGATTTCTTCATGTAATGTACCTGACTGAGTATAGACCAAGTCAAGGTACTGTGCTTGAGCAATTACTTTCTCCTCAGTAACAACTCTGACTTTAGCAACATCTTTAGTGATCTTTGGCAACAAAGATTTTACAAACCACTCGGCCAAGATCTGATCCGCAATAAATACCTTCACTAAACGCCGTCGACGTCTCCACTCATGAATATGATCTGAAATGTAAGTGGATGTCGATTTCTTTAACGAAGTTAACAATTCTGTGCCATTGTCATATCGGACTGGCAACTGAAAATGAGTTAAAAACGAGGTAGCTAACTGACTAAAATTATAAAAAGTGCCTCGCGGTAACTCAATGTACCACTTGGCCGCGAGACCAATTAGAGTGTGATGGAAGAGTCTAAGAGGGATTGGATCATCTGTAATGGAGTTAGACGCACACCAAAGGCGGTAAGTCATCACATGGTTTGACAGGTCCTCTCCTGATTTACCTTCGAACTTGGGAATGTCACTAGGCAACTTATTTGGCATTGGCGGCCAAAACGGAAGATAATTAATAGGATCGTTCGTTAGGGCTGACAAGTCAAGTAAGTCCAAAGTTGCGATAAACAATAACTGCCGATTAGGATCCCTAAAACTCTCGGTCATGAGACCAGCCCCAAGAGGAGGATATCCAGGATAACTAGGGATAGGAATCGCGTTCGAGATATTGTATCCTCCCGGAAAATCAGGATTAACTGGACCGTACTGAGGTTGTTGAGGTTGTTGATAAGTGTACCCAGGTGGTGGGCTCCAGTATTGCAGTAATAATGCTGCAACTCCTGGGACTCCCTTCTTTACTCTTATCAACCCGGTAGTTCGTAACAAACTTGGAAGCGACGGTGCTGTATGCACAAGTACTAGCTCTTGCCGCAGTTGTCACTTGGTCAGCTGGCACAAGTCCGCTAGGGGCTCAAGCCAACTTCTATGAGCTCTTAGAAGAAGCTTTATACCTGATGGATGGAAGCTAACTCAAAGGAAGTTGATCTACTTGCAGAAAGAAACTGAAAGTCAAAGAGTAACATAAACCCTAGCAAACCCTAATTTTACCAGCTAGCCTACTGATGCAAAGGAGAGGATGCAAACTATTGAAGAAGATTCCATTACTTCTACAAAGGTGAAATGCACATGCCTATGCTATCTCTGTCTAAAGAACACATTTTTTTGTATTTTTTATTGCGTTATCAAAATTATCATACATGTACTTTTAACTGGCTTCTTACTGTGCAGGGGTGGATCAAGGAGGAGAAATGCTTGGAAAAGGTTGGGAAGGTTTAGAGAGTGTTTAAGGAGTCCCTAACACCCTTCCAGAGAGTTTCACCAAGTTTGGCTATCCATCAACCTCACTTGTGAGATTCTACAGGAAGTCTGTAGGGGTTCTACAGGCTGTTTCAGGGATTTCTACAGGATGTTCAGAAATTTCTAAAGGATGTTCTAACATTGGATTTTGGAGGATGGGTGAGTGAAAGAGGATGCATGAATGGATAGGGAGGTAGGGTAGGGGTCTGAGATGACCCAGTGACTAATGGATGAAGTGATGAGAGGGTGTGGAGAGCTAACTTGTCTTAAGGAAGGCTAAGGAAATGGAAGAGCAAGAAGGTAGGGTTACGTGGACAGAAGAGGAGTTGTGAGACGAAGAAGCCGACTAGGAGATGGAGCAGCTGGCCTGGATGAAGCTTAGGTGGATGAGAGAAAGATGGATAAGCCCTGCACGGTGTACACTTGACTGAATCAACCAGATCTTGCATACAATCGAAATCTTAGCTAATCTATCCAAACTGTCAATGAAACAAATGAACAACAGCTTTATTTCCAAAGAGAACCATGTACAACACTTAATCAAAGGAACATCTGAAAAGGTCTAAATGCATGACTAACTTCCGCAAATGAAAAATATTACACCAATGATTGCATGGTTAAGCAACCTAGTTTTTTTGTTGAGCAGCACTGGCTCCACAATTCCAACCCCTGATCCAATAGGGGAGAGGTGAAACTGAGAGTGCAGGCAACCCTTTTATGTAGCTTTTATCAATCTTTATCTTATCAATCTGTTCTACACATCTGAAGTAATTCTATTCCTCAACAATAACCTATATACCCAACACAACTAAATCTAGCTCAACAAATTTCGTTTCAGATGCATAAAAGGAAAATCACAGTGCTGAAAGGAAAGATAAAAATATAAATAAGGAGGCCCTAGGCTCTCAGGTTTGGCCCAACCCCGAGAGTTATGGCTCCTATAAAAAACTCAGAGCTGATATCAAATCTGACTGCTTCCCATTATCAAAAAATAATCATAAGTCAAGAGTTATGCCAATAATGGCTACAAAAGAACAAAACAGAGCTAGCAGCACATAGTGCAGAATATGCAAGAGTTTTTCAAAAAGTCCTTTTCGAAGGCTGAAGCCTTAACATTTATACACTACGAGGCCCTAGTTGGCCTCCTAAATCTATGGGACTTGGCTGCCCAAACTATGAGTGAACAACTCCTTCCAAGAAATCTTCTTGGCTGCCTTCTATATCCGGTTTTGGTGGCCTTTGGAGCTCGGAGTTGGGGGTGAAGATCCCGAGGGAGGCTATTTAATGCCATAGACAAACCCCCTACGAATCCTCAACCCAAGCTTGGTTGTCTCCTAGCCCATGTCTGCTCGGTTTTGCTTCAACATGTGTCAAAAAATCCTGAAATGAGCACATGTTAGCCACCTAGGAATAGTGACTACCCTTATTCATACAAATGACATAAACATACTAAAATATAATGCATAAGTTATGAAAAATGAAGGATTGAACAAGGGTAGTTAGGCCAAATGAGCCCAAAATGTTACTAAATTTGGGGCTCATCATCACCCCCCTACTAAAATGATTGCTCATCCTTGAGCAACTAATCCAGCTCCTCGTCCTTCATTGCTTTTACCACCACTCTCACATCCCAGGCTTCTGAAGTAGTATCCTCATCACTGTCATGGAACCCGACCTTCTTTTCCACCTCTTCCCATTGCTTATGTTCTTCTTTTTCTGTGCTTCCTTCTACCAATCCCAGAAGAAAAGGTGGGCTTAACTTGAGGCCAATCCAGCTGGCCTGGAGGTTCTGCATGGACTTCTTGTAGAGATGTACCCATACTAGGCCTTCCCTCATTCTAGTTGGAGTGTGATACTCCCTGATTTTGAGGTTGTGGGACAATGTGTTCGACCTCCGGGTGCAAGCATGAACACAATTTTCCCCTAGTAGTCTCTCCATATCCTCGAAATGTGTTATAGCCTAAGCCTGTTGATCCATATATTTTAGTAAAGCCCACGGGTTGGTTGTTAGGTATTGGTGGGAGGATATCAATGCAGTGGGGTCCCCTAGCTCTGCTCTGATTAACAGTGGTTCATGTAACTCCCGGTTCATAACATCTTTGACCTATGTCGCTCTCTTCTCTTCGTGGTTTAACCATGAGGTAAATTCCATTAGATGCATATCTCGCACAACTATGTTGGGATCCCATGAAGTTACATTAGGAAGGGCCAAATTATGGAGGTAGAACTCTGATAGCTTGGCCTTGTCCTCTGAGGAGCTACTGTTGCATAAATCTATGAACTGCTAATGGTTTTGGATCTGGGAGATACCCCTCTGTGCTAATGCATTAATCTGGAATTGCAGCCACTGGTCCCGTAGGTATAGGCCATAAGATTTGGCCGACTGCCTACATTGTAGAGCATCCATAGCCCAACTGGCCATGCAGGCCAGCTGTGCCTCTTTTTCCTGCAACTACTATTTGAGAGCTTGTATCTCTATGTCTGCTTGTAGTTCCCTTTCTTGTAGGTGCTGGTTTAGTTCCTCAAGACCAACTTGCATTCCTTCTTTGCCTTGAGGTTCTGTTGTAGTGTCCTCTGAGGTTGTGCCCCTTTCTTTCCTTTGTTCCTGTAGCTGCAGTTTGAGCTTCTCATTCTCTTCCTATAGAAATACTCGCTGGCAGTTTCCCACGTGCTTGGCCATAGCTAATTACCTTCTTGCCTCCTTGAGTTGTTCCTCCAAGGGGCCTATATCTGCTACTCCTTTAGATTTCACTATCCTCATCCACGTGTGGGTCCGTACTCTTTGTTCTTCCAATGCAAAGAAGAGCGGTACTGTGAATTTTTGTGGGATAAATTTCCCAGCCTCCAAAAAGTTATAATAAGAGCTCAAGCTGGGCTGGGGGCTAGGCTCCATGATGTGTTCTACCTCTACTTCCCTTTGTGGTGAGGTGGCTGCATCCCCCTCCATTCTTTCGGTTTCCTTGAGCCTGGCTAAAGTTTCCTGTAGATCTGCTTCAGCATCCTGTAGAGGGGTTTTTGATGCTGACCTTTCTATTCTCTCCCTCCAAGTAGTTGTCTTGGTGTCCCCCACTCATAAGTGAATGATACTTTGGAGGGGGCTTCTCCCTTGGCGAGGTAGGGGTGTCATCGACGATAATTGGGTCTTTAGATGGAGGTTGGGGCTTGCCAGTTTTAATTCTCACACTTCTCCTCTCTTTGAAATACAGAGGAATCTCCCTTTTTCGTTTCTCCTTTGGCTTGGGGGAGGTACTTAGGGTGGCCAGCACAGCTGCTGCCTCCCGAGCAATAATTTCAGTCGTCTTCTCCTTCTGTGTTCTTTTCTTAGGACTTCCTATAGAAAGCCCTGTAGTGGCTGATTTCTGGCTTCTTGTAGAAGCCGTTTTCAATTTTCCTGTAGAAACAGATGGCACCGTTTTAGCCTGCTTGGCTGAGGGTGCTTTTTCTTTCAATTTTGCTGAGGCTGCCTTAGAGGTGCCCTCACTGACATGGACCTTTCCAATCCTTTCCACCCTACTCTGTAGTTGTTTCTCCCTTGGGGTTAATGTGGTTTTGTCACCCTCTGTTTTGGCAGCTTGTTTTTCCTCTTGTTTCCCCTTGTGCTCTTTCTTTGGTGCTTTGGCCATGTTTTCCTGGCCTTTCTCTTTCTTCTCTATTCGAATTGGTTCCTTCTCCTCGCTGCTGGAGGAGGTGAGCTCCTTAGCCAACACTCGGATGTCATCATCCTTAGTCAAATTTCGGAAGGTTTCCCAGGAGAGAGGGACGGTATACGTGTGAAGTGCATCTTCCACGAGGAGCTTAATGAGCCCATGATGGGCTATCTGATCTGGCGTCCCCTCTCTCAACTTAGTGGCACACTTGGTCATGGACTGTAGGAGGAAGTAAGGGATGCTCAACTTTTTCTCTAAGGGTAGATCCATTTGGTGTCTAAGTTCTATGAGCAACCGAAAATGGTATCCATACACGATGCTGAATCGCCCCTCGCACGTGATATACTTCATAATTTGGAGGCTGACCTCACTCCAGAACGGCTGTAGTCTGGTTCTTCGCACTCCATTCTTGTCTTCTGAGAATTACTCCTCCGACAAAAAGAATTCCTTCTTAGCCTTCTGGCCTAGTTTTCTCTCCTCCTTATCCCAAGGTACCCCCATCGGTAGATCAGTGACCCTCCTAATGAACTGTGGGGTAATTCTAAGGGTCAAACCTCTGAAGTTCACAACAGCCAACGTTTTGGACTTTGGTTGCAAGGATCGCAAGAATTCCTCTGCAACCTCGTCATCGTGACCTTGAAGCTTGTCATAGAATGACATCAACCGTGCACGAGAAAACAGGTCTACCACCTCAGGGGTTTCCCGTAGCTTCTTTGAGTCTGTAGGCTCTTTCCTAATGAACCCACCTGGAATGGTAAAAGCTTGCTATGGTGGCCTGAGCTGGCTCGCATGTATCAAAAGATGGACCTTTGGGATTTCCTAAGACAGAGCACAGAGTTATGCCTCTATCATGCACACAGCTTATAAATTTACGACTGTCTACAGGTGAGCCTTGACAGTGGCTCAATTATGAACCAAACCCTGTAGAAAATCCCGCATATACACTATGACGACAATTCTCATGCAGAAATAAGAAGACACTTGCAAATTCATGCACAGACTGAAATTTACGGTTTTCTAACCCTTTGATACGTCGACTTCACCACCTTTAGAACCAATTGCATGGGAGGTTTTTGTTCAGGTTTACCTCGTTCCAGACTTGCCACCTTTGACGTGAACAGTTTTATTTCCCCGTAACGTTGAGCTTCTTGTAGCACAACTTCCTGTAGGAGTTGTGCACAGGTTCTGGGGAGTGCTTCAGCGGTTCTGGGCCTTTTGTGCAACAACAGGACATTTGAACAGGCCGAGAACTCAGAGTATCAACCTTCAGGAAATTGCGGACGCGTACTCGGCTGCAAAGCGATTGGAATAAATGAGTGTAGTGCGCCATACGCGATCTAGCCGGTAGATTTGAATCTCTACAGAACTCGTGGCGTGGGGGTGAGCTGTCCTCGTCGACCTGTTGGCTGACGTCACCTGTGATCATTCCACTGCATGTTTTCCTGACCGCCGAATCATTGCCTGCATATCTACCGCCACCACTCCTGTTAGATCACCGCTTCTCTCCGATTGGACTCTTCCCACGTGTCCATTTCCTGCCTTGTCGACACACCCAAAGCTTTTCGGATCAGACGAGGCCGTCGGGCTGGTTGTGGTGGCCAGTTGAATGGCTACCCGACTTGCTCAACCCATTCATTTTCATATTTACACACATTTTAAAGCATTATTCATGTAATTTGATGAAACAGGGTGAGGCACTTACCTATGTGGCTGTGACGTTATTTTTCTCATGCTTCAGGATGAGGGTGACGGATCTGCTTGCTGTCACTTCGTGAACGGGCATGGGAGCTCCGTTTCGCTGACTGCTACTGGTTACGGGACCGGTTGCTTGGCTGTGGATGGTGTATGCGCCGGCTCATGAGTTTCAGGTATCTTCATGACATGCGCTCTAGCCGGATCAACTGCTACAGGATTCCTGTAGGACATCCTGTAGTTGTTTCTCCTCCTCAGGTGCATGCTGAAATGGTGGAGTCGCGTTCATGGTTGCAGGGTATTCGGATTGCCTTGACAGGTAGCACAGCGGCCTCTGCATGCTTTGTTTTTATTTGAAAATGATTTCTTCTGAGAGTCCAACATTCTGGTTTGACTGCGCAGGTATTTCAATTGTATGGCAGCAATGGTGGTGGAAGGAGGCGACAACAGTGGGTGATGGAGAAAAACATTGGTTGCATGCCTCCTTATTGGAATTCGGGCTTCAAATTCTTCTACACAGTCGGTCCTGGCCCGTCCCAAGATTCTACAGGAAGTTTCCTGTAGAAATACAGAACTTCCTGTAGAAAGTCCTGTAGCTTCCTGTAGGAGGCTAAACTATGACCAGACCGTGCCCAAACCTTGGAAGAGATGAGTGTTTCTGGTGGGAGTGCTGGTGGGGTCACCTGGTAGCATGGTAGGGACCCTTATCCTTTAGTTGAGAGGCCTCCTTTTCTGCATGGAATACCTGCAACCTGCATTAATTTCCAAAGCTTGAGCCTGTTTTCCTGTTTCTACCTCTTTTTTCTTTTCCTTGGTTTTTCCTCTTTTTTTTTTTTTTTGAGGAGATAGCAGGGGTGCCTCAATGAGGTTTTCACCCCTACTACCTGCCTTGGGCGCCTCAGAGAGGTTTTCACCGAAGGGTCTTTTTTTGTTTTTATTCCATTTTTCAGAGAGACAACAAGGCTGCCTCGATGAGGTTTTCACCCCTACCATCTGCCTTGGGAGCCTCAAAAAGGTTTTCACCCAAGGATATTTTTATTATGATTTTTTTTTTTTTTTTTGGATGCTCAGGGTATGCCGAAACAGAGGCAGAACCCTTCTCTATGACCAGCACTGATTTTTCCATAGTTTTGATGAACTCTTGCCTCAAAAGACATTTCCTATAGATCTATAGTCGATGCCCATTGACGAGTATGGGGATGGCTTCCTCGTCGATGGTACGGATGAGAACAGACCCATTATCATTACGCTTCTCCACCGCATATGGCCCTAACCATCTTGTCCTCAGCTTCCCCTAGAAATCCTCATGTCTGGAATCATACAACAACGCCCAATCTCCCGGTTGGAATTGCTTGTCATTGAGGTGTCGGTCATGCCATATCTTCCTCTGAAGTTGAACCACTTCTGAGTGGAGAAGGGCTTGCAATCTGTGTTCATCTAGCCCATTCAGCTGCAATAACCTTTCTTGTTGGGCATGGCTGAGATCTAGGTCCAGTTGAGCTGCCATCCTCAATGTGTTGTACTCGAACTCAATTGACAACAAAGCTCTCTTCCCATAGACCATTTCATAAGGTGTGAAACCAGTTGTGGTCTTCGAAGTGGTGTTGTAAGCCCAGGTGGCCTCAACCAGGTGATCCGCCCAATCCTTTCTGCTGCTGCTCACCACCTTAGTCAAAATCCCTTCTAATGCTCTATTGGTGACTTCCACCTGCCCATTTGCTTGAGGATGATAGGGGGTGGAAGTCCTATGCTTGATCTTCTGATGAGCAAGCAAATCTTCAATTAAGTTGGAGGTGAACTGGCTTCCTTGATCGGTGACTAGCTCTCTTGGGTAGCCAAATTTGTAGAAGATGTTTTCTCTTAAAAACTCAGCCACCTTTTCTTCTATCGCTGCTTTGATTGCCTTGGTTTCTGCCCACTTTGTCAGATAGTCTGTGCACACAATGATGTAAGACCTTTGCCTTGAAGGAGGATTGATAGGACCCACAAAATCCATGCCCCACTTCTCGAATGGTTCAAGAGTCACTTGAGGTTGGAGAGGCATTTCGTCCCTTGGGGTTGGCTTCCCCATCCTTTGGCATCGGTCACATTGGCTGATATATCTCTTGACATCTTGATGAAGCGTGGGCCAATAGTAGCCTGCATGTAGAACTTTGAAGGCAGTCCTCTTGGCTGCAAAATGTCCTCCACAAGGCCCGTCATGATAGGTTAGGAGGATGTCAAAGACTTCCTCCTCCCTTACACAATGCCTTAAGATCTGATCGGGGCCAAGTTTGAACAGGTTGCCCCCGATCCAAGTGAACGAGGCACTCTTCCTTACAATTCTACTTTTCTCCTTGGAAGATAGATGCGGAGGGAACTGTGCTGAGACCAGATAGTTTGCTATTTCAGAAAACCATGGGGAGAGTACTGAGATAGCAAACAGATGTTCATCTGGCATCTGGTCGTCCACTGTTCCATCTTCACTTGCAGGTAAATCCAATTTAGACAAGAAGTCAGCAACAACATTTTCTTTACCTGGTTTATCAACGATAGTCAAATCAAATTGTTGCAACAGAAGTAACCATCTAATAATACGAGCATTCACATCTAGTTTATTCATTAAATATCTAATTGCAGCATGATCAGTATGTACAAATGTTTGATAGCCAGTGATGTAGTGTCAGAACTTGTTCAGGGCATGGACCACAACCAAGAACTCTTTCTCAGTTACGGTATAGTTTAGTTCTGCCTTGGATAAGTTTTTGCTGACAAAGTATATGGCATATGGGAGTTTTGTTCAACTTATCCTAAGGCTGCGCCTATGGCTTTGTTCGAGGCATCAGTGTGGATGTGGAAAGGTAGGGCCCAGTTTCGACCTCTTAATATTGGGGCGGACACCAACTTATCCTTTAATTCATTCAGAGCCCTTTGACAGTCGTCTGTCCATTTGAACTCAACATATTTTGCTAAGAGGCCAAACAGTGGCGAGGCTAGCTCACTGAAATCTTTAATAAACCTTCTATAATATCCTGCTAAGCCTAGGAAACTTTGAACATCTCTTACTTTCTGAGGAGGTGGAACCTTTTTGATGAGAGCAATTTTATTAGGATCCACCTGCAATCCCTGGCGAGAAATGGTATGTCCTAGCACGGTCCCTTCAGTCATCAAGAATTCAAATTTTTCCGGACTAAGGGACAGGTTCATCTCAATGCACTTGGTTAGGACTTTTCCCAGATTGGACAATGCTTCTTGGAAGTTGGACCCATGGGGAGTGAAGTCATACATATAGATTTCCACCGAATCATGGACCAGCTCAGAAATGATGCTCAATACTGCTCTTTGGAAAGTGGCAGGAGCGTTGCATAGCCCAAATGGAAGGGCTCGGTAAGCAAAGGTACCCCAAGGACAAGTGAAGGTGGTCTTATCCTGGTCTTCTGGGCTGATTTGGATCTGGTTATACCCGTTGAACCCATCTAGGAAAGAGAAAAACTTCTTCCCTGCTAGTCCATCCAACACTTGATCTATGAAAGGCAGAGGAAAGTGGTCTTTCTTGGTGGCTTTGTTCAGTTCTTTGTAGTCCACACAGATTCTCCACTTTCCATTTTTCTTGGGTACCAACACCAGAGGGGACACCCACTTGCTATCCGAGATGGGGTAGATGAATCCTACATCCAACAGTTTTTGCAATTCTTCTTTGACAATGTCCTTAAGGGCTGGATTCATTCTCCTCTGAGGTTGCCTGACCGGTTTACAATCTTCTTTGATCTAGATGTGATGGATATAGACCAAAGGGTGGACTCCTTTCATCTCCTTATAGCTCCAAGTGGAAGCATCTAGATGACTAGCCAATAGACTATACAGCTCCTTTTCCTGGGAAGGAGATAGGGAGGAGCTGATCTTTAACAATCTCTCAGGGCCAAACTCCACATTTTTGACCCTGGGAGAGAGTGGATCGGTCACACAAAGGTCCACTAAGGTGCTGGCTTGAGTATCTTCCACCAGTTTCTCTAAGGACAATGCACTGGGAGGCAGATTCTGAATCAAGGTCTCAATTAAATCATCCTCAGTTTGAGGACTTCCCCTGGTGGTCTCTAAGGTGCAAAAGGGTGTAGAGTGCACCTCATCCTCTTCTCCTTCTTCCAACCAAAGTGGTAAGTCATGCTCTAATAGAGGTTGGGCAGGAGGGTATAGGACTAGTTGCTTGGACATAGGACCATTTTTGATGGTCATTTTCCTTGCTTGGCAGCTTATGTAAGCATCCGCAGTGGCTAGCCAAGGTCTTCCCAAAATAAGGGGGTATCCAGTAAGCTTTGCCTTTGGCTGAAGAACTAAGAAGTCCGCAGGATACTCCCAAGAGTCAACAGAGACCACGACATCCTCCACAATCCCTTCGGGAGTCACGGTGGAGCGATCTGCCAACTGCAGGACTGTCGAGGTCTTCCTTAAGGAACCCTGAAGGTTGAGTTTGAGCATGGTATCCCTAGTCATCACATTGATGGCAGCCCCTAAATCAATCAAAGTGTGGGGTATGATGGTGCCATTGATTTGGACATCAACTACAGGACTCCCAGGATCCAAATACTTTGGACAAATTACTTGCCCCAACATAAGATCAGATAGTTTTCCTATGACATTGATGGTTGAGGCATCTCTTTTTCGCCTACCTGGGTGCCTGAAACACTTTTCCTTAACCAATTTGTTGTATATCGGTACATCTTTGATGGCTTGGAGAAGTGGTATTCTTACACACAATTGTTTTAGTTCTCCCAGAAGCTCATTCTCCTCTCGGTCGGGTTGTGTGGTTACTGTTAGTCTCTCAGGAAAGGGTGGAGTGGTCTTGGGTTCACTTTCCTGTTTGTCTTCCTCGTCCTCTAGGGGAGGAGGTTGGCAATCCAGAAGAGTCTTCCCGGATCGCAGGTTGATCTCCTGGATCTCCACAGCATAGGTACGACAGGTTGTTTCCTCGGTATATACCTGTTGGGCCTGTCGATTGTTGGGGTTCGGGTTCGGTTGAGCAGGAATTTGGGGTTGTCTCGGAGGAGCAGGAGGTAATGGTTGTGGTTGAGCTGGCAGTGGAGGAAAAATGGCAGGAGGAGTGTTGTACTGGGGCCTCCACCCTGGTTGAGGTGCATTCCACTGAGGCTGTGGCTGGACATGTGAGTGAAACGAATGAGTAGTGGGCTGAGTATGGTATTGAGGTGGGTAAGACCATGGAGGAGGCACAGACCAGGGAGGATGAGTAGGGGGGCCCCAAGAAGGCATAAGAGCAGATTTTTTGGGGCTATAATAGGCTTGGGATGTCCCTTGCATCCTTTGTTGATAAGGTCTAGGTCCATGCGACCTCCTTTGGTTGAGGACATAGAGGGGTTCAGTGGGTGCCTCAGTTCCTTGGTACATGGCCTTAAACCCAGGTAAGGTTGGGCATTGGTTTTTGGGGTGGTTCTCCTCACAAACGAAGCATACCTCTACCAAGTGTAAGGGAGACTTGTTCTTAGGGTGCTTCCTTGTACACCTAGGACAGAAGATGGCCAAAGCCCTCTCAGCTTCCTCTTTCTTTTGGTGGATTCAGAATGTATCAAGTTGCATGGAAATGGTCTGTCCTACCTCACTTTTGAGGTCCTCAAGTTGATTAACAAACTCATGTTTGGAGAAAATAGCACTAGCTGGAAGGGGGTTTCCCCTACCTCTTTTCTGGGCTACCCTAGAGTGGTTTCTAAACACAGTATTTATATCCTCGTAAGGTAGTTGGTAAATGTCTCCTCCAGCTAGGATGTGAAGGGTATCTAGGAGGTCTTTAGGGACTCCTCGGAGCAGGACCAACTTGAGAGATTCAGGGTCAAGTGTGCACCTGGCCCGTTTATAGCTAAGTTGGAAGCTTTCCTCATAATCTTCTAAAGACTCCTCATTTCCCATGGTCATCCGAAAGATCTCTCCCTTGGCTTCCTTGGACCTAAAGTAGTCTTGGTATTTGGTATTGAAAGCTTACTGCATCTGAGCCCAAGTGGTGATACTATTTCCAGGTAATCCCATGAACCAGCGTAATGCTGCATCCTTGAGAGTAGAGGGAAAGAGTTTTAGTTTTTTCTCATCTTCTGTATAGTCATAGGTTCGACAAAGGACAACAAACTCAAACAAGAAGGTATCAGGGTCTTCAGTAATCAATCCATGGAAGTGAGGTAAAGTGGAGGGGTTTATGTTTTTTATTTTCATGTCTCCATTGGTCTCTCGGATGGGAAAGGTACCTTCTATTCTCTCATCTTCTCTTCCATCTGCAGCCATGGCTTCAGGTGGGATGGTTTCTAACTCTTCTTCTGGTATAGGATCTTCGTATGTCTCAGGAGGCTCGCCTATAGGTTCTTCTGGATCAATGTCACCAAAGAAGAGAGAAGGGTGACTCAGTGAAGTGGTGGGGGTGTTGGGCAGGAATTTGCCGGTTTTATCTCTGTTCCTATGAGGCATGAAATGGAAAGGCTTTTGATTGCTTTTTTATTTTTCTACTTGTACCTGCAAAACTAAAATAGATTGAACTGCAACTAGCTATCTTGCTGGAATGAAGATGCAGAATTGAAATGAGACTAAGCTACGTTGCTCAAATGAAATTGCAAGAATGAAATGCTAGTCTACGCTTGCAGAATTGAAATTGCTAGTCTACGCTTGTAGAACTGAAATTGCTAGTCTATGCTTGCAGAATTGAAATTGCTAATCTATGAAAGTAGGAAATATCTATTTTACTTTTGCGGAAATGAAATTGCAGAATGGAAATGAAGTGAACTATTTAGCAGAAGGCGGGTGTAGAAAAATAGAAGAAAAGCAACAATCACCAATACTCTGACGCTTCCCCGGCAACGGTGCCCAAAAGATGGTGGGCTCTAGTATTGCAGCAATAATTCTACAACTCCTGGGACTCCCTTCTTTACTCTTATCAACTCGGTAGTGCGTAACAAACTTGGAAGCGACGGTGCTGTATGCACAAGTAATAGCTCTTGCCGCAGGTGTCACTTGGTCAGCCGGCACAAGTCCACTAGGGTCTCAAGCCAACTTCTATGAGCTCTTAGAAGAAGCTTTATACCTGATTGATGGAAGCTAACTCAAAGTAAGCTGATCTACTTGCAGAAAGAAATTGAAAGTCAAAGAGTAACATAAACCCTAGCAAACCCTAATTTTACCAGCTAGTCCTACTGATGCAAAGGAGAGGATGCAAACTATTGAAGAAGATGCCATTACTTCTACAAAGGTGAAATGCACATGCTTATGCTATCTCTATCTAAAGAACACATTTTTTTGTATTTTTTATTACGTTATCAAAATTATCATACATGTACTTTTAACTGGCTTCTTACTGTGCAGGGGTGGATCAAGGAGGAGAAATGCTTGGAAAAGGTTGGGAAGGTTCAGAGAGGGTCTAAGGAGTCACTAACACCCTTCCAAAGAGTTTCACCAAGTTTGGCTATCCGTCAACCTCACTTGTGAGCTTCTACAGGAAGTCTGCAAGGGTTCTATAGGCTATTTCAGGGATTTCTACAGGATGTTCAGAAATTTCTACAAGATGTTCTGACATTGGATTTTGGAGGATGGGTGAGTGAAAGAGGATGCATGAATGGATAGGGAGGTAGGGTAGGGGTCTAAGATGACCCAGTGACTGATGGATGAAGTGATGAGAGGGTGTGGAGAGATAACTTGTCTTAAGGAAGGCTAACGCAATGGAAGAGAAAGAAGGTAGGGTTACATGGACAGAAGAGGAGTTGTGAGACGAAGAAGCCGACTAGGAGATGGAGCAGCTGGCCTGGACGAAGCTTAGGTGGATGAGAGAAAGATGGATAAGCCCTGCACGGTGTACACTTGACTGAATCAACCAGATCCTGCATACAATCGAAATCTTAACTAATCTATCCAAACTTTCAATGAAACAAATGAACAGCAACTTTATTTCCAAAGAGAAACATGTACAACACTTAATCAAAGGAACATCTAAAAATGTCTAAACACATGACTAACTTCTACAAATGAAAAATATTGCACCAATGATTGCATGGTCAAGAAACCTAGTGTTTTTGTTGAGCAGCACTAGCTCCATAATTCCAGCCCCTGATCCAATAAGGGAGAGGTGAAACTGAGAGTGCAGGCAACCCTTTTATAGAGCTTTTATCAATATTTATCTTATCAATCTATTCTACACATCTGAAGTAATTCTATTCCTCAACAATAACCTATTTACCCAACCCAACTAAATCTAGCTCAACAAACTTCGTTTCAGATGCATAAAAGAAAAATCACAGTGCTGAAAGGAAAGATAACAATACAAATAAGGAGGCCCTAGGCTCTCAGGTTGGGCCCAACCCCGAGAGCTATGGCTCCTATAAAAAACTCAGAGCTGATATCAAATCTGACTGCTTCCCATTATCAAAAAATAATCATAAGTCAAGAGTTATGCCAATAATGGCTACAAAAGAACAAAACAGAGCTAGCAGCACATAGTGCAGAATATGCAAGAGTTTTTCAAAAAGTCCTTTTCGAAGGCTGAAGCCTTAACATTTATACACTATGAGGCCCTAGCTGGCCTCCTAAATCTATGGGACTTGGCTGCCCAAACTGTGAGTGAATAGCTCCTTCCAAGAAATCTGCTTGGCTGCCTTCTATATCCGGTTTTGGTGGCCTTTGGAGCTTGGAGTTGGGGGTGAAGATCCTAAGGGAGGCTATTTAATGCCATAGACAAACCCCCTACGAATCCTCAACCCAAGCTTGGTTGTCTCCTAGCCCATGTCTGCTCGGTTTTGCTTCAACATGTGTCAAAAAATCCTAAAATGAGCACGTGTTAGCCACCTAGGAATAGTGACTACCCTTATTTGTACAAATGACATAAACATACTAAAAAATAATGCATAAGTTATGAAAAATGAAGGATTGAGCAAGGGTAGTTAGGCCAAATGAGCCCAAAATGTTACCAAATTTGGGGCTCATCACCAGGGTATGGTTGATACTGATAGACTGGCTACTGCACAGCAGGACCGAATTGGTACTATCCCTGGTACGGTTGATAAGTAAATTGTGGTTGACTTGTGACAACCGTACTTAAACCAGGTTGTCCTACAGGCATCTGAACCGAAGTTTGAATCGTAGATCCAGACGGTGGTAAAGATGTCTGAGGAGTAGATACAGGAACAATAGAACCCGGAGCTATCGATACTCTAGAAGTAGGTGGGGTAGATTGAACAGATGTTGCAGCAGTTATAGCAGTCGTTTGAGGCGGAGTACGAGGTGTACTAGGCCCAGGCTGAGAAACTACCGAAGGTACAGAAGTTTGAATGTTAAACTGGACCGGTTGCTAGGGTGAACCAGAAACTAAGGGTTGTCCAGTTTGAGATGAAAACTGTGCACTTGGCTACAATACCTGTTGAGCTTGTGATGGATCCCACACTATATTCATTCCAGGGTACTGACCCATAACTGGTTGAGAATACTGAGGACCATAACCGGGTTGAGGGTAGGATTGATAATTGAAAGGTACATTTCCCGTTCCTTGAACATACATTTGACCGGAGGGTGGTTGGAAACCTTGATTCGAGTATTGACCTTGGGGTTGATACCTATGAGGCACATACTGATACTGGGGCTTGAGGTATAAATTGATACTGGGGTTGACCTTGGGGTACATATTGAGTCTGGGGTTGATCTTGAGGAACGTATTGTCCCATAGGTATGTATTGTCCTTGAGGTTGCCCCCCAGATGCAAACTGTGTACCTTGAGGTTGTCCCCCAAGCGGTAACTGGCCACCTTGATGTTGAGGATTGGGAATAGAACTTGACATCATAAGAATGTCTTCTACGCTCAACGACTTAGTACCATTGTTTCCAGTTAATAACCCTTGCTCAATGGGTTGAGGAGATGCTCCCGAAAATGTACCAGAAAGTCACTGACACCCAGAGGGAACATAAGGACCGCCGTACAAAAAGGATTCGGGCGATTGAGTAAACATGGATGACTATCTTGACATATTTACGGGAGTATAAAAATCTCTAGGTGTTGGGTGATAAGGAGTGTGAGGTGGTGAAAAACTTAACCCTGAGTTTTCTAAGAAATTAGTCAAAGAAAGATACCAAGAACTACTCCTAGGTGGACTGTAAAAAATTGATTCATGCTCCCTTAGTTCAATAACAGGTTGATTTTCAGGGATAGGGATGCCTACTTCTTCTTCCAGAGCAAGTTCTTCAATAGCAATAAGTCCAAAAGGAAGATCTTGGGTGATTACTCTTTCTACCCTAGGTGAATCAGGACCACTAGAAGTTGGAGAAACAAACCCCGATGTCGGAGTAGCAGCAAACTCACTTTCAGGGTCGGATATTTCAAGTTCCTCACCTATATCACTAGTAGATGAAAATCTACCAGCAATTTCGGAAACAGACACTGACTGTGGATTATTATCTGCTACTAACGGTTGAAAATCAGGATGTACTATCAAAGAAGATTCTCCTTCTTCAGGTGACCCAACTTTACTGTCTCTAGGAGTTACGAGGAGTTTCAAGGCTTCAAGCTAGCTCGGTACTTTCTTAGGAGGTTGGCCCCGAAGTCTATGGGACTTCCTCAGTAACTCAGCCACGTTTACAAACTCAAGAGACTGGCCCCGAAGTCTACAGGAATGCCTTGGTAATTCAGCCACAGTTGAAAATTTTTAACTACTTCACACGCAAACAAAGTAAAATCTCAATGAAAAGCACCTAAAGTCTCTAAAGAACCAAACAAATTTGAATCACACGCTTAAAGAATATAGGAGATCAAACACACACAAACAGTAACTTTCCGTACTGAAAACACTAGTTGGTGATGAAATCCAACGTCGCAGAGTTCAATACAGAAATGGCGGTTGGAACAGTTACCCCGGTAACCTGCTTAATGAATAGACTGGCACAAGTTCCTCCACTTAACCATCTCCAGTGAAGAGAACCCCCCAGAAAATCCAGGTGAGTCTAGTCGACGTCTGCTCCAGGTACAGTGGGATCTTCCCACCACTGTCACCTCAGGAATATTCCTAAAGAATATGGCCACTAAGGTTACCAACTGAAACAAATATACCTGGGTGAATAGTCTACGATCTGATACGCACGCAAGGGCAGAGTAGAAAGCTCAATCCGCTTGAAGGCTCCTTGACATAATCCAAGGTTTACCAACAAGTGACCCCAGGCTCCTCGACAATGGTTAATCTGAGGTTTACCGTTTTTAATACGTGAATATTTGGCGTCGTTCCCAATGAGGAAGGATTGATTCCCACACTAGTTCGAACACGATCTCGTGCTTCTCCTTTAAGAGGAGCTTTCCTAGAGCATAAATGAAATTGGATTTCTTCCCTACCACAAGATACAGCTACTTGTTTGTTTTTACTGTCTTGGAGAGTTAATTACTCTCCTACTCCAAGACACTAGCCTAAGCTAAGTTGGTGTATCAGAGCCCTAGAAATAAAAATGTTACTAGGTGAATTTTACTTTAAGCGTTAATTTTAGTGGTTTTTGTTTAAGTCCAAAGGTGCAGAGATGAAACTCGTGGTATGAAGACTCGACTCAAAATCACTAAAAATTCACCTAAGATGATTTAAACAATCTTTTTCTCTTCGATGAACGTCTAAACTAAGAAAAAGTTTGAGAATGCAAATACTTTGTAAACACAAATATTTCTCAATTCAACAAATTAAAAGAACAGTTTTTGTCCTTTTCCAATGCACTCAAAACGAGACAACTAGTTATTTCACAAAAATTTCCCTTTTCATTTCAAAGCACTCAATCACTACAAAACAAACTTTTTCCAAAAGAGATTTTTATATTTTTTAATAAAACACTCAAAACTATGAAAATGACTATCTTTGAGATCTACAAATTATAAAAACCTATTTGAAGTCAAAACCTACTAAAAGTCTTTTTTAAGGATGTTTTACTTAGCTAGATGTAAGCTAAGGACTAATTTATGCAGAATCACAAATAAGTCAAGAACAACCAATTTTGTTTTCCTTTTGAAAATGAAAATCCAAACTTTCAAACACAAGCTTTTCGAAGTTTTGTAAACAGAAAACTCAAAGCGGATTCCTCAACAAGGGGAGATTTCATAAATGGTCAGACTCATAAGAAGGTTGGTAGACACTAAGGTGATCTGAAGTCCCTACAGCTTCTAAGCTCAGAGCCACTACACAACCAAAATGAAAAACAAACCCAACAAGCAAAACTCCTAGGAATTTCACTTAAAACCATAACACTAATGAAATCAACCTAAGGAAAGCTTCTGACAAGTTATATGCAGGTCTGGGCAGTGGATAACAATTTCTAAACAAAAACTAAGCTGAATAACAGAGGAAATCTTAAGTTTTTCAAAATTTTGGCAGGGTATGCAGGCCCACAGTTGACACAGGTGTGGTCCCGCTCTATGCTAAAAGCCAAGCTGTGGGTAGGTACGCACTGTGTCAAACGGCTAGGGTGTGGTCCTCTCCCAAAGCTATGAAAAACAAAAAATAACCCTGGATCTACAAACTCTACCCAATTTTACACACAACAAGCCAAAAATAGAAACAAAAACAAAGTTTCTCAGGTACAAAGTAAAAACAAGGAAAACAATCAAGTCCCCAGTGGAGTCACCATTTTGTCACACAGAATAAGTCGATCTTGTGGACGAGATAGACCTTCCTAGAATCTAAAGAAGACCTAATGACAAGAAAACCAACCAGACACTATCTTTCTCTAAATATGCTTTGATAAACAATGGCAAACAAGTGTTTTTAGGGCCTACCTTAGGTCCAACGCAAGCTTGTGGATGCCCTCACTCCTTCGATCCAAATGAGCTCCTTTGTCGTGAATCTGCAAACACAAACAAGGCAAACAAATTAAATAGCACCTGAAAATCCAATTGCATAAAACATATTTAACATGAAAGTCAAGGAGTCCATGAAACAAATAACATGAGATACTTGTTGAGAAAAATGAATTTGACTGTATTTATTCAATAGAAGAAGAACTTTACAACCTTTGCCTTGTCGTTGTACAAGCTCCTCCCAGGGTCCAGCAAGAAGTCTCCTCTACTTTGACAAGTTTCACTCACTCCCCAATGAAGCCAAAAAGGTATGTGATCTCTCCTCTTAAGCTCAACTAGGAAGTCTTGATTTCACCAGCATTTACCCTAAAAAATGTTCAGCTTCTAACCTCTCTAGCAACCAGCCCAATGCCTGTATTTATAGTGCAATGGAGGGAGGATACTAGGTCCTCCTTCAAAGGGATAAATCCCTCCTTCAAAGGGATAGCTCCTCTCATCAAGGGATTAGCTCCTTCTCTTTTGGGATGCATGAACCACCTCAGAGCGAACAATCCATGTCAAAATTCCTTCTAGAAACCTCTAGAATTAACCCAAAGTGAGTTTTTTAAGATAAAACTTGCGACTTTTGACTTTCACAGGGGTCTACACCTACACCATTAGGGACAGAGCGGGCAAGTCCGCCGTTTTTTTACACAGAGGGTGCGGGACCGTAGGTGACAGTGAGAGAAAGTGCGGAACCAGAGTCACATTGATTTTTAATGTCTTTCTCTCATTTTCAAAGATTGACTTGAAGAGCTAAGGTCTGAGACTTGCTTAGGAGGACAGTACAAGTGATGATAGACCCATACTGACTGCAAATAATCATGGTGACGATATCTTTGTGTAACAATGTGACTACTCTGCTTCCTTGCACTAGGATTGCTTGCACCCCACTCGCTTGCCCAATGCTCGCTTTAATCCCACCCATATGGATCTATAGCTCATGCAAATCCTTTTGGACACTCCCCAACGTCTGCATATATTGTTTCTCGAACTGTTGCCACAACTCTGTTATTGTGTCCTTGACTTTGTCATTGATCTCATTGAGATCCCCCTTTTCCAAGAACATTGGATCGATGCCTGTATGCTTATCAGATTTATGCTTCTTTAATTGCCCAACAATATACTCCTTTTTTCACTTCTTCAAGGTGAAGGGAGTGCTCGGCTCCTCTCCACCACCTCCTTCTTTCCCTGAAATTTCCTGCTCATTTGTGTGTTGCAAAGCCAATCCTTCAACTTCAACTGTATTTGTGCATTCTTTCTTATCCTGCTCTTTCACAGTGCACTCTTTCTCAACGCGTTCCTTTAAAGCACATTATTTTTCTGCAATTTCCTTGTGAGTGACTTCCTTCTTCTTTTTCTCAGCTAGATCTCACGTGACCTTCTAAGCTTCTTCCTTATGCTTCTGTGCAGTGGTCGATTGTGCAACAGAACTTTCTGCTCCTTTGATTGTACCTACACCAAGCTCCATGGGTTCGCACCACTCTACTAGAAAACTCCCCATGATCTCCTTCACGTCCATCTTAGATACCAAATATGGCAGCTTGTGCCATGGGTACATTGGGTCCTTTCTCACCCTGATTGAGACATTGTGGAAATCAGCCTTGAACTTTGTGAAGGCCATCAATTTCTCAAATAAGGTTGGGAACAACCTTAGCCTTTGATTGATAACCATTTGAAGGCCCATATCCATTAAGATCCAGAAAAATTTCAACTCCTTGATCCTTTCTAGACTCTTTTTGCCCCAAAGTGAAGTGAACCTCGGTGCCTTAGGTAAATCTTCCAGTTGCAGGGGAAACTGACTATTCTCCGACAATCTCCAATTTACTAAAACAATAGACAGTAAAATCCACGTGTAGTCGAAGGGCTTGCTCTCTTCCTAAGCTTCGTGGAAATTCACGAGGAACTCCTTGCACAGATACTTGACCCCATTGTATTGAACTCCCTTCGCACATTTAACATCTAATGATACTACTGGCGTAGGAACTTCGTCCGCGTGACACTTCCTCATGATTTTTCCTGGAAGAATGTAGGAGGTGAATTGCACTGCCTAGTCCTAAATGGAGTGGATAGAATATTTGCACGACTTGTTGATGAGACCATATTCCACCTTCATCTTATCCACTAACTCTTTTTCTCCTCTTTTCCCTCCAAACTCCTTGGCAGGGTCTGCCACTTTGTAGGGCAGCTTTATGATCTAATGAATTAACATGTCCATGATTGGAATGGGCTCCGCAAGCCATGGGAACCCATCATGCACCAACATGACGAGATGATGCACACACACCATGTTGATAGTTGAACGATGAAAATGTGGTACATAGAGCATGTGCAATAATCCCGCCTGCTCAACACCTCTGACCCACTTCATGGGTTCCAACTACCTAACTCCAATATCTTCGTAGTATATTTTTGTCATATACTTTCTAGCTGCCAAATATGGGAACCTTTCATGGTCGTGAGGTCCCAATCCTCCATTTTCAACACTACAATGCACGCTAATGTTGTACCTTCAAATTCCACCTATTCAGGCAACAAGGGTGTCGAAACTATGAATTTCCTGGAATCTAGGTCTTTGGTAATTTTGGGTTTTGCCTTTCGTGGAGGGATATACGTTGGGAGCCATGAGATACACTCTACCTCTTCAGAATCTAATTCCTCCACACCTTGGTATTACTCCTCCTCCAAATCAACCACTTTCTTTGGTTGTTTATCTTTTTTCACTTTATATAGCACTTGTGCGTTCCTCCTCGGTGACTGTCAAATCGCTATCGAATTCTTCTATTTTTCTTTGGTAGTAGATTGCTTCAGCCTAGGAAACCTTGACATGGTAGGCACAAGGGTCGTAGCTTCTGTAAATGAAATCTCTAGGCTCGGCACGTCAAAAATGGTAGCTTCAGAACTTACGACTTTTGTAGGGTTTGTAGGAGTCATTCATTCTATGAAAAACTCTCAGGCTTCTACAAAGAAATTTGCAAATGCGGGGCGCATCACAAAATCCTCCCAGAATTGATGACTCATAAGATTCAAATAGAAAAGCACCCAGACAACTCTCAGAATTCAAATTGTTCTTCGGTAGACTAACATGATCAATTTATAGAAGGTGTTGAATTCAAATCCGATCGTTCCCCCCAAATTTTGATCATAAATTCATCTTTAACTGTAGATCTCCTAAGATATTTTCCATAAATGGTGCCTACCCACTCCTCTTAACTAATTTTTGGCCATTAAATCATCAATAGTAACTCCAATGGATACTTTTGGACTTGTCCGTGTGGCACCATCCTCCATGGCACAACTCATCCAGTGCAACTTCACTTGTTGCACTCATGTCGTTTTTTGTGCAACCTCCCTACCATGTTCTTCACTTACTCAGGTAGCATAGTTTATAGTCCTGAAATCCCTTGCAACTTTCTGTATTACTAAGATTGTCCTATTTCCATATAGTCATTGTGTAGGGGTAGGATCTCCTGTGTACAGATTCAACCTATTTCCATTCACATTTCTAGGGAATGGTTCCCCATTTAGCTTCGTGAGCTAAACTATGCCACCATATGTGATCTTGTAAGTAACATATGGCCCCAACTAGTGCATTTGAAACTTTACTGGAAATTTTGTGAACTTGTTGTCATATAACATCAATAAATTATCTATCTTGAACATGCAGAGCTTAATATGTCGATCATGTCATGCCTTCTCGCATTCCTTTCGCACTTGCTGGTGAAATCCTTTAATGAAGCTATCTTCTTCTATCTCCATTATCTGCACAAGTCATTCCTCCAAGGTCTCGTGATCCGCTATTTTTGTCAATGCTATAATTCGTAAAATTGGGATAATATACTCCATAGACATTACTGCTTCAATCCCATAACTAGTCTAAATAGTGTTTGACCTATCAAGTTCTTACAGGTCATCCTATAAGCCCAAAAAACAATAGGTACCCTCATATCCCAGTCATTCCTCTACACGTTGTAGACATTCATCAATGCATGTTCCAAAATCTTGTTAAAATCTTCCACCGTTCCATTCACCTGTGGGTGATACGGCATGCTCTTCTAATGATACACCTGGAATTCTTCAAGCATCGTGTTGATCATTTCGTTCAAGAAATGTGTACCCCTATCAGTCATCAATATCTTAGTACATCCAAACTTTGTTAAGACATATTCAAACAAAAACTTCGCAGTAGTGGCCGCTTTACAATCCTTCACTAGCTGTGCCTCCACCCACCTGGTTAAATACTCAGTTGTAGTAATGATATACCGTGCGCTTGTCTTCTTTCGAGGTGGTTGTATTGGGCGTCTAAATTCAATAACACATTTATCAAATAGTTGCAACGAAACTTGAGGATTTAAAGAAAATTCATCCTTCTGCGAAGGCTTCCTCGTCTTTTGGCAAGCATCTCACTCCTTGCAGTATGCCTTAGAATCCTTGTGTAATGTTGGCCACCATAGCCTAACACGAATATATTCTGTGTAGTTGCATTCCCTGCATATTGAGTTGCTGCCACTCCTCCATGGTCTTTTGCTAGGATACGAGTGTGTTCAAAGTTAAAAACATACCTTTCTAGTATCTCATATGTTCCCATCTTATACAAATGACCTATAATCACTGAAAAATCCACATTGCAAACTACTAACTCATTCTTTTATTTAGTGGAATAACCTTTTGGCACTATTCTCATTGTTAAAAATTGAATGATATCGGAAAAATTATCATTCGCAATGCCCACCACAAAGAGTTGCGCATCTGACAGTCCTTCCTCCAAACAACTTGGTTCCTCAGCTATTTCAATCCTTGACAGATGGTCTGGACCTGCATTTAGCCTTCCAGGCTTCATAATTACTTCAAATTCATATTCCTGGAACAATAGTAACTATTGACATATCTTTTCCCCTAACACAGACTTATTGACTAGGTACTTTAGTGCAGGGTGATCTGTATATGTTTTAAAGTGTCCACCCAACAAATAATACCTAAACTTCTGCATCTCGTATACCATTTCCAACCCTTCTCGCTCTGTAGTGGAGTAATTCTTCTTAGCTTTGGATAACTTTCTACTCATGAAAGCTATAAGATGATCAATCTCTACCTCACCTGCCTGTGTTAATACTTATCCTAGTGCAATGCAAGATGCATCAACATGCACATGGAAATCCTTCTTCTAGTCGGGAAATACAAAAATAGGCGTTGTCACCACTTTCTCCTTCAATACATCTAAATTGGGCTAACAATATTCATCCCAACAAAACATTGCATCGTTCTTCAATAGTTTCTCCATCGACACGGTGATCTAGGAATACACCTTGATAAACTTCCTATAATACCCAGTGTGCCCCAATGTCACACATAGTTGTTTTACATTCCTAGGAGCCTCCAAATTAACAATGACAATGATCTTTGTAGGGTCTACCATCAATCCTTGCTTATATACAACATGGCCAAGAAAAATCTCAAAGGTCACATAGAATATGCATTTCTTTAAGTTTAGCACGATCTGATACCTTCGACATGTATCTAGCATGAGGTGCAAACTCGCAACATGGCACTTCACTAACCCAAATATGGTCCAATCATAATAATAAATGTCCAGGAACTTATGAATAAACTCTTTGAATGTCGTGATCACAACCTATAAAACGTTGCAAGCACATTCTTCAACCCGAATGGCATAACTGTATATTGGAAGAAGCCCCACTCAGTCATGAAGGTTGTTTTTCTCTGATCTTTTGGTGTGATCTTTATTTGATGATATCTAAAAAAACCATCAGTAAATGAATATGCCTCCTGTCCGCCAACATTCTCTAATACTTCATTAGTAAATGGTGTTAGAAAGAGATCATGTACACAGGCCGCAGTCTCACCCTAGCCGATATTGGGGGATGCTCGAACTAGGTTTCAGCATCCAGAAGGATTATGGAGTGTGAATCTTAACTTATTCTAAAACCTATAGGCCTATTACTATGCTATGCGATCTTACTTAATATTATACCGAATCTGATTTATTCATACAAAAATCCCCCTTTGCAGATCTAAAACTCTATCTACTCTGCATAAATCAATGGAGCTTAAATGTAATTAACTATAGCAACATTCATATATTAATTTTGATCTTATCTTTTACTACGCCAGAAAAAAGTAAACAATAATTTCATAAAGTAAAGTACAAAATGTAAGTACACATGTTTTCCTTCAAAATCTTCTTTATTATCTTCAGATATTCAAAATTAAAATCCTTCTTACCATGTGCACAAAACTGCAGGGGCTTGTGTACACAACTGCAGACCTACCAAGGTCTTCACGCACACAGTTGCAAGAGCCTACCCCTTCTCTCTAACATGGAAATATATGACAATTACAAAGTCAAAAACATCAAAACATATCCATGCCTTTGACTTACTAAGACAACCATTTATATATCTTTTTCTCTTACAATACCATGGTCTGCAAACCATTGGTAGAGCTCAAAACATACAAATTGATGCCATCCTTTTACAAAATAACGGGTTTTAAGCTGCCTTAAAGCCACTATGACTTCTAAAACACTACGCGAAGTGAGCTTCGCTACTCAAAATGTTGGCTCTTTACAAAACTTTCAAAAAACTTTGACCTAGGTGGACCCTACCCAATAGATCCATTTGTTGGCTTGAAGGGCTTACACCGTGGTTAGGAGTTAGCTACACTAACCAAAAAAACCCTTTATCAATGGCCCTTTCAGAAATGATCTGCTTGGGCAGACCCCTGTCTCACTCAAGGCAATATTGGGGGATGGTCGAACCAAGTTTCCACATCAGGAAGGATTATAGAGTGTGGATCTTGAATTGGTCTGACTCACCTACAAATATATTACTATGCTACATGATATTACTCAATATTATACCAAATCATATCTATTCATACAAAAATACTACATCGTTGATAAAAAACTCTGTCTACTCTGCATAAATCAATGGACCTTAACTATAATTAACTGTAACAACATTCATATATTAATTATGATCTTATCTTTTACTGTGCAGCACAATAGTAAACAGTAATTTCATAAAGTAAATTACAAAATGTAAGTACACAGGTCTTCCTTCAAAATATTCTTTATTATCTTAAAATCTTCACAATTAAAATCCTTCTTACCCTGCACACACAACTATAGACTTACCAATGTCTCCGCACACACAGTTGTAGGAGCCTGCACACACAACTGTAGACTTACCAAGGTCTCCACCCACATAGCTGCAGGAGTTGCCCCCTTCGTGTTAACACAAAAAGGTATGACAATTATAGACTCAAAAACATCAAAACATATCCATGCCTTTGACTTACTAAGACAACCCTTTATATATCTTTTTCTCTTACAATACCATGGTCCACAAACCATGGGCGGAGCTCAAAACACACAAATTGATCCCATCCTTTTACAAAATAAGGGGGTTTGACCCACCCTAAAGCCCCTATGACTCCTAAAACACTATGCGAAGTGCGCTCTGCTCCTAAAAATGCGGTCTCTTTACAAAACTTGCCAAAAATTTGACCTAAGGGGACCCTACGCAACAACAGTTCGAGATAATATGATATCGAACTGCTTCGAGGATTATTCTTCTTGCCTTTTCCACACACTTTCTCCACTCTTTCAGATCCTGAGCATCAACTGGCTTAGGAATATGTTTTCTATGAATTCCTTAAGCTCATTGTCTTCCAACACTACCTCCATCTTGTCCTTCCAAGCAATATAGTTCGAACTACCCTCAAGGAAATATTCAAGTCTCATTCTGTAGAATGACATCCTTCTAGCTCTGAAGTATGATACTGCAAATTCGATTTATCCTGCAAAACACAAACTCATATTCTCCTCTTCTATACTGATGTCAGCTCTAATACCATGTAGACAATCTTTGTATATTCAAACTACAAATTGTAATATGATAAAACAATTGACTTGAATATACTCAACTCATCAGTGGAAACAATAACTGATCGATGAAATTGTGAAGCATAAAAGAGAAAGAATTCAATCACAAATGACACAACAATTCCCTGGGGAAATCCACATCTAAAAAATCCTACTATCTATATATTTCATTAATAAAAAATATAAGAAGATTGCAATGCTTTTCTTAAGCCCAAGCAACCTCAGCATTGTCTCTGTCTATCTTACTACTTCATAAACAAGCTCAATCCAATACTTATTGAATTTTGTTGCCTACTGTCATGCGGAAAGAGTCAATTTTGCGGAAAAAACCGACCTCCCTAGAAGCTAAGGCTTTCTAGTGACAAACAAGACAACTAAACACTACCTTTCTCTAAATATGCGTTTAGAATACAAGTAATCAGGTGTTTATAACATACCTTTAGTCCAACGCTTTGTAGTAGTCCAGCCTCGCCGATCCGGATGAGCTCCTCCTTCTCTTCGAAACCTGCATTCATTAACAAGCCAAAATATTACATAGCACTTGAATAACTTATAAAATAAAACATATTCATAATACAGACCAAGGAGTATATGAAACAAATCATGTATAACAATCTATTGAGAAAAGTGAGCTTAATTGTATTAAGTGGAAACAAAAGAAACCATTACAACCTGAGCCTTGGTGTTGTGCAGGTCCCTCCTAGGGTCCAGCAAGAGTTCTCCTTTACTTTGATCAGCTCACCCACTTCCAAATAAGGCTAGGAAAGGATGGGAATCTCTCCTCTCAAGCTCTATAAGGGAGTCCTAATTCCAGCAGCATCTACCCTTAGGAATGTTCAGCTTTCAACCTCTCCTCCCTCTGGCCCAATGCCTGTATTTATAGTGCTTTAGAGGAAGTTAATCAGGTCCACCATCAATGGGATAAGCCCCTCTTTGAATGGGATAGCTCCCCTCTTGATGGGATAAGTTCCTCTTTCATAGGGATACATGAACCATCTAGAGGCGCTCAATACACGTCAAACAAACTTCTAGAATGCTCTAGAAATGACCACAAGTAACTTTTTTGAAGTGAAACTTGCGCCTTTTGACCTTTACAGGAGTACGCACCCACCCCTTTACAGACAGAGCGTACAAGTACGCAGGTATTGTGAACTTGGGGTGCGTGCACGCAGGTAAGGCTAAGAGAAACTGTGTAACCAGAGTTATTTTACTTTTTAAGGACTTTCTCTCTTTTTTGGAGTTTGACATGAGGAGCAGAGGTATAAGACTTGCCAAGGAGGATAGTATGATGGTTGATGGAGCCATACTAATTGCAAATAGTCATGGTGACAAATTTTAGTGTAACAGATGGCCCCCTAAAGTGTGAAGCCTGTAGTAGATTAGGGTTTCATATCATCTAAGAAGGGTGAAGTACTTTATCATTTCAAGGATTATCTTGTGGAGAGCCCAGTCGAAACCTGCAAATATTCAACACAAAATACATATATAAGATCATATCATCGCTGAGGTAGGCATTCCCATACTCAGATTGAAAACTTTAACTAACAAACTAACTACTGCTCTAGTATAGGAATGATTTCGCAATACATCATAATCATAGACTCTTGTAGACACAGTATGGACGCAACCATCTGTTTATGATTAGTCTAATATATAATGAATACAAAACTCCTCGCAGCCTAGATGGTGGAAACTAGGTCCAGGATCTTCATTTCTAGTTCCCGAAAAGGTACGATTCTATCCATGCAAATAAATGAGTTGATGTCGAACATGGTAGAAACCACTTGATTACCAGTCGATGATGTAAACTGTTAACAAGTGTGAGAGAGACCACCAGTGATGTCAATGGTTCTCAAAGTACCCAGTACAATCCATGAGATGTGAATGAAATGAGTTGATGTCGAACATTTCACGAAATCCTTCAATCAAAAGTCAATGATGTAAACCGTCGTCAAAGGCGAGAAACCTGCCATTGATGCATGCAGATTTTAAGGTACTGACGATTTCTAGGTCATCTTTCTAGATAATGTGCTTATGTCGATAGAAAGCGACCCGTTGCAGGCAAGCCCACAACACGAAATCATAGATCAAGTTGAAGAAATGTAGCTGTAAGGACTGACTCAGGGATGGTCAAGATGGATGACGGGTATTTTTCAGATGAATGGTTTATTTGCAATGACCTCTTGAACACATAACGACACGACAGATGGCATGGTGACAATTGAGCCAAAGTTAATACCTGGAACCGGTTGAAGATTTTCAATGTGGTTTGATCAACTGTTAGGCAAAGGATTTCCCAACCCAGGTGAATGAAAAGTGTCGTGTTCAAGAGTGGTGATAATGCTTCTTCTGAGACAAAGGATAAAAAATATGCTCATTTTTCTCTCTTTTCCCCCACCATTGCTGGCAAGTACCTCTTTATTTTTTACAAGCTTGAGGAGGATAACATATGCTTGATTATAAGCTCATCCTTCAGATGAGTCCAACTTAGTTTTGATTCGAACCCTAAGAAGGAGTGGTCCGTTCCTATTTGTAATCAAACAGGTCCTTTACTGTGAAATTTTAACAAGTCCAGTATAGGAGAAACTCGACGTTTTTCAATTTTAGAGAGTCTGAAAAAACTTAAGAAGACTCCAGGGTTTAACTTTTTCATAAATTTGTGTCTCCCAAGCCCGAAAAAGTATAAAATAATACTTGAGAGAACCACTTGATCTTGTGACCAAGGAGTACTTTCATGATTAGTGTCTTTGACTTGAAAAGTAAAAAGCGATCAAGGACACGTCGTTTTATTTCCAGTATCAAATTTGAAACGACAAAAATCCGGCAATCTTTTCCTATTTTTACAGTCAGAAAAGGGCTATAAGGGGACCGTCTTTTAATTCCATTTTAACGAGTGTAAAAGAAATGCTCGGTAATCTTTTCATGTTTTAGGAGTCAGAAAAGGGCTTAAAAGATGACTCTAATGTTTTTGTTTGTGAAAAATGACAATTTTCCCTGAAAATCCTTTATCCTGCACAAAAACCAACACATCACTCATACCTGTTTAAGATAGATAAAAATACTTTGAAAAATACCTTTTCATGGTGGAAAATAAACAAATTTAACATTTATTTACTCAAAAAACATATAAAAAGGGCTTTTACCATTTCATTTTTACCATTTTACTGTTGAGGAGAGAAAAAGGGCTTTTGGCAAGAAACTTCCCGTGGACACTGCGGAGAATCTGACCGTCGGAACCGAACTCCGTCTCATCAGGTATTCTAGAACATCCTCCTCTTCATTTCCATCCGTTTAGAATTTGTCTTTAAGCTTTAGTTTCATTTTTTGGAGGCCTTGGGGTTTCAAGGTCCGCTTTTCGGGGTACGTAGGTGCTCCATTGGTGACCTGCGTACCCCGACATTTTCTCAGTTGGGAAAATGTTGGGCGTACGCAACTTGCCTTACGAGAACCTATGTACAGACGCTCTGTCTCTAAAGGCGGGCTGCGTACACCACGGAGAGGATTTTCAAAACCCCATTTCTCCAAAATGAACCAAATTTTTTTAATTTTATGGACTCTAACAAATCTTTTATGGTGTGTCGATTGCCCACCATGCTTGATTGGCGCGAGAGAGAACACGAAGATGTTGATTTGGCCGCCATTAATCACCAACCTTCCATTGATGCTTTGAAGGCATGCGGTCTTTACAAATACTGGGCCATACCTGGCATGAGGGCCCAGGTGCGCTTTCTAGAGTGACTGGTTGAAAGGTGGAACGTTCAGGATCAATGGTTTTACATTGGAGGGCACCAGCTCGAGATAGAGCCCTCAGATATTTACTTTCTCACTGGTTTGCCCAAGAGGGGCAAACAATTGACTCTGTCCGAGACTAGGCCGGGTGGCCAGTCCATTGCTAGTCTCCGACTAGAGTGGTGCAATAATCAGAACCAGGAGAAGGGGATAGAGATTAAAAAGATATCCCGACCTGAACTTATGGTAATTGCCTTTACAGTTACCAGACTTTGCACATTGCCACTGGATTCCAGACGCGGATGACGATTGATTGCTATCAAGGCACCATTTTCAACTAGTGCGATGCTGTGTTGGCCAACTTAAAGGGCCAACTGACTAGGACCAAAAACGGACAGCTGAAGACTTTTGGTTATGGGCCTTTAGTTGTGAGTTTTTCCCTAGAGAGGGTTCTGATGTTGATCCCACAACAGCTCACTGTTGAGGTTGGGCCTCCCCGAGAGCCTAAGTTGACGCGATGGGTTGCGGTGATGGCCCGTCATCCTGACGAGGGCTCGGAGGTTGTCCGATTTAGACCGGAGTATTTTCATTGGTTCAAGAACCAGATCTTCTTGATACAGGATTTTCCTTATGCCGGAGTGGATTTTCATGGAGATTCGGACATGATTCTTCCACCGAGAGAACAGTGGGATGACACAGGTACTTCATTTTTCACAAGTTTTTAAATTATCTATTTTTTTGTTGTTTTTATATCATCTCAAAGCTGACAGTGACAATTTTCAAAATGCAGATGTAGGCCCACGGCATCCAGCCAATCTTCGGCCTTTCGAGAGGAGAGTACCAGTTGCACCGGCACCATCCCCACAGGATGTGGCCACAGAGACCTTCGCTGAGTTGGAACAAGACCTAGAGCGTCTTACAGCACACATACCAGAGACTACTATAGATGATATTCCTATCAGGCTTTAGCGCTATGTCGTCGCAGTCCCAGGACCTTTTAGGAGGTTCTTGTGTAGGGTGGCTCGTGCAGTGGTGTCGTATAGAGAGCATCACCAGTGATTGGATGGTCGCTTTTGTAGACACATGTGACATTTTGCTTTTTTGTACTTATCATTTTTGCCGATCATAAGGCGTTTTTCAACCTATGATCGAAGACGATGTGTTTTTTGACACACTCCTATCTATATATATATTTATTACCAGCTTATCTTGTTAAACATGTGTGATGAAATGTTTTTAAATTTACATGTATGATTATCACAAATGTCTGTCTAACATTCGAGAAGCAATTGCAGTTGCTTGGAATATGCTGATATTCAATGTAATCAAATTCACGTTCCAAGAGACGCACTCTCAAAAATAATCTTAATAACACTGGATTTCTAATGGCATAGACTCTATTAAGCTGTAATACAACGAGTTCAGAATCTAACCTCACTATCAAACTCCGAATCCCAAACGAAATAGATTCAGACAATAACTCAATCACTGCACTGTATTCTGCAATGTTGTTCATTGTTTGACTGAGGCTCACCCCATGCATAGAAACTAACTCGTCAGAGGGCGAATAGATAACCCAAGCTGCGGAAGAGATATTCCGTGTACTACGACAAGCACCATCAGCGAATCCAATGTACGTTTGGAGAGGCGTTGACATCTGCAATATCAAGAGTAAAACCAAGATAAGCCAGAATAACGACGAAAAACACACTTTCTAAGCTAAGCACACTATCTATACTAACAAACACACCAGCTAGAAAGAAAAACCTAACCTAAATAAAATCTCCATACCCATCATTTAAGCATAATACCTCTTTAGGTAAAGTCCATTTCTGGGTTTACCCAAAGAGTCCCCGTCAAAATCTACCAGCTCATAGGCCCCTTTTGCTAGCTTTCGCTTGACAATGTAGGGCCCATGACACATAGGAACGAATTTTCCAGCACCTAATTTATCGTTAGCTTGATCATATAATAGCACTAGGTCTCCTTCCGAAAAATTTCGAGGGGTCACATTTCGATCATACTGAGCTTTCATACGTTTTACGTGAGTCTCGATTGCCAATGCAGCGTCACATCGAGTCTCATCTATTTGAACTAAGTATAATAAACGCTTCTCCTCTTCGGAAGTAGCTAGAAGTAATTCGACAGCCATTTGAAGTGACGGGATTTCACATTCAATGGGCAGCACAGCTTCCAAACCATAAACTAGTTGGAAAGGAGTGAACCCTGTTGATGTTTTCACTGAGGTTCGGTACGCCCAAAGCGCGGAAAATAACATGTTGTGCCAATTCGACCGATGAATAGCAATTATTCGTCGGATCATGATAACTAAAACTTTGTTGATGGACTCAACCAGACCATTCGCTTGTGGATAATAAGGAGTTGAGCTATCGTGACGCAAACCAAGCTGGCCTGTAAGTTCTGTCATCATAACGTTTCGAAAATGGCGCCCATGGTCAGTGATTATCGCTTGTGGGACACCAAACTTAGCAATAATGTGATTGAATATGAAAATTGCAGCTGTCTTGCCGTCTGCCTCGAATGTAGGCATCGCCTCGGCCCACTTAGTAAAATAGTCAACCGCAAGGATGATATATGCATGCCCCTCGGCCGAGTGAGGGTTACATGTAATAAAATTGATACCCCATTTGGAAAAAGGACCAACGTCAATTATAGGGTGGAGAGGATCAGGTGGTGCACACATCTTGCGATCAAACACTTGACAGTTGTGGCATTTCCGGACCGCAATAATACAGTCTTTAAACAAGGACGGCCAGAAGTAGCCAGCGTGCAATATCTTTTGGGCTGTGGAATACCCAGACATATGACTGCCACACGCTCCAGAGTGACAGTCATTCAAAACCCTTTCAACTTCCTCGTGAGTTAAGCAACAGCGAAAAACCAAGTCTGCCCCACGGCGATAAAGAGTATCTCCAATAATTTTGTACTGTTGGGACTGGAATCGAATTTTCCGACGTTCCGACTTTGAAACTTCGGGCCGAAAGGATTGGGTTTGGAGATAGACGATTATATCTCCATACCACGGATCTAAAGTGCTAATGAGAAACAAAGATTCGTTCACAATGGGCTCCTCTGCCACAGTTTCTGTATCAGCACGCGGGAAGTCACACATCAACTCTGCAAAAACTAAAGATTTCTTAGACTTAGATTTTTCAAATTCCAAGTCAAACTCCTACAGGATAACAATCCATTTGGAGTACTTGCCCCCTAGCAATTTTTTAGTTAAAATGTAGATCATAGGGTTACAATCCGAAATAACTGTAGTTTTACGGAGTAGAATGTAGTGACGAAAACGTTGGACAGCTTGAATGGCTGCCAATGCCAATTTCTCCACATGTGAATATTTGAGCTCAGTTGGGTTTAAGGTCCGACTAAGGTAATATATCACATGTTCCATTCCGAATTCGTCTTCCTGCACTAAGACCATTCCAATGGTGGAATGAGCGGCGGCGAGGTACAAAAAGTAATCCTGGTTGTAGTTGGGAGGATGCAGCAACGGTGCATGGGTTAACGCGTGCTTGAGCGCATTGAAAGATTTCTGAGCTATCTCATCCTAAGAGAATTGAGCGGTTAGTTTCAACAACCGGGTAAAACCCTTTGTAATCTCGGTGTAGTTAGGAATGAATCGGCGTAAAAAGTTTGCTTTCCCCTGCAAACTTTGGAGTTGGCAAAGACTCGAAGGAGGAGGCAATTTGATGATAGCTTCTACCTTCGAGGGATCGACGCAGATGCCGGCTTTTGAAACTACAAATCCCAACAATTGTCCCACTTCTATACAGAAGACACATTTGTGTGGGTTCAACCGAATCCGATAATGCCTACACCTCATGAATATTGCTCGTAAATGGACAAGGTGATCAGCTCGATGTAAGGAGTGAGCGGGAAAATCATCGAGATACGGTTGCACAATGTGTTTGATGTCATGAAATGCATAAGACATCGCCCTTTGAAAAGTGGCTCCGGCATTCTTCAGCAAAAAAGGTAATTTGCAATAAGCAAATGTCCCCCATCGACAAATGAAAGCCATTTTTGGTTGATCGGCAGGTAGAATATTGATTTGATTGTAACCGGAAAAACCATCCATAAAGGAAAATATTTCACTGCCGGCATAATCATCAATTATTTGATCGATATAGGGTGTTGGATAGTTGTCCTTGGGACAAGCACGATTGATATCCCTACATATTCTTATTGTTCCCTGTTTTTTGTTAACCGGAACAATATTCGATACCCAATCCGTTAACGGGATCGGATAAATGAAACCTGCTTTCAACAGCTTCTCAACTTCTGCTTTAATTGCAGCCGCTTTTCGTGGGTGAATCTGACGCAAACGTTGCCGGACGGGTTTAGCAGCTGGGTAAGTCTTGATCTCATGGACAACAATTGTGGGATCAATTCCTGGCATTTCTTCATAGGACCAGGCAAACACGTCACATAATTCTTGAAATAGGGCCTTATATGTTTGAATTTCGTCATCTGAACACGAGGCACCTATATGAATGTGCTCAACAATTCCGGGGTTGACTGAAATGTCAATGGGAACAGTGCGAGAGATGTTTCCCAAATTCAGCTCTGAATCACGATGTTTCATTGGACTCTGAGCTTCTTTGACATATTCAGCTGTAAAGATTGATGAGAAATCGTTTTCAAAACGATCATCCTCAGGTAAAAACGAAGATCTATGATGGAGATCTTCCCATGGTAAATCGTCTATGCACAGGACTTCACAAAGTTGTTCGTCAGATGACACAACTTCGGGAAACCTTATTAACTCCGAGGTTGACGTGAAAAGTGATTCCTCATGGACCACATTCATTTGGTCGATTTTGGTTGAACTCGGGTCGGTAAAAGACTGCACGGCTTCATAGGCAAATTTCATATGGACTCAAAGGCATTGCATCACGAAATGAGTCTATCTCAGATTCAGAAGGAACGATCCAAGGATCGTCATAAACAATGGTGTCTGAAGTAATCATATGAATAGATGCAAACGAAGACACGGCATTGATTTGAGGAAAAGGAAAAGTTCCCAGTAAACCGACATCTTTAACTAATCCTACGCCAACATCCTTATAAGGGATAGTCGTTTTACCGACATGCTGGATACTTTTTGAAGAGGCTGGGTCGGATGAAAAGTAAGCTAGCTGGTCTATGGTTAGGATCTTGCCATTATGTGGAAACTTTATTACTCTGAAGACCGACGAAACGACCGCTGTCATAGCGTAAGGCCAACTTCGACCCAAAAGAAGGTTGTAGTCTAGAGGGGCATCAACCACCTCCACATCCAGACTAACGATTTTTCCCTCAACCCCTATAGGCAAATCCTGTAGAATGCCAAACGGATGGAACCCACGGCCATCAAAGGCCTTCAGAATGGTCGGGGATTGATTTAGTGACGGATAACCAAGCGATCTCTAGCACTGTATCAACATAATACACGTGGAAGCTCCCTCATCAATTACAGTCCGATGAATAGGCCTGTTTTTTACTATCACTGGAATCTGGAAAGCCATTTGATGAGGTAAACGTGGTGTACTATTTTCTAGATCAAATATTATTAGGTTCGGGTCCTAAACATCAACAGCTCCCATAGCCGACAAAAGTAATTTTCGCTGTGCTGGGCATGATTGCAGCACTTCTAAAGCCGACATTGCTGAGGGCGAAACAACTAAATCCTCAACAATGTTGTAATTCTGGGCCGCTCTCGCATGTGGATTGAAAGTAGACCTTCGAAGTACACCCTTGGCGGGCGGTTTGATTACTAAGTCCCAGTTAGGCTTCTCGATCTGTAGTGGATCGGAACTGGGAGCTGAGGTTGATGGATTAGAATGAGAAGATTCTGCTTCTTTTGATCCATCAACAGGACTTTTACTACCATAATCTTGCGATTGAGTTGCAATCCTTACATGAGACATCATCAATATGGGTTCTTCACTGGCACTCGAGGAAGAACCTATCATCTTACTCTCCTACTTTGGAAATGGATCTTTCAAAACAGCAGGAGTTGGGGAACCCTTGACGATTTTCACAACCTCAGCCCGATGAGGGCAATCTCTTGTAAAATGATCCTCTTCACAAATAAGACAAGGATATCGAGGTTTGCACTTTTCGTCATTGGTTTCCGACTTTTCTGTTTTCTCCTTTGGAGCCTTGTCTGCTCTATTCTTCTTCTTACCTTTATTCTTCCCACCGTTTTTTGATTTAGCCGTAGATGACTCTAGAGCGTGAATATCAGTGGAAACTTCAGTAGAAGATTCTCCTGTCGGGGAGTCTGGTAAGGTTATAATGGACGAATAATTCTTTGAAGACTTCTTCTTGCTTTTAGTATTGACCATACCAATCATGCCATCAGCAGCATGAGATCCCGAAGGAGCAGCAGCGATTTGATTTGACTTTGGAAGATCTGGGATCTTTTCGTGTAACGTACCTGACTGAGTGTAAACTAAGTCAAGGTACTGCGCTTGAGCAATCACTTGCTCCTCAGTAACTACTCCAGCCTTAGCTACATCTTCAGTAATATTCGGTAATAATGATTTAACAAACCATTCAGCTAAGATTTGGTCCGGGATAAAAACTTTCACTAATCGCCTTCGACGTCTCCATTCATGAATATGATCAGAAATATAAGTGGACGTCGACTTTTTTAATGAAGTTAGTAACTCCATGCCATTATCATATCTGACCGGCAACTGAAAATGAGTTAAGAACGAGGTAGCTAATTGACTAAAATTATAAAAAGAGGCCCGTGGTAACTCAATGTACCACTTGGCCGCGAGACCAATGAGCGTACGCTGGAAAAGACGTAAGCGGATCGAATCATCCGAGATGGAATTTGAGGCACACCAGAGGTGGTAAGTCATCACATGATTTGACGGATTCTCTCCAGACTTACCCTCGAACTTGGGAATGTCACTGGGCAACTTATTCGGCATTGGCGGCCAAAACGGAAGATAATTGATCGGATCGTTCGTTAGGCGCGTCAAGTCTGGTAAATCCAAAGTTGCGATAAACGTTAATTGCCGATTAGGATCCCTAAAACTCTGGGTCACAAGACTAGTCCCAGGAGGAGGATATCCAGGATAACTTGGAATAGGAATCGCGTTCGGGATATTGTAGCCTCTCGGAAAACAGGATTAACCGGACCGTACTGGGGTTGCTGAGGTTGTTGATAAGTGTACCCAGGATACGGTTGATACTGGTAAACTGGCTGCTAGACAGCAGACCCATATTGGTACTGTCCCTGGTACGGTTGATAAGTGAATTGTGGTTGACTAGTGACAACATACTTAAACCAGGTTGTCTTATAGGCATCTGAACCGTAGTTTGAATCGTGGATCCAGACAATGGTAAAGATGTCTGAGGAGTAGTGGCAGAGACAGTAGAAACCGGAGTTGTCGATACTCTAGAAGTAAGTGTGGTGGATGGAACAGATGTTGCGGTAGTTGCAGCAGTCGTTTGAGATGGAGTACTAGGTGCAATGGGCGACTGAGTAACTACCGAAGGTACAGAAGGTTGAACATTAGACTGGACTGGTTGCTAGGGTGAACCAGAAACTAAGGGTTGTCCAACTTGAGATGACAACTGTACACTTGGCTACAATACCTGTTGAACTTGCAATGGATCCCACACTATGTTCATTCTCGGGTATTGACCCATGACAGGTTGAGGATATTGAGATCCATAACCGGATGGAGGGTAGGTTTGATAATTGAAAGGCACATTTCTCGTACCTTGAACATAAGATTGACCTTGGGGTGGTTGATAACCTTGACTCGAGTACTGACCTTGAGGTAGATCCCTTGAGGTAAGTACTGATACTGGGGTTGACCTTGAGGTATAAATTGATACTGAGGTTGATCTTGGGGTACATATTGAGGCTGGGGTTGACCTTGAGGAATGTATTGCACTATGGGTACATACTGTCCTTGAGGTTGCCCCCCAGACGCAATTTTTGTACCTTGAGGTTGCCCCCCAGGCATTAATTGAGGCTGCCCCCCAGGCGGTAACTGGCCACCTTGAGGTTGAGAACCGGGAACTGAACCTGACATCATGTAAATGTCTCCTACACCCAACGGTTTATTATCATTGTTTCCAGTTAATAACCCATGTTGAATGGGTTGAGGAGATGCTCCCACAAAAGTACAAGAAAGTGACTGATGCCCAGACGGAACAGAAGGACCGCCGTACAAGAAAGATTCAGGAGATTGAGTGAACACAGACGACTAACCAGACATATTTACAAGAGTATAAATACCTCCGGGTGGATAAGTAGTACGAGGTGGAGAAAAACTTGACCCTGAGTTGTCCAAATAATTGGTTAACGAAAGATACCAAGTAGTACTTCTAGGAGGACTGTAAAAGATGGATTCACGCTCCCTTAGATCAATAGTAGGTTGATCTTCAAGGATAGAGATGCCTATTTCTTCCTCTGGAGCAAGTTCTTCAATAGCTATCAAACCAGAAGGAAGATTTTCGGTGATGACTCTTTCTACCCTAGGTGAATCAGGAACACTAGAAGTTGGAGTAACAGGTTCAGATATTTCAGGTTCTTCGCCTATATCACTAGTAGATGAAAAACTACCAGCAAGCTCGAAAACTGCAACAACTTCAGGATTATAACCTGTTTCTAGACCTTGGTCATCTGGATGGACTACCAACGACGACTCTCCTTCTTCAGGTGAACCTACTTTACTGCCATTAGGAGTTACAAGGACTTTCAAACCTTCGTAATGACCCGAGACGTCTTTAGGAGGTTTTCCCCTAAGTCTACAGGACTTCCTCAACCAATCGGCCACGGTAACAATCTCAGGAGACTGGCCCCGAAGTTGACGGGACTGTCTCGGTAATTCAGCCACAGTTAAAAACTTTTAACTACTGCACATGCAAACAAAGTAAAATCTCAAAGCAAACCGCCTAAATTCTCTAAAGAACCAAACAAATTCGAATCACAGGCCTAAAGAATCTAGGGCGTCAAACCATACACAAATAGTAGCCTTCCGGACCGAAAACACTAGTTGGTGATGAAGCCCAACATTGCCGAATTCAGTATAGAAGTGGTGGGTGGAACAGTTACCCCGGCAACCTGCTTAATGAATAGATTGGCACAAGTTCCTCCACTTTAACCATCTCGAGTGAAGTGAACCCCCCGGAAAATCCAAGTGAGTCTAGCTGACGTCTGCTCCAGGTACAGTGGAATCTTCCCTCCACTGTCACCTCGGGTAGAACCCTAAAGATAATGGTCACTAAGGTTACCAACAACAACAAATATACCTGGGGGAACAGTCTACGACCCGATAGCACGCAAGCGTAGAGTAACAAGCTCAATCCCCTTGCCGGCTCCTTGACAATAATCCAAGGTTTATCTACAAGTGACCCCAGGCTCCTCGACAGTAATCCGAGGTTTACTGTTTGTAGTACGTGCGTATCTGGCGTCTTTCCCAATGAAGGAGGATTGATCCCTCACTGGTTCAGACACGGTCTCGTGCTTCTCCTTTAAGAGGAGCTTTCCGAGAGTACAAATGAAACAGTTGGATTTATCCTACCAGAAGATGAGCTACTTGTTTGGTTTTACTGTCTTGGAGAGTTAATTACTCTCCTACTCCAAGACACTAGCCCGATCTATATTGGTGTTTCAGAACCCTAGTAAATAGAAAGTTACTAAGTTGATTTTACTTTAAGCGTTAATTTTTATGGCTTTTCTTTAGGACAAAAGGTAGCGGAGATGAAACTGATGGTGTATAGACTCGACTCAAATCCACTAAAAAGATTCACTTAGGATGATTTATACTAATTTTCTTGTTCAATGAATTCCCTAGCTAAGAGAGTTGGAGAATGCAAAATTGATATAAAGACAACTTTCTTGGCAATGAAACTCAAAGAAACAAACTCTTTATCTTTCCCAAAGCATACAACACATGACCACTAATTATTTCACAAAAATTCCTTTTCTTTTCAGAGACTCAAATGCTACTAAAGCAAACTTTTCTTCAAAAGAGATTTTTTTTGTATTTTTCCCTATATTAACAAAGCATGTCAAACTACTTTAACAAAAATCAAGTTAAAAAATCTATGGCAATCAAATCAACTCAATTTCACCCAAAAGAAAATCTAAGAGAAATTCACCTAAAAGTAAATCTAATGAGGCAAAAGCCTACCAAGTATGATTCCAAGATGTTTTACTCAGTCATGATTTAACCAAGGACTAGTTAATGCAGAATCAAAAACCAGTCAAAAACAAAAATCAAAATCTTTTGTTCTTTTTCTTAAGAATAAAATTCAAAGTTTAATCAACAAACTTTTTCGAGATTCGGTAAAGAGACAACACAAAGGTAGGTTTCTCACAAGGGTGGATTCTATGAAAGGTCCGACTCCTAAGAAGACTGAAAAGACCAGGGATATCCAAGGTTTTACGACTTCTAAAGCCAAAGTCACTATAAGACCGATTCAAAAATAAAACCCTAGGGCTAGAATCTCTATGAATTTCAATAAAACTCTTGACACTGATGAAACAAGTTTAGATGAAGATTTATGGCAGGTAACCAGTGGATCTGGGCAACAAAAACAAATTAAAAACAAAATCTAAGAGGCAAAAAGGAGAAAATTGAAATTTTCTCAATTTTGACAGGGTACGCAGGCAACCTGTTTGCACAGGTGCATGTACGCTCTGTGTACAAAGCTGCAGTGCGTACAGGTACGCACTGTGCTCAACGCAAAGGCTGTGTACTTCTAGCAAAACCAAGAAAAACTAAAATCTAATTTAACCCTAAGCTATCCCACCCAAATGCATAGTAAAACAGCCAAAAACCAGAAAACAAACGACTTTTCTCAAATCAAAGTTTCACACAAAGGAAAAATCATTCACATCAATGGATTCCCCAGCTGAGTCGCCATTTTGTCATGCGGAAAGAGTCAATTTTGCGGACAAAACTGACCTCCCTAGAAGCTAAGGCTTTCTAGTGACAAACAAGACAACTAAACACTACCTTTCTCTAAATATGCGTTTAGAATACAAGTAATTAGGTGTTTATAACATACCTTTAGTCCAACGCTTTGTAGTAGTCCAGCCTCGCCGATCTGGATGAGCTCCTCCTTCTCTTCGAAACCTGCATTCACTAACAAGCCAAAAGATTACATAGCACCTGAATAACTTATAAAATAAAACATATTCATCATACAAACCAAGGAGTATATGAAACAAAACATGTATAACAATCTGTTGAGAAAAGTGAGCTTAATTGTATTAAGTGGAAACAAAAGAAACCATTACAACCTGAGCCTTGGTGTTGTGCAGGTCCCTCCTAGGGTCCAGCAAGAGTTCTCCTTTACTTTGATCAGCTCACCCACTTCCAAATAAGGCTAGGAAAGGATGGGAATCTCTCCTCTCAATCTCTGTAAGGGAGTCCTAATTCCATCAGCATCTACCCTTAGGAATTTTCAGCTTTCAACCTCTCCTCCCTCTGGCCCAATGCCTGTATTTATAGTGCTTTAGAGGAAGTTAATCAGGTCCACCATCAATGGGATAAGCCCCTCTTTGAATGGGATAGCTCCCCTCTTGATGGGATAAGTTCCTCTTTCATAGGGATACATGAACCATCTGGAGGCGCTCAATACACGTCAAACAAACTTCTAGAATGCTCTAGAAATGACCACAAGTAACTTTTTTGAAGTGAAACTTGCGCCTTTTGACCTTTACAGGAGTACGCACCCACCCCTTTACAGACAGAGCATACAAGTACGCAGGTATTGTGAACTTGGGGTGCGTACACGCAGGTAAGGCTAAGAGAAACTGCGTAACCAGAGTTATTTGACTTTTTAAGGACTTTCTCTCTTTCTTGGAGTTTGACATGAGGAGCAAAGGTATAAGACTTGCCAAGGAGGATAGTATGACAGTTGATGGAGCCATACTAACTGCAAATAGTCATGGTGACAAATTTTAGTGTAACACCTACCAAGCTTCTATTTCCTTGCACAGTTTCCTAGGGAATTAGCCCATATTTAATTTGGAAATTCCACAATTATGAATTGTGCAATCCTCATAGGCTTTTCTTTGATTACATGCACCACCTGTACAATTCAAATGATTATACAACTGATAGTACTCTTTCCCTAAACTCAAATCTCAATCAGGCCTTTCTCTAATCTGACATGCATGAGTTAATCATGAGTGAATCATCATTTTACTGGTTGATCAGTGTTCGTTACACCCCACTACTGCATGTTACACCCCATTACTGAATCTCCCACTAATTCCTCCATTAGTTGGAACTAGTTTAACTAAATTTAACTTAGTTAAACTGAATTAAATAATTACAACTCAAAATACACTGAACCAGATCTCCTAAAATGTAGGAGGAATTCCACCTGACACTGTCTAGAACCCCAACCCAAATAAACTAATCCAACTAAGTCAAATGAACATAGTTAACTATTACAAGTTGCGATGAGAATTGTAAAAACTTGGAACCTCTCTCTGAAAAGAGAATTAATCACTAAAAATATGAAATTTGGAACCCTTGAAAAGAGAATTTTGGAACCTTTACCACTAAGGTATTCTTCCATTTTATAGAGAGAGAGATCAAATAATTTCTACAAAATATGTTCAAAGTGTTATAGTTTTCTAAACTAGCAACTCTCTCAGCATGTAAATGTTCTAGCTATCCTAATGATTAAATAATTGACTCGATTCATTTCTTGAAAATGCAAAAAAAAAATAAAACATGAGAAACAGGAGGTGTCATGATTGACATAACAAAATATCTTCCATGTAGATTCCTCTGAGGCTTAGGCTCCATTATGTGTATTGGTGGTGGGTTGATGATCTAGCCATGCCTATGTTATGATATTCCTCCACAATTAAGTGCCAATTCGCTTGTTGCTTTCTTTCTCTAACTATTTAATTTCCCCTTCTGGTGCTGGTCGTGATGAGGTGTTGTGGCGTTAAAGGTTCCCTATGACCTAGCTTCCGACTAATCCACCCCTTTATTACCTTTATGGTACATTATTGAATCTAAATACATCTCTTAACATTTCCATAGTGAAATTTCATAGCCAAAATAGATTGTAACTTTATTTAAAATGATGTTATGAAAATAAAAAGTTCCTATGCCTTTAGACCTTCTTTGATTATCTCCTTATTTCTTATACACCATAGAACCATTTCCTGTGACTACTGCTATAGTACTTGAGCTCTAAAATATTGTATCCTTCATCCATCATAACTCTCTTTAGAAAGGTGTTATGAATTCACAAAGTTCTGATGACTTCACCCACCTTTTGAGCTTAGCCTCTTTATCGTTTATCCACAATAGGATCGCTACCTATGACCACCAGTATAGTGCTTAAGGGTTTCAGTATTGAGGCATTCATCTTTGTAACTTTATTTAAAATAAATATTAAAAAATCATAAAATTTTGATGCTCTTAGCCCATTTTCTCTTAGCCCTCTTATTGAAATTATGTCGTAGAACCGCATGTCATGAACAACAACTAGGTGCTTGGGTGCTAAATCCTTTAGCTCCTAATGGGGGATATCTCTCTTTGTATTTACTCTTCCTCCCTTCGCTCCTTTATGTCTACCACAACCATGAACCATTAATGCATTAGAGCTCTTTTTATCAGAAGTTATTTGAATTGAAATGAAAACAAAGTTGTTATGAAACCAGCTCACAAAAAGATAGAAAAGATAGATCAACGCCTTATAATTCAGCCTCTTCGAGGGGGCAACATCTTTTACATTACACGAATGAATGACTCTATGATGATTCAAATGACAAAACCTCCTTTCTATATATAAGAGTCTGAGTCATCATATAACCCAGCCGAACTAACAATAATAATATAAAGGCACAAAAATAACAATAGAGGGATTCTATGGGGCACAGTAATAACAATATGGGGATAATAGGGGAACAAAAATATAAAAAAGGGATACAACTACAATAGTAATGGGGTAATCACTAGTATTATAGGGACCTAACATGCCCCTCTCCTTCAAAAAAGTGTTGTCCTCAACACTCGAGTAGTTCTGGATGCTTCTGCATAAAATTCTCATCCTCCCATGTGGAATATTTAGTAGATAAGTTCTTCCACCTGATGAGATACTCCAAAATTGATCGATTTCGTAGCTGTCGAGTTCTTGTTTCTGTGACTGCTTCTAGTTCCAATATAATTTTTCCTTCCTCATCAAGTTTTGGCAATATTGTTTGAACTGGGAGCTTGTTGCCTATAACCTTCTTTAAACATGAAACATGGAAATCTGGGTGCACTTGAGAAGTTGCAGGAAGCTCCAATTTGTGTGCCATAGTACCAATCTTTTGCAACACCTTGTACAGACCATAATACTTTGGTGATAATTTATTATCCTTCTTAGCTTGCTTGAGGGACATTTGTTTATATGGTTGTAGCCGTAGGAATACCCAATCACCTACATCAAAACTTCTTTTGCTGTGATGTTGATCTGCCTGTTGTTTCATTATATTTTGTGCCAACACGAGGTTATCCTTTAAGAGTTGGAGGACTTGTTGTTGATGCTCGATGTGATGTTCCACTGCTTGAACCTTATAATTTTATCTTAAATATGATGTGATGGATGGTGGCTGATATCCATAAAGTGCCATAAATGGGGTCATTTTTGTTTCTGTATGGAAGGAAGTGTTATACCACCATTCCGCTAGAGGCAACCATTTGACCCATTGTGTTTTTTTATCAGATATAAAGCAACGAAGATATCCTTCCTAACATTTGTTTACTATCTCAATTTTCCCATGAGATTGAGGATGATAAGATGATCTATGAGCTAACTGAGTACCAAGACAAGAAAATAATTCTATCCAAAAAATTTCCAGTGAAAATGGGTTCCCTTTCACTTACAATAATCTTTTAGTTTCCATGTAGCTTTTGAATTGTTTCCATAAATGCAGTAGAAACTGTACTGGACTTAAATGGATGTCATAATGCACAAAAGTGTGCATACATGGTAATTCTATCAACTACCACCATGATGACACTCTTTCCCTCAAGCTTGGGTAAACCTATGATAAAATCCATTGAAACCTCCTCCCAACATTGGTTTGGAATGGATAAAGGTTGTAATAGACCTAGGGTCTTAATTGTTTCAAATTTATTTTGTTGGCAAACCAAACATTCTGCCACAAACTTTTGAATATCCGATTTAAGACCATCCCAAAAAAATTCCTTCTTAACCCTGTGGTAACTCTTTAAAAATCCTGAGTGCCCCCCTAAAGGAGAAGTGTGCAATTCCATAAGAATCTTTTGCTTGAGTTGGGAATTCTTACAAAGGTATAAGCGATCTTTGTACCATAACAAATCATTTTTCCAGCTAAGTGTATCAGATGTATTAGAATCTTGTTGCAACTTTCGAATAAGTGCCCACACTTCATCATTCTTCCATTCCTCCCTTGCTTCGTTTATCCAATCTGGTTGGATAATAGAAATGGCGCACGACAATGCTTCCACATACTCATCCTTTTTTGAGAGTGCATCTGCCACCACATTTTGCTTCCATTTTTTGTAGATGATTTCAAAGTCATAACCAAACATCTTTGTGACCCACTTTTGTTGCTCTTCAGAGGATAATCTATGTTCTAAAAAGTATTTAAGGCTATCATGATCTGTTTTTACCACGAAGTTTCTTCCCATTAGGTAGGGTCGCCATTTCTTAAATGCATGTAGTATTGCCAACATTTCCTTCTCATAAATAGGTTTGTGTAAAAACTTTCCCTTGATTGTATGACTTTCAAAAGAAATGGGTCTTTCACCTTGCATTAAAATAGCACCAATTCCAGTTCCTGAAGCATCACATTCCACAATAAAGGTTTTTGTGAAGTCTGGTGTAGCTAAGACCGGTGCTTGGCACATTTCCTCTTTAAGATGTTCAAAGGCCTTTTTTGCTTTTGGAGTCCATGAAAATGCATCTTTCTTCAATAATGTTGTTAGAGGTGCTGATATTCTCCCATAATTATTAACAAACTTGCGATAATACCCTGTGAACCCTATAAATCCTTGCAGATGCTTTATGGATGTGGGGATTTTCCATTCCTTAATGGCTTTAATTTTTCTAGGGTCTACCTTAACTCCTTCATGAGATACAATATGACCCAGATATTCCACCTCTTGTACTCCAAAGAAACATTTGGATCTTTTTGCATATAATTGTTTCTCCTCCAATAGTTGTAGCACCCTGTCAACATGTTCAACATGATCCTCCCAAGACTTGCTGTAGATTAGTATATCATCCAAAAATACTAACACAAATTTTCTAAGGAAGGGTTTGAAAATGGAATTCATCAAACCTTGAAATGTAGAGGGTGCATTGGTAAGGCCAAAAGGTATGACCAAAAATTCATAATGACCCTCATGAGTTCTAAATGTTGTTTTCAGAATTTCTTCACTCTTCATTCTGATTTGATGATATCTTGAACGAAGATCCAACTTGGTGAAGTAAATTGATCCATGCAATTCATCCAGTAATTCATCAATGACAGGAATGGGAAACTTATCTTTAATAGTAAGCTTGTTGAGATCCCTATAATCTGGACACATGCGCCATGATCCATCCTTCTTGTGCATCAATACTACTGTAGCCGAGAAAGAACTTTGACTAGGTTGAATTATACCAGCCTCTAGCATTTCTACAACCATACGTTCAATTTCACTCTTTTGGGCATAGGGATATATGTACGGCCTGATGTTTGGAGGAACACTTCCTAGAATTAGATGAATAGCATGATCATGATTATGAATAGGTGGGAGACCTTTGGGAGTATCAAATACCTTGGAATGATTGTCCAAGAATTTTTGGAGATCTGGAGAAATAGATGATTTCGATGTGGAAACATCTAGCGAACATAATTGTGCAATTACACCTCTTTGTTCCTTTTTTAGAAGCTTTGTCATACCATTAGAGTTGATTATCTTTCTTGGTTTCCCTACAACATCCCTTAATTCAACTTCCTTTCCTTTTGCATAAAATTTCATGAAATGTTCTTGAAAATTGAAAGCTATTGTACCCAAGGATTGTAGCCATTGGACTCCTAGTACAACATCAACACCTCCCATTCGAATGGAAAGCATTGGGCTAGTCAACACATATTCTCCCATGGATAGCTTGATATTATGGCACTTTCCAGAGCATTTATTGTTCCTCCATTTGCAACCATCACTTGAAACTATGGTGTTGGATATAGGAAGCCATTCAATTCTTTTGCTACCTTACAATGAATAAAATTGTGGGTACTTCCTGAATCAATCAACACTATTACCTTTTTATTCTTGATTTGTCCTTCTATCTTCATGGTTTGAGGAGTGGTAATTCCAGCCAATGCATTACAAGATATGGTTAGATTCATTTATTCCTTATCTAGGCTTTGTTCCTGGAGTATATCCTCTTCTTTTGACCTTTCTTGCTCCTTTTCTTCTTCCTCTTCACAATCCATGTAGAATAATTTCTTCTCAGAACACTTATGACATTTAGTGTATTTGTTATCACAGATGTAACAAAGCCCTTTTTCTCTTTTTTCTTCCAACAGTTGTGGTGTCAACCTTATAGGTTGTGGAAGACTAGGGGCAACAATACTTCCATCTTTATAGTTGTGAGTGGTATGCTTCCTGGTTGCCATAATTTCGCTTTCTATTTTTCTTGCTAACCTAAATGCCTTTTTTAATGAATTAGGTTCCCAAAGGAGAAAATCATGTTGGATATTATCCTTTAAAGTCCCTATGAACACATCAATCCTATGCTCCTCTAGAATATTTTTTACCCTTATCTTCAATTTTTGGAACTCCTCAATGTGCTCCATTATTGAACCGTTTTGTTTGGGACTTATCAATTGGCTAAAAAAAGTGTTTCTTTTTGCATCCTCATAATGTGCTGTCAATTATTCCATAAAAATTGCCCAAGTGATCATTTGTTTATGAGAGTAAAGCCATTGATACCATACAAACTAATTTGGTTCCAAATATAAAGTTGCAATACATACCTTTTGTGTGTTTTGCACATTATTGAGATCGAAAAATTGCTCCATCTGTAATATCCATGTTGCAGGATCCTTGCCATCAAACTTCCTCATATCGATTTTTGGAATATGGTGGGTCTTCGATCCAACATTAGAGTCTATCAAATCATGATTAACATTTCTTTTTTTCACATCATGAGTTTCCTTTACTACCCTTTCACCATTAGCAAGTATTTCTTGTAGAAAATTTGTCAAATCTGTCTTCAAATCTATCTTCAAATCGTCAATATTAGCTTCCATGCCATTCATCTTAGCTTCCACACCCTTTATCTTAGATTCCACACCATCTATCTTAGCTTCTGTTAGCTTTTGTGACATTGAAATTTGTTGCACTTGGTCTTGTAATTTTGATGTATCATGTAGCATTTCTTCCTCTTCTTCATGATTCATGTTAGAGCTTTCAGGTTGCTTACTAGGTCTTTGCATTTTCTGTCCTTGAGGCATCAGTTACCGATAATAATTCTCTACTATGCCCTTTGAATTCCTTCAAAATTATTTTTCAAACTAAGCTTAAGAAAAAATTTAAAAAAATTATACACACCTTTTTCCACTTTGTAGGAGCTCGATATTGCCTCTGATGTATCTTTGTAATTTCGGATCATCCAGTTCTAAAATTGAAACATGTAGTAGCCCTATGTGTCCTCTTTCCAATGCCACTAGTCTGATCCCAGTTGGATTCTCCAAGGAATAGTTATTCCAAATCTCCCACATTGACCTGATTATAGACTAGTTCAGTAGAGAGAACTTGTACGATGTGCCACGTGTCCCTGTTCCGACCTTTGGCTCTGAAAAATATATACAAGAAACTACAGTCTGCTCTCTTTTTGTACCTTCTTACGAAATTTCAATCCGATGCTCAGAGAGCAAGTTATGATGATTTTCCCCAGGTCACCTGTTTGGAATGTAATTCAGGAGTCTGAAAAAAGACCAACTTCCTCAGATCATATCTCCGCAAATATAGCGCGAAAAGATCTGAAATTTGGACCCGAGCTTCAGTTTGATCTCCTCTCAAATGGTTTTTTTTAGCTTTCGAAACATCGCAAAAAAATAGTTTTAGTGAAAATTCCATGATGACCTATTTGAAGCAGCGAAACCCTAGAATCCAAAGCTCTGATACCAAATGTTATGAAACCAGCTCACAAAAAGATAGAAAAGATAGATCAACGCCTTAGAATTCAGCCTCTTCGAGGGGGAAAACTTCTTTAGATTACACAGATGAATTATTCTTTGATGATTCAAATGAAAAAACCTCCTTTCTATATATAGGAGTCTAAGGAGTCACAATATAGCCCTGCAGACCTAACAATAATAATATAAAGGCACAAAAATAACAATAGAGGGATTCTATGGGGCACAATAATAACAATATGGGGACAATAGGGGCACAATAATATTAATAAGGGATACAACTACAATAGTAATGGGGTAATCACTAGTATTATAGGGACCTAACAAAAGTTACGATGCATGTCTCCCTCTTCTGATGATGTTTATAGCACTTGGTTGCTTGGCCCTAGACCCTACCCTTGGTTCTTTGGGTCCTCGTGACAAAACTTCATTCAATATTTAGAAGCCCCTCCAAAAAACTGACCTCTAAGGTGACGTCATACTAACATCAACGTTGCCACATGGCACCCCTTAGGTGGTGACACATGTCCCCGAATTTTCCACAGAAAGCCACCCCAAAATGCTGAAATTTACTACCACGTGTCCATAGTATGACCACATCATGCCGACATCATCTGTCTCATCATCTCATAATGGCTAATCACCTACTACCATGTGTACTTCTGGAGAAGAGAGAAAGGGGTCCCTCACGGTGGTTGATTTTATGATGATTTCCTTTGTATTTCTATTCTCCTTGCACTTCAGTACTTATAAAAGAATTCAAATTTTAAAAGAATTATTAGGTTCCAATCCACAAAGTTCTAAAATTATTTAGCCTCCAAAATTGGGGTTCAGATCTGCCTTCCTTCTGACTGCCTCCTACGATATTCCATTTCCAGTCCACTTTGAAAAATACCGCCGAGGTCCCTTATGCTCTAACCTCCGATATGCCAAAGTACCAGTATTAGGTTCCCATAATCGGCTCCAGATTTCATCTCTTCCCTTTTTATTTTGGCTTCCAATCTTCCCTCTCTTATTGGCTTCAACCTCCAGTATCCCGAAGTCCCAATATCGGGTTCCGATAATCGACTATGAATTTCATCTCTTCACTTTTGATTTCAGCTTCCGAAATTTCGGTCCTCTATTACTGGCTTCGACCTTTGATAACCCAATGTCTCGATATTTTGTTTTGATAATTGGCTCTAAATTTCGGCTCTTTCCTTTTCGACTCCCTTCTAAATTTCAGTTCCCAAATTTTGGTTCTCCCTTTGATTTCAACCTCTAATTTTTTCCTTTCCCTTGTTGGCAACCAAGATTGTACCTATCCTCCTTTGTACGAAGGATGAGAGATATGACCATTTGACCTAAATGAAAGATGGTATGGAATATAACAACACATAGCTCCCCCTGATATCATATACTATTGATCATATGGAGCTAATAATCATCACTTATTCTTCATGAGGTCATGTAATTCACATTACTTGTGCAGTCAATGTTAGCAGTATGCTTACAAAATACACTATAGTGGGAACTATCTTCTTTTATTGTGAATCTAAGGAAGAAGAGGAACTATACCTCTTGCTTATGTCTAAGATATTTTTTGTTAGCACATATAATTTGTTTGTACTTCAGTATCCTCTTGCTATAACCTTTCCAGTTTCCTCATCTATAATTTTTCATTTAATCGATGTAAACACAATTATATGTCTTTTTTCAGCCATTCGAACTACAATTACAATATTCTTCTTTATCCCTTGAACTAGTAACTCATGAACTGCTTTTGCATACTTCTTGAGTTTGATTATACCTTTTCCCCTAACTTTTGTTGGAGCACTATTTCCAGGAATCAACTTACCATCTTAGTTTTTCTTGAGAAACTCAAACTTGTCTTTATCTCGAGTCATGTGATGAAAGCATACACTATGTATGTACTATTATTATTCATCTTCAAATGATCAAAGATCAAGGCAACATTTTGTTTTCTCGTCTTCCTTCTACTTATTAAGAGAAGTCTTGGTGGATCCATCTTTCTCAAGTATTTTGGTAACAATATTCTTATCTTATTGCTGGCAAGGCTAGTTGTGGAGGCTCATTGACATGATCTTGCATCCTTTCACTACACGCCGAAACTTGTTCCAAGCATAAGATCTTATATGACTAGAAAATGGAGGTGACAAATGATTATACACTAAAACAAAAAATGTCATTGGTGAGGGTGATGGCTGTGATAGACCTTGAAGGTCCTTCACCAATGTCACATATGGTTATGGCCCTTAGAAAACCATTGTTGTAAGTGTATATAGTGATGGTACTTTAAGGTTTGTCACCAAAGCCATTTTCAATGACACTTTTGATGAGGGTCGTTAAAGGCCCATGACTAATTCTCTCTTTGGTGACACTTCAAGTGATGATCTTTTATTGACCCTCATAAATGTTATTTTTGGTTACTTTGGTGATGGTCAAAAAATGTTCATCGTCATTGATCATTTCAATGAGTTTTTGATGACGCCATGTGCCTGTTACTAAATTTTTTGTCAAACGATTATTATTTAATACCGTTATCATGGAGTATTTTTCATTATATGTCCAAGGCCACATTGGTTAGAATAAAAGAAAATTTTAAGAAGTAATCAGTGTGTATCATTTCCATCAAGTAATGAGAATAGATCTTTCCTATGAGTCAACACATGATTCATCTCTATTAGGTTTATTATCTAGAAAATTCCATTTAGATAAAGTTCCACTAGTGTGTGTAGGGAAATATATTATTTAATACATAATCAAGCCCTATCAATTCTATTAATGAGACAAACCTAACACTCTTCAACAATCCTGGCACACATTAAAATGCTTTGGCACACACTATTATTTCTTGGAAACTTGCATGTCTTGGAACATATTTGTACCTAGAACATCTTGTCATTACTAGGATGCCCAATCATATGTTGGAATTTTGTAGCTTAACATGGCACTCTCCTAGCATGTGTTGACATGAACTGTACTCCCTAGCATGTCGTGGAACACCTTGACATGCATTAACATACATTAGCACTTGGCACACATTGGAACTCGACATGTATTGGAACCTATTATTAATGTTCCTAACATGTTCATTTTGAAAAATATAAAGTATCGACTTAATAATCCTATTATGTGTTTATTTCCTTTCATTTTAGATTGGTTCTTCCTTTTGTTTTCTTAACACTCCTTAACGCATATTGGCATACCCTATCACCTTGCACCTCCTAGCATTCCTTAGCACCGAGCATGTCTTGGCATACCTTGGAACATGTTAGCACACCCTCGAAATCCCTACCACATTCTAGCACTTCTTGACATACCCTTATATTCCCTAGCATCCCTTACCAGTGCTTAACATACCTTATCACTCCCTCCATGGCATGAAAGCTAGCACTCATTGACACTCCCTGGCACACCCTCATATTCATTCACTTCCATTAATTTTGACATTGTGCCCCGTTGTGTTGTCTTAGTACTCCTTAACACTCCTCAACATGAATTAGCACTCTTTAGCACACCTTAGCACTTTTCAACATGCCCTGCCACTCCATAACATGCATAACATTGTCGGCCGGATAAATTGTTCTTGCGGACAAGACCGATCTCCCTAGTATCAATAGATATCTAGCAACAAGCAGGACAAGAAAATCTATCTTTCTCTAAATATATTGCGATTTACTAATAAAAAATAAGAGGTGTTTTAGACCCTACCTTAAGTCCAACGCTAGTTTGTGTCAGCCATGCTCCAATCGTCCGAACAAGTTTCCTATTGATATCCTACAATCACAAACAAGCACATATCAAATAACACCTGCATATATAATATAATAAATCATATTCATCATGGTGATCAACGAATCCATGAAATAAACCATAAAACACAGCTTATTGAGAAAAATAAACTTGATTGTATTAACTTTGAAAATAGAAGAACTTTACAACCTTTGGTGCCTTGATGTTGTACAAGCTCCTCCTAGGGTCCAAGCAGGGATCTCCTCTACTTTGACAAGCCTCACACTCTTCCCAATGAGATCAAACAAGGTATGTAATCTCTCCTCTCAAGCTCAATTAGGAAGACTAAATTCCAATAACATTTCACCTCAAAAATATTCAGCTTTTAACCTCCTCAGTAACCAGCCCAATGCCTCATTTTATAGTGCAGAGGAAGAAAGTTACAGGTCCACCTATGAAGAGATACAGTCCTCCTTCAAAGGGAAAAGATCCTCACATCACTGGGTTAGCTCCTTAAGGTATGGGATGCATGAAACTTAAAGGAGCGAACTTGCCACCTCAAGATTCCCTCTAGAAGCTTCCAGAAATGACTCAAAGTGAGTTTTTAAGATTGTACTTGCACCTTTTTTACTTTTACAGGGGTCCGCACCCATTACATAGAGACAGAGTGGTCAGGTACACAGGGGATATGACCAGTAGGTGCGGGACCACAGGTAATGCTAAGAGAAAGTGTGGAACCAAAGTTTTAGAGACTTTTAAGGGCTTTCTCTTATTTTTCAAGGCTTGACATGAACATCTGAGGTTTAAGACTTGCAAAGGAGGAAAGTATGACTGGTGATAGACTCACACCGATTGCAGAATGTCATGGTCACAATATTTTGTGCAACAGATTGCCCCCTAAAGTACGAAGTCTATAATAGATGAGGATAACATTTGTCATCTAAGAAGAGTGAAGTACTTTATCATTTCAAAGATCATCCTGTGCACACCCTGGTCGGAACCTGTAAAAACATTCAATACAAAATATATATATGTGAACATATCATTGTTGAGGTGGGCATTCCCATACTCAGATCAAAATTGACTAGAAAAACTAACTAAACTGTTATGATATAGGAATGATTTTGTAATACATCACAAGTAGAGACATATGTTGACATAGTATGGGCGTAGCCATCTGTTTATGAATAGTCCACTATATAATGAATAACAAAATTATTCACAGCCTGGATGGTGGAAACTAGATCTAGGGTCTTGATTTCTACTTCCCGAACTAGTACGATTATATCCATGTGAATGAATGTGTCGAAGTCGAACATGGTAGAAACCACTTGATTTCCAGTCAATGATGTGAAATTTTAACAAGTGTGAGAGAAACCACCAGTAATTTCAATGGCTCTCAAAGTACTCAGTACAATCCATGAAATGTGAATAGATGAGCTGATGTCGAACATGTCATAGAATCCTTTGATCGAAGGTCAATGATGCAACCTGTCATCGAAGGCGAGAAACCTGCCATTGAGGCATGCAGATTCCAAGGTACTGATGATTTCTAGATCATCTTTCTAGATAATGAGCTGAAGTCGATAGAAAGCGATCCATTGTAGGCAAGCCCACAACATGAAATCATAGATCAAGTTTGAAGAAATATATTTGGCAAGGACTAACTCAGGGATGGTCAAGATGGAAGACAGATATTTTGCAGATGAATGGTTTATTCGAATTGACCTCTTGAACACATAACGACACTACAGATGGTTTGGTGACAATCGACCCAAAGCTAATACCCAAAAACCAGCTGAAGACTTTCAATATGGTTTGATTAACTATTAGGCAAAGGATTTCCCAACCCAGGTGAACAAAAAGTGTCATGTTCAAGAGTGGTTAAATGCTTTTCTAAAACACAAAGTATAACAAATAGGTTCATTTTTCTCTCTTCCCCCCCATTTTTTGCAAGTACCTCTTTATTTTTGACAAGCTTAAGGAGGATAGCATTTTCTTGGGTATAAGCTCATCCTTCGGATGAGTCCAACTTAGTTTAAAATTCAAACCCTAAGAAGGAGTGGTTCGTTCCTATTTAAAATTGAATAGGTCCTTTACTGTTAAATTTTAACGAGTCCAATATAGGAGAAACTCAGTGTTTTTCAATTTTAGGGAGTCAGAAGAAAAGCTTAAGAAAACTCCATGGCTGTCCTTTTTCGTAAATTTGTGTCTCCCAAGCCCGAAAAAAGTATAAAATAATACTTGAGAGAACCGCTTGACGATTACGATCAAGGAGTACTTTTCATAATTAGTGTCTTTGATCTAAAAAAGTAAAAAAGCTATCAATGACACAACGTTTTATAACCAATATCGAACTCGAAACGACAAAATGTCGGCAATCTTTTCATGTTTATATGGTCAGAAAAGAGTTGTCACTGGACGAGCATAAAAAGAAAAAATCAGAAATCTTTTCATATTTTACAAGTTACAAAAGAGCTTAAAGATGACTCCAATGTTTTTTGTTGAAAATGATCAATTTTCCCTGAAAAATCCAATATTCTGCAAAAAAACTCAAACATTACTCATGCCTGTTTAAAATAAATAAAATGCATCAAAAAGTTACCTTTCTAAAGTGAAAAATAAACAAATTGAAAATTCATTTATTCAAAAAAACTTATAAAAAGGGCTTTTGTAAATTCATTTTTATCGTTTGACTTCAGAGTGAGAAAAGAGAGCTTTTGGGTAAGAAACTTCCTGTGAAGATTGTGGAAAATCCGTCCGTTGGAAACGAAAACCGTCAGCTCCAGGTAATCCACATCACCTTTATCTTGCATTTCAACCATTTGTATTTCATTTTTAGGCTTCCATTTTGATTTTTTTAAGGAAATATTAGTTTAAAAAACTGCTCGCGGGGGTCCGTAGGCGCAACATGTGAAACCTGCGAACCCCGAACTTTTCCTTCAAAGGAAAGAGCCAGAGTCCCGCACCTGTTGCTTGGGAAGAGTGTGGACCTATGCACTGTCCCTAACTAGCAGGTGCGGACCCCGCTAAATAGGTTTCAAAACTCCAATTTTTTCATTTCCGCCCAAATTTTTTTTGAACTAAAATGTTCTAATCTGCTGTTTTTGCAATGTAGGATATACAAAATGCTCATTTGGCGGGAACGGGAGCACGAATATGTGGACCTCGATGCAATAAATCATCAACCCTCATTGGATGCATTGAAAGCATGCAGGCAATTTAAATTTTGGGCCATACCTGGCATGAGGGCCCAGGTAGACTTTTTGCAATGGCTCGTAGACAGGTGGAATATACGGGACCAATGTTTCATTATTGGTGGCCACTGGATCAAAATCGAGCTAGAGGACATTCATTTCCTAACTGATTTTCCAAAGAGAGGTGAACGATTATCTCTATTCTGGACTAGGCTAGGTGGCCAGTCTGTTGATAGTCTCTAACTAGAGTTTTGTAATGACCAAACAGAGGACAAAGGGATCGATGTCAAAAATATCTCCCGTCTTGAACTTAAAGTGATTGCATTTACTATCACCAGACTCTGTGGAAGCGTAGCATTTCATGTAGCTACCAGATCCCAAATGCGAATGGCAGTAGACTGTTATGGAGGCACCATCTTCAACTGGTGCGAAGCTGTGTTGGCGAATGCAAAAGGCTAACTAACTAGAGCAAAAAACGAACAACTAAAAAACTTTGGATATGGTTTCCTAGTTGTGAGCTTTGGTCTAGAGAGGGTTCCGATGTTGGTCCCACAGTAGCTTTCCATTGGAGTTGGACTTCCCCGAGAACCTAAGCTAATGCGTTGGGTTGTAGTTATGGCCTGTCATCCTGAGGAGGGTCCAGAGGTTGTTTGATTTCTGACTAAGTATTTTCGTTGGTTGGAGAACCAAATTTTCGTAATTTAGGATTTTCTATATGCTGGGATGGATTATCGTGGTGACCCAAACATGACTCTTCCACCAGGAGAGTAGTGGGATGATTCAGATAAAATCATTCTCAACATTTTCTAAGTTTTAACTATTTTTTTTTGTTTTTTAGTCGTCCAAAACTGATAATGAAAGTTTCAAATGCAGATGTGGGTCCACCGCGACCAGCCACTCTTTGGCCCTATGAGAGGAGACACCCAGCTGCAGCAGTACCGACCCCACGGGACGAATCTATAGATACCCTGACTGAATTGGAAAATCATCTAAAGCATTTGATAGCAGATATTCCAGAGACTAGCATAGATGATATTCCACTTAGGTTACAGCGCTATGTGATTGGGGTCCCAGGACCTTTCAGGAGGTTCCTTTGTAGGGTGGCTCGAGCAGTGGTTTCTTATCGTGATCATCACCAGTGATAGGATGATCGCCTTTGTAGACTCATATGACATTTTTTGCTTTTTGTATTATCATTTTGCTGATCATAAGGTTCTTTTCAACCTATGATTGAAGACGATTTATATTTGACACACTTCTATACTATGCTATATAACTATTACTATCTATCTTGTATAACATGTTATGGAATGTTTTTAGATTTACTGTTTGATTATTGCAAATGTCTATTTAACATTCGAGAAGAAATTGCATCTAATAATGTATTAGAATATCTTGGAATATGGTGATATTCAATATAGTCAAATTCACGTTCCAAGAGATGAACTCTCAAAAATAATATTAATAAAAATGGATTTCTAATGGCATAAACTCTATTAAGCTGCAATACAACGAGATCAGAATCTAACCTAATAATCAAACTCTGAATCCCAAATGAGATGGATTCAAATATTAACTGAATCACTGCACTATACTCTGCAATGTTGTTCGTTGTTTGACTGAGGCTTACCCCATGCATAGATACCAACTCATCAGAGGGTGAATAGATAACCCAAGCTGCGGAAGAAATGTTCCGTGTATTACGACAAGAACCATCAGTGAAACCAATGTATGATTGAGGAGAGGTCGACATCTGCAATATCAAGAGAAAAATCAAGATAAGCAGGAATAATGATAAAAGCACTCTCTAAACTAGGCACACTTTTTTAATCTAAAACACACTTGCTAGAAAGAAACTAATCTAACTAAAATCTCCACACCTAGATTTAAGCATAATATCTCTTCAGATAAATACCATTTCTGGGTTTACCCAAAGAGACACCGTCAAAATCTACCAATTCATAGGCGCCTTTCGCCAGCTTTCACTTAACAACATAAGGACCATGCCACATAGGTACAAATTTTCTAGCCCCTAGCTTATCATTTGCTTGATTGTATAGTAAGACTAGGTCTCCTTCCAAAAAATTACGAGGTGTAACATTTCAATCGTACTGAGCTTTAATTCATTTGGCATGAGTTTCGATTGCTAATGCAGCATCACGTCAATTCTCATCTAGCTGAGCTAATTACAACAAACGTTTCTCCTCTTCGGAAGTGGCTGGGAGTAATTCTATGGCTATTTGCAATGACGGAATTTTGCATTCAATGGGTAACACAACTTCCAAACCATAAACCAGTTGAAAAGGAGTGAAACCAGTTGATTTTTTACTGAGGTTTGATACACCCAAAGTGCTGAAAATAACATGTTATGCCAATTCAACCTATGAATTCCAATGGTTCGTCGGATCTAATGACTAGAACTTTGTTGATAGCTTCAACCAGACCATTAGCCTATGGGTAATATGGATTAGAACTATCATGACGCAGGCCAAGTTGATCTGTTAGTTCAATCATCATGATGTTTCGAAAATGACTCCCATGATCGGTAATAATCACTTGAGGAACACTGAATCTAGTAATTATATGATTGAAAACGAAAATTGCAGCAGTTTTGCCATCTGCCAAAAATGTAGGCATCACCTTAGCCCACTTAGTAAAATAACCTAGCGCAAGGATGATATACGCATGCCCCCCGGCCGAGTGAGGGTTACGTGTAACAATGTTGATACCCCACTTTTCAAAAGGACTGATGACAATTATAGGGTGGAGTGGAGCAGGTGGAGCACTCATCTTTCGATCAAAAATTTGACAATTGTGGCATTTTCGGACCGCATAGATACAATCTTTAAATAAAGACAGCCAGAAATAACCAACACGCAATATCTTTTGGGCTGTGGCATACCCAGACATATGACCGCCACATGATCCAGATTTACAATCATTTATAACCTTTTCAACTTCTTCATGAGTTAAACAACATCGGAAAATAGAATCCACCCCATGACGATAGAGTGTTTCTCCAATGATTTTGTATTGTTGGGATTGGAAACGTATTTTCCATTGCTAAGATCGTGAAATTTCAGGCCGAAAAGATTGGGTTTGGAGATAAACAAAGATATCTCCATACCATGGATCAAGAGTACTGATAAGAAGCAAGGATTCATCCACAATGGGCTCTTCCGCCACAGTTTCAGTATCAGCACAAGGGAAATCACACATCAATTCCACAAAAACCAAAGATTTCTTTAGCTTGGATTTTTCAAATTCCAAGTCAAATTCCTGCAGAATAACTATCCATTTGGAATACTTACCCCCTAGCAATTTTTTGGTCAACATATAGGTCATAGGGTTACAGTCAGAAATTACTATAGTTTTGTGTAGTAAGATGTAATGATGAAATCTTTGGACAGCTTGAACAACTGCCAAGGCCAATTTCTCCACATGCGAATATTTAAGCTCAGTCAGATTCAAAGTTCGACTATGATAGTAAATCACATGTTCACGGTTGAATTCATCTTCCTGAACTGAAACCATCCCAATGGTGGAATGAGAAGCAATGAGGTACAAGAAGTAATCCTGGTTGTAGTTGGGAGGATGCAATAACAGTGCATGGGTCAACGCGTGCTTAAGTGCATCAAAAGATTTGTCAGCTATCTCATCCCAAGAGAATGGAGTATTCTATTTCAACAACCTGTTAAAACCCTTTGTTATCTCGGCGTAGTTAGGAACGAAATGACGTAAAAAAGTTTGCTTTCCCTTGCAAACTTTGGAGTTGGCGAAGAGTCGAAGGAGGATGCAATTTGACAATAGCTTCAACCTTCGAGGGATTGACACGAATGCCGGCCTTTGAAACAACGAATCCCAGTAAATGACTTGTTTCTATATAGAAAACACATTTTTGTAGATTCAACCTAATTCGATAATGCCTACATCTCATAAATATTGCTCGTAAATGAGTGAGATGATCGACTCTACGTAATGAATGGGCAAGTAAATCATCGAGATAAGGCTACACAATGTGCTTGATGTCATGAAACGTGTAAGACATAGCTCTTTGAAAAGTTGCTCTGGAATTCTTCAATCCAAAAGGCAATTTGCAGTAAGAAAACGTCCCCCATGGACAAATGAAAGTCATTTTTGGTTGATCAGCAGGGAGTATGTTGATTTGATTGTAACCAGAAAAACCATCCACAAAGGAGAAAATTTCACTCTTGGCACAATCATCAATGATTTTATCGATATAGGGGGTTGGATAATTGTCTTTAGGATAAGATTGATTAATATCCCTATAATCGATAGATATTCTTATCATTCCTTGCTTTTTGTTAATAGGAACAATATTCGATAACCAATCCATTAAGGGAATTGGATAAATGAAACCTGCTTGAAGTAATTTCTGAACTTGTGCTTTAATAGCAGTAGCTTTTCGCAGATGTATCTGACGCAAATGTTTCCGGACAGGTTTAGCATTTGGGTAAGTTTTAATTTCATGAACAACAATTGTTGGATCGATTCCTGGCATTTATTCATATGACCAGGAAAACACGTCGCAGAATTATTGAAATAGGGAGTTATAAGTTTGGAGTTCATTGTCCGTACCGGAAGCACCTATATGAATGTTTTCAACAATTCCAGGTTTAACTGAAATGTCAAGAGGAACCGTTCGAGAAATATTTCCCAAATTTTACTCAGAATCAAGATGTTGCAATGGATTTTGTGGTTCTTTGACATAATCAATAGTAAAAATAGATGAAAAATCATTTTCAAAATGATCAAGCTCAGGTAAAAACGAAGATCGATGATGGAGATCTTCCCATGGTAAATCATCAACAGACAAAAGTTCACGAATCTGCTCATCAGTATGAACAAGCTCAGAAAAATTTGTTGAATCTGAGGTTGATATTGAAAGTCATTCTCCATGGACCACATTCATTAGATCAATTTCGGTTGAACAAGGTTCAGAAAACGACTATACAGCCTGATATTCAATTTCATAGGGACTCAAAGGCATCGCATCACCAAATGAATCCACCTCAGACTCGGAAGTTACGATCCAAGGATCATCAAAATCAATAGTGTTTGATGAAATCATATGAATAGTTGCAGTAGAAGGTGATACATTAGGAGGAGAAAAGGAAAAAGTTCCTACTAAATCAGAATCTTTAACCAATCCTTCGCCAACATCCTTGTAAGGGATAGTTGTTTTACCGACGTGTTGGATACTTTCAGAAGAGGCTGGGTTGGATGAAAAATAAGCCAGCTGGTCTATGGTTACGATCTTTCCATTATGAGGAAAATTGATAAGCCAAAAGACCGATGAAAAAACAACAGTCATAGCGTAAGACCAGTTGTGACCCAAAAGAAATTTGTAATCTAGAGGGGCATCAACCACTTCCACATCTAGATTAACAGTTTTGCATTCAAACCCTATAGGTAGATCTTGTAGAATGCCAAAAGGATGGAACCCACGGCCATCAAAAGACTTTAGAATCATCGGGGATTGATTGAGTGTAGGAGAACCAAGCGATATCCAACACTAGATTGACATAATACATGTAGAAGCTCCCTCATCAATTACAGTCCTAAAGCAAGGTTTGTTTTTGACTAACACTGGAATCTAGAAAGCCATTTGATGAGGTAGGCGAGGTGTACTATTCTCTAAATCGAATATTATAAGGTTTGAATCCTGAATATCAACAGATCCTATAGCCGACAAAAGTAATTTACGTTGTGTTGGGCATGATTGCAGCACCTCCAAAGCCGACATTGCTAAAGGGGAAATAGATAAGTCTTCAACAATGTTATAATTCTGAGAAGTTCTCACATGCGGATTGAAAGCTGTCTTCTGAAGTATACCTTTAGCAGGTGGTTTGATTACTAAGTCTGGGTTAGGTTTCTCGATATGTAGTGGATTAGAACCGGAAGGAGTTGAAGTTGATGGGTTTGAATTAGAAGATTTTTCTTCCTTACAACCAACAGGACTTTTACTACCATAATCTTGCAATCGCGTCGCAATCCTGACATGAGACATCATCATCATGGGTTCTTCTGAGGCGTTTGAGGAAGAACCAATCATCTTACTATCTTGAATAGGAAAAGGATCCTTCAAGACAACAGGCGCTTGAGAACCTTTGGCGATTTTCGCAACCTCAGCGCGATGTGGGCAATCTCTTGTAAAATGCTCTTCGTCACAAATGAGACAAGGATAGCAAGGTTTATGTTTCTCGTCAGTAGATTCAGTTTTATCTGATTTATCTTTTGAGTTTTTTTTATTTTTCTTCTTCCCTTTCTTTTTACCACTGGATTTTGATTTGGCCGTAGATGATTCTATGACATGAATATTGACAGGAATTTCAGCGGAAGAGTCTCCTGTTGGGGAATCTGGTAAAGTTATAATAGGAGAAGAATTCTTTGAAGATTTCTTCTTGGTTTTGGTGCTAACTGAACCAATCATACCATAGTAGCGTGAGACCCTGAAGGAGCTGCAGTTATTTGATTTTGTTCCGGAAGGTCGGGGATTTTTTCGTGTAAAGTACCCGACTGCGTATAAACGAGGTCAAGGTACTGAGCTTGAGAAATTACTTGCTCTTCAGTAACAACTCCTACCTTAGCTACACCCTTAGTGATTTTAGGTAATAATGATTTAACAAACCATTCTACTAAAATTTGATTCGGAATAAAAACTTTCACTAAACATCGTCGACATCGCCATTCATGAATATGATCTGAAATATATGTGGACGTTCACTGTTTTAATGAAGTTAATAATTCTGTGCCATTGTCATATCTGATAGGCAACTGAAAATGAGTTAAGAATGAAGTTGCTAACTGACTAAAATTATAAAAAGAGGCTTGCGGTAACTCAATGTACCACTTGGCTGCAAGACCAATCAGAGTGCGTTGAAAAAGACGTAAGCGAATTGAATCATCTATACTGGAATTAGATGCACACCAGAGGTGATAAGTCATCACATGGTTTGACGGATCCTCTCCTGATTTACCTTATAACTTTGGGATATCACTGGGCAACTTATTATGCATTGGTGGCCATAATGGAATATAATTAATTGGATCGTTCGTAAGGCGCGACAAATTAGGCAAGTCCAAAGTTACAATAAACGGTAACTGACGGTTAGCGTCACGAAAACCCTGGGTCATAAGACCAGCCCCAGGAGGAGGATATCTAGGATAACTTGGAATTGGAATCACACTTGGAATATTATATCCTCTCAGAAAACCAGGATTAACCGGACCAAACTGGGGTTGTTGAGGTTGCTAATAAGTATACCAAGGGTACGATTGATACTGGTAAACTGGGCTTTGCACAACAGGACCGAATTGGTACTGTCCCTGGTACGGTTGATAAGTGAACTGCGGTTGACTTATGACAACCATACCTGGACCAAGTTGCCCTACAGGCATCTGAACCGAAGTCTAAATTGTAGGTCCCGACTGAGGTAAAGATGCTTGAGGAGTTGATGCAGGAATAGTAGAAATCGGAGCTGTCGATGCTCCAGAGGTAGGTGGGGTAGATTGAACAGAAGCTGCAGTAGTTGGAGTAGTCGTTTGAGGCAGAGTTCGAGGTGAACTAGGCCTAGACTAATGAGCTACACCAGGTGCAGAAATTTGAATAGTAGACTGGACAGGTTGCTAGGTTGAACCAGAAACCAAAGGTTGTCTAGATTGAGATGTCAACTGCACATTAGGTTGCAAAATATGTTGAGATTGAGATGGATCCCACACCATGTTCATTCCAGGGTATGGACCCATAGAATGTTGAGCATATTGAGGACCATAACCAGGTTGAGCATAGGGCTGATAATTCAAAGGTACATTTCCAGCTCCTTGTAAAAATGATTGACCAGAAGGTGGTTGGAAACCCTGGGTTGGGTACTAACCTTGAGGTTGATAACCTTGAGGCATGTACTGAAACTGGGGTTGACCTTGAGGTATATATTGATACTGGGGTTGACCTTGAGGTATGTACTGAGCCTGGGATTGACCTTGAGGAATATACTGTCCCGAAGGTATGTACTGTCCTTGAGGTTGCCCCCTAGGCGGTAACTGACTACCTTGAGGTTTCCCCCCAGGTGATAATTGAGTACCTTGAGGTTCCCCCCCAAGTAGTAATTGACTACCTTGAGGTTGCCCCCCAAGCGATAATTGAGTACCTTGAGGTTTCCCCCCAGGCGGTAACTGACTACCTTGAGGTTGCGGATTTGGAATAGTACCAGACATCATAAGAATTTATTCTACACTCAACGATTGAGTTCCATTATTACCAGTTGATATCCCATGTTCAGTGGGTTGAGGAGATGCTCTCGAAAAAGTACCAGCGAGTGACTAATACCCAGAAGGAACAGAAGGATTGCCATATAAAAATGTTTCCAGTGATTGGGAAAACATGGATTACTATCTCGACATATTCAAAGGAGGATAATAACCTCTAGGTGTTGGAAGAAAAGGAATTCGAGGTGGTGCAAAACTAAGACCCAAATTTTCTAAAAAGTTGGTCAACAAGACGTACCAAGTGTCCCTACTAGGTGGACTGTAGAAAATTGATTCACGCTCCCTAAGTTCTAAAGTTGGTTGATTTTCAGGGAGAGTTATATCTTCTTCTGGAGTAACAAGTTCGTCAATAGAAATGAGTACAGAAGGAAGATTTTGGGTAATGATCCTTCCTACCTTGGGTGAACCAGGACCACTAGAAGTTGGAGAAGAAAAACCTGAGGATGGAGTAGCAGTAGGTTCAGTTTCAGGCTCAGAAATTTCAGGTTCTTCAGCTAATTCACTAGTAGAAGAAATACTACCAGTAACTTCAGAAAATGAAATTGGTTCAAAAATATACTCTGTTGCTTGAACTTGATAATTAGTATGAACAATTAAAGGAGATTATCTATATTCTGGTGACCCAACTCTACTGTCACTAGGTGTTACAAGAGCTCGTAGCCCTTCACGCTGGCTTGGTGTATACTCGGGAGGTTGCCCACGAAGTCTACGAGATTGTCTTGGTAATTCAACCATGATTAAATATTTTAATTACTTCATACACAGACAAAGAAAATCTCAATAAAACCGCCTAAAGTCTCTAAAGAAACAAACAATTGAATCACACGCCTAAAAAATCTAAGAGTTCAAACCACACATAAGCAGTAACTTTCCGTACCAAAAACACTAGTTGGTGATGAAATCCAACGTCGCAGAATTCAATACAGAAAGGGCAGTTGGAACAGTTACCCCGAAAACCTGCTTAATGAAATAGACTGGCACAAGTTTCTTCACAAAATCGTCTCGAGTGAAGAGAACCCCCCAGAGAGTCGAAGTGAGTCTAGTCGACATCTGCTCCAGGTACAGTGGGATCTTCCCTCCACCGTCAGCTTAGGAAAGAATCCTATGGATTATGGCCACTAAGGTTACCAACAGAAATAAATATACCTAGGGGAACAGTCTATGATCCGATACACATGCAAGGGCAGAGTAAAAAAGCTCAATCCCCTTGAAGGCTCCTTGAAATAATCCAAGGTTTACCAACAAGTGACCCCAGGCTCCTCGACAATGGTCAATATGAGGTTTACCGTTTTTAATACATGTATATATGCTATCGTTCCCAATGAGGAAGGATTGATTACCTCACTGGTTTAGATATGATCTTGTGCTTGACTCCTTCAAGAGGAGCCTGCCAAAGCATACATGTAACGATTGGAATTTATTTCCTACCGCAAGATATAGCTACTTGTTTGTTTTAACTATCTTGGAGAGTTAATTACTCCCTACTCCAAGATACTAGCCTAAGCTATATTGGTGATAAGAGCCCTAGAAATAAAAAGATTGCTAATCAATTTTACTTTAAGCGTTATTTTTATAGGTTGTTTCTTAAGTCAATAGGAATGGAGATGAAACTTTATGGTGTGAAGACTCAACTCCAAAAACACTAAAAATGCACCTAAGATCATAAACAATTCTTTTTCTTCAATGAATTTCTAGCTAAAGAAAGAGTTGAGAACACAATTCTTTGAAAAACAAATCTTTTCTTCAACATATAAATGAAAAGAAAATCATTTTTGTCTTTTTCAATAAATTCAAAACAAGACTACTGATTATGCTCACGAAAAAATCCTTTTCTTTTTCAACACTCAAAAACTATAGAAAACAACTTCTTTCAAAAGAGATTCTACAATTTCTAGAAAACACTCAAAACTATAAAAAACTATGCTTTAGATCTAAAAATTTCTAAAAACCTAATTGAAGTAAAAGCTTAAAAAATTCATTTTTGAGAATGTTTTACTTAGTTATTCGATAAACTAAGGATTAATTCATTCAAAATAAAAAATTAATCAAAAAACACCCAGCTATGTTTTCTTTTATAAAAATGAAATTCAAAACTTACAAGAAAGTTCGTTCAAAGCTTTGCAAAGAGAAAACAAGATCTATTCCTTAGCAAGGGCAAATTTCACAAATCAGTGAGACACACAAAACTTCTAGAAAATCACCTAAAACCAAAATGCGAATGGAACTTACTTACAAGAAATTTTTGACAGGACACATGCAGATATGGGCAGAGACTAAAAAGCATAAATAAATCCTAAGGTTAACTGGACGAAAACAATTTAGGTTTTTCAAAAATTTTGACAGGGTTCGCAAGTTTCCAGTAGAACCAGATGTGGTATTGCTCTGTGTAATAAAGGAATAGTGCTGGGATGTCCACACTATCTTATAAAATAAAGTGCGGTCCTCTTCAAAATTTTGGAAAAAAAAATATATATTACAAATCCTAAAAACTACCAAATCCCACACACATCAAGCAAAAACTAGGAACAAGAAAAAATTTCTCAAGTCAAAGGAAGTTGAAAAGAAAAATCAAAATTCCATTCCCCTGTATGGTTGCCAATTTTTCGGCCAGATAAATCATTCTTGTGGACAAGACCTATCTCCCTAGTATCAACAGATATCTAGCGACAAGCAAGACAAGCAAATCTATCTTTCTCTAAATATATTGCGATTTATTAATAAAACTAAGAGGTGTTTTAGACCCTACCTTTAGTCCAATGCTAGTTTGTGGCAGCCACGCTCTGACCTTCTGAACAAGTTTCCTTTTGAGAACCTGCAATCACAAACAAGCACACATCAAATAACATTGACATAGCTAATATAATAAATCATATTCATCATGGTGATCAAGGAATCCATGAAATAAACCATAAAACACAACTTACTAAGAAAAATAAACTTGATTGTATTAACTTTGAAAATAGAAGAACTTTACAACCTTTGGTGCCTTGATGTTGTACAAGCCCCTCCGAGGGTCCAACCAGGAATCTCCTCTACTTTGACAAGCCTCACACTCTTCCCAATGAGATCAAACAAGGTATGTAATCTCTCCTCTCAAGCTCAATTAGGAAGACTAAATTCCAATAGCATTTCACCTCAAAAATATTTAGCTTTTAACCTCCTCAGTAACCAGCACAATGCCTCATTTTATAGTGCAGAGGAAGGAAGTTACATGTCCACCTATGAAGGGATAGAGTCCTCCTTCAAAGGGATAAGCTCCTCACATCAAGGGGTTAGCTCCTTAAGGTATGGGATGCATGAACCTTAAAGGGGCGAACTTGCCACCTCAATATTCCCTCTAGAAGCTTCCAGAAATGACTGAAAGTGAGTTTTTAAGAATGTACTTGCACTTTTTTGACTTTTACAGGGGTCCGCACCCATTACATAGAGACAGAGCGATCAGGTACATAGGGGATATGACCAGTAGGTGCGGGACCGCAGGTAATGCTAAGAGAAAGTGCAAAACCAGAGTTTTAGAGACTTTTAAGGGCTTTCTCTTATTTTTCAAGGCTTGACATGAAGAACTGAGGTTTAAGACTTGCAAAGGAGGAAATTATGAGTGGTGATAGACTCACACCAATTGCAGAATGTCATGGTGACAATATTTTGTGCAACAAACACTCCCTGACACATATCGGTACTTCACACATGTTGGCACCTAGCAAGTCTTAGCATGTCAAGAATGCGTTGAGATGCCTTAGTATGGTTTGACATGTTTTAATATTAAATTTGTATGAGATTAGTTATTTGAAAGTATATGATAAGCAATAGAGGAAGATTTGGCACTTCGAATGCACTAAAACTAGGCACATGGCACCTATTGGCACCTAGCGTTGGTAAGCCTAGCATGCCCCTCTTGGAAAAGGTAAATTGATGACTTATTAACTCTCTTAAGTGTTCATTTCCTTATAGTTTAACTTGTTTCTCCTTTTTGTTTCCTGGAGAGTCCCTGACACACATTTGAAAGCCTTAGCACTTGAAACAGCTTAGCATGTTTGACATGCCTTTGCACTATTTGGCACAAGTTAACATTCCCTAGCACGCATTGGAACTCATGCCCTCACATCTATCCTTACAGTTTTTCACGACTTGGGAACCTAATCAAGTCCTTGGCTACTACATTTCGTGTCACATGTTCCTACTGCAACCACAACAACTTGACCAATTGCACCTACTACAAGTATATTGTTCTTTATTCACCTAATAACTACTTATAACTCATCTTAGGCCACTCATGTCTAAGCTAAACTTGTCCCACTTAACTAGTTACCAAGACAGGGATCACATCTAGCCCATTAAATAGCTGAGGAAAATAACTTACACAAGCAATATTTCACATGTATTTACAGTTAAGATAAGCAATAGAGCATTAACTAAGAGTTTGCAAGAACCAAAAGATGCAAAAAGACACACAAGATTTAAGTCGACATAAGCTGAATGCTCAAAACTTATAGACAATAATGTACAATATGAAATCATCTAGAATAGTTTAAAACATGAGCATGCGGCCAAATTTTGCCAGATCTCATATAAAAATAACAGCTAAAGGAAAGACAATGTTGTTCCCAGCACAAAGTCCCCCTTTTTCTACAACTGCTATATTGAGCCATTTATCACAACCATAGGCTTGCATCGTATAAATTTGACTATAAAATTCTCGTAACACACTTCATCCTTACCACACTTGAATTCACTGACACTCCCTCACACACACTCTTATTGGTTTCTTTCCATGAATTTTGAACCAATTCTCCCTTGTGATGCCCCGACACTCCCTAGAACTCCTCAACATGCATTGAAATTTGACAACATGTGTTAGCATGCCTTTTCATTCCTTGGCATGCCCTGACCCTCCCTAGATATCATTCCCTCACAACTACCCTTACTTAATTTGCAACTTGGGAACCCAACCAAGTCCTCGCTTGACTACAAGAGCTTGACCAAGTTATAGTTACTACAACTAGACTATGTTGTTGAATTATGTAGCTTTGGAGGTACTCCACAATCTTAGTGAGATGGGTTTGTGTGAGTTTGGTCACAAAAGGACTTATGGGAAAAGAAATCAAGCGAAGCGATTTTGGTCCCAACATGGGGTTTAAAATCTAAAAGAAAATTAGAAATGAAAATTAATATTTCCTAAGGTCTAAGTGGATAAAACCTATAAGTTCTAGAGGGTTCCTAAGAGGGCTAGGAAAAACTATTTAAGGAGGCCTTAGGATGAAGGCAAGAACATCAAGTGAGAAGGAGCTCATTTGATCAAGGATTCTAGGAGAGATGTAGTCCTAAAGTAATTTGAGTTAGAGGGTCAAGTAAGGGTTATAAAAGGGAGGCCATGATCATCCACCAAGAGCAAGATCATCATATGAGGCTTCACAAGAATGCTTCATACGTTAATGGGTTCAAGTAATGAAGTAGGATGGCATATTGTTGGTTCTATTTTAGAAGAACGAGCTTAAGAAAGGTTGGTCATGATAAATTGGTCTTGTGTTTTCAGTGGTATCTTTGTGTGAAGGACACATCAAATTATAAAAGAGTAGAGCGGTTTGAAACCAACTTGTCTTGTGGTGGTTAGTAGGCTACAAGGTGTGTGATAAAGACCAACACAAATTGAGGAGGACCTACACTAGAATTTAGGGCTAGAAAAGAAGGAGATGAAGGCGTAATATTGATTGAAGTAACCCTAGTTTGAGGTTCATAGAGATTTGAAGTTCATGTCAGTATTCCATCAAAGAATTTCCTAGAATCTATGGATCCATATGATCTAGGTCGAGTCTCTTATGGAGGTAAGATTTGTTGTTTTTTCCATGGGTGGATAGGGTTTTTTCTAAAGCAATTAGAATAAAATTATAATTGCCTAGTTAGGACGGTTTCCTAGCATGCTTATTCCATAAGGTATGCCCTTAAGACTCTGAAAAATTTGCATAGAAGAAGAGGGGTTGTGACCCTTAGAGTGAGGTTTATCTTTGCAATATAAACCGCTGATGTGGAAGATGGTTTGCAGAAGTATGTGTGGAGATAGTAGATCCAAAGGAGGTTGGAACCGGAGTAGAAGATTTAGAACAATAAATCTTCCATATGAAGAATGGAGTGACATGAACATGAGTTGATTTTTGTGGGCTGTCGATTGAGTTTTAGACCGAGATCTAAAGTAGTATATAAAAAAATATTGAATGGACTGTTAGTTGTTGATTTGTGACCATACTTCAGCTATCTAAATATTGTTATAAGGATGATAAGATGAATAGTTCCGATTTGTTCATATACTGGAAAACAAATAAATTGGTACACAAGAACAACGATTTTGAGAGGACTCAAATCATTGTTAGGTGGCATATTTGAAGATCCCTAGATGCGAGGAGTACTGTGGGCCCTAGATCAGTAAAAGAATTGATAGTGGTTGGGCAGATTGATGGCATTCCAAGTACAGTTGGAGGGTTGTTAGGTGACTGTCAAAGAAGAGCCCTAAGTCTTGTACTTGTCATGGTCTAACTAGCCCTAGTTCACTATATAGAAATTTATTGATTCAGTGAGAAGAAGGGAAGCCTCCATAGCCCTATACTTGTCATCTTGGACTTGTATTATGGAAAAAGTGGGCATACCAAAGAGTTGTTCACAAATGAAGTTATGAATAGCTCATCGAAGACCATAAGTGTTGCAGACCTTGAAGGACAAAGAGGGTAGCTAGAGGGTAGATATTTTCCAGCGGATTTTAGTAACCTAAAGGAGTTGAGATCATTGATAGAGGTAGATTAAGGATTTGCAGAATGGTAGAAAAGAGGGCCTACCAGATGTTTTTAGGACACATGGATTGAAAGGGTTGTGTGTGGCCACCATTAACAAGTAGGTAAAGTGTTGTATTTTCCAGGATAGATTTGTTGTTAAACCACTAACACCAAGCTCTAGTTGTATTTCTTGTATCAGTGTGGTTGTAAAGGGCCACAATATTTGGTACATGAGCTCTAGCATGTTGTATTATAGTTTTCAATATAAAGATGAAGGGTTTGAAAAAGTTAAAACTTATCATGTTCACTAGTTGATTCTTTGATGTGTGTAGATTTCATTGTGCATTAACGTATATGTGTTGTGGAACTTGAGTGTGTTTGCATCAAATATTCTAAGACCAAACCTAGATTCTCATGTTTCATGGAAATCCAACATATTCCTTATTCACCTAAGAACTACATACAACTAATCTTAGGCTACTCATGTCCAATATCAAATCATCCCACTTAAAAAGTTACCAAGACAAGGCTCACATTCAACAAAGGAAGTATTAACACACTTTACATCTTGACATGCCATATCACATGGCACATCTTAGATTGCCTTGCCTGTTATAGACATTTTTGTGCCTTACAGCATTGAGCATGAAATGTCCATAATCTAGGGGATCCAAAGTCCCTAAAACATGTTGTTCCTACCCCTAGAGGAACAAGGCTAACAAACCACAGCAATTCACAGAAGTTCTCCACCTGAAACTGCTCAAAAAACAAGTCATTTCGGGATCATTTCAGTGGCTACACTAGTTGTTTGCGCTGAATGTCAAAGCCAACACTGGCTACCTGCGTTGAATGTCAATTGGAACAAAGGCTACCTGCGTTGAACGAGAGTGGACAAGTGGCAGGCTCATTTCTCAAGGTGTCAAGACCCAGGAAGCTTCCAAAATGACACTTGCCTCAGGGAATTCGACTGGTGATGAGTAAGAGGTTCCAAATCTCCAAGTGGAAGCAAGAACCTCCAAGTGGACTCAAGAACTGACAGAGGGAGAGGACACTAGTCAGATCTCAAGCTGACTCATCCTCTCTCCAAACATCTATATATGGATCTCTCCTCCATGAGATCTAGAGGCTGGAATTTTGTTATTGCAAAGAATTGTTGTTGGTTTGTGACTAGAATCATTGGGTGCTTAATTCTCTGAAGGGGGGAAAAGAGAGGAATTCCATTTGCCGGGAAGGAGATGCTGGATTGGAGCCCTCCGGGTTGTATCTCTTCCTGAACCTTGTTATTCATCAATAAAGCTATCTTGGTTTCTCCTATATTCTGATGTATTTTGATGTATGAATATGTTAGTGTATTTGGTTTATTTCTAATCCTAAACTAGTTATGAATGTGAACATCTGTCTTTGTGTAGTGTTCTTCTCTTGTCTCAAGTAGCTGTTCTCTTGTCACAAGTAGCTGTTCTCTTGTGATCTTGCAGGAAGTTGTAGCTGGATGAGCAAGAAGGCAAGTAGCTATGAGCACCCAAAGAGAAGGGAGATTGGATCGAGGGACAAACAGAAGACACCGGTAAGTCTATTGATCTCTCTTCTTTCACATTTCATAAAGGAAGAAACCAGTTTAGTTGTACTCGTTTGTTGCTAAGGCACTGTCACACCTTAGGTGGATAGGATCGTCCTGCATAGGCATTTTTCCCCACAACAAATTGGCGACTCCGCTGGGGAGATTTTTTTAGTCATTTTATTTGTTTTTCTATTATTGTTTGCATCATAGACTTGACAGCAACAATCGAACTGCATCTTTCCCGGATGCAAAGTAGAAAGTTGCTGCTTTGATCCAATTGCTGGACTTGTCTATGATCTGAACAATGGATTCACAAATGATTTGATGATCCTTGTGATAGATCTTAGTAGCCTCTCAAAGCATCCCTTTGATTACACCTTGCTTGTTGCTTTTATTTGGCCTAAAATAGTTGATTGAGTAGCAATCTGTGACCCAGAACCTGAGGGAAACGCGAGTTTCTCCTTCAGCGCAGACCCAGTGAAGGGATTCTGCATTTCAACGCAGGTCCCGTGAAGGCTACCTGCGCTGAATGTTAAAACCCCTGTGTTGAGGTTGCGCTGAACCAATTTGCTCTTGTGCAGCTGGGGTTCTCTGCTTTGTTTTGCCTTGTTTTGATCTCTGATTTTTGCAGCCTGTAACCAGCATAGGTACCGGTCTAATAACCCCTTTTCTCTGCTTACATTCCGCCTCCTTTTGTACAAAAATACTGTGAGTGTTTTTATGTGTTTGTGGAATCATTTACAGTTTTCCTTTGCATGAGTGAAATAGTCATCCTGTAGCCCTTGATTCAGATCTGTTGATTGTGATCTTAGAAGAGAGTTCATTGGCTGTTTGCAGATTGATTATATATTTACTTTTGCTTATTGGTTTGAATTTGTCTCTTTTAAGTGTCGAAACAAGTCTTTATTTCGAAAATCGTTAAGTGTTGTAATCTCTTCTATCTTCTTTGATTTCGAAAAAGTAAACTTGTTTGTATTGATCATTTAAAAGCAAATTCAAAGTTGTACAAAAAGCTTTCTTTGTAGGCATCAATACTAAGAAAGCGGAAAACAAACACTTGCATTGTGCATTTTTCATTTGATAGTTTGCATGTTGGATTTAGGAAAAGTGCATTAGAGTGTGCTGATTGCTCTTTGAGAAAAGATGGTGTCTTTCTTTTCCCTTAGTAGCTAGGATTTTCAAAGCTGAAAAGATATAAAGCTTGCTTATCATCTTTAGATGCATTTAGGAATTTGTATCATACATCTCGTGGTGAACCTTCAAAGGCAAACTTTAAAAAGATCAACCTAAAATAAATTGAATTAACTTAACAACGCTTTGCAACATAACGCACAACATAGATGTCTAGGCTAGAGACGTGTTCCGGCGTCGTTAAGACTGGTGACTGTCGATCTCGTGGATGGTGGGTGATTCCTCCTGAGGGACGATAGCGCCAGTATAGATTGTGCTCCCACGTACCATCGCGTATATATTGGGAGACCCCTATAGGCATAAAACCTTTATCCTTAGGAAGCTGTGTCGACCGCCCTACTGATCGCAATGCACTGAACACAGCATTCAGGAAGATCGACCGCCCGTACCCTAAAAAGTATTCTGCGGTTTTGCGAAAAGTTTGGCACACCCTCTGCCTAGAACTCCAGAGCAGTTCCTTTTGGCCTTTTTCAGACTCTATAATAGAAAAAGTCCATCCGAGCATTTGTCACTTTGGGCTCGCTAAAACATCGAAGGAGACTAGAGTCATCTTTAGCTTTTTCTCGACTCTTTAAAATTGAAAAAGCAAGTTGTGTCTAAAGCGTCGTTAAAATTTATTTTAAACGGAACAATCACCCTTTAATTCCTACGTTGATCTTTAGGTTGAAAAAATGGAGCACACCAACCAAGGAATTCCCCTTGGTGGAAATCCTAGTCCCTTCTCCTCTTGGGGAGATGTTGGTGCGCCCCACATGGCCACATTGTCGCTTCCAGGACTGACAATTGGCCTGCCAGTCTGGCTCTTTTCAACCAATGTCATTCAGAACACCACCATTCCTGAACAGTTGAGTCAACAGTTAGACCAGACCAGAGTTGCCCACCAGCCTTCTACTTCATCTTCCTCTCCTCCTTCCTCTTCGCTTGATGGAACTGGTAAAGCCAAAAACCAAGTTCCTAAGGAGAAGAAGGAAAAGAAGAAGAAAGAAAAGAAGAAGAAGGAGCCAAAGGTGACTAGGGGCAAACGAGTGTCGTTTGACAAAAATCCACACACAGCACTGACCAGGTCTAAATCGCCATGCGTCATATGCAAGGGAGACCACTTCCATAGAGATTGTCCCTGTATCCCTCGAATACTAAGGGACTGGTCTCCCCATTTGCACAATTTGGTAGCATCAACCTCTGATAGCCATGTTGACTGCTCACCGTCGACTAGTGAAAGTGAAGTCCCAAGACAGAGAGGGAAAGCTAGATTTCCCTGTAGACTATGTGAAGGCGATCATGCCATCCACCGTTGTCCCTTCTTAGACAAGGCTAAAAGAGTTCTAGAAGATCGCCCGATTTTACGAGTGCAACTTCCTCCTCGATATCAAAAACTCCTGCCAAGTCCTTCACTAGTTGAGAAGCCGGCTGACCCGACCAGGTGGTCAGCCAAAGCACCTATCATTGAAGATGAACCGTCTGGATCCATGCCTGACGAAAGTCAAAAGGTTGATACGGCAGTTGACCCGGTTTTGCCTTCAGAGGCTCTATCTTTGAATGATACTATCACAGAGGAGAATAAAGACGACACCGTCCAAATTCTCTTCATCAACACTGACTCTGATGAACAAGGGGGCAATGCCCCCGTTCCTTTATCGCAGGAAGGAATTTCGTCAGAGCGATATCCGGCCGTTTATTCGGTCCCACCACCAAGCAACCTAGTTGTGTCCTTTGACTGGAACCAACTAGGCAGACCCTGGTTACCAGCAAGTATACCATTCAGAATTATCGTTCAAATATATAGAATGGTAATGGCTGGCACTATCATTGATGAGGGGGCATCTGTGAGTATCCTTTCCTCTATTGCTTGGAAAGCACTTGGTTCACCAGCGCTTTTGCCTGAAATGAGAAATCTATCAGGCTTTGATAAAGGAACCAGTCGACCTTTAGGGATCCTCCCCAATGTGCCCATAACATTGAAAAGGAAGACCATTCAAATGAACGTGATGGTCGTTCAAGGACCCTTGGATTATAACCTACTCCTTGGACGAGACTATATATATTGCATGGGAGCTATAGTCTCCTCACTCTTTAGAGTAATGTGTTTTCCGCATGAAGGAAGAGTGGTCAAGCTTGTGGACCAACTTTCATTTCCCGGATCACGCATTGCAAATAGTCATGTACCATCCCTAAATGGTCTATTCACGCAAGAAGTGTCTCAACCCACGGTCCGTCCTCCTGATGAGTGCGAGTAATCCGGGAGGATATGACTGGAACCCAGGGGGCATGCATCCTGGTCTGCTTCGGCAGGGAAACTTTGGGTATAGAGTAGGTTTCCGCGGGAGAATATGACTAGTCTGTACCCCGTCCGTAGAGGAAGAGGGGTTATTCTAGAATAAGATTCTTTTGTCAAAGTTATGTAAGTTGACAAGAATCGTCACTCACCTTTGTCTATTTCGGTAGACATTGCTGAAGAAGTGTTTTGTTTGAAAGATTAACGAGACAATCTTTGGGTAACCTGAAAGAGGTAAGCCTCTCTCGTTAAAACAAATGTTTTGGCGGAAGAGAAGTAGAGGTAACCTTGAAACTCTGTTTTATACCTGGGGGCATGCAAACCTTTTGGAGTGCAAGCAAAGAGCGGTTATTTATCTATTTTTTGGGTTAGCCGTTTCCTAACTTGCATAAAGAAAGGATGCGGAGCAAAGCTTAGTGAGATGAAGCTCCATAAAAAATAGAATCTTGATGAGACACTCTTATTATATGACTGGGTATTCGAGCAGTTTTAGCACAAAGTTCATGCTCGTTAAAAAATAAATGCAAGATCCAAGCAGTTTTAACGCGGACTTCATGCTCATTAAAAAATAGACATAAGCAATGAGCAAGTGTTTCGACCAGCGTTTAAGCTCATTTTAAAATAAAAAATGAACCTACCCGGTAAATAACCACTGTGAATGTAATATAATCAGCCATTAAAGCCTTGGTCGTGTTTGCACCGTCACCTCCACTTTTCATTTGGCCGATTGTTCACCTCCATATGATTGTTTACCCATTTTGAGGAACAGCTGCGAAGAGTGATTTCACCTAGCCATCCTTGTGACACTGCCGTGATTGGAAAATTCCAACCTGTACCTGGAATCAGCTGCTAACCCTGTTTATCACTCGTTCCTCAAAAGACGAGTCTTCTTTAAGCTCTTTTCAATTGACTCGTAAAATATGAAAAGATTGTCGAGTTTTGGCCTTCCAGCTCGTTAAAGAGACCGGAAGAGCTATCCCTCCTCTAGATTTTAATCTTTTTGGACCTGAGGGATTATTGCACAAAAAGATCGTGCGCTTGTTTTGTTCGGCTCGTTAAAACTATCGAAAACTCATCCCTTCTGTATTGTTTTATAGTTTTTCGGACTTAAGGGATTAGATGACGAAAAAGGATTTTTGGAGTTAACTTTATGTACCTTTTCAGACTCTCTAAAAATGAAAAGGACCGACTTATCCTTGTCGTTAGACTCGTTATAATCATTAAATAGCAACAAACTTGTCTTTAGACGAGAACGAGTTTCACTATCGCTAGGCTCGTTAAAACATAGCGATGGGCTTGCCCAAAGGGCAGGTTATAGAACAAGCATATGTTATCCTCCTCAAGCTTGAGAAAAATAAAGAGGTACTGGTCAGCAATGACTGGGGAAAATTTGGGAGAAACTAAAGAAAACTTTGATGGTAGCAAGTCGCTCTTGAACATGACACTTTTCCTCCGTACCACAATTGGGTTGGGTTGTTTCATTCACCGGTCACATCCATGGTCTCGCCATACCATCCATATTTGGGGTAATGCTACCGATCCATCGTATCAGTGTCGCCATATGTTCAAGAGAAGTCATTCAGAAAGAGTCAACCATGTCCCATCCACTACCATACATTATCCTTCATCCATTCATGACCGCCACCCTGAATCATATGTCACAGATCGTTTTCACCTCCATTAAAATCATTAGCTCCGTTCCGTGTCACTGATGTGGGATTCATTAAGGCCCTCCTGTGACGGATCGCTTCTTGTCGACATCAGCTCATTATCCAGGAAGTTGATCTAGGAACAACCCCTTCAGTACTTTGAAGCTTGCATGCCACAATGGCAAGTTTCTCACTTCCAGCGACAGGTATACATCAATGACCTTCGACCGAAAGATTTTGCGTGGTGTTTGACGCCAAGTCCTTTATTCACACCACGTGAATTGTACTGCAGTACCTTGAGGTTCATTATCATTATCGGTGATTCCTCTTGCGCTTGTTAACGGTTTACATCATTGACCGGTAATCAAGCGATGTCTTTCAATGTTCGACTTCAGAACAATTCTCACATGGATCGACTTGTACTTAGAGTGAAGATCGAACGAGTTTGAAGACCCTGGATCTAGTTTCATCCATCCGGGCTGTGATATATATTCAGGAAAGATAAAGACATTGACATGTACATCATTGCAGCAGATAATCATCCTACTCAAAGGATGATAATTTCATCAAAATTATCAGTCTACCATCAGACGATTGTTTGTTCTATGTACAGAAAAATGTATTTATAAAGCTGAGCATGGGAATGCCCACCTCAGCTAGATCATGAAAGCAGTATAAAAGATAATGTATTGTATCTTATTACAGGTCTCCTCTCAGCATTGGATGAACTTCGGATCCCCCTGATAAAGCATTTCGCCCGATAAACAACCTCATACTTTAGGGGGCAACTGTTATAGACATTTTTGTGCCTTACAGCATTGAGCATGAAATGTCCATAATCTAAGGGATCCAAAGTCCCTAAAACATGTTGTTCCTACCCCTAGAGGAACAAGGCTAACAAACCACAACAATTCACAGAAGTTCTCCACCTGAAACTGCTCAAAAAAAAAGTCAATTCAGGATCATTTCAGTGGCTACACTAGCTGTTTGCACTGAATGTCAAAGCCAACACTGGCTACCTGCGTTGAATGTCAACTGGAACAAAGGCTACCTACGTTGAACGAGAGTGGACAATTGGCAGGCTCATTTCTCAAGGTGTCAAGACCCAGGAAGCTTCCAAAATGACACTTGCCTCAGGGAATTCGACTGGTGATGAGTAAGAGGTTCCAAATCTCCAAGTGAAAGCAAGAACCTCCAAGTGGACTCAAGAACTGACAGAGGGAGAGGACACTAGTCAGATCTCAAGCTGACTCATCCTCTCTCCAAACATCTATATATGGATCTCTCCTCCATGAGATCTAGAGGCTGGAATTTTGTTATTGCAAAGAATTGCTGTTGGTTTGTGACTAGAATCATTGGGTGCTTAATGCTTTGAAGGGGGGAAAAGAGAGGAATTCCATTTGCTGGGAAGGAGATGCTGGATTGGAGCCCTCTGGGTTGTATCTCTTCCTGAACCTTGTTATTCATCAATAAAGCTATCTTGGTTTCTCCTATATGCTGATGCATTTTGATGTATGAATATGTTAGTGTATTTGGTTTATTTCTAATCCTAAACTAGTTATGAATGTGAACATCTGTCTTTGTGTAGTGTTCTTCTCTTGTCTCAAGTAGTTGTTCTCTTGTCACAAGTAGTTGTTCTCTTGTGATCTTGCAGGAAGTTGTAGCTGGATGAGCAAGAAGGCAAGTAGCTGTGAGCACCCAAAGAGAAGGGAGATTGGATCGAGGGACAAATGGAAGACACCGGTAAGTCTATTGATCTCTCTTCTTTCACATTTCATAAAGGAAGAAACCGGTATAGCTATACTCGTTTGTTGCTAAGGCACTGTCACACCTTAGGTGGATAGGATCGTCCTGCATAGGCATTTTTCCCCACAACATTGCCATATCACATGGCACATGTTAGCATCCTTGCTTTCCTTGGGATGCGTTGGAACTCCATAATGCACACTACCACTCCCTGAAATGCGTTGGCACTCTAGCATGCCTTGGAACTGCCTAGCATACAACCTTGTCACTCCCTCCTTAGAGCACCTACAACTCACTGACAATCCCTATCATACACTCTTATTCATTCATTTCCATGCATTTTGAAATATTTCTCCCTTGTCTTTCCATGGAACTCCATAACACTCCCTAACACGCATTGACACACCTTGTCACTTGGCACATCTTGGCATGTCGCCATAGCACTCTAGCATTCCTTGACATTTCCTAGCATACCATGTCACTCCCTCCTTAGCACACCTAGAACTCACTGACACTCCCTATCACACACTCTTATTTATTCATTTCCATGCATTTAATACCATTGCTCCATTTTTTTCCCCTAGAACTCCTAAACACTCCCCGACATGCATTGTCACACCCTGGCACCTAGCACATCCTGGCATGTTTCCCTAGCCTGTAGCATGCCTTAACAATGCCTAGCATACCTTGTCATTCCCTCCTTATCACACCCATAAATCACTGACACTTCCTGTGACAAACTCTTATTCATTCATTTCCATGCATTAATTTGACCCAGTTCTCTCCTGTGTTTACCTAGAATTCCCTAACACTTCCAAGCATGTATTGGCACATCCTAGCACTAGGCACATATTTGCCACATGTTGCCCTGACACTCTAAAATTCCTTAGAACTACCTAGCATGCCATGCCACTCCCTCCTTATCTCACTTGGAACTCACTATCTCTCTCTGTCAGACACTCTTATTCATTCATTTCCATGCATTTTGACCTAGTGCTCCCTCGCGTTTCATTGGAAATCACTAATAGTCCTTAGCACACATTGGCACACCATGGCACTTGTTACATCTTGGCCTACTTCCCTAACACTCTAGCATGTCTTGGCACTTTCTAGTATACTTTGTCACTTCCTCCTTAGCACATTGGAACTTTCCAACACTCCCTATCACACACTCGTATTCATTTATTTCCATGAAATTTAAACTAGTGCTCCCTTGTGTTTCCATAGAACTCCCTAACACTCCGTAGCATGCATAGGTGCCACACCCTAACACATAACACATATTGGCATGCCTAAAATGCCTTGAAACTGTCTAGCATGTGTTAGCACTTCTTGTCACTCCCTGGCACACCTTTGCACTCCATAGTTTTCATGCCCTGATAGATAACCTTAATTTTTTTGCTACTTGGGAATCCAACCAAGTCATTAAAAAAATAGAATTGTGCCTAGCCCAAAGTCTCCCTTTCTCTAAAACTTCTTTGTCCAACCCCTTATCACAATCATAGGTTTGCCTCCTGCAAGTCCCATTCTAAAATTCTTCTAACAAACTTCGTCCTTGGGACACTTGGAATTCATTGACGCTCCCTAGCACACACTCATATTGTTCATTTCCATGAATTTTGACCTAGTCCTCCCTTGTGATGTCCTGACACTCCCCAACACTCGTCGACATGCATTGACACTGTCTTGCATTTGTTAGCACACATTTTCATTCCTTGGTATGCCCTGGCACTCCTTAGCTATCATGCCTTCACAACTACCCTTACGTTTTTTGCTACTTGTGAACCCAACCAAAGCCTACCTCGAATACAAGAACTTGAGCAAGTTATAGTTACTACAAATAGACTATTCCTTGTTAACCTAAGAACTTCATATAAATCATCTTAGGATACTCATGTAGAATCTCAAATCATATAATTTAACAGGTTACGAGGCTCACATCCAACTGTGGTCGTAAAACAAATAAGTAACGTAGTTTTCATATTGACATGCAATAAAAACCTGGAACGTCTACCAATCCCTTGGAACTATGTGGAACGTGCTAGCATCCCCTCCATTCCATGACATGCTTTGGCACTCCTTGACACCTAGCACACCTAGAACTCATGTTCGATTGCAAAGGAGCCTAACAAAGCAAGTGGAATTTCTATGTGTCCTCAACAGCGAATATGATGCATGTTTTGGTGTTTCAAACACCCACAACATTAGATAACAAGAAGGAATTTGATCTCTCTCCTCCAATTCCTTCAACTCCTATAGTCACAGGTTCAACTATCTTAGTTACGCAGCTAAGGTCGGTGTACTGTAATGAGAAGGGGAAAATTAGAATTTAACAAAGGCCTCAATACTATTCAACTAATCAAAATGCTTATCAATGTCATTTTTGTCTGCATCCGAGCATGTTAAGGGAAGAGCTTCATCTTAAATCAGGTTTGTGGAGAAAATATTTTATGGAAGATGTTAGAGTTGGTCTGGTCAACCCTCCATCAGAGATCAAAACTCTTTGTGCATTTCAATTTTAGGTGTCCCGCTCCATTTACCCAGCTGCATTTCGCTAGGGACATGCCATGATCTGATGGAGAAAGTCATGCTAGTCATTTTCCCTCATGTCTGGCCCCTGTTGGCTCAGGTCTTTATCCACAATCACCGAAGCTCATGACAGTCAAGGTCTCATCCTTTACAAGGAAAAGACATATTTTATGTTTGGGTCTAGGAATTCATCAATTTGGTCTTTGAAAACATGTCCAGAACAAGCCATGCAGGCCAGAGGGAGGCCTTAGACAGCCATGGTACAAAGAGCTTCATCTTCAAGAGGAAAGATTTCGACTCTTCTTCAAAACTCTGTTTTGAAGAAAAGTTAAACAAGGTCATTTATGACAAAATTTCCCAAAAATGCACAAGTTGATTTTTTAGATGCAGTCATGATTTCCATGGCTAAATGTCCAGCCTCACAGTCCCTGCAAAGAAATGCCGAAAATCCCATCATGTGAGCCAAAATTTCAAAGAAAAAATGAAAATCAGGGTGTTTTAAAGTCAATGAAAAAAGTGCAAAACACAAACATAAGAAAGTGGGTTTTCTAAGAAGAAAAAATCAAATCCATCTATCCCAAGCCTATATATACTTGTTTTTGCCCAAATCAAAGCCATTATGCTCTTGCAAGACTTGGAGAGACATTCCAAAGGTGAGAGAGTGAAATCGTGAGAGTCTGAGTGAATGAGAGCTAGTTTTCAAGGAGTGCGGCACATACACCAAGGAGCATGGTGCACACAGAGGGTGCGGCGCACACGCAGCCTGCCCGCTGTCTAGTCAATTTAAGAAATGTCTAGTCAATTTAATGTCTTAAATTGCTCTACATAAATTATCAATCTGGGTATCGTAAACTGATGAAGTGTGGTGCACTATATGTGCTTAGTTAACCTTTCTCTTACTTCGTTGTTTTATAGTTTATTTTGTTTTTGGGGTTTTGTTCTTGTTGGTTTTCTAAGGTCTTAAGAATACTTTTAAAGGAAAAGTATGGATAAAGATTTCAAGACAAGGCCTATGTCCTTAATGGTAACTTCCAAAACTTAGCACTTCAAAAGAACTTAAAACATGTTATTGATGGAGTTAGTATTTAAACAAAAGTGGAAATATACAACTAGTTCAATCAAAATAAAATGCAATAATCAAATAATGAGAGAATGACTATGAGACCCAGTATCCTTGCTGCTTCAGCAAAAGGACAAGATGATTCTATCACGTCATTAGTTCATTAAAAGGCTATGTGCATCACTAATCTACAATCAACTTGAAAGAAATTTATGTACAATAATATACATGTTAAAAAATAAATAAAATGCAGTAATTCAAACTGTACATTAATATACATGAAAATCAGAAAAAGAAATACAAGAAATTAAAGTGACAACTATACAAGGCAGGGGCCCCCTACTACCTATGAAATCAAATGCTTAAAGGAAAATAAAGACATCAAATAAAGGACTAATGACATCGGTCCAATATCTTTGCTGCTGATTTAAAATGAAAATGAAATGTGAAATCTAAGTGATACTACATAAAGGAGACAAATCACACTACTTTAACCTTTTCTTAACATTTTTGCCTTTCAGCTAGATTTATCATGTGATAACAGTTATGAACAAGTCAGCAATGTGAGTCTTAAAGCAAACTAAACCAAGCTGTACTAAGTGATATTTTGGCTCCAATAAATTTATTTGATTATGGAAAAAGAACCATCAATAGATTAACAACTTGATATCTAAGAGCAAAAAGTGAAGTGCAAGTTAAAGAAATTATACTAATGAAAATCAAACTACAGAAAAATAAAGGTCAACAACATAGACAAGATGATCACACATGCCACTGGTCATGAAATCAAAGTAAAATTAAACACACTTGCATGAATTGAAATTGCATGAATGAAAAATCTAATCTACCTTACATTCTACAAAGCAATATTTACAAAATGAAATCTACTCTACTTACATCCTAATATGCTCCATGACATCTACTTCACATCTCCTTCCATGTTGAGAACATCAAAGCTTTATTCAATTTCTTCAAAAATACAAAGTACAAAAGCTTTCAAAATCCATGGGACTAACAAGCTAAAAGTACTAAGAAAAGATTAAAAGGGAAGACTAACAAATGAAGGAGAGAGATCTCCTATTTATACAAAAAGATGAGAGCCATCTCATTAATGAGAATCCATGAATCTCTCCCTCTACCTCTAGAGTCCTAATCAAAATAGGAACTAATAAGACACATGTCTTTTTAGAGTTACAATACAATTAGGAGATGTGACACATATCCTCATGATCCCATGATTCTTTCCAACCAAATTCGAATTTGGCCTTAGAGTGCCACATAAGGGTCTTCTAGAAGCCTCCTTTCAACCTACACATGTCAACAATCTCAACCCATTTGTTAGGTATAAGCATATGCACATTATTTTCTAATGTTTAACCACAAATTCACTTAAAAGGCTTAGAAATAATAAAGATTGGAAAAACATAAAGGTGGCCCAATGATAATGAAAGTGGGATGAATGTGGTGACATAGTAGTGAAATGGAGGTGAAATGGAGGTGATATAATGGACATAATAGTGAAAGTATAATGGAAATGAATGACATTTTCAAGGCTCAACATACCCCCCAACTGAAGTTATTGCATGTCCTCATGCAATATATATTACATTAACTCTTTTGATCCTTGAGATTTGGCTTAACTTTGCATGATATCATTTGATAACTTCATATTTATGCAAAGTGTTTCACTTGAATTGCAACATGGTTGGTTCTTGTGTTACAACCATTTTTTTTGTTGCCTTCTATTTTGATCTTTGAACTTTGCATAATGATATTTTGATTATTGTTGCAAAGTATATCTTTATTGGATTGCATGATGGTTGGTTCTTGTGTGACAACCATGATTTTGTTTGTATCCAATATATCCTTTAAGCACTTTTTCAAAAGCCATTGTATGCTCATAATAGCAATGTAATAATTAATATATGTTGGAAGTATGTGAGCTCTTGAATATGATATGGACATGGAAAGATATGAATATGAATGTATCCCCCCCCCCAACTGATGGTATTGGCAATTTTATGAAATGAGGAAGAGAAATGTTTTTCCAACAATTATCATTCTAGATTTTTGTGGAATTCTATGGTTAAAAGTTAGAAAATTTCGTACCTTCACTTACCCTTTGGAATGGATGAGTTGTATGTGTGGTGGCTGAAAACTTCTGATCATTTTCTTCTTCAAGTGACTGATCAAGAGGAGTCATGGATAGAGGGATAAGATGACTTTTTATTGCTTCTACTAAAACTTGCTGAATCTGCTCCAAAATGCTGAAAATAATAGTCTTCATGTCTTCAAAACTCATTGGCACAATTCCTACTATGTGAAAAGATGTTCTGATGTCGAACATAGTAGGAAATTGTTGGCTTAGTGGCCATTAATGGATGCCACTAGTCAACACGAGAACTCTCACCATTGATGACAATGAGAGTCTAGATGCTCAAACACATCTTGGTAGGTACGAATGAATTTGCTGATGTCGAGTCACCTAGAAGATCTAACGAACAAGGGACATTAATGTATTCCCATTGTTTGTCCGCATGAGGACTTGCCATTAAGGCATGCAAGCCTTAAGGTGTCTTTACAAAGAACTTAGACTCAAAGGACTATGGACTCAATAATTTGCATTGAAGCAGGGCTTATTTGCGGAATGAAAATGACAAGGAATGGAAAATGAAAATGGAAAATGGAAATGGAGAACAGAAATGGCAATGGCAATAAGCATATGAATGAGCCTCTTGCTTTTATTTGTGGGTTATGAATGGACAAAAAGAGATGGAAAGTGTATGTGAATGTAAGTGGAAAATATGGAGGAAAATGGGATGAATGGTTTATTATGAGGTATGGATGTGATGGATGGATATGATGGAGACAATAGTATCTGAAAGCTTTTCAAGTTTTTGGATCTGATTTTACATCAGCATATTTCCTCTTTGTTGCTGATCATCCTCTTATGAAACAAATTGGTCTCTTAGAGAGACACCATTCTCTTGTAGTCATTTGTCCTTCCTCCTGGAACCTGCAAAAAAAAACTAATACTTCTTCTGCAATGGAATGTAAGTTTATCAAAGGAGAGAGGTGATCAATCTCTCTAGTTATGATATTTACACACACAACTAAGAATTTGTATTAATGAAACAAGTTCTCAAAGGAAAAATCAAAAGAATTTATACCTGCTTTGGAATTAGTGCCTCAAGTTGATGTTGCTTCTTTTCAGCAATTTATTTCATTATTTGCCATTTCAAACTCTAATGATATATTTCTCATTGTATAGATCTTGTTGAGATCTTTCCAATGGTACTTAAATCATCAAAATCTGATTTTGTATGAGAAAGATAGGCTGATTTGAACAATGAGGTTTTTCTGGCTGCGGAATTGGGGAACAGCTCTGTAGCTAAAAATCTTGAATAAAAAGTTAGCCATTCATCTTCCATTATCAGTCCAAAATTAATCAATACCTTCAGAAAAGTGAGAAAATAACTTGTTCATTTCATTGATTCAAAATTATTATTTTTTGTTGACATGCAGTGACTCAGTGTGGCGACTCAATGTGGCGACTTTGTGATAACACACAATTTGACTTCCCTTTGACCGGAGTCTTTTTCATAAAATTTGATCGAATGAATAGGACACCATCCATGTACTAACATTTCCCTAGCTACCCATGTGATTTGTTTTGCCTGATGACACCTGCAACCTAGAGTTTAACAAAACAGCTGCGGAATCTAGGATTGGCTGCGGAAACGCTGTATTGGCTGCGGAAAGTGCAGAGTGAAATGGAGTGGTTGTGTCCGTGGAAGAGAAAAAAAATGTGCCCCTTCAAGACAACTAACTTTACTAGTGCAATTCACGGTTCAGGATGTCAGTGGAATAGCCGCACTGTAATATGAGGTAATAACAATACTGCTTACATCTATGACTGTCATACTCTTAATAACTTGCCCATTTCGGTTACCAGCTCTCTTGCTGCTCTGACAGCGCTGTTTGAATACTGGAGGAGAGAGCTATACGGGAAAACAATGCTCAGCAGTGGTATTACGGCTACAACAGAATGGTCGTGATGCAATTACAAGACTGGTGGTCAGGGTTTTGAGTGGAGAGGTAAGGAAAATAGAACAGAGAATGTTTATGGTGAAACAGAGTAGTGAATGAAACCGAGAGTGAAAAACGGTGGAATGAGGGAATGAACAGCAATAGAAATGGGGTTATGCATGCGTAGAAGGGTGTTATGACTAAAGGATGAAACGGCCGAATCCCATGGACGTCGGGTGGCTGTGTACACCTGGCTGTGGAATGATCAATTGGAAAGCCGTGGTACAACAGTACACGTCACTCTGGTACGAAGAATTAATGAGAGAGCAGGCCGTATTAAGTTTGAATAAACAGCAATTAGGGAACCGTTAGGAAGGTGGTGAGGTAGATTAGGTGCCAGCGCAGAGCCGAATTAAATCACTGTCCGCTCATTTAATTGAAAGTTCTGTTTTTTTCACGCACATCACTCAAAAATGGGCTCCAAAGAACCGAGGATTTCTCCCAGACCACCACGAATTTTCTCAAACGGTTTCTGGGTTATCTAATTAACCTACCTGGAAAAAAAACCCATGTTTTATTTTTTCCAAATTCGTCTCTGTTTGGGAGAATCGAAGGTGTGAAGTTTGACATTTTTTTGCTGTTTACGCATTTTTCTGAGTTAACTGTTCTCTGTTCTGCCTTTTATGAATTTGCATTCGGCCTGTATGGAGTCACAGAAGGAAGGCTAGGATCCTGATTAGTAGCAGTAGCCTGCTGGGTATTCTTTGAAGATGGAGCAAATCTGGATCCTATGTCAATCCACCTACAGTTTTTTCAGTATCAGGTGGCAGGCATTGGGTGAGGCTTTACTTCTACCCATGTTCTTATAATGGTCTTTCCCCTGAAGATGCCTTCTTCACTATTCGTGCCGGAGGCTACACCATGCTGAAGAATTTCAGTGCATCGATCACTGCTCAAGCCCTTACCCAAGCATACATCATTAAGGAGTTTTCCTTCGCTAATTCTCCAGGTCTGCTTAACATCACCTTTGTTCCAGAGAAGGGCAACAAATCTTATGCATTTGTGAATGGGATTGAGATTGTATCTATTCCTGACCTGATCAACATGACGCAACCAATGCTTGCTGGACTGAATGTACCATACAATATTGAATCGAGCATCACATTGGAGACCATGATTAGATTGAATGTAGGAGGACAATCTCTTTCACCAGTTGATGATTCAGATCTTAGCAGAACTTGGTATGATGATACACCATGGCAGAGACACTTAATACCCCTTTGAAGCATGGCACTAGATTTTTTCTAAAAAGTCCTTGCTTCAATCTAATTTTTTTCATATATACAGTGCAATTTTTTTTTTTTTTTTTTTTTATGTTGCAGGTTTGTTTCAGGCCAAAGCTTGATCAGGGAGGCAGATTTTTTTATTGAAGCCATAGCGAAAACTAGGAATGGAGATAGCCATAGATTGTTTTTCTCTTTTTTCTTCTCTGAAATTGTAAAATTTTATAAAAAGGATTAATGATTTTCAATTTCAGGCAGCAAATACTTTAAGAAAAACATGCTAAAACATGACTTTGACTGAGGTCTTAGGCTGGTTTGTCATCGATCTGAGCTGGGTGACTAGGATAGGATCCATGTCGGGACAATTCTGGAGATGCCCATGTGGTCGGTTTTTTCATTGGATGCCTGTAACCTGCTAAACCTTGAAACAGCTGCGGAATTCACAGCTAGCTGCGGAATCAGGGCAGTTTCCGCAGCTAAGTTGCAAAACCTTATTTGAACAGGATACAGTGTTTTGAAGACCACTACAAAGCATAACCAGATGATTTTGGACAATTTGAACCTATCAAAGTAGTTGAGTTTCATTTTTTTTATCATCATTTTTTTTTTTTTTTTGAATCAATTGAAGTGTTGAAGTTTATTTTGTCTCCTTTTTTTTTTTTTTTACATAACAATCCTTTTTCTAATCCTCCAGATCACACAAAGTGCAGGAGGAGAGCATACCCAAGAATTGTTAATTTTTTTTACTTAACAATCCTTTTTCTGATCCTCCAGATCACACAAAGTGCAGGAGGAGAGCATACTCAAGAATTATTAACTTCTTTTTCTAAATGTAAGAAATAAGGTCTCCTAATTACACTTCCCCGGCAACGGCGCCAAAATGTCTAGTCAATTTAATGTCTTAAACTGCTCTACATAAATTATCAATCCAGGTATCGTAAACTGATGAAGTGTGGTGCACTATATGTGCTTAGTTAACCTTTCTCTTACTTCGTTGTTTTATAGTTTATTTTGTTTTTGGGGTTTTGTTCTTGTTGGTTTTCTAAGGTCTTAAGAATACTTTTAAAGGACAAGTATGGATAAAGATTTCAAGACAAGGCCTATGTCCTTAATGGTAACTTCCAAAACTTAGCACTTCAAAAGAACTTAAAACATGTTATTGATGGAGTTAGTATTTAAACAAAAGTGTAAATATACAACTAGTTCAATCAAAATAAAATGCAATAATCAAATAATGAGAGAATGACTATGAGACCCAGTATCCTTGCTGCTTCAGCAAAAGGACAAGATGATTCTATCACGCCATTAGTTCATTAAAAGGCTATGTGCATCACTAATCTACAATCAACTTGAAAGCAATTTATGTACAATAATATACATGTTAAAAAGAAAATAAATTGCAGTAATTCAAACTGTACATTAATATACATGAAAATCAGAAAAAGAAATACAAGAAATTAAAGTGACAACTATACAAGGCAGGGGCCCCCTAGTACCTATGAAATCAAATGCTTAAAGGAAAATAAAGACATCAAATAAAGGACTAATGACATCGGCCCAGTATCTCTGCTGCTGATTTAAAATGAAAATGAAATGTGAAATATAAGTGATACTACATAAAGGAGACAAATCACACTACTTTAACCTTTTCTTAACCTTTTTGCCTTTCAGCTAGATTTATCATGTGATAACAGTTATGAACAAGTCAGCAATGTGAGTCTTAAAGCAAACTAAACCAAGTTGTACTAAGTGATATTTTGGCTCCAATAAAGTTATTTGATTATGGAAAAAGAACCATCAATAAATGAACAACTTGATATCTAAGAGCAAAAAGTGAAGTGCAAGTTAAAGAAATGATACTAATGAAAATCAAACTACAGAAAAATAAAGGTCAGCAACATAGACAAGATGATCACACATGCCACTGGTCATGAAATCAAAGTAAAATTAAACACACTTGCATGAATTGAAATTGCATAAATGAAAAATCTAATCTACCTTACATTCTACAAAGCAATATTTACAAAATGAAATCTACTCTACTTACATCCTAATATGCTCCATGACATCTACTTCACATCTCCTTCCATGTTGAGAACATCAAAGCTTTATTCAATTTCTTCAAAAGTACAAAGTACAAAAGCTTTCAAAAGCCATGGGACTAACAAGCTAAAAGGACTAAGAAAAGACTAAAAGGGAAGACTAACAAATGAAGGAGAGAGATCTCCTATTTATACAAAAAGATGAGAGCCATCTCATTAATGAGAATCCATGAATCTCTCCCTCTACCTCTAGAGTCCTAATCAAAATAGGAACTAATGAGACACATGTCTTTTTAGAGTTACAATACAATTAGGAGATGTGACACATATCCTCATGATCCCATGATTCTTTCCAACCAAATTCGAATTTGGCCTTAGAGTGCCACATAAGGGTCTTCTAGAAGCCTCCTTTTAACCTACACATGTCAACAATCTCAACCCATTTGTTAGGTATAAGCATATGCACATTATTTTCTAATGTTTAACCACAAATTCACTTAAAAGGCTTAGAAATAATAAAGATTAGAAAAACATAAAGGTGGCCCAATGATAATGAAAGTGGGATGAATGTGGTGACATAGTAGTGAAATGGAGGTGAAATGGAGGTGATATAATGGACATAATAGTGAAAGTATAATGGAAATGAATGACATTTTCAAGGCTCAACACCCACCGACCAATTTTCTCAAGGGCGCGACGCACACCCAGCGCGCGGTGCACTGGGCTTGGCGCACGACGCAAACAGCCAGGGGCATAAAAAACAATGCAAATCATTTCAAATTTCGGTGAAGGCTAGCAAATCAAGAGATTTTCAGAGCATCTGCCAGTTCCATTGGATTCAGAGGGCAACATAAGACTCAGGGTACCAACAGCAGTAATGGCATTAGAGGTTCCATCAGAGTATGAGGAGGGGACCCACAGTGACACATATTCAGGAGAAAGGGCCCATAGGAGACATCACCGAAGTGGCAGACATCTTAGAGATGAGCCAAATACCCTCACTGAGCTGCAGACATGCCCTCTTGCCATGTCTTGTTTCCAGCACTTGGCATGTTATGAATTTTGTCAAAAATGTCAGAGTCCATCATGAGTTGGCCCGCCTTTTTGCACTTCATCTACAAGGAGGTCAACCTATCATGGCTGGGGTCACTTTCACATTGACACCTGAAACCATATCAGTGGCAATAGGAATACTGAACATTGGGGAACAGTGGCATCAGAAAAAGAAGGTGGAGAGGCATCATTATGAGCCTTACATCAAGAAAAGCTGTTTGAGCCAGCTCACCAGAGTTTTTCCATTCAAATTTTTGAGGGATGAGTATGCCCCACTCATGAGGTTGATCATGAAGTATTTCAGTTGTGAGGGAAGGTTTTCCTGCCTCTACGCCTATCACATCAGGTTGCTCATGCACTTCACCAGGGTGCGGATGATGAGCCTCCCATTTTTCATCTGCGGGAACATAGAGAGGATGAAGAAATTCATGCAGCACACGACCCCTCGACAGCAGCTAAACAATGTCTATCATTTTGCTCTCATCCGGATTTTGGTGGACCATAAGTTGGGATTACAGGGTATTGCTTGGGAGGACTTCATCTCCCGTGATTTCTTCAGCAGTCCACCAATGGTATCAGAGGCAGATCATGATGTGGGGGCTCCTTCACATCTGTTTGAGTGCCATGAGACTACCACCATGCCAGTATACATCACATACCATAAGGGCAGTAGACCGTTCTTTGCAGTAGCAAAGCGAGTGTTATCTCCACCCGGGGTGGAAGGGGCCTCGCTTCCGACATCAACACCACAGGAGCAGGGTAAGGGCAAGGAGCTAGTGTAGGAGGAAGGGCCATCAGGTGAGCGTGAGATTGAGTTTGTTCTCCTCCAAGATGATGAGATAGATGCAGAACCTATGAATGCTGATCTAGGAGAGATCATTCAGGAGCAGCAACGAGTGATTGAGAACTTATCCCTGGACTTGGAGAGGGCCAAGTGGAACATGTAGTATCTGGAGCAGAGGAACAAGCAACTTGAGGATCGGCTAGCTGAGATAGAGTTGCAAATGATCAAGGAAAACCGGCAACACATCATGGCAGCACAAGGCAGACCTATGGAGCAAAGAGACGAGGACCAAGAGTATGTGTTAGAGAAAGTGAACGTTCACTTCGAGTAGCAGTTCGATAAAGCTAATAGGGAGAAAGACATGTTGAGGTGCATGACTCACCACTACATGGCCTGAAACATGAGCTCCAAAGCAAGAATCAGGAGCCTAAAGGCAAGATTGAGCAAAGCGACAAAAGAGGCAAAGGAGGCAAAGGAGGAAAAGGAGCAAGATCGGCTTCAAATCTTGGCTGAGGCTTCCTTGGCATAGCATAGCACTTCATAGAGAACTTCCAGCCCAAATTTCAAAACATTTGGGCAAATTTTGGTCACATGGTGATTTTTTGGACAAAAAAAGGAAATTCCTCCCTGTGCGCCGCGCCACTAGCGCGACGCTAGAATTCTAGGGCTCCAATCGAGGAATGACTTGCATATTTGGATTTAGCAACGAAAATTACGACTACTGGTGTCCAAGCAAGAAATTTTGACAAGATCTAGGTCTCCTAAAGGTCAGAAAACACCCAAAAATCCCTCTCTGCCACTTTTTTTACACATAGAAAGCTGCCTTGGGACAATGAAGATTTGGAGAGGAAAATGAGCACCAAATTTGAAAATTCTAGTGGGGTTAGAAAGTAGACAGGACAGGCTTTCAAACAAGCCCACTTGGGCACATTTTAGACACGTACAAGTGCCCAAACATAGGATCCAAAGTGGCACGATGCACAGAGAATTTGGCATGGTGCACAGAGGAAAAAACTGCCAATTTGCTCTCGTTTAGGGAAATTTCAGGTAGCGACTTCTCCAAGTGGGCCTGGTCATCTACACTTTGGTTTTTTGGCACCAAAGGTGGCATTTAGAGAATTTTTTCTCTAGATGGGCTTCTATCCAAGTGACGAAGGAAGGCAAATGGTCACCCCAATGGCAAATGTCATGTCTGCAGCGCTGCACCTGTAGCTGATGGTTGGCTCTCCATCTCCATTTCGCAATGATTCGAGTAACTCCCCAACCCTTGGGAGTTCTATCTCTTCCTCACACATTCTATATATTGTATGCAAGTTATTTGCAAAGGGTTCGCTGGCTTATTACTTCTGGGAGACTGTGGGAAAGAAACTCTGTTTCTGCACTGTGTATTTTTTACAGAGAATTAATGAAAGGCAGCGGCTCTGTTTCATGAGATTCTTATGGTTGTGAGTGTAGCAAATGTGTCCTTATGTTCCATATGTATCTTGTTGTGTTTCATAATTCAATTCATGTTTCACTTCAGTGAAATTTTCTAAGTGATATTAGGTAGAATTCAATTTATATTGCTCTGCCTGTGGGAAAATTTCATGTACAGTGTTATTCTTCTGTTGAAAAGGATTCATGCGACTATGCCCTTTTCACTTTCTTCAGCAATATTTCCATTCCGAGTTACCTTAAACCAAAATTTCTGCACTTTCCGCCTACCTTGCCTCACGGAATAATCTGTGCCCTCATATTCAATTCTTTGTTCTTTGCGGAGCACCGGTCCCATAACATCCCAAAAGCTCAGTCATTTCATAAAATTGTTTCCAAAATCCCTATTCACTTACTATCCTAAGGTAAACATCATATTTTAAGTCATCTCAGACCGTCTTTCGAGCATTTATTCACTGAGCGTGACTCGGAGAGAGCCCCCTCCTGCTCTGGTAGGGCTAGCTACCATACTAAGCGTGGTTAGTGGTTACCCGAATTTTTGCCTTCCTTTAGCCTGAGGCAGATTTAGGTGCTAACATAGTGGCAACTCCACTAGGGAGCAAAGTTGAAAGTCAAATCCCCTTGTTTCATAATAATTCTAGGCTTCCGGATGATGAGCTTAGGATTGGAAAGGCTAAGTAAATTGGTTCTGTCCCACATTTTCTCTCAATAGCACGCTGGCTTCGAGACGATATACCAAAGAGAATCCAGATCTAGACCCTCCTCATATTTACGAAAACCCCAATTTGATCCCAAGACTTCTTCGTTAAGAAAGCACCATAACTCCCGTGTTCAAATCCCATTCATGTCTCGACATTTTTGAGTATCTTGAAGAGCTTGAGTTTGACGAACGATTTAAAATATCTTTGTTTGAGTCGAAATCCGAAAGGGTTGTTGACTATGCCATCCCCAATCCACAATTTCTTGTAGACCTTGAAACGGAAAGAGCCAATAGATTAATTGATAATTACATTCCAACACAGCCCCAAACTCCAATTGCAAGCCCCTTGCAAGCTATGCACACTCCTCCAACACCTCCAAAGCCAAATCCACTGAGAATGATGGCTGCCCGTTTTTCACCCCTTGTTTTGCCCCAAGTCCTAGATGACATGCCAAATGATTATCAAAGTAAAATCCCGTTTTTTGATGGCACTCCTAATAGCATTACTACTCAGCAACATGTAGACAAAATGGCAGACTTCTATGAACTTCATGAGATCGATGCGAAGAATGTGGCAATGAGGCTCTTTGTACAAACATTTGCAGGTGATGTGAGGAAATGGTTCAGAGGTTTGACGGCTGCAAGTATCACTACCTTGGCTGAGCTACAAAGACAATTTTTGAACTGATGGGAAGTGAAAAAGAATCCCCTTCAAATTATGGCCGAGTACGAGAAAATCAAACGGAATGCAGGTGAGTCGGTCCAAGATTATTGTGTTAGATTTAATGCAGTCTACAACGAAATTCCAGACCATCTAAAGCCACCTGTGGGACTAGCAATGATGAAGTTTCCAGATGATTTTGATGCTGACATGGCATACCAATTAATAGAGGGAGAACCGACTACAATGGAAGACATGCAGAAAATTGCAGTCAGCGTTGAGGCAAATTTGCTGTCCAAAAGAGCGAGAGCCAAAGCAGAGAAGAAAACCACGGTGAAAGAAGAATCTTCTTCAATGAATCAACGTCTCAAAAAGGTAGAGAAAATGCTTGAAAGAGTAAAACTTGATAAGCCACAGCCACAAGTTAGGAATCCTAACTTTCTTGGCCAACAACAACCACAATATAGAATAAGACAAAGAGATCAGCGAACTCAAGAGCAGACAACACAACAGCCAGTACAAACACCTTTGCAGCAGAATTTTGTGCATGGACCGAATTCAGATGAGGAAAGGAATGTAATAGGCGAGGAAAAACATCTCTTTACTCCAGATGAGCTACCTACTTACATCACCGAAGAGGAAGAATGTGCAGTAAATTCAGCTACACACCAAGACACTGATTGTATTCTAGCTAGCGACACCATGTTGGAGGAAGAATCAGAAGAATATCAAAGGGGGTATATGATTGCTTTGTCTACACAACAACAGCGATATTCTCTAGAAATAGAGATGTGTCAGCCAAACCAATTCAGAAGAAAAAGGAGGGTGAGATGATAAAAAATGATTCATCAACTACACAAAGAAAGGGAAAGGAGACGGTTGTTCCGGAGAGCAGCAAATCCAAATCAGCAGAACAATCACAGCAACCAGCCACATCAAAAGAAAAGGAAAGGAAAGAGATCTTGGTCAAAGAGGTAGAAAAGACTTCCACTTTTAGCCTAGAGAATGAGATTTCTAAGTTAAAGGTATCTATCCCCTTGACTGAAATAATGAAGAACAACAGTTATAGAGGACAGATTTCTAAAATGTTGAATTTGGACCTAATGTCAGACATGGTAAATGTAGGAGATGATCAGCCTGAAATGATTTTTGGACCAGCAACGAATGGTGAGTCTCCTGATAGTGATGTGCCACCCTTCTATATCAGTTTACGATTGCATGATTTTGTGTTACATAATGCCATGTTCGATTCTGGAGCTTCCCACAATCTCATGCCCAAGGATATCATGGATAAGCTTGGTCTGGACATCACCCGGAAATATCATGATCTCTATTCATTTGATTCCAGCAGAGTAAGATGTATAGGACTCATCAAAGACTTGGTTGTGAGTTTGGATCAACTTCCTATGAAAAATGTTCTGATGGATGTGGTGGTAGCAGATATTCCTTCAAGGTCTGGCATGCTTCTTTCCAGGTCTTGGGTAGTGAAATTGAAAGGGACACTACAACTGGATTTCTCCTATGCAACAATCCTAGTGTTTGGAAAAATGAGGAAGTTATATTGGGAACAAAAAATGAAATATATGATCACAAGCAAGGAGAAAGCAATAAATCATCCTATTAACTATGTACATACAGATTTAGAGTCTTTTGTTTAGTTTTCAGATAGTTTAAATGAGATACATAGTCAGATAGTAGAAGCAGACGACATTCCGGAAATAACTGAAAATTTTAGAGAAATTTTGAACAAATAAAGACAAGAAAAGCAGGAAAGTGTTGGGCATTCAGCTGAAAGTACTGGACAACAACCAGACAAGGCACGACAAACAGATTTCCAACACTTACAAGAGGAGGAAGAAGGCTTGTGGACCATCGATTTCGATGGAGCAGTAGGGAATGATGGCACTGGAATTGGAATTTGGGTACACAGTCCTTTCTCTGCCCCAAACAAAGTGCCTAGTAGTGTGAGAGTTTGCTCTTACAAGCTGGCCTTTGAATGTTCAAATAATGAAGCCGAATATGAAGCTCTGATTGTTGGCCTGAAGATTCTTAGAACGCTGAATGCAAAGAGGATTTCGGTATATGGTGATTCCGAGTTGGTGATAAAATATGTCAGAGGTGAGCATCAAGCAAAACATCCTAGGATGTGGGCCTATCGTAATGCAGTTTTAGACATCTTGAAGCTATTTTCCGAATACACCTTGACATGTGTGCCACGTATACAAAATAGTATTGCTGATGCTCTTGCCAAGGCAGTGAACAGCTTGAAGGTCCCCATGAACTCCAACAATAAATTTGAAAACCATGTCAAGCATCGTCCAACCATTCTAGACAATCAACGATATTGGAAAGTGTTTCAAGATGATGAGGAGATTAAAGATTTTCTGCTCAACAAAGGCAAGTTCAAAGAAACCTCGATTGATGTGGAAAATGATGAGGGCAAAGGAAATGGTACAGATGAAGTGCAGATCAATCAAATGGACGTATTACAGATGAAGAATAACATCATTCCTAAAGGCTTGATACCCCTAGAGGAACTTTTTGATCAGGATGATGTAGCCCACATGCCAACATTGCAGCCAACAGAGAAAGGTGTAGAAGAAGTCAACATCGGTACAGCTGCCAATCCAAAGTTGGTAAAATTGTCCAAAGCATTACCGCCAAAGATCAATGACAAATACATCAGTTTGATGGCTTCATTTGCAGATGTATTTTCTTGGGATTATTCTAATTTAAAGACCTATGATACAAATGTTATTCAGCACACAATACCTATCAAGCCCAATCAAAAACCATTTAGACAAAAGCTGAGAAGGATAAATCCAAAGTTGCTACCATCCATCGAAAAGGAGGTAAATAGGTTGTATAAGTCAGGTATCATTGTGCCCATCAGATTTTCAGATTAGATATCTAGCTTAGTGCCCGTACGCAAGAAGACCGGTGAGATCTGCCTATGCATTGATTTCAGAAATCTGAATAAGGTCTCATTGAAGGACAACTATCCACTGCCCAAAATGGACCATATACTTCAACGAGTAGTAGGGGTATCTCGTATGTCACTGCTTGATGGTTATTCCGAATATAACCAAATTTCCATCCATGAAGATGATAGAGACAAGACATCATTCACCACTCCATGGGGAACCTTTCACTATGCCAAAATGCCCTTCGGTTTAAAGAATGCGGGTGCCACATTTCAACAGGAAATGGACTTGGCGTTTGCAAATGAGAAGGATGTGTTTTTGGTGGTGTACTTGGATGATTTGACGGTATTTTCCAAATCTGATGAAGAGCACGTGCATCACCTAAAAATTGTCTTTCAAAAATGCAGGAAGTATGGTCTATCGCTGAATCCTAAGAAGAGCTTGTTCACCATGGAGGAAGGAAAATTACTTGGGCACATCATTTCAAAGGATGGCATTCGTATAGACCCTGCACGTGTGCAAGCAATTCAGTAAATTGATCTGCCTAGGAACAAAAAGGAGATAGAATCATTCAATAGTAAGATGAATTTTATGCGTCGCTTTGTGCCTAATCTTGCAGAACACTTAAGAGAAATGACCAGCATGCTTAAGAAGGACAGTCAGGTGAAATGGGCAGACGAGGCTGTAAAATCTTTCAACTTGGTCAAATTGACCCTTTCTTCAGCTCCAGTTCTAGTCAGCCTGAACTACACTCAATATTTCATATTGTTTTCATTTGCTTCTAAGCACACTATGGCAGCGGTATTATTACAGAAGAGAGATGATCATGAAAGACCATTGCATTCTTCAGTAGGGCTATAAGGGATGTAGCTTTGAAGTACAACATCATTGAGAAGCAAGCCCTAGCATTGGTGAAGGCATTGAAGGATTTCCGAGTGTATATCCTACATTCTCACATTCTGGCCTGTGTTCATAATACTGTTGTAAAAGATGTTTTAGTGAAAACCGATCCGAAAGGGAGAAGAGGAAAATGGATTGCAACTTTGCTGGAATATGATGTGGAGATAAAGCCTACAAAGCTGATCAAAGGGTAGGGGTTGGCGAAGCTAATGGCTTAATCAAACTTGCATGCCTTGGACATAAATATGATCGCTGCCATGTCCGATGAGAATGAGGAAGGAATGTCAATTCAGGTATCTGAAATGTTTGCTTTGTCGTCATGGTATTCAAATATAATATATGTGCTGAAAAATCTATCACCACCGCCCGGCATGACTAGAAACAAAGTGAGAACACTCAAATTGAAGGCTGCCAAGTTTTGTATTTTGAATCCACACTGTATAGGAAAGATCCCAGTGGCATTTTGTTAAATTGTCTAGTGGAAGAGGAGGCAAAGAAAGTCATGGAGGATTTCCACAGAGGAGAGCGTGGAGGTCATCGTTTTTGGAAATCAACAGCGAACAAAATTTTGAAAGCAGGGTACTACTGGCCTACTTTGTTTGCTGATGTGCATAAGATGGTCAAGCGTTGTCATAAATGTCAAATTTTCGAAGGAAAATAGAAATTACAGCCTTTGCAACTTAAGCCTATTAAAGTGAGCACTCCATTCTAGCAGTGGGGGTTGGATTTCATTGGGGAAATTCATCCCGCCTCTTCCGGACAACATAGATGGATCCTTACAGCGACGAACTATTTCACAAAATGGATTGAGGAAGCCCCTACCAGACAAGCAATGGACACGGTATTCATTTCATTTCTCAAAAATAACATCTTGTCTCACTTTGGTTTTCCAAACAAATTAATCACTGATAATGCAGCAACTTTCAAATAAAAAAGGATGGTAAAATTTTGTCATAAATATCATATAATTTTGGGTCATTCAACTGCCTATCATCCGCTAGGAAATGGATTGGTGGAATCTTCGAATAAATCTTTGGTCAAGATCATCAAGAAGCTGCTGGAAATAAATAAGAAGAGCTGGAACAAGAGGTTGGTCCATGCGCTTTGGGCAGATCGGATCAGTCAGAAAATGTCTATTGGTATGTCACCGTTTGAGCTTATTTATGGAGTGGACACAGTATTTCCCACTTCTCTTGCTGCCTCAGTGGTCAAACTTCTTCAGGAGGTTGGCAGTGAGGAAGATCCCATGCAGAGAAGGTTGAATCAAATGATCCACTTGCAGCAAACAAGAGAGGAAGTTTTCAAGAACACATCCAAGTTGCAGGAGAAGATAAAGAAAATCTATGACAGAAAAGCAAAAGTAGAGAAATTTCAGTTGGATGATGTGGTGTTGAAGTGGGATGCAAGGAATGAAGAGAAAGGCAAGCACGGAAAGTTCGAAAATCTGTGGAAAGGTCCTTTCAAGATCGCAGCATATAGGGGTCAGAATGCCTTTCTTCTGAAGGAAATGAACAGGGAAGATTGTCCTGGAGGGCCGATCAATGGTCGGCTACTCAAGCGGTATCACTGTTGATCTATTAATGCTGCTTCCACTGTCATTGTAAATACCATTTTTATTTCAGTTTGGTTTCAGTCTGTAAAGTTATTTTTTGAGTTATTTCGATGTCGAGCTTGAGTCAATTTCTTGGTTATTCCAGTTTTATAAATAAGTCAGACTCTTGTGCTGTTTATCAAAATGATGAATCCATAGCCCAATGGACAAAAGGCACTATCTAGCTCCTCCAGAGATCTACTATTCTTGGCACCTCCAAGGAGCTACATCCCCCATTGGAGCCAATGTTAGAGTCGGACTGGTCAGCCCTCCATCAGAGATCAAAACTCTTTGTGCATTTCAATTTTAGGTGTCCCGCTCCATTTACCTAGCTGCATTGCGTTAGGGACATGCCATGATCTGATGGAGAAAGTCATGCTAGTCATTTTCCCTCATGTCTGGCCCCTACTGGCTCAGGTCTTTATCCATAATCACCAAATCTCATGATAGTCAAGGTCTCGTCCTTTACAGGGCAAACTCATCTTTTATGTTTGGGTCTAGGAATTCATCAATTTGGTCTTTGAAAACATGTCCAGAACAAGCCATGTAGGCCAGAGGGAGGCCTTACATAGCTATGGTGCAGAGAGCTTCATCTTCAAGAGGAAAGACTTTGACTCTTCTTCAAAACTCTGTTTTGAAGAAAAGTCAAACAAGGTCATTTATGAAAAAAAATTCTAAGAATGCACAAGTTGGTTTTTCAGATGCAGTCATGATTTCCATGGCTAAATGCCCATCCTCATACCCGCAAAGAAATGCCGAAAATCCCATCATGTGAGCCAAAATTTCAAAGAAAAAATGAAAATCAGGGTGTTTTAAAGTCAATGAAAAAAGTGCAAAACACAAACATAATAAAGTGGGTTTTCAAAGAAGAAAAAATCGAACCCATCTCTCCCAAGCCTATATATACTTGTTTCTGCCCAAATCAAAGCCATTATGCTCTTGCAAGACTTGGAGAGACATTCCAAAGGTGAGAGAGCGGAATCGTGAGAGTTTGAGTGAAGGAGAGCTAGTTTTCAAGGAGCGCGGCGCATACACCAAGGAGCGCGGCGCACACACAGCCTGCCCGCTGATCAGTTTTCTCAAGGGCGCGATGCACACCCAGCATGTGGCGCACTAGGCTTGGCGCGTGACGCACATATCCAGGGGCGTAAAAAACATTGCGAATCATTTCAAATCTCGGTGAAGGCTAACAAATCAAGAGATTTTCATAGCATCTACCAATTCCATTGGATTCAGAGGGCAGCACAAAACTCAGGGTACCAACAACAGTAATGGCATCAGAAATTTCATCAGAGTATGAGGAGGGGACCCACAGTGACACATCTTCAGGAGAAAGGGCCCATAGGAGACATCACCGGAGTGGCAGACATCTTAGAGATGAGCCAAATACCCTCACTGAGCTGCAGGCATGCCCTCTTGCCATGTCTTGTTTCCAGCACTTGGCATGTTATGAATTTTTTCAAAGGGTGGCAAATGTCAGAGTCCATCATGAGTTGGCCCGCCTTTTTGCACTTCATCTACAGGGAGGTCAATCTGTCCTAGCTGGGGTCACTTTCACATTGACGCCAGAAACCATATCAGTGGCAATAGGAATACCGAACAATGGGGAATAGTGGCATAAGAAAAAGAAGGTGGAGTGATCCAGGTGGATGTTGGTGGCCACCCACCAATCCCATTTGGAGCCCCACAACTGTCTCTTTCAACTTTTTCAATTTCCTAAATTGTAGCAGTTTACTATTTTTTGCAGTTTTTCGGGTCCTGAACTTCCAGAGCCGTTTTGAGGCCCTAAACGATGTTTTTTGGGAAATCTGCGGCAACACGGGTCCATGGATTGATGTTGCCTCCCAAAGTGGTAGTGCTCAGATAGATCTTTCTAACGAGCTATTGTACACGTCAAACGGAGATCGTATGCCAAAGTTACGACCCCGGGAAATTGATGTACCAATTTACCCAAACGGGGCCCATAATTTGGCGTTTCATCTTCTAGGGTTAGGTTTTGGGATTTGAAAGGTTTTCCATTGTTTCTCAACAATAAAAGGCCTTCGAGCCTCATTGTAACACAATTCAGAATAGTTCAGAGGCATGTAGCCACCACATCTCTCCTCAGAGATAAGCTACCATTGCCCTAGCTAGTTTATTTCCATTACCGTTTGTAAGCATATTTCAGTATTTTACATTAATGAAATGAAGTATTATTTCCACTGCATATCTATGTTTATGGTTATCTCTGTAATTTGTTGCGTTCCTGTTTAAATCCGGATCAGTGGTATCAGAGTGGTCTGCTTTTTCTCTATTTTTCTTTGCATGTGTTGTTGGGAAAAGTATCTATTCAGAACGCCCCTATCCCACTCTAAGGTGTGACAGTGCCTCAGCAACAAACAAGGAAAACTACTTGAGTATTCTTCTTTATGAAATGTAAACGAAGAGGAAGGATAAACTAACCTGTGTCTCACGCTAGTTTGTTGATCTAATCGCTCCTCTCTTCAATAGCTCCCAGCTCCCTACTCCCTTACCGGCCCAGCTTCACCAAATTCCTGCAAGATCACAGAAGAGAGAAACTACACGAAGATATAGATTTACATTCATAAAAAGCTTAGGATCAGATTAAGCTAAACATGCAAATATAACAAAACATCATTGATACACAGCATGTAGGAGAAACTCAAATAGTTTTATTGATATGATAAGAAAGTCCAAGAGGAGATACAACCAAGTGAGTCCTGATCCAACATCTACCTCCCAGCAAAGGAATCCCTTCCTCACCTCCAACAAAGCATAAATCACCCAATGTACTAATCTCAATCTCAAACCAACAGCAATTCTCTGCAAAGTACAAAATTCCAGCCTCTCGATCTCTGGGATGAGGGATCCATATATAGATGTAAGCAGAGAGGATGAGTCAGCTTATGTTTTGACTTGTGGCTTCTCTCTGTCAGTTCTTGCTTCCACTTGGAGACTGAGAGCCTCTTACTCATCACTGGTTGAATTCAGTGAGGCAACTGTCATTGGAGAAGATTCTGGAAGCTTCCATTGTCTCTCCACCTCGTTGAATGACTCTGCCACTTGTCATTTCCCGCTCAACGCACCTGGGTAGTGCATTCAAGTGCGTTGCAACGCACCTAGACAGTGTATTTGGGTGCTTTGCAACGCAGGCAGCTAGTGGAGCATCTGAATTGATCCTGATTTGACTAGTTCTGAGTAGTTTTTGGTGGAGAACTTCTGGGAGAAGCTGTCATTGGTTGACCTTATTTCTTTAGGATCTGGAACAACATCTTTAGGGACTTAGGATCCCTTGATTTATGGACATTTCATGCTTATAGCTGTAAGGCACAAAAATGTCTATAACAGTTTCCCCCTAAAGTATGAGGTCATTTATCGGGTGAAATGCTTTATTAGGAGGATCCGAAGTTCTTTCAATGCTGAGAGGAGACCTGTAATAAGATACAATACAATACATTATTTTCATACTGTTTTCATGATCTAGCTGAGGCGGGCATTCCCATGCTCAGCTTTATAAATTCATTTTTATGTACATAGGACAGACAATCGTCTGATGGTAGACTGATGATTCTGATGAAGTCATCATCCTTTTGGTAGGATGATCATCTGTGCTGCAGTGTTGTACATGTCAATGTCTTTATTTTTCCTGAATATATATCGCAGCCGGGATTGATGAAACTAGATCCGGGGTCTTCAATCTCATCCGATCTTCACTCGAAGTACAAGTCGATCCATGTGAGAAATGTTTTGAAGTCGAACATGGAAAGACATCACTTGATTACCAGTCAATGATGTAAACTGTTAACAAGCGCGAGAGGAATCACCGATAATGATAATGACCCTCAAGGTACTACAGTACAATTCACGTGGTGTGAATAAAGGACTTGGCATCGTGAACCACGTAAAATCTTTCGGTCGAAGGTCATTGATGTATACTTGTCGCCGGAAGTGAGAAACTTGCCATTGAGGCATGCAAGCTTCAAAGTACTGAAGGGGGTGTTCCTAGATCAACTTCTTGGATAATGAGCTGATGTCGACAAGAAGCGATCCGTCAAAGGAGGGCCTTGATGTATCCCACATCAATGACACGGAACGGAGCAAATGATTTTGATGGAGGTGAAAATGATCTGATGATATATGGTTCAGGGTGGCGGTCATGAAAGAATGAAGTATAATGTATCGTAGTGGATGGGACACGGGTGACTTCTCTGGATGACTTCTCTTGAACATATCGGCGACACTTATATGATGGATTGGTAGCATTTACCCCAAAGGTGGATGGTATGGCGAGACCATGGTGATGTGATCGGTGAGTGAAACAACCCAACCCGACTCAGGCACGGAGTGGAAGTGTCATGTTCAAGAGCGACTTGCTACCAATAAAGGTTCTTTGAGTTTCTTCCCAATTTTTCCCCAGTCATTGCTGACCAGTACCTCTTTATTTTTGTCAATCTTGAGGAGGATAACATATGCTTGTTCTATAATTTGCCCTTCGGGCAAACCCATCGCTATGTTTTAACGAGCCTAGCGATAGTGAAACTCGTTCTCGTCTAAAGACAAGTTTGTCGCTATTAATGTTTTTAACGAGTTTAACGACAAAGATAACTCGGTCCTTTTTCTTTTTAGGGAGTCTGAAAAGGAACGTAAAGGTAACTCCGGAAGTCCTTTTTCGTCATCTAATCCCTTAAGTCCGAAAAAGTATAAAACAATACAGAAGGGATGAATTTTCGATAGTTTTAACGAGCCGAACAAAACAAGCGCTCAATCTTTTTGTGCAATAATCCCTCAGGTCCAAAAAGATTAAAATCTAGAGGAGGGATAGCTCTTCCTGTCGCTTTTACGAGCTAGAAGGCCAAAACTCAGCAATCTTTTCATATTTTACGAGTTAGATGAAAAGAGCTTAAAGAAGACTCGTCTTTTGAGGAACGAGTGATAAAACGGGTAGCAGTTGATTCCAGGTAAGGGTTGGAATTTTCCAATCATGGCAGTGTCACAAGGATGGCTAGTGAAATCACTCTTCGCAGCTGTTCCTCAAAATGGGTAAACAATCAAATGGAGGTGAATGATCGGCCAAATGAAAAGTGGAGGTGACGGTGCAAACCCGACCAAGGCTTTAATGGCTGAAGTACTACATTCACGGTGGTTATTTACTGGGGAATAGTTCATTTTTTAATGAGCTTAAATGCGGGTGGAAACATTTGCTCATGTCTTATATTTATTTTTTAACGAGCTTGAACTATGTGCTAAAACTACTCGATAAGTTTGCATGCCCCCAGCATAATAACTAAAATTGAGGTGCATGCCCCCCAAGCTTCATTGCATTCAACTCGGTGGTTGGAATGAAGGTTTACCTTTGAGACTTGGAAAGGGGATTTGTTTCATTTTTTAATGAGGTTGACACAGTAAAAGAACTATCCTCATGACTCCTTGTTTCATTTTTTAACGAGGTTGACACGAGATAAGAACCGTCCTCGGAGTCCAAATCCATTAGATATAGAAGGTTTCATATTCCACTGTGGCCACTTCCGCCAGATTACTCAGAGGCGGTAGGGAAAAAGTACCCATTAAGGCAGGGTCTTTTAGGAGACCTACTCCGATATTTTGGAGCGAATGATTGCTTCCATGGATCATTGGAATGCTTCCCGTAACTTGTGAACTGTTGGGGAGAAATGTTTGTTGGTCGACGATTGTAATTCCTCCTTGGAAGGGAAATGTAATCTTCCTGAAGTAGGTCGACACAACTACGGCCATGGCATATATCCAGGGTCTTCCCAATAGGATGTTGTAATCAAGGTTTCCGCCGATTACTTCAACATCAATTTCTATTGTTTTCCCTCCTAGTTCAACTTTCAAGTTACTTAGGATACCATATGGTGTATATATCCTTCCGTCGAATTATTTTAATGTCGTCGAAGATCGCGACAAGGTTGGAGATCCTAAAGTTTTCCAGCAACTCATCGACATAATGCATGTAGATGCCCCCTCATCAATAATTGTTTGATGAACAGTTTTGTTGAGGGCTTTCACTTGAATAAGGAAAGCTAGTTGAGTTGGTAACTGAGGGTCATATCCTTTATGATCAAAGGCCACAAGATTGGAATCCATTGGGTCAATCCCACTTATTGCTGATAATAAAGTATAATGTATGGTAGTGGATGGGACACGGGTGACTTCTCTGGATGACTTCTCTTGAACATATCGGCGACACTTATATGATGGATTGGTAGCATTTACCCCAAAGGTGGATGGTATGGCGAGACCATGGTGATGTGACCGGTGAATGAAACAACCCAACCCGACTCAGGCACGGAGTGGAAGTGTCATGTTCAAGAGCGACTTGCTACCAATAAAGGTTCTTTGAGTTTCTTCCCAATTTTTCCCCAGTGGAGTCGCCATTTTGTTGTTGGGAAAAGTATCTATTCAGAATGCCCCTATCCCACTCTAAGGTGTGACATTGCCTTAGCAACAAACAAGGAAAACTACTTGAGTATTCTTCTTTATGAAATGTAAACGAAGAGGAAGGATAAACTAACCTTTGCCTCGCGCTAGTTTGTTGATCCAATCGCTCCTCTCTTCAATAGCTCCCAGCTCCTTGCTCCCTTACCGGCCCAGCTTCACCAAATTCCTGCAAGATCACAGAAGAGAGAAACTACACGAAGATATAGATTTACATTCATAAAGAGCTTAGGATCAGATTAAGCTAAACATGCAAATATAAAAAAACATCATTGATACACAACATGTAGGAGAAACTCAAATAGTTTTATTGATATGATAAGAAAGTCCAAGAGGAGATACAACCAAGTGAGTCCCGATCCAGCATCTAACTCCCAGCAAAGGAATCCCTTCCTCACCTCCAACAAAGCATAAATCACCCAATGTACTAATCTCAATCTCAAACCAACAACAATTCTCTGCAAAGTACAAAATTCCAGCCTCTGGATCTCTGGGATGAGGGATACATATATAGATGTAAGAAGAGAGGATGAGTCAGCTTATGTTTTGACTTGTGGCTTCTCTCTGTCAGTTCTTGCTTCCACTTGGAGACTGAGAGCCTCTTACTCATCACTGGTCGAATTCAGTGAGGCAAGTGTCATTGGAGAAGATTCTGGAAGCTTCCATTGTCTCTCCACCTCGTTGAATGACTCTGCCACTTGTCATTTCCCGCTCAACACACCTGGGTAGTGCATTCAAGTGCGTTTCAACGCACCTAGACAATGTATTTGGGTGCTTTGCAACGCAGGCAGCTAGTGGAGCATTTGAATTGATCTTGATTTGACTAGTTCTGAGTAGTTTTTGGTGGAGAACTTCTGGGAGAAGCTGTCATTGGTTGACCTTGTTTCTTTAGGAGCTGGAACAACATCTTTAGGGACTTAGGATCCCTTGATTTATGGACATTTCATGCTTATAGCTGTAAGGCACAAAAATGTCTATAACAGCATGTCCCCAATGAGGTCGAGATATAAGGAGTTAGGGCTTGAACTGGTCGAACCTTTGCAAGACTAGCCTCGCAAATCCCGACGGCCTCCAATGGCGGATGAGAAGAAAGAGGAGGAGGCAAGAGATCCTATCAAAATCTTGCTCGAAGAAGCACTCGAGCGGAAAAGGAACGCGATGATGGATAGCTTTGCACAGATCCTTCAGCGGCTACCCAGAGGCGATGCATCGGCTTCCAACAGCTACTTTGGAAATGCCACACCGTTTAAGGTACAAGTTAATTTTGAAATCCCCATCTTCAAGGGTCAAATAAATGCAGATGTTGTAGATAAATGGTTAAATATGCTAGATGGGTATTTTTCTGTTCACGAATTTTCAAGTCGGGAGAAGATTGTTTTTGCTCTTCTCAAAGCAGCCCCCCACGTCAAGGACTGGTGGGAAACCTACTGCGAGCAGAAGGATGAAAGTACAGGCTCACTATTTTCAGCCACACCCACTTGGAATGAATTTCGAGATGCCATCAAGGAGCAGTACTACCCTGTCGGAAGCTATGAGGACAAATACATCAAATGGACCACACTACGGCAGGGACGAGACCAAGATGTGCCGAAGTTCACAAAATTTTTTCATACCCTTCGCACACAGTTGGGTATCAAAGATTCTGAGCTGCATCTGGTACTCAAATACTGTGGATGCCTACACCGATACATCCAGGAAGAGATGGGGTTCTTGAACATCTCCTCACTCGATGCAGCATACCGATACACTGTCAAAATCGAGCAAAAGTTCAAATAGAAGAAGCGAGACTTTGGATCTGCAAATCAGAAGCCCAAAGGACAAAGCCAAGGCGGGGTGACCCAAAACAACCCGTCGAAGCCACAAGAAAATAACAATACCACGAAGCCGAAGAAGGACACAGGAAAGTGGTGTGAGTTCCACAAGAGTCCCACTCATAACACAAGTGAGTGTCGGACCAAGCAGTCGCTGGTGGCCGAGTTGAAGGCTTCCGAATTAGATGCATGTTCTGACCCTGAGCCAGAACTTGACAAGGGGAATGGCAAAGGGAAGCAGATCATTGATGCAGATCCCAACGCCACTATTGCCACTACCAAGATCGAGAAGAATGAACCTATAGACCCAGAAGAGGGGGAGCATCTTCTGCACTCATAGATGTGGGTGAAGGGTTCGCCACTGCAATTCATTGTCGACAGTGGTAGCCAAAAGAACCTCATTTCAGTAGAGGTCATGAAGCAGTTGGTCCTACCGACTACACCGCACCCGCAGCCGTACAGTATTGGGTGGGTTCATGAAGGACGAGATCTCAAAGTTCACCAGAAGTGCCGCCTTCCCTACAGCATCAAGCCCTTCATAGACAAGATATTGTGTGATGTTACACCTCTGGATGTTTGTGATGTATTACTAGGCCAACCATACTTGTGGAGGCGACACGCTATGTATGAGTCAAGGCCTCGTGCTGTCATTATTTCTTTGAATAATTCATTATACAGGATACCGGAGGTAGCCCCACCTACCCCCACATCTTTGATCACCACTAAGAAAAGCAGCAAGCTCATCTCCCAGACCAGGAAATTCATCTGTATGGGGAAGATCGTTGCTACATCCATGACCCCCGCAAAGGATTCCTCCACATAGAAGCAACATCAAAGGGATACGATCATGACAAAACACAGGAAAAACTTCTCCTCACCCACAGGGGTACCACACAAGTTTTAGGTAGGCAACAAAGTTTGGTTACATCTGCAGAAAGAATGCCTTACCAGAACCCACCAGAAACTCGGGCCACTTCGACATGGTTCTTACACTAGTACCAAGGCTACGGGAAACAATGATTTGAAGCACAACATTCCTCCATTCCTTTGCTTGCACCGAGTGTTCAATGTGGACCATCTTCGACCATGCTTTCCACCATTTCTGGACACATCAGAGATTGCAGAATAGCTCACCAGAGACCCAGCTCAACAGAAGCTTCCTCATCTCAGGGAGGAACTCAACGCAATGGGGACCATTGCTTCCTAAGGGGGGAGGAATGATCCAGGTGGATGTTGGTGGCTACCCACCAAACCCATTTGGAGCCCCACAACTATCTCTTTCAACTTTTTCAATTTCCTAAATTGTAGCGGTTTACTATTTTTAGCAGTTTTTCAAGTCCTGAACTTCCGGAGCCGTTTTGAGGCCCTAAACGACGTTTTTTGGGAAATCTGGGGCAACATGGGTCCATGGACTGATGTTGCCTCCCAAAGTGCTAGTGCTCGGATAGATCTTTCTAACAAGCTATTGTACGCATCAAATGGAGATCGTATGCCAAAGTTACGACCCCAGGAAATTGATGTACCAATTTACCCAAACGGGGCCCATAATTTGGCGTTTCATCTTTTAGGGTTAGGTTTCGGGATTTGAAAGGTTTTCCATTGTTTCTCAATAATAAATAGGCCTTCGAGCCTCATTGTAACACAGTTCAGAACAGTTAAGAGGAATGTAGCCACCACATCTCTCCTCAGAGATAAGCTACCATCGCCCTAACTAGTTTATTTCCATTATCGTTTGTAAGCATATTTCAGTATTTTACATTAATGAAATGAAGTATTATTTCCGCTGCATATCTATGTTTATGGTTATCTCTGTAATTTGTTGCGTTCCTGTTTAAATCCGGATCATGGAGAGGCATCATTATGAGCCTTACATCAAGAAAAGTTGTTTGAGCCAGCTCACTAGAGTTCTTCCATTCAAATTTTTGAGGGATGAGTATGCCCCACTCATGAGGTTGATCATGAAGTATTTCAGTTGTGAGGGAAGGTTTTCCCGCCTCTATGCCTATCACATCAGGTTGCTCATGCACTTCACCAGGGTGCAGATGATGAGCCTCCCATTTTTCATCTATGGGAACATAGAGAGGATGTAGAAATTCATGCAACACAAGACCCCTCGACAACAACTAAACAATGTCTATCATTTTGCTCTCATCCGGATTTTGGTGGACCACCAGTGGGGATTACAGGGTATTGCTTGGGAGGACTTCATCTCCCGTGGTTTCTTCGGGACTCCATCGATGGTATTAGAGGCAGAGCATGAGGTGGGGGGTACTTCACATCAGATTGAGCGCCATGAGACTGCCACCATGCTAGTGTACATCACATACCGGAAGGACAGTAGACTGTTGTTTGCAGCAGCAAAGCGAGTGTTATCTCCACCCAGGGTGGAAGGGGCCTCGCTTCTGACATCAGCACCATAGGAGAAGGGTAAGGGAAAGGAGCCAGTGCAGGAGGAAGGGCCATTAGGTGAGCGTGAGACCGAGTTTGTTCTCCTCCAGGATGATGAGACAGATGCAGAACCTATGAATGCTAAGCTGGGAGAGATCATTCAGGAGCAACAATCAGTGATTAAGAACTTATCCCTAGACTTGGAGAGGGCCAAGTGGAATGTGCAGTATATGGAGCAGAGGAACAAGCAACTTGAGGATCGGCTACCTGAGATAGAGTTGCAGATGATCAAGGAAAACCAACAACACATCATGGCAGCACAAGGCAGACCTATAGAGCAAAGAGACGAGGACCGGGAGTATGTGTTAGAGAAAGTGAATGTTCACTTGGAGCAGTGGTTGGATAAAGATAACAGGGAGAAAGACATGCTGAGGCGCATGACTCACCACTACATGGCCCGATCCAAGGCAAGAATCAGGAGCCTAAAGGCAAGATTGAGCAAAGCGACAAAAGAGGCAAAGGAGGCAAAGGAGCAATATCAGCTTCAAATCTTGTCTGAGGCTTCCTTGGCACAACATAGCACTTCATAGAGAACTTCCAGCCCAAATTTCAAAAAATTTGGGCAAATTTTGGTCACATGGTGATTTTTTGGACAAAAAACAGGAAATTCCTCCCTGTGCGCCGCGCCACTGGCACGACTCTAAAATTCTAGGGCTCCAATCGAGAAACGGCTTGCATATTTTGATTCAGCATCAAAAATTACAACTACTGGTGTCTAGGTAAGAAATTTTGACAAGATTTGGGTCTCCTAAAGGTCAAAAAACACCCAAAAATGGCTTCTCTGCCACTTTTTTGACACACAGAAAGTAGCCTTGGGAGAATGAAGATTTGGAGGGGCAAATGAGCACCAAATTTGGAAATTCTAATGGGGTTAGAAAGTAGACAGGACAGGCTTTCCAACAAGCCCACTTGGGAACATTTTGGACACCTGCAAGTGCCCCAAAATAGGCTCCAAATTGGCGCGACTCATAGAGAATTTGGCGCGGTGCACAGAGGAAAAAACTGCCAATTTGCTCCCGTTTCACGAAATTTCAGGTCGCGACTTCTCCAAGTGGGCCCGGTCATCTACACTTCGTTTTTTTGGAACCATAGGTGGCATTTAAAGAGTTTTTTCTCCAGATGGGCTTCTATCCAAGTGGCGAAGGAAGGCAAATGGTCACCCCAATGCCAAATGTCATGTCTACAGCGCTACACCTATAGTTGATGGTTGACTCTCCATCTACATTTCGGAATGATTCGAGTAACTCCCCAACCCTTGGGCATTCTATCTCTTCCTCACACATTCTATATATTGTATGCAAGTTATTTTCAAAGGGTTGGCTGGCTTATAACTTCTGGAAGACTGTCGGAAAGAATCTTTGTTTCTGCACTGTGTATTTTTGACAGAGAATTAATGAAAGGCAGCGGCTCTGTTTCATGAGATTCTTGTGGTTGTGAGTGTAGAAAATGTGTTCTTATGTTCCATATGTATCTTGTTATGTTTCATAATTCAATTCACGTTTCATTTCAGTGAAATTTTCTAAGTGAGATTAGGTAGAATTCAATTTATATTGCTCTGCCTGTTGGAAAATTTCATGTACAGTGTTATTCTTCTATTGAAAAGGATTCATGAGACTATGCCATTTTCACTTTCTTCAGCAATCTTTCCTTTCCAAATTACCTTAAACCGAAATTCCTACACTTTCCACCTACCTTGCCTCATGGAATAATATGTGCCTTCATATTCAATTCTCTGTTCTTTGCTGAGCGCCGGTCCCATAACATCCCAGAAGCTCAGTCATTTCATAAAATTGTTTCCAGAATCCCTATTCACGTACTAGCCTAAGGTAAACATTATATTTTAAGTCATCTCAGACTATCTTTCGAGCATTTATTCACTGAGTGTGACTTGGAGAGAGCCCTCTATTGCTCTGGCAGGGCTAGCTACCAGACTGAGCGTGGTTAGTGGTTACCCTAATTTTTGCCTTCCTTCAGCCTGAGGCAGATTTAGGTGCTAACAAAAGATATTTATTTTCTGTCGGGTAAGACATTGTTATAGACATTTTTGGGCACTGCAACCCCAATCATAAATGTCCATAAACCAAGGGCTCTTAAGTCTCTAAAAGTGTTGTTCCAACCTCTAAAAGAACAAGGTCAACTGATTACATCTTCTCCCAGAAGTTCTCCATGAAAAACTACTCAGAACTGGTCAAAACTGGACCATCTCACTTGCTCAATGGTCAAAGTACGTTGCATCCCACCTAAATACACACAGGAGGTGTGATGCATCTTGAAACGCCCTTCTACGGAGTGCGATGGGTGAGAGTGGACAAATGGCAGGGTCAATCTGCAAGGTGGAGGATCATGGAATCTTCTAGAAACTTCTCCTATGACACTTGCCTCTCTACATTTGCCCAGGGATGAGTAAGAGATCATCAATCTCCAAGTGGAATCAAGAACTATTAGAGAGAGGACACTAATCAAATCTCGAAATCTGACTCACCCGCCTTGCAAACATCTATATATGGATCCCTCATCCCAGAGATCAAGAGGTTGGAATTTTGTATCTTGTAAGGAAGTGTTGTTGGTTTCTTAGTGTAATATCATAGTGTTGGGTGATATAAGCTTTTCATGAGGTGAAGAAGGGCTTTCTTGCTAAGAGGATGATGCTGGGTCAGAATAATTGGTTGTAATCCTCTTTGCTATTCTTGATTATTAATAAAGCTATTCAAGTTTTCCTCCACATTCTTGTATGATTGATGATATATGCATTTGTGTGGTTAATATATATTTGGTCCTATATTGTTTATGATAATAGATCTATGTTCTTGGATAGTGTTATGCTGCTTTGATTCTACAGGTGCTCTTTGGAGCTGGGTAGACGAGGAAGCGATTGGCAAAGATCTATCAGAAGGGAGAGGAATCAGGCAAGGAACCAAGTGCAAGACAGAGGTTGGTCTCCTTTATTCCCCTCTTATCTATTTCTCATAAAGGAAAACGAAAGTAGTTTTAGTTTGTTTGTTTCTAAGGTAGCTACCAGCCTTAGTGGGACTAGCAACTCTGCATAGACACTAGATTTCCCGATAAGAAAATGGCGACTCCGCTGGGGAGTGAATAGATTGCTTGTTTATCCACATTTGTTTTCTTTATAAACTTACAGACGGAGCCTGAAGTCTAGCCAACTAGCCTTAGAACTGCATTTTCTATGCAAGTGCAAGGTAGATCAATGTTGCGTCAGTCTATCTCCGAGTTTTGTTTATGAACTGAAAAATCGATTTACAAGCTCTCTAATCACCCTTCTGGTGGCTCTAGTAACCTCCTTAGATCTACCCCTATGATTGATTTACCGATTACCACTTGCTTGGCCTAAATCCCTGAACTAAGCTACAAACTGTGACCCAGAACCCAGTTAAAATCTTTTCCCTAGTCCAACACACTGTCTCTTCTTTGGATTCTGGATGCATTACACTTCCTGAGTGTAGTAGGTGCGCTGCATCTCTTTTTCCCTGTGTTACAGGTGTGCTGATCAGACAGGGCCTCTTCTGCTCTTAGATTTTGGTTTCTATTTTTCAGCTCTATTCAGGAGTTTTTCTGCCTATAGTCAGTACACCTCTGTTGAAACCCCCTTCCTTGCCATTATTCCGCCTCCATTATGCAAAGGACTATAATTTTTTTTATGTATTTTGAGCCATTTTCAGTTCTCTTTTACAAAGAAGTAGCATAATTGAACTGTCGTTTCTTGATTTGAAAGTGTCGCAAGTGTCCATTTCAGTCATAGAAGAGAATACGATCATTCTTGATAGTCGATTACACTGTTACTCTTGTATTTGATTTGAATTAGTAGTTTTTCAAGTGTCGAAAGCAAGTTTTCAATTCCAAATCACAAAGTGTCGTTATTGTCCTCATTTTTTCTTGAAAAGAAACTTGCTAGTAATGTCGCTTTGAAAAATAATTCAGATTTGCGCTTAGCTTTCATTTTTTCATTCACACATTAAGAAGGTTGAAAACAAATACATGCATGCGCATTTTCATTTAGACTGTTTTTCGGTTTGATTTAGGACAATGCATATAGTGTGTGCTCTCTACTCTATGTTGAAAGAACATCATCTCTCTTTCCTTAGTAGCTAGGATTTTCATTGGAAAAAGAAGATTAAACGATTGTTTATCATCTTAGATTGCATTTTAGGAATTGTACATCTACATCACGCGTGAACCTGAAAGGAAAATTTCTTAAGCAAGATCAACTGTAAAATAAATTTAATGAATCTAAAAATGCTTTGGAACCTAACACACAACATTTAGAAGTCTAGGCTAGAGACGTATTCTAGTGTTGTAAAGCCTGGTAACTGTTGTTTTCATTGTTGGTTGGGTGATTCCTCCACTTTGAGACGATAAGTGCTAGTACAGACTTGTGCTCCCACGTACCGTCGAGTATATATTGAGAGACCACAATCGGCTTTATCCTTTATCCATAGGAAGTCGTGTCTGCCGCCCTATCGATCACAACACACTGAACACAGCATTCGGGAAGATTGACTGTCGTACCGTAAAAAGTATTCTGTAGTTTTGCGATTGGTTTGGTAATCCATTTGTCTAGATTTCCAGAGCAGTCTCTTTCGTTCCTTTTCAGACTCCTTAAAGAAAAAGGTCCATCTAAGCACTTGTCACTTCAGGCTCATTAAAAATCGAAGCCGACTAGAGTCATCTTTTGTTTTTTCTCAACTCTTGAAAATAGAAAAAGAAAGTTGTGTCAAAGCATCTAAAATTTATTATAATCAGAATAAATATCACCTTTCCTACGTTGGTCTTAGGTTGAGAAAAATGGAGTCCACCAACCAAGGAGTTCCCCTTGGGGGAAATCCTAGTCCTTTCTCCTCTTGGGGAGATGTTGGTGGGCCCCATATGGCTACATTGTCAGTTCCAGTATTGACAAACGGCTTGCCCGTATGGATCTTCTCAACCTCTATCATTCAGAACACCGTGATTCTTGAACAATCAAGTTAGCAACTAAACGATACCAGAGTTACCCCCCAACCTTCCACTTCATCCAATTCTTCCTCTCCTCCTTCCTCTTCGCCTGATGAAGCTGGTGAAGCCAAAATTCAAGTAACCGAGAAGAAGAAGGAGAAGAAGAAGAAAGAGAAGAAGAAGAAGGAGCCAAAGGCGAAAAGGGGCAACAAAGCATTGTCTAGTGAAAATCCACACACTGCACCATCCAGGCCTAAATCTCCATGTGTCATTTGCAAAGGAGACCACTATCATCGAGATTGTCCTTGCATCCCTCGGATCTTAAGGGACTGGTCTCCTCGTTTGCACAATCCGGTGTTGTCAACCTCTGATGATCATGTTGAGAGTACATCGTCAACTAGTGAAAGTGAAGCCCCTGGACAAAAAGGAAGATGTAGATTTCCTTGTAAACTGTGTGAAGGCGATCACGCCGTCCACCGTTGTCCCTTCTTAGACGAGGCTAAAAGAGTTTTGGATGACCATCTGGTTTCACCGTTACCGCTTCCTCCTAGATATAAGAAGATTTTGCCGAGTCCGCCATTAGTTGAAAATCCGGCTGACACGCCCTTGTGGTCAGCCGAACCGTCTACCATTGAAGATAAACCATCTGAATCCACACCAGACGAAAGTAAAATGGTTAAGGCGACAGTCGACTCAGTATTTCCTTCAAAGGATCAATCTTCAGATGATACAGTCACCGAAGAGAACAAGAACGACACCGTTCAAATTCTCTTTGTAAGCACAGACTCCGATGAACATGGGGGTAGTCTACCCATTCCTTTACCGCAGGAAGGAAGTTCATCAGAGTCATATCCGGCCGTCTATTCAGTCCCACCTCCAAGCAACCTAGTTGTTTCCTTCGATTGGAATCTACTAGGCAGACCCCGTTTACAGGCTAGTGTACTATTTCGAATCATTGCTCAAATATATAGAATGGTCATGGTCGGTACTATAATAGATGAAGGGGCTTCTGTGAGTATCCTTTCCTCAACTTCTTGGAAAGAGGTTGGTTCACCATCGACTTTTCCTGAGATGAGAAATCTAACAGGCTTTGACAAAGGAACCAGTCGACCGTTAGGGATCCTTCCCAATATGACGATAACATTGAGAAGGAAAACCGTTCACATGAACGTAATGGTAGTCCAAGGACCCCTAGATTATAATCTACTCCTTGGATGAAACTATATTTATTGCATGGGAGCCATTGTCTCCTCACTCTTTAGAGTAATGTGTTTTCCGCATGAAGGAAGAGTGGTCAAGCTTGTAGACCAGCTTTCATTCCCCGGTTCACACATAGCAGATAGTCATACACCAACCCTGAATGGTCTTTTCATGCAAGGAATGTCTCATCAATCCCCAGTCCATCCTCGTAATGAGAGCGAGTGATTCGGAGGATATGACTGAAACCCAGGGGGCATGCACCCTGGCCTATTTCGACAAGAAAACCTTGGGTATAGGGTAGGTTTCCACAAAGGATATATGACTGGTTGACACACCTATCCATTTAGGAAAATGGGGTTAGACTAGAATAAGATACCTTTGTTAGAAGGTAGGTCTTTCCCGATAGAACAAATGTTTTGTCTACAAATTGAGGGGTAACCTGGAAAAGGTAGGCCTTTCTCGATAAAACAAATGTTTTGCCTGCAAATTGAGGGGTAACCTGGAAACTCTACTTCACTATACCGGGGGGCATGCAAACCTTTTGGTATGCAAGCGAAGAGCGACCATTTTTTTTTTTTTAAATTTATGGGTCCTCTAACCCTTTAAACTCGTAGGATTGGTCGTTTCCTAACTTGCATAAAGAAAGGATGCGGGGCAAAGCTTTGAAAAAATGCCATTTTTATATGAGATATCCTTATTATATGACTGGATCGAGCAGTTTTAATGCGGAATTCAAGTTCATTAAAAAATAAACATAAGCAATGAGAAAATGTTCCCCCAGAGTTTAAGCTCATTAAAAAGTGAACCATTCTCCTATAAATAACCGTCATGAATGTATTATCATCAGCCTTTGAAGCCTTGATCATGTTCTCATCATCACCTCCACTCTGTATTGGCCAATCATTCACCCCCATTTGATTGTTTACCCTTTTTGAGGAACAACTGCGAAGAGTGATCCTATTAGCCATCCTTGTGACATTGCCAGGATTGGAAAATTCCAAACCTTACCTAGAATCAGATGCTACACGAATTTATCACTCGTTCCTTAAAAAACGAGTCTCCTTTAAGCTCTTTTCAACTGACTCGTAAAAATGAAAAGATTGTCGAGACATTGACCTCTCCAGCTCGTTAAAGGGACTGGAAGTGTTATCCCTCCTTTAGATTTTAATCTTTTTGGAGTTGAGGGATCATTACACAAAAATATCGAGCGCTTGTTTTGTTCAGCTAGTTAAAAGTACCGAAAATTCATCCCTTTTGTATTGTTTTATACTTTTTCGGACTCAAGGGATTATATGACGAAAAAGGGTTGTTGGAGTTTTCTTTACCTCCCTTTCTCATACTCTCTAAAATTGAAAAGGACTGAGTTATCCTTGTTGTTAAACTCGTTAAAACCAAATAGTGACAAACTTGTCCATACAGACAAGAACGAGTTTCACTATTGCTAGGCTCATTAAAACATACCGATGGGTTTTCCTGAATGGAAAATTATAGAACAAGCACATGTTATCCTCCTCAAGCTTGACAAAAATAAAGAGGTACTGGTCAGCAATAACTGGGGAAAAATTTGGAAGAAAACTTGAAAAAGATTTATTGGTAGCAAGTCGCTCTTGAACATATCACTTTCACTCCGCATCCAAGCCGGGTTGGGTTGTTCCGTTCACTGGTCATATCACCATGGGTCCCTCACACCATCCATATTTGGGGTTAACTCTACCAATCCATCATGTCAGTGTCGCCGATATGTTCAAGAGAAGTCGCTTAGAGAATTCACCTGTGTCTCACCCACTACAATACATTTACACTCCATTCTTTCATGATCGCCACCCTGAACCTTATATCACCAGATCATTTTCACCTCCATTAAAATCATTTGCTCCGTTCCGTGTCATTGATGTGGGATTCACTAAGGCCATCCTATGATGGATCTCTTCTTGTCAACATCAGCTCATTATCCAAGAGGTCGATCTAGGAACAACCCTTTCAGTACTTTGAAGCTTGCATGCCTCAATGGCAAGTTTCTCACTTCCGGCGATAGGTTTACACCAATGGCCTTTGACTGAAAGATTTTGCGTGGTGTTTGACGCCAAGTCCATTATTCACACCACGTGAATTGTACTGTATTACCTTGAGGGCCATCATCATTATCGGTGATTCCTCTCGCGCCTGTTAACAGCTTACATCATTGGCTGGTAATCAGGCGATGTCTTTCCATGTTTGACTACAAAATATTTCTCACATGGATCGACTTGTACTTTGAGTAAAGATCGAACGAGATTGAAGACCCCGGATCTAGTTTCATCCATCTGGGCTGCGATATATATTCAGGAAAATAAAGACATAAAATGTACATCATTACTGCACAGATAATCATCCAACCTAAGGGATGATGGCTGTACCAGAATCATCAGTCTACACTCAGACGATTGTCTGTCTTATGTACATGAAAATGAATTTATAAAGTTGAGCATGGGAATGCCCACCTCAGCTAGATCATTAAAATATTATGAAGATAATGTATTGTATTGTATCTTATTACAGGTCGCCTTCTAGCTCGAAAAAACTTCAGATCCTCATGATAAAGCATTTCACCCGACATCAATAGATTAACGACCTCATGCTTTAGGGGGCAACTATTATAGATATTTTTGGGCACTGCAACCCCAATCATAAATGTCCATAAACCAAGGGCTCTTAAGTCCCTAAAAGTGTTGTTCCAATGTCTAAAAGAACAAGGTCAACACATTACATCTTCTCCCAGAAGTTCTCCATGAAAAACTACTTAGAAATGGTCAAAACTAGACCATCTCACCTGCTCCATGGTCAAAGTGCACTGCATCCCCCCTAAATACACAAAAGAGATGTGATGCATCTTGAAACACCCTTCTATGGGGTGCGATGGGCGAGAGTGGACAAATGGCAGGGTCAATCTGCAAGGTGGAGGATCATGGAATCTTCCAGAAACTTCTCCTATGACACTTGCCTCTCTGCATTCGCCCAGGGATGAGTAAGAGATCATCAATCTCCAAGTGGAATCAAGAACTATCAGAGAGAGGACACTAATCAAATCTCAAAAGCCAACTCAACCCCCTTGCAAACATCTATATATGGATCCCTCATCCCAGAGATCCAGAGGCTGGAATTTTGTATCTTGTAAGGAAGTGTTGTTGGTTTCTTGGTGTAATATCATAGTGTTGGGTGATCTAAGCTTTTCATGAGGTGAAGAAGGGCTTTCTTGCTGAGAGGATGATGCTGGGTTAGAAAAATTGGTTGTAATCCTCTTTGCTATTCTTGATTATTAATAAAGCTATTCAAGTTTTCCTCCACATTCTTGTATGATTGATGATATATGCATTTGTGTGGTTAATATATATCTGGTCCTATATAGTTTATGATAATAGATCTATGTTCTTGGATAGTGTTATGCTATTTTGATTCTACGGGAGCTCTTTGAAGCTGGGTAGACGAGGAAGCGAGTGGAAAAAATCTATCAGAAGGGAGAGGAATCGAGCAAGGAACCAAGCACAAGAGAGAGGTTGGTCTCCTTTATTCCCCTCTTATCTATTTGTCATAAAGGAAAATGAAAGTAGTTTTAGTTTGTTTGTTTGTAAGGTAGCTACCAGCCTTAGTGGGACTACCAGCTCTGCATAGACACTAGATTTCCCAATAACAGACATAGTAACATTTTTTATTAAATTTGAATAATAATAATATTTACTCTGTATCTCATGTAACTGATATAGAAAGTGGGTAATAGTGGGAACGTAACTTCAAGATCGACTCCTTTTAATCAAAATTTCTTCATGCAAACCTTTTTGTCGCTTGTGATGCAAAGCCTTCATTGTAGAGCGTGGAGTTAGCACCTACCTTTGCATGGCACAAGCTACACATACCTTTCGACTTGGTTTTTTGACCTTTTGTCCATTATTTGTGTGGAGTCTAGGACAAAAATCTTCACATACTCAATGTCCATACATCTATTTTATTGTAACATTGCACATTTTATTTGCATCAACCAATACCAAAACCATTTTTGAGCTTCTTCGAAGGCACAAATACATTCTTAAAGCATGGAAATTAGCAAAGTTTATAAAGAAAAAAATAACCATGGAATTAACCTCTGCTATTTCATATCTTTCATGATTCTATTGAGAGGTTTTTAGAGACAGCTATTAAATGGGCCTATTTTTTGCCCATTTTATTAATATAAGGTGCATCTCTTATTACATTTTTAATCAACAGATTTGCATCAAACACTGGATCAAAGGGCCAAGGACTCTACATAAATGCCTCCTTGTCCAATAGAATAATAAACAATTAACATGTCAACTGGGCTCCAACATCCAGGGAATTAATAATTGTTCTGAAAAATGACTACTCTTCTTTGAATATAGAAATATATTTAAACTTTGAGAATGGATTTTCCTCCAAACTGATCTTGGATGGGTTCTTACTAAATGCTTCTCTATATCTTCTCCACTAGAATGAATGGTTTTTATGTTGAAAGGTATAACAAAGTTCCCTTCTATGAATCCTGATCATCCCATTGTCACCAAGAGCTCCTCCTTTTCCACAAATTGGACCGAAAACAACAATGAGTTATCAATTATGATACAAACTAAGAAATCATGAGTGAAACTACAACTTAACAAGGCATCCTCCATCATATTTTGCTTTCAAGTCCTAACCTGCCACACAAATTCCTGACCATCCTACATTGTCCAGACTATCTTTATCGTCTAAACTTTGATTGAATGTCTTCCATCCAGAAACTTGGAATTTAAAGGAAGCTCTGGTTGTCTATTTATACATTATTCATTGTTGTTTGAAACTTTGAAAATGTTAAAACTAGACAAATGCATTGTTACCCAGTGAAAAAATATGTGTGAAATGGTTGTCTAACAACAACTTGAAGAAGGAAAAGTGGCATTTATTTATTTTTTGAATTGTTAGGAAGGAGGAGAATAGTTGTGTAGATGATAACGACAATTGAAGAGCTAATTGAATTCATGCAGTTCAATTCCTGAATTTGATAGTGGTAGTGCATGTTTTTTGATGAGTTATTTGTTACAAGATTTATTTATGAAATGATTCAAATAGTGGAAGGAATGTAATGATTTGTAAGGAATGTCCAAAGTTTCTTCTATGATTTCTTTCCCATGGAGAAAATGTTTTTTTTTAGAAGAACGAGAAATACAATATTCAAGTGCATAGTACACAATCAAAATATAGCATTTCATCACTATCTGTCTACTTGATTTTAGTTTACTTATTCAGATTCCCTTGAAAAAATATAACTCTTCTGCTAAAGGGAGATCATTTCCAATGTTCATGACTTAACTCCGGTTCACTATTTAACCTTGTATAAAACATATGACTAGTCTAATAACAACAGCTCTGCCACAGATTAAAAATTCCATAAAGGTGACATATTATGTATAAGTTTAACAAGAATATAACAATTAGAAAGGACTTTACACCAACTTCCTCGAGGTCACTAAATGACCACCAAGGTATTCCTTCTCCAGAACTTAGTTTTCCTGCAATTGAAGTCCTTCCTTTGAGAGAGTATTTGTTTTCCTATTAAGTTCTCTAAACACATGAGAGATTATGATCACCTATAATTTCTTAAAGAGCTTTTTTAACTGAGTAGTTAAGGGAGATAAGGAAGTATTTTGAATATGAACCTGTGCATTCATCCAATTAATTACTAGTGTTGGGTCCACAAATACCTGTAGATGACCCATATCCTTCTCAAATATATTTCAAGTGGCCAAAATAATGGCCTTTTAACATAAATAAAGAACCCCAGAGGTCTAAAATCATAACCCTAGAATCAACTTCCCAGGGGTGCAACTTTTGCATACAATCTCTATTTGGGGCACACAATAGTCCATTTGAGAGAACTATATGAGAATTATAAATTTTGGTTGGGCCTAGGGAATGCCATGAAAACCTTTGGACCCCTACATAGAAAATAAAACATTCCTTAGCACCTAAAAACGACCCTAGAAGTTCGAGACCCAAAAATCGATAGGAAAACTAATAAGAAGATAAAGAACCATTGAGTTAGTGGAAGAAGTGGGTGGCCACCAATATTCCCCTGAATTAGAGTTCCACATAATTTTAGGGTGGGAGATAAGGTATGGATGAATTTGTATAAAGAAAACCTCTTAAGATCCCATTGGAAGTACCCCCCTGCCCCCCTTGCCCCCCCAGCTCTCCATTATGATATAGGCCTTATACCAACACAAAGGTTGTGGGTGAAGATGCTTCTAACTCAAATATTCCCTTTTATTTGGCTTGAACCTTATATTTAATGTGGAGCTACTTCACCCATATTTTCCACCTCTCATAGGCACCTCATGTTTCTACTTTGGTGCACATGTCTCACTAGGAGTCATATTCAACAAAATTTTACCCACTTAATGAAGGCAATTGACACAAAATGGAGCACTTATTCCTAAGGGAGGGAAATTAATTCAAGAGAATACTAGTGACCCCGCACTTGTTCCATTGATTCAAAATTATTCCACATCTTGGTAGTTATAGTATAGTATTTTAGGTATCAAAGTTTCACTTCCTTTTTGGAAATTTCCCTTGAATTTTTTGCATTTGTCATAGGATAAAGGCACATAGTATGGATTGTAATGGTCCAAGAAATGTCCTAAATGTAGTTTTCATGAAACACATCTTGGTAGTTCTAGTATAGTATTTTAGGTATCAAAATTTCACTGCCTTTTTGGGAATTTCCCTTGCATTTTTGGCATTTGTCATAGGATAAAGGCACATAGTATGGATTGTAATGGTCCAAGAAATGTCCTAAATGGAGTTTTAATGAAACATTTGTAGCATCGGGAAGTTGATATATCAATTAGCCTCTTTGGGGTGCACATTCTTTTTGGCACATCATTTCCTAGGGTTAGGATTTTTGCATCTTAGGTTATCATACTTTATGTTCAAAGGTAGTTTTGGCCTCTTGTAATGTTTTATTTTTATTAAGAGTAGTTGAAACATCTCTCTTCATATATAATCTGCCACCATTCCAATTAGTTTGTATCACTTTGCAATTTATATTTTTGTTTATTTATTTCATTCATTAATAAAATTTGTATTTTGTTGTATCACTGTACTCTTTGCAATATCTTTTCTAGGTTTCCATTTATGTTTTAGCATAATAAATTCCCCTTTAAACCTCGGTTCTATCTATGCATTTTTTTTAGTGGAAGCCTCTACCTCTAGATGGTCATGGGTCCTAATATTTGAATATTGGAGCAAATTGCCAACTTTTTTTATATGTTTATAATGGTTAAAAACATGTGCTTCCTCATAAGAGGTCATAGGTTCAAAGCTAAACAAGGGTGTAGAGAATGTACACCTTTGTAGACTTTAGTAGTCAAATCAATATGCAAACACTAGTCCCTTGTCCTAAAAGCCATGAGATCTCATACACCAATTTGAAACTCCAGGTCTTATTGTCTCGCTTAGCCATGAACTTAAAAATAAATTATTACCACTATATTACATATATTAGCTCTAATTAACCTAGATTAACCTCAAGGACTATTTTTCCAATGAAAAAAAAATATGCTTTAAAAATATTCAAGATTTTTCTGATGTATACTTATTTCAAGCAATAAAATTTTACAACTATTGTTTACCCTTACTTTTTTTTTTGGTTAATATGGAAAAACATATGTCAAACATTTGAGAGGGAAGATGGATGTATGTTAGACATTTGAACTTTGGTGGGTATGTTTACCATTTTAACTTCAATGGTGGTTTATTAATTGGAGGGAAAGCCAAGGTTAGAGCCTAGGGAGACTTGTACAGTAAAAGTAATGCAGCTTGCGGTTCCTAGAGATTTGAGGGTTGAGCAGTTTTAGTCATTAAACATTTTTTCTAAGACAAATATTTGACAGATTCTGTGCAGTGATAGTTTTCGGGGCCTTTTAAACTAGGCAGAATTAAGGGATTCTAGGTCGCTGTAACTGTTACTTCAGGCATTCTGTTACACTTCCTCGCATTTGAGAGGTTAATTAACAAACCATTTCTTTAATGTCTACTACTTTTGGCACCATCAATACTACTACAAGTTCTCACAATCCTAACAAATATTTCGTAATTATCTTCATAATTTTTTTGTTTTGCAGATCGTGCAACCCCCTAATGATAGTAAATGAAGCCTCTCTTTTAGTCCAAAAGCTAACTATTTGGTGGTCACATACTAAGATAATCAGGTTTTCTCTCAACTGTCTCCATTTACTGAAATGTGGACTTGTTCATATGATATTTTGGGGATAATAATATTATTGCAATAATTTTGGACTGTTGTTTTCTTTTGATCTTCTATTATATTTTGGAACATAGGTTTCCAGGTTAGATGCTAGAAGTTCCTTCAAACTGGGCCTAGCATGCCAAAAGTAGCAATGTCACATGACCAACCGATGAGGTGTTTTAGATTATGGTTGGAATTCGAGTACCTGTTCTTTTTTCATATGAAGTTTATTCAAAAGTTGTAATATGCTTGCAGGAACCAGGGTTGCAACTTACTTATGGCCAAAACCATTATTGAAGTTTTAGAGTGTGCTTCTAAGTTTTTATATTATGTAATGCTTCGTATGTAGGTTCTCTATCCGACATGTAAGGATGATGGAATTGATGTTTTATCTATTGTTTGTGATAAACAAGCTAATATGTGACCATTGTTGACTGGGGTTCAACCAATAACTGTGGCCATGCATGATGCACCTATTAAGGAAATTGCATAAATTTTAGAAATGAACTTGCTTGCAACTGAAAGCTGGGACAAGTCACTTAAGTATGTATATGATGGTTTCTTTGATTTTGTGTCTCTTTTCTTATTTATGTTATGAGGTTGCTTGTAAATTTTAGTGGATTTGTGACCTTATGAAGTTTAAACCCATTAGAACATAGTGCCAAAAATTTAATATCTTTTAGGCTCAAGTCAAATAGAAACTTCTCATCTAGCCATAATCTTTATAAAATTATGAGATTAAAAGGAAAAAAAAGTTAGATTGACCCAGGTCCTATATTAATTGATCAACATTCTTATTATATACCGAATACTTGTATGCCACTTATTTATATAGCCTCATACCTATGAAACCCTGATAGAAATAGACACACCTGCCTTTTAATTTGCATCAACATTGTATGATGAAAATCTTAATATAAATTGTGTTGTCCCTTGTGATGACTTTTAATGCCTAGATCTCCTTATTGTAGTTGTCTATCTCTCTCTCCTTTTATTCTATGCACTGATCCATAGGTACGGGAGCAAAGGTTGACAAGAATATTAGTAAATTGAAGTTATTTAAGACTGCATCAACCTCTCCTTCAAACTTAAAGCAAATTTTGAAATATTCTTGAGCCTTTTTCTCTAAGGATCTAGCCCTGTCTAGTCATTTCCACATTAGGAAAAACATATTATTTTCTCCAAGTCACTCAGTTGAAGAATGTCTACCCCCTTATCAGGATACTGTAATATTTCATTAAATGATTCCATCTAGAATATTTGGAATACTATCCAATCCTTCATTGACATGCCCTATCCTCTTTATATAATCATCAAAGTTATGAGTTTTATCTTTGACACCCTAAATGCTCATGTAGAATTATTTCTGAACCATACTCAGTTCCTCTTTGATCTCAAGTGATTTCTCCTTGAACTCTTTAACCGAGTCTAGTTCACCTTGTTGCTGAATTCTAGCTTTGTAATTCTTTTCCTAGCAACACTGAGTTCCAACTGAGCATCATAGACCTTTCTCTTTAGCTTGGAAACATTATCACCTGTTGCTTGGGACATGGAAATATTGGCAACTACAGTCATCTTTGGATAAGTTTTTGTATCATGAATGAGAACCTCCTCAATGAAAATCTCTCTCCTGACCTTATCCTTTTTAGAAACTCTCCTGCTGACCTTTTTCTTCTCGTATTAATAATTGAATGTTTTCAATACCACTACTAGGTCAGCCCTGGGAAAAATTGAAAATTGTTGCTCCTCCATTTCTTCAATATGACATGGTTCCACTGGAGACTTAGGAGTGGGGGGTGTCTTCATAGATGATAGAATGTCAAGGTGTTCAATCCTTTTCTCTTTCCACGTAGCTTATTCCTTCTCATTTTGGAGTTCCTCATCTCTTTTCCTCTCAAGCTCTTCATCTCCTTTCCTTTGTTTTTCCTGATGCTTGATTCTTTGTTTAGTTTCCAAAGCCAATTGCTTCACTTGGTCATTTTGTTTTGCTACCTTTCTATGTTCTTCTGCCTCCTTTGGTACTTTCCCTTATTCAATATCATTGTTGATTCTATCTTCTTCCTTCATCTCCTTCACGTGTCCTAACTCCCTCTTGAGTTTTTCATCTTATTCCTGGAGGTTAATAATAGGTGAAGCATGGGTCTGTTTGGCCTTCTTTTGAGGTCCTTGACTTGGATTTTATTTAAACTTAGATGGATAAATAAGTCTCTTGAAGATTTCCTCATCAGTATCCCTCTCATGGGTATAATACCATATCTAGTTGACAACAATAGAATGACTGAGAACCACAACTTTAGTATCATGTATCCTAAATCTTATCTCTCCAAAATGATATGATTCAATTTTATTGGCCTCTTTCATGGCTTGGATGGTGCTATCAACTCCATAGTATCTGATCCTGATAAGAAGCTTAGGCCATGTTGATCTGTTTTCCCTCTTAAGTGTCCCTATCACTCGATGAGAAAATGTTTGATATAATATTTTAAAAAGAGCCACTATGTTTGGAGCATATAAACGTAGCATATGAGGAGCTCTCAATGCACCATAAACTTTGATGTATGGAGTGTGGTATGGTGGTTGTTCTTTTTTCTTTGCAGGAAGATTTAATCCCAAGCATATACAACAAAGAAGGAAGATAATAAAATTATCATGCTATGTCTCAAGAGATATTTGCAGCTATAGTGTTCATTCACAATCTTCTTTTGCTAAAAGTGGTGGAGAAGATATAGTTATTGTTGATTTCATTTGCTATGGTGATGATGAATAGACATATGCCAGATGAATATCTTTTCCTCTCCTGACATGTAATCCCCAAAGGAACCTGCCATCAACCTAGACTCGCACACCACATTGCTTTTATTATCCTCGATTTTCGATTTAGATAACGATACTTTTCCCTTCCATTATTAATTTTCACTTTGCAGCATCCTATACCATAATTTCAGTATTTAATATTCCCGATGGTTTTTGGAAAAGGGGATTCCTTGAGAAAATAAAGAGATTGATTGTTTTGAGCAATTTGAATAGCTGGAAAAGTGGGAAAAATTCGCTTTTCTTTAATTTATTAGAATTATGGGGCTTACTAATACCCTTTTACGCAAAAAATTCCATATTTTTTTGCTACTATATAACCTATAATAGATGCCTAAACTACTAATTATTTTAGAAAACTTATATTAAATAACAATGAGATGTCTTGTTGCTTCCTCCAGTCTTGTGCCATTGCATGTTGGCTCCTATTCTCCAATGCCCATGAATTTTATGATCTAAATCATTGTGTTCTTGTCCTTATTCTCACATTCATCTAACATCATCAAATTATGGGCCACTAAAAATTCATCTATGTTCATTGGTCTAACATCCTTTGATTAAAGGTCACTGAAAGTGCATCTAGTTCATATTTTCAACTAATTTTTTTAAGAAATTGAATTGTCTAAAGGAGGGCTAGTTGTTGTTTGATTTGCACTAGAGTGCTTATAATTTCTACAATTTGAGCTACTCATTTACGCTCATGTCCATTAAATATGGAAATGGGAGAGAGAATGGAAGATTTGTTACCATCTACCATGTATTCATGTTTCCATAAAATCCTCCTTAATTATAATAAATTTGACGAGCTGTCAGACATAGATGACAAGCCTCTAGACCTGGGTGAAGATTGTATAGAGAGAGATTGAGAAGGCTCCAAATAAATCTATCTCTTCCAGTGAGTAGGCATGACTCAAAACCAAAAGTTTCAAAATAGGTTGAGTAGTAAAAATTTCTTTGTACCATTTCCAAGAGGCTTAGAAACAAATCCATATTCCTAGAAACAAAGTATAAATGTTGGGAAATCATCCATTACCTGACTAAAAACCAAAATCAATAGACAAATCATGAACTGAATGTTAATAATAACAACTACCTGTCTGAAAATCAATATTGGTTGTAGAGGAAAAATAAACATATAATCCCAATTATATGGAGTAAAGTACACAACTTTAAACTCAAATTTCCAATCCTCTAAATTTCAAATTCAAAACTAGTATGTTTATATCTAGAGAGGTTAGAGATATGAGAAGCCAAATTATGACCAAAAACTGTACTTGACATAAGAAGAAAAAACAAATTGAAAAGTGAAAACCAAATCAAACCTAAAGAATGTTGTTGAATTCATGTAGATATTCCCTTCTTCCTCCCACTAGATTTAGGATGTGCTTTCCATTATCCCATATATCTCAAGGTGAATTAAATGCAAACCTTCATTACCACTCATCCCCCCTACCTTAGACATGTATGAGGGTGCTTTAACTCTCTTTTTGTTTATTTATTTATCTTTATGGATGAGCTTGCGCATGAAGAACACATGGATTGATAAATTTTAGGTACGTGGCATTTAATTAGCAAATGATAAATTATGGAATAGCTTGGGGTGGCTCGAGCACCATTTATTTAAATCCCTCGATTTTCAATACTATTTCCTTGCTAGATAGTGAGTTAGCTTAGTGATAATGGATCCTTAGTACATTTTGTGCTCATGTCAGAATTGAGGTAAGTCTGTGATCAACCAGACATATTTTCTTGATCACTGACTTCATAATTATACTAGATTCCCCCAAGACAATTTGTTACCATATGTGTTTTTCAATTTCCATTGCTAATCTTATCCTCTGGGTAGTTGGTTCTCAACTGGAGGATTATAAGAAGGACATCGATTGGAATTTGGAGTACAGATTGAGTGGAGATTAGAAGATTGGTTTTCTGAAGCACAAAAATTTCCAGAAGAGAAATTCAAAGTGATCTTTTGTAGTGAGGGGCAGGGATGGTTCCGATTGAAGATTTCTCCTGATTGGGGAATACTCATCAAAGGAGGAAGAGAGAGATCTAGGAGAGGCAGTGCAAATCCTTGAGGAGGTCCATATTTTTGTTGGAGGAATCGATTTTTAAAGCCGAAAGCTAGGGTGTGAGACTGGGAGGTGGAAACCAAAGTTCTTGGGAGGCAAATGGATCAGCAGAGGGAGTGACATTGTCCCTAGACAATGGTTTGATGTAGTGACAACGTAGAGACTGCGCAGAGGCAACCAAGGGTTGGCCATTCAGTGGCTGGCTGAGCGAGGATCTCCGGTGATAGGGTGAGGTAATCTCATTCATCTCTCTATTAGTAATATTGTTTGTACTAGATAGCAAGCAGGGCATCCAGAGATTGTATTCAAAAACTACTTCTTAATAATAAAACACACAGTTGTTGCAATGGTTTTCCCAAATTGGAATTTTCAGGGAATTTTGTCCAAACATAACTGTGTAGATGTGTGTGATGTTTATTTATCTTCTGTGCTGCATTTAGTTTCCACAATTTTTATTTGTGTAGGCTGCAATGTACTTAGCTCAATATTTTCCCTAGCACACAACAAGTAAATTGGTTAATCAAATTAACCATTAGAAGAATTAACGTCATTTGTTGCAGTAGGAATCAGGTAACCACTTTTTCACACTTCCTTGAAGGGATCAGCCACTAGGTTACTCCACTTTTCTACCCTTCTAACAGTCTTTAAGTCCTTCTTAAGTGACTGTACTTAGGGCATACATGCCAGCTTCCTATAGCCAAACAATTTGTTCTTTGAGATGCCCAAACCAAGAAAATTTTGCACTACCAATTGAATCAACACATTAAACCTGTAGGAAACCTTTCATCATATTTTTAGATTTGAACTAGTTCCAACTTTAATCCCAATATCAAATAACAGTTATGAAACCAAACAGTGAACCAACTCATCTAATCATAGCACGACTACAACATCAACAAACTAATCACTAAATCAAATCATCCAATGCAAATAGATCAGTAGATCTTATCAATGCAGAACCACTTATCAATATACAAGTCCATATACTTTTGATCATCACAGAAACATAGTGGTGTTGTAGTTAACCCTGATCAGACATACAACATAATGTTTATGCTATGTCCCTGAGGCTAACCAACGTACATACATGATTCCTCTAAAGAATAGCTCCGTACAAATCTCAATATACTAATAGCTTAATATGAATCATTGTACTATTGAAACAATCACCGAACCAAATAACCCCATCACTGAACCAATTGAATCATCAAATCACTAATTGAATCTTAATCAACCAATGCAACTAGGTCAAACCAATCCATATAAGATCAAATCAATGCACAACTATTCATAAGTATATTCTACCATGTATTGTTCATCATAGAAACCAAATGTTGTCACTATAAACCTTGATCAAACATATGTCATAATGTATACGCTACTATTCTGAATCATACTTGCATATGTATGCACATCCCCTGAAGAAGACCTACGCACAAATCTCAAATTATTGATATCTTAATATGAATCATTGTAACACCAAATCAATCACTGAATCTTATATTGAATCCATCATATATTATTGATCTAAATATAGATCACCATACAATAGCATCATTACTAAGCAACATTCAATTCCATACCAAATCAAACTAACCATCGAAAGACAACAACAAATATAAAAAAACCAATCAAATATCATCAACAATCCATACTGCAAAACCCTATCATGTATACGCGACTTTTACAAATCACATTCGCATATGTACGCGCTTACCATTATTAACACTTGCATATAGATTCTAAACTTTTGTAGAATATATACACGACTAATTGGAAGCAAATATGCGTATGTATGTAACTTCTAAGAGGAAAACCAACATACAAATCTTAAATCATTGAACATACCTTCACTGCAACCACAAAACATACATCACAATCTTTATTGTCACCCATTCATATCAGAGTATCATTATCACCACAAATCTATATTTGTTAGTTGTAATGACAAACAGATCAAGCAAGCATATTGATTACTATTCTTTCAAATCTAAGCCTCTTCCATTCTCCCTGGTGCACACCTATTTCAGATCAGATTACACATGAATAACTCATAACTTGCACACTTAACACTTTGATCTCCATCATTTATATAGCTTTAGCCTTAGCCAATACCTTAGGCCAATCACTTAGTAATTCCATTGGTATTCCTTGACGAGATCAAATAACCATTCATGCATCCATTACTATGGGCCAATACCATGGTAAAGACCCCTGGTATGCAAATTACCATGGTGTGGATTATGTACATGACTTCTCTTCACCATACATGGGTATGTATGCAATCTTGCTTCACAGGCAAATACTTTCTCACATTTTATCTTTTCCGTTCATTTGTCTTTGATATTCCTTTGTTCATATCACATGTAAAATTTTCATAACAATAATGTTGACATCTCTATCAAAGAGGTTGCCATCAAGGACAACACATTAGCCATAATGCAAACAATTGGTCTACATCTTTTCAAATGCATTAGGGTGTATGAAACTATCATCTTAAACATGTACCTTTAAAACCCTGAAGTATCATGATGGACATTCTAGCCATGATTTAGCTTAATTCTCATCCTCTAGGAAGCGTTTTCATAAGCATTCTATGACACTTATGTTACATCATTGCATCATTGAGTGAGGAATTGTAACACATATTTATTATTAATCCCACTTTCAATCACTAAGTTCATTCATGTACGTGGGTGTCAAATTCTTTGAAGAAACTTTCTTGTTTGTACATGAAAGACTAAGTCTCCAAAACTCCACTAAGTGTATAGCATATCACTACTTCAAAAAAAGAATTAAAAACACTTGTACTTTGGATATTCTATGAGGATGTCTCTTAGAACTTATGTGTGCATTCTGGATCATTATTATGCACCCAAAGATTTTGTATTTAAATTATAAAATATTATCATATGTGACACAAGTGGACTAATTTATATTATATGTTGATATGTATGGTTTCGAATGATTATACCAAACAATGTAACATTGCATATATTAATGTGCGAAAGAGCATGTGTTAACCAGTGTGAATTATTGGCAAAAAGAGTTATATTTAAACACCATAGATGAGTGCATTAAAGTTCGCACACAAAGGCAACGATAAATCATATGCCAGAATGACAGTTTAGAAGACTTGCAAACAAAAGGTAGGGAGAACAACACGGGCAAAAGGCTAACGTTATGTGTAAAGTGTGATGAGGAAAATATTAAATGGTGTGACGCAATACTACGGTAATGGGCATGATAACTATCTACCAAAAGCTGCCACGAGAACTACATCGAGGATTACACATGTAATGTGACGTACCGAGAGTCTGAGTGATTGAAACTTAGATGTCAATTTGACTTGGAATAAAATCACACAAACGCCATACCATAACGATGTGGTGCACCAATTGAATGAAAGACAACATTGGATATCATAAAGCAATGACATCAAATTAAGAGAATGTTAAAATAATCTACTACGTTGAGAAATACACGAAGACAGTACACTGCATAACGTAAGCTTCATTATAAATAATGTCATCGCATAATAGTTTCCTGAAAGCCTGGACTTAATAAAACACTCTCATATATAGCTCGTTATATCGGAATGTTCTACTAAAGGAAGGTTAGTAATTGGAGCTCATGGTTGAACAGCCTAAAACCAAGAGCATGCTCACCCAATGTCAACTGGATCTACAACTAGATCGCCTATATGTAATTACCTCTTGAGTCCAATCATTCGTGGACTTGAAAGTCGGTGCTAAGTCGCTTTTGGAAATAGTACGTTAAACGCTACATGCAATGTGCAATCGAAGGGACATGTGTACATAGAAATCCAAAGGGATGATATAATACAACTATGTTAATATATCGATACATGTCAAAATTGGTTATCGAAGATGCCCCAGTGTAATCACATCCCCTTGGATGTGATGATACTATATGAAATAACTGTTGGAAATTTTGGGAATTTCAAACACAAAAAAAAATTACAGAGAACAACGCTCTGTTTCAATACAAGATCTTAATCACAAAAAAGACTGTTACAAAATAGTCTTCCTCTTCAGAGGGGTTACAATAATAACGCTTCAGTTCGAGAAACCAATTTCACTATCTCAAAAAATTACAGTTTTAGCATTGTTGTGCGTTGCAAAAAAAACTCTCTCTTTTTTTAATTCTATACCGCTGCATTTTTATATATAATGAACAACACAAAAATATCTTACATACATTTTGCTTGTGCCCATACTTCCGTAAAATAGAAAACAATAAAATTAAAAATTTTACCTACATTTACCAACCACGGTAAATATCATTAATTACACGGCTGAAAATATCTTATCGGAATTTAATGCGTGGCCCATCACAACATCGCACCATCGCATCGGCGGAAGAGAAAAGATGTGCCGCCGCTGCCATAACCGTTGAATCATGCGATTTGCGATATGCGATCAGATCGCATCGCGAAATCGCAATCGGGGCAATGCAGGGGTGCAACAAGTTAATATGCGATGGCGATCTGCGATTTGATCGCATCGCACAATCGCATCGCGAATGAGCAAAATAGAACTTGCGGGGAATTCTAACGGCGGTTTTGCTGAAATGTTCGCGGCCCCTGTTCAACTGTCACTGCAGTTGAAATTACGATTTCAACACTCCCCTTTAATTTCAACTGCTGGGTTTTTCTGCATACCCAGGCATTTCCTGAAATGATCAAAACTTTTCTTTCCCAATGGTTTTGTCAAGATGTCAGCTAACTGATCTTCTGTTCTGCAGTGCTGCAAAACAATCTCACCATTGTTAACAAATTCACATATGAAGTGAAATTTGGTGTCTATGTGCTTTGTCCTTTTATGAAAAACAGAGTTTTTAGACAATGCTATTGCCGAGCTATTGTCACAGTAAATGGTTATGCCCTTTTCTTGTTCATGACACAAATCTCTGAGAACTCTTCTCAGCCACACTGCTTGGCATGCTACTGTTGTTGTTGCCACATACTCTCCCTCTGCTGTTGACAAAGACACAACTAGTTGTTTTTTGAAAGCCCATGAGATGGCTCCCGATCCAATATGAAACACATATCCCAATGTGCTTTTCCTATCATCAACACTTCCAGCCCAATCACTGTTAGTGTAACCTGTCAACATGAAACTTTCCGAAGAGGAGTATAAAATACCAAACCCCTTTGTTCCATTCACATACCTTAAAATCCTTTTGGCTGCCTGCCAATGAGTCTCTTTCGGTCTTTCTATAAATATGGAGATTAAACTCACAGCGTGCATAGTATCCGGCTTAGTTGCAGTGAAATACATAAGGCTGCCGACTATTCTTTTGTACAATTCTGGATCAAAATCCTTGCTGCTGTGTTCTTTGGTTAATTTCAACCCCATTACAGTTGGAGTCACAGCTGCCTTGTTGTTCTGCATGTTAAATCTCTTCAACACTGCTTCTACATATTTAACTTGAGAAATGAAAACACCATTTTCACTTTGGTCTACTTCAATTCCAAGAAAATATCTTAAGAAGCCCAAGTCAGTCATTTCAAATTCACTTTTCATGACTGCTTTAAAATCAACAATGAGAGAAGCATCATTTCTAGTAAAAATCAAATCATCTACATATAAAACAACAATAAGAATCTTACCGTCATTCTCCTTTATGTAGAGTGTGGGTTCACCATCACATTTATCAAACCCATTCTCAATCAGATAAGCATCTATTCTACTGTACCATGCTCTTGGAGCTTGCCTCAGCCCATAAAGAGCCTTCTTCAGTTTGCAGAATTTATGCTCTTGGCCTTCAACTTCATAGCCTGGAGGTTGTTCAACGTAAACCTCTTCTTTTAACGCTCCATTCAAGAATGCAGATTTAACATCCATCTGATAAATCTTCCATTTGTGTTGTGCTGCAATAGACAACACTGTTCTAACTGTTTCCATCCTTGCTACTGGTGCAAAGGTTTCATCATAGTCTTTTCATTGTTGCTGCTTGTAGCCTTTCACAACAAGTCTTGCTTTGTGCCTGTCAATCTTGCCTTCAGCATTGCTTTTGGTCTTATAGACCCACTTAACTCCAATGGAATCTTTGCCTTCAGGGAGGTCCACTAACTCCCATGCTTTATTCTTCTCAATTGCACCAATTTCTTCATTCATTGCTTCAATCCATTTATCTTCATTTACAACATCTTCAAAATGAATTGGGTCATCAACATGACAATACAAAGTGAATAATGAATTCAGACTGGTATTGTTACTTACTTCTCCCTCTTCATAAATCTCATTCAGATTTCTGAATCTTGGTCTTCTTGGTGTGCTTGGAGTTCCATCCAAACTTGATGGTATTTCTGATCCCTGTGGTGTGCTTGGAGAAGCACTTCCTTGACTTCTTAAGGCTGCTCGAATTCCAGTTTGTGGTGTGGTTTGTTGTACCTGCTGTGGTGGAGGAGGAATCACCAAGGAAGGATTATTTGCTGATGTCCCTTCCTCTTCTTCTTCGTGAGACACAATTGTCTTCATAGTCATTGTCTTCTCTAAGCTTCCATCCCAAGCTTCATCTTCAATGAACTGCACATCTCTACTTACTATCAATTTATTTGTGAATGGATTATAGAGTTTGTATGCTTTTCACTCATCACAATAGCCAATAAACACACACTTATCCCCCTTACTGTCAAGCTTCTTCCTTAGCTAATCCGGTACATGTGCATATGCTATACAACCGAATACTCTCATGTGAGTGACAGTTTGCTTTTGACCACTCCATGCTTCTTCTGGTATTTTGTTCATGACAGCTTTCGTTGGGCATCTATTCAAGATGTAAACTGCACAAGTGACATCATCTGCCCAATACTCATGCGGCAAGTGTTTTGCCTTCAACATACTTCTGACCATGTCAAGAATGGTCCTATTCTTCCTTTCAGTAACACCGTTTTGCTGAGGTGTATACCTCGTGGTGAACTGCTTTTATATGCCATTCTCTCTGCAAAAACGCAGAAAATCTTTGGAGGTGTACTCTCCTCCTCTATCTATTCTGAGCACTTTGATATAATGCCCACACAGCTTCTTAATAAGAGTTTTGAAGTGGCGGAATTTCTCAAACACTTCACTCTTTTGTTTCAGCATATACACCAATGTCTTTCTAGTGTAATCATCAATGAAAGTATAAACATATTTATTTCCGGCAAATGATGGTATTTGCATCGGTCCACACACATCAGAGTGAACAATTTCGAAGGGTGCTTTTTCCCTTATACTCTTTCATTCTAGAAAGCTTTCTTTGTGTTGCTTGCCCAAGATGCAGCCTTCACAAAGGCTGTCTGGTTTCTTGATTAATGGCAATCCCTTTACCATTTCCTTTATGTGCAATAGATTCAAGCCTCCAAAATTGAGATGTCCAAATCTCAAGTGCCACAACCAATTCTCATCTTTCACTTGTTCCTAAAAGACTTCTTGAGTTACAGCTGCAATAGTTCTTCCTTCCTTCAAATCTGCCCTGAGTTTGAGAAGAAACATTCTATTGCTAGTCATCTGCACCTGTGCAATGATCTTCTTACTTAGAGGTATGTCTCTGATTGTACACATATCATCTTTGAAGAACACATTATAACCTTTGTCAATGAGATGTCCAATGCTCAAAATATTACATTTCAAACCAGGTACATACTATACCTCTGGCACAATCATCTGTTCTCCATTTCTTGCTCGGATACTGACTCTGCCCTTACCCTTGACAGATATCTTACTATCAATTCCTGTTGTTACCTCAGATTTCACATTTTCATCCAAATTGGAAAACATTTCAATATTTCCAGTCATGTGATTACTACAACCTAAGTCTAAGAACCAAAAATCTTCTTGTTTGTCTTGTGCAATGTTACATGTTAATAGCGCAATCTTTGGATTCTTATCTTCTTCATTTGCAAAATTAGCATTCTGCCTACCATTCATGTCATTTTGTTTTTTTCTACATTCATTGGCATAGTGCCCATATTTCTTAGATTAATGACATTGGACTTGGGATTTGTCATACCTTTGTCCATGAGCTTGCTGTTTGCTTGAACCTTCATCTTGGTTCTAATTGCAGCTCCTTCTGTTTGTGCTTGCAGGATTATTTTTGCCTTTGTTTTGGCTTCTTCCACGACCTCTGTTATTTGCTCTGCCTCGACTTTTTCCTTAGCCAAAAGACATCTGAGTCTTGAATGCTTGCTCAAAAGAGGAATGTGTCCTTCTACTTAGTCTGTGTTCATGAGACATAAGAGAAGCACTCAGTTCATCTACTGTGAATTGTGAGAGATCCTTTGTTTTTTGTATTGCTACCACAATAGCTTCAAACCTTGAGGCTAAACTTCTCAAGATCTTTTCTACAATCCTTCTTTCTTCAAGAATCTCACCATGAGATCTTATCTGGGTTATCAAACCAATAACCTGAGTGAAGAATGAATCTATTGTATCAGATTCCTTCATGCTGAGTGTTTTAAAGTCTCTCATCAACATCTGCAACTTTGCAATTCACCTTCCCCATGCCTTGATAGGCGGTTTTGAGAATATCCCATGCCTCCTTGGATTTTTTTGCTGCTGCAATCTGTGGAAAAATACTTTCATGTACTGATTGGAAGAGAAAAAAGAGGGCTTTGGCATCCTTCTTCCTATCGCTCTTCAACTGGTCTCTTTCTGCTACTGTCAAAGCAGCCAATGCTGTTGCATCTGCAGGTTCAGCATAGCCAGTTTCAACCAGCTCCCATATTCCTTGAGAAGCAAAGAATGCTTTCATTGTTATGGACCAATAACTGTTATTTTTCCCATTAAACTATGGCAGTTGGGAATTTTTCAAACCATTCCAGCATCTGCCATCTTAACCTGTATAAGTAAAGAAGAGATATTGACTATATAACTAAAAACAAACAAAAAAAAAACTTTCTCTGCTGGAGAAAATTTGCTCAATAAGCTTCTTACAGCTCCTATAGTGAAAAAAACAAACTCTGTTTTTTTGACTCACTGAGTGCCTAGACCAGCTCGGATACCATGTTGAAAATTTCTAGGAATTTCAAACACAAAAGAAATTGCACAGAGGATAATGCTCTGTTTCAATACAGGATCTTAATCACAAAAAAATTGTTACAAAATAGTCTTCCTCTTCAGAGGGGTTACAACAGGAACGCTTCAGTTCCAGAAACCAATTTCACTATCTCAAAAAATTACAGTTTCAACACTGTTGTGCATTGCAAAAAAACCTCTCTTTTTTTAATTCTACATCACTCTGTCTTCCCTTGCATTTTTATATATAATGAACAACACAAAAATATCTTACATAAGTTTTGCTTGTGTCCATACTTCGTAAAATAGAAAACAATAAAATAAAAAATTTACCTACACTTACCAACCTCGGTAAATATCACTAATTACATGGCTGAAAATATCTTATCGGAATTTAATGCGTGGCCCATCACAACATCACACCATCGCATCGGCGGAATTGAAAAGATGTGCCGCCACTGCCCGTTGAATCATGCGATATGCGATATGCGATCAGATTGTATAGCGAAATAGCAATCGGGGCAATGCAGGGGTGCAACAAGTTAATATGCGATGGCGATTTGTGATTTGATGGCATCGCACAATCGCATCACGAATGAGCAAAACAAAACTTGCGGAGAATTCTAATGACGATTTTGCTAAAATGTTCGCTGCCCCCATTCAATTATCGCTGCAGTTGATATTACCATTTCAACAATAACTCTATTTAAATGTTGCAGGGATAATACACATATAACGCCACAACATGATAAACTCTTAACCAAAGCTCATTATGTGAAATGCAATAAATGTTGACACCTTGCGATAACAGCATGCAATGGAAAATGCACTATGGCAAGGCATTATAAAGAAAGGCTATAATGACAACATGTGTGATGATACCATATGAAATAACTATATTTAAATGTTGCAATATGATGACGCAATTGTGCATGGATAATACACATATAACGCCATAACATGATAAACTCTTGCACAAAAGCTCATTGTATGAATGCAATAAATGTGGACAGCATGCGATAACACCATGCAAAGGAAAATGCACTATGGGAAGGCATTAAAAAAAAAAAAAAGTTATAATGACAACATGTGTGATGATACCATATGAAAGCACTATATTTAAATGCTGCAATATGATGACGCAATTCTGAATGGATAATACACATATAACGCCACAGCATGATAAACTCTTGAACCAATGTTCAATCTATGAATACAATAAATGTTGACACCGTGCGATAACATCATGCAAAGGAAAATGCACTATGGCAATGCATTATAAAAAAAAAAGGTCTATAATGACAACATGCGACAGCCAGATGGAAGACCATAAAAATGGTGTGTTTCTAACATATAGACGTGCAACACAGTGCAGGTATGATACGATGCGATTAGGAGAAACGCAAAGATGTAAAAATTATTAACGCATTGGTGCACGTGGCCCTCGTATTTCCTTGACACACAAAGCTTTGGTTGTGTTTTCTACAACGCCTTGATCTCCTTCCGTATGGTGCACTTGTGCATCGTGAATCCCATCCTTTTGGTCCTTTTTTAATTAAGTGCCGCAAAGCCCAAATGCTCCATGTCCATTCTGGAACCTGTGCTAGTGCACCACCTCAATTCCCAGTCATTAACCTTTGTCTTTTATCATTACGCTAGGGCTGTGTGCATTAAAAGACGGTGTTGCAGAAATAAGAATCCAATTATATTTTAAGCATGGTTGTGTTGCTATGTTGCCTATATATTAATCAATGTGTGGTCCCTTTATCTATAAAACTGAGTTCGTAATTATGCCTACCAATTCTAGGTTTTTCGACGTTCTAATAAGGTACAATCATCTTATACCAAGGGCGGTGGTTTTCCTCTTCTACACAATGAACATATTTGTTTTGGAAATAGTATAAGCGGAAATAGTATAAGCACACAATCATCTCAATGCTTGCCTTAATGTATTTCCAAAATAAACACCACCATAAGAATAGGGTTTTTCAATACTTATGGAAATTAAGCTTTGCAAAGGGTGGCAAATTGTACTATTTATCTAATGGTGGAAAGGTAGTTTCTTATTAAATATCGAGGGAAATGGAAATGCTTATGTGGAATGGAAAGGATGGCATTTCTTGTGGAATAGGTTAGTCACTTTGAGTAATGGGACTTTCTATAACCTTTCTTTCAAATGGAAGATGTCCAATTGATGGCTTCTGGCTTCTCGTGTATAGGCTTTTGATTTGGACTTACTTTTTTCGTAAGTGAAGATAAGAATCATGTCTTAGCTTAGAATAATAGTTTAAATATTGTTCTTATTATTTTTGAAATATAGATTGAATACCAAAATGTGAATCTACTAAACCACCAACCCACACTCCCCTTGGTTGTGGAAACATTGGTTTGAACAAAGGTAAAGATTCTTTACAATCCTCATTGATCTATTCCCCATTGTGTTGGGACCAAAACATTCAAATCAATATGAGTTGAGACTACAAGAAAACACATAAAGAATTGTTCTTTAATGCAAAAATTGATCCCTCATAGGGTCATTGCATTCATTGTAAGAATAAGCCATATATTGCAATAACTGATATGGATCTACAAACAATATGATGAGAAATATAATGTGGTAGGAGACATTGGCACACCATCACTTGTGCATTGGCACAACATTAAGCCACAAAACCCAAGCTCCATTATTACTAAAATATGAGCTTCGACCATAGTCTATTCACATAGCCAAATTGTGACTCATGAATGGCCTTTCACCTCCAAAATATACGTATGAAGCAATTAGAGTGTTGTATAGTGGAATAAATAGAATTTTATTATGCTATCCAATACAAAACAACATACATAACGCAACATATTGAAACAATAAAGTTACCATCAAGAAACCATAAAAGACAATGCCTCAATACCACGTCAATACACAAATAGTAACATAATTCTTGGCAAAGGAATATGAAAGATAACGAAATAACATTTCAAAGGGGTGATATATCATAGAAACTATGTTACAAAGGAGAAATACACAATATATTACAAGGTGAGTCTTAATGCACCCATTTTGAAAACTAAGCGATAAGAATACTGTAGATGCATTGAGTCATCACACAAATGCTACAGTTGAAAATGTGTAGAATGGTGTGACAATGATGTATTGAAGTGCACTCAAAGGCAATAAAGGAAACACCCTACATCACTAAAGTGCGACTATGAAATTGAATGTTGGAAATAGTGAGAGGGAGGTGAATCAATATTTGTTATCAATTAGTATATTTTTAACTTCAAAGAGTGTTACTTGTTTTTACCAATACATAAAATAAACATTCATCAAAGTCATTCAAAAATTCATAACAATAGAGATACTAGACACATAGATTTTTATGTGTAATCCCCTTCGAGACAAAAACCATTGAAAGCTTCTTGATATTTTCCTTTAAAAAATTTACAACAAGTTTTCAAATCCAATTGAGGGAGGCTCCAACATATTTGTTTATAGGCTCCAAGTTGTAGGACATTCCAATTCCCTATTTACCAAGTGAAACTAGGTGAATGCTCCAATGCGCTGGTTTACACACTCCAATCTGAAGGTGTTCCAACACCATGTGTACTAACTGCAACTAGATGAATTCACCAATTCCCTATGCAAGCTCCAACCTGCCTTAACACCACAATACTTCTGTGAAGTGAACTCAAGATCCAAATTGATGGAGGCTCCACTCTCCCACCTTACACCACCCTACCACCCTGATCAACCGTCACGCCATGTTTCACAATTTTCAGACTTGATCCACGTGTGCTCTAAATTAATACCAAAACAAACTAAAATATGAAAGAACCAAAACATAATTTTGTCAATCAAATATGACTCTGCTCAAACTTAACAACAAACTAGCTATCAACATCAACCACTTCTATCTCTGCCCAAATTGTATATCAAACCCTAGGTGTTAATCACCTCTTCTCTGCCCAAATTGTACTACAAAACCATTTACAATGTTTTCATGTTAGAGATAATACCTAAACATCTATATCATCGTGGCTATCAAATCACAATCATCACTACCATCAATGTTCCATTATAGTTTCTTCCAAAGGTTTACTTCCATACAAGGTTTCGTCATATCAAGGGTTCACTTGTCATTTTCCTAGAACATTGTCATTGTCAAGTAAATCTTGTTATGTCTCCAAGATCAGAGATTACTGCATCATTTGTTACTTCAAACAAAATTACTCCAGGTCTATCTCTGGGTCCAGTGCTTCCTTCAGTTTTCAAATTGGATCAAATATGAATCCATAAACCACAATTAACCATATAAAACATATATAATACATTTACCATTTTACAAATTATCACATTTGGGTGTTGTTCTACAAATTGTTCCATTGTTGAGCCACTACTACATAATTCCAGTCAGATATTGCAAAATGTGCTACAAAATGGCAGTGTATAAAATATAATAGAATACACACACCTGAACCTTAATTATTCAAAAGGCGTACTCTTGACCACTTTATAATTCGATCAAATTAAACAAAAGGGAAATGTGGATCATCTTTAGCATTGATCCTCCACACTATTGTTGAATTATGCTTTCCATGTGTCCAATGAATTTTTTTCCATGCTACACGTTATAACAGTCACATAGTCAACCAAGAGTTTGTTGAGTAAAATATTCAACAACTATTATATATACCTAAATCATACCACATCGACCTTTAGGTTAACATGTGTTTTTTTCAAACCAAATTACATGTCGTGTGATAGGGTTCAATATATTTGGAAAATTTTCTCCTATAGATATGCTTCAATAATTCAATCTGAATTTGGTCCTAAAATGGTATGCCTTGGTCAATGATGCCCAAAGGATGTCTCAATGGTAAGTACACAGTATATGAATATGTAATCCAACGTAATTTTTCTAACTAGGCCACTTATTCACTTAACATGATGAATACTTTATGAAAACCTAGATGTGTTTGCAATGCCTTAATGTTGGCTTGATGGGGCATGACTCAGGTTCAGAGTTAATTAGCCAAAGAAATCCCTACACTACTGGCCCTTTCGGCATCATCCCGGGGTGCATAGGTTAAAGTCTTACCCGAAGCAATACGGGGGGATGCTAGAACCAAGTTTCTGCACCCTTGAGATGTCTCAGGGGTCAATTTAGTCCAACTTTGAATACCTTCACGCAGGACACTTCGTGCACTATCCTAACCTGTGATACCTTCACGATCTGTTATAACTAGCTTCATGCAACCCTCGCCATGGGTTGAGGTGCTTTCGCGCTGCTATGGCAGCGATCTGTGCTATTTCCCCAAATTACACTACGTATCTTACTTATCATCTTACAGATGTTAGTTAACTTCACGTAAATAGATACCTTATCTCACATTTACTTAGTTAACGCAATCATATATGTTCGCGCATCATATAAACAATAGAAATGTAATTTATACCCAATACATTCAATGAAGAAAATAGTAAATAAATGCACAGGGATGGTATAAAACTTCTCTTTATCAACGCTTCAATGGTTACAAACTCAACCTGCCCTATGCACTCAACTTTAAGGATTCATGCACTCAACTGTGCATTACTAGGCCTCTGTGCACTCACCTGCAAAACCTTCTCCTACTCTATGACCCAAAGACTCGACTCTACACCTAGATCTTCCCCTATCCTTCGATTCCATCATTATTCTTATTCTATTGACTTCTCTTTTCTAACTTAGAGCCTCGCTCTATGTTAGAGATCTATTGGTACATCTCTAAAGCCAACATTACATTACAAAATTAAGGGTGAAAAACCCTATGACTCATGTACAAACATCGTGCTCTGTGCCCACAAAATGAGGAGTTTGTACATCAGATTTACATGTTTTGACCAAAATCTAGGCATTAAGCCCCAAAACTTCCCTTGGGGGATCCTGTGCCCAATAGGACCCTAACAAAAACATCATGACTCGCCCTCGAGTCACTTTGTCGGTGCAGTGATCTTCGCGCAGAGACCTCCTAACTCTGCCTGGACTGCTGCAAGATCAGCAGGGCACTAAGCAGCTACATGTTGTACCTTCTGGACACGCTTTTTAGAGACTACTATAGCTGAATTACTTCCAACTTGTTTATAGTCTCGCGCCTCCTTTTAGCTGCCTGGAGTACTAAGAATATGCTTCTGTTAGCTACTCAGATAGTTGGGCCACCCGTGTATGGCTTCAACTGACTACCATTCACTTTTCCTTGGAAAGGTTCTCCATTTAACTTTACCGACTACACCATGCCTCCATTTGTGATCTCCTTAATAACATACGGTCCTAGCCAATGCATTCTGAATTTTCCAAGGAATTTATCAAACTTACTATGATATAGTAACACCAAATCGTTCACCTTGAAGGTGCGCAACTTAATTTTTCGATCATGCCAGGCCTTTTCTCGCTGCTTTTATACTTGTTGGTGAAAGCGAGCCAAAAATCATTCTTCTTCAAGCTCCTCCAACTATGCAAGCCTCTCCTCTAGGGCTCTGTGGTCCGTCATACCTATGAGCGCTACTATGCACATACTAGGCACGATGTATTCCATCAGAATTATGGCTTCCACTTCATGGACCAGCCGAAAAGGTGTCTGTCCCGTCAGTTTCTTGCATATCGTTCTATAATCCCATAATACTACAGGTACGCGCAGGTCCCAATCACTTCACTGTGCATTGCATACCCTGGTCAGCACAGTCTCTAGTACTTTGTTAAGCTTATGGATGATACGGTGTGATTTTTTGATGATACACCTAAAACTCTTCTGTAAGTGCATTGATTGTCTCGTTCAGGAAATGTGTACCGCGGTCGCTCATCAAGATCTTCGGACATCCAAATCATGTCAATCCGTGTTCAAATAGAAACTTCATGGTCGCCGCGGTCATGAAACCTTTTACCGGTTGCGCTTCTGCATAATGAGTCAGGTACTTTTTCGCAATGATAATATATCTCATGCCCGTTTTTCCTTGAGTGTTGATAGTTCCTCCGAAGTTAATCACCCACTTTTCAAAGGGTTGCAACATCATTTGTAGATTCAGAGGAATCTTGTCCCTTTGGGATGGTTTACTTGTTACCTGACATATATCACACGCCTTGCAATGTGCTTTTGAATCCTGATGAAGGGTTGGCCACAACAACCCTGCGCGGAGAATCTTCTGCACAATCACTCTTCCTACATAGTGTCCTCCACAGTGCCCCCATGAACGTTTATGAGGACATTTCTTCGTTCAAATTTAGGTACATACCTTCGTAGTATCTCATCATTCCCCATCTTATATAGATGCCCCATAATGACAGAGAAATCTAGCGCGTGCACCACTGGTTCATTCTTCTGCTGGACGAAGTACTCTTTCGGCGCAGTTCTAGTTGTGAGAAATTGGATTATATCTTCAAAATGTCCATCTGCTACACGAACTACAAAGAGTTGTGCATAAGGTAATCCTTCCTCTAGACTAGTAGGTTCCTCTCCTGTCGCAATACACAAGAGGTGATCTGGTTTTGCATTCACTCATCCAGGTTTCACAACAAATTCAAAATCATATTCTTTGAACAATAAAATCCATCTGCATATGCGCCCCCCAACACAGGCTTATTGACTAGGTATTTCAGCGTGGAATGATCTATATACGTTTTGAAGTGTCCCTCTAGCAAGTAGTGCCAATATTTCTAGAGTGCATACACCATAACTAGTCTCTCGTGTTCAGTGGTGGAATAATTCTTTTCTGCTTTATATAATCTGAGACTTGCGAATTCTATAGGGTGATCCAAGCCTTCTCCACCCTCCTGTGTTAATATTGCCCCCAATGCTATACTTGATGTGTCAACATGGACATGAAACTCTTCCTCCCAGTTTGGGAAGACCAGAATCGACACAGTGACCATCTCTTCTTTCAATGCATCTAGGCTTTTCATACAATCATCATTCCAGTAGAACGTGACATCTTTTTTCAACAGCGTTTCCACTGGCATGGTGATCTAGGCATAGATTTTGATGAACTTCCTGTAGTACCTCATTTTTCCCAAAGTAGAGAGCAGTTGTTTCACACTTTGCAGTGGTTCCAAATTCAGAATCACCACAATCTTCGCGGGATCTACCATCAGTCCCTGTCTGCAAACCACATGTGCCAACAAGTTCCCAAAAAGAATGAGGAACACACAATTCTTGAGGTTAAGTGTGATTTGGTATCTTCGGTAGGTATCCAACATCAAGCATAAGTTTGCTACCTAGTGCTTAACCAGCCCAAATACAGTCGAATCATCAAAATAAACCTTCAAGAACTTGTGAATATATTCCTTGAATTCTACAACAACCACATGCAAAAATATGGTTAGTGCGTTCTTCAAACCAAACGACATGACAGTGTATTGAAAGCAACCCCACTCAATTGCGAAGGTTGTCTTGCTCCTATCCTTCGACGCGATTTTGATCTAGTGGTACCCTAAGAACCCATTAGTGAAAGAATAGGCTTCCTGCCCACCGACATTTTCCAATACCTCATCTATGAATGGAGTTGGGAATGGATCATGCACACAAGCGTCATTCAATTTTCTGAGATCCACACATATTCTTATCTCATCCTTCTACTTCTTTTCCTACACCACCATTGGACTTACCCAATCAGATTCTTCCATCGGCTCAATGATTCCTACTGTGAGCATTTTGTCTAGTTCTACGCAGACCTTCTCCTTGTATTTTGGATTTAAGCGGTAAGGCCTCTACTTAACTGGCTTCACATTGGGCTTTAACGTGATCCTCATCATTCCTAAATCTTCCATGATTTCCTTTAAATCTATAAACTTGGTTGGGAATAAGCCCTGGTACTCACGAAGTAATTTAGCAACCTTATCCACCGTCGTGTTGTCCCAGCAGTCGCCGAGCATTGCAAATTTAGGTTCATCGATCGTACCAATGTTTACCTACTTTGTTTTCACTGGAATGGTTATGTCAGGGTTCTCAATCTGTGGTCCTTGAACCTCACGATGGCCTTCTATTTCTGGAATGTTAATTTTCCGTGGATCTTCATCTTCTTCTTCAACAATTACATTATAACATTCTAGCGCACAACTCAACTGAGTAGCCCATTCAGGATTAATCAATTCTACCGGCTCCTGTGTTATCCTAAAGATAGCTTCTTTTACCTCTTGTAGCGCTTCATCCATGTTGTCCTACCATCTATCCTCAAAACTGAAGGTCATCATGAACTGTTCGTGCAGGATATCCCATTCACCTATCCCATGGTGGAGCTCCATCTCTATATACCAATTCATGGGTATAAAATCTAGGGTATGACAGAATAGGTGCACCCGCTTAGCTTGTGGCTTTTCTCCATAGACCTTCGTCCACTTGTCTAGGTGTGCGTGCGGATCATCCTGTCCATCATACTTGTCTGTTAGTCACATATTAGGTTTCCCAAAATGCATGCACATCATTCTCATGCATTCATGCCAGTCCTAAAATCTCCCTTTGTGCGTACCCCACCACCTCGTGGGCATAGTACGAGGTACCCAATTCAACGCCTGGAAGCATTGTTTTTCCAGCACCTCCCTTTCAAACTTATCTAGGAAAGTATATACCTCACTTAACCCATCATAAGTAGGCAGATCCCTCACTTCCATAGGTATGCAGTGCAACAATCTTGTCATCATATTATAGCTCAACATGGTTACCTCATGTAACCGGTTCTGCCATCACTTTATCTCCTCATCAGAATCCGATGTACAGGAGCTTTCGCACTCCCATGAGATCTGTCAATCCACGGTGGGATTTACCCAATCTTTCTCTCACATACTTTTTTTGTAGATGGAGTCCAAATCATCGTCACTTTCATAGTCGCGCATCGGCTTTGTATAGTGCGATCCTTCAGCAAGGTACAAGGGTATAACTACGCGTAGTGACTTCTTTTCAAAAGTCATCTTGTGCTTCTTCTGATTAATCACCCCGTTCATGTCAGTGGCCCAATCAATTCCTAAGAGCATGGGGTAGGGATTGTTGTCATCAATAATCTCTATTACTTCAAAGTCTGATAGCACTCTCACTCCCTCAATATCCACATTAATTCCCTGCAATATCCCCATAGGTATTATCTTCTACTAGTTCTCCATTCACAACTAAATAGGAGACCACTGTAGTGTAGGCCTCCCCATGTGCCCACATGTCCACTTCGGCAGAACATTTGTGTCTGATACTAAATACATAATTACTTGGTCCATATCATATTATCCAATCTGCACAGTTAACCTCATTTCTCTCCCCGTCCTCCTATGGTGCTTTCCAATATTCTGAACTATGCGCGGTTCTCCTTGTGCGGTCCCAGTGCAGTTGTTTATGAGTTCCTGCAATCCTTTTACAGTCTTACTATCATGTAGTAACTTCATGCATGTTTCCATGAATGTTGTAAGCATAGATGGGTCCATTTTCAGCTCCGGTCTATCTTTGCATCCCAAAGAGGAGTCATCAGTGAAGCTCTGCTTAGATTCCATGAAGGTTTCCTTAGTGTGCTCCAAATCGAACTCCACTTCTTTCGCCAAAGCTTTGCGAACCCAACTACTTTATTCAGGCTATTTTCCTTTGTCATCTGCAGTCGCAATTCCACTTCGGAGCACAATGTTCACATTCAAATCTTCCTTGCATGGCTCAAACCTCATCATCTGCAGGTTCTAAGCCAGGGGAGATAGTAGCGCTCCTTTGTCATGTATCCTAGCTATCAATGTAGGACAATATTCCATCTCATAATCAAACAAGGTACAATACAGACATGAGGGATGCGTTGGGGTTCGTATAATGATGGCATAATTTCCTGGTCCTCCACAATTGTAGCATATCAGCTGTCTGCAAGATATTCCAGGTCCTCCTCCACCTCGGTCTCATCCATTCCCCTAAAATCATGTTCGCGCCACTCCTGCGTTCTGGTCTAGGGGCTGCGTTTCAGTATGAACTCTATATGTGGGAGTTCTATCCATCATCAACTCATAGCTTCTACAAGTTCTTTCATCATGTCCCACTGATCTACAAAAGTTACAAAACAATTCCTGTGAATTTTTTGTAAACTTCGGTAGCAAATCGCAATTGGCTGTAGCGTGTTTCCCTCCTATTTGACAAATCACGCACCACAAATCAGATGTTGCACTAGGTCCTTCTTGTGCCTCCGGTCTTAATGGCATCAGTCCTCCTCACGTGAGATAATTTGGAAACACTGGGTAATGGTCCTTATCATCACCCTGACCCTTGCATTTTATGCACCACACCTCTTGTGCACCTCTGGTCAGGCTATCCTGTCCTGTTTCAGACTCTGCATCTCATGGCATAAGTTTTTCAACTGTGCATGGATCTGCTGAACTCCCAAGTTAGGATCCTGCATGAGGGTCTCATGAAGCCTCATCGCAATCTCTAAGGCCTCTGCCTGAGTCATTAACTTATGTTGTGATAGCGCACTCCTTAATTGTAGCGTTAGTGATGCTACAAACCATTCGTGATGTTGTCCATCTGTCAGATTCATATTAGCTTCACAAATTGTACACCTCAATCTCGGATCCAACTCCAAAAGAGTTTCGCCTGGTAACATCATGATTTCTTCGAACCTAATGATTGACTATGCTTTAGACTTCAGCTTGCTAAATTCTCTATTTAGCACTACTTGTATATCCGTGATTCCCGTATTCAAATTCTCATTAAAATGTTTAATATACTAGGTCAGAACTTGGTCCTGTAGGGTGCTAACCAATGTCACTTTCTTTATATTGTGATCATTTGTGCTTCCCATAGATCTCTTACCATGAACCAAAAATTGTATGGATCTTCATTTCCCAATCCCTTGAACACAAGCAACTTTATTATGCTTGCCATATTGACTCGCAGTGGTGGCGGAGGCAGTACGGGTGAAGATGGAGGTGAAGGCAATGAAGCTATTGGTGGTGTGGGTGTGGGTGCTATGCACGGAATTCTTTTCCTTATCAAATGGATCACACTTTGTGGCGAGAACTTTATGAGTTCTTCCTCGTCCCCTCACTAAGGTGAAATCAAGGGGCTAGTTTCTGGTCCATTATTTCCTTCCTTTCTGCTGGTTTTTCCACTTCGTGTAGCTCCAAACATAAAGGTAATTTCATATCCCTCTTTTCACACAATAGCATTTTAATCCAAGTATTCAGAGACTTTACGTACTTACCTCACGATCCTTTGAGAAAACGTCATTCTATCTCACTATAGCTAACTAAAGTGTCTATCACAAACTCAATAATGAATCCTCCTATGATCTGATTAAGCTAGTGATCAATAGCTCATGCAATCTAATCCTCTTATGCTTCCAATATGCGCACCAACTCTGGGGTCCACACAATAGGATTTTCAAGCTTACACCTTCCTTGGCTATCTTCTAGCTTCACGATCCACTCATACAACTCAGTAGAGAAAGATGCGAAGAATATTTCTCGGATCTTTGGGTATAGGTAGCAGTCTAACCACTCTTCTTTTGTCAGTCGCGGAATCCCATTCTCCTGCACCGCGAACTTGTGAATCCTTCTATCCAACCAACCCTCAATTTCCTTCTCAATTGAATTCTAATGATACGACATCAGACATCTCTATGTAGATTCCTATCCCAACAATAGAACCATTTGTTGGCTTGATGGGGCCTGACCCATGTTCGGAATTAATTAGCCAAACAAATCCCTACACTACTGGCACTTTCGGCATCAGCCTGTGGTGCACAGACTGAAGTCTCACCCGAAGAAGTATGGGGGGATGTTGTAACCAAGTTTCCTCACCCTCGAGATGTCTAAGGGGTCGATTTAGTCCAACTGTGAATACCTTCTCGCAGGTCACTTTGTGCGCTATCCTGACCTACGATACCTTCGCGATCTGTTATAACTACCTTCGCGTAGCCCTCGCCAGGGGTTGAGGTGCTTTGGCACTGCTATGGAAGAGATCTGTGCTATTTCCCCAAATTACATTGTGTATCTTACTTTTCCTCTTACAGATGTTAGTTAACTTCATGTAAATAGATACTTTATCTCACATTTACTTAATCGACACAATCATGTATGTTCATGCATCATATAAACAACAGAAATGTAATCTATACCTAATACATTCAATGCAGAAAATAGTAAATATATACACAGGGATGGTATAAAACTTCTCTTTATTAATGCTTAAATGGTTACAAACTTAACCTTCCATGTGCACTCAACTATAGGGGTCCATGCACTCAGCTGCAGACTACTAGGCATCTATGCACTCAGCTGTAGAGCCTTCTCCTACTCTACGACCCAAAGACTCGACTCTACACCTAGATCTTCTACTCTCCTTCTATTACATAATTATTCTAATTCTATTGACTTCTATTTTCTAACTTAGAGCCTTGCTCTATTTATATAATCCCATGGTCCATGGACCACGGGTAGATCTCTAAAGCTGACATTACATTACAAAATTAAGGGCGGACAACCCTATGACTCATGTATAAACTTCACACTCTGCGCCCACAAAATGCGGAGTCTTTATATTGGATTTACATCTTTTGACTAAAATCTGGGCTTTAAGCCTCAAAACTTCCCTTGGGGGATCCCGTGCCCAACACTTAATAACTGAATCCCTTATTTCACTATCTCAAGACTCGGCCTTATCCTAAAACATTAAGAAATGTTTGCATCGATGTAATGTCCAGAGGTCTAAATGTAGAAATTTAATCTTTGATATGTGGCAAGTCTCTTCAACCAATTAATTTAGAATGGATCAAAAATAATAATAACTCTTCATACAGTGATGACTGCAATGTTCAGAACCAAGAATAGGTTTGAATCTTTAGAGAATTATTAGCAATTCTTCAAATAATATACATGATTTCTTTGTTAAGATAGGTTCAGTGAAACTCTTGCAAAATGAATCCAAGTGAAGCCCTATCCCAAAGAAATATTGAGCCAAAAAAGCGTATTCCTAAAAATAGATTCTTTAATTTGTACTGGTCGCAGATATTTTAGGAAATTCACAAATATGTCCTACATAGAAGCCACACAATTGATAGCATAGATGTCCAGAATAATTGTAACTTCCAATAAATGCTAGTTTAGAATGGAAGGATGCATGTGTATGTAGATATGTTTTCACACTATTCAGAATATATAGCTTGATTCATCAATCCAAAAGACCACATTTTACAACTACGAATACAAGAAAACAAAACCCTTATTAAAACCAAATTCGTTGTCCTTCAGAGATATCAAGCCTCTTGTTGGATTTATCCTTTTACCACAAGGCTAAATACAAAATTAGAGCCAAAAGATATGTGTTCAACTTCAATATACCAAAATAATAAGGTGAGATGTCTGTTTATAGATTTTATTTTGGATCAAAAGGGTGCCTCTCAATTGGTAAGCCGACTTAATAGTCTGAGGAATTTAAAATTAAATCTTTTGGTATAAAAATAAATTTAATTTAAATTTTACTTGGAGCCAAAATATTTTAGGACCATATAAATTTAAATTTTGCTTCGCTCAAAACTTGGACCAAGTCATTTTACTTTCTTCTAAGATTAAATTTTCTCCTTAACCCTTCTTTTCATATTGACATATGCCAAAGTATGACCAAAGTAATGTTTCCACTTCATCAAGGTTTTGGGATATCTCCCATAAGTTGGGTATTTATTCTTCAAACTAGGATAACTCGCAAATTGTGAATGCTCTTGTGTTGTGCCATATACCACCATAATCAACTTGACAAGTAGAGTCTAATGATAATTTTCTTGAGGTTGATTGCACTACTCTTAGTTTTCAAAAAAATATGATGAATTTGGGTCTACTAAGGTTTTTATCCATCCTTCGATTGGATCTTCCAACTAATGAAATCCAAACAAATATTAACTGTGTTCATTAATGGATGTTGACATCAATGACAACACCATTCAACACTGAAAATTCCATTGAACCAAGGCACTCTAGAATACTAAGTCTCATTCATCATGTTACTCGAATGCAACCTTACGCTGCGAGGGAACACGTGATAGATTGAACACACCTCCATTGAGAGGCAATAAAATGTGTGCAAAGGATCCACATCATGGTGTGAGATAGGAAACAATTCAAGTGCACAGCATGAGAATAAAATAGCACTAGAGATTGATAAAACTTAATATTGGAAGTAATTATTATCTCACTGTTGTGAAATCTTACCAAATTTGTGATTACTTGTTAATTTTACAATTGTTTGTTTTATCATAGTGAATATTGTTTATCTTGTATCTTAATCATTGTTTATATGTTTCCAGGATTAACATTACAAAATATTTGATGGAAGTCATGGCTATTCAATTCAAATATGATAGAAGAGTGTAACAAGGACATTATCAAGTTTCTCAAATTCCACGATCTACCTACAGGTCACTACATCAAGAAAACACTGAATTTCCAATTATCATGTATTATTTTGTCATTTAAGTACAAATATTGGAGTCATGAAAAGTATAGAAAAGGGAATATCAAATGTCACTTAGAAGCTCAAGAGCCATGGTGGAATTTTAAAAGTCCTAAGTGAGATAGAGAGTCAATTAGAAGTCGAAAGGTCATGAGGGAGTCCAAAACTAATAGGAGAAGGTGAAATATCACTCTCCTCACTTCTATAAATGTAATCCCATGCCTCATTCAAAGGTACTTTTAGCAATTAAGCTAGGGTAGTAATAGGATTTATACTTTGTGCTTAAGGACCTAAAAGCACTTTCTCTTGGTGGCTTATAAGTGGAGGGATTGTGAGGCTAGTGTTATGTAATGAAGATGATATGAATGACTCTCGTCCCACTATTCAATTTTGAAAAGCTTGTGTACATGTACTTGAATGTGCAACAATATTAATCAGAAGCATTCAATTCATGCATTAATTCGCATACATGTTAATGTCACTTGTTATAGCTACTCATGCTTTGGTTTTTTATGTATGTTGGTTTACGCATTAGTTTCATGTTTATGAACTATTTCGTTTCATGTAGCTAGTGTGTTGGATTTGAATCTTTGTTCCTCATTCAATGTTAATGTTAGTGATTAATTGTGAACTAATTCTCAATTGGTCTCTAGCACTATCCTATTTACATATGTCTTAGTTAGTCTCAATATTTGATTCTTCCTTAAGGAACTCTCTTGCTAATTATGTTATTGTTATGTTCTTGTATCATGTTCCACAAGTCATCAATAGAGGGATAATTTTTTCCTCATCCTTATGACATACTACACTTGCTCTCACACTTATCTCTATATTTCATATCGAAGATAAAACCACACACATGATGGTAGTTGGACTGGTATCTCAGATGGGGCTCCTGTCCCAAATGGTGTGAGATATAATTGGGACTTCATAATGGGGAGATCCCCTACTATTGGAATATTATCATACTATCCCCAATGCCAAAAGGTTTGTTTAGGACAATGTGAAAATCTAAAAGGAAATGTTACAAAATGGTTGTAAACACTAGTACAACTAACAATATGGTGTCTAGGGAGATGGTGGAGAAGTTAGGATTGCAAATGTTGGTGCATCCTACTCCATATTCATTGTCCTAGTTGCATAAAGGGGATTATATTTTGGTAAGTTAACAAAGTTGTGGAGAATTCCACATTGTTAACTATAAATATGCAGTGCTATGTGACATTATGCTTATGGATGTTTGTCAGATTTTGTTGGGAAGGCCATGGAAGTATGGCATAAGATTTTTTCATGATAGAAGGTGAAATACTCTCACTTTCAAAATAGACAACTGCAAACATGTGTTATTTCCCTTGGAAGATAAAGGAGTCAAAGAGGAAGTTGGCCTAAGCATGTTGATGATGAGTGGGAAATAATTGTTGCAAGGAGTCAGGAAGATAGAAGAGGTACAATTTTTTCTAATCAGTAAATCTAGGGTTTTCCTTAAAAATACAAATTTGAGTGAATTACGTACTAAAATTAAAATGATACCAGATGATTTTTCTTACATCATTTTTAACGTGTTTCCAAATGGTTTTACACTTGTAAGAAGTGTTTGTCACCACATATACTAGATACTAGGAGCAATTTTTCAAAATAAAGAAGCCTACAAGATGACAATAAAGGAGAAAGAAGAAGTAGAAAAATAGGTTTATGCGGACTGTGTTGAACAAATGAATAAATAGAGAGAATCTAATCCCTTGTTTTGTAACAATAGTTTTGAGTCTAAACAAGGATCAAGCCTAGAGAATGTGTATGGATTCCATAGCAATAAACAAGACAATAAAGGTACACATTTCATTACCCCGTATGAATGATTTAATGTACTATTTGAGTGGTGCAAATTAATTTTCAAAATTAGATCCGAAATGTGTGTATCACCATATTAGGATGAGAGAGAGAGATGAATGTAGGACTACATTTAAAGCCAATTATGTGTTATATGAGTGGTTGGTTATTCCTTTTGGCTTGACCAATGCAGTTAGTATGTTCATGAGACTCATGAACGAATTCCTTAGGGATTTTATTATAAAAAGTGTAATTGTATATTTGGGTGTTATTCTTATGTTAAGAAAAACTAATGAATAAAACTTGAGGTTCTTGAAGTTGGTGTTGAAGAGATTGTACTGATAGAAACTATTGATAAATTTGAAGAAATGTTCCTTCATGAAAAAAAGGGAACTTACATGAATTTTATAGTCTCTCGAGAAGGATATAATATGGACCGAGAAAAGGTGAAATCTATCAATTAGTGGCCTACGAGAGGAATATTCATGAGGTAATAAATTTTCATATGTTGTTATATTTTATAGAAATTTTATTATAAATTTCATCCATATATGTGCACCTAAGGTTGAGACCACTAAAAAGGAATACTAGTCATTTAAATGTATTTCTACAACTGATCGAGTATTTGACTATTGAAAGAGAATATAAGAGAGAAAATATTTTTAACTATACCTAATTTTCAAAAAACTTTTGAAGTGTGATGGAAGGAATGGAAATTGGTGTTATTCTAATTCAAAAGGATAAACCTGTTTCTTATTTCAAGGAGAATCTGAATGAAAATATACAAAAATATTGTACACTTGACAAATAATTTTACTTAGTAATACAATCCCTAAAAAATGGAGGCATTATCTCTTACATAAAGAGTTTATTTTATATACTAACAATCATGCTTTGTAGTTCATATCCAAGTAGGAGAAGTTAAATAAGAAGCATGCTAAGTGGGTTGAGTTCTTGATTTTTTTTTACTTATTTTCTTGAACATATTAGTGTGAATGGGAATGAGGTTGAAGATGTTTTAAGAAAGTGGGTATTTTGGGATTTTAACATCTCAATGAAATTTATGAGGACCCAACATTTAAAGAAGCCTTTGAATAATAAAAGAATATAACATCGAGGGATATAACTCTATTGATCGAATTATGATTTAGGAGGTAATTTTTTTAAGAGAAACAAATTATGCATTCCATAGGGCTCCATGAGAGATAATTTCGTAAAATAAAAACATAGTGGAGGACTAGCTGGTCACTTTGGGCATGATAAGACATATGTCAGACTAATCCCTTCTTAGTTTTGGCTAGGAATGAGTTTTGATGTAAAGAATCTTGTCGACATATGTAATAATTTTCAATATTCAAAAGGGAATAAACATAATATTGATCTAAATCAACCACCACTATCCATACCATGTAAACCTTGAGATGTGATTAGTATGGTTTTTGTTGTGGGTTTGACTCTTTTCTGAGAAAAAAACAATTCAATTTTTGTAGTGTTGGATAGATTCTAAAAAATGGAACATTTGACTACATGTTCAAAAGCTAATGATGCCATCCACATTGATTCCTTTTATATTTATTATTATTTATTTATTTATTTATTGTCTAAGAAATTGTAAGATTAGATGGGATACCTAGAACTATAATATCAAACTAAGACACAAACTTTGTTGGGCACTTTTTGAGGAATTTATTAAAGAAGCTTGAAAAACACCTTGCATGTAGCTCAAACTATCATCCTAAAACATATGTGAAGATTTACATATTAAATAGATGCTTGGGAAATATGCTAAGATGCACGGTATATAACATAGTAAACAATGGGATCAAGTTCCTATGTAAGTTGAATTTTTCTACAGTGATTCTCCTAACAGGGGAATAAGTTCAATTTCACTCTTTTCGAAATAAGGATATCTATAAGGCCTGGTGTTTGGAGGAGCACTTCATAAAATCAAGTGAATAAAATGATCCTGATCACGAATAGGTGGGAGGCCTTTGGGAGTATCAAATACCTTGGAATTATTGTCCAAGGCTTTTTGGATATCTAGAGAAAAAAATGATTTCAATGTTTGAATCTCGAGTGAGAACAATTGTACAATTATGCCTCATTGTTCTTTCTTTAGAAGATTTCTCATGCCATTAGAGCCAATTATATTTGATGGGTTCCCCCTGATACCCCTTAAGTCAAATACCTTTCCTTCCGAAAAAAAAGCTAAGGAAAAGTGCTTGAAAATCAAAATCTATCACCCCCAAAGACTATAACCATTAGATACCTAATACAACATCAACCCCACCCATTAGAATGTGAAGCATTGACCTATTCAATAAATATCCCCCCATGGTTATATTTATATTATGGAACTTTCCAGAGAAATTTATAGTTCCTCCATTTGCAACCATCACTTGACATTATGATGTTAGATATAGGAAGGAGTTCAATTCCTTGGTTATCTTACAATGAACAAAAATATGGGTACTACCTGAATCAGTCAACAATATTACCTCTTTCTTCTTGATATATCCTTATAGTTTGAGAGTTTTAGCAGTGGTAATTCCTGTCAACGCATTATAAGATATTGTCAGATTCATTTTTTCTTTCTCTAGGGTTCGTTCCTAGTGTATATCCCCCTCTTTTGATGTTTCTTATTCTCTTTCTTCCTCCTCTTCAATCTATGCAAAATAATTTATTATCATCACACTTATGACCTTTAGTGTATTTTCTATTGAAAATGTAACACGACCCTTTTTCTCTTTTTTTCAACCAATTGTTGTGGTGTCAACCTTGTAGGTTATGGAAGGCTAGTAGTAGCAACACTTCCATCTTTATAGTTGTGAGTGGTATACTTCCTTGTTGCAATAAGTTTTCTTTCAACTTTTATTTCTACCTTGAATGTATTCTCCAACGAATTAGGTTCCCAAAGGTGAACCTCATGTTGGACCTTGTCATTTAAATTCCCTACGAGGACATGAATCATATTCTCCTCTGAAATATCATTTACCTTGATATTCAATCTCTAGAAGTCCTCAATATGCTCCATCATTGAACCCTTTTGTTTGATATTTATAAATTGGCTAAAGAAGGTATTTCTCTTTGTATCATCATAATGTGCTACCAATTCTTCTACAAAAATTGTCAAAGCTACAATTGGTTTAGGAGAATAAAGTCATATATACCACACAAATTAATTTTGTTCTAAATGTAAAGATGTGATGTGTACCTTTCATGTGTTTGAAACATCATGTAGATCAAAGAATTGCTACATCTATAGCATACATGTTACTGGATCCTTTGCATAAAGATTCATAATATCTATATTTGGAATGTGTTTCGTCTTAAACCCACTATGGGAGTCTATAAAATCATAATTTGTATTCTTTTTATCCCCATCATAATTTTCTTGGAGTACCTTGTCACCGCTAGGAAGAATTTCTTGTAACAACTTTCTGAAACCTTCCTTCAAACCTTCCAGGTCCTTTTTCATTTCTATTTTTAAAAAATCCCTCAAACCTTCCATACTGAAATTCATAATTCATTCCATGTCACATTCCAAGCCATTCATCCTAACTTCCAGTTTATTTTTTTTCTACTCTTTGCGACAGTGGTTTTTTTTCTTTGTCTCATGATTTTGATATATCATGTTGCATTTCGTCTTGTTGTTCATGTGTCATAGTTGAGATTTTCAATGATATGGATTAGATAAATATATTTTTTTAATCCATATTGATGCATATGGAATCGAAAAAGTGAGGGAATCAGGTCATGGGACCATTTTTACCAATGGGACCTAGTTTGGCAAAAGAAGGGTTGAAACCTTCCTGGAAAATTTTGAGTCATCAAATGATGTTTTTGGGGGATAAAACTTTTACACTTTATAATATAACCATTTCATGATATTATACATACAAAGTTATTTCCAACAGTGCAAGAATCTTGTCAATCAGAGTGTGTATGCAAAAGTTATGCCACATAGAATTTGACCTTCCCATTTTCACACCTATAGTTCGGGAGGATGTTACATCAACCCTAATTATTCATGGAAATGGCGCTAGCCATTGGATTATGATGTAAATATTCTAAAATATTTTATATTGTAACTGTAGTTAAGATTTTATGTAGTCAAAATTAACCACCAGTAGGCTATCTTGTTGTGTTATAACCAGGCCACTAGGAGGAAGAGACATTCGATTCTTTGAAGATAATTTTGTTCCACAGTTGAGAAAATTTAGCTAGGAGAGGTAGGAGTTAGAGCACATAAAGAGGATTTGTGCACTATAGCATCCCACTAGCCATATGAATTACTTATTTGTACCTGTAGCCATATTTCTAGACAGAGAAAGAGAGCAAAGTTACTTGATCTTCCAACTGGGTTTTCTCCCGAAAGGGTTTCCCAAAGAGAATATATTGTGCCTTATGTCTGTGCATGTGAGATTATTTTATCATTCTCTACCTTCTCTTCCTAATTTCCATTTGCATGCATGCACTAGTTACAATTAAATCTATAGATCTTAAAGATTAATAAAACTGTAATAATGTAAAATCTTAGATTTTTAATATAATATTATCAAATCTATTATCACAAAATGTGTAGTGGAATATCTATGGTAGTTTGAATATAATTTGGTATCAGAGTAGGTTTCTTGGGGTATTTTTTGGATATTACAGGGATTTAGATTAGAATGGCCGAAAATCATCAAACCCTAATTATGGTCGACAAATTTGTAAATGAACCTCGTGATCCTATAGAGGTGAGTTTTGTGCGGTTGGAACAACAACTCACATATATAAACCAAAATGTAAGACTCCTCCTATTGACCTTGAATAGAAAGTTAGGGATATTTGGAGAATAGGGGGGTTCAAATGTAGAAGAAGAATAAGAACATGGATTAGAAGACCGGGGAGAAACAGAGAACAAGTCGAAGAAAGGACCCAAAAAAGATCAACCCATATTGAGTTTAGTGAACCAATCACAGTCCCAGTTTAAAATGGAAACAAAATTTGATATCAAACCATACCATGGAAATGTCAACACTCTCAAGATGAACCACTGGCTACAGCAATTAGTATTTTATTTTGGTGTCCATGAAATCGAGGATGGGAAAAAGATCTCATTCATGTCACTAAAATTAGAGGGTCATTCATTAACATGGTAGCACAGGCACACATAAACCATGACATTGGAGGTAGAACCTCTAGTGACTGAGTGGGAGAATTTGAAAACCCTCATTAAGTCACAGTTGTATCCCATTGGGTATGTTGAAATCTAGTTGATCTGGTGGCATTAATTCAGGAAACATTCAGCCTAAAGTGTGTAGGAGTAGAGCACATAATTCGTGAAGATGGCTATAATGTTGGGTATCTCTTGAAAGAACCCATATGTACTCCTCAAGTATTTGGGGGGTGTTGTTGCTTCTAGAGACAACCTCAGATTTATTACAAGTCCAGTGCCAGGTAACATCTATATTTTATGTGTCTTATATGATCTTGAGGAGACCGGAGACATCATATATATTTTATACACATGTAAATACAAATATACGTTAAACAACATGGGTTGGTTCCTTCATCCAAGGACATAAGACATGTATTTTTGGTATCCTTTCACATATACAACTCACATGAATATAGGTATAAACTACTGGAGGCCAAGTAATTCGAGGACCTACAGTTTAATCATCTTTTGCAAAGTAATGAAAGAAGAGAAGGGGATAAACTAACTCATCACATACAACTTAAAACGTCAAGATTTCTAAACTTTTCTAAGTTAAAGATAGACATAATGGATGAAAGAGGGTTGGATGTTGTGATTCATGGAGCGCACTTTTAAATATATAATCTCAAATATACATACAGTCATGTGCATTAACAAATTAATACAAATGAATTTGTAAGAACATATGAAATATTTGTGGTAGCTACAGTTACATGAAATCAGAGAGGAGATGTGGGCATAATGGAATTTAACAAAGAGGTAACAAACTATAGTACTTGAAGGTTTGAATCACCACTATTTAATTTATATCTTGAAAGATGCAAATATGGAAGTCATATAGTTTCAGAAATAACATGTAGTTTTTATTTAGAATAAAGAACCTTTTCTAATTGTTTCTTCCTCCCTTTATAAGGAGAGGGAGAATGTGAAAATTAAAAAATATCTTAAGCTAGAACTTCCAATAGGCTTCATGACTAGCTATATCGGTGCATTGGCTCTATTAGATCCAATTATTACAATAGAAAGATACTTTTTTTTGGAAATAAAACAAAATAACAATATCAATAAAAAAACAACAAAACATAATTAATAACTGAACTAAAATGATGGTCCTATAGAAAATATCTACATGTCACTCTCTTTGTCGGCCTCTGGTTCAACTAATTTTTTACTACATCATGCCTCATGCTCTCTCGACTAGTTCCCTATCACTTTCAGTCTTCACAGTTTTGTTTCTTCTCTCATGAGAAGCGGGAGCAATCACCCATGATAGTCACAACAGATTTTGAACACTGCTACTAACTCATATGTCCCTTCTTACATTCTTTATTAAACCAACGGAACCAATCATGCCCTATGAAACAATCATGCAAGTGTATCAGGGATCAGGAAGTTCGAGAACTTTAAACTGAACATGATTCATAAATTTGCGATCACCAATCTCCTTTGGCCCCTTATGCCTTAGCCTCGGGGAATTAGGTGAAAAATACATGGTAGAAACCTGGGGACTCAAGGCCTAAGCCTTATGGAGCTAAAAGTCCTTTAGTTGGGACGGGGGCCAATTATTTGATATATCGCATTGTAACTGGTCCCAATGCATAATACGTAGTACCAAACTATGTATGTTCCTGGGCCCCTTTTGTAATATTGATGCTCAGAGATCAGGAATGCCTAATCCTTGCCTCTTGTCACACCCTACCAACTCTTGCAATTGTAATATGTGATGCGGTTCGGCCCACGTGGAAAAATGATAAGGGAGGTCCAGTGCGAAGGCTTTAACACATAAAAAGCCTTTAGCAACTTCTCCTCCCAACCATTTGTTTGAAACATAAAGCACACATAATCATGAAACCCTCCTTATGACATCTGTCTACCTCGCCTCAGGCCCATGATATCGAGTGTTTCCCTAATATGCAGCTTTATATAATGTCAATTACATGTTTCTTGATGGTTGTGATCGCTGATATGTGAGCAACCCCCTGCTTCATAGCCCTTGACTCTTTGATTCATTCTAACCATGTGTCAGTCCCTGTATTGGAGCCCCTCAATCAGAGGATCACGATTGGAGGTTTTACTATGGAGAGGTGTGTTGTTCCACTAATCGTTGATGGCCGATTGATGACATCATCACTGCCACATGTCACTTCCTTATTAGTGACACGTGTCACCGGATATGCCCCCATAGGTCCCAGAGAAGTGTAGATCAGTGTGCCACATGTCGTCCATACTGCCACATCATGATAATGTTAGTGCCACATGGCTTTCTTGGGACAAATAGTGCTCTACCACATGGCCCCCTAGAGGAGAGGCAAAGGGCCCGCCTGCCCTCGGTTTTTCACTACCATCCTTTCTAAAATTGTTTTCAGCCCTCCTGGCGCTTTACCACTCAAATATCACAAATCGTGATATCAAAATTTTTCGAATTTGTAACCCTAATCGTTCACTGCTTCGTCAATCACCAATATGTGATGCCCTAGACCTACTGATTGTCGATATGTGATATCGGTGATTTTTTATCAGTGATATGCCGATATCTCTTGAATACGAGGACCTCCGATCTACAATTCACAATATCAGTGATCGCTTAATTGTTGATCTCACTGCCCTCCCCTGTTGTTGCTGGAAAATCCAATTGTGACTTGCGATAAGCCTTACCCTTTGTATTTTTCTCTTTATTTTCTAGATTTCAAAGGTTATCTTCAATCTACTCTAACTTTTGCTCTAGATGTCCATTTTTGAATTTCCATGTAGCATTGGAAAGCTTATTATCAGAACTATCTAGTGGAGAGGGTATGATTTTACTGTGAGAGATTCCATGGCTTGGAAGAGAGCTACAAAATTCTCTTTTATTTTGTCCTCTTTGTACAACTGGAACTTTGTTTTCAAAATGAGACAACATTGGCTCTAGTTGGGGACAGTGCCTTACTTGCAAGGTGCTAAGAACCTCCATACTATGAACTTCTCTTTTTTGGGCATGGAGTATTTTTAAACAAGTGAAAATTTTGTGAAAATGGAACTTTAAACAAAAACTGGAAATTTGATATGGTAATTCGAACACATGTCGGTATTTACAATGAGTGCAAGACAATACCTTTTAATTTTGAAAATAGAGTTTGATTCACCTTCCAGATTTTCAAGTATGTACGTATTATTTCATTTTTATTTTGAAATTTTGAAAGGGACGAACCAAAGTGAATCAAACTTTCTGTGTTTACCTTTTTCTTCCAGTCGGACATCGCATTGAAGAACTAAATCTCTCAATTGAATAGATTGATCCTTGATCATTTTTTCAAACATGGATTTCACCTTCTGTTGGTAATTTGCCAATTTAACTTCCACTTGTTCCCTGTTTCATGGAGCTCAACTAGTTGGTTCATCCTTCGTGTCAAGGCACTTGGTTCCTCCTCAGCTTCTTGTAGTAACTTCGCCACTGACATTGCTAATTGAATTGGAAATATTGTAGCCTTACCATACACTAGCTCGAAAGGAGAATTTCCAATGGAACATTTAGGAGTTGCTCAGTTAGCCTAGAGTGCAAACTTTAATTGGGTGTCCCAATTCCTCTGATTTTCAGAGATGGTCTTCTTCAGCGCTCTCACCACATTTTTATTAGAGGACTCATCTAAGCCACTTCCTTGAGGATAATAGGTAGTGGAGTGCCCTATGATGATATTGAATTTGTAATAGAAGCTGTTGAATTTTTCCAATTTCAATACCTAGGCATTGTCGGTGATGATTTTGATAGGGAAACCAAAACACGATAATATGTTCTCCTCGATTAACTTAATTACCATTGAGTCTATAGCATTTCTGGTTGGGATGGCCTCTACACACTTGGTGAAATAATCTTTGGCCCTTAATATCCACTTATGATAGCCACTAGAAGGTGGGCTTATCTCTCCAATGAAGTCTAGTCCCCACTGTCAGAAGGGTTTGCCCACATCCAATAGGATCAGGGGAAGAGGATAAAGTTTTTAACTCTAAGGAAGGACTTGGCACTTCTAACTTGAACTAACTTTTAAATGCACATTTCCAAAGAATGCATGCCACTATAATCCTACTTTGAAGATTTTGTGAGCTATGGTATTCCATCTATAATGACCTCCAAAAAATAACCCATGAAATTATTCAATCACTTTATGAGTTTCGCCTTCTACTAAGCATAACAAAAAAACTCCCACTGGGTCCTTCTAGTAGAGTTGATCATTGGATATGACTTACTTTTGAGCTTGTAGTCTCAACACCCTATAATTGGATTTGTCCAGCCCTAGTGGGAACCTTAGGAATAATAGATAATGGATGATACTCTTATACCAGGGCTATACCTCATACTTAGCATAGATATTTTTCTCTGCTATTTTAGTCCCATTTTGCTGAACTTTTGTTCTATCTTCCTCTGTTGTCATGTTTATTCCCAAAGCTTGGAAGTTAGATTCTAATAGAATCTTAGCCAACCCATAGCCTTTGATGAGCTTATCGGGTTTTATGTCAAACTCATATTTATGTATCCTTGCTATCCACCTACCCCTTTTTACTTCCCTGTATCCTTGCACAAGGATGCCCTTGACCGCTATCGTTGGGACAAATGTGATGATTTATGACTATAGCACGTACACTTGAAATGCCTTCAAAACTTTGACTAATGCATATGCTTGTTTCTCCAAGATGTTATATTTTATTTGAGCATCCCTCAAGACTTGGTTGAAGAAGGCGACGGGATGCTCATAACCATCTTTATTCTTCTATAGCAAAACTGCAGCAATAGTATGCGGAGAAACAAAAGAAAATATATAGAAAGGTGTTGAGTAGTCAGGGCTGACTAGTATCGGTGCTTCAACAAAATCTTCTTTAATTGTAGTAAAATAATCTCTAGAGGCAGGCCTCCATTTGAATTCATTTCCTTTTTAAGAATATCTATAATACCCTTCACTATTTTAGAATAGTTGGGTATGAACCTTCTCAAGAAATTGATTCTCCTGAAAAGTACTTAGACATCTTTGTTATTTCTATGTAGAGGAATGTGACTGATAGATTGGACTCTTTTAGGATCAATTTTCACTCCCTCTTGTGCTACTATGTGTCCTAGTATCTTCCCTCACTCAGGAAAAACTGAGATTTTTTGGGATTTAAAGATAGTCCATACCTCCTGCATTTCTGAAAGTTGAGCTTCAAGTGGAGGATGTGTTCTTCATCAATCTTAGAGAAGACTGCGATAGTGTCCAAATATACCACTACAAACTTGTTTTTCTCCCATACAAAATCTATATCCATAGCTCTCCAAAACGTGGCCCCTACATTCACAAGACCGAAAGGCATGTGAGCATACATGAAAATTCCCCAAGGGGTGGTGAAAGTAGTCTTCTTCTGATCATCAGGGTGAACTGCCACTTGGTTGTAACTAGAGAACCCATCCATCATGGACATTCTAACTAATCACACCACCTTCTGTAATATATAATCCATCTTGGGAAGTGGTTAATTTTCATTCAAAGATGCCCTATTAAGGTTATGAAAATCTACACATATCTGTATTTCTCCATTCTTTTTTCAGACTGGGACTAGGTTGGCCACCCACTCTATGTATCCTAAAGGCACTATGATTTAAGCCTGTATATTTTTCCTCACTTCTTTTTCAGTAGAGGGGAGTAAGAGTGGATTAATCTTCCTAAGCTTCTTCTTGCATGGTTTTATTCCACTCTTTAAGGGTATCTTATGTTGTATGATGTTAGTATGAAATGCTTTTAAGTCCTCATAACACCAAGCAAAAACATCCTTATAGATTTTGAATATATTTAAATACTTTTGTTTGTATTGTGAGGGGATTCCCTTTGATAGCCTGACCATCCGTGGTTCATATTTTGAGTCGATATTGCAATCTTCTACTTTCTCGTGCATCTCTGGAGCCATTTCTTTGGAGGTTACATCATTTTGGTTAAATAATCTTTCCGGTGGAACTAGCCCATGAGGAATAGTATTTCCTTTTATTTGTAGAATTTTCTGTCCAACCACCATGTTCTTCCATGAAGTTGGTTCCTGATATGCATATTTTTACTCTTCCTAATCAATAGTCGAGCTAGTGAACTCTCCAACTACTTCTATAACTAGTTTGATCTTCTCATCGTCCTCGAATACCTACTAGTGCTTGACATTATCAAGTATAGAGAGTCTGTGTCCGACCTCCACTTCAGACCTGAGAATCAGATTTTGAGGAGATTTGAAATTTCTTTCCACTATAGCAAGAGAATCGACCATTATTTTTTCTTCTTTGGGAAGAAATTGGATATTAAAGGCCAGGAAGAAGTTATAAATTAAATCCCATTCTTCATTTCAGTAAGTCCTTAATCTAGGGTGTTTAGGCTGGCATTGATTTTGGATATGCTTTACAATAAGCTTGAAGTCTCCATGTAGAGTTAAGCATTCAATATTCATATTCCTCGTTGTTTGTAGCCCAAGGAGAAATGCTTCATACTCTGCCATGTTCTTGGTTGCCTGAAAATCCACCTTGAATGAGAGGGGTATCAAGTTTCCCTCCAGACTTACCAACAATACTCTTGCTCCATTTCCCTCTTTTGAATTCGCTCCACCAAAGTATAATTTCCATACTTTGTTTTTATCTTTGTGCTGGTCATCTAACTAAGTCGTTAGATGAACTTGTGTTCATTCTAAGATGGTCTCGTCTTCTTCTTGGAACAAGAAGGAGAGGTCACATTATTTTCCATACATAGGAGAATTCCTAAAACCTTCAGCTAGGGTCACATTTTTTACAAATCCAGACTCTCTGTACAATCTCCTTTCTTCACCTCCAAAAGTGGGAATAGTGCCCTAATTTAGATATAATTTGATAGAGCCCCCCACCTTGGAACCCTAAGACCTATATAGGAGCATGTTGAATCTAGGGGGAATATTTGCCACTACTATATCCATCACTACGCTCTTCATAGGGATCTGACCTAGGTTTACCACTAGATATTTTATCATTCCCAAGCATTTAACCCTCTAGGAGTCAAAGGAGTATAGGTCCTTGTAGGGTTTGGTCATCTCCAAGCCAATTTGGTCCATCACGGCTAAGGGCATGAGGTTATGTGAGGCTCTAGAGTTCAACATAAAATTGTGCAATAAGAGGTCATGAATTACCAGGGTCACATTGAAGGGTGCATTGGAAGGATCAAGTCCTTCAACATGAGGCCCAAAGACAACCATTGGTATCTCTTCTTCAAGGTTTAAATGGTCATGGGTGGGTATTGAGGTGGATGAGAGCATGAACTGGGAGACTTGAGATTTATAAGTGGGTTGTTTTAGAAGTTCAGTTAGGGGAACATGGATCTTTACATTCTCAATTTCCTTCTAAAAGATTGAAAGTAGACTAATCCTTTTATACACCTCCCAAATCTACCCCTCTTTCTTTATCACTAGTATATTTTATCAGAATAGGTGCCTTCTCTTCTGTGTGTTCCTCTAAGCTATTTCATTCCTTAGTCAAGAAGACTTTTACTTTGGATATGTCAAGGTTTAGATTCCCTTTTCCTTTATTTAACATTGGGGAAATTTTTGGGGAGAAATTTCCTCTTGCTATTCAAGTTCCTTCAACCTCTTTTTTGAAGATCTCAGGTCATACTCTCAATGTAGTTGTGCTTGCATGAAGTATAAAAATTGATTACAATAATCCCTTATGTTTTCCTCATTTACTACAGCTTCTTTATTATGGCACATCTCATGGTGAGACATGCTTTCTTGTTTCTCTTAAGATAAGGAAGAATACAAGTTTCCTTGCATCTTAGGTGTATCTAGTGATTGATCATCCAGATAATATTCTATGAATATAGGAGGAGGGATTTGATCGAGTTGACCTATTCTTTCCCTTTGAAGTATCTACAATGGTGGCCTTCTGTATTGTGGGTTATAACCCCAGTTGTTACCTTGAGCATTTTGTTTCGGGAGACTCTTGTTCACAAGCTCAAGCTTCACCACCTTATGAGATAAAACCTTAATGAGTTTATCCATCTCTTCCCACATTAGATATGGTAATTCTTTAGCTTTACCAGAGGAGGAATAATGGGACCATTTTCCCAATCTAAGGGGTGTGTGTGTGTGTAGAGTTGGATGATGTTGATCTAGGAGTATTTTAATCTAATTTAATTCAAACTTCTAAACTAACTCTATGCTATTGTAATCTAATGAGAAACAACACATCTAATCTATGCTAACCCGGGGTGTATTTCTTCTATTATGCAATCTAAAGAGATTTCGAACAATAACTGGTAATAAAGATCATTCAGCTATCATAAGAATAGAAATCAATTAAGATAAACCATTCTGCATAAGAAGTTAAACAAAACAGTTGTGAACAGCATATCGCATAATAAGTTATTCATATATCAAGCACAAATAAATGACTCCACCATACAAAAGTGCCAAATGGTAACCCACACATTCATGCATTAACATATAAACAACTGAAAATTGCATATCACTTTAAGAATATAAGCAGAAACTGGTCAAGAGATAAAAGTACCATTTATGACTGGTTCCACTCATAAGCTTCAAGCAATAACGATTTATCTCTACTTGTTCTAACATCTACTAAGAGTACAAAAGTGCAACATCAGTAGCAGACATTAAATGCAAACATTGATAAATCGCGATCCATCCATTCACCAAAAACCCCCTCCGAGGGTGCAAAAGTGCATGTTCTGAGGACAAGTTTTTTGACAAATTTCCGGACCCTTCTCTAAATGCATGAGAAGGGTTAAAATACTACTTCCTAATTCTAATAATAGTATTATTACAAAATTTAGGATGCGGTTTTCAAATGACCGTCCTTTTTCTAATCTAGTTAAAAGAAAAAACAACATTCTAAATAAGACTACTTCTGAACTTGGTCCTTAAAGTTGCAAGTGTTCAGCATGGGCTTGAGGAGATTCGGCTGACTGATTTCAGCACTGAACTGGGCTGTGAAAACAACATCTACGAGAGCTGGAGCTACTTTTTCAGCCGCATTTGTGATGCATTTCACCATCATCCATTGGCTATGCGGCTTGACCAAGTACGTCCAGTAACATTCCCAATTCAACCTGGCTAATGCTTGGATTGCTCTCTCCTTTGCCTGCACTTTTTGCTTCCATTCTGCTTCCAGTTGTAACATATTTGGTAGGTACCCCGGGGTGGTCTCTGCGATTAAATTGGCCCTGTGTAAATTCTCATTTACACAGTCGATGAGAATGCTTGCCTGTGTAGCCGCTGTCTCCGCTGCTTGCTCCGCCTGCCTGATTTGATCATCCCATTTATTAAAGAGCAGTTCTTTATGGTTTTCGTTTATCCTGGGTGCACCTGCTCTTTTTCCTTCATCATCATCCTGCCAAGTTAAATATTCCGTCACCCTTCTGTCACTCTGATCATAGTCACTCCGCAAATCTACCACCTGATTGGTGATTTTATCACTAAGCTCGCAATAGTGACTCCACTGTGATATTTTACATCCCAACTCTTCTTGTTGCTGCAGTAGTTGCTCATTTAAGCCAATAGTTTCTAAAATAAATTCTGCCAGCTTAGGCTAATCTTTATGCATTTCTTGTAAAGTCTGCAATTGTTTTCCTTTCTCGTCTAGACTTCTTTGATAACCTATATGCATCTGTTGAAAGTCTTCCTGCAGCTTCTCGAGCTGTTTGGAAGCTTCAATGTTAGCATTGGCTTGTTGCAACTATTATTGTAGCAGTTGTATTTGATCTTCTTGTTCTTTCAATAGTTGTTGAACTTCTGATGCCTTATCAATAGTTTCAGAAGCATATGCTCCTGCGATTTGAGACAGCTTAGTGAGGTTTTCAGTCGGGTTATTATTGGGGTCTTTCCATAAGACGTCCAAATGTTCAGCATCTTGTGACAGTGTATTTTCTAGTTTTCTTTTCTTCCTCTGCCTCCTTACAACTGCTTTGTGTTGGGGACTATAGAATACATCCAGTGGGGGAATTTCTTCTACATTAAGTAGAAGCTCAGAAGGTGGAGCGATAGGAATGTGCTCTGTTTCTGTGACACTGCTGACTATGGTCGGAACAACTTCTTGCACTACCTATGTATTGTTCACAGGTGTTTTCAGGGCTTTCCCTTCAAGATTGATCAATTCATTGAAGGTTTCCCATTCTTTGTCCAGTTCTGTTGTGACGAGTGGTGCTTCGATGACAGGAGGGGGGACATCTCTTGGCGGGGAGGCGGTAACTTGCTGTTGAGACATTGCACTTGACTGAGCTGTATCTTTAGTTGTTTCTTTGTTTTTTCCTTGGTCGTATCCAGACTCTTTAGGATGCTCAGCCACTCCTTGCACAGCGTTGGATTTAGATCTGTAATTGCTAGAGTTTTCGCTGAGGCTAATGCTTGGAGTTGGTTCTCTAGCAGGCGGTCGCAGCTTCTCTAGAGGAATATTGGCCAGCCTTCTTTCCCTATATAACATGAATTTTTGGAGGTCATCTGGAGACAACCTCGACCGAGCTTCCCGCAAAATTTCTTGGAGCGAACTTCTATTCTGAAACAGATCATCAAACAAATCTTTCTTTCCAGAGAACACTTTTATTTTGACGTTCGTTGTGAACTCTTGGGCAACATCATTTGGGTCAAATGGCCTTGCTGGGAATTTAAATAATTGAAGACACGTCACATTCTCCACTTTGTCGAAAGCGTGTCCTACATTGAACAATGAGAAGGCCCCACAAGCTACAGGAAATTGAGGAAATATGGCCTTCTTCTTGTCTTTTAGGTCTTTGGTCAGACCGCCTTCTGAACAGGTTTGATAAGCAATTTCTCGAGCCAAAAGTTTATCAGGGATATATAGAGGTAAGACATGTGGAGGTACAGTGCTTCCAAAAACTCTAATATAAGTAAACCATTCTTCCCCGCACCATCTCGCGCTGGGGATGATGTTGATTTGTGCCTCGGGAGAGCACCTCGGGGGGTCTTTATCATACATTATTCTATACAAGGGTAAAATAAGCCCGTGGCAAATCTGGTAGAAGTGAGGGACAAACTGAGAATCCCATAACACCTTATGATAAACATGGATAGGCAATGGGTCTTGGGTAGTCATTTCCAACCCATAATAGGGAATTTAGACACAAGACAAACAAAATCCATAACATATGCAGACAGATAAAAAGGAGGATAGACCCTTTGAGACAAGGATCTTTTAGACCGGTAATTGATAACAGCCATGTATAGATTATCAGAAAGGATTTTGGCCCAATCTATAATATCGACATTTGTGGCAGCATCAATTAATGGTAGCCATTCAGACGAAAACTTGTTGATATCTGGCATCCCAAATAACCTACAAAGCATGGCCGCAACAAAACAATATGGAGAGGTGAGGGAACCAGTGCTTTACATACCATTTTTGTCCTTTTTGAGCGGCTCCTCTTTTCTAGACCAATCTTTGGTGGTCTCTGATAGGTCTGGGTTCTCCACTACGAACTTCTTAACGAATTGTGCGTTATAGGTCACTTGCGGTTCAGGAAGATGATACATAAGCTTCAAATCTTGCACAGCAAACGATCCGATTAGCGCGTGTCCTTGAACTTTGAATTGTCTGTTGTTCATGTATGCATCATTCAGTATCCACTTGATCATATCCGTATATGGTAGAATTTTGGGTCTTGCCGCTATCCTGTGAAGAAATGAACATGCTAGGTCCTCTAAGGACGCCTCAGAAGAGTGTTGTGAGCCCGCGGCAGTAGCAACCTTCATTATTCTAGGATTTTCCTCTTCTAGCAGCCTGTACATGCTTTCGCATGTTGATATTCCTGCGTCTTTGTTACAGGCTATGTCTGTATACAAAGGCGCCATCTCCTTCGTCTTTTCCTTTGCTTCGGAGCTTTGAGCTTTATTTTTCTTTCCCATTTCTTCCTGCGTTTGTGTTTGAATCGTCTTAGCTCTTCGTTCCTGTAGATTACGAGTGAAATGGAAATGACTGATCCAGAAAGGTGATGGGAGAGTTTTAAATGCAAGAGATGTATCGAATATGCCACCTTACGTGAATTAAATCTCTACAAAGGCACGCGTCTTTAATTCACTTAATAACTGACAACTAATTCATTTACTATCATTAACAGCGCATGATTTCGAGTCAGATTATGGTAAGTGGGTTTTCTTTGAATGGCGTGCCCAAAGGATTCGTAATGAAGTGATTTATGATTTTCTTACGTAACCTCGCATATCGCGCGATCGCAAATCGCACCATCGCAAACCACACTATCGCAAATCGCAAGGGTGCAATATCACAGTGATCGTAACATCGCAGATCGCAGAAGTTTGATGTTTTCCAAATCTTACCAGCTCATTTCTGCGATATGCGATCTTGCGATCGGCGTTATCGCAGATCAGTGAATCTTTAAGTTTTTCTTTATGAGTATTACTTTGTTGCGACGCGATGTTATTCTTAACATGAGGATCTTGCGCATATCGATATTTAAAGAGAAATGGAGGTATTTCCTATCTTTTTGCAGTGAGACTTTAAAGGTTTTCTCCTTATCATAGACTTAGGTTTAAAATATTCAAAAGACTTACCTAAGCCCATGATGGTAACCTTATTTTGAGGAAAGGAAACTCTTGTTTTTTCTAAAAATTAACTAAGGGTCCCCATTCATTTAGTATTTTGGTCAACACTTAAATGAACTAAGGGGGGGTGTTGCTGGCCACAACAATTGGTGATTCACTTGGGAGAACCAGTTATCTCTGATCTTCTATTGACGCTTTCAAACTCCTGAAAAAAAAAATTTCTCAGAGAACTTAAACTTTATTATAAAAAGATAAAGCATATCATACTTCAAACTGTCAATGATGTTTTGTTTCAACCTCTTTCTATTTTAATTACTTGCATCCTCAGCTTGTCCTTGCATTTACATCAGCCATTACTTGGTCTTGTAAAACATAAAATAAAGTTTCCCCTGTGTAGCAGCCTTTTTAAATATGCTCCTTTGTCACAGGTAGAGCCTCTGCTGCCAGCAGGCGTCCATAGCCTCGACAGGGTTACCTATTACCCAGTAATGATCCTTTATCCTGCTTAAGGTTATTTACAACTTTTTTAGAGAAAAACCCATTTTGACACTTTTTCCTTTTTATTCTCTAAAGAACAATGTCTTGGTTTGGTGGCAAAATTATGACACAGTCATTCACTTGATTTACACTTTTGCTGAACAAGCTGGCTCGTGATGAGACCCCTTGTCTTTTGATTGCAACAATCTTGAGTCGTTGCCCTGTTTTGGTGGACAATATCGGCAAAGTCAGCAAGTTGTAATATCTGTGATCATGATAAGCCGGCTCGTGATGAGACCTCTTATTCTTTGAGATATAGTGTTTCTTTTCGGATTGTTCCTCTGAATGTTGTGATCTCCTTTAGCAGGGAGGAAGTCAAATTCTCCTTCCTTAAGAAAGTTCTGGACGAAAATGATAGAGTTGTTTGGAAATGGCTGTTACTACAGAGAATCTTTATTTCATTATTGATACCTTTCATTGTACTGACATAAAACAATTCCTTCACCAAGATAGCTTTCTTCAAATTTCTTGGAGTTGAAACTAGCATCATATCTGGGTTAAAGTTCTATTGATAACAAAGATTAAGTTTTTAAAAGATTTGTTGTTCATAGAAGCACAAGTTCAAAATCTTTGACAGAGAAAAGGTGTCTTTAGTAAATGTCAAATGTTGTTAACCGTATCAAATCTTATTATGGAGAAAAATATTTAACTATTATGAGAGGTAGACATTTTCTAGGGTCATGCACAGAATAGGGATAATCCCTTCTCTTATTTTTCCTATCAATTATCAAAAGTAAACCTAACAACCTAGCTAAATTTCTCCTACTCCTATTATAACTATATACAGAAAATTAGCTAGGTGAAACGATATTTCCAATGGGACCATCTCTTCATTTTTATTCCTAGCTATTTGTAACTTCCAAACATCAGTATTAAGAACCAAATTTCCTTGGACTGTTAATGTTGGATGTGGAATAAGAATGCGTGACTTCAGTTGGAATTCTGTCTGATATTTCTTTCTCATGAAAACTTCTTTCCAACTGGATACCTATTGGATCATAAAAATTAGGTTGAACTTCTGTTATGGATTGATGATCTCGTAATAGGAAGGATGATAAGCCAGGTTGTGAATATGATTGTTTAATTTCAATGGCTTGTAACCTACTGTTCATTAAAGCTGAGCTTTTAGCGATTTCGTTTAAAAGGAAAGTTTCCATATATAAATCACTAAATAGTTCGATGCAAAATATATGGAAATTCCCAGAAAGATCTTTATCAATTGGCGCGAATGGCCAATAAGTTTCGAAAGGTACTTTCCTTGGTTGATGGTGTTCTGGATGCCAAAGAAGTTTCTTAAGAAAGTCTGACATTGATTGATCTCGGAATTGAGAAAGTTCTATACTTCCTTGACATAGCTTAGCTTTCCAAAATGGTGGCACATCTTTCGAATGTTCTTTGATAAGATGCTCAACATGCCACAATAATCTATCAAAAGTCTGAAAATTTAAAACAAAATTCGATTTTGTACAAAATGAGTGCAAGTGAGAAAGAAAGGAATGATTATCTGTACAAATAGTGTTACAGCACAACTGGGATTTACTTGTAATATCTTGCTTCTCACAAGAACTGGCCAGAATTATGGGATCCGAGCAACTTTGAATTCCGTCTTATGAATCAGAAGATAAGTTATGATTGTGAACAGGCATGGAGGTTTCCTCATGATATGAATCATAGATCGGGGCATTGTCTTGGATAGTAAAATCATGCAAATGATCTTTTACTTTGAAATGAGGGTTGACTGATATGATTTCTGGATTAGGATATCTCTCATTATCTGAGCTTAGTTGAGTTACTTGGGATAACTCAACAACATCATCGTTGTCAAAGTAGCTATCATAAATGATTTTACAGGTTTCCCTAGATTTCTCTTTTTCATCATATATTTTCAAACAAGGAAGGTCAAGTGGTTCTTGTTTGAAAATGGCCAAAGGATGTTCTATAGCTGTCTCTTTATCTTGAAAACCTAATGATGGCTTGTTTGAATAATCCTCTATGTTTTTTGGGATATCTTTAATATTGAGAGGGGAGAAATTATCATCACTAAAAACATTAGGATAAAGAGAAAAATGCGATTCTGGAACAATGCATTTTAAAACATCATGGAAAAATCTTTGTTCATCAGATTCATCATAGACATCAAGCTTTAGATCATACCTTTGTGTATTGATACTTTTTGAAAGAGAAATAGTTTGTTGTTCTAACCTTGGCACCTGCATTTGTTGATTTGCAATGATATTATCTGACCTTGTATCAAAGTCATCTCCTGGTTCCAAGGTAGGCTTTCCTCCAGCATTCTCGCTTTTGTCTTCTTGCATTAGAGCATGCATGACTCCCAGGCTCTGGGGACTTTCTTCATCATGGCTGATTTGTATATTCAACTTGGAATCCTCATTCATATTAGAAGAAAATGAGACAAAGGTTGAACTAATTGTTGGCATTATGATTCAGGTGTTGTACTTGATGGCAAACGCCTTCAGGTGGTAAATCAAGAAGGACGCAGGAAATTTTGTTTAGCAAGCGCGTCCCCGCAGGTATTCCATACAGAACCCGCGTCTAGGGACACCGGCCAGCCGTTCAGAAGGTGCGTCCGCCCTGTGCACACATTTCAAGGTAGAGAAAAACTCGTGGGGGCTTCTTGTGTGGTATCTAGCCGACGGTTGCGTGTTTCTCTGGTGTCGGCTCGTGGTATTGTTCCACGCTTTGGGGAGAAGCTTGCCTATATAAAGCAAAGGAGTTCATTTGGATTATGCATCATCTTGGTTGATCATCTCTTGGTGTGATCTAGTCCATATCTTTAAGGGTAAATCTTCTAATGGACTACGATCTATATGGCGCATGATCAGATCTGTGGATCTGAGTGTTTGGGTTGGTTCTGAAGTCCTCTTATCTTCTATATCTAAAGGGATGCAGATTCAGTGAAGGGAAAGTGCGCCGGGACGCAGTACAGTAAAAGATCAGGTGCGTCTCTGAAGCAAAGGACGCGGCGCGACTGTGGTATTGGGTGCGTCTCTGAAGGAAAAGACGCGGTGTGATAGTGTTGATGTGTGCGTCGGTCGCAGACAAGCAAAAGGAACAGTGCGTCTGCACGCAGAACAGCATAAGGTATACTGCGTCCAGTCGCAGGCCACAGAAAGAAAATATGCGTCCCTGTCTCAAGATGATCTGTTAACTGTATATTTCTGTTCATAAGGTGTTCTGGGTTGTTTCTGTAATTACTGATCTGATATATGTAGTAGACTGTATCTGTTGTATTCTTGTTGATCATTTTGAAAAGAAGTAGGGGGTTGTAGCTCCCTTCCAGGAGAAGTCTGGAAAACAAGAAAGAGTTGTAGCTCTTTGCAGGTTGCAGCCTGCGTGCTGGTAAAGGACTGCACCAGTACAAAATCATTGTAAAAAGAATTTCTTGAAAGAAGATAGAGACATTATTGCAGCAGGTGGTTTTTCTCCCGCATTGGGTTTCCACCTTACATCTTGTGTTCTTTGGTGTGACTGTCTATTTTCTTTATTCATGCTCATTGTTTTATGGTACTGATATGCAAGAATATTTCAAAAGATCAAATAAGGAAGATTTGGTAAATTGCTAGATAATACTGATTCCCCCCCCCCCCTCAGTATTATTTCCAACAATTGGTATCAGAGCGGGTCCTTCAGAACAGCTTGATCGCTTGAAGGTAGATCGTTCATCATGAGCAACTACGAGAGAGAAGCATCAATCAGGCCACCCGTCTTCGATGGAACAAACTTCAATTATTGGAAGGTAAGAGTTACTGCATATCTTCAATCTCTTGGTACAGAAGTTTGGAACATTGTAGAATCAGGCTATGCCTTTCCTTCAGTTACTCCTACAGATCCAGCTGAGAAAAAGCAGTATGAAACAAATGCAAAAGCAGTCAGCACTCTATTAGGAAGTATATCTCAAACAGAGTTCATGAAGGTCATGCACTTCAAATCAGCAAAAGAGATATGGGACAAAATGATCACTAGCTATGAAGGAGATGAACAGGTAAAAGAAGCTAAACTTCAAACTCTCAGGATTCAATATGAGACTCTCAAGATGTATAATGATGAAAGTGTGGCTAATTATTTTCTTCGAGTAGATGAGATTGTTAATTGTATGAAAAATTTGGGTGAAGAAATAAAAGAGACTATAGTAGTTCAAAAGATTCTAAGATCTTTATCTCCCAAGTTTGAATCTAAAGTATCTGCAGTAGAAGAAAAGGAAAATCACCGTGTTCTCACTATGTCTCAGCTGCATGGAATTCTAACTGCTTATGAAATGAGAAAGGGAGGTCCATCAGATAGAAGGGAAGCTGCTTTTAAAGCATCAGGCAAAGAAGATCACTATGAAGCATGTCATGTTCCAGAAGAAGAGGAAGAAGAATCAAACTTTGTCAGAAATCTTCAAAGGGGTTCTGGAAGGTTCAGAGGTAAGCTACCTTTCAAATGTTTTGCTTGTGGAAGAGTAGGTCATTATGCTGCAAAATGCTCTTATAAGGATAAAGGAAAGGAACCAGTTAGATGGAACAAGAAACAGGGTACAAATAAGAAAAGCTACTACACCCATGAAGATAGCGATGGCTTATCAAACAGTGATGAAGATGAACAAGGTAACAAATATAGATTGTTAATGGCATTTGAAGATGACAATTATGAGGATGCTATAGATGTGGATAACCTTTATGATGAAATTACTAGACTCAAGAGATGTATAGAAGAAAAGAACATGATTATTGATACTCTACAATTTCAGATTGATGAAAAGGAAAAACATCTTGAAAAATTAGAAGGTGAAATTGTTGGTCTTAGAAAAGAAATTGAGAAAACAAAAACTATTAATCTCAAGTTTGTCAAAGGATCTGAAACGTTGAATGAGATTATCAGTGTGCAGCGATCTCCTCTAAATAAGACAGGTCTGGGCTACAATGGAGAAACTTCTCAAGCTTCCACTTCAAAAAGTTATCTTGATGCCGCAAGAAGAAATGAGCAAGAACACAAGGAAGATCATCAGGTAAAGCAGGGACAAACTTCAAACTATCAGGGACAATCCAGCTTAAGGGTGAACAAAAGCCACAACCAGCCACAGGTAAAACCTTCTCAATTTGGTTCAAGAATAGATGAAAATAGAAATTACAATCAGTCAGCTGGTAGATTCAATAATCGCAGAAACTTCTTCAATGGACAATGCTTTTCTTGCCATAACTTTGGTCACAAAGCAGCCCAATGTGTTGCGTATAAAACAATCATGACTAGGGAAGCTCAAAAACAAAGAAGCATGACAGGGAATACAAAAAGGACCTATAACAATTTTTCAGCTCTTGAAAATGAAGTTGAATGCTCTATTTGCAATAATTTTGGACATGAAGATGTTGAATGCAGAAGCAGGTTTCCGGAAAGAAAGGTACAAGAACAAAAAAGGGAACAAACCTCAGGCACCAAAACATGGAAAATAAAGGAACCTCAAACAGAAAGATGTGGGATAGCATTCTATGCAGAAGGACAAGAAAATCTATGGTACATTGACAGTGGATGTTCAAAGCACATGACAGGTGATAAAGAAAAACTTGAATCTTATTCTAATTTAGAAAAGGGAAAGAAAGTCTCTTTTGGAAATGATACTCCTGCAACTATAAAAGGAAAAGGTATTGCTCCTTTAAAAGAAGATGTTAAGGCTGGAAATGTTTTGTTTGTTGATGGACTAAAGCATAATCTTCTAAGTGTAAGCCAGATGTGTGATCAAAGAACCGAGGTTATATTCAGATCAAATGGATGTCTTGTTCGTGATCTTGATACAGGTAAAACAGTTCTCAAAGGAAAAAGAACTTCAAATAATCTATACATTTTTGATGAAGAACAACAACAATGCTATTTAAGCAAGGATGAAGAGCACTGGTTATGGCATCGAAGATTGGGACATCTAAGTTTCTCACAAATAAGGAAAGCTTGCAAATATCAGGCAGTTCGCGATCTTCCAGATATCAAAATTCCTGACAACACCATGTGCAGATCATGTCAGTTTGGAAAACAGACTAGAACTAACTTTCCAGAGAAAGAAGGATCAGCCAGTATGCCTCTGGAGCTAGTACATACAGATGTATGTGGACCATTCAGAAAAAGAACACCTAGAGGAGAGGAATACTTGATATTATTTATTGACGATTTCTCCAGGTTTGTTTGGTTGGGACTTATGAAGCACAAAGATGAAGCTTTCGAAAAATTCAAATCCTTCAAAGCCTTGGCTGAAAATGAATCAGGTCACAAGATTAAGTGCCTCAGATCCGACAGAGGTGGAGAATTTACTTCAAATGAATTTTTCGATTTCTGTGATGAACATGGAATAAGGAGAGAATTTTCTACAGCTAGAACTCCTCAGCAAAATGGAGTAGTGGAAAGAATGAACAGAACAGTCCAGCAAATGGCTCGTGCTATGCTTGATGAATCAGGAACTCCTGCAACCTTCTGGGGTGAAGCTGCACATGCGGCAGTTATTATTCTCAACAAGACAAATGTTCGAGTGAACAGCACTCAAACTCCTCATGAGCTCTGGAGTGGTAAAACTCCTTCAGTAAAGCACTTCAAAATCTTTGGGAGCAAATGCTATATCAAAAATACTGAGGAGCAGCTTGGCAAACTTGATCCTAGAGCAGATGAAGGAATTCTTCTTGGCTACTCTCCACATAGCAAAGCATACAAATGCTACAATAAAAGACTTGGCAGAATTGTTGAAAGCATTGATGTAGTGGTTGATGAGAAAGGATACATTCCTAGGCAAATACATCGTGAAGACATTGAAGAAGATGAAAGCTACCCTCAAAGACAGAATGATGAAGAAGAAGAACCGCAAGAACAATTTCAAGACGGACCTCACGAAGAAGCAGAAGAAAGAACAAGAATAGAAGAAAAGACTCCATCCAGATATGTTCAAAAGAACCATCCAGAATCTCAGATCATGGGACAAAAGGAAGCAGGTATACAAACTAGAAGAACAGTTGCAGAAGCTTCAAGTTATTTGGCATTACTCTCCTCTACTGAACCACAAAATGTGAAAGAAGCATGCAAAGATGAATGTTGGGTGAAAGCAATGGATGAAGAACTTGAGCAAATCGAAAAGAACAATACTTGGGAGCTGGTTCCTAGACCAAAGGATAAGAATGTTATCGGAACAAAATGGGTGTTCAAAAATAAATTGAATGAAAATGGAGAAGTAATTAGAAACAAAGCCAGACTTGTTTGTAAAGGGTATGCACAGCAAGAAGGAATAGACTTTGAAGAAACTTTTGCTCCTGTTGCAAGACTTGAGGCCATCCGAATGTTTCTTGCTCTCTCAAGTTGTCAGAACTTCAAAGTATTTCAAATGGATGTGAAATCAGCTTTTCTGAATGGAGACTTGGATGAAGAAGTGCACATTGAACAGCCAGATGGTTTCATTCTTGGAAACGATCCAAATCTTGTATGCCGATTAAAAAAGGCTCTCTATGGTCTCAAACAAGCTCCAAGGGCTTGGTACTACCGGTTGGACAAATATCTTCATCAACAAGGTTTCTCAAAAGGTTCAGCAGATAGCAATCTTTATATAAAAATTGAAAATGACAAATTACTAATACTTGTTGTGTATGTAGATGACATTATTTTTGGCAGTAATGAAGAAGCTATGAGTCAAAGCTTTGCCTCAGTCATGCAGAAAGAATTTGAGATGTCCTTGCTAGGAGAACTGACATACTTTCTTGGTTTGCAAATCCAACAAAAGAAAGGAGGAATCCTTTTATCTCAAACCAAGTATCTCAAGCAGATTTTGAAGAAATATGGCATGGAAGATGCAAAACCAGTATGTACACCCATGGTCACAGGATGTAGTCTCAGTGCAAATGACGAATCTGCAGCAGTTCATCAACCAACCTACAGATCTATGATTGGAAGTCTACTATATTTGACAGGTACCCGACCAGACATCATGCATGCAGTTGGAATAGTTGGAAGGTTTCAGGCAAATCCAAAGGAGACTCATCTTCAAGCAGTAAAGAGAATCTTCAAATATCTTCAAGGGACTCAAAATTATGGCCTATGGTATCCTAGAGATCCAGATCTCACTCTTCATGCTTATACAGATGCAGATTGGGCCGGAAGCGTGGATGACAGGAAAAGCACAAGTGGTGGTGCATTCTTTATGGGTTCTAGACTGGTATCTTGGTTCAGCAAGAAACAGAGTTCAATTGCCTTGTCTACAGCTGAAGCGGAATATGTTGCGGCTGCATCTTGTTGCACCCAACTTCTTTGGATGATGCAGACTTTGCAGGATTATCAAATCACTTGTACACCTCCTATTCCTATCTTATGTGACAACACAAGTGCAATCAGCATCTCAAAGAATCCGGTTATGCATTCAAAAACCAAGCACATACCAATCAAGTACCATTTTCTCCGGGAACAAGTACTTGAACAGAAGGTCAAGTTGGAGTATGTTCCTTCTAAGGAACAAGTTGCTGATATTTTCACCAAACCGTTGCCCAGGGACACTTTTGAATACCTCAGGCAAAAGCTGGGGGTTGTTGATGCATCATCTCACTGTTGACCATCTTCCTATTGATGGTATAGGCTCAGGGGGAGCACATAATGCATTGTTGGCATTATGGAGAAGGAGATCTTGGAAATAGCTGCAATATGTCTCTGTCTTCTTCATGATGGATTTCTGGTTACAATTCTGGAGAAGCATGAGCATAGGGGGAGCATACCCTTTGCTCTTGATGTCAAAGGGGGAGAATGATGAAGCTGAAAGTTTATGTGGTTGCCATCAAGTCCAAAGGGGGAGTTTGTTGGCATTATGATTCAGGTGTTGTACTTGATGGCAAACGCCTTCAGGTGGTAAATCAAGAAGGACGCAGGAAATTTTGTTTAGCAAGCGCGTCCCCGCAGGTATTCCATACAGAACCCGCGTCTAGGGACGCCGGCCAGCCGTTCAGAAGGTGCGTCCGCCCTGTGCACACATTTCAAGGTAGAGAAAAACTCGTGGGGGCTTCTTGTGTGGTATCTAGCCGACGGTTGCGTGTTTCTCTGGTGTCGGCTCGTGGTATTGTTCCACGCTTTGGGGAGAAGCTTGCCTATATAAAGCAAAGGAGTTCATTTGGATTATGCATCATCTTGGTTGATCATCTCTTGGTGTGATCTAGTCCATATCTTTAAGGGTAAATCTTCTAATGGACTACGATCTATATGGCGCATGATCAGATCTGTGGATCTGAGTGTTTGGGTTGGTTCTGAAGTCCTCTTATCTTCTATATCTAAAGGGACGCAGATTCAGTGAAGGGAAAGTGCGCCGGGACGCAGTACAGTAAAAGATCAGGTGCGTCTCTGAAGCAAAGGACGCGGCGCGACTGTGGTATTGGGTGCGTCTCTGAAGGAAAAGACGTGGCGCGATAGTGTTGATGTGTGCGTCGGTCGCAGACAAGCAAAAGGAACAGTGCGTCTGCACGCAGAACAGCATAAGGTATACTGCGTCCAGTCGCAGGCCACAGAAAGAAAATATGCGTCCCTGTCTCAAGATGATCTGTTAACTGTATATTTCTGTTCATAAGGTGTTCTGGGTTGTTTCTGTAATTACTGATCTGATATCTGTAGTAGACTGTATCTGTTGTATTCTTGTTGATCATTTTGAAAAGAGGTAGGGGGTTGTAGCTCCCTTCCAGGAGAAGTCTGGAAAACAAGAAAGAGTTGTAGCTCTTTGCAGGTTGCAGCCTGCGTGCTGGTAAAGGACTGCACCAGTACAAAATCATTGTAAAAAGAATTTCTTGAAAGAAGATAGAGACATTATTGCAGCAGGTGGTTTTTCTCCCGCATTGGGTTTCCACCTTACATCTTGTGTTCTTTGGTGTGACTGTCTATTTTCTTTATTCATGCTCATTGTTTTATGGTACTGATATGCAAGAATATTTCAAAAGATCAAATAAGGAAGATTTGGTAAATTGCTAGATAATACTGATTCCCCCCCCCCCCTCAGTATTATTTCCAACACTAATTTCTGCTTGATCAGTCACAGGAGGTAGGGAATACTCAGCATAATCTGAAGATTCTTCATCCGTGAGTTCACTTTCAAGATCATACTTTAGACAATTAAGATGAAATCGCATATTAAAATCCCTAACAGATTCATCTTGTTTCCGTAGATAATCAATTTCATCATATACCTAGTCATAGTCATAACAATCAAATTCAAAAATGAAAGTCTTGACAAATTGGTCCCAGCTATGAATTGATGCAACTGGGAGGTCTCTGCACCATTTTCTAGCTTCCGCCGTGAATGTAAGAGTGAAAATTCTGCATAAAACGCCTTCATCAATTCTTTGAATATCAGAACTTGAAACTTTTTGAATAAATTGAAGAGCATGATTAAAAGTAGAAGAATTATTCTTACCATTGAATTTTACCTGAGACAAGAGTCTTACCACTTCTGGTGGAGTGTTGGAAGAGGTAGGAACACAGATGCAACTCCAAATAGGAATTTTACGAGCAGCCATCCTGATTCAAATTTTATAATTGAAAATCATTCCAACAGACACTATGTTCAGGCCCTCCTTCTAGCGCCAAATATGTTGAAGCCCCGAAAATCGGGTCGACAACAAGGGGGATACCCACCTGGTCAAGACCTTGGTTGGCAGCTCCTTATCCGTTTGGTATAGCGGGTCCGACTGGGGATAATGGGACCATTTTCCCAATCTAAGGGGTGTGTGTGTGTGTAGAGTTGGATGATGTTGATCTAGGAGTATTTTAATCTAATTTAATTCAAACTTCTAAACTGACTCTATGCTATTGTAATCTAATGAGAAACAACACATCTAATAGTCACCTAACCCGGGGTGTATTTCTTCTATTATGCAATCTAGAGAGATTTCGAACAATAACTGGTAATAAAGATCATTCAGCTATCATAAGAATAGAAATCAATTAAGATAAACCATTCTGCATAAGAAGTTAAACAGAACAGTTGTGAACAGCATATCGCATAATAAGTTATTCATATATCAAGCACAAATAAATGACTCCACCGTACAAAATTGCCAAATGGTAACCCACACATTCATGCATTAACATATAAACAACTGAAAACTGCATATCACTTTAAGAATATAAGCAGAAACTGGTCAAGAGATAAAAGTACCATTTATGACTAGTTCCACTCATAAGCTTCAAGCAATAACAATTTATCTCTACTTGTTCTAACATCTACTAAGAGTACAAAAGTGCAACATCAGTAGCAGACATTAAATGCAAACATTGATAAATCTCGATCCATCCATTCACCAAAAACCCCCTCCGAGGGTGCAAAAGTGCATGTTCTGAGGACAAGTTTTTCGACAAATTTCCGGACCCTTCTCTAAATGCATGAGAAGGGTTAAAATATTACTTCCTAATTCTAATAATAGTATTATTACAAAATTTAGGATGCGGTTTTCAAATGACTATCCTTTTTCTAATCTAGTTAAAAGAAAAAACAACATTCTAAATAAGTCTACTTCTGAACTTGGTCCTTAAAGTTACAAGTGTTCAGCATGGGCTTGAGGAGAGTTGGCTGATTGATTTTGGCGCTGAGCTGGGCTGCGAAAACAACATCTACGAGAGATGGCGCTACTTTTTTGGCTGCGTTTGTGATGCATTTCACCGTCATCCATTGGCTATGCAGCTTGACCAAGTACGTCCAGTAACATTCCCAATTCAACCTGGCTAATGCTTGGATTGCTCTCTCCTTTGCCTATGCTTTCTGCTTCCATTTTGCTTCCAGTTGTAACCTATCTGGTAGGTACCCCGAGGTGGTCTCTGTGATTAAATTGGCCCTGTGTAAATTCTCATTTACACAGTCAATGAGAATGCTTGCCTATGTAGCCGCTGTCTCCGCTGCTTGCTCCGCCTGCCTGATTTGATCGTCCAACTTATTAAAGAGCAGTTCTTTATGGTTTTCGTTTATCCTGGGTGCACCTTCTCTTTTTCCTTCATCATCATCCTGCCAAGTTAAATATTCCATCACCCTTCTGTCACTCTGATCATAGTCACTCCGCAAATCTACTACCTGATTGGTGATTTTATCACTCAGCTCGCAATAGTGACTCCACTGTGATATTTTACGTCCCAACTCTTCTTGTTGCTGCAGTAGTTGCTCATTTAAGCCAGTAGTTTCTGAAATAAATTCTGCCAGCTTAGGCTAATCTTTATGCATTTCTTGTAAAGTCTGCAATTGTTTTCCTTTCTCGTCTAGACTTCTTTGATAACCTATCTACATCTGTTGAAAGTCTTCCTGCAGCTTCTCGAGTTGTTTGGAAGCTTCAATGTTAGCATTGGCTTGTAGCAGTTGTATATGATCTTCTTGTTCTTTCAATAGTTGATGAACTTCTGATGCCTTATCAATAGTTGCAGAAGCATATGCTCCTGCGATCTGAGACAACTTAGCGAGGTTTTCAGTCGGGTTATTATTGGGGTCTTTCCATAAGACGTCCAAATGTTCAGCATCTTGTGACAGTGTATTTTCTAGTTTTCTTTTCTTCCTCTGCCTCCTTACAACTACTTTGTGTTGGGGACTATAGAATACATCCAGTGGGGGAATTTCTTCTACATTAAGTAGAAGCTCAGAAGGTGGAGCAATAGGAATGTGCTCCGTTTCTGTGACACTGCTGACTATGGTCGGAACCACTTCTTGCACTACGTGTGTATTGTTCACAGGTGTTTTCGGGGCTTGCCCTTCAAAATTGATCAATTCATTGAAGGTTTCCCATTCTTTGTCTAGTTCTGTTGTGACGAGTGGTGCTTCGATGACTGGAGGGGGGACATCTCTTGGCAGGGAGGCGATAACTTGCTGTTGAGACATTGCACTTGACTGAGCTGTATCTTTAGTTGTTTCTTCGTTTTTTCCTTGGTCGTATCTAGACTCTTTAGGATGCTCAGGCACTCCTTGCGCAGTGTTGGATTTAGATCTGGAAGTGGTAGATTTTTCGTTGAGGCTAATGCTTGGAATTGGTTCTCTAGCAGGTAGTCGCAGCTTCTCTAGAGGAATACTGGCTAGCCTTCTTTCCCTGTATAACATGAATCTTTGGAGGTCATCTGGATACAACTTCGACTGAGCTTCCCGCAAAATTTCTTGGAGCGAACTTCTATTCTGAAACAGATCATCAAACAAATCTTTCTTTCCAGAGAACACTTTTATTTTGACGTTCGTTGTGAACTCTTGGGCAACATCATTTGGGTCAAATGGCCTTGCTGGGAATTTAAATAATTGAAGACACGTCACATTCTCCACTTCGCCGAAAGCATGTCCTACATTGAACAATGAGAAGGCCCCACAAGCTATAGGAAATTGAGGCCATATGGCCTTCTTCTTGTCTTTTAGGTCTTTGGTCAGACCGCCTTCTGAACAGGTTTGATAAGCAATTTCTCGAGCCAAAAGTTTATCAGGGATATATAGAGGTAGGACATGTGGAGGTATAGTGCTTCCAAAAAATATAATATAAGTAAACCATTCTTACCCGAAGCATCTCGCGATGGGGATGATGTCTATTTGTGCCTCGGGAGAGCACCTCGGGGGGTCTTTACCATACATTATTCTATACAAGTGCAAAATAAGCCCGTGGAAAATCTGGTAGAAGTGAGGGACAAACTGAGAATCCCATAACACCTTATGATAAACATGGATAGGCAATGGGTCTTGGGTAGTCCATTTCCAACCCATAATAAGGAATTTAGACACAAGACAAACAGAATCCATAACATATGCAGACAGATAAAAAGGAGGATAGACCCTTTGAGACAAGGATCTTTTAGACCAGTAATTGATAACAGCCGTGTATAGATTATCAGAAAGGATTTTGGCCCAATCTATAATATCGTCGTTTGTGGCAGCATCAATTAATGGTAGCCATTTAGATGAAAACTTGTTGATATCCGGCATCCCAAATAACCTACAAAGCATAGCCGCAACAAAACAATATGGGGAGGTGAGGGAACCAGTGTTGTACATACCATTTTTGTCCTTTTTGAGCGGCTCCTCTTTTCTAGACCAATCTTTGGTGGTCTCTGATAGGTCTGGGTTCTCCGCCATGAACTTCTTAACGAATTGTGCGTTATAGGTCGCTTGCGGTTCAGGAAGATGATACATAAGCTTCAAATCTTGCGCAACAAATGATTCGATGAGCCTGTGTCCTTGAACTTTGAATTGTATGTTGTTCATGTCTGCATCATCCAGTATCCACTTGATCATATCCGTATATGGTAGAATTTTGGGTCTTGCCGCTATCGTGTGAAGAAATGAACATGCTAGGTCCTCTAAGGACGCCTCAGAAGAGCGTTGTGAGCCCGCGATAGCAGCAACCTTCATTATTCTAGGATTTTCCTCTTCTAGCAGCCTGTACATGCTTTGCCATGTTGATATTCCTGCGTCTCTGGTACAGGCTATGTCTGTATACAAAGGCACCATCTCCTTCGTCTTTTCCTTTGCTTTGGAGCTTTGAGCTTTATTTTTCTTTACCATTTCTTCCTGCGTTTGTGTTTGAATCGTCTTAGCTCTTCGTTCCTGCAGATTAGGAATGAAATGGAAATGACTGATCCAGAAAGGTGATGGGAGAGTTTTAAATGCAACAGATGTATCGAATATGCCACCTTACGTGAAGTAAATCTCTACAAAGGCACGCGTCTTTAATTAACTTAATAACTGACAACTAATTCATTTACTATCATTAAAAGCGCATGATTTCGAGTCAGATTATGGTAAGTGGCTTTTCTTTGAATGGCGTGCCCGAAGGATTCATAATGAAGTGATTTATGATTTGCTTACGTAACCTAGCATATCGCGTGATCGCAAATCGCACCATCGCAAACCACACTATCGCAAATCGCAAGGGTGCAATATCGCAGCGATCGCAACATCGCAGATCGCAGAAGTTTGATGTTTGCCAAATCTTACTGGCTCATTTCTGCGATATGCGATCTTGTGATCGGCGTTATCGCAGATCGATGAATCTTTAAGTTTTTCTTTATGAGTATTACTTCGTTGCGACGCGATGTTATTCTTAACACGAGGATCTTGCGCATATCGATATTTAAAGAGAAATGGAGGTATTTCCTATCTTTTAGCAATGCGACTTTAAATATTTTCTCCTTATCATAGACTTAGGTTTAAAATATTCAAAAAACTTACCTAAGCCAATGATGGTAACCTTATTTTGAGTAAAGGAAACTCTTGTTTTTTCTAAAAATTAATTAAGGGTCCCCATTCATTTAGTATTTTGGTCAACACTTAAATGAACTAAGGGGGGGCGTTGCTGGCCACAACAGGACCACATCCAGTTGTTCTACATTTAGACTCTCAATAGAAGCACAAAAGGTTTTAGTGTGCCTATTGGCTTGAGGGGGCCTGACCCATGTTCACTGTTATTTAGCCAAACAAATCCCTACACTACTGGCCCTTTCGGAATCAACCCACAGAGTGTGGACCGATGTCTCACCCAAAGCAGTATGGGGGAATGCTGGAACCAAGTTCCTACACCTTGATATGGTTGTGATGTTGTTTGATCTCTTCTATCCCTACCTTCGTGCAGATGATGTCACTCTGGGGATTGTAAGACAATCCCTTTTTTTTGGCCTTAGATACCTTCGTGAAAGTATATGATCAACCTTCGCACAACCCTAACTGGGGCTTAGGTACTTTCACGCTATTATGGCAGTGCGTTTTGCGGATTCCTCAATTACCCTAAGTGATTTGCTTATTTTTCTGAATACTTAAATTTATCACTGGGTAATCAGATGTTCATAATTAAGTTTAATTATTTAATGTAACTGTATTCATTCGTGCAACATAGAAGCATAGCAATGGAAATTCATACAAAAAATATCTAAACCCATCAACAAAGAAAATACACAAAAATTGTAGAATAAATCATTTTATTAATATCTTCCAAGTGTGAGAGACTCTATTCACCCCTTCGCACACAGCTACAAGGGTCAGCTGCAGATTTCTACCCTAGGCATCTATGCACTCAGCTGTAGAGCCTCTACCCACGCTACAACCCAGGACTTAGACTTCTTGCTCTAAAGCTGTGACTCTCTTACTTCTTTCATGCCTCTAACAACTTAGAGCTTAGCTATTTGCATACAATCCCATGGTCTACGAACCATGGGAAGATCTCTTATAGCTGAATTTACTTTACAAAACTAAGGGCAGACTACCCTTTGTAAGAGATAATACCTTCGTGCTCCATGGACACAAAATGCAGAGTATTCACAGTGATATTACAAAAACGTGACTTCAACATTGACTTTTAGCCCTAAAACTGCCCTTGTGGGATCCCACTCCCAACAGGCCCCCAACAAAAACATCATGACTCACCCTCAAGTGACTTGGTAGGCACGAAGATCTTTGCACGAAGCCCATCTAGCTCGACCCTGATGACCACAACTTTGGCTGTTCACTGAGTTGCTGCCTGCTTCACATCTTCGATTGTCTTCTCAGTTATTACCCCTGCAATGTGAGCCTGAAGTTGTTGTTGCATTGCATGTAGACTCACAAGCTTGCCTTCAATGTTTCCTGTGACTACATAAGCTTCCTCCAGCCAGGGCTTTAATCGTGCCTTCAACACTTCTTCCTTGTGTAGCAATGCGTACACCTATTCCTTCAACTACTTGGCTTCTTGCAGCTTGGTTAGCCTCTCTGTTAGTGTGACGGTTCGCGATGTGCCCTTAAATTCATCATAGCATTGTTGGAGTTCGTGTTCTTTTGTCCCAAGCCTCTGGATATTTGGGTCCTCCTACAAGCCAGTCAAGACCTCAAACAATTGTTCAAACAACTAGGTACAGTATCCTACACTCTCCACTACCACTGCCATGACTGCTTCTATGATAGTGGCCACTCGCTATTCCTTTACCTCTGGTGGTGTTGAAGGTTGAGCCCTCAATTGCAGCTTTGTAATCTACAATTTCAGCTCCAACTAAACCACACCATCTCTGTCACAGTGTCACACATCGCTGTGACCAATTTACATATGCAAACCTCAACTAGCTCCTCCTCCAAAATGGCCAATTTCGGGACCATTCTGTAGGCCTCCTCCATGACCTGTAAGATATTCTTTCTTTGGCTAGTCACCTTGGCCTCGATAGAGATGGAAGCATCCATATGTAAGGCCATTTTCTCATTATTGATTTTTTTTTCATTGATCAATTGGAGGGCGTAGTGCTCGTGGGCCCTCAGCTCTGCAATTACTCCATCTTGTAAGGAGTGGAGTGCTTTGCTCAGAAGTGCTGCCAGGTTCAATCCTACTCCCTTCAAGGCACTGACAGTGGACCTGTTAGCCTCTTTTTTTGTTGCTAGTGATCCATCAAGTAGAACTAGCACACTATAAGCCTTCGTGCACACCATATTGACAGCCTATGATGTGCTGATAGACAAGATGGTAGACACTGTACCAACTTGCAATGAACAGATCTACAACTCTTGCAGTCCAGTCTGGATGACCCCTAGGGTGATCTGCTGCTGCTTTACAAATTGTTGCATGGCCTCCATGGTGACATCTGTTACTATGTCACCGATTTCGTATAAATCTCCCTTTGTTAGTGTGATAGGGTCTAGCGAGGTCTCGCTCACCTTTCATTTCTTTCTAGACATTCGTTTTCCTGCTGTCTTGGGTGCTTAATGTGGTTGGACATCTCTTAAGGGTCTGTGTCACGCTGCTTTGTGTCCCCTTGTTCAGTTTCATGTGAAGGAAAGCACACGCCTTTGTTAGAGCCCCGCTTTGTGCCACCTATTTGTTTTCCTACCTCCTTCCCTTTTTGTTCTGCCTTCGCCTTCTCAGCCGGCCTCCTTCTTCCTCTTTTTGACTATCTGCACCATCTTTAGCTTGGCCTCATCCTTCTTCTTTTATGCAGCGGACTTGCTTCCACCCATCACCAAGTATGTGATGGTGTGCCACTCCGCCAACCATTTATCCAACACCACATTGATGGCATCATCTATGGCTAGGCGCGACAAATGGTACCACTTCTTCGTAGTGTTGTTTCACATCCTGATTGATATCCGATGGAAATCAGCTTTGATTCAACATATCTCTGCAGGTTAGCATATACCGTGGGTGAAAATTATGGCTTGCTATTGATAGCCATCCTGATATTCATTTCCAACAAGATCTAGAAGACCTTGTTGTACAGAATACGCTTTGCATACTTGGTTGCCCACAGTAAAGCATACTTCGCTGCTTTAGGAAGGTCAAATGTGACCGAGGGGAATTGTCTCTCTTCTGGTAGCTCCCACGCTATGAGCACAATCGATTGCAAGAGACACGCGTAGTGCAACGTCTTTCTTTGCTCTTGCGCTTCGCAAAAGTTTTCCATGAACTTGTCATGAAGGTAGTCCAACTAATTAAACTAGACTCATTCCATGTGCTACTGTGTGAGCGTGACAGTAGGAGTTGGCACCTTATAGGTGTGGCACCTCTGCATCACCTTCCCTACAAGGATTTATGTGGCCACCTTCACAATGGGGTCACAGATGTTGGAGATTGCGTACCCGCGTGACTTCTTCACCAATTTGAACTTCTCTTTCATTGACTCTGTGAGCGCCATCTCACCACCCTTGCTGCCAAGATCATAACTGGATTTTCTCCTATATACAACAGGCGTGTTATGTGGTGAATCAACATATCAGTGATGGATATCAGCTCCTCTAGCCACAAACACCCATCATGCACCAAGCACACCAGTTGCTTGATGATTAAAATTGTCATGGGGGTGCGGTTTTAGTGCAACACGTAGAGCAAGTTGAGTAATCCTGCCTTCTCAACTTCTCTGAGCCACTTCCACGACACCAGTGTAGTCATCCCCATATTTATCTCTATGATGTGACACATCAACTGTTCAGTTTCCAGGTGCAGGAACCTCTCATGGTCCACCGAGTCCCAGTCTTTGAGCTTCAAATCCGTCATGTGTGCTAAATGTGGACCGTTGAAATAGGCTAGTGCGTAGGGACATACTCTAGAAACCGTGTAATAGTGTCCGTACCCTCGGCTTTGACATCCTCTATTTCCACTCCCACATCCTCATCGTCCATGGGGATGTCTTCGATATCCTCCTCTTCTGCCTTTAGGTTTATAGCCTTGCCTTTCTCCTAGGAAATGGGCTTTGGTGAGTTTAGTCTCAGTGGCGCATGCACTGGGATGGTAGGTTGCTTGTCCTTATTATCTTTCATCATATCTTTGGTTGGGGTTAGCTTCTGGCCTCGACATTCTTAGGGATTTAGGGACCTCTGCAAGTACTTTAGCTACTTTTGGGGTAGATTCTTCTTCTTTTTTCTCCATCTCTTGTGCAATCTCTTCTACCACTTGCTGTGTGTTGATAATTTCTGGGGGTGATGACACAACACTCTCTATCAGTGCTCGCGACGTCTCAGGAAAGTTTGCAAATGCAGGAGTCTGTTTGAGAGCCTTGAAAAACACTTGTGTTGGCTTATTGGGGCCCGACCCAGGATTAGAAGTGTTCTAGCCAAGCAAATCCCATACTACCGGCCCTTTCGGCAACAGTTCCCGGAGTGCAGACTGAATCCTCACATGAGGTAGTATGGGAGGGTGCTAGAATAAGGTCTCCACACCCTAGGGATGTCTTGATGAGGTCTGGAAAGGTCGTGAACCAACCCTGCGAGCTCGCACTACTCTGTGCGACTATCTAGCCTTTGCGTAGCTATGAGAGGAGGCACTTTCTAGATTCCTTACCCTTAGTGTGTTATTATTATAGATCTAACTTAATTCAATGGTCTTAATCAAGCATTCAATACTTATAACCAGTGCACGAAAACATAAACCTTAAAGATATGCATAAAACCATAACATAAGAACGAACACACAGATCTGTGACTAGATGCACAATAGTTCAGAAGCACTTATCTTTTATTAATCTTCCGTTCCAGTACAATCCAATTCCACCCTGTGCACTCAACTGCAGGGATTTGCGCACATAGCTGTGGACTCTACCAGGCCTCTACACACATAGCTGCAGAGCCTACTCTAACTACTACCAACCACGACTCAGACTCAGAGCAACTTCCGCATTCATAAACCCATAACACTTAAGATCATACTAAAGCTACCTTCTACACTTAGAGCCTTGCTCTATTTATACATTCCCATGGTCCGCGGACCATGGGTAGGCCGACCCACTCTATATTAATTTACAATATTTTAGGTGGACAACCCTTTGACTTGACTTATTACAATTCGTGCTCCGCGCACTTTGCAGAACCTTTACAATACCATTACCAAAAATTGTGGGCTTTAAGCCCCAAAACCGTTACGTGGGGGATCCGCTGCCCAACAGGCCCCCAACACAATCATCATGACTCATCCTAAGTCACCCCATCAGTGCGGCGATTCATGCTGCCAAGGCTTCGCGGTCCACCATCGCTGGGAGTGACGCACTATAATCGATTATTCCATCATCGCCTCCTGCAACGTTGCTTCAAGCTCCTACTCCATTTCCCTTACTAATTCGCTTAACTGATGATGCTCATTCTGCTCTACTAGGTTAACAAAAAGTGACCCCTCATAGGATTTTAGCTCTAGCTGAGATGTCAAATGCGTGAAATTTTTGTGCAAGAGCAACAAGCTTGCGATCGCTGGTTCAGTATACTCAATGTCTACTGAGGCTTGTGTTGCATTTTTGCAAGAGAGTTGTTGCTATCCTGGAGGTCTCAATATTCAAGGCTCGTTAGAGATGAACTGTTGAACAGAATTCTGTCATTTGTCTCAAGATTCACCATCTTTCCCTTATCTTTCATAGATCGCTTTCCAGATCATGGTTTATGCAGTGACATCCGGACTAGTCCTGCTACTTGTCTAAGAATTTCCGGTACATCTCCCACCATCGGCATTGAGCTCGGTGCAACATCCTTGGTTGTTGACATTACGTTGTCCAAAAGGTCCTGCATCTCTTTTAGTAATGTTCAAAACATCGGGCTACCTCCCCCAGCGTCAATGTTCGACAGTTCCATACCTATTAGAGGGCACAATAGCTTAATTCTCCAGATGCCACGGTTTGTTCAGTGGATGCCCCGCTATGATTTATAGGCCTGTTGAAATTCAAATTCGACCATTCCCTCCTTTTCTGGCTCATTAATGCTAGATTTATGGTAGATCATTCTGAATCTGGCTCGTACTTCGTATCTTAATTGCCCGTCGCCCGCTCCTTTTTGCCTTCACTCAGACATGTTGTCATGAACAATGATACCAACAGTCACTTCCTTGTGTACCCATGCAGTACCGTAGCCCCTTCTGCACAACCATGACCCTGTGCACACCCCTAATGTCGCGCAGGTCCCTAATATATTGTTTTATCATCCCACACTCTCTTTCAACTGTCTAGAGCTATGAGACTGTGCTTCAGTCAATTAGTTAGGTAGCTAGCCCCTCTGTGTAGGGCTTCATGTGACTGCCATTTACTCTTACTGGGAAGGGTTCCCCATTTAGTTTGACAAGCTAGACATGCCTTCATCTCTCACCTCTTTTACCACATATGGTCCTAACTAACGCATTGTAAATTTTCCAGGAAATTTTTTGAACTTACTATCATATAGCAATACTAAATAATTTATCTTGAATGTGCACAACTTGATATGGCAATCGTGCCAAGATTTCTCACACTGTTTCTATACCTATTTATGTAATCCCATCAGAAACCATTCTTCCTCAAGTTCTTCTAGTTGCACGAGCCCTTCTTCCAAAGCTTCAGGATCCACCATGCCTTTCATCATTGCGATCCGCAGACTGGGTAGAATGTATTCCATTGGCATGACTACTTCCGTGCCATAGACTAACTTGAACAGTGTCTGACCCGTTAATTTCTTGCACGTGGTTTGGTAGGCCCATAATTCGGCATGTATGCACAAGTCCAGTTGTTTTGTTGCACGTTACATACTTTAGTCAACGCATTTTCTAGAATTTTGTTAAATGCTTCTACTGTCCCATTAGCTTGCGAATGGTATGGAGTGCTCTATTGATGATAAACCTAGAACTCCTCAATGATTGCGCTGATAGTTTCATTTAGGAAGTGCGTTCCGCAGTCACTCATTAGAATTTTATGGCATCCAAACTGTGTCAGCACGTTTTCGAAAAAAAATTTCACAGTTGTGGCAGCCGTGCAGTCCTTAACTCGCTGTGCTTCCAGCCGTCGAGTCAGGTACTCAGTCGCGATGATGATGTAGCATGCACCTGTCTTCCCCTGAGGCTTTATCAGCCCCACAAAGTCTATTCCCCATTTTTCGAATGGATACAATGTCATATGTGGATTGAGTGGCATCTCATCCCTTCGCGATGGCTTCCAAGTCTGTTGACGTACGTCGTAGGCCCAACAGTATGCTTTCGAATCTTGATGGAGGGTTGGCCACCATAGTCCAACACGAAGAATATTCTATGGGGTCACCCATCCTACATAGTCTCCTCCTACAACCCCCCCATGTGCTTTTGCGAGGATCTGTCCTCATTCAAATTTAGGTACATATCTTCATAATATCTCATCATTTCCCATTTTGTATAAGTGCCCTACGATGACAGAAAAATCTACCAATCATATCACCAATTCATTCTTCTGCTAGACTGAATATCCCCATGGCATGGTCCCTGTGGTTAAGAAATGGATTATATCTTCGAAGTGGCGGTCCGCGACCCACACTGCATAGAGCTATGCATTAGGTAGTCCTTCCTCCAAATTCGTTGGCTCCTCGCTATTCTTGATTCGTGATAGGTGATCTGGTCCTCCATTTAAGAGTCCTGGCTTTACAATGACCTTGAAGTCATATTCTCGAAATGGGAGCAGCCATCTGCATATGCACCCCCTCAACACAGGCTTGTTCACCAAGTATTTCAACGTGGAATGATCAATATATATCTTAAAGTGTCCACCTGTTGGTGCCCCGAAAATCGCTGCAACAACATTGGGGATAACCACCCGGTCCAGACCTTAGTACAGCTCCTTTTCTGTTTGGAATAGTGGCTCCGACTGGGGATAATGGGACCAGTTTCCCAAAAGTGGATAAACGGGATGAATGGATGATTTATTAACTAAGCTAGTGATGGGCAAATAAGTAAATCTATTAACAAGAATACAAGGACTATGACCTATCCTGGGAACCCATTGAGCTTTAAAGTGTAGCGCTTGATGGTCTGTGTCTATAGACAGGCATGTAGATGACTCCATCTAACAGACATGGATATTATTTCATTCAAGATTACTGTGCCTAAATATTTAAGCAAAGCGATTAAAGCGATATTACTACACTCATCATTTATATCATCGACACATACATGATTAAAAGAAAAGCATACCATAAAATATCCAATAGTGGAAGGAATATAGAACTGTTGTTGAAGCACATGCATATAATCAATAATAGCAAGGATAATCAAATAACAATTCACATGAAAGGAATGAATTCAGACATAGATAGAAATACCATATCAGCTACTTTGACACTCCCAATATCAATCGCTACTTGTAATTCTTCGTTCAACGCAGAAACATTTTCCATACAAAGACAATAGTGCACAATTACATAAAAATCTTCCTTATCGAATTAAGAACAGCTGTTCTAGTTTCATAAAAGAATATGACTGAAGCACAATAGTGCAACTTCAGCCTTTTAGTCAGGTACAAAACTTTACGACCCTTTCCAAAACAATGAAAGGGTCTATAAATACTTAATTAATCTATATATCTGTAAAACAGAAATCCTACTTAATTGGTATCAATAAATCTTGATCCTATTTTTCTTCAGTGATCTGGTAGTCGGCGGCATGATTCATCAAGTAGGCTGCTTGCCTTTAAATCTGAGCTGACTTATCGCAAGAATTGGCTCTACTTCAGGTGGTTTGTTGAGGCGCGAGCTGAGCTGGGTGGCATAGGTGGCATCCTGAATATCGGAAATAATATACCCGATTGCATCTGTTAGTCACTTGAGGGCGGCTCTCTGTGTGTGCGGCTTTACCAGGAAGAACCAATATGTGTCCCAAGTTAAACAGTTAATCCCAGCGATTAACCTCCCCTTTTCTTCCAGATCTGGATAACATGATTGTTCCAACGTTTTCATTGTTGTCAACTTTCCTGGTGTGCATTGGGAAATCATGTTTGATAAGTAGAGAGTGTTATTGTTGCTAGAAGTTGATTTACATCTTGAAACCGCCCTCTCCGCTTTCATTAACTGGGACTACCATTCAGTGAAGAGTATATGTTTGTGTGATTCTAAGATCCTGGGTAAATTGGCCACTTGTCCTTGGTCAGAATCTTGCCAGTCGAGAAATGCAACTATCGTTTCTTCAGCTTGATCCAATTCAGTCCTGGCCTTGTCTACTTGCTTACTTATAGATGCCGTTAATTCACATAGTGGCTCTGCCTGGGCTATTTGTTGACACAGAAGCTTAATTTGGGATATTAATGCAGTATTTATTTGTAATGCTTCTGCTCTAAATTCAACCACTTGTGGAACGCCCTTTTTTTTCTCGAGCTGTAATGATAATTGAGCAATTTTCTCATCTTTTGTTTTCATCATTTGTTCATTCGCTGCCTTCAATTGTGCGAATGCCTCTGATAATTCTTTCTATTTCTGGATTGCGCTTTGTTCAATCCTTTGTTTTTCTGCCTGCAATTGTTGTGTTAGTTGACTGTTCACTTGCTGTTGTGTCAACAATCGCTGCTCTGCCTGCTCCACTTTCTGCTTTGCTTCAGTTAACTGTGCCTGTAATGAGAAAATCTCCTGATCCTTTGTTTTCAGTAAAAGGCTTACCTCCGATGCCTTGTCTATTGTTGTTGTCGAATAAGCTCCTGCATACTGTGATAGTTTAGGCAGGTCATTGGAGGGGTCAAATTCCTCCTTCCAAACTACATTGCCCGTGATAGTTTGCTCTGGGAAAAGGGAAGGTTGATCAGTCCTTCTTCCTTTCCTTTGTCGTTTAACCACCGCTTTATGCCTTGGGCTGTAGAAAACATCCAGGGGAGGAATATCTTCTACATGCAGAATGATTTGGTCGGAGGGGTCCTTTGGTATTACCTCTACCTCTTTAGAAATGGGTGGGCCGCTGGTTCCACTTAGAACCTCTGGTGAAGTGATATCCTGTGTATCTGTTACATTTGAAGTGTCTGTGTCCTTTGAGCATTCCAAACCACTGATAATGGAATCAAATTGCTTCCATTCCTAGAGCAATTTAGGGTCAATATGAGTATCTATATTGACATCAATGGTGGTTTGTTTTTCCTTTTTAGCTTGGGTCTCCTTCCGCATTTTATCTTGCTCTCTCTTCTGCCTTTCCTCCTGCTCTCTCTTCTGCTTTTCCTCATGTTCTTTCTTCTGCTTTTCCTCTTGTTCTTTTCTCTACTTTTCCTCTTGTTCTTTCTTCCGATTTTCCTCTTGTGGCTTCTCTTGTTCTTTCGTTATAACTGGAGGTTCCTTTGACTGTTGCCGATCAGGCTCGCTTGATGATGTCACTGGGGTTGTTGCTAAGAAATCTAGAGGCAGAGTTTGCAACCTCTGTTCTCTAAGTTTATTAAATTCAATCAACCCTTCATCATTATATTTCACTTTGGCGAATGCTTTAACCTGATTTATTGTCTCAACTGAAGAGAACAGGTCGTCAAACATATCCTCTTTATGATCAAATTTTGTCAATTTGGCCTGTTCTAGTGCTGTATAGGCAACTTTGTTTGGATCAAACTGCCTATTTGGGAGAGTCGCCAGAGTTAATGCTTTAATCTTCATGGCTTCCTTTTCTGCATGTTTGAGATCATGCAGAGTATAGACACCACATCTCAAGGGAAATGAGGGCTAGCCCTACTTCTTATTTTTCTTGAGAGTCTGTGTAACACTCTCAGCCATAATCTGATAAGAGATTTCTCTTACCAACAGTTTATCTGGTATGTATAAAGGGAGAACATGAGGTTCGGCTTGGCTACCGAAAACTCTTATATAAGTGAATTTCTCCTCCCCGAACCATCTACCTATTGAGGTTAAATCAATTCCGTCTTGATAACAAATCTTTGGAGCGGGTTTATCAAAAATAGAATAATAAACAGGTAACATAAAGCCATTGCAGACTTGGTACAAATGGTGCTTATAAGAGGATTTCCATAACTTCTGATGATATATGTGAATAGGCATGGGGTCTTGTGGTTTCCACCTCCAGCTGAGCATGGGAAATTCAGAATTGAAACACAATGTATCTAAAATATATGCACTGTAATAGAATGGGGGGATTATCCTTTCGGAGATGCGAGTCTTACTCCTAAAGTCAAGAAGAGCTGTGGCTAGTTTATCTGAGAGAATAGTGGCCCAATCCATTATCACACTGTTGCATGCTGCTTCCATTATGGGAACCATTTCTATAGTGAAATTAGCAGAGTCGTGCAATCCCCATAATCTACACATCATTATTCCAGTGTAGCAATAAGGAGAAGCTAGGGAATCAACCGAGTACTTACCAGAAGATTCATGTTTGTGCTTTGCCGGATTTTGTCTCCAATCCCGGATGGGTTCGGATTCAACTTCGTTCTCGTTTGAGAATTTTTCCAGGAACGCCTTATTGTATATCTTCTCTGGCTCATGCAAATGATACATTTTCCTTAGATCATCTTCCCTGAATGACCCGAAAATTCTCCCGTCTCTAGTGCTGAAGGTTCTATCCAGGACTGGGATTTCCTCAATTGCCCACCGCACTACATCAGTATATGGGAGAATTTTTTCCCTAGCTGCTATCCGATGAAGGAAAGAGTCAACTAAGTCCTTTAGAGTACCCTCTGATTTCCGAGTTAAATCTACAGTGGCTTGTACTATTGTTGTTGTTGGTTCTTCGGCTTCAATCAGGTTGTAGGTACCTTGCCAAGTAGTTCTGACGAGACCCGAACATGTAGTATCAAATATCAATCCCTTCTTTTTGTCAGCAACAGCTTGTCCTGCAGCTAGCGCAGCGGAAGCGCCTGTGGTCTTCTTGGATTTCTTCCCCATTTTGCTTGAGCTTCCTCCTTTGGATGAATTCTGCACAGAGGTGAAAATAAACGTAACACAGAGAAATGGCAATGAAAACTTCAAAGTGATGAGATATATTGACTGATGCGTAATAAGGGATTAGCTTTTAAAATGGGCGCAGATACAATCCATGGGAGGATTTTAAGACTTACGATCACATTAAACGGCCGTTTAAAACCTCCCAATCTTAAATGTCCATTATATCATTAATCGGCCGAATGATTCATTTAAGCGTGCTGTGGATGTTTTGGCGGTTGCGCAGGTGAATCATTGTTGGATGGATCAAGCCTTTAATATGAAATAAATCGTGATATCCCTTTATTCCAACGGTCTTTTGAAATTTGCGCTTTATCGCAATCGGCGATTGGGGCAAACTTAAACCTTTTATATTGCCATCTTTTGGAAACCCCGATAGCCGATAGCGATATCGCATCGCATCGGGAGTATTGGCATCATATGAGATATGTATTGTATATCGCCGATCGCCGATTGCCGATATCGCATCGCATCGGGGCCAATGGCATGGGGGCGCTTTAAAATGTGCATCGAGTATTGCCGATTGCGATATCGCATCGCATCGGGGTGAAAGGCTTGGGGCGCTTTAAGACTGCGTATAGAGTATCGCCGATAGCCGATAACGATATCGCATCGGCAGAAACCAATATGTCACTTATTTGTGTTCTCTATGTCATTGCGATATGCGATCTTGCGATCACTTTATCGCAATGATAAAAGATTGTTTTATTTGATCAAAATGGGTTTTTTAAAAGGTTTTTATATAATGTTTTCATTTGGTTATTGGACCTTTTTGAATAATACAATATTGATACCAATTAACTTCTAAAGGGACCCATTTCATATGATAATTTTGTAAATAGAGATGATATGAAATGGGGGGGTTGTTGTAGAGCACAACAATTGGCGATTTGCTAGAAGAACCAGTTATCTCTGAAAAACATAGAAATACTTAAACTTTTTCAAAATAGAGTTCTAATCAAAGGGAAAAATTATAATATAAGTAGGTATATATGCATTCCAAGTAAAATGAATCTATTTTTGCTAATTTCCTCTCTTTTTTAAGAAAATAGATACATTCTAAGTTTTAAATAGACCTCTATTGGTTTATAGTGATAAAACAGAAAACTTTTCCAAATCCACTTTATAGTGAACTCTTCTGTCATAGGTAGAGCCTCTGCTGCCAGCAAACGTTTATAGTTTCGACAGGGATACCTTTTAACCATGCTATTGTCCATTGTTCCATCCAATTAAGAGTGCGATTAACAGAATGAATTCAAAACATGTTTTCATATTTTGTATTTCATTTCCTTTTTCTGTTATTGATAAGATAAAAAGCCATTGTCCTGGTTTGGTGGCCAGCTATTGACAATGCCATTCACTGGTAGTAATCTAACCGAACAAGCTGGCTCGTGATGAGACCCCTTGTCATATAATTCTAAGCCATTACCCTGTTTTGGTATGCAATATTGGTAATGTCGGTTAAATTATTTCCCTATGAACATGGTAAGCAGGCTTGTAATAAGACCTCTTATCTTTAATATCAGATATTTTAGAATTATACTCTGAGTAATCATAAACTTTAGTGAATGGGATGAACAATCTTCTACTTAAGAGTAAATGGATGACAGGGTAAGAGTTGAAGATGCTGAAATTGGATTAGCTTCTATCTTGATATTGATAACCTTTTGAGACCAATTTGAAAATAGAAAATGATTTACAATACTTCTAAACTTTGAGAGGTGTTAACAAAACTTGAAATGTGGTTTCATAACACAATGATACCTAATTTCCTAGAAATTATCTCTTTTGGTTGTGAGCTCTATTATTTAAAAGCAAATATCACACTACTTCTATGGATCAAGTTTTTAATCACAGCAAAGGTCAATGGAAGATACCTTACAACATTATTTTCTACAAATCCTACAAACTACAAAACTCTATCAAACTGAAAGGAGAAGGGGTTACCTCCTCAATTAAAGAATTTCTTCAAGATAAGGCCATTAACATGGAGAGAATCTCTCAAACCTGATAAATCTTGCAATATGAAGGTTGAATGGCCTATCTTCTCACAGATCTGAAATGGTCCAAGCCACATCTTCTGGAACTTGGTGTGTTTTCCCTTGTCCTCATGGGCTTTGTCCCATTTCAGAACTAAATCACCGACTTGAAATTGTTTTGAACCGGATGAGACTGAATCAAAAGCTGCCTTGATGACTTGCTGATGTTTGGCATGAATAACTCTGGCTTTTTCTCTTTCCTCTTCTAATTTTAGAATTTGATCATGTCTAATTTGAATAGAAGAGGACGGACTTTCCTCAATGAACTGAACTAGGGCTAGAGAATGAAGAACAAGATTTGTGGGCAGTACCGCTTCTTTTCCATACACAAGGTTGAATGGGGAAGATCCTATAGAAGCTTTTTGTGTTATCCTATCAGCCCATAATGCAAACATTAAGGATTTGTGCCAGTTTTTATGATTCTGTTCGATAGTTCGCTTAATGATCTTGATCAGATTCTTATTAGTATACTCTGCTAAACCATTACCCTGGGGATAGTAATTAGCAGAATATTTCAATTTAAATCCTCTTTTAATAGCGAAATCAAACATAGAATTGCCTAAGAAATAAGATGCATTATCAAAAACAAGAGCATTTGGAACACCAAACCTGGTAATGATGAATTGATCTATGAACTCAATGATTGCTTCAGAATTTGCTGTCCTCAAAGGAATTGCCTCAACCCACTTAGTAAAATAATCGGTAGCAGTAAGGATATACTTATGCTGTTTGGAAGATGGTGGAGTAATTTCCCCAATGATGTCCAATCCCCATTGCTCAAATGGTTGTTCAATGTTGACCATTGCAGAGGGAAAGATGGTTTTCATTGTCTTCCACTAGAAGTTTGACAATTAAGGCATTTCCTTACATACTCGTGGGCATCTCTAAACAGAGTGGGCCAATAGTATCCAGCATGAATAATTTTGTGAGCTGTTGTGTCAGCTCCAAAATGTCCTCCTGTTGGTCCATCATGTAACTCCTGCAAAACCTTTTGTGCTTCAGGTTTCTCAAGGCATCTTAATAAGATGGAATCATAATTCTGCTTAAAAAGCACATCATCAATAATTGTAAAATTCTTTGCTTTTAACCTAATGGCCCTTTTGTTTTTGTAAGACAGGTTAGGAGGTGCATAACCATTTTTCAAATAAAAGATTAAATCTGCATATTGAGACTCAGAATCAGTAACACTTATCTGGTTGATTTCTTCAGTTTGATCTGTATCACCTGATTCTCTGATGTTGGATGCTCCTGCCAATAACCTGCAAAAACCTTGGCCCCTAACGATCTTTGCTGACCTAATTTCTAAGTCATATTCTTGAAGCGTTGTGACCCAATTTGCCCTTTTTTCACCCAATTCTTTTTGGATTAATAGTTGCCAAACTGCAGGGAAAGGAACTATAACTTTTGTGTGGGTTTTCAAAAGGAAGGGTCTATAATGTTTGATTGCTTTAAATACAACAAAGGTTTGTTTTTCCACCTCGGAGTAATTCAATTTAGCACCCTGAATATTTGAGCTAAAAAATGAAATGGGTGCTTCCAGATTGTGATCATTTAGTTGCGTGAGTATTGCAGCATAAGAGAAGTTGGATGCGATAGTATACAATGTAAAATGATTAGAAAAATTTGGAGTATTTAAGGCTGGGGCTGTTATGAAACCAACTCAAGAAAAGATAGAAAAGATAGATCAACGCCTTAGAATTCAGCCTCTTCGAGGGGGCAACCTCCTTTACATTACATAAATGAACAATTCTTGGATGATACAAATGACAAAACCTCCTTTCTATATATAGGAGTCTAAGGAGTCACAATATAATCTAGCCGACCTAACAATAATAATATAAAGCCACACAAATAACAATAGGGGGCTTCTATGGGGCACAGAAATAACAATATGGGGGGTAATAGGGGCACAACAATATAAATAAGGGGTATAACTACAATAGTAATGGGGTAATCACTAGTATTATAGGGACCCAACATGCCCCTCTCCTTCAAAAAAGTGTTGTCCTCAACGCTTGAGTAGTTCTGGATACTTCTGCATAAAATTCTCATCCTCCCATGTGGAATCTTCAGTGGATAAGTTCTTCCACTTGATAAGATACTCTGAAATTGATCGATTTCGTAGCTGTCGAGTTCTTGTTTCTATGACTGCTTCCGGTTCCAATATAATTTTTCCTTCCTCATCAAGTTCTGGCAATATTGTTTGAATTGGGAGCTTGTCACCTATAACCTTTTTTAAACATATGGAAGACTGGGTGCAATCGAGAAGCTGCAGGAAGCTCCAATTTGTATGCCATAGTACCAATCTTTTGCAACACCTTGTACGGACCATAATACTTTGGTGATAATTTATTATCCTTCTTAGCTTGCTTTAGGGACATTTGCTTATATGGTTGTAGCCGTAGGAATACCCAATCACCTACATCAAAACTTCTTTCACTGCGATGTTGATCTGCCTGTTGTTTCATTCTATTTTGTGCCAACACGAGGTTATCCTTTAAGAGTTGGAGGACTTGTTGTTGATGTTCGATGTGATGTTCCACTGCCTGAACCTTAGAATTTTCTCTTAAATATGATGTGATGGATGGTGGTTGATACCCATAAAGTGCCATAAATGGGGTCATTTTTGTTGCTGTATGGAAGGAAGTGTTATACCACCATTCAGCCAGAGGCAACCATTTGACCCATTGTGTCTGTTTATCAGATACAAAGCAACGAAGATATCCTTCCAAACATTTGTTTACTATCTCAGTTTTCCCATCAGATTGAGGATGATAAGATGAGCTATGAGCTAACTGAGTACCAAGACAAGAAAATAATTCTGTCCAAAAATTTCCAGTGAAAATGGGATCTCTGTCACTTACAATAATCTTTGGGTTTCCATGTAGCTTTTGAACTGTTTCCATAAATGCAGTAGAAACTGTACTGGCTTTAAATGGATGTGATAATGCACAAAAGTGTGCATACTTGGTAAGTCTGTCAACTACCACCATGATGACACTCTTTCCCTCAGACTTGGGTAAACCTGTGATAAAATCCATTGAAACCTCCTCCCAACGTTGGCTTGGAATGGATAAAGGTTGTAATAGACCCGGTGTCTTAATTGTTTCAACTTTATTTTGCTGGCAAACCAAACATTCCGCCACAAACTTTTGAATATCTGATTTAAGGCCATCCCAAAAAAATTCCTTCTTAACCCTGTGGTAAGTTTTTAAAAATCCTGAGTGCCCTCCTAAGGGAGAAGTGTGCAATTCCATAAGAATCTTTTGTTTTAGCTGGGAATTCTTACAGAGGTATAAGCGATCTTTGTACCATAACGAATCATTTTTCCAGCTAAATGTATCAGAAGTACTGGAATCTTGTTGTAGCTTTCGAATAAGTGCCCACACTTCTTCGTCATTCTTCCATTCCTCCCTTGCTTCGTTTATCCAATCTGGTTGGATAATAGAAATGGCACACAACAATGCTTCCACATCCTCATCCTTTCTTGAGAGTGCATCTGCCACCACATTTTGCTTCCCTTTTTTGTAGATGATTTCAAAGTCATAACCCAACATCTTTGTGACCCACTTTTGTTGCTCTTCAGAGGATAATCTTTGTTCTAAAAAGTATTTAAGGCTATCATGATCCGTTTTTACCTTGAAGTGTCTTCCCATTAGGTAGGGTCGCCATTTCTTAAGTGCATGGAGTATTGCCAACATTTCCTTCTCATAAATAGCTTTGCTTAAAAACTTTCCCTTGATTGGACGACTTTCAAAAGCAATGGGTCTTTCATCTTGCATTAGAACAGCACCAATTCCATTTCCTGAAGCATCACATTCCACAATAAAGGTTTTTGTGAAGTCCGGTGTAGCTAAGACCGGTGCTTGGCACATTGCCTCTTTAAGATGTTCAAAGGCCTTTGTTGCTTCCGGAGTCCATGAAAATGAATCTTTCTTCAATAATGTTGTTAGAGGTGCTGCTATTCTCCCATAATTCTTAACAAACTTGCGATAATACCCTGTCAACCCAAGAAATCCTCGCAGATGCTTTATGGATGTGGGGATTTTCCATTCCTTAATGGCTTTAATTTTGCTAGGGTCTACCTTAACTCCTTCATGAGATACAATATGACCCAAATATTCCACCTCCTGGACTCCAAAGAAACATTTGGATCTTTTTGCATATAATTGTTTCTCCTCCAATAGTTGTAGCACCCTGTCAACATGTTCAACATGATCCTTCCAAGACTTGCTGTAGATTAGTATATCATCAAAAAATACTAACACAAATTTTCTAAGGAATGGTTTGAAAATTGAATTCATCAAACCTTGAAATGTTGAAGGTGCATTGGTAAGGCCAAAAGGCATGACCAAAAATTCATAATGACCCTCATGAGTTCTAAATGCCGTTTTTGGAATGTCTTCAATCTTCATTCTGATTTGATGATATCCCGAACGAAGATCCAACTTGGTGAAGTAAATTGATCCATGCAATTCATCCAGTAATTCATCAATAACAGGAATGGGGAACTTATCTTTAATAGTGAGCTTGTTGAGCTCCCTATAATCTGGACACATGCGCCATGATCCATCCTTCTTGTGCACCAATACTACTGGAGCTGAGAAAGAACTTTGACTCGGTTGAATTATACCAGCCTCTAGCATTTCTGCAACCATACGTTCAATTTCACTTTTTTGGACATAGGGATATCTGTACGGCCTGATGTTTGGAGGAACACTTCCTGGAATCAGATGAATAGCATGATCATGATCACGCATAGGTGGGAGACCCTTGGGAGTCTCAAATACCTTGGAATGATTGTCCAGACTTTTTGGAGATCTGGAGAAATAGATGATTCCAATGTGGAAACATCTAGCGAACATAATTGTGCAATTACACCTCTTTGCTCCTTTTTTAGAAGCTTTGTCATACCATTAGAGCTGATTATCTTTCCTGGTTTCCCTGCAATACCCCTTAATTCAACTTCCTTTCCTTCCAAAGAAAATTTGATGAAAAGTTCTTGAAAATTAAAAGCTATTGTACCCAAGGATTGTAGCCATTGGACTCCTAGTACAACATCAGCACCTCCCATTGGAATGGAAAGCATTGGGCTAGTCAATACATATTCTCCCATGGATAGCTTGATATTATGGCACTTTCCAGAGCAATTTATTGTTCCTCCATTTGCAATCATCACTTGACACTCTGGTGCTGGATATAGGAAGCAATTCAATTCTTTTGCTACCCTACAATGAATAAAATTGTGGGTGCTTCCTGAATCAATCAACACTATTACCTTTTTCTTCTTGATTTGTCCTTCTATCTTGATGGTTTGAGGAGTGGTAATTCCCGCCAATGCATTACAAGATATGGTCGGATTTATTTGTTCTTCATCTAGGCTTTGTTCCTGGAATATATCCTCTTCTTTTGACCTTTCTTGCTCCTTTTCTTCTTCCTCTTCACAATCTATGTAGAATAATTTCTTCTCAGCACACTTATGACCTTTTGTGTATTTGCTATCACAATTGTAACAAAGCCCTTTTGCTCTTTTTTCTTCCAATTGTTGTGGTGTCAACCTTGTAGGTTGTGGAAGACTATGGGCAACAACACTTCCATCTTTATAGTTGTGAGTGGTATGCTTCCTAGTTGCCATAATTTTGCTTTCCATTTTTCTTGCTAACCTGAATGCCTTCTCTAATGAATCAGGTTCCCAAAGGCGCACATCATGTTGGATATTATCCTTTAAAGACCCTATGAACACATCAATCCTATGCTCCTCTGGAATATCTTTTACCCTTATGTTCAATTTTTGGAACTCCTCAATGTGCTCCATTATTGAACCCTTTTGTTTGAGACTTATCAATTGGCTAAAAAAAGTGTTGCTTTTTGTATCCTCATAATGTGCTATCAATTCTTCCGTAAAAATTGCCCAAGTGATAAATTGTTTACGAGAACAAAGCCATTGATACCATACAAACTGATTTGGTTCCAAATATAAAGTTGCCATACGTACCTTTTGTGTGTTTTGCACATTATTGAGATCGAAGAATTGCTCCATCTGTAATATCCATGTGGCGGGATCCTTGCCATCAAACTTCCTCATATCGATTTTTGGAACATGGTGAGTCTTTTATCCAACATTAGAGTCTATGGAATCATGATTAACATTTCTTTTGTTCTCATCATGAGTTTCCTTTACTACCTTTTCACCATTAGTGACCCTTTCTTGTAGCAAGTTCTTCAATTCTTCCATGTCTGTCTTCAAATCTATCTTCAAATTTACCATCGAATCCTCCACCTTAGTTTCCATGCCCTTTATCTTAGATTCTACGCCATTTATCTTAGATTCCACGCCATTTATCTTAGATTCCACGCCACTTATCTTAGCTTCTGTTAGCTTTTGTGAGCGTGACATTTGTTGCACTTGTTCTTGTAATTTTGATATATCATGTAGCATTTCTTCCTCTTCTTCATGAGTCATGCTAGAGCTTTCAGGTTCCTTACTAGGTGTTTGCATTTTCTTTCCTCGGGGCATCAGTTACCGATAATAATGCTTTACTATGCCCTTTGAATTCCGTTAAACCAAGCTTACATAAAAATTAAAAAAAAAAACTACACACCTTTTTTCACTTTATAGAAGCCTGATATTGAATCTGATGTATCTCTGTAATTTCGAATCATCCAGTTTTGAAATTGCTACTTGTAGTAGCCTTCTGCGTCCTCTTTCCAATGCCACAAGTCTGAGCCAAATTGGATTCTCCAAGTAAGAGTTATGTGAAATCTCCCACAGTGACTTGCTTTTAGACTAGTTCAGTAGAGAGAACTTGTACGACGTGCCACGAGTCACTGTTTCAACCTTTGAATCTGAAACACACATACCATAAACTACAGTCTGTCCTCTTTCTGTACCTTTTTACAAAATTTCAATCCGATCCTCAGAGAAAGAGTTATGACGATTTTCCCCAGGTCACCTGTTTTGAATGTAATTCAGGAGTCTGCAGAAAGGCCAACTTCCTCAGATCATATCTCCGAAAATATCACGCGAAAAGCTCTAAAATTCGGACCCAAGGTTCAGAACCAATTATTCTCAAATGGGTTTTTTTTTCGACTTCTGAAACGTCACAGAAAAGACGTTATAGCGAAAATTCCATGATGACCTGTTTGGAGCAGCGAAACCCTAGAATCCAAAGCTCTGATACCAAATGTTATGAAACCAACTCAAGAAAAGATAGAAAAGATAGATCAACGCCTTAGAATTCAGCCTCTTCAAGGGGGCAACCTCCTTTACATTACATAAATGAACAATTCTTGGATGATCCAAATGACAAAACCTCCTTTCTATATATAGGAGTCTAAGGAGTCACAATATAATCCAGCTGACCTAACAATAATAATATAAAGCCACACAAATAACAATAGGGGGCTTCTATGGGGCACAGAAATAGCAATATGGGGGTAATAGGGGCACAACAATATAAAAAAGGGGTATAACTACAATATTAATGGGGTAATCACTAGTATTATAGGGACCCAACAGGGGCATTGATTATTGATTGCTTGATTAGATCAAAATCTTCTTTTTCTGCTAATCCCCACTTAAAGACTGAATTTTTCTTAATCATTGTTTGAAGTGGCAAAATAATTTGAGAAAAATCTGGAACAAATCTTTTAACAAAATTGATCTGGCCTAAAAATAACTGCATCGATTTTTTATTGTGTGGGAAAGGGATTTCAGAGATTTCTTTGATCCGATCAGGATCAATACAAATGCCATCTTTGGACACAATAAAACCCAAGAGCTTCCCTTTATCAAGAGCAAAGAAATACTTTTTAGGGTTAAGAGAAATACCATATCTTTTGCAACGTTGAAAATTTTTATTTAGGTCATGCAAATGATTAGACCTCTCTTTAGAGAATACAGTAATATCGTCTAGATAGATGACCATTGTTCTATTAATCAACCCTTTAAAAGCTATATCCATAGCTCTTTGGAATGTCGCTCCTGCATTTATAAGTCCGAAAGGCATTTTCTGATATGCATATGTTCCCCATTTTGTTCTGAATGTGGTTTTAAGCCGGTCATCAGGATGAACCAGGACTTGGTTATATCCTGAGAAACCATCTAGAAAGGACATCAATTCAAAGCCTGCTACTGATTGAAGTATTTGCTCCATAGTAGGTAATGGGAAATTATCTTTCAAGCTTGCTTTGTTCAAATTTCTGAAATCAATACAAATCCGAATGTCGCCATTTTTCTTTCTGACTAGCACCATATTAGAGACCCAGTTTGAGTGTCGGACAGGAAAGATAATCTTGGCTTTCAAGAGTTTGTTAAGTTCCGATTTTATCTGGCTCTCTAAGTTTGGATGTATTTTTCTTAACTTTTGCTGAATCGGTTTCTGATCGGGAAGCATTGGAATGGTATTCTGGATAATGGATGTATCATATGTCTTCAAATCATCGTATTTCCAAGCAAAGACCTATTTATTTTTCCTTAACAGTCTAATGAATGCCTCCTTTTCTTCCAAGGAATGTCCTAGTCCTAAGTTAATGTTTTGAGGAGTTTTCTCGGTGCCAAGATTTATCAATTCAAACCTAAGAGTAGAACTTTGGAGCTTCGCATTAGTTACAGGTTTAAACCTGTCTTTGATATCATAAAGATCCTCGAGCTTTACCACTGGCTTAGGGATTGAATTTTCCTGAGGCGTTTCTTTCATTTGTAGGTCATGGTCATTTTCCTTAATAATTTGATCGTCATAGAACTTTTCAGAAGTTATAAATTGTAAAATATCCTCGTCATGGTTGAATACTCTCCAATTAGTGAAATTGTCAGGAATGGAGGGCCTAGAAAGCAATTCTACGGAAAATCTATCTGGGCTGTAGTCTTCAGAAGGTAGGAGCTTGGAAGCTACATTGGCTAGGAGATCGGCTGCCGAGTTTTGAGACCTGGGGATGGAGGAAATGTTGAATGCGGAAAAGTGCGAGGTAAGTTCTTGTACTAGCGATTGATAATGCTTGAGGTGATTTGAAAGATAATGGATTGCATTCCTCACCTGTTTAACAATAATTTCAGAATTGCCGAATACTTTTAGATATTGCACTTTAAGGCCGATTGCTTTATATAGTCCCTGGACTAAGGCTTCATATTCAGCTGTATTGTTAGTGCATTCAAATTCTAGCCTACAGGACAACATTGTCTTTTCTCCTTGTGGACTAACCAAAATACATCCTGCTCCTGAGCCCTCACTAGACTTGGACCCATCGAAATATAAAGACCAAAATAAAGAGGTATTAACAAATGTATTTACAGTTTTCTCAGCATCATTGAAACATCTAGACCTATCAGTTTGTGAAAAATTCTCAATCTGAGACGAAAAATGATTGACTGAGAAAGGGGATGACTGGGCAGTAAAGTTACCAAAGAATGACTCAGATGAATAATTCCCCAAAATATTGTTGTTGAATGCTACCGGCTGGTTTTCTTGTTCGAATTCTGTAACTGTATGGGTCATATGTTTTTCCCGATCGATCCTTATTTGATTTGGCTTACCCCTGTAGGGAAGCCACATATGTGACCAATCAGTGGAAATATACCCATGCAATTTCTCAGACCAATCCCTACTCAAAATTAAACCGTAAAATTCAGGTATATCGGCTATTAGGATGTCAATCCTTTGTACTACTCTGGGATCAGCAGACAACCTAATAGTTACGGAATTAATTTATCCCACAACCTGTACTTTGGTCCTGTCCAACTGTACAATATGGATAGCAGACTTCTGGGGTTCAATGTTCAGTTTAGAACAAACTGAAGCTGGCATTATGTTAGAAGATGCCCCAGAGTCAATCAAACAGTTGTGCAGGTTTCTGTTATAGATCTGATAGGTTAGAAGGAAGGGTGGAGTATGAGAATTTGATCTATCTCCAATCAGAACTGAATCGGTAGCTTCAACCATACCGGGGGGAGGTTGGCCTGAATCATTAGCAGCTTTAGCACTAGGAAGAGGTGTAGAAGGAACAACATTCAATTCTTTAAGAATTAATTTCTATTGATGCTTTAATTTACTAAGTTCAAACATAGTAATGTTTTCTTTAGTTTTCTTCATGTCATCAACAATGTTATACTCCATTGAATCGGATACCACTAATGTTTTAGATGTTGAAGGAGTATTAGAAGTTGAAGGCTGGTTTTGGGGAACTGCTACAGGTGATTTCTTTGCAGGTATTTTTTCTTTGGTTGTAGCGACACCTGCACTCCTTTTTTTTGACGTTACCTGAACAGGTTTAGAAGTACTTTTGCTCCTAGTAGTGACCATGAATGCTTCTTCTTCATTATCGATATCGGAGTTGGGGAGTATAAAATCCCACATTCCATGACATTCTACTACTTCTTCCTCATCATCAGTTGGTGAGATTGTTTCCTCTTCCTCTTCTTCTTCTTGCTCTGAATCTGCATTAGATATGACATTTGGTGGCTTTGATTCATTTCTCTTATAAGTCCTAAAGGGTCTTTTGGTTGAGGTTTTGGCTACCTGTTTCTTTATTTCAACCATTTCATTTGATAATGTTTTTAGGACATTTTGCAAACCCTCCATGTCATATGGGTCTTTTGGGGTTTTCTTTCTTGAGTCATCTTTGAAAGAGACTTTTTTGGCTTTTCTGTCTTCCAGAGCAGCCTTCTTCTCTAGAGCATTAATGCGCTTTTCCACAGCAAGTGCTTCTCTCATGTTTTTAGCTAAGGTAGGTTTCTCATCCCTATCTGCAAAAATGGCTATATTAGTAGGTAGGGCGGTGATATACCATTCACTTCGAATTTGTTCACTTGGTTTGGAGGCTGTAGGGATTTTATTCAGGAGTTTATTGAAGCGGGCATTAAATTCCTTAATTGGTTCCCTATGCTCTATTCTCAGATTGGAGAGATCATTTATTAGGGTAGCCAAAGACCTATCATCTCCATATTTGGTAAGAAACTGCTCTTGGCAAGTGTTCCAACTGGTAATGGAACCAGAGGGTAAAGAAAAATACCAGGATCCTGCTGATCCTTGCAAGGTGTAAGGGAAGAGTCTAACAACAAAATCTTGTTCTGTTACTCCTTTCAAGTTGACTACCAACATGAAATTATTAATGTGTTCTTCGGCCTGGGTCCCAGCATCTGGATTAAATTTGGGTAGCCATTTTTCAGGAGCATCTGGTAATGGATGCAATGGTGCAGGCATATTGACTGCACCAGGTCTGGTCCATGGATCTGCCATTATAATAGCAGTAGTGTCTGATACTACCACTGGAATTCCAGATGTCTGGGAAAGAAATAATATTGAGGAGTGAGCAGGTTGGGATGTTTAAGATCCTAATCCCTGGTGAACAACGATATGAAATGGGGGAGTGGATGGTTGACTTTACAGGGGGGAAGATGCAATGGAGGATGTGGATGAAAGCCCTTCACTATCAGATCCTTCAGTATATTTCTTCGCCTTTTTCCTTTTGGGTAAAGGGAACTCAGTGGGTTCAATACCGAGCTTTTCGCTCTGAAGTCTGGTGAGAGGATGAGATAAATTGAACTACGAAGTCGCACTGCTTTGTGATACCTCAGATTTCTGTGGTGAAATCGAGAAGCTCTGAAGTTTGTGGATAAGAGACTGGACTTCAGGCGATTCAAGACTTAATTTTTCTGGAGTATGATGGGTTTGAGCAGTGGTAGTTGATTCCTCTTCTTCTTGTTTGGATACTGGAGAACCAGCATACAATTGGGAAGAACGAGGAGATATGGAGGGAGAATTACTCTTAGAATGGCCTGCAGATTTGGGTTTGTTTGCCATTCATAGTTGAGGCCCTCCTTCTAGCGCCAAAAATTTTGGTGCCCCGAAAATCGCTAAAACAACATTGGGGATAACCACCCGGTCCAGACCTTAGTATAGCTCCTTTTCCGTTTGGAATAGTGGCTCCGACTGGGGATAATGGGACCAGTTTCCCAAAAGTGGATAAACAGGATGAATGGATGATTTATTAACTAAGCTAGTGATGGGCGAATAACTAAATCTATTAACAAGAATACAAGAACTATGACCTATCCTGGGAACCCATTGAGCTTTAAAGTGTAGCGCTTGATGGTCTGTGTCTATAGACAGGCATATAGATGACTCCATCTAATAGACATGGATATTATTTCATTCAAGATTACTGTGCCTAAATAGTTAAGCAAAGTGATTAAAGCGATATTACTACACTCATCATTTATATCATCGACACATACATGATTAAAAGAAAAGCATACCATAAAACATCCAATAGTGGAAGGAATATAGAACTGCTGTTAAAGCACATGCATATAATCAATAATAGAAAGGATAATCAAATAACAATTCACATGAAAGGAATGAATTCATACATAGATAGAAATACCATATGAGCTGCTTTGACACTCCCAATATCAATCGCTACTTGTAATACTTCGTTCAACACAGAAACATTTTCCATACAAAGACAATAATGCACAATTGCATAAAAAGATTCCTTATCGAATTAAGAACTACTGGTCCAGTTTCATAAAAGAATATGACTGAAGCACAATAGTGCAACTTCAGCCTTTTAGTCAGGTACAAAACTTTACGACCCTTTCCAAAACAATTAAAGGGTCTATAAATACTTAATTAATCTATCTATCTATAAAACAAAAATCCTACTTAATTGGTATCAATAAATCTTGATCCTATTTTTCTTCAGTGATCTCGCAGTCAGCGGCATGATTCATCAAGTAGGCTGCTTGCCTTTAAATCTGAGCTGACTTATCGCAAGCATTGGCTCTACTTCAGGTGGTTTGTTGAGGCGCGAACTGAGCTGGGCGGCATAGGTGGCATCCTAAATATTGGGAATAATATACCCGATTGCATCTGTTAGGTACTTGAGGGCGGCTCTCTGTGTGTGCGGCTTTACCAGGAAGAACCAATATGTGTCCCAAGTTAAACTGTTAATCCCAGCGATTAACCTCCCCTTTTCTTCCAGATCTGGATAACATGATTGTACCAACGTTTTCATTGTTGTCAACATTCTTGGTGTGCATTGGGAAATCATGTTTGATAAGTAGAGAGTGTTATTGACCAATTCAACTAAATTTCTAGAAGTTGATTTACATCTTGAAACCGCCCTCTCTGCTTTCATTAACTGGGACTGCCATTTAGTGAAGAGTATATCTTTCTGTGATTCTAAGATCCTGGGTAAATTGGTCGCTTGTCCTTGGTCAGAATCTTGCTAGTCGAGAAATGCAGCTATCGTTTCTTCAGCTTGATCCAATTCAGTCCTGGCCTTGTCTACTTGCTTACTTATAGATGCCGTTAATTCACATAGTGGCTCTGCCTGGGCTATTTGTTGACACAGAAGCTTAATTTGGGATATTAATGCAGTATTTATTTGTAATGCTTTTGCTTTAAATTCAGCCACTTGTGGAACACCCTTTGTTTTCTCGAGCTGTGATGATAATTGAGCAATTTGCTCATCTTTTTTTTTCATCATTTGTTCGTTCGCTGCCTTCAATTGTGCCAATGCCTCTGATAATTCTTTCTGTTTTTGGATTGCGCTTTGGTCAATCCTTTATTTTTTTGCCTGCAATTTTTGTGTTAGTTGACTGTTCACTTGCTGCTGTGCCAACAATTGCTGCTCTGCCTGCTCCGCTTTCTGCTTTGCTTCAGTTAACTGTGCCTGTAATGAGAAAATCTCTTGATCCTTTGTTTTCAGTAAAAGGCTTACCTCTGATGCCTTGTCTATTGTCGCTGCGGAATAAGCTCCTGCATACTGTGACAGTTTAGTCTGGTCATCGGAGGGGTCAAATTCCTCCTTCCAAACTACATTGCCCGTGACAGTTTGCTCTGGGAAAAGGGAAGGTTGATCAGTCCTTCTTCTTTTCCTTTGTCGTTTAACCACCGCTTTATGCCTTGGGCTGTAGAAAACATCCAGGGGAGGAATATCTTCTACCTGAAGAATGATTTGGTCAGAGGGGTCCTTTGGTATTACCTCTACCTCTTTAGAAATGGGTGGGTCGTTGGTTCCACTTAGAACCTGTGGTGAAGTGATATCCTATGTATCCGTTACCTTTGAAGTGTCTGTGTCCTTTGAGCATTCCAAACCACTGATAATGGAATCAAATTGCTTCCATTCCTAGAGCAATTTAGGTTCAATATGAGTATCTATATTGACATCAATGGTGGTTTGTTTTTCCTTTTCAGCTTGGGTCTCCTTCCGCATTTTTTCTTGCTCTCTCTTCTGCCTTTCCTCCTGCTCTCTCTTCTGCTTTTCCTCATGTTCTTTCTTTTGCTTTTCCTCTTGCTCTTTTCTCTGCTTTTCCTCTTGTTATTTCTTCCGATTTTCCTCCTGTGGCTTCTCTTGTTCTTTCATTATAACTGGAGGTTCCTTTCACTGTTGCCGATCAGGCTCGCTTGACGATGTCGCTGGGGTTGTTGCTAACAAATCTAGAGGCAGAGTTTGCAACCTTTGTTCTCTAAGTTTATTAAATTCAGTCAACCCTTCATCATTATATTTCGCTTTGGCGAATGCTTTAACCTGATTTATTGTCTCAACTGAAGAGAATAGGTCGTCAAACATATCCTCTTTATGATCAAATTTTGTCAATTTGGCCTGTTCTAGTGCTGTATAGGCAACTTTGTTTGGATCAAACTGCCTATTTGGGAGAGTCGCCAGAGTTAATGATTTAATATTCGTGGCTTCCTTTTCTGCATGTTTGAGATCATACAGAGTAGAGACACCACATCTCAAGGGAAAAGAGGGCCAGCCCTGCTTCTTATTTTTCTTGAGAGTCTGTGTAACACTCTTAGCCATAATCTGATAAGAGATTTCTCTTGCCAACAGTTTATCTGGTATGTATAAAGGGAGAACATGAAGTTCGGCTTGGCTACCGAAAACTCTTATATAAGTGAATTTCTCCTCCGCGAACCATCTACCTATTGAGGTTAAATCAATTTCGGCTTGATAAGAAATCTTTGGAGCGGGTTTATCAAAAATAGAATAATAAACAGGTAACATAAAGCCATTGCAGACCTGGTACAAATGGTGCTTATAAGAGGATTTCCATAACTTTTGATGATATATGTGAATAGGCATGGGCTCTTGTGGTTTCCACCTCCAGCCGAGCACAGAAAATTCAGAATTGAAACACAATGTATCTAAAATATATGCACTGTAATAGAATGGGGGGATTATCCTTTCGGAGATGCGAGTCTTACTCCTAAAGTTAAGAAGAGTTGTGGCTAGTTTATCTGAGAGAATAGTGGCCCAATCCATTATCACACTGTTTCATGCTGCTTCCATTAGGGGAACCATTTCTATAGTGAAATTAGCAGAGTCGTGCAATCCCCATAATCTACACATCATTATTCCAGTGTAGCAATAAGGAGAAGCTAGGGAATCAACCGAGTACTTACCGGAAGATTCATGTTTGTGCTTTGCCGGATTTTGTCTCCAATCCCAGATGGGTTCGGATTCAACTTCGTTCTCGTTTGAGAATTTTTCCAGGAACGCCTTATTGTATATCTTCTCTGGCTCAGGCAAATGATACATTTGCCTTAGATCATCCACCCTGAATGACCCAAAAATTCTCCCGTCTCTCGTGCTGAAGGTTCTATCCAGGACTGGGATTTCCTCAATTGCCCACCGCACTACATCAGTATATGGGAGAATTTGTTCACTAGCTACTATCCGATGAAGGAAAGAGTCAGCTAAGTCCTTTAGAGTACCCTCCTATTTCCGAGTTAAATCTACAGTGGCTTGTACTATTGTTGTTGTTGGTTTTTCAGCTTCAATCAGGTTGTAGGTACCTTGCCAAGTAGTTCCGATGAGACCCGAACATGTAGTATCAGATATCAATCCCTTCTTTTTGTCAGCGACAGCTTGTCCTGCAGCTGGCGCAGCGGAAGCGCCTGTGGTCTTCTTGGATTTCTTCCCCATTTTGCTTGAGCTTTCTCCTTTAGATGAATTCTGCATAGAGGTGAAAATAAACGTAACACAGAGAAATGGCAATGAAAACTTCAAAGTGATGAGATATATTGACTGATGTGTAATAAGGGATTAGCTTTTAAAATGGGCGCAGATACAATCCATGGGAGGATTTTAAGACTTACAATCACATTAAATGGCCGTTTAACACCTGCCAATCTTAAATTCTTATTATATCATTAATCGGCCGAATGATTCATTTAAGCGTGTTGTGGATGTTTTGGCGGTTGCGCAGGTGAATCATTGTTGGACGGATCAAGCCTTTAATATGAAATAAATCGTGATATCCCTTTATTCCAACGGTTTTTTGAAATCTGCGCTTTATCGCAATCGGCGATCGGGGCAAACTTAAACCTTTTATATTGCCATCTTTTGGAAACCCCGATAGCCGATAGCGATATCGCATCGCATCAGGAGTATTGGCATCATATGAAATATGTATTGTATATCGCCGATCGCCGATTGCCGATATCGCATCGCATCGGGGCCAATGGCATGGGGGCGCTTTAAAATGTGCATCGAGTATTGCCGATTGCCGATTGCGATATCGCATCGCATCGGGGTGAAAGGCTTGGGGCGCTTTAAGATTGCGTATAGAGTATCGCCAATATCCGATAACGATATCGCATCGAAGGAAACCAATATGTCACTTATTTGTGTTCTCTATGTCATTGCGATATGCGATCTTGCGATCGCTTTATCGCAATGATAAAAGATTGTTTTATTTGATCAAAATGGGTATTTTAAAAGGTTTTTATATAATGTTTTCATTTGGTTACTAGACCTTTTTGAATAATACAATATTGATACCAATTAACTTCTAAAGGGACCCATTTCATATGATAATTTTGTAAATAGAGATGATATGAAATGAAGGGGTTGTTGTAGAGCACAACACCACCTAGCAAATAGTGGCAGTATTTATGGAGTGTGTATACCATCTCCAATCCTTGGCGCTCAGTTGTATAATAGTTATTTTTAGCTTTGGACAACCACCGACTTGCGAATGCGATCAGGTGATGGATGCCTTCCATACCTTTCTACGTAAGTACAACACCCAACGTGATACATGACACATCAACATGTACATGAAATTTGATGTCCCATTTTGGAAAGACCAGAATGGGAGCAGATGCCATTTTTTCCTTAAGATCCTCCAGGCCTTTCTTACATTCATCATTCCAACAATATGTAGCATCCTTTTTCAACAACTGTTCCATTGGTACCACGATTTGTGCATAGACCTTAATGAACTTCCGATAATAACCAGTGTTGCCTAATGTGGCGTGCAGTTGTTTGACACTTCGTGGTGCTTCCAGATTGAGGATAACAACAATCTTCGCCAGGTCCACCATCAAGCCTTGTTCTCAGACCACATGGCATAGCAAATGTCCAAAGGGGACGAAGAAGGTGCATTTCTTGAGACCCAGCGCAATCTGGTATAGGCGGAAAGTATCTAGCATCAACCGTAAGCTTGATATATGGTTTTTAACTAACCCAAACATAGTCCAATCAATATACCTCCAAAACCTTGTGTACGAATTCCTTGAATGTGGCCACCATGACACACAAAAATATCATTGACGCGTTCTTCAATCAAAAAGTTATAACAGTGTACTGAAAACAACCCCATTCGGTTGCAAAAGTTGTCTTACTCCTATCTTTTGGTACGATCTTGATCTGATGGTACCCTGAGAAACCATCCATGAATGAGTAAACTTCCTATCTGCCAACATTTTCCGTTACCTCATCTGTAAACCGTGTTAGAAATGGATCATGAACACATGCATCATTGAGCTTCCTAAGGTCCATGTAGATTCGAATTCCACCCTTTTGTTTTTTCTCCTGCACTACCATAGGACTCACCCATTCGGATTCTTCCATTGGCTCAATTATTCCTTTTGCAAGCATTTTGTCCAACTCCTTGCGGAACTTTTCTTTATACTTTGGATTCAATCGGTAAAGCCATTGTTTAACCGGCTTCACGTCTGGTTTCAGAGTAATCTTCATCATCCCTAAATTGCCAATGATCCCCTTTAAATCCATGATTTTGGTTGGGAAAAAATCTTAATATTCACGGAGTAACGCAGCAACCTTATCCACCTTAGCATCATCCCGATAGTCCCCAAGTGTCACGTACTTCAACTTTGCATCGGTACCAATGTTTACCTACTTTTTTTTTAGCGACGCAGTGATGTCGGGGTCCTCAATTGATGGTCCACAAACTTCGCGACTCCCTTCTGTTTCTGGAATATTAATGTTTCATGGGTCATAATTATCCTCCTCTACATGTACATTATAACATTCTAATGCATGGCTTAATTGGGTTGACCATACTGGTTGAACTACTTCCTATGGTTCCTGTGGTATTTTGAAGACGACGACTTTCACACATTGCAGCGCGTCATCAACAGTATCCGCCCATGTGTCACAAATGTGAATGTTAACAAAAATCCCTCACGCAAAACATCCCATTCGCCCATGCCATGTTAGAGTTTTATCTCGGTATACTAGTTCCTGGGTATGACATCCAAGGTATGGTAGAATAAGTGTACCCATTCAAGCTGAGGTTCCTCTCCATGGGCCTGGGTCCATTTTTCAAGGTGCGTGCACAGGTCATTGTGTCCATTGTATTTATCTACCATTCATAGTTCCAATTCCCCAAACCGTAGCCGCATCATCCTCCTGCAGCCATGCCAGTTTTCAAAAGTGCCTTGATGTGTTCCCCACCAATGCATAAGTGTTGCACGCAGTGCCTACTTTAATGCTTCAAACCCTGTTGCTCCAGTACCACGCTCTCAAACTTGTTCAAGAATTCATCCACCGTTGTCAATCCATCATATGTTGGTAGATCTCGGGCCTGGGATATTACGTAACACAATGATCTAGTCATCATGTTGCAATTCAGCATTGTTACTTCGTTCAACCGATTATGCCAGCGTTCGTCTTCTTAGTCTGAATCCAAGGTGTAGGAACTTGCGCGCTCCCACGATATTCTTCCCTCTGTAGTCGGATTTACACAATCCTGATCTCACATAGCTATCTTGTAGATATAGTCGAAGTCATCATCACTTCCCTCGTCTCACATGATTTCAGTGTAATGCGCTCCTTTGGCTGGATCTAGTGGAATGACTACACATAGGGACTTTTTCTCAAATATCATTTTCCGCTTTTTTAGGTTGATGACTCCATTCATATCCGTGGCCCAGTTTATTCCTACCAACGTGGGGTAAGGGTTGCTGTCATCTATAATCTCTGTTACCTCAAAGTCCATCTGCATGCATGCACCCTCGATATCCACTGTTACCCCTTGTAGCCTTCCCATGGGCAGGATATTTTGTTGGTTTGCGATCCGTAAGTAAATTTGGGACCACTACAATGCGGGCCTACCTATGCATTCCTATGTCTGTTTAGGTAACACATTCACATTTGAACCCAGGTCTAGGATCACCTAATCCATTTCATATTCGCCAATCTACACCATTAATCACATTTACCGACCGGTGCACAACGCATGCTTTCCTAGTTTCTGGACCATGCGTGGTTCACTCGACCTTACGCACCTAGCGATCAGCTCTTGTAATCCCTTAACTGCCTTATTGTCATGTAGAAGCTTCGTGCATGTCTCTAAGAAGGTAGTAAGTATGAAAGGATCCAGTTCTAGCTCTAATTGATCCTTACTACTTGAAGTAGAGGCCTCAGGGAAGCTCTTTTTAGTTTCCATTAATGTCTCCTTTGCGCATTCCAAGTCAAACTCAGGTTCCCTTGTAGGAGCCTTGCGAACCCATGTATCGTCTATGGGTTGCTTCCCCTTATCTTCCCCTATGGCTGCACCACTTCTGAGCACCATGTTCACGTTGGGATCTTCCTCGCACAGTACGGACCTCATCATTTGGATATTCTGAGTCGGCGTAGGTTGTACTACCCCTTTCTCGCACATCCGTACGATCAGCGTAGAAAAATCTATCATTTCATGATCAAACTCCTCACAGTATGAACATGATTTTCTAGTTGGGTTGGTATAGTCGTGAGCATAGTGCCCTGGTCCTCCAAAATTATAACAGATTAGGTGTCCATGGCCCCTTCTTGGTCCCATTCCTCCTCTTCCTCAACCTCGCCCTTGAACTCTAGCTCATACATTCCCTGTGGCTGGGTCAAAGCCTTGCATATCCATCTACATCCTGTAGGAAGGTCTTCGATCCATCAACAATTCATAACTTCGACAGTTTTTCTCATCATGGCCCACTAACTGACATAAATTACAAAATAGCTGCTGCGGAGCCTTTGTATACTTTTGCAACAAGTGACAATTGTCCGTCGTGTTCTTTCCTGCCACCTGACAAATCGCGCACCAGAGCATGGGCACTACACTTGGCCTTGCCTGTGCCTCTGGTATCAACGGAATTGGTCCCCCCTGCCAAATATTTCATGAATACCAGACAATGATCCTTATCGTGGTCATGGCCTTTACATTTTATGCACCACACCTCTTCGCGCTCTTATGGTTGGGGTGCCCTATCCTGCTTCAAACTCTGCATCTCCAAGAATAGGTTTTGTAGTTGCATGTGGATCTATTGGACTCCCAACCTAGGATACTGTATCAGAGTTTCATGCAACCTCATCACTGTTTCCAATGCTTTTGCCTGGGTTGAAAGCTTCTACTGTGATAGCACCGTCGTCAAGCGCGGTGTTAAAGACACCACAATCCACGCGTGGTGCTCCACATCCGTTAGCGTCATATTAGCCTCGCGGATCATACTCTTCAGTATTTGATCCATATCCCAAGGGGATTCACCTGGGAGCATCATGATCTCTTTAAACCCAATGACTGACTGAGTCTCTGACTTCGCTTGGATAAACTCTCTGTTCAGCGTAGTCTAGATTTCCACTATTCTTGCATTTCGGTGATCGTTTGAGTGCTTGATATACCATGTTAGTGTGTGATCCTGCAGTGTGCTCACCAATGTGGCCTTCTTAATGTTGTCATCTATAACCTCGTGAGCTTCCCATACTTCTCTTACTACAAACCAAAATTGATCTAGATCCTCACTTCCTACTCCTTTGAATACGGGTAGCTTGATTTCACTTGCCATGTTGAACCGCAGGTTGGGTGGAGGTGGGGTGGTTGAAGATGGAGGTGAAGAAGGTGAAGTGGGTGATGGCGTAAGTGGAGGTGACAACTGTGGAATGAGCTGCCTTATCAAACTGATCACACTTCTCAGAGAAGCCCAAGCATGTTCTTCCTCGCTTTCCTGTGAACATGAAATTACAGGACTGTTTCCTAATCCTTCGAAACCTTGGTAGATCCTTCTGCTCCGTGTTGCTCTAAACATTAATGTAGTCACATAACCCACTTTTCACATAACACCATCTTAATCTAGATGTTTATGGATTTGATGTACCTACCTCATGGTCCCTTGAGAAAACACTGCTCTGCTTCACTCTAGCTCACAGCTGTGTCTATCGCGAACTTAGTGATAAACCCTCCTATTATTTTGTCACGTCAGTGGTCCACGACCTATGCGATCTTATCTTCCAATGACTCTAGTCTGCACACTAGCTCTAGAGTCCACACTATCAGTTGATCGAGCTTGAATCTCCCCTGGCTGTTGGCTAGCCTCATGATCCAATCATACAGCTTTGAAGAGAAGGTCGTGAAAGATCTCATGTATTTCCGTAGATATCTGCGAGTTTTGTTTTCCTGTACCATGAACTTGTGAAGCTTCTAATCTAACCACTCTTCAATTTCCTTAGTAGGGTTCTAGTGTTCTGACATCATACATCCCTTAGGTAGATCCTGGCCCCATCAACGGAACAATTTGTTGGCTTATTGGGGACTGAACTAGGTTCAGAAGTGTTTTAGCCAAACAAATCCCACACTACCAGCCCTTTCAGAAACTATCCACAGAGCTCGGACTGAAGTCTCACCCAACGTAGTATGGGAGGGTGCTGGAAATAGCTTTCCGCACCCTAGGGATGTCTTGATGAGGTTTGGAAAGGTCGCAAACTGACCCTGCAAGTCGCACTTCTCTGCACGGCTATCTGTCCTTTGCGTAGCTATGAGAGGAGGCACTTTCTAGATTCCTTACCCTTAGTGTGTTATTATTATAGATCTAACTTAATTCAATGGTCTTAATCAAGCATTCAATACATATAACCAATGCATGCAAATATAAACCTTAAAGATATGCATAAAACCGTAACATAAGAACGAACACATAGATCTGCAACTAGATGCACAACAATTCAAAAACACTTATCTTTTATCAATCTTCCGTTCTAGTACAATCCAATTCTGCCTTGCAAGACTCAGCTACAGGGGTCTGCGCACACATCTGCAGACTCTACCAGGCCTCTTCCCACACAACTGCATAGCCTACTCTAACTACTACCAACCACGACTCAGACTTAGAACAACTTCCTCATTCCTAAACCCATAACAGTTAAGTTTAGACTAAACCTACCTTCTACACTTAGAGCCTTGCTCTATTTATACATTCCCATGGTCCCCGGACCATGGGTAGGCCGAAACACTCTATATTAATTGAAAATATTTCAGGCGGACAACGCCTTGACTTGAATTATTACAATTCACACTCTGCACGCTTTGCGGAACCTTTACAATACCATTACCAAAAATTGTGGGCTTTAAGCCCCAAAACCGTTATATGGGGGATTGTTATTATCTTTCATTGTCTCTTTGGTTGGGGTTGGCTTTGGCCTCGGCGGTCTCAGGGATTTAGGGACCTCCGCCAGTACTTCAACTATTTCTGGGGTAGCTTCTTCTTCCTGTTTCTCCATCTCTTCTACCACTTGCTGTGTGTTGATAATTTCTGGGGGTGATGACATAACACTCTCTATCAGTGCTCACAACGTCTGAGCCAAGTTCACAAATGCAGGATTTTGTTTGAGATCCTCGAAAATACTGGGTCCATAGGCGTCTAAGATCTCAACATCTAAATACTTAAAATATCAAGTGTTTCTTGCTGGATAGCCACATGTAATTTATATGGCAATTTGAATTCAAATCCGACCATTCCCCTCAAAATCGGTTCATGAATGCCAGATTGGCAGCAGATTTTCAAGGATCTAAGCCATAAATTTCTTCTTAAATGTCGGTCGCCCGCTCCATTTAACTTCACTTCTACCGTCTTTTCATCAACAGTGACTTTAACGGTCACTTTTGAGTTAACCTGCATGATTTCTCCATGGGTAGCACAACTCCCTTTGTGTTGTCGTAGACCTAGTGACATGTCCTGACTTCGCACCATCTTCCAATCGTGCAACTCCCCAACTTGAGAAGTGTAGCTTATTGTCCCGCTCCTCCTTCCAGCTAACTGGAGTGCTAAGACTGTGCTACTTTCATTTAGTCACATGGTCAGACCACTTGTGTATGGCTTCAAGTGACTACCATTCACCTTTCCTGGGAAGGGTTCTCCATTTAACTTGACCAGCTGTATCACTCCTCTATTGGTAATATCCTTAATAACATAAGGCCCTAACCAGTGCATCCTGAATTTTCTAGGGAATTGATCAAACCTACTATCATACAACAAAACTAGATCATTTACCCATGTGTACAACTTGATGTGTCGATCATGCCATGCCTTTTCACGCTGCTTTTGGACCTATTGGTGAAATCCAGCCAAAAATCTTTCTTCTTCAAGCTTATATAGCTGCGTGAGCCTCTCTTCCAAGACTTCATGATCTATCATAGCTATGAGCACTGCTATGCGCAGACTAGACATGATGTATTCCATAGGCATTACGGCTTCCACCACATAGACAAGCCTAAAAGGGGTTTGTCCTGTCAACTTCTTCCATGTCAATCGATAAGCCCACATTACTGTAGGTATGCGTAGGTCCCAATCACTTTGCCAAGCATTGTAAACCTTAGTCAGTGCATTTTCAAGCACTTTGTTGATCTCCTTAAATGTCTTGTTAGCATATGGGTGATAAGGTGTGCTCTTCTGGTGATATACCTAAAATTCATCCATTAGTGCATTGATCATCTCATTTGGGAAGTGTGCACCACAATCACTCATCAAGATCCTTAGACATCCAAATCGCATCAGTATGTGCTCAAATAGGAACTTCGCGGCTGTTGTGCCTATGCAATCCTTCACTGGCTACGCTTTTGCCCAACAAGTCAAATACTCTGTTGCAGTGATAATGTGCCTTGCTCCTGTCTTCCCATGTGGCTCGATGGGTCCTACAAAATCTATTGCTCACTTTTCGAAGGGTTGCAACGTCATTTGTGGATTCAAAGGAATTTCATCCCTCCGCGATGGCCTATCTATTCTTTGACATAAATCACATGCCTTGCAATATTCTTTTGAATCTTGATGAAGGGTTAGCCACCACAACCCTGTGCTTAGAATCTTTTGCGCGATTGCTCTTCCTGCATAATGTCCTCCAGCGGTGCACCCATGAGCATCTATGAGGATGCTGCTTCGTTCGAACTCAGGTACATACCGTCGCAATATCTCATCAGTCCACATCTTGTATAGATGCTCAACAATGACAGAGAAATCTGCCACACAGCCTACTAATTCCTTATTTTGCTGGACAAAGTATCCTTTTGGTGTAGTTCCTGTTGTTAGGAAGTGTGTTATATCCTCAAAATGACCATTCGTAACATGCACTACAAATAGATGTGCGTTAGGCAATCCTTCTTCCATGTTAGTAGGTTCCTCCCCTGTTTCGATGTGTAACAGATGTTATGGTCCCGTGTTCAATCATCCAAGCTTCAAAACAACTTTAAAATCGTACTCTTGGAGCAATAAGAGCCATCTGCAGATTCATCCCCTGAATAGAGGCTTATTGACTAGGTACTTTAGTGCGGAGTGATCCATATACATCTTAAAATTCCCTCCTAGCAAGTAGTGTTGGTACTTCTGGAGCGCATACACCATAGATTAGTTCTTCTTTTCTTTGGATAATTTGTGGCTTGCGAATGTGATAGGATGGTCCAAGCCTTCTCTTCCATCTTATGTTAGTATTGCCCCGAGTGCTATAAATGACGCATTGACATGTACATGAAACTCTTTCTCCCAATCTGAGAAGACTAGAATCGGCACAGTAACCATCTTTTCTTTCATTATATTCAAGCTTTTCTTACAGTCATCATTCTAGCAGAATGTGGCATCCTTCTTCAACAATTTTTCCATCCATGCGGTGATCTAGGAATAGCGTTTGTTAAACTTTATATAATATCTCGTATGTCTCAAAGTAGCGTGCAATTATTTCACACTCCTCGTCACATCCATGTTCAGTATCACCATCATCTTCATGGGGTCTACCATCAGTCCTTGTCTGTAAACCACATGCTCCAATAGGTTCCCAAAAAGAACGCAAAATAGACACTTCTTGAGATTGACCGTGATCTAGTATCTTCGACAGGTATCTAGCATCAAGCGCAAGCTTGCTATGTGGTGCTTAACCAACCCAAATACAGTCCAGTCATGAAAATATACCTTTAGGAACTTATGAATAAATTCCTTGAATGCTGTAACAACCACGCACGAAATGATTGTAGGCGCATTCTTCAATCCAAATGACATTACAGTGTAATTAAAGCAACCCCACTCAGTTGCAAAGGTTGTCTTGCTCCTATCCTCTGGTGTGATTTTGATTTGGTGGTACCCAGAGAACCCATTAGTGAAGGAATATGCTTCCTAACCACGTACATTGTCCAACACTTCATCTATGAATGGAGTTGGGAAAGGATCATGCACACAAGTGTCATTCAGTTTTATGAGATCCACGCATATCCTTATTGCATCCTTTTGCTTCTTCACTTACACCACCATTGGGCTTACCCAATCAGATTCTTTCATAGGCACAATGATGCATGCCGCTAGCATCTTGTCTAAGCTCTAAGTGTACATTTTCCTTGTATTTCGGATTGAGGCAGTAATGCCTCTCCTTAATTGGTTTTGCGTCGGGTCTTAACGTGATCTTAATCACTCCTAGGTCTCTGATTATTCCTTTTAGATCTGTAAAATTGATAGGGAATAAGTCCTGGTATTCATGGAGCAATTCAGCGACCTTATCGACTGTTGCATTATCCCAGTAGTCTCTAATCTTAACGAATTTGGGTTTTCCCTTCATACCAATGTTCACTTGTTTTGTTTTCACTGACGCAGTTATATCAGGGTTCTCAATCTGCGGTACTTGAACCTCGCAGTGGCCTTCTATTTCTGGAATGTTAATCTTTGTGGATCCTCGTCCTTTTCTTCAACAATTATATTATAAAATTCAAGCATTTGACTCAGCTGAGTAGCCCATTCAACATGAATCAGGTCTAAAGGATCATGCAATATCCTAAAGATGGTTTCTTTCACCTCTTGTAGTGCTTCATCAATACTATCAAACCCATCCTCAAAATTGAATGTCATTATGAATCATTCGCACAAGATATCCCATTCACCTATCCCATGTTGGAGCTCTATTTCTCTATACCAATTCATTGGGATAACATCCAGGGTATGATAGAATAGATGCAGCCACTGAGGTTAGGGCTTTTCTCCATAAGCCTATGTCCATTTGGCCAAATGCAAGTGTAGATCATTCTTCCCATCTTACTTATCTATCAGTCACATCTTAGGCTTCCCAAATCATGTTCTCATCATCCTCCTACATCCGTGATAGTAATTAAAGCTTCCCTTTTGTGTACCCCACCATCTTGTGGGCATAGCGTGCAGTGCCCAGTCCAAGGCCTCGAAGTGCTTCTTTTTTGGTACCTCCCTTTCAAATGAATCCAAAAAGATATCTACCTCATTTTTACCATCATAAATAGGTAGATTTGTTACCTCTAATGACACATAGTGCAGTGACTTGGTCATCATGTTGCAATTCAATGTAGTTACTTCATGTAACTGATTCTTCTAGCGTTCTATTTCTTCGTCAGGGTCCGAAGTGCAGGAACTCTCGCGATCCCACGTAATTTGTCCATCGGCAGTGGGATTCACATAGTCTTGGTCTCGTAGTCCAGGTTGTCACCACTCTCATAATCACGGACGTGTTTAGTATAGCGCGATCCTTTAGCAGGATCGAGGGGTATTATTAGGCACAACGATTTCTTCTAAAAGGTCATCTTCCACTTCTTTAGATTTATTACCTCGTTCATATCAGTAGCCCAGTCAATTCCTAGGATCACAGGGTAGGGTTTTTTGTCATCCACTATCTCTATTACTTCAAAATCCGCCAACACACTCACTTACTCAATATCCATGGTCACCCCATACAACCACCCCATGGGGATAATTTTCTGTTGATTCACCATCCTTAGATGAATCAAAGACCATTGCAGTGTAGGTCTCCCCATTCACTCCAAATATGCTTTAGTAGGATATTTGTATTTGACCCCAGGTCCAAAATGACCTTATCCATTTCATACTCTCCTATTTACGTGGTCAGTCTCATCTCGCATCTCGTCGTTGTTTTATGCTTTCTAATATTTCATACTATGCATGAATCACGTGGCGTGATTCCAGTACATCTATTGATGAGTTATTATAACCCTTTCACAGCCTTCCTCTCATGCAGTAACTTCATACAGATTTCTAGAAAAGTTGTGAGCATAAAGGGGTCCATCTCTAGCTCAGGCTTATCCTTGCTTCCTGAGGTCGATGCCTTAATGGAGCTCTTCTTAGCTTCCATGAAGGTTTCATGAGCGCGCTCCAAATCAAACTCAACCTCTTTCGCTGGGGCTTTACGAACCCATGTATTGTCTTATGGCTATTTCCCCTTGTCGTGTCCTATCGCGATTCCACTTCTAAGTACTATATTTACATTTGGATCTTCCTCGCGTGGCTCAGATCTCATCATCTACAGGTTTTGAGTCAGTGGTGATGGTAGCGCACCTTTGTCATGTATCCTAGCTATTAGCATAGGACAATCTTCCATTTCATGATCAGACAGCATGCAATACTTGCACGATGGACACATTGGATTAGTGCAATCATGGGCATAGCATCCTGGTCGTCCGTAATTGTAGCAAATAAACTATCCTTAACCTCTACCAGGTCCTCCTCCACCTCGACCCCATCCATGCCCCTTAAATCTTGTCTGCGCCATCCCTGCATTCTGATGAAGGAGTCACATTTCGGCCTAAACCCTATGGGTAGGAGTTCTATCCATCATCAATTCACAACTCCCGCAAGTATGCTCACCATGTCCTACCTACCTACAAAAGTTGCATAACAGCTATTGCGGTGCTTGTACATACTTCTGTAGCAAGTGACAGTTATCAGTGGCATGTTTTTCGGCTATGTGACAGATAGCGCACCATAATATAGGCACCACACTATGTATTGCTTGAGCTTCTAGATTTAAAGGCATTGGTCCTTCTCTTGCAATGCAATTTGTAAATACCGGGCAATGGTATTTGTCATGACCCTGACTCTTTCATTTCAATCACCATACCTCCTCGCGTACCTCTAGCCGAACCATCCTATCCTGCTTAAGACTTTGCATCTCAAGGCACAGATTCTTCAGCTGCGCATGGATTTGTTGAACTCCTAGATTAGGATATTGCATTGGAGTTTCATGTAGTCTCATGGAAATATCCAAGGCCTCTTCATGAGTTGTTATCTTCTATTATGACAGCGCACTCCTTAAGTGTGGTAGTAGCGAAGCCACAAACCACTAATAATGATGTCCATCTGTCAAATTCATGTTGGCTTTGTGGATTGTACATTTCAACCTCTGATCTAGTTCCCAAGGTGTCTCACCTGGTCGCATCACGATATCTTTGAATCCCACAATTGACTACGCCTCAAATTTAGGCCTAGTAAATTCCCTATTTAGTGTTGCTTAGATGTCTTCTACTCCAACATTCCGGTTATCATTTGAGTACCTCATATATGATGTTAGTGCGTGATCTTGTAGAGCACTAACTAATGTCACCTTTATTATATGATCATCTATAACACCTTGAGCTTCCCATACAACCCTCACAATGAACCAAAAGTGGTCTGGGTCCTCATTTCCCAAGCCTTTGAACAAAGGCAACTTTACTGTATTTGCCATACTAAACCTCGGTGGAGGTGGAGGTGGTATAGGTGAGGTTGGAGTCGATGATGGTGAAGTTAGAGGTGATGTGGGTGGAGGTTTTATTCGTGGGATCCTTGCCTTATTAACTTAATATCACTTTGCAGAGAAACCTTCTCTATCCCTTCTTCGTCTCTTCGCAGAGGTGAAATAAAGGGGCTATACTCCAGACCCTTTTTTCCATTGTTCCTATAAGTTTTTCCACTTCGCGTAGTCTTGAACATCGAGGTAGTTGCATAACCCTTTTTTTGCACAACAACATTTTAATCCAAGTATTCAAAGATTTTACGTACTTACCTCGCATTTCTTTGAAAAAGTGTCGCTTTGCCTCACTATATCTGACTGAGGTGTCGACCATGAATTTAGTCACAAATCGTCCTATGACGAGATCGAGCCAATGATCGACAACATGAGAGATCTTATCCTCCGATGCTTCGAACCTTCACACTAGCTCTAGGGTCCACACAATAGGACGTCGAGTTTCCAACTTGCTTGGCTATCTTCTAGCTTTGTGATCCACTCGTATATCTCAATAGGGAATGAGTAGAAAAATATCTCATGGATCTCTATATATAGTTATTAGTCCAACCAGTATTCCTTTTTTAGTTTTGGGTTTCTGTTCTCCTGTGTCGCAAATTCATTGATATTTCTATCCAACCAGTCTCGAATCTCCTTCTTAGTTGGATTCCAGTGATACGACATCACACATCTCTTATCAATATTGCGGTCCCGACAATGGAACCATTTGTTTGCTTGAGGGGTCCTAATCTAGGTTCAACGTTATTTAGCCAAACAAATCCCTACACTACTGGCCCTTTCGACATCAGCCCGTGGAGTGTAGATCGAAGTCTCACCCGAAGCAGTATGGGGAGATGCTGGAACCAAGTTTCCGCACCCTGAGATGGTTGTGATGTCATTTGATCTCTTCTATCCCTGCCTTCGTGTAGGTGATCTCACTCTAGGGCTTGTAAGACAAACCCTCTATTTCGGCCTTAGGTAACTACGCAAAAGTAGACAATCAACATTTGTGCAACCCTAAACTGGGGCTTAAGCGCATCGTGCAGATTCCTCAATTACCCTTAGTGATTTGCTTATTTTTTCAAATACTTAAGTTTATCACCACATAATTAGATATTCATAATTGCATTTAATTATTCAATGTAAATATATTCATTCGTTCAACGTAGAAGCATAACAAAGGAAATTCATACACAAAATATCCAAACTCATCAACAGAGAAAATATAGAGAAATTGTAGAATAACTCCTTTTATTAATATCTTCCAAGTGTTACAGACTCTGTTCACCCTGTGCACATTGCTCCAAGGGTTCGTGCACTCATCTGTAGACTTCTACCCTAGGCCTCTGTGCACTCAACTGCAGAGCCTCTACCTACACTACAACCCAAGACTTAGACCTTTTTCTCTAAAGCTATGACTCTCTTACTTCTTCCATGTGTCTAACTACTTAGAGCTTAGCTCTCTTCATATAATCCCATGGTCCGCAAACCATGGGTAGATCTCTGACAACCGAATTTACTTTACAAAACTAAGGGTGGACTACCCTTTGGGACACATAATACCTTTGCACTTTGCAAACACAAAATGCGGTGTCTTTACAATAATATTACAAAATATTGACTTAAATATGGGCTTTTAGCTCCAAAACGTCCCTTGGGGGATCCTTCTCCCAATAGTGTCTTTGCACAATATTTTCGTCTTCCCCATTGAACCTAGGAAAAATATTCAAGTAGTCTTGAGGCATAGCACTTAGGGGTTGAAAAATCAGGAGGGGCATATTTATTCAGCAAGAAACCCAAAACAACCATCTGGATTAATGGGGGAGGATTGAGATTTACAGGAGGAACTTGGGCCAAAACCACAGTGGTTGGAGTAACTAGCTGAGCATAGGGTGACTGAGTGTATAGTGGGTATTACTATTATTGAGGATATATTTACCTTTTTCAATATCAGGAGGAGGAGGAAATTAAACGAAAGGGGTCGTAACTAAGATTTATTTCTCTTCGATATCTGTTTGGGGGAATGATGCTGTTACTCATGTTTTGCAGGGTATGTAAGTACCTTAGGAGTAAAATATGAGTAGTGGATGGCAGCATGTTGGGAGCTAGAGGAGGAATCTTAAAAGAATGATGACTCAGTAGCACAAGTAGTACGAGTTTTCTCCTTCCAGTCTCTCCTGAAAATTAATTTCTCTTGGTGAGATACAAAAGGGGTTTTGTGGTGAGAGGTATCTGAGTGAGTGTGAGGCTTTCTAAAAGCAAGGATGATAAATGATAATGAGATTTGTGGGCCACCAATGTGATGAGGATGCAATCAAAACTTCTTTTCTCACCTACATAAAGAGTGATTAACTTGTGGTATGCCAAGGGAAAAACCGTTCAATATGTTCCCTGACAACGATGCCAAAAGATGTTGTCACTTCGAAAGACAACCTTAGATTGCTTACAAAACTAGTGCCTGGTAACATCTAGATTTGATGTGTCTTATATGATCTTCAGGAAACCGGAGACATCATATACATTTTATACACATATGTAAATACAAATATAAAATAAACAACATGGGTTGGTTCCTTCATCCAAGGACATAAGACATGTATTTCTAGTATCCTTTCACATGTACAACTCACATGAATATAGGTATACACTAGTGGAGTACGAGTAATTCAAGGACCTATAGTTTAAGCAACTTTTTCAGAGTAATGAAAGAAGAGAAGGAGATAGACTAACTCATCACATAGAGCTTGAAACATAAAGAATTATACACTTGTCTGAGTTAAAAATAAACATAATGGATGAAAGAGGATTGGATGTTGTGATTCATGAAGCACACTTTTAAGGATATAAATCTCAAAGATACATACAAACATGTGCATTAACAAATCAATAGAAATGAATCTGTAAGAACATATGAAATATTTATGGCAGCTACAATTACATGAAATCAGAAAGGAAATGTGAACATAATGGAATTTAATAGAGAGGTAACATATTGTAGTACTCAAAGGTTGGAATCACCACTATTTCATTTATATCTTGAAAGATGCAAATATGAAAGTCATACAGTTTCAAAAATAACATGTAGTTTTTCTTTATAATTCAAAACCTTTTCTAAGTGTTTCTTCCTCCCTTTTACAAGGAGAGGGAGAACGTGAAAACTACAAAATATCTCAGGCTAGAACTTCCAACAACCTTCATGAAAATATGTCTCATCATGTTAGCTTTGTCACCTCCAATTATTACAACAGAAATATATTTTTCTTCGAAATAAAATAGAATAACAATATAAATCAAAAACAACAAAACATAATTAAGAAGTGAACTAAAATGATGGTCCTATAGAAAATATCTCCACACCACTCTCTTTTCTAGCCTCTGGTACAACTAAGTTTTCTCTACGTCATGCCTCATGCTCTCTCGACCAGTTCCCCATCGCATTCAGTCTTAATAATTTTGCTTCTTCTCTCACAGGAAGTGGGAGTGATCACCCATGACAGTTACAATATATTTTGAACACTACTTCCAACTCATTTGTCGCTTCTTACATTCTTTATTAAACCGATAGAACTAATCGTTCCCTATGAAACAATAATGCAAGTGTATCAGGGATCAAGGAGCTCAGGAACTTTAAAGTGAACAAGATTCATAAAGTTGTGATCGTTGATCTCTTTGGCCTCTTATGCCTTAGCCCCGAGGACTTATGTGAAAACTGCATGGTAGAAACCTGGGGACTCAAGGCCTAAGCCTTTGGAACTAAAAGTCCTTTAGCTAGGATGGGGGCCGATTCTTTGATATATCTCATTGTAACCAGTCCCAATGCATAGTATGTAGCACCAAACTATGTATGCGCCCGGGCCCATTTTGCAATATTGGCACTACGAGATTGGGAATCTCTAATCCTTACCTCTGGTTTCACCCTCCCAATTCTTGCGATTACAATATGTGACATGGTTTGTCCCACATGGAATGAGGATAACTGAGGGCCAGCGCGAAGGATTTAACACATAAAAAACATTTAGCAACTTCTCCGCCCAACCATTGGCTTGAAACATAAAGCACGCATAATCATGTGACCCACTTTATGCCAGCTATATGCCTCACTTTGGGCCCATGATATCGGGTGTTTCCCTGATATGCACCTTTATAGAACATCAATTACAAGCTCCTCCATGGTTGTGATCACTGATGTGTGATCGCCCCCTACTTCTTAGCCCTTGGTTCTTTGACTCACATTGACTGCATGTCATTCCCTATATCGGGGCCCCTAAATCAGAGGATTGTGGTTCGAGGTTTCACTATGGAGTGGCATGTTGTTTCGCCAATCGTCGATGGACAATTGATGATGTCATCACTGCCATGTGTCACTTCCTAAATGGTGACATGTGTTGCCCATATATTCCCCCATAGGCCCTTGAAAATTGTATATCAAAATGCCATGTGTCCTCCGTACTACCATGTCATGATGACGTGAGTGCCACGTGGACTTATCAAGACCAATAGTGCTCTGTGACGTGGCCCCCTGGAGGAGAAAGAAAGGGCTTGCCTGCCCTTGGTTTTTCACTACCGTCCTTTGTAAAATTGCTTTCGGCCCTCCTGACACTTTACCACTGACATATTACAAATTTCGATATCACAACATTTTGGAGTTGTAACCCTATGATGCGTTGATTCGTCGATCATCGATATGTGATGCCCTGGAGCTACCGATCGCTGATGTGTTATTATCAATCGTTTATCATTGATATGCTGATATCTCTTGACTGCTAGGACCTATGATCTACAATTTGTGATATCGATGATCTCTTGATTGCTGATGTCACTACCCTCCCTTGCTGCTGCTGGAAACTCCGATTGTGATTTGCGATGAGCCTTAACATTGGTCCTTTTATCATTATTTTCTAGCTTTCAAAGGGAAGCTTCAATCTACTCTAAATTCTGATCCACAAGTCCATTTTTTGACTTCCATGTATTGTTGGAAATATTATTCCAAGCACTATCTAGTGGAGAGCGTCTGATTTTTCTTTGAGACCCTATGTGGCTTGGAATATGGCTGCAAATTTCTCATTTTTTTGTCCTCTTTGTACAACTCGAACTCTATTTTCGGAAGGTGACAACAGGGGGTTTGCACTACCATCTTTAGATCCAAGTGGCTCTAGACACACTCAGAGGTCAAAGAGGGCTTATAATAGCTCAAACATTAAATTGATCATATTTCTCATGAACTAGGACTAGATCGAAGTAATAGTCTCCCTTATTTCAACGTGTAAATGACGCTCTAATCCGAGTTCGTATGAAGAAGATAGGGCTAGTCAATGTTTTGGTCAAAGTGGACAAGTGGGCCAGGTTTAATGATCCCATAATTTGAGCAACTTGGACATGAAACTTGGCTCCTGAAAGAGGGAAATTTTTAGAACGTCTAATTTGTCTAACAACCCATAATTAGGCCAAAACGAAAAAAATAGCATACTTATATGAACAAAAAAACAAATAAATATATTGGGGTGGTGGCCAACCAACCATGCCATGCCGAAATCCAAAAATTATCAAATATAATAAAACAAATGTTTGTTGGGGTGGGTGGACCACCCCCGATGGTCCTGCCAAACCCCATGGCACAAAACCTGCATATCATGGTGGCGCCATACACACACACACATACATAGATATATATATATATGTTGTTGCCACCGGCCAAACTATTGAACAAACAATGTTATATATTACATGTCTTACAACAAAACTTATGTATTTTGGGTCGGGCAGGGGTTGGAACCTCCAACATCCACCGACCTAACTATAGCCTCCACTAATAGCCCATCGGGTCATGCCATATTTACTCTACCACCTAAAAGATATAAAAACTTTCTCTTTCATTTGCACGGGGAGGAGGAGTGGAATGGAGGTGCAACAAGCTAGTGGAATCATGCACGAAGGTTGAGGCAAAACCATGGTCGGCGAAATCTCACCCAGTCAAAGGAGCAGATTCCTAAAGTGGGAGAACCTCAAGATGCCAAAAACATTCCTTGGGAGGTAAATTTTTACAATGACATAATGTGATGTCTTTATAGTGATTTTTTCACATTTTCTCACCAGGAGTCCAACCGTGTAGTCATAATCTACATCTAAGCAGTGGAAATATAGGTGCCCAGTTGCACAAAATCTTTGAAGAACCTTGTGGAATCTAAAAGATTCCCTTCGAGGCTGAATTTTCCTAGTGTCGTAATGTATCCGACTTTATACTCATTATTATCAAAATTTTGCAAGGATCATGATGGCGATATCAGATTTGTCATCTCAGTAGAAAATCTTGATCAACTGGTGGAAACGAATATTTGAGGGAATCTTCAAGATTCCCGTAGGCCCAAATTTTGATGGTGTCAGAATTGGACAAGTTTATATTTAATTTTACACCATGTATCACCAATAATTTAGCAGTGCAATCCATTTCAGCAGTCGAGCTTTTCATTTTTCGATCATCTGCGAAAGTGGAGGTATATGATCCAATTATGTTATGTGTCCTTTTGTTTTGCTGAGATGATGTCTTATTGTTGAGATCACTATGTAACACTATGTTGAGGGATACTTGTTGCCACATTATCGTGAGAATGTATTAGCTTGTCATGCCGAAGGAAGACCCATTTTGAGTGAGAGTTCCAATAGGGAGAATGTCTCATGGAGAGACATGCCACTCTTGTTGAGGCTATTTGTCCTTGTTATGAAAAATAACATGCCGTGTACATCATCATAATTTGCAACAATTATATGAAGCAACCTCCAAACTCTTGGCACCGGGCTCAGAGATGTAACCCACACAGGGTGAACTCTATTATAAATGTGTTTTCTGTTCTTGATTTTATTGTTGTCTTTATGATTCATCTTGTTTTAGCATGCACATGTGGTCCTTTTGCGCTATTTTAAATGAAATTATATTAACATCATAGAAGTAAAATATCTTTGATAATTATGGTAGTTGAAGAGACCCAGATGGATTTTGGTATCAGAGTTATCTTCTTGCTAATGTGAATTGCGAGTGTGAATGATTGAACATGCAATGGTGGACGATGACAAAGAAATATAAGAGGCCTTCCTAAAGATGTCCAAGATGATGGACATAATATATGAAGCTTATGTGAAGAGAATAGAGGAAGTGGAGAAAGAAAGAGAAGAGGACAATGCTCCATCTACCCCGTCAAGTGAACATTGATTGCCTTCATCATATTCTGATCATTTGAATGAGAAGATCAACCAAAGTGTTCAAGTAGAGAACGTTGAATTGAAGAGTCTCCTACGAGAAGAGAAAGAGGAGAAATAAAGACTGTAACTTCAACAATGAGCCATGGAAGAGGCCTTGGAGGAGTTGAAGTGCAACAAAGGCTTAAAGAAGCCATCATCACCTATTTTATAATAAAAAAATGAGGTAGACAATGTTGATTCTTCTATTTCATTTTCACATGACACTATTTTTGTTGGAAACCTAGAGGTACCCATTACAGGAAATGGCATGGAACTCCTTACCAATATGGGGTATAAAGGATGAGGACTTGGTGTTAATGTCCAAGTCATAACTCAACCATTGGAGGTTGTGCAAAGACGTTGATTCGTAGGTTTGGGATACACCAAAGGAGAATGCTCAAAAGTGTTAGAAGCTTCCAACACATTGTTGAAACTGTCAAGGAAATAGAATGATGGGAACACATCACCATCCTCATATGGAAATGCACATTAGAGAGGAATATTTGAGGCATGATATTTTTGAAAAGTGTGCAACAAGAAATGCTTGTTGAGAATACAACAAGATGATGGAGCTTAGTGAAAAGAGTCGCCTTCACTAAGTGGGCCCGCAGGCTATTTTTGGCGCAAGTCTATTTTTAGACTATGTCTATTTTTAGACATATGGATCATGTCTATGGATTGCAGGTTGCTGTTTATGGATGATTGGTCAAGTTGGGAAAAATAGATGGACTTCTATTTTTGATCAAAATGTGAATGATCACAGTGTGAGTGATCAAAGTCTATTTTTAGACTGGCTGTCAAAAATAGAAAAGTCAAATATTATTGTCTCATAATAATATTTGGACTATAAACATGATCTTATTCTCTTGGAGCACTTCAGAATGAGCTACGGATGTGGTACATGCAGATCCCACAAGGAAATACGTGGTTACCTATGGGATGACTAATATTTTCATGCAGGACTTCAGTTAGAACTCAAGTGAGTTGAGTTTAGTGGACTGGAGGTACAGTTGATGGAGTTGTGTTCAGTTTGACTTAGTTAAACTAGTTGTAGTTAGTCTAACTGCAGATAGACTAATGATGAGTTGTTAAACTAATTATTAACTCATAATACAACTAAAGAATACATCAGTTAACTCAGTTGCATGTCAGTGCATGTTCAGTTCAACAGGGACAAGTGGTAGAGAATCAGATTGCTATCAGTTGTGACGATAGTTGTGCATCAGATCTTGCACAATCAAGGGATTGAGTATGCCAATGAGTTTGCTCACGTATTTGGCCCACATTTTAGCCTTTTCTCACGTCCACAAAGAGTGAGTGACTATTTTGCAGGTGAAAATCGAGTTTGGGAAGCTATTCTCATCAGTTCTCGAGCAGGTATTGAGCAGTGGAGGCAGGCAAGCAGTGGAAGAGATTTAGAGATCAGATCTGAGCTGTATTGTGTGTAACAGAGGTGGAGATACTTGTGAGAAGTATTATGCTGTGTATTGTTACATGATTCAATCAATATAATATACAGATAGTGTGGGGTTTTTAGCGAGATGCTTTCCCCGGGATACATATTGTGTTTATGAGTTTGATTGATGCTTCTATGTGCACCTGTGAATGTTTCTGCTTCTGTAGATTTATGATCAACGTAGAGGAGATTATGTATTGTGTATGTATTCCGCAATAGTACATGATCAGGATAATCTCTGTTGAATATGTGTCATATTATTCAAAATTTCTACATGGTATCAGACCTGCTTGATTTGTAGAAGAGATTTTTACAGGATATCAAGCGAGGATTGATCATCAGATCTACTATTCAGGAAGTGTTTACATTCTATTTCTTCAGGCAGAGTCTGTAATCAGGCCAGGTAGCCTCTGGATTCATCCTTCTTTTGGAAGGTGAGAAATCCAGTGAATGCCCATACAGTCGATCTCTGTACAAGAAATACTTTGTTCTCATGAATTCTAGATCGGAAGCGGTTGAGTTTTGAGCTGGTGGAATTCGAATTTAATTCCAAAGCAAGAGATAAAACTCAAAAAACATTCAGTGTGAGAATGGAGACAGTATGCCCGAGTATCTCACGAAGTTCACCCAATGCTAGGATGAACTGGGAATTGTGGGGGTGACTGTCAGATGAGGATGGTGAGTCTAGGACTCCTTGACCTTCCTAAGAGTTGGCATAGCTACCAGGACTTGGTGAATGGAAGGGAGAAACTGCCAGGATGGGAGAGACTTTGGTCGGATCTTGTGCAGGAGGAGATTAGACGGAGCACCAGAGACGGTTCTTCATCCATGCAGGATGAGGAGAACTGTGCCTTAGCGAGTAAGGCGAAGAAGGGGAAGGAGAAGGTTTCTCTTTTCGAATCTTGTTCTTCCAATGATGGGAAGAAGGTTGACAAGGCGAAGGTGAGATGCTTTCGTTGTCATGAGTTGGGTCATTATGCTACTAATTTCCCAAAGAAGAAGTCCAAGAAGGGATCCGGGGAAGGATCTGAAGGTGAGGCAGCCTCACTTGCTTCACAGTTTGAGTTGGACTTCACACTCTTCGCATGCATGGTTTCATCCATGGTGGGAAGTGGTTGGTTTCTTGACAGTGGAGCTTCTTTCCACATGACCGGTGACAAAAATTTGTTCAGTACTTTGGAGGAGAAAGATCTCCAGATACTCATAGGGATGGGTAATGATGAGAAGTATAGTGTCTCAGGTGTAGGCACGGTTATTTTTCAGAGGGAGCATGGAGCTCGCCTTACCTTGACCGATGTCAAGTATGTACCAGGACTGAAGAGAAACTTGGTGTCGATCGCGATGTTGGAAGACAGAGGATATGATGTGGTCTTTAGTAAGGGAAAGGTTTTCCTTAGACACATCATCACTAGACAGGTGAAGCAGATTGGTTCACGGGTCAAGAACCTGTATGCTCTGGAGGTTCAAGATGCATGCAAAGCCTTGAGCAGCAAGGCAACTGATGGAGACTTGGTGGTTGAGAGGGAGCGTATATTACCTCTCAACATGCAGAGCCAGAAGAAGTCTCAGACGATTGTGGAGGAGCCACGATTGGTGCAGCAGCTTCAGGAGGTTGTGGAGGAGCCACAACAGGGGAAGCTGAAAGGAGATCGAGTAGAGACATCTACTCATCCAGAGACCTCCAGTAGGGGGAAACTTCAAGCCAGGTGGGCTGAGGGATCGCATGCAGCCATACCTCCAGGTAGGAGGTGCGGTGATGTGGATTGATTGTCCCAAGGAGGAGGGGCAGGATCCTTGAGGTACCCAACCTCTTGGATGAGACCTTGCTACGGGAGCCCAGATGTGTAGTAGCAGGAACTGACTGATTGGGTAGAGACAGATGCGGATGGAGCGGCAGAGAGAGCGACAGTGCAGGGAATCCCAGGACAGCACATAGCTAGCAGGCTGTAGCAATGCGAGAGGCACAAGTGTTTTGCACAGTTCTAGGTGGCACAGAGAGGTGTGCAATGGTGCGAGATGCATGGAGATGTTGCAGTAGCGTAGATGTCAGAGAGGGAGCACTTGTCAGCAGCAGGTAGAGCTTCAGCATCAGAGGGTGTTTCTATCCCAACAGGGAGGTCAGTTGGGAGGTGCAGTGCGGATGCAATGCTGGGAGATAGAACCAGCAGCAGCACGGATGCAGTCAGAGATCAAAGTGACAGAGGCTAGAGCAGTCAGATACTGAAGAGCACAGAGATGCAGAGTTTCAGTCGACAGAGGAAATAGCAGTCAGAGACTTTGATGACAGAGCAAGTGGACCGGCCAGATGTGTTGCATGGAGAACATTCCAGAGTTACAGGATCGGGTTTGAGAGGAAGCCTTTCTTGTTGAGAGGGAGTGTTGAAAAGTGTGCAACAAGAAATGCTTGTTGAGAATACAACAAGATGATGGAGCTTAGTGAAAAGAGTCACCTTCACTAAGTGGGCCCGCATGTTATTTTTGGCGCAAGTCTATTTTTAGACTATGTCTATTTTTAGACATATGGATCATGTCTATGGATTGCAGGTTGCTGTTTATGGATGATTGGTCAAGTTGGGAAAAATAGATGGACTTCTATTTTTGATCAAAATCTGAATGATCACAGTGTGAGTGATCAAAGTCTATTTTTAGACTGGCTGTCAAAAATAGAAAAGTCAAATATTATTGTCTCATAATAATATTTGGACTATAAACTTGATCTTATTCTCTTGGAGCACTTCAGAATGAGCTACGGATGTGGTACATGCAGATCCCACAAGGAAATACGTGGTTACCTATGGGATAACTAATATTTGCATGCAGGACTTCAGTTAGAACTCAAGTGAGTTGAGTTTAGTGGACTGGAGGTACAGTTGATGGAGTTGTGTTTAGTTTGACTTAGTTAAACTAGTTGTAGTTAGTCTAACTACAGATAGACTAATGATGAGTTGTTAAACTAATTATTAACTCTTAATACAACTAAAGAATACATCAGTTAACTCAGTTGCATGTCAGTGCATGTTCAGTTCAACAGGGACAAGTGGTAGAGAATCAGATTGCTATCAGTTGTGACTATAGTTGTGCATCAGATCTTGCACAATCAAGGGATTGAGTATGCCAATGAGTTTACTCACGTATTTGGCCCACATTTTAGCCTTTTCTCACGTCCACAAAGAGTGAGTGACTATTTTTCAGGTGAAAATCGAGTTTGGGAAGCTATTCTCATCAGTTCTCGAGCAGGTATTGAGAAGTGGAGGAAGGCAAGCAGTGGAAGAGATTTGGAGATCAGATCTGAGCTGTATTGTGTGTAACAGAGGTGGAGATACTTGTGAGAAGTATTATGCTCTGTATTGTTACATGATTCAATCAATATAATATACAGATAGTGTGGGGTTTTTAGCGAGATGCTTTCCCCGGGATACATACTGTGTTTATGAGTTTGATTGATGCTTCTATGTGCGCCTGCGAATGTTTCTGCTTCTGTAAATTTATGATCAACGTAGAGGAGATTATGTATTGTGTATGTATTCCACAATAGTACATGATCAGGATAATCTCTGTTGAATATGTGTCATATTATTCAAAATTTCTACAGATATCATCACCATCATTACACCAAAGAAAACTAGGAAAGGTATAACAAGTCTCAGTATTCTAAAGTTCATTTCGACTACAATCATATTGTCAATGATGAACTTAAATCATAGCATAGAAAAACATGTAGTTTTTGTGGTTTACATAACCATGTGGTTGTTGAGTGTTGGAAGAGAATGTCAGCAAGAAAGAGGATGAGGAGTGAAAGGCTTTCTCCACATCAGTGAAGGAGGTAGGTTAGGTAGGTCTAGAGGAAGAAGAATGTTTGCAGTCATTGCAACAGAGGTGGTCATCAAAGAGCCACATGTTGGAGGCCTCATCCATGGCAACATCTTAAGGACAAAGTGCTCATGCACAAACTAACCAGTGAAGGTGTTCAATAAGAAAATCTGCGACATTCCTCATGGATCACTTTGTTGATTAATTTACGGTTATAATAGATTTGTAGCTTTTCATGGTCGTATATTTTAAATCATGTATTGTGACTTAAAATGTAAAAGTGATGATGTGTTTTCCATCACTTGTTGAAGAAACAATGATGTTTTGACCTTGTATTGATAGCTCAGGTATTGTTGCTATTATGATGTAAAATTGATCACATAATATGTGTTATAATCTCGTGGCGAGTATGGGATGCTTAGATCATTATTAATCATGTAATTTGAAAATATTGTTCTACACATTTGTAGAGGCTGTAGGTGTCGGCTCATTACTTATGGATCCAAAGAGAAAAGTTGAAGGAGAAGGAAAGGTGACCTACCAGGACACTTGTGGTGCAAATAATGTACACATCAGTTGCAGATTATGTTCATGCTTTTGGATGACCATAAGCTCCTCATTTGGTAGGAATGATCTAGGTAGCTCCAAACACACTCAGAGGTCAAAGAGGGCTTATAATAGCTTAAAATTTAAAGTGGTTAGATTGCTCTTGAATGAGGACCAGATCAAAGTTCTCATCACCCTGATTCCAGTAGTGAAAACAAAACTCCAGTTTGAGTTCATATGAAGAAGATAGGGATGGAAAAAGTTATGGTCAAAGTGGACAAGTAGCCAGGTTTAACGATCCTACAATTTGACTGAGTTTAGGACATCAAACTTGGCTCTCAAAAGCAGGAACGTTTGTAGAGTACCTAATTTATCTAATAACCCCTAATTAGGCCAAAACGAAAAAAAATAACATACTTATATTTAATATATATATATATATATATATATATATGGTGTCATCGTGATATGTGAGTCCTATGCCACGGGGTCAAGCAGGACTGCCGGGGGTGGTCCGACCCCCCAACAAACATTTGTTTTATTTTATTTGATAACCATTGTGGTTGTGGGTGGTGGGGTTGGTGGCCTGCCACCCCACTATATATATATATATATATATATATATATATATATATATATATATATATATATATATATATAGATATATATATATATATATATATAGATATATATATATATATATATATATATATATAGTGGGGTGGCAGGCCACCAACCCCACCACCCACAACCACAATGGTTATCAAATAAAATAAAACAAATGTTTGTTGGGGGGTCGGACCACCCCGGCAGTCCTGCTTGACCCCGTGGCATAGGACTCACATATCACGATGACACCATATATATATATATATATATATATATATCTATATATATATATATATATATATATATATATATATATATATATATATATATATATATATATATAGAGACCATGAAATTTTGGTTAAGAAATATGTCGTTTCCATAAGTCAAACTATTCAAAAAAATGTTATATATTACATGTCTTGCAACAAAGCTTACGTATTTTGGGTCAGGTGGGGGTTGGAACCTCTGACCTCCATTGACCTAACTATAGGCTCCACCAATGACTAATAGGGTCATGCCTTGTTTACTTTGCCACCTAAAACATATAAAAAATTTCACTTTCATTTGCACAGGGGAAAGCAACAGAATGGAGATAGAACAAAGGCATGGCAAGCCAGTGAAACGATGTACAAAGGTTGAGTTGGTAGCATGGCTGGTGGAACCTTGCCTAGTCAAAGGAGTAGAAACCTAATGTAGGAGAATCTCAAGATGCCAAAAATATTCCTTGGGAGCTAAATTTTTACAATGGTATATTTGACATGTTTATAGTCATTTTTGCACATTTTCTCACCAGGAGTCCAACCGTGCAGTCTGAATCTATATCTAAGTAACAGAAATGCAGGTCCCCAGTAGCACCAAATATTTGAAGAATCTTGTGGAATCTAAAAGATTCCCTTGGAGGCTGAATTTTTCCAGTGTCAGAATGTAGACGACTTTATACTCATTATTCTTGAAATTTTGTAAGGATTGTGATGGTGAGATCAGATTTATCATTTGAGTAGTAGATCTCTAGTCAGCCAGTAGAAAGGAATCTTTGGGGGAATCATGAAGATTCAAAGGGCCCAAATTTTTACGGTGTTGGAATTGGAAAAATTTATAGTCGACTTTATATCACGCATTGCCAGGAATTTAGTGGTGTAGTCCATTTCCGAAAACCAAGCTTTTCTGTTTTTATCATCTCTGAAGTTGAGGTATATGATGCAGTTATGGTATGTGTCCTTTTGTTTTCTTGAGATGATGTATTATTGTTGAGATCCGTGTGTAACACTATGTTTAGGGATACTTGTTGCCACATTATTGTGATATTGTATTAGCTTGTCATGTTAAAGGAAGACTCATTTTGAGTGAGAGTTCCTATAGGGAGAATGACTTGTGGGGAGAGACACCACTCTTGTTGAGGGTATTTGTCGTTGTTATGAAAAAAAAACATTCCATGTACATCATCATAATGTACAACAATTATATGAAGTGACATCCACACTCTTGACACTGGGTCCGAAGACGTAACCCACACTAGGTGAACTTCATTATCAATGTGTTATATGTTCTCGATTTAATGGTTTTCTTTATGATTCATCTTGTTTAAGATTGCACACGTGGTTATTTTATGCTCTTTTAAATGTAATTCTATTAACATCACATAAGTAAAATATCTTTGATAATTCGGTAGTTGAAGAGACTTGGATCATATGGATGATAAAGTGATGTTTTTTAAGCCCAAATTGATGTATGAGGGTTGTGTATAGGCACAGTACCTAGAGAACATATGCCTAAAGAGGGAAAAATCAAGTGGATCAAATAAGAAGGAGAAACAAGATTATTCTAAGGAGGGGAAGAAGAAGGCATTCACAACACACTAATGAAAAGATCATAGCAACCACTGCAACATTGATTTTCATACAAAGGAAGAATGTTGGAAGTCTCATCCAGAATCAAACTCGAAGAATGAGAAGAAAGATAAAAAGAAGAAGAATCACATGGCCATTATTTCGAGCAACCAAGTTGAAAGAAGATCGAACTTGGATGAGAATATTGTTTTCACGTCAGTGTTGAAGGAGGTGAATCTAAGTAGCGTTTAGCAACAAGAAGAGAAAGAAATGGCCAAACTCCTCCATATAAAGACATAGGTCAATAAGAAAAAGATTGATGCTCCATTTGACTCAGGATCGTAGGTGAATCACATTGCAACAAAGATGGTCAAGAAGTTGGGGTTGGAATTCATGATCATCCAAACCCATACCCACTGGGATGGGTAAATAAGGATGCAATGTTGAAGGTAACAAAAAAGTGTATGATTAGATTTGCTATCAATGTTGATATTATTGATGAAGTAGATCTAGATGTGGTTCTGCTTTATGTATGTGGATTCGTGTTTGGGGGTACATACATATAGATGTGCGATGCAATATTAATGAGGAGATCCAATGAGTATCGACTCGTAAAGGATGAAAAGTCATTCATCATCAATGTGCATAAAGGCAAGTCAAGAATTTCACTGGTAAGTGCTAACCAAGCCAAGAAATTGATCAGTTCCAAGAAGAAGCATGTTTTATTATTTTTAAAAGAAATTCAGTCTGAGGTGGAGTTAATAAGAGGTAAGGCATCCTTGGAGAGGCATACTAAGAAACAAAAACAACAATTGGAGGAGTTGTTACATGCATATAGACCACTTATGACAAAAATGGAGCACAAGATCCAACTATTGCCAGACTCCCCATTGCGAAATATTGGGATGTACATGAATTATTTTATAGAAGAAAATGAGGTGAAGAAATAATTACAACAACTATTGGAACAAGGTTTCATTTGACCAAGTACATCACCATGTGGGTCACCCATCATCATTGTAACAAAAAATGATGATATTGGTGGATGTGTATAGATTACAGGGCATTTAATAAAATCACACTCAAGAATAGATACACCTTGCCCAGGATAGATGATCTAATAGATCAGTTGTAGCAAGAAAATTACTTCACCAAGTTGGAATTGAAGTCACGATATCACCAAGTTCAAGTCGAAGAAGAACATACATGGAAGATCACCTTCAAAACCAGGCGAGGTTTATATTAGTGGTTAGGCATGCCATTTGGCCTACTACACTAGATACATTTATGAGATTAATGAACGATTATTACGCCCTTTATAGACTCATCTATTATTGAATATTCAAATGATATACTAGTATATAGTGCTTCCTAGGAGGAGCATATGTCACATTTGATGTAGGTGCTAGAAACATTGAAGATGCACCAACTGCTAGAAAATCTCAAGAAGTGTGAGTTTGCGTAGTAATATTTAGTGTATCTAGGATATGTGATTGGTCGAGGAGAACAGAAGATAGATCCTTTGAATATGGAGGACATTAGGAAATTGTCAGTGCCTACTAATGTTTCTGAGGTCAAGAGTTTCATTAGGGAAGTACAATACTTGAGGGAGTTTATACCCTCATTTTCAGTGGTAGAAGCACTTATCCACGCCATAACAATAAGTGGCAACAGTTTCCAGTTAGGGAAAGGTCAACAAAGGGATTTTCAAGAGCTAAAAAGGAATATAACCCAAGCATCAATTTTGGCATTACCAAACCTGCAAAGACCCTTTGGAGTGGAGACAGATGCGAGTGGGTATGTTATGGGAGTTGTCTTGATGAAAGGAGGAAGGTGTGTATGCTACCATTCTAAAGTATTTCATGGGGCAGTCCTTAACTACCATACCTACGATCATGAGCTTTATCCCATGGTCCATGCAGTGAAGAAGTGGAAGAATTAGATGATGGGAAAGGCAAGAGTAATTGACACATATTACTAGTCGTTACAATACTTGCAAGCCTGAAGTAACCTATAACAGACTAGGCATTATAAGTGGATGGGGTGTTTACAGTAGTTTCATTGGTGATCAAGTATAAGAAGGGTAAAAAAAAAATTGTCCCATATTCTTTAAAGGCCACACACCTAAAAGATCACAGCTTTGGGGGCTCTTATGCACATGGAGACATTTACTCATGATGCATACAAAGAGGAATATTCAGAAGATGAGGACTTGAAGGAGTTGTATCAGTTGTTGTAGAGTCAGAGTCACGTGTATGATCACGATATCACGGTTGATTACCATCTTTAGGATGGGTTAATATATAGATTGTATAAGCTATGTGTTCCTAAAGGTGAGCGATTTCAACTGATCAGAGAGGCTCACACCTCCAAGGTTGTAGGGAAATTTGGTGCAGAAAAGACTATGGCTAACTTGTAGTGGTATATGTATTGGCCCAAGAAGAAAGAGAAAGTAGATAGGTTCATAATAAGATCTATTCTTTTTTGTACCCGCAAGCTTAACAACAGGACACATGATCTATATCATCCCTTACTTGTACCTAACTGTCCTTGGGAAATAATTTCCATGGAATTTGTGGGAGATTTATTGAAAAACAAGAAGGGAGATGACTACCTATTTGGTAGTTGACATGTTTAGCAAGATGTGTGTCCTGATTCCAAATAAAAAGATGTCAGTGGGAAAGAAGCAACAGACTTGTTCTTTTGACATGTCTAGTTTCAGTTTGGGATACTAAGGAGCATCATTTTAGACATGGATACAAAGTTTACCAATGCATTATAGACTACATTGTGGGAGAATATGGAGACAAAATAGAAAATATCTACAAAATTCCATCATAGACAGATGAGCAAACACAAGTATTCAGTAGGACTTTGGTGTGACTTCTGAGGGGATACAACTAAAAGCATCTGAAGACATGGGATGCAAATATGGTACATATACAACATTCTTACAATAAAGCAATCCACATTTCTATAGAAAAGTCCCCATTTGAGACTTATTTTAGATATTGCATATCGGAAACAAGGAGGAGTGAGGGGAGAACTTACAGGAGATGCTTTGAGGGATGAAAATTTTGTAGAGAAGATCAGGGAGATCCATCTATAGGTACAAAAAACACTATAGAAGTCACAAGAGAAGTATAAGGTCGGGCATTATCAACAAAAAACCGAGAAGTCATTCAAGGTAGGAGACAGAGTATGGTTACAAATGAACAAGGGGAGGCTACAGGGGCCTGGAAAGAAAATCAAGGCTCTAAGGTATAGTTGCTTTGAGATAGTGGAAAAGGTGGGTGATAAAACCTATTGACTCAGTTTACCACCATATAAGCACATTTACTAATTTGTGAGTGTGAATAATTTGAAACTCTATGAGCCTTCCATGCTAGATCAGGAAGAGGAACAATTCCTACCTTTTGTCGACAATTTGGAACTAGATGCTAAGGAAGAGTTGACAGAAAATATACTTTTCTAGAAGAGGTCCAAAACTACATGACAGGGTAGTATGAACTTTGGTATATTGGGTTGAAGGGAAAAAATCTAGCAAAAGCTAAATGGTACAACATAGAGAAGGTGGAAGAAAAATTTCCTCACCTCATTCAGTAAACGATTTTGGGGACCCAAATCCTCCCAAAGTTGGGAGGTGTGATACATATTGGATCACTCTACTATTTTTCATCCATCTCGATGCATTTGGAGTGGAAAATGTTGAGGAATGAACTCATGGGACCATTTTTACCGGTAGGACCTAGTTTGGAAAAACAATGTTTGAAACCTTTTGGGACTATTTTGAGGCATAAAATGACGTTTTTTTCGGGGTAAACCTTTGCCACTTTAGAATCATACCATTTCATGCTATTATATATATCTTTCCAACAATGCGTGAAGCACATCAATCAGTGTTTGTATGCAAAATTTATGCCAGTCAGAAGTCGAATTTCCTATTTTCACACCTATATTTTGAGAGGATGTTGCGTTAATGCCAATTATTCATGGAAAAGGGGCTAGGCACATGATTATAATGTAAAATAATCTAGAGAGTCTATATTGTAACTCTATTTAAGCTTTTATGTAGTCAAAATTAACCACTAGTAGGCTATCGGGCTGTGTTATAACCGAACCACTAGGAGGAAGAGGCATTCCATTCTTTGGAGAGAATTTTGTTCCATAGTTGAACAAAGTTAGGGATGAGAGATAGGAGGTAGAGAACACAAAGAATATTTGTGCATTGTAACAACCGATGGGCCATATGCATTACTTCTTTGTACCTGTAACCATATTTCCAGACAGAGAAAGAGAGTGAAGCGACCTCATCTTCTAGTTGAATTTTTTGTCGAAAGGGTTTTCCAAAGAGCACATCTTGTGTATTATGTGTGTGTATGAGCTTATTTCTTTGTTCTCTACTTTTTCTGCATAATTTCCATTCACGTGTGTGCACTAATTACAATTAAATATATATATCTTAAATATTAATAAAACTATAACAGTGTAAAATCTCATATTTTTAATATAACAGATCCGTTGTGACAAAATGCTTATTGGAATATCCATGGAAGTTTATGGATCCTGTGGTTTCTTTCTAGGTATGTCCATTTTTTTGTTTTGAGTAATTTTTGAATTAGACAGCAATATATATGTTACAGTAAGCCCTCTGAATCATTTCAAATTGGTTTTTCAAACATAGGTTATGCAAAATTTTAAAAATACACACCTTTTTTTCTCCTTTCTAGAAGCTCGATATTGAACTTGTTGCAGATTTGTAATTTTGGCTCTATAATTTCTGAATTTTTTTCTTGTGAAACACTTTGAGTATTCTTTCTAAATGGACAAGTTAGATCAATAGTGGATTCATATAGAAAGAGTTATGTCGAATCTCCCAGAATGACTTAATTATAGACCGATTTAGCAGAGAGAACTTGTCTGGAATGCCAACTTTCATTTTTTTAAACTTAGACCCTAAAAATTATACATGCAAAACTACATTTTGTGAACTTTCAAACATTTCTCACGAAATTCAAATGTTATTCTCAAAGAGAAAGTTATGATTATTTTCCCTAGGTCACTTGTTTGAGATTAAATTTTGAATCTTGCACAACCCTTAACTTCTTTGGACCATATACCATAAAATATAGCAAACCAAGATTTGAAATTTTCACATGAAGTTTAGAAAAAATTTGACTCCATGTGGTCCAAATTTCAGCTTTTGAATCCTTGTATAAAAACTATTATAGTGCAAATTCTAAGATTATTGGTTTGAAGTACTGAAACCCTAGAATCCAAATCTCTTGTACCAAATGTTATGCAACCAACTCACAAAATATAATAAAATATAGATCAAAAAATTAAAAATTATCCCCTCGGAAGGGGAAACCTCCTTTACATTAAATAAATGAACAATTCTTGGTTGATACAAATGATAAGACCTCCTTGGTATATATAGGAGTTTAAGGAGTGATAATATAATCAGAACCTACATAACAATAATAATGTAATGGCACACCAATACCAATAATGGGATTCTATGTGGCACATCAACAAAAAATGGGATATACATGGGAAAATAATAACTATAGGGGATACACTAACAATAACAATAAGGGGGATACACTAGTATTATAAGGACCTAAAAATTTAAAAGACTTTATGAAATTAGATTTTGAAAAATCAATTGCCACTCGTTTTTGAATTTTAAAAAATGAAATGAAAATCACCTTTTTTCTTTTATTTTTAATTTCTCCACACATCAGTGCATTCGTTGATCAAGTGCACTGGTGAATTTATAGGAGAAGTTCACGGACATTTCTAGGGTTCCAAATATTTTCAACGTGCCAATACGATACATTTTTTTTTCGAAATCCTGAAAGGGTGTGATATTTTTTAATACAATGGTTTAGTTTGTATTTAAAAACTCCAATGCTCGAATTATTATAAGAGCACTGACTTGGCTGAATTCATTTTATTTTCTAAAATTTGGAAAGAGGTATCTAGCAATGTTGTTTTTTGTAAAATGCATTGATGCGTTTTTGTACAAGAGCACTGATATGAGAACATTTTTTTTTCGAAATTACGGAAACTGGTGCTGGTATTATTTTAATGCCATGGTGTTGGTATTTTTTAAATGCATAAGTGATTTTTTTATAAATGCACTCGTAGGGTTTAAAAGCCATGAATTACAATAGCTCATATTATACATTATAACAACATCGAGTTGGTTGAATTCGTTTTTTATTTTTTTAAATCCAGAAAAAGGGACGTACCCATGCTGTTTTTTTACATGCGCCAGTGGATTTTTTGTACGAGAGCACATATATGATAAAAAAATCGAAACGTTGGAAACAGGTGTGGGTATTGTTTAAACACCCTGGTGCTAGTATTATTTAAACCCATCAATGCACTTTGTTATGATAAACACACCGATATGTTTTAAAAACTATCTGAAATTTTAGTTTCACATAAAATGACATATTAATCTCAAATTATCCTTCAGGATGCCTCTACATGAACTAAAATAGTTCATAGTATGATTTTTCCCAATAAAGTCATCTTATTCTTCAAAAATGTTTTGAAAACTATATTTAAATTGAGATTAGATTATATGGTTCTCGAGATTAATTTTAGATATGCACATAAAATTTTATTTCTGATTTTTATCAAATGTAGGGACAAAATCTCAATAATATCAAATGGCTAATTCTTCAAATTCTAGCTCGTTCCATAGTGTTGATCAAACTCCTTCACAAATTTCTCCCTTTCCATCCCTAGTAAGTTCATATTTTATTTATATTTCGATCATCTAATTGAATTTTTTTTAATTTATGTTAATTTGAATAAAAATGTATACAATCCTAATTCATAATCGAGTTTAGATACATAAAATATTCTTCCATTGTTATGAAACTAGCTCACAAAATGATAGAAAAGATAGTTGAACGCCTTAGAATTCAGCCTCTTCGAGGGGGCAACCTCCTTTACATTACAAAAAGGAACAATTCTCGGATGATTCAAGTGACAAAACCTCCTTTCTATATATAGGAGTCTAAGGGGTCACAATATAACCAAGCCAACCTAACAATAATAATATAAAGGCACAAAAATAACAATAGAGGTATTTTATGGGGAATAATAATAATAATATGGGGAAAATAGGGGCACAACAATATTAATAATGGATACAACTACAATATTAATGGGGCCATCACTAGTATTATAGGAACCTAACATGCCCCTCTCCTTCAAAAAAGTGTTTTCCTCAATGCTTGAGTAGTTCTGGATGCTTCTGTATAAAATTCTCATCCTCCCATGTGGAATCTTCAGTGGATAATTTCTTCCACTTGATGAGATACTCTGAAATGGATTGATTTAATAGTTGTCAAGTTCTTGTTTCTATGACTTCTTCCGGTTCCAATATAATTTTTCCTTCCTCGTGAAGTTCTGGAAATATTTTTTGAACTGGGAACTTGTCGCCTATAACATTTTTTAAACATGAAACATGGAAAACTGTGTGCACTCGAGAAGCTACAGGAAGCTCCAATTTGTATGCCATAGTACCAATCTTTTGCAACACCTTGTACAGACCATAATACTTTGGTTACAATTTGTTATCCTTCTTAGCTCGCTTGAGGGACATTTATTTATATGGTTGTAGCCGTAGGATACCCAATCACCTACATCAAAACTTCTTTCACTACGATGTTGATCTACCTGTTGTTTCATTCTAATCTGCACCAACACGAGGTTATCCTTTAAGAGTTGGAGAACTTTTTGTTGATGCTCAATGTGATGCTCCACTACTTGAACCTTAGAATTTTCTCTTAAATATGGTGTGATGGATGGTGGTTTATATCCCTAAAGTGCCATAAATGGGGTTAGTTTTGTTGCAGTATGGAAGGAAGTGTTATACCACCATTCAGCCAGAGGCAACCATTTGACCCATTGTGTTTGTTTATCAGATAGAAAGCAACGAAGATATCCTTCCAAACATTTGTTTACTATCTCTGTTTTCCCATCAGATTGAGGATGATAAGATGAGCTATGAGCTAACTGAGTACCAAGACAAGAAAATAATTCTGTCCAAAAATTTCCTGTAAAAATGGGATGTCTGCCACTTACAATAATCTTTGGGTTTCCATGTAGCTTTTGAATTGTTTCCATAAATTTTGTAGAAACTGTACTGGCTTTAAATGGATGTGATAATGCACAAAAGTGTGCATACTTGGTAAGTCTGTCAACTACCACCATGATGACACTCTTTCCCTCAGACTTGGGTAAACCTGTGATAAAATCCATTGAAACCTCCTCCCAATGTTGGCTTGGAATGGCTAAAGGTTGTAATAGACCTGGTGTCTTAATTGTTTCAGCTTTATTTTGTTGGCATACCAAACATTCTACCACAAACTTTTGAATATCCAATTTAAGGCCATCCCAAAAAAAATTCCTTCTTAACCCTGTGGTAAATTTTCAAAAATCCTGAGTACCCTCCTAAAGGAGAAGTGTGCAATTCCAGAAGAATCTTTTGTTTGAGTTCGGAATTCTTACAGAGGTATAAGCGATCTTTGTACCATAACGAATCATTTTTCCAGCTAAATGTATCAGATGTACTGGAATCTTGTTTTAACTTTCGAATAAGTTCCCACACTTCTTCATCATTCTTCCATTCCTCCCTTGCTTCGTTTACCCAATCTGGTTGGATAATAGAAACAGTGCACAACAATGCTTCCACATCCTCATCCTTTCTTGAAAGTGCATCTGCCACAACATTTTACTTCCCTCTTTTGTATATGATTTCAAAGTCATAACCCATCATCTTTGTGACCCATTTTTGTTGTTCTTCAGAGGATAATATTTTTTCTAAAAAGTATTTAAGGCTATCATGATCCGTTTTTACCTTGAAGTGTCTTCCCATTAGGTATGGTCGCCATTTCTTAAGTGCATGTAGTATTGCCAACATTTCCTTCTCATAAATAGCTTTGTGTAAATACTTTCCCTTTAGTGGACGACTTTCAAAAGCAGTCGGTCTTTCATCTTGCATTAAAGCAACACCAATTCCATTTCCGGAAGCATCACATTCCACAATAAAGGTTTTTGTGAAGTCTGGTGTAGCTAAGGTTGGTGCTTGGCACATTGCCTCTTTAAGATATTCGAAGGCCTTTGTTGCTTCTGGAGTCCATGAAAATGCATCTTTCTTCAACAATGTTGTTAGAGGTGCTACTATTTTCCCATAATTCTTAACAAACTTGCGATAATACCTTGTCAACCCGAGATATCCTCACAAATGCTTTATGGATGTGGGGATTTCCCATTGCTTAATGGCTTTAATTTTTCTAGGGTCTACCTTAACTCCTTCATGAGATACAATATGACCCATATATTCCACCTCTTGTACTCCAAAGAAACATTTGGATCTTTTTGCATATAATTGCTTCTCCTCCAATAGTTGTAGCACCCTGTCAACGTGTTCAACATGATCCTTCCAAGACTTCTTGTAGATTAGTATACCATCAAAAAATACTAACACAAATTTTCTAAGGAAGGGTTTGAAAATGGAATTCATCAAACCTTGAAATGTAGAAGGTGCATTGGTAAGGCCAAAAGGCATGATCAAAAGCTCATAGTGACCCTCATGAGTTCTAAATGCTATTTTTGAAATGTCTTGAGTCTTCATTCTGATTTGATGATATCCTAAATGAAGATCTAACTTGGTGAAGTAAATTGATCCATGCAATTCATCCAATAATTCATCATTGACAGGAATGGGGAAATTATCTTTAATAGTGAGCTTGTTGAGCTCCCTATAATCCAGACACATATGCCATGATCCATCCTTCTTGTGCACCAATACTACTAGAGCAGAGAAAGAACTTTGGCTAGGTTGAATTATACTAGCCTCAAGCATTTCTGCAACCATATGTCAATTTCACTCTTTTGGGCATAGGGATATCTGTACAGCCTGATGTTTGGAGGAACACTTCTTGGAATCAAATGAATAACATGATCATGATCACAAATAGGTGGGAAACCTTTCGGAGTCTCAAATACCTTGGAATGATTTTCCAAGACTTTTTGGAGATCTGGAGAAATAGATGATTTCGATGTGGAAACATATAGCAAACATAATTGTGCAATTACACCTCATTGTTCCTTTTTTAGAAGCTTTGTCATGCTTTTAGAGCTCATTATCTTTCCCAGTTTCCCTGCATTACCAGTTAATTCAACTTCCTTCCTTTCCACATAAAATTTCATGAAAAGTTCTTGAAAGTTAAAGGCTATTGTACCCAAGGATTGTAGCCATTGGACTCCTAGTACAACATCAACACCTCCTATTGGAATGGAAAGCATTGGGCTTTTCAATACATATTCTCCCATGGATAGCTTGATATTATGGTACCTTCCAGAGAAATTTATCGTTCCTCCATTTGCAACCATCACTTGACACTCTGGTGTTGGATAAAGGAAGCAATTCAATTCTTTTACTATCTTAAAATGAATAAATTTGTGGGTACTTCCTGAATCAATAAACAATGTTACCTTTTTCTTCTTGATTTGTCCTTCTATCTTGATGTTTTGAGAAGTGGTAATTCCAGCCAATGCATTACAAGATATGGTCGAATTCATTTCTTCTTTATCTAGGCTTTGTTCCTGGAGTATATCCTCTTCTTTTGACCTTTCTTGCTCCTTTTCTTCTTCCTCTTCACAATCTATGTAGAATAATTTCTTCTCAGCACACTTATGACCTTTAGTGTATTTGATATCACAACTGTAACAAAGCCCTTTTTCTCTTTTTTCATCCAATTGTTGTGGTCTCAACCTTATAGGCTGTGGAAGGCTAGGGTCAACAACACTTCCATATTTATAGCTGTGAGTGGTATGCTTCCTGGTTGCCATAATTTTGCTTTCCATTTTTCTTGCTAACTTGAATGCCTTATCTAATGAATCAGGTTCCCAAAGGCAAACATCATGTTGGATATTATCCTCTAAAGTCCTTAAGAACACATCAATCCTATGCTCCTCTAGAATATTTTTTACCTTTATGTTCAATTTTTGGAACTCCTCAATGTGCTCGATTATTGAACCCTTTTTTTGAGACTTATCAATTGGGTAAAAAAAGTGTTGCTTTTTGTATCCTCATAATGTGTTGTCAATTCTTCCGTAAAAATTGCCCAAGTGATAATTTGTTTATGAGAGCAAAGCCATTGATACCATACAAACTGATTTGGTTCCAAATATAAAGTTGCAATACGTACCTTTTGTGTGTTTTGCACATTATTGAGATTGAAAAATTGCTCCATCTATAATATCCAAGTTGTAGGATCCTTGCCATCAAACTTCTTCATATCGATTTTGGAATATGGTGGGTCTTTGATCCAACATTAGAGTGTATGGAATCATGATTAACATTTCTTTTGTTTTCATCATGAGTTTCCATTACTACCCTTTCACCATTAATGACCATTTCTTGTAGCAACTTATTCAAATTTATCTTCAATTCTTCCTTCTTATCATCCATGCCATCCATTTTAGCATCCATGCCATTCATCTTAGCGTCCATGCCATTCATTTTAGCTTCCATGCCATCCATATTAGCTTGTACGCCTTTCTTTGAACAATCCATCTTATCTTCTACACCTTTCTTTAAACCATCCATATTAGCTTCTACATCTTTCTTTAAACCATCCATCTTAGATTCTGTTACTTTTTGTGCAAGTGACACTGGTTGCACTTGGTCTCGTAATTTTGATATATCATGTTGCATTTCTTCCTCTTCTTCATGAGTCATGCTAGAGCTTTTAGGTTGCTTACTAGGTGTTTGCATTTTCTTTCCTCGGGGCATCAATTACCAATAATAATTCTTTACTATACCCTTTGATTTCCTTCAAACTAATTTTTCAAACCAAGCTTATGCAAAAACTTAAAAAAAACTACACGCCTTTTTCACTTTGTAGGAGCTTGATATTGAATCTGATGTATCTCTGTAATTTCGGGTCATCCAGTTCTGAAATTGTGATTTGTAGTAGTGCGCTGTGTCCTATTTCCAATGCCACCAGTCTGACCCATATTGGATTCTCCAAGGAAGAGTTATGCACAATCTCCTAAGATGACCTAATTATAGACCTTTCCAGAAGAGCGAACTTGTATGAAGTATCATGTGTCACTGTTTCGACCTTTGGCTCTAAAAAATATATAAAAGAAACTAAAGTCCATCCTATTTCTGTACCTTCTTACAAAATTTCAATCCAATGCTCAGAGAGAAATTTATGACGATTTTCCCCAGGTCACCTATTTGGAATGTAATTCAGGAGTCTGCAAAAAGACCAACTTCCTCAGATCATATCTCCGCAAATATAGTGCAAAAACCTCTGAAATTTGGACACGATGTTCAGTGTGATTTCTTCTTAGATGGGTTTTTTTTCTTCTAAAATGTCATAGAAAAAAGTTATAGCAAAAATGCCATGATGACCTATTTGGAGCAGCGAAACCCTAGAATCCAAAGCTCTGATACCAAGTGTTATGAAACTAGCTCACAAAAGGATAGAAAAGATAGTTGAATGCCTTAGAATTCAGCCTCTTCGAGGGGGCAACCTCCTTTACATTACACAGAAGAACAATTATTGGATGATTCAAATGACAAAACCTCCTTTCTATATATAGGAGTCTAAGGAGTCACAATATAATCCAGCTGACCTAACAATAATAATATAAAGCCACAAAAATAATAATAGAGGGATTGTATGGGGCACAGTAATAACAATATGGGGACAATAGGGGCATAACAATATTAATAAGGGATACAACTACAATATAGGGACCTGACATCCATTTCAAAAATGTTGGAAGCTCTATTAGGAGAAACATATTGTAAGTAATTGGTAGATGAAAATGGACAACCTCTTCACACTGCCAATTGGAACATGTCATCTTCCAACCACAATCTTGGATAAAAAATGGTAATAATTGTTTGCTATAAGGTAATTTCAAGAAACCAATTGCAATGCCGTGCTTACCAATATCATTTATATTGTACTAATGGTGTTCAATATTTTTTGAAATTAGGATTCTAGTGATAATGAGTGACCCACCTAAAATCTTCCGATGCACCCCACTACAACTTCAACTCGAGAAAAGGTTACATTAAGAAGAATACTCAGAGAGGAAGCATAAAAAGAATGGTTGAATCAACCACCTATTCATTTCCCACTACGTCCAAATTCACCAATTAGAAATGAATACAACAACAGTAGTTGATCATCACAAGTTGGCAATGTTGGCAATCAAATATCGATTAGTATGGATGATTACTTATAACATACAATTTCCATTGGAGAAATGTTATTAGATGTGTTCCATAACGATGAGCTAGGGGATGATGCTCATATCACTTATACCTTATTCAAAACCTAAAATCTTCTTTCACCACCCCTCTCTTTGGACTTGGCGAGAAGTCAAAGTATACTCAGCCATGGACATCGATTTTTTTGTACAATGTGAAAGAAAAGTTTGGCTTCTCAAATTCAAGTTTCTTAGTAATATTGAGGTGATTCACCTGGATGATTGATCAATTTCCTTATATTTTGTCACACAATCAAAATTAAAAATCCTTGATTTTATAAATGTTAAATATTGACATTCTACAACTATATTCCCTATCAAATACATGATATTCAAAGATAAGGTTCTTCTGAGTGATAATGTCTTGTCGTGTAGCTACAAAGAGGCAAATAAGTTGTTGAAAATTTTGGGTGTTGAATACAAACCATATCATTCATGTTCAAATGATTGTATTTTATATAGAGGAGAATATGTAAATAAAGGGGTATGTCTAAACTGTGGGCATGGTCCTCCTCATAAGATATTCATGAACATGCCTATAATCCCGAGGATTCAAATAAGCTTTTGTTACAAATAATTAGCTATGTTGTAGGGGTGGCATGCCTCACACAAAAGTGAGTCAGGAGCTATGTGAACCCAAATAGATTCAATAACCATGAAGCATATAGAGAATACATGGCCAGAAAAATTCAAGGATGAAGTAGGAAGTCTACAACTCAGCATAGCCATGAATGGCATCAAACAATATTCCCTCCAAAACACAAACTATTATGCTTGTCTTGTAGTAGTGATCAATAAAAATATCCCCTCATGGTTTTTTGTAAAGAATGAACATATTATGTTGTCTCTCATAGTCCCTGGTAGAATACAAGTGAATAATATGGATGTCTATTTACAACCATTAGTAGATGAATTGAAGGAATTACGGGAAGGGATACATGTGTACAATGTATCAACACCCATCGCAACAAAGAGGACTTTTATGTTGTATGGCATATGTGCGTACACCATACATGACTATTTAGGCTTAGGATTTTCTCTGGTAAATCACATTTTAATTGATTTTTTTATATATGTTACAATATTGTTTCTCATATTAACTTAATTTATTGCCATTCTTCAAATATTCATGGTTGCTAATGTGTCGACTTATATACAATATTTTTTTGTTGGCATTATGATATAGGTATTATACAGGTATTCTCCTTGATGGCAACTCATTCAGATGAAAGATCATAGTATAGAAGGTAAACAACAAAGAATTACATATCAGTATTCACAAAATGTAGAAAGAGAGGTATACGCAAGTTCACCATTGACCAAGTCATGTATACACGCAGGTTTATTGCATGCAATTCACATATACATACACACACACCTTCACAAAAAGGAAAATTTGTATACCTTGGAAAACAAAGTTTTTGGTCCGAAGTATTTGGTCCATGGTATTGGTCCAAGGTATCTGGTCCGAGGTATTGACCATAAGTATTTGGTCCAAGGTATTGGTCCTAAGTGGTTTTTGTCCATGGTATTGAGAAAGGCCTAAAACTATAGAAGGAGGAGAAGATCATTAGGTAAAGATGTAAAAGTATTGAACATCTGATGAAGTGTGAGATCTAGTATGCAGGTAATTGAGTTATGGTGCATTTCTAGATTTGAACCAAGGATGAACCTTAGCGTCTGAATAAGGATAAGATCTGATGATGTATTGGGATCTTAAGGCTTTAAATGAATCATCTCTATGTGTTCTAAGCATGTATCTGAATAATTGACACAAGTTGTAGTCTGTAAATGTGATGATCTAGGTATGACTGAAGTCTGGAAAAGTTGTAATGTTTAAATCATCATTTACAGATCTGTACGCAAGTTCACTTTAGAAAAGGAGTGTATACACGCTAGTACTCCATATCAAATCAGCGTATACATCATAAATTTGATTTGTAAATATATATGCTAGTTCACTTCAGTAAAAGAGTGTACACACGCAGGTTCTACACATGGAAGTAGCGTATACATTATAAAGTATGTTTCAACTATTTCTCTTTACTGTTGCAGAGTTCTGGGTTCTGGTTTGGGTTCTGTGATTGCAGTCTGGTGACATTATTCTAAATGATCAGATTGATGGGTTGTCAAAGTGATTGATTGATTCAGTTGTGGTTGGTTCAAAAGTGATTGGTTGATGTAGATATATTTGACGATTGAATTACACTGATGATGTTGTTGATGGATCTAGTCTGAAAATTTATGAAATGCATTCCCTGAAGGAAGAAGGAAGGTCGTAGCCTTCTATAGGTTGGTACCTACATACTAGTAAACATATCAGCTAGTACAAGAGCTAGGGGGTTGTAGCTCCCTTCTAGTAGTAGCTGGAAAATGAGAGAAGGTTGGAGCCTTTTACAGGTAGAAGCCTATGTACTGGTATAAGTCTACACCAATACAAAATTGTAAACAGAATTTTATTATTATTGAAAGAAGATAAAGATGACAGTAGCAGGTGGTTTCTACCCACATTGGGTTTCCAACTTATATCTTGGTGTTCATGTGTGATGCTTATGCTTTATTTTGCCTTTACTGTATTATCTAATCAACATCTAACATACTGGTTAAAATTTCAATACATGATAAATTGGGTAAATCAAAATTTCTCTGCATATACGTTGGTTCCTTTAATAATAGTCACGTGTACATGCCCGTTTACTTAGCTAAAGTAGAGTATGAAAATCTGCATATGAAAATGAAAAACTATTGAGTTACTAATATTGATTCACCCCACATCTCAGTATTATTTCCAACAATTGGTATCAGAGTAGGTGCTTCTCAAGAAGCTTCACCGCTTGAAGGAAGATCTATCATCATGAGTAATCAAGAAAGCGGGGGATCCATCAGACCGCCAATGTTTGATGGGGGAAAATTTGTTTATTGGAACATAAGAACCATAACCTATCTTCAATCGCTTGGAACATATGTCCGGGAAATCGTGGAAAGAGGATATACATTTCCATCGGCAATTCCTACAGATACGATAGGTTAAAAGCAATATGAAACCAATGCCAAGGTTGTCAATATATTATTGGGAAGTCTGTCACAATCAGATTTTGTCAAAGTTATGCAGCTCAAATCAGCCAAAGAAATATGGGACAAAATTGTTCTAAGCTACGAAGGAGACTCTCAAGTAAAACGTGCTAAACTGCAAACTCTCAGAATTCAATATGAAACACTTAAGATGTACAGTGATGAAGGTATAGCTAGTTACTTCTTATGTATAGATGACGTTGTTAATTGCATGAAGAATTTGGGAGAAGAGATAAAGGAAGTTACCTTAGTTGAGAAAACAAAATCTCTCAATCTCATATTTGCTAAAGGATCAGAAACCTTAAATGAAATATAGGTCCTGTATATACTGAAGAAGCATCTCAATCACAGAAGTCATCAACCTCCACTAAAAGCTATCTTGATGCAACAAAGAAAAGTGAACAACATGACAATATTCAGCAAAGGCATAAGGCAGATCACCAGGTAAACCAAGCTCAGTTTACTCCAAGGATAAACAGAAGTCACAACCAACCTGAGGTAAATCATACTCAATTTGTTTGAAATATGAATAGAAACTACAATCACCAGATCAATATATTCGATAATCGCATGTACTTCTTCAATGGTCAATGTTTCTCATGTCATAATTTTGGACACAAAGCTGCTCAATGTGTTGCTTACAAAACCATCATGACTGGAGAAGCAAGAAATCAAAGAAATGTGACAAGGATCAAGAAAAGTTCCTATAATAACTTTTCTCTCTTGAAAATGAAATAGAATTCTCAATCTGTAACAACTTTGGCCTTGAAGAATCTGAATGCAGGAGTAAATTTCAGCAAATATCTCAAAAGGAGAAAATTTCTTTAAGTCCCAAAATATGGAGAAAGGAAGAAACGCAAATACAAAGATGTGGTATAGACTTGTATATAGAAAGACAAGAAAATCAGTGGTACATCAACAGTGGATGCTCAAAGCACATGTTAGGTGACAAAGAAAAACTACACTCATATAATGCCTTAGAAAAGGAAAAGAATGTCTCATTTGGAAATGACACTCCTATTGTCATAAAAGGTAAAGGCTATGTTTTCTTGAAAGAAAAGGTTAAAGCTGGGAATGTTATGTATGTTGATGGTCTAAAGCATAACCTGTTGAGTGTCAGTCAAATGTGTGATCAAGGAAATGAAGTGGTATTTCGATCAAACATATGTGATGTTCATGAGCTTGATACAAGAGAAAATGTGATCAAAGGTAGAAGAAACTCCAAACAACCTACACATACTCAAGGGAGGACAACAACAGTGATATATATGAAAAGATGATGAACAATGGCTATGGCACAGAAGGTTGGGGCCTCTAAGCTTTTCTCAAATAAGAAAAGCATGCAGATTCCAGGTTGTTCATGATCTTCCTGATATCAACATTTCTGAAAATACAATATGTAAATCATGTCAATTCAGTAACAAAACTAGATCGCACTTCCCTAAAAAGGAAGGATCAGCTAGTAAGCCTCTTGAAATTGTTCATATCGATTTATGTGGAACATAAAGGAAAAATTCACCTCGTGGAGAAGAATAATTTATATTGTTCATTGATGATTTTTCCAGAATGTGTTGGATAGGTCTTCTAAAGCATAAAGATGAAGCATTTGAAAAATTCAAAGCCTTTAAAGCTTTGGTTGAAAATGAATCAGATTGCAAAATAAAATGCCTTAGATCTGATTGAGGAGGGGAATTTACCTCAGATGACTACTTTGACTTTTGTGAACAACGTAGAATAAAAAGGCAATTCTCCACCACAAGGACTCCTCAGCAAAATGGAGTGGTAGAAAGAATGAAAAAATATGTTCAACAAATGGCATGAGATATGCTAGATGAATCTAGAACTCCTACAACCTTCTGGGGTGAAGCTGCATTCACCACCATCACTATTCTCAACCAAGAAAATGTTCAAGTAAACAACACTCAAACTCCACATGAACTTTGGTATGGTAAGACTCCTACTGTAAAATACTTCAAAGTTTTTGGAAGAAAATGTTACATCAAAAGGACTGATGAAAAACTTGGTAAGTTTGAATCCAGAGCAGATGAAGGTATTCTTCTTGGTTACTCTTCCTAGAGTAAAGGATATAAATGTTATAATAAAAGACTTGGGAAAATTATTGAAAGTATTGATGTTGTGGTTGATGAAGCATTCAAAAATCCAAAATAGATAAAAACCGAAGATTATGAAGAAGACTAGGATTATCTTCCCACATCAAATCACACTAATTCTGAAGAAGAAACCAATGAAGCATTTGAAGAAGAGATAACAATAGAAGAAAAAACTCCATCTAGGTATGTTTAGAAAAATCATCCAGAAACTCAAATTTTAGGGCAGAAAGAGGTAAGTGTGCAGACAAGACAAACTATTACAGAAGTTTCAAGCTATCTAGCATTCCTATCTTCCATTAAACCTCAAAATATAAATGAAGAATGCAAATATCAATGTTGGGTCAAGGCCATGAATGAATAACTTGAGAAAATTGAAGAGAACAATACTTCGGAATTAGTTCCTAGACCTCATGATAAGAATATCATAGGAACTAAATGGATATTTAAAAACAAGCTGAATGAAAATGGAGAAGTTATTAGAAATAAGGCTAGACTGGTTTGTAAAGGATATGCTCAACAAGAAGGTATAGATTTTGAAGAAGCTTTTGCACCTATTGCTAGACTTGAAGCCATAAGAATGTTTCTTGCTCTTTCTAGTTTTCAGAAATTCAAAGTATACCAAATGGACGTAAAATCTGCCTTTCTTAATGGAGACTTATAAGAAGAAGTCTATATTGAGAAAATACAAGGATTCATTCTTGGAAATGATGCAAAACTTGCATGGAGACTCAGAAAGGATATTTATTGTCCAAAACAAGCTCCAAGGGCCTGGTATTACCATCTTGACAAATATCTCCACCAAGAAGGTTTTTCAAAGGAATCATCTGATAGAAATCTATATACAAAGGTTGATAATAATAAATTGCTAATAATTGTTGTTTATGTTGATGATATAATTTTTGGTAGCAATGAAGAATCCATGAGTCAAAATTTTTCTTCAGTAATGCAACAAGAATTTGAAATGTCCTTGCTTGGTGAGCTTACATATTTTCTTGGTCTACAAGTTCAACAAAATAAAGATGGTACCTTTTTGTCACAAACCAAATATCTCAAACAGATCTTGAAAAAATATGGCATGGAAGATTCTAAACCAGTATGTACCCCAACGGTAATAGGATGGAGTCTCAGCTCAAATGATGAATCAACAGCAGTACATAAACCAACTTACAGATCCATGATTTATAGTCTACTTTATCTAACAGGTACTCGACCTGACATCATGCATGCAGTAGGAACAGTTGGAATATTCCAAGAAAATCCAAAGGAATCACACCTTTAGGCAGTCAAAATGATTTTCAAATATCTTTAAGGAACACAGGACTTTGGTTTATGGTATCCTAGCGATACATATCTTACTCTTCATGCATACACAGATGCAGATTGTGCAGGAAGTATTGATGACAGAAAAAGCACAAGTGGTGGTGCATTCTATATGGGTTCTAGGTTAGTGTCTTGGTTCAGCAAGAAATAAAATTCAATTTCAATATCTACAGCTAAAGCAGAATATGTGGTTGTTGCATCTTGTTGCACACAACTACTTTGGATGATGCAAACCTTGCAAGACATTCAGATCACATGTACTCCACCCATATCCATTCTATGTGATAATACAAGTGCCATTAGTATTTCGAAGAATCCAGTCATGAAATCCAAGACCAATCACATACCCATCAAATATCGTTTTCTACGTGAACAAGTGCTTGAATAAAAGGTCAAATTGGAGTATGATCCTTCCAAAGAACAGGTTGCTGATATATTCACTAAACCACTGCCCAAGGAGACATTTGAATATCTCAAACAGAAGCTGGGAGTAGTTGCTGCATCATCCTACTGTTAAAATCCATTTTTTCGAGAAAGGTTGGTATACACGAGTTTCATGAAGTGTAGTCACGCACATACGTTGGTTTTTGTGGGCACAGTCGCATATATGTTGGTTTGAGGAAAAGCAGTGGGCCAAACTTAGGAGAAAGGCGTCTGATATGGTTCAGTGAATTATCTACTCTGTCGGATGATGATTACAATATGCTGATGACATGTGGAAATATGTTGGGTGTTGATAACTTGATGTATATCTGATTGATGATGATTCCTTGATAATTGTTATGATATATGCAGTGATTAGATCTGACAGTGAACATCTGGCATAGGTTCAAGGGGAGTATATGCTTCTAATAATGCATTTTTGGCATTATCTTCAAAGATCTTGATACAAATCTGCACAGTTATTTTATGGTCTGGATCCTGTTCAGAGATGCTTATGGAGAAGATCATACATGGTGTATGATTGTTGATGATGACTATCATGGTCCTGTTTATATTTTTTGGTCTCTTTATAAATATCATGTATATCTTTCAATGTAAAAGTCATATCAAGGCCCATGATGTAATAATTTGTCTCTGTCTGGTCATATGATGTAATTTGTACCCCCATTATGGATGGGAAGGATAATGTAATAACTGCTATATTTCAGTCATGTATAAATAATTGGTATATCCCCACTTGGTTGGGTGGATGATTCAAATTCGGTATATTCCCACTTGGTTGGAGATGGATGTATGTATGAGTCATCAGTGATAGGAAGGTCTTTATTGTATTCTTGTAGACTTTTCTTGTGCTCAGGGGGAGCATGGACTTGATCATGGGAGCTCAATCAGTACACTTTAGCATATCAGAGATTTTAGCAGGTACTTGGGGGAGCATGACCCTTTGCCCTTGATGACAAAGGGGGAGAGTGACTCGGTGTGGTTGTTGCCATCAAGTCCAAAAGGGGGAGATTTTTTGCATTATGATACAGGTATTATACAGGTATTGTCCTTGATAGAAACTTACTCAGATGAAAGATCACAATATAATAGGTAAACAACAAAGAATTACAAATCAGTCTTCACAAAATGCAGAAAGAGAGGTATACACAGGTTCACCATTGACCAAGCCACGTATACATGCAGGTTTACTATATACAAGTTGTGTATATGTACACACGCACTTTCACAAAAGGAAAAATGTGTATACCTTGGAAAACTATGTTTTTGGTCCGAAGTATTTGGTCCATGGTATTTTGATCCATGGTATTGGTCCAAGGTATCTGGTCTGAGGTATTGACCATAAGTATTGGTCCTAAGTGGTTTTGTTCCATGCTATTGAGAAAGGCCTAAAACTATAAAAGGAGGAGAAAATCATTAGGCCAACGTATACAAGTATCGAATATCTAATGAAGTGTGATATCTAGTATGCAGGTTATTGGGTTATGGTGCATTACTGGATCTCAACCAAGGATGAACCTTAGCATATGACGAAGGATAAGATCTGATGATGTATTGAGATCTTAAGGCTTGAAATGAATTATCTCTATGTGGTTTTATCATGTATCTGAATAACTGACGCAAGTTGTAGTCTGTAAATGTGATGATCTGGGTATGACTAAAGTCTAGAATAGTTGTAATGTTTAAATCATCATTTACAGATCTGTATTCAGGTTCACTTTAGAAAATGAGCATATACATGTTGGTACTGCATATCAAAGCACCATATACATCATAAACTTGATTTACAGATATGTACATTGGTTCGCTTCAGTAAAAGCATGTAGACATGCAGGTTCTACACATGGAAGTAATGTATACCTTATAAAGTATGTTTTAGTTGTTTCTATTTTTTGCTCCAGAGTTTTGGGTTCTGGTTTGGGTTTTGGTGACTGTATTCTGGTGACAGTATTTTGAATGATCAGATTGATGGGTTTTCAAAGTGACATTGATTCAGTTGTGGTTGGTTCAAAAGGTGATTGGTTGATGTAGATATATTTGATGATTGAATTACACTTATGATGTTGTTGATGGATCAAGTCTGAAAATTTATGAAATGTGGTCCCTGAGGAATAAAGAAGGTTGTAGCCTTCTATAGTTCGGCACCTACATACTAGTAAAGATATTGGCTAGTACAAGAGAAAGGGGGTTGCAGCTCCCTTCCAATAGTATCTGGAAAATGAGAGAAGGTTGCAGCCTTCTGCAGGTAGAAGCCTGCATATGGGTATAAGTCTGCACCAATACAAAATTGTAAATAGAATTTTATTATTATTAAAAGAAGACAAAGACAACAAAAACAGGTGTCTTTTACCCACATTGGGTTTCCACCTTATATCCTGGTGTTCATGTGTGATGCTTATGCTTTATTTTGCCTTTACTACACTATCTAATCAACATCTAACATACTAGTTAAAAGTTCAATACATGATAAATTGGGTAAATCAAAATTTCTCTGCATATACGTTGGTTGCTTTAATAATAGTCACATGTACATGCTAGTTTACTTAGCTAAAGTAGCGTATGCATATCTACTTATGGAAATGAAAAATTATTGAGTTACTAATACTGATTCACCCCCACCCCCCAATTATTTCCAACATTTGTAGGTGTTGTAACAAAAGGGTATTGTGGATGTAAACGTTGTGGATCTTGTTTGAAGTCTAGGTGATTTGAACACCTACAAAAGCTAGTGTATGACTGATCCAGGGTATTCTTCCTAGAATAACACCCTTATAAAAGAGTAACATCTGATTTCAATCGTAAAGCAGAGAGAACCCAATTTTTTTCAATAATGACACCAAGAATGGCTCAGAGCATATGAAAGAGAGAAGGAGAAGGAGTTAGCATAAATGTTCAATGGAAATAGGGAGCTTATGTTTGATGATATAGAATTATTCAACACCTATGTTGAGAAATTTCCCATTGGGATGAAAAGGAAACATGTCTTTTATGAGATCCCATATTAAGAGAATCTTAAGATTTCCCACTTACTAGATACCATGCATATATTTGAAAATGTTTTGTATTCATTATGTGGGCATATATCATAGAAAGAAAGTGACACATTCACTATTAGGAGAGATATTTTTCTTCAAACACTAGAAAGAAACATTGGCCAAGAGAAGAAAGTAGAGGAGCGGTTGGTACCTCTTCGTCTTTCAAAGAAGGTGATTTCCCATGGATTTTAAAGAAAGATAATGTTTCTTTGTCTAAGGAAGTTATAATTAGTATGAAGGTTACTTCTTTATATGGGTATTTACTACGGTGCTGCTTCTATTTAGAAGACCATTTGTCGATGTTGAAATCGCATGACCATTTCAACCTTCTAAGATTACGTATGTCAAAAACATGATTTATTTATTTATTTTTATTGTTATGTAATGGGATATTTTATAATTAATTTTTGAATAATGTACCATTTACTATAGAGTGTCATTATCCTTTGCTTATGTGTAGGGGTGTGAACCATGAATTCCCCCAAGATCTACGATGTTCAATATCTAAATTATCTACATTTGTACATTTGATCACATCAAAGGAGATTCATGTGGCTATCATTCCATGGTGATGTCAAGAGATATCTGAGATTGTTTATATGTTTGAGAAGGTACTTCCTACAAGTTTCATGGACTTGTAGGTTAATCTTCTAAGTCACCTAGTAGATGATGTTGCATTAGTTTCGGTGGTTCCTTGTCATTAGATGTTGTTATTAGAGAGGTATATCAATAAATTGAAATATTTTGTTCGACAAAGGGAAAAACCTAATGGGTCTATGGAAGAGGGGTATATATCATATGAGTATTTCTATTATGCTAGTGATTACATCAAGATGATCAAAAACACACTAGATGCAATGATTTGGTATGACAAAAGGGATGAAGACAAAAGACAAGGTGAGCTTCTTGAAACGAATGGAAAGAGTTGCATGATAAAGAGTAAGTGCAGGCCTATGATTTGTCAAACAATTACATAGTAACTATAGACACTGAACTTCATATTAATGTATATTTTGATCACACACACACACACACACACAGATATATATATATATATATATATATATATATATATATATATATATATATATATATATATATATATATATATATATATATATATATATATATATATATATATATATATATATATATATATATATATATATATATATATATATATATATATATTGGTTTGATTTCATCAGTTAATTTATAAATTGAAGCTATCAACAAATTCATTTTCTTTACAATATGGAAGCGACACAACCGTGGGTCACAATGTACGAAGAGAAGAGGAGGAAATGGGGCAATGAAATAAAATAAAAGAATTCAAATAGCTGAATTGTAGTAACATGTCTTATCCTAATTATTTAAAATAAAATATGCCAGTGATGTACCCTAATAGTTCGAATGTTGATCAAGTGAGAGAGAAATACAGTTCATTGTTTTGTTACTTATGTGCTGAAGAGGGTGTGATAAACATAACGATTGGGTGTAGAAACTTTGTAACTATAATCTCTTTCTGTAGAATTTTAACTTCATACTACACCATTAAATTATAATGTCTATATATATATTAAATGTTTAGTTATATTCAAGTAATTAGACACTTTACAATATGATCTTTTCACTTTTTTATAGTTGCATTTGTACACATCTATGTGGGCATATGGACATCATTTTCTCAAGGAGGATGCCAATGAAGGATTCATGAAACATGACTATGCAGTGGAAGTTCAGTATAACCAATCTAGTGGTTCTAGCCACCACGATCAAAACCTAACGCAAGGGATGCCAGGGTTCATTGGAAAGATACAGGGGATCATTCAGGTGGACTTCTCTTTGCTCCAATGTGTATGTTTAGGTGCAAGTGTTGGGACACCTTTGATCAGAATAACGTAAACGAAGATTATGATAGTGGGCTGATATCTATCAACTCTAGATAGATGTGGCATGAATATAGGGAGCCTTATGTTTTCCCAAAACACTGCAACTGGTTGTTTTTTTAACCAGATGTGTTAGATAGGGATTGGTGGATCATATTAACACATGACCCTAGATAAAAAAAAATTGAGAACAATAGTGTTTTCATGTGAAGAGACGAAGTTTATTAGGGTGATGACAATGGAGAGTGATACGTACTTCTGTTATTTTATCATTTATACTATTGGTGTATCTTATTTTTCTTTATTTTTCTAATTATATTGCTCTCTTCTTCACCTTGTTGGAATTTTATAATATAATTTGTAAGATTCATAAACAGTTTTACACGGATTTTTGCAATGGAAACAATTATACACTTAAAACTAAGTATTTCAAATTCTTTACAACATCTATTATAATAAGGATTCAAGGTCGCAGCCCTTCTCAAATAGGAAACTGAGAACAAAATACTAAATTTAGAAATAACATTCAATATTTATTCTTGATTTAGATACTTATTTGTTTATTAATCAATTCACTAAAAGCAGGTCTTACACATGTATAAAATGTTGATTACATATTTTTATGGACGATAAGAGAAACAAATGGGTCTACATGGATGCATGAGAGGTTTTAATTTTTCTTCATGGATAATGGAACAATTTTGATTTTTCTTTTAGTTGGTAATTATAATTTTTTTTTGAATTAATAAATATTTTATGGCTAAGAATTAAATGATAAATAATGTGATGATGATTATGATGCGTTTGCTTGACTTTAAAATAGATTTGTTGATGCATTTTTATTTCCTCTTTACATTATGTGAAACAAATATCTATTTTTATGTATTTATAAGTAGATTATTTGAGGTAGACATGTCTTTATAATTTTGGTAATAATAAGTGATAAGGAGCTACATAATGAGGTGTTTCATGTGACATATTATTAAAATCTATCTTGCCCAGAATGATCATTGGAGGTCATGAAACCAAGCCATATACATCATCTCATTGAAAGCCACAAGCCTAATCCATATACATGATATCCTTGGTTTAAAATACATCAACTATAATATATAGCAAATGTCATGAAAGGCACACATGCAATGTTTCATGGTGTTTTGTGTGTGACTAATAAGACCCGTGAGATCCTAATCTGATATCTTTTCTTCGTAACATCGCCTTCTCATTTCACTCTTATTTTACCATTTGAATTGGTAGTGTTTAACAAGGTATAACATTTTGATAGTTCCATTTCTAAAATCCATGGCACCATGGCGATTTGTAGCAGGGACCTCTGAGATCTAGGTAAGACACCTTAAGTGTGTATTGTAGGAAGAAAAATAGGTTTTCTACCACTTTGTGGCCTCCCATGGTCATACCATATTGTATGGTTCGTCTACTTACTCCTTCTCCTATTGTTGCTACCTTTGTTGACATATCTGCTACATGATTGACATATAAAATACATAAACCTCATACATAAAATATTTTTTTTATTATTAAATGAAAAGTGCATTTATTAATATGGATACATAAATTTCAATTAAAAAAGAATCTTCTATGCGCCCAAAACACAGTCATGCAATGACTTCGGTGCACTGTAGAACATAGCCGCAGTGACAACAATGCACGCATACGTATGACATACTGTTGCTGGTTCACAATTTAAATTCTCAATTTTCTCCATAACACTTATGCACTGGTGTAGACGTATAACCTTTTCACACTAGTACAGAGAATTCAAGTTATCGAATTCACCGAGCTATAGCTATATTTTTAAATATATTTTTTGCAGTGCATTTGGTAAATATGAAGCACCAGTCGTAACCTAAAAATTGCATGCACCGACAAATAATTTATAGCTTTTCTGGTGCAGTTTCATTTACAAAACATGCCGCAACAATATCAGTGCGTTATATTCACACATCAAACATATCAAGTGCAATCAATTTGCTATGGTGATTAAGAAGCATTTGTTTGACTTTGAAATAAACTTAGTGATGCACTTTTTTTTCCTATTTAGATTATTTAAATTAAAAATCTCTTTTTATGAATTTATAAGTAAATTATTTAAAGTAGACATGTCTTTGCCAACATGACATAATATTAGCTAAGATAAATGTGAAAACAAGAATTTTAGTGACTATCATGTGATAAGTATGTGGATTTTTTTTTTTTTTTGAGTTTCATTAAGAAATAATCGAATATATTATTTCTAAAAGGTTTAAATCTAATGTAGTATCATTTTTGTATTATTTAACTCATATTTATTATTAAAAATAGTTAAATTGAATTGAGTACAATAACAAATAAATAACCAAAATAACACCCAAAATGTTATATCTTTATTACTAGAACTTCCAATATAGAAAATCTCCAACTATAAGTAGCTTCACAAGCCTTGTTGTACATTTCATGATCCCTATCTTTAGAGAGAAATTTATGATTTAAATTGGTAAGAGTTGTTATGAATATTAAATTTAAATTGCTTGAAAATCTCATAACTTTAGTAATAAATTAAATTTTATATAAATATAAATTTTAAATTTATATTAAATCTAAATTAATTATAGAAGCTTATGACTAATGAATTTTAAATTTAACAATAGATTTCCCCGATGGGGGTGATGGACATAGTACACGGGGCACCTCATGGCCCATGATCACCAACAACTAGCACCCAAGTCAAGGGCATCTCCCCCTCCCTCTCACTTCAGCTGACGTACGGGGAAGAGTAATGGTATGCACGTCGAATTTAGTAGTGCCTCTACCAACGTGGGATATGCCATTCTAAGATCGAGGGCAGTCGATGGGAACTTCATTCATGTTTCATTTTAGCTTCATGTTCTTTCCTGGTTCTTTTCTTATTGGAGAAGGAAGCGATGTCGCTTTCGTTGGGAAGGGTGTCACCTCGAGAAACAAGATTCTCCCCTCGGCTATTGGCTCTGTAAATTGGTAAATTTCCTGCTGCAAGGGTGTTTTTTGAGTGGTTGTCGACTATGGTTCCTGATGGAATTGGCCTTCAAGACCTTTTGGCCGATTTGTGTATTAGTGTCCTACAATTACGATGTTTCTATGATTGGAGTGGGTTGCGTAGGTGCCATTGCTCTTGGAAGGGGTGGCAATTCTATAGATGGATTTAATATTTTGGCTTATGCGCCAATAATTGGGTTGTTTAGATTCTCTGTGTGATGTTTTCTATGTCTTTCGAGGGGAAGGGAGCAGGACTTCGTTCATGTTTCATTTTAACTAGATTCTATTGCTTGGTTCAATTCTCGTCAGGGAAGGAAGCCACATCGCTTCCACTGGGAATGGTTCCATCCATGGAAATAAGATTTGCCCCCATTCAATTAGATCTATAAATTGGTAACTTTTCTGCTGAAAGGGAGTTTTTTGTGGGGTTTTCAACTATGGTTCCTAGTGGAATTGGACTTCGAGAGCTTCTAGTCAATTTTTGTATTGGTGTCTTATGGTTACAGCTCTTTTGGTGGTTGGAGTGGATCGCGTATGTGCCATTGTTCCTAGGAGAGGTGGAGGTTCTATAGATGTATTTAATATTAGGGCTTATGGGCCCGTAATTGGGTTGTTTGGATTCTCTGCGTGACGTTTTATGTGTCTTTTGGGGGGAAGGGAGAAAGAATGTTGGTGGTATAAGTGATATTTTGTTGTTGGTGTAGTTGTGGGTTGTGGGGGGGGGCAGGGGGTCCTCAGAGTAGTGGGAAATTTTGTGCTTCTTTTGACCCTCCTACGTTCCAATTATTCAAGTTTCAATACCTTTATGTGTTAGATCTTGAGGAGGCGCGACATGTGGGGTGGATGATCTCCTAAGTTTGTGGAGTGTTGTGTGGTTTCGGTTGGTGCTAGTACGCAACCCTGTATGAGAGGCTACTAGTTTTTGTAATGGGTGTTGAGGGCCTAGTGGATGTGGGTCATGCGTGTTTGGAGGTCTTCTGTATTACAGGTGAAGCTGCTAATCCAATATCGATGCATACGACCCTGAGAAGAGGGCAGTCCTCCCTCCATCTATTCGCTGCTCGGCGAGATGCAGGGACTAAGATTCTTAATTGTAGAACACAGAGTAGGGGGTGTGTTTTGGGAATAATTAGTGTTTCTAAAAAATGCTAACCCTCTAGGTTTGGTAGTTAGCCTAGAAACAACAGTTAAAACAATTCACTACTTTTCCTATAAACAACATATAAGAGAAAGGCTATAAGGAACCAACGTACAACTTTCGCTTGATCCCTCTCTCCCTTGACCGATCTCGCTGCTCCTTTATGTACTTAACTCATTTGGAAAGTACCTGGGAAATTACAGAAACAAAGACCTGTCAAAGCATAATGATCTATTATTCATAAATAACATAGAACCAAAAGTATGATAAACATATGAATGCATTGACAGATTACACAAACATAAGGGAAAAATCTTGAAAAGCTTTATCGAGAGAAAGAAGGATTATAACCCATGAATTCGATCTAGTGTCATCCTTCTAGCTTCAGACTTTCTTCACCTCATGAACAACAAGACATTCCAACATTACCACAATACTTAGACTCAATACTAAAACCATCAGCATCTCTTTACAACTTAGAATTATTTAGCCTCTTGATCTCTTAGATGAGGTATCTATTTATGGATGAATGAAGGAGGTTGGGTCATCAATGATGATGGTGAATGGCTTTCTATTTTTAGAAAGTGGTTCCATCAAAGAAGGGATAGGAGGTTGATGTTTCCTGATTCCTTTTGTCAACCTTGGGTGAACTAAAAGAGGCAGGTGGCACTTGAGAAGCTTCTAGAGGTTTCCCATGGATAGGGAATCTTCAAAAACTCCCAGAAATTTTCTCAAGTTCACTCATCGCAGGCTAAAGAGGGACTAAGTGTGATGCATAACACTTAGTCAGTGTGGCACCTAAAATGCAATATAGCTCGATAAAAGGCTTCCTGCGCTAATATCTTTAGAGACACTTTTTGGATGTATTATGTGATGGAACTTCTTTCGGAGTAAGGCATTATGATGACTAACTTCTTTAGGGCATGTAACAACTGTATTAGGGGTTGATGAGCCCTAATAACATTGACTTGTAAGTTGGGGTTGATATGCCCAAATGGATCTGTAACAGTTGCCCCCTAACGGATGAGGTCATAAATATCTATGTCGGGTGAAAAGCTTTATCATGAGGATCGGAAGTTTCGAAACGAAAGGCGACCTGCATCAATTACAATATAATACATCATGATAATTTGATTTTTTTCATGAACTAGCTCAGGGAGGCATTCCCATGCTCAGCCTATAAACTTTCATTACATGTACATGAATCAGATAGTCGTCTATAGATATAGACTTGTGATGACTGTATGTATATGGCCATTGTACATTTGATTTGGTACTCCTGAATATATCGCAACCCGAATGGATGAAACTAGATATGGGGTCTTCAATATAGTTCAATTTTCACTCAGTGTACAATTCTAACCATGTGAATAGATGTTCTGAGATCGAACATGGAGAGACATCGTCTAATTACCAGCCAATGATGTAAGCTGTTAACAGACGTGAGAGTGATCACCGATAATAATGATGATCCTCAAGGTACTACAGTACATTTCGCATGGTGTGAATAAATGATTTGATGTCGAACACCATGCAAAATATTTTGATCGAAGGCCATTGATGTCAACCTGTCGCTAGAAGCGAGAAACCTGCCATTGATGTATGCAAGCTTCAAAGAACTGAATGGGTGTTTCTAAGTCAACTTCTTGGATGATGAGCTGATGTCAACAAGAAGCGACTCATCATCGGAGGGCCTTGATGTATCCCACATCTACGACGTGAAACAAAGTAAATTATTTTGTAGATGAGAATCAACTAACGACACAAGGTTCAGGAATGGTGGTCATGAGTATGAAGGTTTACAGTATTGCAACGGATGAAGTTTTAACTTGATGACTTCTCTTGAACATATCAATGACACTGAGATGAATTGGTAGCATTGAACCAAAACAAAAGTGATGGAGGGTGTGATAGACCAATGGGGTGATAACCATCAAGCTGAATGACCCAACCCAAATAGTTACGAAGATGAGGTCAAAGTGTCATGTTCAAGAGCGACTTGCTACCATAAGTTTTTCAATACTTTTCCCATTTTTCCCAGTCATTGTTGACCAGTACCTCTTTATTTTTATCAAGCTTGAGGAGGATAACATATTCTTGTTCTATAATTAATCCTTCGGGTTAACCCATCGCTATTTGATGTTTTAACGAGTCTAGAGAAGGTGAAACTTGGTCTTGTCTAGATGGACAAGTTTGTCGCTATTTAATGCTTTTAATGAGTTTAACGACAAGGATAACTCAACCCTTTTCACATTTAGAGAGTCTAAAAAGGGACTAAAAGGAAACTCCAAAAGTTCTTTTTCGTAAATTTGTCTCTCAAGTCCGAAAAAGCATAAAACAATACCAGAGAGAACGTATTGATCATGTTTGATCAATGAGTACCTTTTTCGTAGTTAATCTAACTCAGCCCGAAGAAGGGGTAAAACTATACTGAGTAGATATTGATTCTAATCCATTAATGAGCTAGAAACTACAAGTGCTCGACAATCTTTCCATGTTTAGAGAGTCTGAAAAGAGCTTAAAGAGGACTCCATTTTGAGGAACGAGTGATGTCTAGAGTAGCAATTCATTCCGGTGATGTTGGAACTTCTCAAAACATGTTAATTTATGTGAAGAGGCTAGATAATAAGACCACCCATTGCAACTATCCCTCAAAAATGGTAAAACAACCAAGTTAAAGCGTATGATTGGCCAAAGAGATGGTGGTGATGGAATGAAATAGCTAAGGCTCATCTGATAGAAAAGGCTGATAGAATGACAATCACAAGGGTTAAAATGGATATGGGTTCATTTTTACACAATCTTGAACCATTGGGAATTATGCTTGGATTCAGTTTCATGTTTATACAAGCTCGAAATGAAAAACTATGCTTGGATTCAATTTTATTTTTACGCAAGCTAAAAACAAAAAACTATGCTTCATATTGGTTTACATGCCCCCAGCATGATGAAAAGGAGAGTTTCCTATAGCCAGATGGAAGTCGCTGCGATGAAGCAGGATGGTTATCCAACACATTTTTTGCTTCGTCCACATAGACAAGGGTGAATGGGGTCTCCATTCACATAATCTACAGGGAAACATGACTTTACCATTAGGTGCATGCCCCCCAAGCTTCATTACATTCACCTAAGTATACTACTCATGGCTATCAGGTGGATGAAATGAATTTTCGCTTACAAGATTAAGTGAAAGACTCGACTAGGATTTTACGAGATCTAACCAAAGACTTGACTTGGAACTTGAAACCTTATTTCATTTTTTAATGAGCTTGACACAAGACAAGGAACTCTGCTCAAATTCCTTGATTCATTTTCTAACGAGCTTGACAAAAGACAAGGAATTATGCTCATATTCCTTGTTTCATTTTTTAATGACGTTGGCACAAGACAAGGAACTATCCTCATGTACATGTTTCATTTTTTAATGAGGTCGACACAAGACAACGAACTATTTTCATTCTTGTTTCATTTTCTAGTGAGGTTGACATAGTAAAAGAACTATTCTCATATCCTTGGTTTCATTTTTTAATGAGGTTGACACAAGACAATGAACTATCCTTGGACTCCTTGGTTTCATTTTTTAACAAGGTTGACACAAGACAAGGAATTATCCTCATACCCCTTGTTTCATTTTTTAACTAGGTTGACACAAGACAACAAACTATCCTCATTCTTGTTTCATTTTTTAGTGAGGTTGACACAGTAAAGGAACTATCCTCATATCCTTGGTTTCATTTTTTAATGAGGTTTACACAAGACAATGAACTATCCTCGGTGATTGATGGCAACAAGACTTTATGAACCACTCAGCTAAAAGCTGATCGGGGACATACGTCTTAACCATTTGACAGTTTCAAAGGGAGGTTCCTGAACAACTTTTGGTTCATATGTAACTTCTATTTGAACTCAGATAGATTCCAGACCAACTCCTAATGGAGTTGTTTCAAGTTTAAAAACACTTCCTGGTTGAACAATTTCAAGTTGAGGATCAACATGTTTTTCGACAACCTCAGTTAATGTTACACTAGGATCAGTTCTAATTTCCTCAGGTAGCTGTGAAACTTCCTCTTTAAGAATGGATGTACGACAAATAATTGGAGTAACTAGAGTCTATGAAGCTATTGAAACAAATGTTTCAAACAATCTAGATGAACAACTAGGAGTTCTTGATGTACTAGACTCAGTTAAATGATACGGATTTGTTTGAATTGGTGTCGCTTTAGGAGGCAAAGGCAGTTGACTCACTCTTCTCCGCGAATGACGGGATTTGGGTAGACTTGCTTCCATGATTGCGGATTAATTTATCAACTTAAACTCAACTAAGAAATAAGTATTTTATTCATGGTCAATTAATTTTAACGACATTGGGATAGAAATTCGCTTTTTCATTTTTAAAGAGTTGAGAAAAAGCAAAAGATGACTCTAGTCGCCTTCAATTTTTAATGAGTGTGAAAGTACAAGTGCTTAGATGATCCTTTTAATTTTAAGGAATCGAAAAGGAACAAAAGTTACTACTCTAGAGACTCTAGACAAGAGGGTTTACTAGACAAATCACAAAATTACAATATACACCTTGGTGATGAATGAAAGAGAAATTACCAAGGACTTTACATATGACAGTCACTCTTCACGAATGCTGTGTTCAATGCATTTTGATCAGTAAGGCAGTAGAGTTGGCTTCCTAGGGATAAATGATTTCAACCTATTGGGATCTCTGTTGCGTCCCTATAATACTAGTGATTACCCCATTACTATTGTAGTTATACCCCTTATTAATATTGTTGTGCCCCTATTGCCCTCATATTGTTATTACTGTGCCCCATAGAACCGCTCTATTGTTATTTTTGTGGCTTTATATTATTATTGTTAGGTAATCTGGGTTATATTGTGACTCCTTAGACTCCTATATATAGAAAGGAGGTTTTGTCATCTCAATCATCCAAGAATTTTTCATTTATGTAATGTAAAGGAGGTTTCCCTCTTGAAGAGGCTGAATTATAAGGCATTGATCTATCTTTTCTATCTTTTCTTGAGCTAGTTTCATAACATTTGGCATCAGAGCTTTGGATTGTAGGGTTTTGCTGCTCCAAACAGGTCATCGCGGAATTTTCACTATAACTTTTTTTCTACGAAGTTTCAGAAGATAAAAAAAACCCATTTGAGAAGACATTGCGGTGAATCTCAGGTCTGAATTTCAGAGCTTTTTGCACTCTATTTGCAAAGATATGATCTGAGGAAGTTGGTATTTTTTGCAGAATCTTGAATTACATTCCAAACAGGTGACCTGGGGAAAAATCATCATAAATTTTTCGCTGAGCATTTGATTGAAATTTCGTAAGAAGGTGCGAAAAGAGGACAGACTGTAGTTTCTTGTATATATTTTTTAGAGCCAAAGGATGAAACAGTGAATCATGGCACGTCGTACAATTTAACTCTACTGAACTAGTCTATAATCAGGTTACTATGGGAGATTTCGTATAACTCTTCCTTGGAGAATCCAAATTGGATCAAATTGGTGGAATTGGAAAGAGGACACAGAGGGCTGCCACAGGATGCAATTTCAGAACTGGATGATCTGAAAGTATAGAGATACATCAGAGGCAAAATCGAGCTCCTATAAAGTGAAAAAAAAGGTGTGTAGTTTCTTTTAAATTTTTGCTTAAGAGTGGTTTGAAAATTTATTTTGAAGGAATTCAAAGGGCTAGTAGAGCATTATTGTTGGTAACTAATGCCCCGAGGAAAGAAAATTTAAACACCTAGTAAGAAACCTAAAAGCTCTAGCATGACTCATGAAGAAGAAGAAGAGATGCTATATGATATATCAAAATTACAAGAACAAGTGCAACAAGTGTCACTTGCACAAAAAGCAACAGAATCTAAGATGGACGGTTTAAGGAAAGATGTAGAAGCTAAGATGGATGGTTTAAAGAAAGGTGTAGAAGCTAAGATGGATTGCTTAAAGAAAGGTGCAGAAGCTAAGATGGATGGCATGGAAGCTAAGGTGAATGGCATGGACACTAAAATTGATGGCATGGATGTTAAGATGGAAGAATTGAAGATAAATATGAATAAGTTGCTACAAGAAATGGTCACTAATGGTGAAAGGGTACTAAAGGAAACTCATGACGAGAACAAAAAAAATGTTAATCATGATTCCATAGACTCTAATGTTGGATCGAAGACTCACCATATTCTAAAAATCTATATGAGGAAGTTTGATGGCAAGGATCCCGCCACATGGATATTACAGATGGAGAAATTCTTCGATCTCAATAATGTGCAAAACACACAAAAGGTACGTATGGCAACTTTTTGGAACCAAATCAGTTTGTATGGTATCAATGGCTTTTCTCTCATAACCAATTTATCAGTTGGGCAATTTTTACGGAAGAATTCATAGCACATTATGAGGATACAAAAAGCAACACTTTTTCTAGCCAATTGATAAGTCGCAAACAAAAGGGTTCAATAATGTAGCACATTTAGGAGTTCCAAAAATTGAACATAAGGGTAAAATATATTCCAGAGGAGCATAGTATTTATGTGTTCATAGGGTCTTTAAAGGATAATATCCGACATGATGTTTGCCTTTGGGAATCTGATTCATTAGAGAAGGCATTCAGGTTAGCAAGAAAAATGGAAAGAAAAATTATGGCAACCATGAAGCATACCACTCACAACTATAAAGACAGAAGTGTTGTTACCCCTAGTCTTCCACAACCTATAAAGCTGACACCACAACAACTGGAAGAAAAAAGAGCAAAAGGACTTTATTACAGTTGTGATAGAAAATACACTAAAGGTCATAAGTGTGCTGAGAAGAAATTATTCTACATAGATTGTGAATAGGAAGAAGAAAAGGAGAAAGAAAGGTCAAAAGAAGAGGATATACTCCAGGAACAAAGCCTAGATGAAGAAAAAATAAATCCGACCATATCTTGTAATGCATTGGCAGGAATTACCACTCCTCAAACCATCAAGATAGAAGGACAAATCAAGAAGAAAAAGGTAATAGTGTTGACTGATTCAGGAAGAACCCACAATTTTATTCATTGTAAGGTAGAAAAAGAATTGAATTGCTTCCTATATCCAGCACCAGAGTGTCAAGTGATGATTGCAAATGGAGGAACAATAAATTTATCTTGAAAGTGCCATAATATCAAGCTATCCATGGGAGAATATGTATTGACTAGCCCAATGATTTCCATTCCAATGGGAGGTGTTGATGTTGTACTAGGAGTCCAATGGCTACAATCCTTGGGTAAAATAGCTTTTAATTTTCAAGAATTTTTCATCAAATTTTCTACGGAAGGAAAGGAAGTTGAATTAAGGGGTATTGCAGGGAAACCACGAAAGATAATCAGCTCTAATGGTATGACAAAGCTTCTAAAAAAGGAACAACTAGGTGTAATTGCCAATTATGTTCGCTAGATGTTTCCACATCGGAATCATCTATTTCTCCAGATCTCCAGAAGGTCATGGACAATCATTCCAAGGTATTTGAGACTCCCAAAGCTCTCCCACATATGCGTGATCATGATCATGGTATTCATCTGATTCCAGGAAGTGTTCCTCCAAACATCAGGCCGTACAAATATCCCTATGTCCAAAAGAGTGAAATTGAATGTATGGTTGCAGGAATTCTAGAGGCTGGTATAATTCAACCAAGTCAAAGTTCTTTCTCTGCTCCAATAGTATTGGTGCGCAAGAAGGATGGATCATGGTGCATGTGTCTGGATTATAGGGAGCTCAACAAGCTCACTATTAAAGTTAAGTTCCCCATTCCTATCATTGATGAATTACTGGATGAATTGCATGGATCAATTTACTTCAACAAGTTGGATCCTCATTCAGGATATCATCAAATCAGAATGAAGACTGAAGACATTTTGAAAACAACATTTAGAATTCATGAGGGTCATTATGAATTTTTGGTCATGCCTTTTGGCCTTACCAATGAACCTTCAACATTTCAAGGTTTGATGAATTCAATTTTCAAACCATTCCTTACAAAATTTGTGTTAGTATTTTTTGATGATATACTAATCTACAACAAGTCTTGGAAGGATCATGTTGAGCATGTTGACAGGGTGCTACAACTATTGGAGGAGAAACAATTATATGCAAAAAGATCTAAATGTTTCTTTCGAGTCCAGGAGGTGGAATATCTGGGTCAGATTGTATCTCATGAAGGAGTTAAGGTAGACCCTAGAAAAACTAAATCCATTAAGGAATGGAAAATCCCCACATCCATAAAGCATCTGCGAGGATTTCTCTGGTTGACAGGGTATTATTGCAAGTTTTTTAAGAATTATGGGAGAATAGCAGCACCTCTAACAACATTACGGAAGAAAGATGCATTTTCATGTACTTCGGAAGCAACAAAGGCCTTTGAACATCTTAAAGAGGCAATGTGCCAAGCACTGGTCTTAGCTACACCGGACTTCACAAAAACCTTTATTGTGGAATGTGATGCTTCAAGAAATGGAATTGGTGTTGTTCTAATGCAAGATGAAAGACCCATTTCTTTTGAAAGTTGTCCAATCAAGGGAAAGTTTTTAAGCAAAGCTATTTATGAGAAGGAAACATTGGCAATACTCCATGCACTTAAGAAATGGCGACCCTACCTAATGGGAAGACACTTCAAGGTAAAAACGGATCATGATAGCCTTAAATACCTTTTAGAACAAAGACTATCCTCTGAAGAGCAACAAAAGTGGGTCACAAAGATGTTGGGTTATGACTTTGAAATCATCTACAAAAAAGGGAAGCAAAATGTGGTGGCAGATGCACTCTCAACAAAGGATGAGGATGTGGAAGCATTGTTGTGCACCATTTCTATTATCCAACCAGATTGGATAAACGAAGAAAGAGAGGAGTGGAAGAATGACGAAGAAGTGTGGGCACTTATTCGAAAGTTACAACAAGATTCCAGTACGTCTGATACATTTAGCTGGCAAAATGATTCATTATGGTACAAAGATCACTTATACCTTTGTAAGAATTCCCAGCTAAAACAAAAGATTCTTATGGAATTGCACACTTCTCCCTTAGGAGGGCACTTAGGATTTTTGAAAACTTACCACAGGGTTAAGAAGGAATTTTTTTGGGATGGCCTTAAATCAGATATTCAAAAGTTTGTGGCAGAATGTTTGGTTTTCCAACAAAATAAAGTTGAAACAATTAAGACACCGGGTCTATTACAAGCTTTATCCATTCCAAGCCAATGTTGGGAGGAGGTTTCAATGGATTTTATCACAGGTTTACCCAAGTCCGAGGCAAAGAGTGTCATCATGGTGGTAGTTGACAGACTTACCAAGTATGCAAACTTTTGTGAATTATCACATCCATTTAAAGCCAGTACAGTTTCTACTGCATTTATGGAAACAATTCAAAGGATACATGGAAACCCAAAGATTATTGTAAGTGATAGAGATCCCATTTTCACTAGAAATTTTTGGACAAAATTATTTTCTTGTCTTGGTACTCAGTTAGCTCATAGCTCATCTTATCATCCTCAATCTGACGAGCAAACTGAGATAGTAAACAAATTTTTGGAAGGATATCTTCATTGCTTTGCATTTGATAAACAAACACAATGGCTCAAATGGTTGCCTCTGGCTGAATGGTGGTATAACACTTCCTTCCATACAGCAACAAAAATGACCCCATTTATGGCACTTTATGGGTATCAACCACCATACATCAGATCATATTTAAGAGAAAATTCTAACGTTCAGGCAGTGGAACATCACATCGAACATCAACAACAAGTCCTCCAACTCTTAAAGGATAACTTCATGTTGGAACAGAATAGAATGAAACAACAGGCAGATCAACATCGCAGTGAAAGAAGTTTTGATGTAGCTGATTGAGTATTCCTACGGCTACAACCATATAACCAAATGTCCATCAAGCAAGATAAGAAGGATAATAAATTATCACCAAAGTATTATGGTCCATACAAGGTGTTGCAAAAGATTGGTACTATGGCATACAAATTGGAGCTTCCTGTAGCTTCTCGATTGCACCCAGTTTTCCATGTTTCATGTTTAAAGAAGGTTATAGGTGATAAGCTCCTAGTTCAAACAATATTGCAATAAATTGACGAGGAAGGAAAAATTATATTGGAACCAGAAGCAGTCATAGAAACAAGAACTCGACAACTATGAAATCGATCAATTTCAGAGTATCTTATCAAGTGGAAGAACTTATCCGTTGAACATTTCACATGGGAGGATGAGAATTTTATACAGAAGTATCCAGAACTACTCAAGCGTTGAGGAAAACACATTTTTGAAGGAGAGGAGAATGTTGGGTCCCTATAATACTAGTGATTACCCCATTACTATTGTAGTTATACCCCTTATTAATATTGTTGTGCCCCTATTGCCCCCATATTGTTATTACTATGCCCCATAGAATCCCTCTATTGCTATTTTTGTGGTTTTATATTATTATTGCTAGGTCGGCTAGGTTATATTGTGACTCCTTAGACTCCTATATATAGAAAGGAGGTTTTTTCATTTGAATCATCCAATAATTGTTCATTTATGTAATGTAAAGGAGGTTGCCCCCTCGAAGGGGCTGAATTCTAAGGTATTGATCTATCTTTTCTTGAGCTGGTTTCATAACAGTATCCCACTATACATGACGGTACACTGAGCACAATTATGTACTAACACTTATCGTATCAAAGAGGATGAATCACCCAACCTTCAGTGAAAATGACAGCCACTAGGTTTAAAGTCGTTGGAACACATCTCTAGCCTAGACCTCTAGATGTTTTGCGTTAAGTTCCAAAACGTTGTTAGATTAATTGATGTTTATTTTAAGTTGATCTTGCTTAGAAATTTTCCTTTGAAGGTTTACCATGAAATGTGTTTTGAAATTCCTAAGAATGCAACTAGAATGATAAGCACTCATTTCATTTAATTTCAACAATGAAATCCAAACTACAAGGGATAGAGCATAGAAGTACTTTTGAGAAAACAACAAAAAGCAAAAACTAATGCAATTCCCTAAACCATTCCTTTTATCAAGCAAACTGAAACTCTAAAATTAAAATGCATGTATTTATTTTTAGTTTCTCTTAATGTGAATGATACAATAAGAAAAACTAACGCAATTCCCTAAACCATTCCTTTTATCACGCAAACTGAAACTCTAAAAGGAAAATGCATGTATTTATTTTTAGTTTCTCTTAATGTGAATGATACAATAAGAAAAACTAATGCACAAACGATTCAGAGCTTTTTCATAAAAAAAGGCGATTTATGACAATTTTCTTTCAAAGAGAAAGGAAAACTTGTACAACACTTTCAATCTTGAAGAAATGAATCTTTTCGACACTTTGAATGAAAATTAAATCAAATGCACAAAATAGATCAATCGATTATCTAAGAATGAGGACTTTACGACACTTTTCTATCAAAACGACGATCAATCAAAACTACTTTTTGACAATGGATTACAAATGATCAAACAAATACATAAAGAACATTCACCAATCCTAGTCTAAATAGGGCCAAATTAAAGAGATGAAGGCTACTTTTAGAGATGAGACATCATTCATGTTCAACAAGCAATTCAATCAAAGATGAAAATTGACAAAAACTTCAGTTCCTAGATGGGAAAACGGATCTTCAAGAAATCAGTGTAGGCTGTGGATAGACAGTGCACTAAATTGCTCTATAACCATTAGAGAACTACAATGCATCGCAAGTCTCAGTTAAGGATAGTGCAATGATTACAGTGAGCAATTTCGAAGGTTTTTTGGTTCAAATTAGACTCAATTTTGAGTAGGTTAGAATTGAATTCAATAATCGATAGCAAGTACAGTATATTGGAATGTTCTAAGAGGCTACTAAAATATGAAAAAAGGGGAAAAATATCCCCAACAGAGTCACCAATTTGTTTTGGGAATAATTAGTGTTTCTAAAAAACACTAACCCTCTAGGTTTGGTAGTTAACCTAGAAACAATAGTTAAAACAATTTAGTACTCTTTATATAAACAATACATATGAGAAAGGCTATAAGGAACCAACCTGCAACTTTTGCTTGATTCCTCGCTTGATCCCTCTCTCCCTTGACCAACCTCGCTACTCTTTTACATACTTAACTTGCCTGGAAAGTACATGTGCAATTACAGAAACAAGGACCCATCAAAGCATAATGATTTATTATTCATAAATAACATAGAACTGAAAGTATGATAAACATATGAATGCATTTACAGATTACATAAACATAAGGGAAAAATCTTGAAAATCTTTATTGATAGAAAGAAGGATTGCAAACCATGAATTCGATCCAATGTCATCCTTCTAGCATCAAACCTTATTCACCTCATGAACAACAAGACATTCCAACATTACCACAATACTTAGACTCAATACTAAAACCATCAACATCTCTTTACAACTCAGAATTATTCAACCTCTTGATCTCTTAGATGAGGGATCTATTTATGGACGAGTGAAGGAGGTTGGGTCATGAATGATGATGATGAATGCCTTTCTATTTTTAGAAATTGGTTCCATGAAAGAAGGGATAGGAGGTTGATGTTTTTTTATTACTTTTGTCATTCTTTGGCAAACTTAGAGGGGTAGGTGGCACTTGAGAAGCTTCTAGAGATTTCCTATGGATAGGGAATCTTCAAACCCTGCTAGAAATTTGCCCAAGTTCACTCATCGCAGGCTAAAGAGGGACTAAGTACTATGCATAGCACTTAGTCAGTGTGGCACCTGCAATGCATTGCAGCCTGATAAAAGGCTTCCTGCGCTGATCTCTTTAGAGACACTTTTTGGATGTATTATGTGATGGAACTTCTTTGGGAGTAAGGCATTGTGATGAATAACTTCTTTAGGTCATGTATGTTATAGCTCTAAATCTCACTCTTGAGGTTTGTGATGTTGCACTCATGGCCCAGGGCAACCCCTCCTTCCAGACCTGGTCCAAAATTTAAAAAACAATGTTTTATTCCCTATACACGAATTACCCTGAGCTAAACGTGTGTATACACGGGTCTGTGTATACCCAACCCACGTATATGTCTTAAAACACTTGAAATTTTTTATTAAATCTCCTTAATTTTGGGCGGAGATCATGGGTTTTACCTCTTGATCACCTGTTAGTGCCCATGGCCCAACTGTTCCCAACGAATTCCCAACTAAAAAAGTTCTTTGGGACAAGTATAAAAATGCTTCAATGGGAAGGCCTAAGGGAGGAGAGAAGGGAGAGAAAGGTTATTATGCTAAGATTTCCCTCACTAGGTCTGAAGATCCTAGTGCCTCCTGCACTTCCCCCATTTACAGGAAACCCTTGTTTCCTTGTGTGATGATGTCTATTTACCATTTGAGATATCATGGAGTAAGTCATGGAAGGAATTTTTTAAAGGCTTGAGACTAGACGAATCTAGAGGACGGTTCTGCTTGGAGCCTGTGAAAGGATGAATTAGGTGAAATTATTCCTTTCTGTACTTTATTTGTCTATAATAAAAGAAACAATTGTCTTTGTTCCTGACATAAATATTCTTCATGTTTATGATATCCATGTTATGGTTCATATTTGAATGGTTGTTTAATTGCATAACTAACTACCTTTCAATATACTATGAAGATGATTTTTTTATAATGTTTAGTCCATATATTGTTGTACTTTCTTGAACTGATTGTTTTGCAGGTTGAAGGAGCAAAAGGAACTCCAAGAGGATTTGGACCCTTGAAGGATCTTCTCGAATGTAGGACCCCCAGGTACGCCCCTTATTGTATAGTTTGCTTATCTTAGCATTATGGCTGTATGGAATATGCAATTCTCTGTATAGACAACCTCTGATATGCTAGGGTTTCAACCCAAAGACCCTAGGGGAATTTGTCCCATAACAATGTAACAATTGTATTAGGGGTTGATGAGCCCTAATAACACTGACCTGTAAGTTGGGGTTGATATGCCCAAATGGATCTGTAATAGGGTGGAGGTGTCTTTGGCTCATTGGGGTGGAAATTTGATGGTAAGCGCATGGAGGATAGTGGCTAGTGTCCAGGGTGGTTGAGGGCATGGGGGCTCAATAAAAGTTGTCAGGGTCGATCGTTGCGAACACCGTCGAGGGCGATCCTCGATGGCATAGAGGCTCGAGACAATGAGGGGGTGTAGATCCTTTGATTCCTTATTCGCAGATCATTTAAAATTATTTCATGGAAAATTATAGAAACTTGATTCAATCCCTGCTAGAATGATTTTAAAATTCTAAAAATATCCGATGGGAGGAACATGCGGAACTTGAAGCTACCATGGATAAATCACACTACTTACAATGCCATGTCCAGAAGCATATTGTGGTTGTTTGGTGAGCACATAGATTTATATTGGGGAAGGTGCAAAAGTTGGAGCCCTAGATGACTCATTTTCAAGAGCACATCCAATTCTCTTTTAAACCTCCACCTCCTCTTGGGACAAGCCTATACAACACAATATCCATTATGTCAGATGACTAACATGACTATAGGTTTTTTCTATGTTTTAATTTTCTTCTGGTGCCTTTGGCCTTCTCAATTTTGGATGATTTCCTTAGTTTCCTTTTGTACCTTTTTCATATATTATGTGGTGGTCAACAAACTTGGTCAAGGTGTGACCACCTATTTTTGTTGCTACTCTCGATGTACATCCTTTTGAAGAATGAATAAAATTTCAAATTACAAAAAACAAATAACAATCGATAGACTTTTTATAAACCAATTTTGAATTAGTTGAATTTTATTTTTGAATAATTCCTTATTATTATTAATATTTTATATTAAAAATTGAATGAGTTACACATTTTCATCTTATTAAGAGCTAACTAAATTATTTTACCTTTAATAATTTTTTCTTGCGAGTATTGAAATATTTTACTAATTAAGTTAGGTTGAATATCAATGAACTATATAAGCAATAGAAAAATATTTATCATATTTTCAACCATACTAAAGTTTGTAATTTATAAAAATATCTTTGCAAAAGGTAAGTCGTTTTCCATGCAATTACATAAATAAAATTTTGATAAGAGTTCACAAATACATAATGTATAATGAATATTATTTTATAAAAATAAACATGATGATGATAACCATGTACCAAACATAAAAACCATCTAATATACACATTCGAAATCACTACCACCCTTCCCTTACTAGTTCAGGACCTAACTAAGCCGCCTTAGTGACAAGGTTCCTTCTTGAAAACTGAATATTGCCTACAATGGGCAAAGCTTGAGATAAGGTAGTGATAGTAGAGTGATTGGGCTAGTGGGGGAGCGACCCACCCCTTGACTGTCTGTGAGCATAGGAGTGAGTGCGCAAACCAAACCAACAGAGCGAAGCTCCATCAGATAAGAGAGAAAGAAAGTTTTTATGGTGTGAAGGTATGTGTGCATGCGTATGTGTGCAGGCATATGAATATGTGTGTGTACGTGCGCTTAGGCAAGAAAGACAACTTATTGAGAATTGAAAAAGAATGGTTCAAACAATTGGGAGAAAATAGACGAGTATTATGGGTTTTGATTTGATTGAAACATTGGTGTTATGGGGTTTGATGGGAGGCATAGAGGGAACTAACCGGTTTGAGTGGAAGAATGCATTTTGAAGTGAAATCTAGAAATACGCTAGACTCTTTTTTTAACGCTTGTTTCTCTGCTGCTTCTTGGACTAAGAGACTCTCTCTTAAGAAGGCTACTTGGTTTCTCTGCTGGACCAAGGCGCTAAGACTAAAGCAAGTGTTGTACATAGGATGCTTACTGTACAGACTAAGCTAAGACTTTTAGACAGTAAGTTCAGAGGGCTAAGAGACTCTCTCTTAAGCTAGTTTTTTATGGTATATTGAAAAAGATAAGGTGGCATGGGTAGATGAGATAGAGTCTGAACCCGGCCTTCCAACAAGTGGTAATTTAAGGAAGGAAAGGTGGCATAGTTAATTTAAGGAAGGAAAGGTGGCATAGTCAAGATGATAGAGAGTATTAACTGGTCTATCACCATATGGAAAATTCAGGAAGAAAAGGTGGCATAGGGTATACATAGAAGAGAGAACGTAACCTATCCAGATGGTAAATTAAGAAAAGAAAGGTTGCTTCATATATAATAGAGAGTGCTCACGCGATCCTATCAAGATGGAGAAATGAAAGAACAAAAGGTGGCCTGTGGGGACTAAGGCTCTTACTGTACATACACTAAGGTGCTCTTACTGTACAGACACTAAGGCTTGTCTCTAAAGGCTTTCACTCTAAGGCTTTCACTCTTCTATGGAACTTAGTGCTTAGACAAAGAGAGTCTCTTAAGGCCGGCTAGTTATGGACCAAGCAAGAAGGCAAGACCTTAAGGACCACCTATTTAGAATATGGTCAATTCAATACATGAAAGGTGGCACGTCTATACAGATTACGAGTTTTGATCTTACTCTTCGATGCATGTACGTGTGTGTGCGTGTGCGGGTGCTATAGGCAAGTAGAAAGAAAGCTCATTGTTGAGTTGAAAAGAATGGTTCAAACGAGGATCAAATTTGAGTATATCGGGGGCAGTATTGGGGGGGTAGGAAACTACAGGTTATATGAGTGGAAGAGAATGCATTCAATAGTTGTGATCTAGAAATACGCTAGAGATGACTCTCTTAGGGCTTGTTTCTTCTCTAGTAGGATGAGAAGACTAAAGCTCGTAGGTGTCCATAGAGCAGCAGTCCAGAGGGCTAGACTTCATCAGCTAGTCCAGTTCAGAGGGCTCGAACTGTAAAGACTAATAGGGCTTGTCTCTAAAGAGTTTATTTGGACCAAGAAGACTAGAGCTAGTGTCCATGGGCTCCAGGCGGGACTAACTGGAAACTGATAATAAGCTAGTAGTCTCTCTTTAGGCTTATTTCCGAAGAGCTCTTCCTCTCTGATTAGATATTACTCTCCGAAGAGCTAACTTGTCTAATGTATAGCTTAACACAATCTTCACTCCACAGAACTAAGTGCATGGACTAAGATAGAGTCTTTGACGGGACTAATCGAGAATCTCAGAATCAAAGATATCTACATATGATAGGCATAGATACATGATACTAGCATATATATGTTATACTCACATATCTAGTTGACATGGACTAAGAAGGCTTGCGCTTCAGGCACTATCTGACTTTCACTCCGGAAGGCTTAGGTGAAAGAAGAAGGGGTACTCTACAACGTGAATAGGGGTGTTTTTCTTGTTGGGACTAATGAATATTACTCTCCATGAGCTCTTCCTCCTTGAAGCTCCAATAGAGTCTCTCCAATAAGCACTTGAATTTGAATCCTACTCACCCACCACTATATAGGCGAGCTCTTTCTCACCCATCAGAATGAGTGAGTCGATGGCGGCCTTATAGTCAAGCGTTCGTTCCTCACCCTACCGGGCCTGGGGGATTGGGGTGGGTGGGTAAATAGTGGTCGAGCCATCCTTCGTCTTCCTCTCCAAAGCTTAAATAGACTACTAATATATAGGCCTGAACTCTAGGGCTTAAGGCAGCATATTCCATCCATAAGGGGGGGACTAGGTCCAGTCTAAATAGGCGCTAAGACTAACGGCTTGAACTCTAAGCTTAATACTAAGGCAAGTGTCCATAGGGCTCTAGGCGGGACTAACCAGGACTAATAAGAAGCTTGTATCTTTAGGCTTTCACGGGGCTATTGTTCAATGATGATCCACTTATTACTGAGGGCCTTCTGAGAACTGGTCATTTCAGGAAAGAAAGATGGCCTCTCCATTGGTGGTGGTATGAGCATGAGAGCCTTGTCTATCCAGATGGAAAATTTGCTTGAAAGGTGGCATCATATCCAGATTATGATATAGAGTGATCACATAGCCTATCCAGATGGGAAATTCAATACATAAAGGTGGCCTATGAAAGGAAACCCTATCTGACCTAGTCTTGGTCGGGTGGATGCTAGTGAAAAGTCATAAAGGTATTGTCAATTCATAAATCGAAAAGATGGCCTTTCTATCTGTCCAACTGGGAAATTAAGGAAATAAAGGTGGCATCTGGGGCAAGATCTATGTTCCATCTCAGAGGAAGATAGTAGTGAGCCGGGATGTGAAGGTTGATGAGGTTGCATGGTCTTGCAGGTACTAGGAGCTTCCAACAGTGATGGAGGAGGAGACAACACTTGCTGCCCCAAGTGTTGATTCAGAGGTTTCAGGGAGTTTAGGTTTAGGTCAGACATGTTCCAGTACAGGTACAGAGACAACTTTACCACCCAATACAGCCAGGAGGCCCAGGTGGCTTACCCAGACATTGCAGGAGGCAAAGGAGCAAGTTGGTGCCCCAAAGAATTCTTTTTGGGTAAGCCATCCTTCTAAGAAATTGTTGCACTGATGTCTTCCATCATTGATGCAGAGCCTTCCCGTTATGAGGAGGCAATAGGTTAGCAGGTATGGTAGGATGCCATGGTGGAGGAGTACAATTCCATCATGAAGAATGATGTGTGGGATATTGTGCCTAGATTAGAGGGGAAATCCGTTGTTTATTCCAGGTGGCTTTACAAGGTGAAGCATGCAGCTATTGGCAGCATAGATAAGTACAAGGCTTGGTTCATAGTGAGGGGATTCTACAAGAGAGAGGGAGTTGACTATGAGGATACCTTTGCTCCAGTTGCCAGGTATACTTCTATCAGGACTATTACGTCTTTAGCATCAGTTTTTGGAGTTATTTCAGATGGATGCAAAGACAACAAGTTGAAGAAAGCCCTTAACGAGTTGAAGCAAGCACCGCATCCTTGGTACTCCAGGATGGATGAGTACCTTAGGTTTGGGATTCGCCAAAACTTTGGTAGATTCCAATCTTGATTATTTACTTGATAGATCAGATGTGTTTTTTTTGGTCCTGTATGTATATGACCTTATACTTATAGAGAGTTCAGAGAAGCCCATTGCATGGTGCAAGGCAGAGTGGGCACGTGAGTTCGAGATGAAGGACATTGGACTGATGCACTATTTCTTAGGTCTAGTGGTGTGGCAAGGTACAAGTGAGGGTTTCCTTGGGTAGGGAAAGTACACAGAATAGATGCTTATTCTTTTTTAGATGATGGATTGTAAGCCCTTGGCCACTCCTATTATATAAAATATGAAGTTGCGTGCTGACTTGGATTCAGACTTGGTAGATCCTTTCTAATCTGTTCCGCATCGGACAAGTAGTTCCTTCCTCGACCTTCCCATTTTGAAAAGGTGCGAAGCCGCTTGTCCCTCCGGGGGGCAAGGAGTGATGATTTCTGAGGTCGGTCCTCAGGCCAATGGTGGGACTAGGTATCTGGTGTTTCATCCGGTTATCTCAATTCCATAACTACTGTCCCCAACATGTGCGGTCCGTTCCAGTGACAGCATTCCTACTCTTATCATCACTTCCGGTACCGGCAGGGGAAATGACCAAGACCAGGACCTTCCCTTCGCTATCTCGGGTAAGTGACCTTACCTTACGGAAATAGCTTCCCGCCCTTTGGAGGCTATTTCCCCTTCTCCTCCCTCTGGAACCATGTCCGTTTAAGCCGCGAAAGGAAAATAATGACTAGTGGATAGATTTCTTAAATATACTGGGTGGGCTTAGCGCACAAATATCATTCATACGCTCCCACCTCCTGAAAAGGTTGGGGTGAAATTTGGGTTTGACGGGCTGTTTTCCACATGTGGTGCAAAAAGGAGGGCCTTAGGGCATTGATCATACCCTATATATCATATACAAATAGATATATCTCATTATCAAATCCCTAAAGCAAGCACTTGAGCTAGCCGTAGGAGCGTGGAAAAGCAAGCCTTCCTCGATTGAAGCATGGGTCGCATGCAACCAAGCCCTGCCTTACATGCCCCACCCCAATGCACACGCTACAGTTTCCAACCCATTGACCTCCATCAAACTAGTACCGTACATGTTCAACTGCAATCAAAGGAAGCACCATCAAGGCTGTTGACATTCACTAGGCCAAGCAATGCTTCAACGCAAAAGGGACTTCCAATATACCAATTCAATGGCAGGGAAGGAGGGTCTACATCACATCAAGGAAGCATTTCATCTTGTTATTCTAGCACATTTATTTTCCAACCTTACGTCACCTTCCTACCTACCTTCTGACATTCAATGGAACGAAGCACATTCATTAATGCCCATTTAGGCTATTGACATTCACTAGGTCAAGAAATGTTGTCAAGGCACCATTTTCACCCTTAGCAAAATTCAATTGCAGGGCAGGGGAACAGGACATTCTATCCCATCAAAGCAAGCAGATCAAGTGAAATGAACAAGCATTCTCAACACGGGTGTTATAAAATCCCTCCCGTGCTAGCGCTCGGAAACTCCATAAAAATGAATGGGCACATAGGACTGGACCTAGGAGCTTCTCCTGCTCATTTCTCATCCTTTTGGCAGGCATAACTATCTCATTCTCCATCGTACCTAGGAGTGGCACCTTAACCATATCCTTTTTAAGCAGTACAAGTTTGAGTTCGGTCGGATAATAGAGTTGGAGCAAGTGAGAATTAGAAAAGAAAGTCAAATAGAGTAATCATCAGCTGAGGGAAGTCGAGCAGCAATGAAACCACTCTTTCTCAGTCGCATGCATAACTCTTTCTTTTCTGAAGAATATCCTAAGGCTCTGGTAGGCCTCCTGAACCAAACGAAGGTGGGATGAAACATCATCGGTACGAATTGAACCTATAATGACTAAAGTTACCGAAGCCTACTCTTCTTTTATTGGGCTATTGAGAGAGAAGAATCAAAATTTGATTTGGCCCGAACAGGTGAATCAGGCAGTTTCAGGCACGTTCTCAGTAGCGGTATCATACTCTCGGTATCAACTCACATTGATGTTATGAAATCCTATTCCATTAGCAGGCTTACAAAAACCTAAGTTGCAGAATGAAACCACTTAAGAAAGCTTCAAAGAAGTTGTTACTGAACTAGAATCAGAGGTGGAATGAACTAGTGGGTATGTAGGGGCCGATAAATTAGTATCATATTATATACCATATTGTAGAGTAGAAGTAACAAGATTCATGGGTTTGTCAATAGCTTGGAATGAAAGCTTTATCTAAACCATTCCTAGTGTTTCTATTGCCAACTCTATTCCTTTCACTGCCAGTAGGACCTCTTCCCTCAACTTTCTATGGCTGACTAAAACCAAGAGACTTAGAAAATAACTATTCGAACAACATCCTTCACTATGAAAGGGAAACACCTACTAATCTTGTTCACCCCGGGTGCACTAGCACCCCTAGGAACCTTTGAATTGTAGTCAAAAGCTTGACCGTATGCATTGGCGGAACACTATCTATCTATGCGGAGATCAAATCTTGGGGTGTGTGGGAGAAAAGTGTCTAGATTCGAATAGGCAGAATATAAAAGTGAGTACTAACCTTTTACCTCCCATTTCCAGCGGTGTACCAACAACCCCAGAAAAAGCAGAAATAGTAGGGATTGGACCATCATTAGTGTGAAATAGTTATTGGGCAGATCCAATCATTGTAGCGGCAAAATGAGTCAACTATGGATCGGGAGTAGAATCGGCTTACTTGTTATCAGTAGGGGCTTCATCACCAAGTGCTTCATCATAAGTTCAAGTTCCGATCGGAGCTATATCGAATTGAATTCGACCCTAGCTATAACAAAATGATTAGCTGCAGGGAGGATAGGAACCAATAGCAGAGTCAACAGGTGCAACCGAAACACCAACCATTTACGCATTACAGAGAGGAAATTCTATCATTAGCAAGCACAGATAGGTGTATCAGTAGCATTCATTATTATTATTCTAATTCTATCCTGGTCTCGGCCAGCGGTAGCTCACATAGTATCCTTTCTTATTGGCTAGCGGCAGGATCCCCAAAACAAAACACAGATCAGCTATGATTGGCTATCAGCTATGACTTCCTTGTGTCTATGATTGTCAATCATCTATGATCGGCTACCGAGTATCAGCTATAACTGGTGGTTATGGGGGCTATGTCTGGTGGATCATCAAAAAGTTCATTAACGTATGTAACGCATCGTCATTCCTTCCATCCATGATTTTAGGGAGGAACAGTTTCGTAGATGTAAGTGAGGTAGGAACCCCATGTTCCTTAGCAGTAAGTGAGGTCGAGGGTCGAGGGTAAATGAAAGCAACGAGTTATTCGGTAGGGGAAGGTTACAAGGTTGAGGAGGTAGATCTAGATTGACAGGGAAGAATATTGAGACAGACAGCAAGAGAAATCGATCAGTTCTTCGATTCGGTGGTATTGTATCGTGAAGCATAATCATCGGGTCTAGCCTCACGCGGTGGTGGGGTCTAGCCAACAAGCAATCAATCCCCATCAAGTTTTTCATTGCATCTAGTCCTCCAGTTAGGAACATACCATTGTTCCATACCATACTAACACAACTTCTTAATTACATTATATACGTGAAAACACAAAACCCAAAAGAATAAGCCAAGCAGCACGACCTTACGTACCAACAAAGCTAACAAAATCACCTCAAACTAACCACTCGCTAGAACGTGTGAAATAGAAAAGGTCAATATATAATGACCATCATAAGTACCTCCTTCCATAAATGTTGAATATAGAAAATAACATAGCCTCCTTTTGTATATGGTTGTCCTTTCCATTATCCGAGCTGAGTAACCAAGTAGAGTAGCTGAGTAGAGTGACCAAGTCGATCAGCCAAGGAGAGTATACCAACCCAGCTATGAACGACTTACTACAATGACTGTCTATGGGTGACCACCAGCTATGGGTGATCACTCACTATGGGTGACTATCAATGACTATGACCACTGGTTACTGGTTTTGTAAATGACCTTCTAGTAAGGACCTTCTAGTTCTGAATGGCTTATGGGTATGATTGACTATGACTACTGGCAATGATCAACTATGATCGGTGGTAGTAATGGGCTATGAATAGCATATGATCCTCAACTTGTGCATTGTCATATGTAATGCATCGTCATGGCATCTAGTTGAGGTAGAAACTACTGTTCTGTAGGGGTAAGCCCCATCCCTCTTCCTTCCACATGTAAGTCTGCCCTCCTGCCCTCCTACTCTCCACCGGTCGGGGTTGTCTCTGTGGGCTTTGTCTGTCTATTGGACCACCACTCTAAGAATACTGGCTATCAATCAAACAAATAAATCAAATCAATCCTGTCAGTTTGGCATCATCCTCATACTCCTCTGTTGCTCGAATTGTGAATCAATGTAAGTAACAAGATCTGTATATCACTATGTGTTGATGGTCTCAGTGAAATGGTTGGTGAGGTGAGCTTTAATAAGCCTACCTCCTAATAGGAGCCTGCCTCTAATGAGCCTGAGATCCTCTCCTTATAAGTCGAGCCGATGGCGGCCTTATTAGTCGAGCGTGCTTACGCACCCTGATAGACCTCTCTTTTGGGGTCCCTCCCCCTTCTTTGGATGGGAGAGTGGGTTCGTAACCTCACCCCATACCCCAAAATTGAGTTGCTCATCTTAGTGACTTATTTGAGATGGGCCATGTTACCTCTCCCATAGGTCGAGAGTTTGACAGGCTCACCCTCACCCTGCTGGGGGCATCCTCTTCATGAGTGAGAGATCTACCAGCCAATCATGCGGGTGCACACCCATTACTTATTAGCATGTAGACTGACCTACGCGGGGATGTATCAGCCAGCAATGCCTACCCACAGGCTAGCTCTCACAGGCATCCCTAAGGGCGTCAGGTTACCACTAGCCCTTCCTTCCACAGCTACAGCAAATAGGCCCGCCCTTACACGTTACATAAGTAATATTGCTACAACAAATAAATAGGTATGTAGGTAGGGTGATACTGATCTGCCCTGGTCATTCTATATGAGCATATGGTAGGCAGATCGCTACTGCTAGTAGTTCAGTTCGCTACAGAAGAGGATGCGTAAGCAAGCTTGACCATAAGGATGCGTAAGCATGCTCGACTGTTAAGGAGACGATGCGTAAACATGGATCGACCATCGGGCCGCCATCATGCCCCCAGCAGGGTGAGGTACGTTAGTGACTCGACCTATGGGAGAGGTACATTAGTGACTCGACTGACAAGGAGAGGTATGTTAGTGACTCGACCTATGGGAGAGGTACGTTAGTCACTCAACTGATAAGGAGAGGTACGTCAAGTGACTCAACCAATGAGAGAGGTATGTTAGTGACTTAACTGGTAAGGAGAGGTAAATTAAGTGACTCGACCAATGGGAGAGGTACATTAGTGACTTGACTGATAAGGAGAGGTACGTTAAGTGACTCGACCAACGGGAGAGGTACGTTAGTGACTCGACCAATGGGAGAGGTACGTTAGTGACTCGACTGATAAGGATAGGAATGAATGCTCGACTAATAAGGCTGCCATCGCTCTCAATATAAGGAGAGGGAGAGGACCTTTCCTTTCGATATTGAAGGTGAGGAACCTTCTGAAACATTGTTTCAAATGAATTGATTATATACGTAATAAAACTATATATATTCTATTTGAATGCTTCTTTCGCAGTTCTTTCAGTCATTCTTTATATTTTGAATTACGCTTTCTTATATACGTAATTACGCTTTCTTATAGGCATACTTATATTGCTCATTCATTATATATGTAATTAAGGTATCAAATCCAATCACTCATTTTATATGTAATTACGCATTCCACCGAAGGGTGAGATGACGATCTTCAATTTGGTCAGCCTTTACCAAACTAACTGACTGATACTACGCGAGCTCATCGATTTTGAACCTACTCCATTGGTTATGATTTCTTTATGTCATTATGCAATCATCTTCCCTAAAAGAATTTCTAAAAGAATTGATTTGATGCTTAGCGATACAACTATCCCCAACCAGAATTTCTTCACCGAGTTGATAAACACCTTACTGGGTGAGCAGGTGAGGGTGAGCAATCATGGGTGAGCATTTCATTAGCCCCAGAACAAGAGTGGTTCATTATCAAATCAAGGTTAGGTGAGGTTATGCAACAGATGGGCATCATCGGGATAGGGGATATCATCTTACCTTCACTAAAGCTATATAGGTTTTGCAATAAGTGGGTTCGTTGACCCTCCCTACAGATAAGCAATCCATCGGGATTCATAATAATTACGTAATTCAAAAATACTCCTACCCAGATTCATGAGTAGCAGCACCATCTCCACTATCACCTTTCAACAGTGTGGCGGGCTGGCAACAGTGTGGCAGATGATCCAAACCTCCCACCAGTTATCCATATGGACATCATACTATTCTGAGTTTCCTTGATTCGACCTTGGATACTAGGAGATATGGGTTGATTCCATGAAAAACCTACCTTATTCATTGAGATAACTTGGTCTGGGGTGAAGGACTTTAAACTCGGTTATACTGGGATGACAGGACACAACGATGACGGGGGTAACTACTTGGGTATGCTTCGGATCAGATGCTAACTCACTAATTGCTTCTTTGATCTGGCATGACTAACCTGTATTCCACTAGCCTAGATATCATTTACTGCCAGCTAGCTTACTACAGCTATGACATTATTAATGAAACCATTGATGAGTCGGCTCTGCTTCCCCTCTGAACTCGCTACCTACCTTCTTGGTCCAGCTCCTACTCGAGGGGTCCAGGGGAGACATGAGTAGCTAGAGTCATCATCACGGCTTGGTGGGTTGTTTCATCCATGACAAGCTAGAATGAATCATCACAGCTCTCACCAAAGCTAGAATCAACCATCACTTTCATTAATCAATCTATTTGCTCGTAATATTTTCCCAACCGTGAACCCTAGATGAGGGAGATGAAAAGCATCTCTTATATATGTCATTATGCAATCGAGATCTCGAACTAATTGGTTCATGATGCCCGGTTCAGTGTGGAATGAAAGGATCAAGCCTGGGAAAGTAAGTGCTTCAGGGATCAAGCCTTGGAAAGTGAGTACTTAAGGCTATGACTCCTGGATCGACTAGCAGCATCGACACCTGAATCGAGTACCGGCATCGAGTGCATCGAATCTTGGCATTGACACCTAGCATCGACTCTTGGCTCGACAAAGACTCTTGGATCGACTGCATCGACTACCGGCTATCAGAAATGAATGACCCCCATCTATATTAGGGGTTGTGCCTCACTCACTCACTCGGCCCCGTATCGTACCATCTGTACCGTCCATGGGACCACCTATCTCGAAGGATGTTGACCATCAATCAATCAAGATATCTCCAACCCGGGTTCCCTTGCTTCCCGCTTCCCTAGTGACTAAGCTCAAAAATAAGCTACTCAGTTTAGAAATAAGCTCTCCTCACTAATCCCCGAACAGTGCATGAAGGATAAACAAGGAAAAGAGTCAGCCCACTAGTACGAGAGATTGAGACCCACTCCATAGCTTCCCCAGATGGATATGTAAATTGATCCAATGCCAAACATTGTTCAGTAACACTATCTATCCCGCTTCCAGCTTTCAGCATTGGTACAAAGGAATTCCCACTTGAAGTGATCCCTAAGTGATCTCTGAGTTACTTGGCTTTCACGACTTAGCTCACTCTCAATTTCGACTTACTCTCTCCCCTTATCTAACGACTATCTTTCTCCCTCTCTCCTTAGCTCTTTACATCGCTTACTCTCTACAGAACCAACCTTCGGTGAACACCCTGTATGCTATTCTATTCCCTTTCACTTGGACAGATGGGTTTGGTTCACGAGCAATAGATTGCACCCACCCAAATCAAATCCATCAAGGAGAACATCTTTACACACCACTGACCTGGGCCCATTCCTTTTCCAAACTCAAGTTGTCAGACCTACCCGCCTTCTCTCTTGTCGGTTGCTTAAGCCTAGAGCTAACTTTCCACCAAGCCCAATCAATCAATATCATTAGTGCCCCCTGGATCAAATTGTATAAAAGGAAAGCCCCACACCACATATACATCACTCAATCAATCCCTCACTAAATGACTTCACTCGATCAATGGAACAAATGTTGTTCCCTAACCTTGGAGTAGACAGTGAGATCATCTTGGTAACACACCATTGTCTTGCCAATCAAATCATGGAAGGTGTGATCCATGGCCCTTTGGAATGTGGCACCAACATTCATCAACCCCAATGACATCCGAACATATGCATAGGTTCCCCAAGGAGGTTATGAAAGTTGTTTTATGGTAGCGCCCTTCAACCATGAACACCTAGTTGTATCCAACCCATCAAGCATGGACATGAAAGCCGCACCCGTGACTTGCTGCAACAACATTGACATGTTTGGCAAAGGATAATTATCCTTTCTTTATGCAAGGAGAGATGAAAGGATTAGAGAATTCAGGACAGAGAGTGGGATAGTGGGATTAAAGGATGGATGGGTGAGTAAAGGATGGATTATTAGGATGAAAGGACATGGAAAAGAAGGACAGTAAATAGTGTAACTGGTTCTCCTTGCAATCAATATTGGGACTAGTGACAGTCAATAGTGGGACTAGTGATCCAGTGATAGGACAGATCTAATGGGACTATTTCTCCAAGGACAGAGCAGGACAGAAAAGGACTAGTGGGATTATGGGAAGAAAGGACAGGACTAATGGGATTATGGGATGAGAGTAAACCGGTTGTATCCTTTCTTTCTGAATTTCCCTGTTTGGCCAAGGTTTGGTGGGTAAGGCCAAGGTTAGGTCTTTCCTTCCCCTCCCTACTTAGGGCAAGGCCTCCTTAACCAACATGAACAATATGGGTTACTGGCTTGGAACTGCCACATATCCAACCAGCCATCCCCCCTATCCATTGTCTTCAAATGCCTTGCCTAGAGAATAGTAGCGAATAACAAACTAATATTTTTCATAGACTCTGACAGAAGCAGGGGCTAATCCCTATTCTATACTTTGACAAAAGCGGATGTGGTTCTCTACCAAGTGAATGGTGTTCTATTTAGACCAATATATGTCTTTTTCAGGCCATGGGTTGAATCCTTATTTAGACTACGCACGTCTGGAGTATTCGCTTTTTCCGAATCAATAGGCCAAGTAAAGAAGTAAGATGTGATCAGTATTCTATTTATGCCAATCAATAAGTGGAATATCCGCCCACCATCTAGCTATTCAAATATGCCCATTGGAAAGGCTCTTTTCCTTCTTGCCAGGTGCTTTTATGAAAATGAGAATGTGTTTTCGGGGGTGTGCCAAAAACTTAAACTCCTGAAAATCACTGCCATATTCTTTCTATAGCTCTAGAATTGATCCGATCCCGTGAGGAGCCATATGAGGTAGAAGCTTAACATATGGTTCTGAAGCCAAGATTTTCCATCAATGGGGCTTAGGGACCGATATGATGATTGGTGTCGGTAGGGCGGCCTGCTACACAAACCTGTAGGGATACCTGTAATGCGTGAGGCACAAAGCACAAGACCCACCCTATAGTATGCTTCGACATGAGGATGTGAAGTCCTAACCACTAGACGAAAGGGAGCATGTACTCGAGTGTACTCGGGGCTCACCCACTTTCCAGTTAAACCTGCTTCTCCTCTTTCAAGTAGAGCAGAAGGAACCTCCTCACCTACTCTCCCCGATGATCCGGTGGAAGCAGTTGAGGCGGAAAGGCGGCAGCCAACCCAATCTCTTAGATACAAAATTGACTCTATTTAGTTCGACCCAATGTTATTGGCATTGGATCTGAGGGCTTGAGAAATGATGCTACTGTTGTTTATGTAAATAAAACAACTCTTACCGCAGACTCTGTTTATAGATAGGACTCCAAGGGCTACTTCCTCGCCAACCTTCTTTCTTAACTTTAGTACCAGAATCAGAGATAAACTTTTGATGTAAACCCAACCTTGGAACAGAGGCAAAGAAGCGCAATTCCCCAAAAAAGCTCGCACCGGAGATAGTTGTCACTCCACCTATTTCCAATTACAAGGATAACAACTGTTAGGAGGCAAAACAAGTGAGCTTCGAGTGGGACTCGAGACAAGCGATCTCCACTCACACAAATATTATGTATTTCCCTACAAATACGACAACAGAGAAGTAGTAGTGCTCGTTCTTCCAACAAATCCATTCTCACTCTATCGATCGACGACCTAAACCTCCTCCTTATGTCGGCCTTATCACATCGATATTGGTATGCAAACAATGTTGTCTAGCCTTAGACCTTCCTTTGTGCTTTCATTTCCTTTGGAACAACACACCCTTTCGATAAACCTTTTTGACACCAACAAACTAGAAGGATAGAGCTAATTTTTCTCTCAACTGTCGATGGAGGAGGCTTGTCAACTCAACACAGTGATTGATGGATTGTCCAACCGTTGCTGCGTACTGTGGTAACAGAGAATTGTTTCATTTTAAAAATAGGGGGGGCTTTAACTGCTATCACCTCCCCATACCCAAAACTTCTACGCTCAATTAGCTGTTAGGGCCCTATTTAATATATTTATCCTACCCACTCGGATCTACATAGCACACATCTAGGTGGAATGCACTATCCATGGTATTGTCTCTCATCTGTATTAAGATAAGTAACGTATTGGTATCCATTGATCCAACGATCATCTCTAACATAGATAGTGATGCGCAGTAATAGATAGTATAGTATAGAGGAGGAAACAAGATGTATAATATATATTATATCTGTTGACGTCGCTCCAATGCATGATAGCTTTATTTATATATGTCATTATGACACCTTCCCCTTGAAATTCCCAATCTACTCTACCTCTACATAGAAATGCGCAGTAATCTGCGCCTTAAGGAAGCATTTGTTAAGAAAAGAGGCAAGATCAGTAACTCGAGATAGTATTTATTCTCTCTCTTTATCCCGAACGAATATAGAGTAAAGTAATAATACAAGTAACATAACTTTTAGCACACCTTTAATTAATGCTTATTCCTGTCACCTTTAATGCACCAAGGAAGTTGCTAGTTAAGTCGCTATTGGCTATCCCACATGCGTGCCTTTCTTTATTTATTGTGCCTAACTATTGTTTACTGGCTTATGTCTATCCCGAAAGTCTATCTCATCTCTCCCGAAAGTAAGGGATACATAAAGAAATTTGTTGCCTTCTACTGAGGTAGGGCTTGAGGATGGCAACTAACTAAAGGATGGGAACTAATACCAATTACCAATGAAGGATGCAAGTGGGTAACCCCAATGAGAGGGAAGGTCTTTAAGTGGGTAACTAAATGCCACAACAGATAATAAAAGCAATGCATTACCGTGCTTTCAGGTGTAGGGACAGTCAGGGAAGGGAAGGGAGGTGGTGCTTATTAAACTTCACATTATATACATTCCTATACCGTTTACCTATCACATTTGATCAGAAAAGGCTTTATTTACAGGATTTATTTCCCCAACATATGAAGAAAGGCGGGGTGAAACAACTGATTAGGTTCATTGAAATGGATGAGAGGAGATGGAGCCTAGTTACCAACGTATTAGAGAGAGAGGATATGGCCCCCAGGTGAGAAAAGAGAAGAAGGACACATTCATTCATACCCATCCATTCATTCCCCCATTCAATCAAACCTCGAACAGAATAAGTTTGTTCCCCATCACTGGCCGAGAAGAGATGATGGCCCCCACGCTTCCACCAGATGAGAGAGGAGAAGTACACCATCGTTACTACCAAAATCACAAACAAGCCAAGTACATTACACGGTAGAACTAGCCTAACCTATACTTGTGAATAACATCACACCTATTGTGATTTACCACAAATAGTTATATATGTATATATACCTTTTTAGTATAATATGCAAAATACGGTGCTAAATAACAGGCACGCTTCGCGTTAGAAGTTCCACTGTAGTTATGCCCTTTGTACTTGGTCACTCTTGGGAGAAACCAAGCACTGCGGGAGGGATGAAGGGCGTCTGTTAATGGCTTGAGCTAGCATTTGCTCGTGATCGGATTGGAGTATTATTCAAAGTTTCTAGAGTCTGGGACTTAGCTAGACTTCTTTCTTTTCTATGTCTTGGCTCATTCCCTCAGAGATGAGCTTCTATGCTTGGAGTAGGCATTTCCTTTCTCATCTCTTCCTCTTTGCGAATATTCTAATAAATCCTATTCTCTGCTTCCACCCATGCGTTAGAACCTTTGACAGGAGGTCTGACAGGCGATGTAGGTGGTGCCACTTTATCCTTCTTTGTCAAATCCAGCATATCTTGGTGGGAGAGAAGTCAACAGTACTTCTCTTCATCCTTGTTTGAGAGGTGATTGTATGTTCATTTAGCATCCGTCTTTCCAAGTTCATGAATGATACTCAATGGATCATGCCTCCTAAATTGAGCTTGTCCAAGCCAGAAATTTTCCATGAAGCCCTTGGCTTCCTCAATGTCCTTAGCCTTTGTAAACTTGTAAGCTCCGATCTGGATTGGATGCTTAGGCCAAGCAGCCTTCTTCCTTCTCTGCATAACTGCTGCAAATCCATTGTCATAAGTCTGAAAGATGAGTGTTACACAAAAATATCGTCATCATGATTATTTGCAGTCAGTATGGGTCTATCATCACTTGTACTATCCTCCTAAGCAAATCTCAGACCTCATCTCTTCAAATCAAGCTTTGGAAATGAGAGAAAGACATTAAAAATCAATGTAACTCTGGTTCCGCACTTTCTCTCATGGTCACCTGCGGTCTCGCACCTTCTGTGTACAAAAACTGCGGACCTGCCCACTCTGTCCCTAATGGTGTAGGTGCGGACCCCTGTGAAAGTCAAAAGGTGCAAGTTTTATCTTAAAAAACTCACTTTGGGTTAATTCTAGAGGTTTCTAGTAGGAATTTTGACGTGGATTGTTCACTCTGAGGTGGTTCATGCATCCCAAAAGAGAAGGAGCTAATCCCTTGATGAGAGGAGCTATCCCTTTGAAGGAGGGATTTATCCCTTTGAAGGAGGACCTAGTAACCTCCCTCCATTGCACTATAAATACAGGCATTGGGCTGGTTGCTAGAGAGGTTAGAAGCTGAACATTTTTAAGGGTAAATGCTGGTGAAATCAAGACTTCCTAGTTAAGCCTAAAGAGGAGAGATCACATACCTTTTTGGTTTTATTGGGGAGTGAGTGAAACTTGTCAAAGTAGAGGAGACTTCTTGCTGGACCCTGGGAGGCGCTTGTACATCGTCAAGGCAAAGGTTGTAAAGTTCTTCCTCTTTTGAATTAATACAATCAAACTCTTTTGTCAACAAGTATCTTATGTTATTTGTTTCATGGACTTCTTGACTTTCATGTTAAATATTCTTTAGTGCAATTGGCTTTTCAGGTGCTATTTAATTTGTTTGCATTATTTGTGTTTGTAGATTCGCAAAAAGGAGCTCATTGGAGCGAGGGCATCCACAAGCTAGCATTGGACCTAAGGTAGGCCCTAAAAACACTTGTTTTCTATTGTTCATAAAAGAATATTTAGAGAAAGATACTGTTTGGTTGGTTTTCTTGTCATTAGGACTTCTTTAGATTCTAGGAAGATCTATCTTGTCCGCAAGATCGACTTATTCCATGTGACAAAATGGCGACTCCGCTGGGGACTCGATTTTTTTCCTTGTTTTTACTTTGACCTGAGAAACTGTATTTTTTATTTCTGTTTTTGACTTGATGATTGTGGGATTGGGTGTTTTTAGTAATTTTGAGTTAGTTTTTATTTTTCATAGTTTTGGGAGAAGTACGCACCCTCTGAGTTAAGCACAGTGCGTACCTTTACGCGCTTTTTCTCTGTGCACAGAGTGTGAACGCACCTGTGTAAACAGGCTGCCTGTGTACCCTGTCAAAATTTTGAGAAATTTTAAATTTTTCTCTTTTTTATTAGTTTAGAATTTATTTATAGGTTTTAGCCATTGCCCAGACCTATGTGTACCCTGTCAAAAACTTTCCTTGGATTGATTTCGTTAGTGTTAGGATTTTAGGTGAAATTCCTAGGAGTTTTGCTTATTGGGTTTGTTTTTCGTTTTGGTTGTGTAGTGGCTCTGAGCTTATAGGCTGTAGGGACTTCAAATCACCTTAGTGTCTACCGGCTTTCTTATGAGTCTGACCATTAATGAAATCTCCCCTTGTTTAAGGAATCCGCTTTGAGTTTTCTCTTTAAAAAACTTCGAAAAGCTTGTGTTTGAGAGTTTGGATTTTCATTTTCAAAAAAGAAAACTAAATTGGTTGTTCTTGACTGATTTGTGATTCTGCATAAATTAGTCCTTAGCTTGCATCTAGTTGAGTAAAACATCCTTAAAAAGGACTTTTAGTAGGCTTTGACTTCAAATAGGTTTTTATAATTTGTAGCTCTCAAAGTAAGTCATTTGCATAGTTTTGAGTGTTTTATTTACAAAATATAAAAAATCTGTTTTGAAAAAGTTTGTTTTTTGTAGTGATTGAATGCTTTGAAACGAAAAAGGGAAATTTTTGTGAAATAATTAGATGTCTTGTTTTGAGTGCTTTGGAAAGGAAAATCTCTTCTTTTAATTTGTTTAATTGAGAAAAAAATTGTGTTTACAAAGTATTTGTATTCTCAAACTCTTTCTTAGTTTAGAAGTTCATCAAAGAGAAAAAGATTGTTTAGGTCATCTTAGGTGCATTTTTAGTGATTTTGAGTCGAGTCTTCATACCACGAGTTTCATCTCCACACCTTTGGACTTAAACAAAAACCACTAAAATTAACGCTTAAAGTAAAATTCACCTAGTAACATTTTTATTTCTAGGGCTCTGATACACCAACTTAGCTTAGGCTAGTGTCTTGGAGTAGGAGAGTAATTAACTCTCCAAGGCAGTAAAAACAAACAAGTAGCTGTATCTTGTGGTAGGGAAGAAATCCAATTGTTGCATTTATGCTCTGGGAAAGATCCTCTTAAAGGAGAAGCACGAGATCATGTCCGAACCAGTGTGGGAATCAATACTTCCTCATTGGGAACGATGCCAGATATTCACATATTAAAAACGGTAAACCTCAGATTAACCATTGTCGAGGAGCCTGGGGTCACTTGTTGGTAAACCTTGGATTATGTCAAGGAGCTTTCAAGGGGATTGAGCTTGCTACTCTGCCCTTGCGTGCGTATCGGATCGTAGACTATTCCCCTAGGTGTATTTGTCTCAGTTGGTAACCTTAGTGGCCATATTCTTTAGGACTCTTCCTGAGGTGACAGTGGTGGGAAGATCCCACTGTACCTGGAGCAGACGTCGGCTAGACTCACTTGGATTTTCTGGGGGGTTCAGTTCACTCGAGACAGTTAAGTGGAGGAACTTGTGCCAGTATATTCATTAAGCAGGTTGCTGGGGTAACTGTTCCAACCGCCATTTCTGTACTAAACTCTGTGACGTTGGATTTCATCACCAACTAGTGTTTTCGGTCCGGAAAGTTACTGTTTGCGTGTGTTTGATCTCCTAGATTCTTTAGGCGTGTGATTCAAATTTGTTTGGCTCTTTAGAGACTTTAGGTGCTTTTCATTGAGATTTTACATTGTTTGCGTGTGAAGTAGTTAAAAGTCTTTAACTGTGGCTGAATTACGAAGACAGTCCCGTAGACTTCGGGGCCAGTCTCCTGAGATTATAAACATGGCTGAGTTACTTAGGAAGTCCCATAGACTTCGGGGCAACCTCCTGAGGAAGTACCGAGCCAACTTGAAGGCTTAAAAGTCCTCGTAACTCCTAGTGACAATAGAGTTGGGTCACCGGAAGAAGGAGAATCTTCTTTGATAGTACATCCTGATTTTCAAATGCCAGTAGCAGAATATAATCCACAGTCAGTGTCTGTCTCCGAAATCGTTGGTAGATTTTCATCTACTAGTGATATAGGTGAAGAACCTGAAATATCCGAGCCTGCAAGTGAATTTGCTGCTACTCCAACATCGGGGTTTGTTTCTCCAACTTTTAGTGGTCCTGGTTCACCTAGGGTAGAAAGAGTAATTACTCAAGATCTTCCTTCTGGACTTATTTCTATTGCAGAACTTGCTCCGGAAGAAGAAGAAGTAGGCATCCCTATCCCTGAAAATCAACCTGTCATTGAACTAAGGGAGCGTGAATCAATTTTTTACAGTCCACCTAGGAGTAGTTCTTGGTATCTTTCTTTGACTAATTATTTAGAAAAATCAGGGTTAAGTTTTTCACCACCTCGTGCTCCTTATCACTCAACACCTAGAGGTTTTTATACTCCAGTCAATATGTCAGGATAGTCTTCCATGTTTACTCAATCGCCCGAATCCTTTTTGTACGCCAGTCCATCTGTTTCCTCTGGGTATCAGTCTCTTTCTGGTACTTTTTTGGGAGCATCTCCTCAACCCATTGAGCAAGGGTTACTAACTGGAAGCAATGGTAATAAACCGTTGAGCGTAGAAGACATTCTTATGATGTCAGGTTCTATTCCCAATCCTCAACCTCAAGGTGGCCAGTTACCGCATGGGGGGCAGCCTCAATTAACGCCTGGGGGGCAACCTCAAGGTACACAATTTGCATCTGGGGGGCAACCTCAAGGATAGTACATACCTATGGGACAGTACGTTCCTCAAGGTCAACCCCAGATTCAATATGTACCCCAAGGTCAACCCTAGTATCAATTTATACGTCAAGGTCAACCCCAGTATCAGTATGTGCCTCAAGGGTATCAACCCCAAGGTCAATACTCGAACCAAGGTTTCCAACCACCCCAAGGTCAAACGTTTGTTCAAGGAATGGGAAATGTACCTTTCAATTATCAATCCTACCCTCAACCCGGTTATGGTCCTCAATATTCTCAACCAGTTATGGGTCAGTACCCCGGAATGAATATAGTGTGGGATCCATTGCAAACCCAACAGGTGTTGCAGCCAAGTGTACAATTGTCATCTCAAACTGGACAACCCATAGTTTCTGGTACACCCCAACAACCAGTCCAGTCTAACATTCAAACTTCTGTACCTTCGGTAGTTTCTCAGCCAGGGCCTAGTACACCTCGTACTCAGCCTCAAATGACTGCTACAACTGCCGCTACATCTGTTCAATCTACCCCACCTACTTCTAGAGTATTGACAGCTCCGGTTTCTACTGTTCTTGTATCTACTCCTCAGACATCTTTACCACCGTCTGGATCTACGATTCAAACTTCGATTCAAATGCCTGTAGGAAAACCTGGTTTAAGTACGGTTGTCACAAGTCAACCACAATCCACCTATCAACCATACCAGGGATAGTACCAATTCGGTCCTGCTATCTAGCAGCCAGTTTATCAGTATCAACTGTATCCTGGGTACACTTATCAACAACCTCAGCAACCCCAGTACGGTCCGGTTAATCTTGCTTTTCTGGGAGGATACAATATCCCGAACGTGATTCCTATTCCTAGTTATCCTGGATATCCTCCTCCTGGGGCTGGTCTCATGACCCAGAGTTTTATGGATCCTAATCGGCAGTTACCATTTATCGCAACTTTGGACTTACCTGACTTGTAACGCCTAATGAACGATCCCATTAACTATCTTCCGTTTTGGCCATCAATGCCGAATAAGTTGCCCAGTGACATTCCCAAGTTCGAAGGTAAATCAGGAGAGGACCCGTCGAACCACATGATGACTTACCACCTCTGGTGTGCATCTAACTCCATCACAGATGATTCAATCCATCTTAGACTTTTCCAATGCACTCTAATTGGTCTTGCGGCCAAGTGGTACATTGAGTTACCGCGAGGCACTTTTTATAATTTTAGTCAGTTAGCTACCTCGTTTTTAACTCATTTTTAGTTGCCAGTCTGATATGACAATGGCACGGAATTGTTAACTTCGCTAAAACAATCGACATCCACGTACATTTCAGATCATATTCATGAGTGGAGACATCGAGGTCGTTTAGTGAAGGTATTTATTCTGGATCAGATCTTGGCTGAGTGGTTTGTAAAATCTTTGTTACCAAAGATCACTGAAGATGTTGCTAAAGTCAGAGTTGTTACTGAGGAGCAATTCATTGCTCAAGCACAGTACCTTGACTTGGTATATACTCAGTCGGGTACGTTACACGAAAAAATCCCCGATCTTCCCAAGCAAAATCAAATCGCTGCAGCTCCTTCGGGATCTCATGCCGTTGATGGTATGATTGGTACGGTTAACAATAAAAGTAAGAAGAAGTCCTCCAAGAATTCTTCTCCTATTATAACCTTACCTAATTCCCGAACAGGAGATTCTTCTGCAGAAATTTCCACCGATATTCACGTTGTAGAGTCATCTACAGCCAAATCAAAATCTGGCGGGAAGAAGAAAGGAAAGAAGAATAATAAAACGGACAAAAGTTCAAAGGAGAAACTTGAAAAGGCGAAATCCAATGACGAAAAGCACAAACCTCGTTATCCTTGTCTCATTTGTGACGATGAACATTTTACAAGAGACTGCCCTCATCGTGCAGAGGTTGTGAAGATTGTCAAGGGTTCCCAAACTCCTGCTGTTTTGAAGGATCCTTTTCCAGCTCAAGACAGTAAGATGATAGGTTCATCCTCGAGTGCGAATGAAGAACCCATACTGATGATGTCCCATGTTAGGATTGCGACTCGATCGCAAGATTATGGTAGTAAGAGTCTTGTTGATGGTAAAGAAGCAGAATCTTCTCCTTCTAATCCATCAACCTCAGCTCCCGATTCTGATCCACTATAGATCGAGAAACCTAATCCAGACTTGGTAATCGAACCGCCTGCCAAGGGTATACTTCGAAAGTCAGCTTTCAATCCACATGCGAGAGCGGCTCAGAATTATAACATTGTTGAGGATTTAGCTGTTTCACCCTCAGCAATGTCGGCTTTGAAAGTGTTGCAATCATGCCCAGCACAACGTAAATTACTTTTGTCAGCTATAGGAGCTGTTGATGTTCAAGACCCGAACCTAATAATTTTCGATCTAGAAAATAGTACACCATGTTTGCCTCATCAAATGGCTTTCCAAATTCTAGTGATAGTCAAAAACAGGCCTATTCATTGGACTGTAATTGATAAGGGAGCCTCAACGTGTATTGTGTTGATACAGTGTTGGAGATCGCTTGGTTCTCCTTCACTAAATCAATCCCCGACAATTCTAAAGGCCTTTGATGGCCGTGGGTTTCATCCTTTTGGAATTGTATAGGATTTGCCTATAGGGGTTGAAGGAAAAACCATTAGTCTAGATGTGGAGGTGGTTGATGCCCCTCTAGACTACAACCTTCTCTTGGGTCAAAGTTGGTCTTACGCTATGACAGTGGTCGTTTCATCGGTCTTTCGAGTAATAAAATTTACAAACAATTGAAAGATCGTAACAATAGACTAGCTGGCTCACTTTTCATCCGACCCAGCCTCTTCGGAGAGTATTCAACATGTTGGAAAAATGACTATCCCATATAAGGATGTTGGAGTAGGATTAGTTAAAGATGTCGGTTTACTGGGAGCTTTTCCTTTTCCTCCAATCAATGCATCATCTTCATTTGCAACCATTCATATGATTACATCAGACACCATTGTTTATGATGGTCCTTGGATCATTCCTTCTGAATTTGAGATAGACTCATTTGGTGATTCCATGCCTTTGAGTCCATATGAAATTGCCTATGAAGCCGTGCAGTCTTTTGCCAACTCGTGCTCAACCAAAAATGACTTAATGAATGTGGTCCGTGAGGAATCACTTTTCACATCAACCTTGGATTTAACTACGTTTTCTAAACTTATTCACTATGATGAGAAAATTCATGAAATCCTATGTGTAGATGATTTACCATGGGAAGATCTCCATCATAGATCTTCATTTTTACCTGAGGATGATCGTTTTGAAAATGATTTCTCATCAATTTTTACAACTAAATATGTCAAGGAACCTCAGAATCCAATGAAACATCCCGATTCAGAGTTAAATTTGGGAAACATCTCTCAAACTATTCCTATTGACATTTCGGTTAAGCCCGGAATTGTTGAGAACATTCATATAGGTGCCTCATGTACAGATGACGAAATTCAATTATATAAGTTCCTATTTCAAGGATTCCACGACGTATTTGCCTGGTCCTATGAGGAAATGCCAGGAATTGATCCCACGATTGTTGTTCATGAGATCAAGACTTACCCGGACGCTAAACCCATCCGGCAACCTTTGCGTCAGATTCACCCACGAAAAGCTGCTGCAATTAAAGCAGAAGTTGAAAAACTGTTGAAAGCAGGTTTCATTTATCCGATCCCGTTAACGGATTGGGTATCAAATATTGTTCCGGTTAACAAAAAGTAGGGAACAATAAGAATATGCATCGACTATAGGGACATTAATCGAGCCTGTCCAAAGGATAATTACCCAACTCCCTATATCGATCAAATCATTGATGATTGTGCCGGCAGCGAAATTTTCTCCTTTATGGACGATTTTTCTGGATACAATCAAATCAACATTCTACCTGCCGATCAACCAAAAACGACTTTCATTTGTCCATGGGGGACATTTGCTTATTGCAAATTACCTTTTGGGCTTAAGAATGCCAGAGCAACTTTTCAAAGGGCGATGTCTTATGTGTTTCATGACATCAAGCACATTGTGCAACCCTATCTCGATGATTTTCCTGCTCATTCATTACATCGAGCTAATCACCTCGTCCATTTACGAGCAATATTTATGAGGTGTAGGCATTATCGTATTTGGTTGAACCCACACAAATGTGTCTTCTGTATAGAAACGGGTCGATTGCTGGGGTTTGTAGTTTCGAAAGCCGGCATTCGCGTTGATCCCTCGAAGGTCGAAACTATCATCAAATTGCCTCCTCCTTCGAGTCTTCGCCAACTCCAAAGTTTGCAAGGGAAAGAAAACTTTTTACGACGATTCATTCCTAACTAAGCCAAGGTTACAAAGGGTTTTACCTGGTTGTTGAAGCAAAACACTCAATTCTATTGGGATGAGATAGCTCAGAAATCTTTTGATGCACTCAAACACGCATTGACCCATGCACTATTGTTGCATCCTCCCAACTACAACCAGGATTACTCCTTATATCTCGCCGCCTCTCATTCCACCATTGGAATGGTCTTAGTTTAGGAAGATGAATCAGGAACTGAACATGTGATATATTACCTTAGTCGAACGTTAAATCCAACTGAGCTAAAATACTCACATGTGGAGAAATTGGCATTGGCAGCCGTTCAAGTTGTCCAACGTTTTCGTCACTACATTTTACTACGTAAAACTATGGTAATTTCAGATTGCAACCCTATGATCTACATTTTGACCAAGAAATTGCTAGGGGGAAAGTACTCTAAATGGATCGTTATCCTGCAAGAGTTTGACTTGGAATTTGAGAAATCTAAGTCTAAGAAATCTTTAGTTTTTGTGGAGTTAATGTGTGACTTCCCGCGTGCTAACACAGAAACTGTGGTGGAGGAGCCCATTGCGGACGAATCCTTGTTTCTAATCAACACTTTAGATCCGTGGTATGGGGATATCATCATTTATCTTTAGACCCAATCCTTTCGGCCAAAAATTTCAAGGTCAGAACGTTAGAAAATTCGTTTCCAGTCCCAATAATTCTGAATTATTAGAGATACTCTTTATCGCCATGGGGCGGACTCTATTTTTTGACGTTGCTTAACTCACGAGGAAGCTGAAAGGGTTCTAAATGACTGTCACTCTAGAGCGTGTGGCGGTCATATGTCTGGGTTTGCCACATCCCAAAAGATATTGCGCGTCGGCTACTTCTGGCCGTCTTTATTTAAAGATTGTATTACAGAGGTCCAAAAATGCCACAACTGCCAGATTTTTGATCGTAAGATGCACACTCCACCTGCTCCTCTCCACCCTATAATTTCCGTTGGTCCTTTTGCCAAATGGGGTATCGATTTTATTACATGTAACCCTCACTCGGCCAGGGGGCATGCATATATCATCCTTGCGGTAGATTATTTTACTAAGTGGGCCGAGGCGATGCCTACATTCGAGGCAGATGGCAAGACAGCTGCAATTTTCGTGTTCAATCATATAATTGCTAGGTTTGGTGTCCCACAAGTGATAATCACTGATCATGGGCATCATTTTCGAAACGTTTATGACGAAACTTACAGGCCAGCTTGGTTTACGTCATGATAGTTCAACCCCTTACTATCCACAAGTGAATGGTCTGGTTGAGTCCATCAACAAAGTTTTAGTTATCATGATCTGACGAATCATTGGCATTCATCGGTCAAATTGGCACAACATGCTATTTTCAGCGCTTTGGACGTACCGAACATCAATAAAAACATCAACAGGGTTCACTCCTTTCCAACTAGTCTATGGTTTGGAAGCTGTGTTACCCATTGAATGTGAAATCCCGTCACTGCAAATGGCCATCGAGTTACTTCCAGCCACTTCCAAAGAGGAAAAGCGTTTGTTATACTTAGCTCAATTATATGAGAATCGGCGTGATGCTGCATTGGCGATCGAGACTCATGCAAAACGAATGAAAGCTCAGTATGATCGAAATGTGACCCCTCAAAATTTTTCGGAAGGAGATCTAGTCTTAGTTTATGATCAAGCTAATGATAAATTAGGCACTGGAAAATTCGTTCCTATGTGGCATGGTCCCTATGTTGTCAAGCGAAAGCTAGCCAAAGGGGCTTATGAATTGGTAGACTTTGATGGGGACTCTTTGGGTAAACCCAGAAATGGCCTTTACTTGAAGAGGTATTATGCTTAAAAGAATGGGTATGGAGATTTTTTAGTTAGGATAGTTTTTTCTTTCTAGCTGGTGTGTTTTAGTTTAAACAGTGTGCTTAGCTTAGAGAGTTTTTTTTTGTCATTATTCCTGCTTATCTTGGTTTTACTCTTGATATTGCAGATGTCGATGCCTCTCCAAACATACACTGGTTTCGCTGATGGTGCTTGTCGTAATACATGGAACATCTCTTCCGCATCTTGGGTTATCTATTCGCCCTCTGACGAGTTAGTATCTATGCATGGGGTAAGCCTCGGTCAAACAACGAACAACATTGCCGAGTATAGTGCAGTGATTGAGTTATTGTCTGAATCTATTTCATTTGGGATTCGTAGTTTGATAGTGAGGTTAGATTTTGAACTCGTTGTATTACAGCTTAATAGAGTGTATGCCATTAGAAATCCAGTGTTATTAAGATTATTTTTGAGAGTGCGTCCCTTGGAATGTGAATTTGATTACATTGAATATCAGCATATTCCGAGATATTTAAATACATTAACAGATGCAATTGCTTCTTGAATTTTAAATAGACATTTGTAATAATCATACATGTAAATTTAAAATCATTCCATAACATGATTAACAAGATAAGCCGGTAATAGTGATATATATATAGGAGTGTGTCAAAAAATACATCGTCTTCGATCATAGGTTGAAAAACACCTTATGATCGGCAAAAATGATAAATACAAAAAACAAAAATGTCACATGTTCCCACAATAGGAAATCATCCTATCACTCGTGATGATCTCTATAAGAAACCATTGCATGGGCCACCTTACAAAGGAACCTCCTAAAAGGTCCCGGGACTCCAATCACATAGTGCTGAAGTCGACGAGGAATGTCGTCTATAGTGGTCTCAGGAATATCTCCTATCAAACACTCGAGATGACCCTCCAACTCGGCCAAAACCTCTGCTAATTCGTCCTGTGGGGCTGGCGTGGGTGCAATTGGTTGCCTCCTCTCAAAAGGCCGGAGAGCGGCTGGTCACTGTGGACCCACATATGCATTTGAAATTTTTTACTATCAGTTTTGAGACGATGGAAAAACAAAACAAAAAAATTAAAATAGGAAAATTTTGAAAAGGATTTTACCTGACTCGTCCCACTACTCTCCTGGTGGAAGAACCATGTCTAGGTCACCATGAAAATCTACCCCAACGTAAGGAAAGTCCTGAATGGAAAAGACCTGGTCTTCCAACCATTGGAAATACTCAGGTTTGAACCGAGCAACCTCCATCCTCTCATCCGGGTGACGGGCCATGACTACGACCCATCGCATCAGTTTGGGCTCTCGAGGAAGCCTAGCTCCAACAGTAAGGTGCTATGGGATCAGAATAGGAACCCTCTCTAGGCCAAAACTCATGACCAAAGCCCCATAACCAAAGGTCTTTAGTCATCTGTTCTTGGCCCTGGTCAGTTGGCCTTTCACATTGGCCAACACGGCATCGCACCAGTTGAAGATGGTGCCTCGAAAGCAATCAACTGCCATATGCATCTGGGATCTGGTGGCAATATGTAATGCGGCAGCTCCGCAAAGTTTGGTGACAGTAGATGCAATCACCATGAGTTCAAGACAGGATATGGTCTTTATGTCTATCCTTTTGTCTCTAGCCTGGCTGTTGCAGTACTCTAGCCAGAGGCTATCGACAGACTGGCCACCTGGCCCAGTCCCGTGCAGAGTCAAGTCTTCGCCTCTCTTAGGCAAACCAATCAAGAAATAAATGTCCGTAGGCTTGATTTCGAGCTGGTGGCCGCCAATGAAGAAGCACTGGTCCTGTATGCTCCATCTGTCAACCAACCGCTGTAAGAAATCCACCTGAGCCCTCATGCCAGGAATGGCCTAGAATTTGTATAATCCGCACGCCCTCGAAGCATCAAGTGAAGGCTGATGATTCCATGCAGCAGCATTCACGTCCTCATGCTCTCGTTCACACCAATCTAGCATGATGTACTCTCTGCATCAAGTATACAGATCAATTAAATTGCTAGAAAATATTTTGATTGGTCCATTTTTGAGAGTTTTTGGGTTCAAAACCCTTGCGGTAGGGTACGCACCCTCCGGGTTAGACATAGTGCGGGGGACGACACTTTGTGTACACGGAAGGTGCGGACCCCGAGCATTTTCCCAATGGAGAAAAAGTCGGGGTCCGCGTGTCCGCAATGGTAAACCTGCGGGCCCCCACGCGCGGGTTTTGCGCCTAAAAACCCTCCCAAAAATGAAATGAAGGGCTAAAACAAAGAACTAAACGGTTGAAAATGAAGAGTAGGATGATGTGGATTACCTGGAGAAGACGACGCTCGATTCCGACAGTTGGTTTTTCCGCAATCTTCACGGGAAGTTTTCTAAGCAAAAGCACTATTTTCTCACCCAAACTCAAACGCTAAAAATGAATTGACAAAGGCCCTTTCTATAAGTTTTTTGAGTAAATAAATCATAAATTTGTTTATGTTTCACTTTGAAAAGGTATTTTGCGACGTTTTTATCCATTTCAAACAGGTATGAGTAATGCTTGTGTTTTTGTGCAGAATAAAGGATTATTCAGGCAAAATCTATCATTTTCAACATAAAAACATGTAGAGTCATCTTTAAGCTCTTTTCTGACTCCTAAAACATGAAAAGATTTCCGAGTGTTTCTTTTAAATTTGTTAAAATGAAATCAAATATGGTCCACTTACAGCTCTTTTACGACCGTAAAAACATGAAAAGATTGCCGGATTTTTGTCATTTCAAATTCGATATTGGTTATAAAACGACGTGTCATTGATCACTTTTTTACTTTTTCGGGTCGAAGGCACTAGTAACGAAAAGTACTCTTTGATCGTAAAAGATCGAGTGGTTCTCTCAAGTATTATTTTATACTTTTTCGGGCTTGGGAGACAAAAATTTACGAAAAAGCTCAACCCTGGAGTCTTCTTAAGTTTTTTCAGACTCTCTAAAAATTGAAAAATGCCGAGTTTCTCCTATACTGGACTCATTAAAATTTCACAGTAAAGGACTTGTTCAATTACAAACAGGAACGAGCCACTCCTTCTTAGGGTTCGAATTTAAACTAAGTTGGACTCATCCGAAGGATGAGCTTATAATCATGCAAATGTTATCCTCCTCAAGCTTGTCAAAAATAAAGAGGTACTTGCCAGAAATGTTGGGGGAAAAGAGAGAAAATGAGCCTGTTTGTCATACTTTGTAACCACTCTTGAACACGACACTTTTATTCACCTGGGTTGGGAAATCCTTTGCCTAACAGTTGATCAAACCACATTAAAAGTCTTAAGCCGGTTTCTGGGCATTAACTTTGGGTCAATTGTCACCAAATCATCTGTCGTGTCGTTATGTGTTCAAGAAGTCATTGCCAATAAGCAATTCATCTGAAAAATATCTGTCATCCATCTTGACCATCCCTGAGTCAGTTCTTGCAACTAAATTTCTTCAACTTGTTCTATGATTTCGTGTTTTGGGCTTACCTATGACGGATCGCTTTCTATCGACATCAGCTCATTATCTAGAAAGATGATCTAGGAATCGTCAGTACCTTGAGATCTAGATGCATCAATGGCAGGTTTCTCGCCTTTGACGACAGTTTACATCATTGACTTTCGATCAAAGGATTCCGTGACATGCTCGGCATCAACACATTTATTCGCATCTCATGGATTGTACTGGGTACTTTGAGAGCCATTGACATCACTGGTGGTTTCTCTCACACTTGTTAGCAGTTTACATCATTGACTAGTAATCAAGTGGTTTCTACCATGTTCGACATCAACACATTCATTCGTATGGATAGAATCGTACTGTTTCGAGAAGTAGAAATGAAGACCCTGGATCTAGTTTCCACAATCCAGGCTACGAGGAATTTTGTATTCATTATATAATGGACTATTCATAAATAGATGGTTGTGCCCATACTGTGTCCACATGAGTCTATACTTGTGATTTTTTACAAGATCATTCCTATATCAGAGCAGTAGTTCGTTTTTCTAGTCAGTTTTGATCTGAGCATGGGAATGCCTACCTCAGTGATCATATGATCTCATATATATATATTTTGCATTGAATGTCTTTACAGGTTCCAAACGGGTTCTCCACAAGATGATCCTTGAAATGATAAAGTACTTCACTCTTCCTAAATGATCAGAAATCCTCATCTACTACAGACTTCGCACTTTAGGGGGCAATCTGTTACACAAAAATATCGTCATCATGATTATTTGCAGTCAGTATGTGTCTATCATCACTTATACTGTCCTCCTAAGCAAGTCTCAGACCTCATCTCTTCAAATAAAGCTTTGGAAATGAGAGAAAGACATTAAAAATCAATGTAACTCTCGTTCCTCACTTTCTCTCATGGTCACCTATGGTCCCACACCTTCTGCGTATAAAAAATATGGACCTGCCCGTTCTATCCCTAACGGTGTAGGTGCCAACCCCTGTGAAAGTCAAAAGGCGCAAGTTTTATCTTAAAAAACTCACTTTGGGTTAATTCTAGAGGTTTCTAGAAGGAATTTTGACGTGGATTGTTCGCTCTGAGGTGGTTCATGCATCCCAAAAGAGGATCTAATCCCTTGATGAGAGGAGCTATCCCTTTGAAGGAGAGCTTTATCCCTTTGAAGGAGGACCTAGTAACCTCCCTTCATTGCACTATAAATACAAGCATTGGGCTGGTTGCTAGAGAGGTTAGAAACTGAACATTTTTAAGGGTAAATGTTGGTGAAATCAAGACTTCCTAGTTAAGCCTAAAGAGGAGAGATCACATACCTTTTTGGCTTCATTGGGGAGTGAGTGAAACTTGTCAAAGTAGAGGAGACTTCTTGCTGGACCCTGAGAGGAGCTTGTATAGCATCAAGGCAAAGGTTGTAAAGTTCTTCTTCTTTTGAATTAATACAATCAAACTCATTTTTCTCAACAGGTACCTTATGTTATTTGTTTCATGGACTCCTTGACTTTCATGTTAAATATGTTTTAATGCAATTGGCTTTTCAGGTGCTTTTAATTTGTTTACCTTGTTTGTGTTTGCAGATTCGCGAAAAGGAGCTCATTGGAGTGAGGGCATCCACAAGCTAGTGTTGGACCTAAGGTAGGCCCTAAAAACACTTGTTTTCTATTGTTCATAAAAGCATATTTAGAGAAAGATAGTGTCTGGTTGGTTTGCTTGTCATTAGGTCTTCTTTAGATTCTAGGAAGGTCTATCTTGTCCGCATGATTGACTTATTCCGTGTGACAATGAGTTCTCCCAGCACCGCATCTGTCAGGAATGTAGTAAGGGAATATATGAGGTACCATGATAACACCATAGATTATGAAATACACTCCGTGAGTGTTCACATACCAATCCCCCACTGTGCCAATGTACTTCCGAGCATTCTCTTACATGTATGGGACAGGTGATCCTTGAACTCCCTTGAGCAGTGGGATAATGAAGTGGGAGATGATCTTTGTATAGAAAACCTTGTACTTGTGCTTCCATTGCATATGGCAATAAATGTGCACAGAATGGAATTTGGGAGTCCATCTCCAACTCAGTGCAGGAAATGTGTTCGAAGCACACATCGTATCCATAAAGTAAGAGCTCATATAGAAATATGTGACTTGTGCACTCTTTCTGATCTAATTGATAGCCAAACTCATACTATATGAAAGTATAGTGGCCCAATTGAGTATGGTGCCATTGGTCGAGATCTCATGGATGAGCGGTGCCCATGAACTCTTGAAAAATCTTCCTGATTTCCTTCTGTATAATCTGCAGAGTAACAAGATAAGCAATTGATATGGTCTCCTTAGAGTTGTTGTGCGGGAGGCTCCTTGATCATTCTTTGCTATTCTAGCTTGAGTAAGCTTCATCTTAGCTCATAGAGATTCTGCTAGATTCTCTTTCTTTGCCTTGGTCATCCATTTATCATTCACTTCCAACTCCGGCTGCGGCAAGTGGTATCTCTTCTTGATCCCATCATATTGATATGAAGCCATGGGCCTTCTTTGATGGTTGAGGATGAGCCTTTTATCTGTATCTGCTACCTTTATGAGCTCGGAGATTATCTCTTAGCATGGTAGGACAGCTTGGTGAGCAGCTATCTATTGGAGTTTTCTCCTTGCAATGTTCCTGTAGATCTGAGCTTCTTCCGTTGCTTCATGCTCGTCTATTGTTGTAACAGGGAAGTCTTTATGTTTTAACATTCAATAGACTTCTGGCCAAGCATAGGATATTGAATCACCAATAACACATTCTGTATCTCCACACAATATGGTGAAAATATCCCCCAATGTGTTCTCCTCTTGAATCTCTTCCAGTGTTTGCACAGGTTTAGTCTTCTTCTTATTAGTGGCCTTGGGTGCCATTATCCTGTACCTGCACAAAACATAGTATGATAACCTCACCCCTCCCTGTCAAAGTGGAAAATTCAGGAAGAAAAGGTTTTGTCTCAGCCCACCAGCCCAAGAGCAACCAAGCCAAGTACCTGCCGATGCTCTGCCTCACCCTTGTCAAAGTGGGGAAATTGAAGAGCGAAAAGGTGGCGTATTGGAATGACCCTGACCTTGTGCAAAGTGGGTAAATTCAGTACAGAAAGGTGGCCTTGGTACCTGGGAAATTGAATAGTGAAGGCCTTAAGGTCAGTGCCGATAGACAGGAAGGAGTCATTGCCAAGCCAGGTGTCCTTTTCGGGAGTCATTGCCAGTCCTAGCCATACAGTAAGTAATAACCAGTCGTAGCAGGAGCCTTAAGGTCATTGTCACCAGTATCAGAGCAGCAGCCATAATATCATTCTAGTCAGTGCTACACCCTCACTGACATAAGTTCAGGCCATACAGTTAGGCATTTCCAATCCTCATAGCCTTAAGGTCAATGTCGATAGCCATTTGTCTTAAGCCAATTGTCTTAGCCAATAGTCTTAGCCAGGAGGCCTTGCTAGCCAGTGCTAGTCAGCCATTTAGAGCCATAGGGGCAGGTTGATAGCCAGTTGTCATTGCTTTAAGTTCATTACTTATAGTCTTTTCTCAGTGCCAATAGCCGCTAGCTTATCCAGGATTCATAGTCGATGCTGCTAATAGCGTACATCTTTGTGGTTGCTTCCACAGCTACCCATACTACATTTATTAGCTAATGAAAGAAACCTTGAGCTAATATGGCCCAAGTGAAGCTACCTTGACTTATACGGTCTTACAAAGAATAGTTCTGGAAGGGATATGTTTGGACCTGGACCTCGTGCCGCTATTAGGCTGGTTATCATCCCAAGCTAGTATGGATGATGGGCTGAGCTGCCTCACCTAAAAGCATACCTACCCTACCTCTTTATTGATTATACTACCTCTGAGGAAGAGGTAGACATCCTCTGAATTATGGGTTGGTCATCCCTACCTCGTGCCAATTGGTGGGCTTATAATATTTCAACTAGACCTCGTGCTGCTATTGCGACCTCATAACCTCAGTCGAGTCCCTCGACCTCATAACCTTAGTCGAGTCCCTCCGGGCCTCACATTTTTAGGGAAGGTGAGCAATAAATCCCTCCGGTCATGGTTTCCAAATAAATTTCTATCTTCAGTGATAACCCCTAGATCCTTATCTCTGGGTTACTGGCTTCCTTTACTGGGTTACTGGGTGACTTGCAGCTATCGAAATAAAGAAAGAATGTGTATCCTTCCTGCTAGATCAAATATCCTTACCACAACAGAAATGTTATCTCTATCTCTCTCCCTATCATATCGAGTACCTGAACTAACGATTGGAAACTGATTCTAGTTATGTATGTCATTACTGTACCTGCACCCAAGGTCATTTTCATTAATACGTCTATAGGACGACCTTTCATATGTATATAATACTTTCATACGTATATCCCCACAAACACCAGACAATACAATAATACATTCTCCCTTTGGATTCAAGCGATAAGATCCAGTTTTGTATAGAACCTCTCCTGCACCCAGGGGAAGGGCCCCAGATTCTTCTCTATTACGAAACCTAGGCTCTTATATTCGTTACAATGTGACTTGGGATACACAAACCTATGGAATTGGGAAAGGGTGCTAGGATAATCCAAGGATCAATTATGAAAATGACAATTTCAACGTCTCCATGCGAGCGCTTATATTTGGATTACCTTGTTGATTCCCCATTATACCACTAGTTGTTACAATTTGACTGGGTGGTATACATGGGCCTATTGACCGGCTAGCAATGACCTCCTGGGCGCTCACTAACTTACTCTTTACTATTGGCAGACTTAGATTTCTTTAATCTGGGACTGGGAATGACCTCCTGTCGATGCGCTCGGTTATTCCAACAAACATGGATTATAATAAAAGTAAAGCAAGGCATTAAGAACCCCTCTTACTTACAAGGAAAGGTAAGGACCCTATTGGTGACAATGTGGATGAGACACTGGTGGCTATAACAACAAATTCCTCATGTGGAAAGGGTCATGGGTAGAGAGTTGTGAAGGGCCTGTTGAGTTAGCTATCTTTATTGTATTATGGTGAAAAAACATAGCCTCACCTAGATAAGTTGCAAGGTTGATGCACCTCACACTGAGGGAACTACATCCCCATGTTCCCGCCACTTACTAGGTTTACCCTCTTCTCCTTCGTCCTTGCCAAACACGGAAAGAAACATTTTGAAAGTACCACATTTGAATATTCAGATATGGAAAAGTTACATGTATATATGCTATATCATATATGTATGAGGACTTCTTATCTAGTCTTTGAAGGGGGGGTGCAAGGGCATACCCACCCATCAGAGAGAATAAACTTAATGAAGGCAAAGGCTCACTTTCCTTTTATAGCCCTACAATGGATACTACGATGAAGCTTCTAGCTACTTTCTTTGTCCCCCGATATCGGTTGTTGTCCCCTTACTAGTGTTGTAGCTTCTTCAGCTGTGTCGTAGCTTATTTCCGTTGAAGGGTGTGCCTAGAGAGAGCTAGCTAAGAGATTTAGAGATTTATAAGATATATGACATAACATTGTATTAATAACAAGGACGTATATATACAATTCTATAGTAGGTGGCTTCTATAGTGAGGTCCGCAGGTTAGGTTTCCCAGCTAGGTCTTCTCTTTCTTTGCAAAGGAGAACAAGAAGCTTCTTCACTAGTGCTGCTCGTTGTTAACTACAATAGAAGTCTCCATTGGAACTGGACACAATATTATTATTCTCTGCTATAGGGGGGACACATCCTCAAATCCCTGGGTAATGGGTATTAAGTGCTATGGGACTGTATCGAAGATAACTCCTCTCGGCATTGATGGCGAACCTCATTCATTAGTTCATAACCCTCATCAGTTAAGTCAACACCTCATCAGAGCCATTGTTCAACCCCATTTCACTTGTCCTCCTCCCCTGGCATGCACGTATATAGAGCAATCAACCGTGAATCAGGTGAGCATGCAAGATTAAGGCACTCTGCATGCACTCATTAGCTCCTGTATTATATATGCAATTATGAAAATTGAATTTACTATGTGTACCCCTACGTGTATCCCCATTGAAAGTATCCCCATGTATTATTCCCCTTTGATATTATCTAAGCGCAGGTAGGAATGATTTTTCTGTCTCATTCATTGAACTGAAGCTATATAGTGATTGGATAGGTGTTTCGTTCTGCCATCGTGGCAACTGGGTGTCCTTCATTTCTTCCTCCCTTTCATGCAACCCCTACCCATCCTTCACACGGGGTTGGACCTTCTTACCTGGATGAAGCTGCGAAGTACCCTTACTTTATTGAACTCCCGATAGAACTAGTCCTTCCACATGATTAACAGCAACTTGAATTCTGATTCAACTAGTTGAATTCCGGAGCTGGATTAGTTGAGGGCGGCTAACAATTATATACACCTCTAACACATATAAACATCATTAGCTAGCGTACAAAACTAATAATCTAACCGGCCATCATCATTGTGATCAAATCTAACGAAACAAAAACATTGTAATCTAACATCATCTCCCCACACATCCTCAATTTGATATAAATCTCATGCCATTGATCTCTCTCTCTCTCTCTCTCTCTCTCTCTCTCTCTCTCTCTCTCTCTATATATATATATATATATATATATATATATATATATATATAGATATACATACAAAGAAGTAAAAAATTACATCAGTAAAATAATTACAATCAAATATTTGATAGAATAAACATAGTAGTGTCAGCCCGGTCTATATTAGAAGACAATGGATGGTCAATTACTGTCTCAACGTACATCGAAATCAATTGAGGTAGAAGAGAAGGTGTCTAGTCTACAGTAGAATATGATGGATGGTCAACTACTAGCTCAACATGATCTATCCAAATATGAGGTGGAGGAGGAAGTGGATGGTCTTCTCAATTGATAGAAACATAAAGCAAATCCTTTAGCTCTGGTATCTCATCATCATGTGACTCACGAGGAGGTGTACTACAATAAGGATTATAAACAACTTGACAACCATGATTTGATGGGATGGTACTTCTAGAGGCATCATGATCACCACCATCATCATCATGATAATGATCACTTCACTCATCATCATGATCATTATCACCACCCTCATCTGATGTATCTCTCACTATATTCCCTACATCCCTCATCACTGCTAGTACCCTATTAGATTCGATGATATGACACATAAGGGACATCATAAGGTGTGGCCATTCCCTATACAAATCCATGAAACTAGGATCGACACTGATATATCGAGCCCTCATAGGGTGGACTCCCTCATTAATGAAAACTTTGGCCAATCTATCGTAGTAGTTCATCGACAATCGCGGACTAGCCCTACGGCCCCAGATGCCCACTCCCCCTTGAGGATGTGCCTCACCATATTAGGCCTTTCCCATCTCCTCATATCCTCCATCTGGCAAGGGAGGAGACATATCCCCATCGAAAGTGCCAATGTACACAAAATATATAGTACACAACAATAATTAGACAATTTCATAAAAAATTTAATAAAACAAGTTAAAAAATGTCCTGGAATAATTTGTATTCTAATTAATTAAAGTAATAAAATAAAATTATATTAATTTATAGCCTCTATCATATGGAGGCTTAGCCACTGTGAAGAGGATGTTGTGACACTGTAATCAATCCATGTATATGAAAATTCCAACACAACAAATGTATGGTCATCGTCACTAGCCAGTAGCGTCAGCACCTCAGTAGAAATCTTGGCTGGATACTGCAACAGGCCCCTCTTAGGTATCATATACCCCAACATGTATATCTGAAAATCGATGAGAGACCTAGGAGGGAAATGGTCAAATGTAGGCCTCATCTCTGGAAACCTCACAAAAAGTAAATAAAAAATTTCTGAAGCGAAAGGAAAGGCCACCCTCTCATGTATCAATGTATGAAACCTATCTAGAGACATACAAAAGCACCTTGAAAAAATGGCATACCATCTAATATGACATGGCACCTGAATCAAATAATTGTCATAATCACTTCTAAAGTGTGGAATGGTGGTGACGAATAATGTGAGGCATCTAACCTCCTTTGTAGCAAAAGAAGACATAAGTAGTTGTCCTCCCTTCTCCTAGATAGGGCATTGATAAAGTATATGTCTTCCTAAGAGGGTCTATACCACACCTAAGGAATGACATGGAAAACTTGCTCCTAAGCATTCCATCATCAGATTAGACATGCACTTAAGACACAGTGCACCTTTAGGGATGTAGTATCCGCATAGTACTTGAGGAAGCTTTCATTCCTTAAGAGCACTCAGGTCATTGTAGTAATAGGTCAAGGGTATAAATACCTCTCACTCTCAGGCCTCCCATGTTCAAACCATATTGTATGGCTCCACCTGCTTCTTCCTTTGCTTAGATATATTCTACATGATCAGCACATAAAATACATCAGCCTCATAGATAATTATTTTTATTATTATTATGAAATGAAACATGTATTTATAAATATGGAAACATAACCTTTAATTAAAAAAAACAACCATTGGTGTGCTTAAGGAATAGTATTATACCATTTTTGGTGCATTTTTAAATAGAACCACACTATTCTTGGTCTGCATAGAAGTGTGACATTGTAGGAATATACAGGGTAAGTTCCTCATACAGAACACCAAAGGACACCACTTACAAATATATCAAATACCAATACACCAGTATTCTTGACATGGTTAAAACCCTCAAATAGGGAAACAATCCATAACCTGAGCCAACGCAGCCACTTCAGGCAATTTATTAATAAAAGAATGATAATTTACATAAGCTTATCTCATGAACGATTACCCTACAAATGACCCTCCATGCTCTTTAAATAGAGATCATGGACCAATCGGGTGTTAAGCCACGAATCAATTGTTAGTGATAACGAGGAGAGAATGAACCTTTGGATCACTTCATGTCTAGAACATATCATGACTATCAGATTGTAAGTTACAAAAGTACATAGTAAAGAAACACAATTTACCTAAATCTACACTAGACCAAGTTATACTTAACAATTTCCTATGTGTCGAAATATCGTAACATCCCCCCTTAAGAACAACTTCGGATAGGATTGAAGGATATACAAATATGACACGATAGGATCAGGAAGGAGGTATTAGAGCCTATCCCTCTTTAGGGACAACTTCCTGAACTCCAAGCATAAATCGATTTAGTAAACTTTGCCTCTGTGAGAGCCTTTGTAAAGATGTTTGCAACTTGATCATTTGTTGAACAATATTGCACTTCAAGAGCATGGTCATGAATGAGCTTTCTGATGAAGTGCATGTGAAGTTCAATGCATCTGCTGCGATGATGTTGGACTTGATCTTTGCATATTTGAATGGCACTTTGATTGTCACACAAAAGTGTAGTTGGATGCCGCTACTGAAAGCCAAACTCTGATAGGATCTGGCGAAGCCATAGGGATTCCTTACTAGCTTCTACGACACCATGATACTATCTTCTGTTGAAGAAAGATAAATGGCAGTTTGTTTCTTGCAAGCCCATGTAATAGGTCTTGAACCAAGAGTGCACACATAACCTGCAGTGGACTTCCGACCACTAGGGTCACCAACCCAATCAGAATCAATGAAACCAATCAATAGAGGAGATATTTCTGTGCAGTAATGAATCCCAAACTGAACTATACCTCGAACATAATGAAGTTTTCAATTAGCTACTTTCCAATGACTTTCATGTGGGTTTTGCATAAACCAATTAATAAGGCCAACAACAAAGGAAAGGTCAGGAAGAGTATGGGTTATATACAAATTTTTTCCTACAAGTTGACAGCATAAGGTAGCATCAACTTCAGGGGAAGCACAAGTGACTGAAAGTTTGGGTCCAGACTAAAAATGATAAGTGGCTGCCTTACACTCTTCCATGTGAAAATGGCATAGAAGATCACAGGAATACTTGGACTGGGAAAGGGAAATACCTTCCTTGGATTGCAAGACTTGAAGACCAAGAAAATAATGCAAGTGTTATAAGTCTGTCATCTCAAACTTCTTTTTAAGGTTGGAATTCACATGGTTTATAAAGTTGGGATCACTACTAGTAAGGATAAGATCATCAAGATAAAAAACAAGAATGATAAAAGACTTTCCCACTTTCTTGGTGTAGACAGTATTATCATAATGTCACCTAGAAAAGCTACTTTCTAAAAGAAAGCTATCCATTTTGGCATACCAAGCTCGAGGGGATTTCTTGAGACCATAAAGGGATTTCTTATGCTGACATACAAGGCTGGAGTCTGTTTGTATAAAGCTAGTAGGTTGTTCCATATATTTTTCTTCATGCAAGTCCCCATGCAAGAAGGTAGATTTAACATCCATATGATAGACTTCCCATTTGAAAGAGGTAGCAAGGGAGAGAAGAAGGTGGATATTATTCGTTTTGGAAACATGGGAGAAGATTTCATTATAGTCAATGCCTTCTACTTGTTAAAAACCCTTAGCAACAAGATAAGCTTTATGTTTATCAAATTTTCCATTTGGTCCATACTTGGCTATGTAAACCCATTTGAATCTAACAAGTTTTCATCCCTTTGGAAGATGAACAAGATCCCATGTATCATTTTCCAATAATGAATGATATTCTTCATTCATAGATGTGTCCCAATCTAGATGGCCTTGAGCTTCTGCAAAGGTGTCAGGGTCATAATTCGTTGCAACTTGAGCCAGTAAAGAAGAGGCTCTATCGAACTAAGAACATGTACGTCGCTGATCTGTAGGATCATTGGCGAGAGCACTTCCTACATCCTGAGTAGCACAAACTAATTTTGGAAGCTGAGGAGCTGAAAGAGGATCCTCAGAAGGTGGGGGAGGATTTTCATCCTCACTGTCATCATCTAAAGAAGAAATATTTTGAGAAGTAGAAGGGATAGAGAGAGGTGGCACATCAGCCGAACTAGGCTCATAAGCCGATATATGTTCAACAAACTTTACATCTCCTCTAATGATAACATTTTTGGACTTAATTGGAATAAGTCTATATCCTTTGACATCTTCAGAATATCCAAAAAAAATACATTTTTCACTCTTCGGTTCTAAAGCTTTATGTTTGTCATCTGGAGTATGGGCCTATGCTTTACTTCCAAAAACACAAAAGTGACTCCATGGTTTAATTGAGCTCCATGCTTCTTCTGGAGTGATATTCTTTAAAACATTAGTAGGAGTGCGATTTACTATGTAATTTGCATAGTTAATTGCTTCTACCCAAAAATTAAGACTAAGTCCTTTAGATTGAAGATACAATTAGCCATTTCCTTTAAGGTGCTATTCTTCCTTTCAGCTACATCATTTTGCTGTGGAGTATATGGAACAATATGTTGCATTTAAATTCCATTCTCAGTGCAAAAGTTCATGAATTTTTTGTTAACATATTCTCCGCCATTATCAGGTTTTACCTTAAGAATTTGATGTCCAGATTGTTTTTCAACAAAGGCCTTAAAAGCCAAGAACATGTTAAATACTTCAATCTTGATTTTTAAGAAGTATACTCAAGTGTCTCTGGAGAAATCATCATTTAATGTTAATAAATACTTGTAGCCAAAGAATGGAACAACTGGAAGTGGACCACATAAATCACTATGCACAAGTTGTAAAGGGGCTGAGGCATGCTAAGAGGCACGTTTTTTAAAACTATCCCGATGATGTTTTCTGAGTACACATCCAAAAAGAACACCATCTCTACAAGATACCATTGGAAGACCTGTCACCATATTTTCTTTACATAGATTCTGAAGGGAGTAATAGTTTAAGTGACCAAATAGCTCATGCCAAAGTTTGCTCACTTCATGATTATGAGCAACAAATACTGTGGGAAGATTTGATGACCCAAAGTTGTTAAACTCATACAACCATGTAGAATCATCAGCAATTCCAGTAGCTAAAATATGTCTAGGACCTCTTAGGTCCTTAATTACAACATGATGAGGTGAAAATTCAACAATTTTACCTTCACCTGAGTGAGTTATCTGATATATAGATAGAAGGTTGTGGGATAAGGTTGGAACACATAATACATGATTAAATTGACCATTATCTAGATGAACAGTTCCATTCCCTACAACGCTAAGAGATCTATCATCACCAACATATATATTTTTTGGTGTTACAATCATTTAAAGAAGAAAACATGGCTTTGTTTTTATCCATGTGATAAGAAGCTCCAGAATCAATGAGCCACTCATGATAATGAGAAGAAAAAGATACGTTTAGTGCATAAACAGACTTAGATGCTTGACAAGCACATGTAGAAAGTGTTAGTCTAGAATATGAAGTTGAATTTGAAGAGTGTTCCAAATGGATGTTATGCTTCTTCATTGTTGCTTCCAAGGCTTCCATCTTCTTAAAGAATTTGGATTCTAACTAGCCATCTCGATTACAAAAGTGGTAATGTCTATCAGTCTTCTTCCCTTTGTTTTTATTTGCCTTATCATTTTGTTGAAATGACTTTTCATGTTGTTCAAATTATTTTTCATTTTGAGACTCAAATTTCTTAGGACCCTTGTTTGGTTTATGACCATTATTTTTAGAGTTCTACTTCTTAAGATTCTTAGAATTTGGTTGCTTCTAGGTGGCTAAGGCTTTCTTTGAAGAGTTTCTAAGATTAATAAGATGAATATATAAGATATTTTCTTGTTCTCTTATTAAAGAATCACAAAAGGCATCAAAAGAGGGTGACTTGTAGTCTTGTCCTTGAGAAATAAAGGCTTATCTAGTAGAATGGAAGGTGGAAACAAACACAGAGCAGATTGGTCTCAACTTAGTAATAATGGAATAGATAAGGCTACCATATTCTTTCTTAACCTTAACACCTTCCAAGAGAAGTCTAAGGGTGTTGAACTTGGAAAAAAAAATCTTCAATGGAAGAAAAATTATTGGGGTCCAATGTAAGCAACTCACTTTTGAGTTGATTGGCTCTAATTTCATTTTTAATTCCAAAACCTTTAGTGAGCTGTTGCATTGCTTCATTAGGAGTATGAAGTTATGCGATATGGAATCTAAGGTATAGAGAAATAGATATCCCTATCAAACCACATGCTTGATCTTGCCCATTTTCCCCTTTGGTTGCCTTATCTTCATCTTGAGGTTTGCTTTCTTGGCCTGAGGTTATTCTGTAAAGACCTTTAATTCTAAGTAAATCCACAATGTAGGATCACCATTGGAAGTAGTTGGTGCTGTCAAGAATAACTTGGCATGGAATTTCCATTTTAATAGGAATTGAAGCTGTAGATGCTGAAACTAAATGTTCTAATAGAAAGATTTGGAAAAATTTAGCTGATTAAAAAAGAATGGCTTTCAGATGAAGAAGTTATGGTTTTTTGAAGAAAAGTTGAAGATGTCTATGAAGTGTGTGAATGTGCGGAAATGAATGATAATGTTATATTTAAAGAAAATCGCCCCCCCCTTCCAAACTTAATCTAATTAGCTCACTTTCAAAAACATATTTTATGTGACTCACTTTTATAAATAAGTGAAAGTCACTTTTATAATGGTACTTTATGAGCTACCCACTAAATTGTAACTTAAATAAAAGATAAAGGGACTTTATAATTATAAGTGACTCACTTTTAATAATGGCTGAGAACACGTTTACATAAATTAGCTTTAAAAATGAGTTACATGTGCTTTTTGAAAAAGTAACTCAGTAAAAAGAAAGACTTGAACTGAAGACCTCTATTCTCATAAAGTAACTTTAGACCAAGTGAGCTAGTTTAAAAGGTAACTTAGCAATTTTTGGAAAAGAGATAGGGGGAGTTTTTAATTTAGTCACTGAAGCTTTGGGGTGCATGCTTACATGAAAAATCTCCTTTTTTCTCCTACAAAACAAAAATCACAAAACCTAACACGGACATACAAAAGAAAAAACCTTGCAGCTTGAAGTTTAGTTTTAGCTGGAAACTAAATATTTCCCTTAATGTTTCTGATTTTCCGAGATCACACTAAGGCATGGTGGAAAAGAGCATATGCATGAGAAAAATCCTTCCTTTTTGTTTCTAATTTTACCAGATCACACAGAGTCGTGAGGAAAAGAGCATACACAGAAATGAAAGGTATAGATCCGATAATAAAAAACAGAGAGCTAAATAAACCGAAATAAACAAAGAGATGAATAGATAGAACTGCAAGTAAAGAGTGTATACCTCCATATCTTAAAAATGACGTAGCTAGGGCTACTGGAGACCCTTTCATGTGAAACGAAAGGGGTTAGTCACTGGAACAAATGCTCCTAACATAATAGAGCAGTCCTCTTGGCCCACAAGCAATCAGAAATAGTAGATCTAGGAAATGACAGTTGGATGCAGTTGTACCGGCTTCAGATTTGGATCACCAATGAATGTAGCCCTCAAATATCTCTGATACCATGTAGGAATTTATAGGGTAAGTTCCTCAGACAAAACACCAAAGGACATTATTCACAAATAGATCACAAATCAATACACTAGTATTCTTGACGTGGTTAAAACCCTCAAATAGGGAAATAGTCCATGACCCGAGCCAATGCGACCACTTTAGGAAATTTATTAATAAAATAATGAAATTTTACATAAGCTTCTCTCATGAATGGTTACCCTACAAATGACCCTCCATGCTCTTTAAATATAGGTCATGGAACAACTGGGTGTTAAGGCAAGGATCAAGTGTTGGTAATACCGAGATGAGAATGAACCGTCGGATCACTTCATGTCTAGAACATACCATGACCACCAGATTGTAAGTTACAAAAGTACATAGTAAAGAAACACACTTTACCTAACCCTACACTAGACCAAGTTATACTTAACTATTTCCCATGTGCTGAAATATCCTAACAGACACACCAATTTGGTTTCAAAAATTTAAATTTTCATCACGGTGGATCACACTTATGCACCGATGCATATGTATAACCTTTTCAGACTGGTATAGAATGTTTATATTATCAAATTTACTGAGGTATAGCTAAATCATTAAATATTATTTTTGTCGTGCATTTGGTAATTATAAACACACCTAGAGTAACACATCGATGTACAAGTCATCACTTTCTTGGTGCATTTTCGTTTAAAGCATTCACCTCAACAATAGAGGTGTGTTATGTTCAATCATAGAAAAGGGTGCACCCTATAAATTTAAAGGGTGCACCGCTATTGGTGCCAGCGAAACATATCAAGCACACTGCGCAAGGCATTCTTTTTCAAAATATTGGAAAATGTAAGTTAATTTATAATTCTAATATGCTAAAAAATTAAATTAGAGAGAAACATGGACATTACCTAAACATTTAGTTGTCAAGGCAGCATTGTTGACATGTTATGGAGAATTATTTTTTTTTACACGGTTTCAAAAATTTGGAAGTGTGGCAGTGAGCATTGTATGGAAGGACGCTAAGCAAGAGAAACACCAATGCCAAGGTTTTGGCATGAGGCAAGAGTGGAAACGATGCTTCATAGGTCTCCAACACTATTGATGGTAAAAATGAAATGTATGACCCTAAGGTTTTTTTTTAATTTAACCCTCCTGTGATGCATTACTCTAACCACACTGATGCGTAATAGATCCAGGAGCACTAGGTATTTTTCAAATTAAAAAACCTATTGTGGTGCTTTTCTTAACCTGCCCTCAAGAGTTCTAATACACGTACTACACAAGTGATTTTCTTGACTATAGCACCTCTCTATTTAAAAAAGTTAAAATCTGCCTAGCAATGCTCTTTAGACGATGCCCTAGGGCATTTTAATACATTTACCATGTTGATGCCTCATTGGAAAATAACATTTCATTTTCAAAAATTTAAAACCTATAACAATGCTCCTTTGTGGTATGCACCAGGGCATTCTACTACATCAAAGGACGTCAGCGCTATCAATTATAAAATCACTCGTGCATTTTGTTATTTAGTGTACCATGTTTTTATTTTTATTTTATAAAATAAATTTTCCACAGTGCACCATGTTCTATCTTGCACTAGTTCTTGTATGGATAGTAAAGCATTAGTGCATTTGTGTATTGTAGATGCACCATAAGAAAAGAATTCGCTAGAATGATCAGCCGCCCACCTCTATGATAAATGGATCTTTGAGTTATTTTTATAGGGGCTTCTGTGAAAACCTCCACTAGATTATATTTTAATTATAGGGTCTTCTCCTAGCAACAACCTCGCTACCTAACAATTTGGTCCTGCAACTTCCTCCGTTTTCTAGCTGCAAACACCCTATCTTCTTTGCATGTGTGAGAGAGATAAAGCCCATAAACAACAGATTTTTCCCTCTGAGCTTATCCTACACTTTCACTCTCCTTTCCCTACTTCCTAGCTACATATGAAACTCCTTCCTCGCTAGATAAAATTTCTGAGTGAAGTGTGTCTAAATGAGGTTGAATTTCTTTCTTTTATAGATTTCTCAACGGGTTCAATTCCCTCCTTTAGGCTGACTTGAGGATCCCAAGGATGATTTGAACTCTTGGAGATTCCATGAACTTCTGGACTCAAAAGTAATTCTTTTTATAATTGCAAATTTCTCAGAAGGGTCTTATAAACATGATGTTGACTCAATTCACTCATGACAATAAATCCTAAGACCTAACAAACCTTGTAATCCTAAAGAACATGATTTTACCTAGAAGACTATTAATATTAAGCATGAAACTCATGTTTTAATAATAATAATTTTCCTTTATTATTTTGTTGTTTGTTACGTAGGATACATATTGAACTAAGTACAATAATTATGAAGACCAAAACTAGTTACATTTCTCAACACTCCCTCTTAACTAGGGAGATATTAATAATTGTACAACTAGTGCAATATCAAATCTCAAACTGAAGAGTTATCAAGAAGAGTTAGATTGGTAATTCGTGTTGTAAACATCATCATCATGAATAACATTGTCCGTTAGGCCTAACTGTACAAGTTCTTCTTTAATTCAAAAGAATTATGCTCAAAGGCCTTATGTGTGATATCACACTATCTCTCTAAGGTACATACCTCATTCATATGTCTACAAGGTATGTCATTTTAGGACTATTATTATCTTGGATATATATACCTGAGACCTCAAAGAATATTGGTCCTCTTGAACCACTCCTCTCTTGGATTCTTGTCCTATCCTCAAAAAGTGTGGATACCTTTCCTTTTTTAATTTATCATAAATTAAAAAAGATTAGATTGATATTTTAAATGTCTTACTAGGTTGTAAATTCATAATAAAAGGGAAAAATTATATAATATCACTCAATAAGTTTTTAGTGATAAATATTACAAAGAAAATAACATTTCAAAGTCATGATTTTAGTGATAAATATTACAAAGAAAATAAAATTTCAAAGTCATGATTTTAGAAAGAGATTAATTTTACACCATGGTCCTTGTTTTAAAGATCCTTCTACAATAATTAAGATTCTACAAAAATAAAGATAAATATCTCATTGAAAAGACACTTGTATTTGTAATAGAACTAAATAATTTAAAAATATATAATAATTTTTATCGGAACTATTAAATGTATGTATAATGATCTAAGCTGTATGAGTATTCAAAAGATCATCAAATTTTGAAGTAAAACCATGTAACACTGAATTAAACCTCAATATCTTAATAACTCAAGCTTTTGGTTAATAGATCTTTAGAGCTACAGGAAATGATGAATTACTTTAAACCACTTTTTATGATATTCAATATTTAACTTACAAATTAAAAAAAAATTAAAAAATATATATATATTATTTTTATTTTGAATTTATTTCTATATTTAACTCGAATATATATAAGTTTTTGAATGGTATTAATCTTTCTCCATAAATAGTTTTCCGAAACTATATATTTTATTTAAATGGTTTATTTTAAAGATTATATCAACCTTAGATTTTGCATCAACATTGCATTCCTGTAGGTTGGACTAACCATTCAAAATTACAATTTAATTATTATTTTTAGAAAATGAGTTGTACTTTTAATCATCAATTTTTTAAAATAAATTAATATATTTATTATGTCACAAATACATTTCATAATCCATAATGACGGATATGTGTAATTATTTACGTAATAAATATTGAATTGAAATGTATAATTTCTAAAATAAAAATAAGTTATTCTCTTAAAAAAAATAAGTTAATTATAATAGAAAATAAAAATGAAGGTATATATTTGGTTAATCTTTATAGATTTAAAAAACAATAATTCAATTGAAAAGGTGCATTGTTGATATTAAAATTATTACGAAAGATATGTAAAAATATTCACTTTCATTAACCACAAATAATTAATATATTTATTGTGTCACAAATACATTACATAATCCATAATGAGGGATATGTGTAATTATTTACGTAGTAAATATTGAATTGACATGTATTTTTTCTAAAATAAAAATAAAATATTCTGTAAAGAAAATAAATAAGGTTAATTTAATAAAAAATAAAAATAAATGTACATAATTAGTTAATCTTTATAGATTTAAAAACGAATAATTTAATTGGCAAGGTTTATTATTGATATTAAAATCATTATTAAGGATATGTAAAAATATTTCACTTTCATTCTGAACCACAAATAAAAAGTTTAGATGGTTATGTGAAGCAACATAAATCTATATAAAGTTTAAAGAGATAAAATAAATGAAGCAATAGAGTAGATGGAGACGGGATGCACTGTTGAGGCACTTGGTTAGTCGAAGGTCACTATTTCAAACTTTGAGAAATGTTTAGCCATGTTAAACCAAAGTTTGAGCTCGCAATCATCTCACGGCTCACACAACTTAGGAAAAATAAATAAAATAAAAATGTATGCCTCATTTATTTCTTAATATAAAATTTATTTCATTTAAAAGCTATAAATAATAATTAAAAATATATAATATAAGTTATAAATAATTTTCTAAATATGCTTGAAAATGAATCTAGAGGTTAAGTGTCTATCTTATGACTTCCACAACTGAGCAAACAAGAAATAAAATAATAAAAGAAAATAAAAATACATATCTTTTCATTAATTATTATAAGAAAAATGAACATTTTTTAATATTTCTAATTGATTTATATGTATATGTGGAGAAATAATAATTGAAAGTAAAAAAATCAAATAATTCATAATAAGAGGAAAATATGAACCTCATTTAAATCTTAATATAATTTTTTTTTGTAAGCTTGGTACGCCTACATCTTCATCTTGTCCAACTTCTTAACCCGAGTGGGGGCGATAGGACAAGATTTAAATCCAAAACTTCTGGTTCGGTGAGACTTCATTTCCACGACCATTGCCAATTGAGCTACCCCAAGCTGACAATTTTTAATATAAAATTAATTTCATTTAAAAATTATTAATAATAACTAAAAACTCTAATATAAGTACAACTAATTTTTTTGAGGAAAGTCAAGTTTCTAGGTCAGATGAATATTAGTGATAAGGAAATTCTGGAAGAGATTGGATATCATATCCCTGACCCTGACAATATGCAAGGTGATCGTAATCAGTTTAAGTAGACCCTCTACTTATTCTAGATTGTGAAGACACTTTTAGCTAAAGCTATGAGGATGACTCTCACATGTAACTCAGGTCCTTGAAAAGAAATTTAGGAAATTCACAATGAATTCAAGCTAACTCATCACAAGATTCAACAAAAAAAATGCTCACCTTGCACACATTTAGAGGCACATTCCCTACTTGCCTCAAACTAACTTGTCAGGCTCCAGTGCTAAACACCCCATGCCAGTTGAGTCCTCAGATGATTAGCCTATTATATTAGCATAGTATGGATATTTTGTTGTTTGACCGTATTTAGATGAACAATAAGGAAGTTTAGTTTATTTGGTATAGGATTATAGTCAACATGGCTCATAAATACAATCAAGTTTATATAGTTTTGTTAGAAAATATTAGACAATTTAGATTTTAGATGACTTATAATGCAACTAGATGGTCAACAGATTTGGTGTTCCTCTCAGATGGTTGAGACCATCTCGATATGTATGTTGATCTTGTAATACCAGCCTTATTTTGAAAAAGTAATAGAAAGCTACTGCGAAAACCTACAAAATCAATAAATAAATATTTTATTTTAATATGAAAGGTGATGTAATATTTTTTTTTTCTCCGTAAATACTAAATCTATTAAAAAAAAGGTGAAAAAATATGTACAATGAGGTCAGAGCCTCAGAGGAGGCCGAGGCCATTCCTCATCCAAAAACTCAGGGACAATACAGTTTATCCTATCAACCAGATTTACAATGCAGACCTCAGAGATTTGATTTCGGTCCCTGACATACTGACAAAATTTACCCGGATTACAGTTATCATACCCTTCAGTGACCTCAAAAACACAGTAGCGCCTAGCATAGCTGACTTTAAAACAAAATTGAAATCGGTGGTAGCTGACATGACTACCTGAAGCATGAGACTGAAACAGACCAGAGAATTTAGCTGCCGAGTCAAGGACACAGGATCAAAAAAACATAGCATGTGCACCCAGTGGAGATTATTCCGCCTGACTTGGAGATGCCTGCATCTCCTCCTTCGCCTGGCTTGGAGAGGCGACCCACGTAACGAACCCGTCTTCGTCCAGAAGCGGTGCTCCACCAGAATCAGTGACCAAATGTAAACAGCCAGTTGGTCTTTGAGAAGGCTCGCGAACATTGTCATCTTCCTTAGCTGGGTCAGGCTGCTGAGGCATTTCCTGGACAGGGGCGTCCTCATTCATGCGGTCAACATGAAACACCAGCCCAGTCATGTCCCCAAGTAGAATGTTGTCGTCCTCCAAATTTGAGGATGCAGGAGGGGTCGGGCTGAGCTGGTTGCTCTCCTCCTCTGAGACAAATACTGTGAAATTCACTGTCACCATCGGCCTGTTGAGCCGACTTTGGAAAACAAATCTAGAGGAATGATAAGAGTTATTCGGGATGATCCCCTCTTGGTCTGATAGCGGAGAAGAGGGAGGGACTAAGGCAATTGGGGCAACCTGCTGAGGAGCAGATTGAGAAGGGCTAGCCCTGATTCCAGACCGACCCCCCCGACGCGGTATACCTTGACTGCGAGGCATTGAAACAAAAACCAACGACCTGAGAGGGCAATTGATGCAGAGGAAACCCGAAATGGCTGGAGTGCTGCTGAGGAAAGACCAGAGTCGAGCGATTAAGTCCACAGGAAAGACGAGACGAGGAGACTGAAGCGGCTTAGCTTCATATAGAACAGGGTCATTAATTGCCTCAGAGGAATTGAGCCGATCCATGTTGCCAAGCCGAATCGAGGACAGAGAGGCCATACTCGCATTGAAATCCAGATCGCTTCGAGACTGATCAGTCTTTAATTCACCTGCTTTAAACCTTAAACCACCACCGATGACGCGTACCCTGAAGATCTCCCTCCTGCCATCCGTCAGGCCAGGTGTCTGCATGGCGTGCTTATTCATTGATTGCAGATGTGAACACCCGCATCCGGGTGTGTGTGCATTATCTGAGATTTGTCCTGAGTAACAATTTCCTGGATTTGGGCAATTTGGTCCCTGGAAGCTAAGCTGTCGATAGTACCTTCAAAGTAACCATCCTTAGCATCCACTCCAATGTTGGGAAGAAGATCCGCGAGCTTATTTCCTTCCCTTCTGGTATGTTTGAATGTGATTGCTTGGTGCTGAGAAAGCCAATGATTTATTAGCTCCAGCCTCTGGGCCATTCTCCAGCTATTGCTTACCTTGTGAATGGGCGAACCGTGTTGAAGCTTTGTGATCATTCTGATTATGATCTGCGAATCTCCTTCTATAATGAGAGGAAAGAGATCTCTTTCATGTGCTAATTTGAGGCCTCGCCATAGTCCCTCCAATTCTGCTGAGTTGTTGGTGTCCCATCCTATCGAGCCCATGAAGATGCATTGAGGATTACCCTTATGGTCTCTGAAAACCCCTCCGTATCCTGCTTTCCCTGGATTTCCTTTAGAGGCTCCATCAAAGTTGAGCTGGAGCATATCTAAGGGCGGAGGATTCCAGGTGCTTGCTTCGTGACTTTGCATATTGGGTTGCTTTTTGTTGATTGAGTTATGGTTTATCTGAAGCCTCCAATTGTCCCATATTGTTTTTTCCTGAGGAAGTGTGGGAAGATCTTCTGAATGCCATTGTCTGATTGAAAGAGTCTCCATAATGTTCTGATGGAATTTGTTCCAGATTTTTTCTAGAGGCATAGTTTGATCTTTGAATATTCTTCTGTTACGCTCTTTCCATATATTCCACATCAGTAAGCCAGGTATAAGATGCCACAATGTGTTGAGGAGATTGCTTTGAAAAGGCTTTTGACTCCAGTTGCGTAAGGTGACTTTGAGGTCTCCTTGCACTCTTCCCTCTTTTTGACAGCGGAAAGCAACCTTCTCCCATAGTTTCCTCCCTATTTGACAAGTTTGCATAAGATGAAGGGCTGTTTCTTCCTCTTGCCTGCACATGTGACATATAGATGGTCCCGCGAAGCTTCTTTTCCTAAGATTATCCCACGTTAGAATTCTGTTGTGACAAAGAAGCCATAGAAATGTAGAGACTTTCGGCCAATTGGAAGTGTGCCAAATTTTTTCCCATAAGTGATCTTTGTTTATCTGCTCTTGTATGATGATGTTGTACGCTTCCTTTGTAGTAAAAATTCCTTTCTCTTCATAGCCCCATCTTAAAGTGTCCATTTCTTCTGATACCATGATTTGCCTCTTTTGTAATTCTGTATTGAGAAGATGCTGAGTTTGTGTAGAGCTGTTCGGTAGAAGTTGATTTGCATTTTTCCATTGCCTATAATCTTGAGCTGTAGCTGTGTTCCAAAATTGATTGACTTTGGCTAATTCATTTATCTCCCACTCAGCAATTGGAAGATCTTGGAGAATGTCTCTTATTTTTGGTAATTGCTGCCAGGAGTCCTCCCAAAAGTGAGCAGTGGTTCCACTTTTGATTTCCCAAAAACTATGTTCTTGTATGAGATTTCTGTGTTGTATGGCTGAATTCCAGATTGCCGATCCCATGCTTATCTCTGTCATGCGTATTCTTTCTTCCATGGGGCAGTTGCTTGCATACTTAGCTGTCCAAAGGGAGGCCCATGGAGTATAAGGATGGGCAAGCCATCTCCACCAGATTTTTGCACCCATTGCCTTATTGTTGTTCTCAGGGTCTCTCAGACCAATACCTCCTGCTTTCTTAGGGAGACAAACTTTATCCCATTTAATTAAAGCCCATTTCCGATTTTGGCCAGAGCCTCCCCACAGAAAGTTGCGCTGGAGGTTCTTGATTTCTTTGAGAACCCATTTAGGGGCAGCCAGGATGGAGAAAAGGTAGAGGGGCATGGAGTGAAGGACTGCCTTGATAAGAACGATTCTGCTTGCCATGTTCAGAGCTCGATTAGTCCAGAGGAATAGTCGAGACTCTAATTTTTCCAACAATTGCTTCCAGGAAGAATGTTTAAGGGCTGAGGCCATTAGAGGGGCACCGAGATACTTGGAGGGAAGGGAAGCACAGGTGAAGCCCAGAATTCGACCTATGGCTCTCTGGGTGGGAACAGGAGTATTAAAGAAGAAAATTTGGGATTTGACTCGATTGATGAGGGCACCAGAAGCATCAGAGAAAGTAGACAGAATGGATTTGAGGAGACGAGCTTCCTGCACTGAAGGATGGCCAAAAAGCATATTATCATCTACAAATTGCTGGTGGGAGAAGGCAGGGGAATTTTTAAAGGAAAGACCTCTTAATTGCTTATCAAGCCTAGCTGCACTGATGGTTCTACCCAATCCCTCAGCCATGATTATGAAGAGAAAGGGAGACAAGGGGTCTCCTTGCCTAATCCCTCTGGAGGGACGGTAAGTAGCCAAAGGAATGCCATTAATTAACACAGAGAAGAAAGCTGAAGATAATAGGTTAAAAATCCATCTGACCCATGAGTGTGCAAAACCGAAGGCAATAAGAATTTTTTGTATATAGACCCAACTGAGACTGTCAAAAGCTTTGGATAGATCTAGCTTAAGCAACATACCTGGCTTCTTGGTTTGCTTTAGGGAGTGGATTATCTCATGAGTTAAAATAATCCCGTCCGTTATCTGTCGACCTTCCACATAGCCTGATTGCTCAGGCGAGATAATAAGAGGGAGAAGCGGCTTTAATCTTGTTGCTATTACTTTTGAAGTAATTTTGTAGATGATATTACATAGAGCAATAGGTCTGTATTTGTCAGGGGTGTTGGAGTCTTCCCCCTTTGGAATTAAGGCTATGAAGGTAGCATTTAAGCCTGGATACATCCATCTGAGAGCTCTGGATTCCTCCACAACTTGCCAGACCTCATTCTTTATCAGGTCCCAGAATTTATGAAAAAAATTCGATGTAAAGCCATCTGGACCTGGCGCCTTCCCCTCCTTCATTTTCTGAACTTCCTCTTCAACTTCTTGTAAGCTGATAGGCTTGATGAGAAGACTATTATGTTCCTCTGTTATTATCCTGGGTATGTTCTTTAGAAGCTTGTTGATAGCTGGCATTCTGTTGATGTTGGGTTCCTGATGAGCTTTCTTGAAATAGTTGAGAAATTCCCCTTCAATGCCATCATGGGTTTCAATTTTCTCCCCCTGTTCATTTTTAATGTGAGTGATGTAATTTATCATTCTGCGTTGCACAGTAGTTTTGTGAAAAAAATTTGTGTTCTTTTCTCCACTTTTTAGCCATCTGATTCTTGATTTCTGTCTCCATAATGTTTCCTCCTGTTTGTCCCTTTCTAAAATTTTTGATTCTATGGCTTGCTCCTGTTTGGTAAGTTCCTCCGTACGCCCAGCAGTGATAATGGTTTGCTGAATTTTCTTCATCTCTGTGTTGAGCATGGCTTGGGCTTTAAAGATGTTTCCAAACGTGTTGTGATTCCATTTTTTGATTGCCCCTTTTAGATACTTGAGTTTTTGCTGGAATCTAGACATTCTAGTACCTTCAGCCGGAATGAAGTTGATCCAGGTTGATCTGACTAGCTCCTCAAAGTCCGAGTGAGATAACCAAAATTCTTCAAACCGAAAGGGGCATTTGAGATTGTTACCTGGCCTGTTCCATTGTAGCTCTATCGGCCAGTGATCTGATCCTGAGAAAGGGAGAATAGATGCTGTGAATTCCCCTCCTACATGAGTTGCATTATCTGAGATGAGGAATCTATCAAGACGCGAGGCAATCTGCTGCAAACCTTCCCTTTTGTTAGTCCAAGTGGAGAGGCCATTGCTTGTGGTAATATCTATCAACCAATTGTTATTTATGAAGTTTTTTAGTAGATTGCCATCACTATTTGATTTACTTCTACCTCCTTGTTTTTCTTCCATGTTGGCTGTCATATTGTAATCTCCTCCAGAGATCCACAGTGGGAATGGCCTATCCTTATTGAGTTCTAAAAATGTATTCAGGATTTTATCTTTTTGGGTAGTATCCTGAGGAAAATAAACATTAGTTATCAGTCCATGGGTATTAGTACCTGAGAGGTGAAAAGTTTCCTGGATGAAACTTTTGTTAGCTTGTATATTGTTGAGTTGAATGGCCTGGGCATCCCAAAGGATTTCCAGTCCTCCCAAGGCTCCCTGAGCATCAACATCTGTAACTAGCCCTCCTGGCCAAGCTTTTGCTGCTATCTTTTCCAAAATTGTTGAGCTGCATTTCGTCTCCTGCAAAAAGAGAATACTTGGTTTTTCTTGCATCAGCATATTTTTTAATAATCTACCTTTCTGCGGGCCATTGAGCCCTTTGATATTCCATGATATCAACTTCATTGAGAGGGGTGGGGGTTTGGATTGAAATACTTGGTCAGTTTGGCATACCTCCCTAACTCCACTAATATATCTCTCATCTTGATAGCTCTTTCCAAAGTATATTTTCTACCTCTCTTCTTATTGTCCTTGGTGATAAATTTACCATCCCATGGACTTCCTATTTGGACTCCTAGCGAGTATTTCTTCTGTGCTCTGTTCAGAACTTCTACTAGGTTATCCACTTGTCTTTCTGGTATTTTTTCAAAATTCCCTGTCTTGCATGCTTGTTCCAAACCTAGAATGTCCAGCTCCCCTATATCTAAGGGTTCCGGATCTTCTTCCATATTTTGAGGTGCTTGAGAGGAATCCTCTCGCTCATGTGAAGATTTCTCATTTGGCTGCGAGTATTCAACGTCCATTCCTTGAGAATGCCATGGCAGGGTTTTGGCTGGGGAAATCAAGTTTACTTGCTTTTGGATTTTCTTTCCTTCTTGCCCTGATGTCTCGCCTGGTTGTTCTTGATGGGCCTCTTTGTCTTTCGCCTTTTCCTTCTCCGGATCTTGCTCATCGTCCTTGTCCAGTACTTCAAAACTATTGCTCGTTGTGGGAATTGCCTTATTGACTGGATTTACCTTGGGATTGCCTGTTGCTTTCTTGTTTCCTCTCCTTCGATTTGTTACCTTGGTGAATCCATCTGTTGTTTGATTGTCAGAACTATCTTGGGAAGAGGGTATCTTATTTTGAGGACAATCTCTATAGAGATGCCCTATTTCATGGCATTTCCTGCATCTGAAGGGCACATGTTCATAGTCTATAACTTGAATCCACTCAGAGTCTTCATGAAAGAAACTTACCGTGTCTGGCAACGGTTGCTTGAGATCCATATAGACACAGATCCGAGCATAGGATGTATATCTGCATAGCTTTGTTTCTTCTGCAATCTTTACAAACTCGCCAATAGCGTTCCCGATTTCTTGTAGAGACTTTTCTTCCCAGTATTCCCACGGTAGTGAATAAAGCCTTATCCACACTGGCGCATAGCTCAGATCCTCCTTGTCTAGGTTAAATCTTTCAACCCAACCTTTAAGGTATAAACCGGCAGAATTGAAAAAATAAGGACCCCCATCCAGTATCCTATTGCGGTCTTCCAGGTAGTTAAAAACTGCGGTGAAGAAGCCCTTGGCTCCTAGATGCAAAGAGATGTGCCCCTTTGGATGCCATTTGGTGTTGATCCAACTTCTCAGCGCTCTCTCCGTCGGCCATATTCCTATGAATTTACCGATTAGCGCGTGATCTCTCATGTACTGTATCCTAGCATTGATGCGTTCACTTGGGAAGTCCACCCTTGGTCTGTGGGCCGCTACAGGCTTGCAGGTTGAAGAACTTGCCTTATTCCTTTCACCTGCGTCGATGTCCTTTCCTTTCTGCTGTCTGTTGTCGATGGCGTTGCCGCTCATTTCCTTTTCACTCTCCTTGTCGGCCGTAGACCGTGCTCGGTTGTCCGGATCGGGGGGAGGCCCCTGGCCCTCCCCCTGAGGGGTTTGCATTCTGCCCTGTTCCTTATGGGTGCTTCTTCTTGATCGTTGGTTCAACAGACTCTGCCGGCTGTACCAAGATTGACAGGCCCGCCGTTTGCAGGTTTCGCCAAAACCCTAGGGTTGGTTGCAGCATCTGTCTCCCATCTCTTCCATCTTCCTCCGACCTGCCATCTAATCATAATATTAACTATCAAAAGGTGATGTAATATTAGCTTTTATTTAAAAATATATTAATATCAGAAAAATATTTTAATGTTGACAATATGACACATAATTAAAATATTTTAATGCCAAGTATGTATATTTTAAATATGGTTAAAAAACCCTCGATGGTGGTGTCTAACCCGTAATCAAGGGCGCCTTGGGATCCTCATTGCCAACCAACTATAATCCATAACAAGGCTAATGTGAGTAGGTGTTTGGCACTCTGCCCAACAAAGGAAGTTTGTGCGGAAGTAAGGTGTATATAGTTTTCTTTGGAGAAGGATGGTTAGTGTTTGGCTGTGGTGGGTGATGAGAATAAACTTTGAGCAAGGTCGTGAAGGTTGTGCTTATTGTTAAGGCCTATGGTGAAAGCGAATGGGTGGTGAAGAGTTAGCTGCTGAAGTCGACCCGTAGGTGTGGTTTTGTGCATAGGACATAGTCTAGGAACCAGGTGCATCAGAGTTAGTGGAATTTTCTTTGTGGGAATCTACATCCTTGTTGGGTTTCTACTCCCTCATCTGCTAATTCCCTTCCTTCTATGTAGGTGGAAATCCATAGACATGTGAGTTTGCATAATACTCTGTCTCTTATGCTGGTCTTTCTTCATTATCTTTGATGACCTTTCTATTATTTTTGTTAGAGCTATTGTTCCTATGAAAGGGTGCCTTTGCTGGTTTAAGTTAGTTAGTCTCAAAGAACTCATGCCTAGGATTTGGGCCAATCATCCTGTGGGGTTTCAGGGGTGGGAGTTAATTGTTGATACATAAATGGTGCCTCAGGTCCCTGCGAGGAGAAATATGAACTTTCAGCTATGGAATTGTCATCAGTTGTGCCCTTCTCTCTTTCCTGAGATCCAAATGTGTCTCGGGTCAGAGGCAGGGTGAGGACCTAGTTGGAAGGGAAATTTTTCCTTTATGTTTCATGAGAGCTTGGTATTTAGTCTAGGAGATCTCCAATGGCTTGGGAGAACCACATTGTTGGGTTGTGGGCATTACGTTGCTAAGTTTTGGGGGTCATTTTCACTCTCTCGCGTGAATTATCTTCGTCGTGTCGGGGGATCGAGGGAGTCTAGTACTAGTGTGCTAGAGTTGAACACTCAAACCTTTGCTATTGTACTATCTCATGGTGGGTCATTTGGACATTGTTGTGTTGTGGTTATTTGGAGCAATTGTTAGACTGTGGTCTTAGTCTAGGTAGGTTTTTTCTTGTTCTTAGGTATGTTCCAATAGAGAGGTAGACCCTATGATCCAGGTGGATATTGGTGGCCACCCACCTATTCCACTTATAACTCTAGTTTCTTTCATCATTTTCCTTATTTATAACAACATTTATTATTTTTAGTAGATTTTCATGTCCTGAACTTTCAGAGCAGTTTTGACCACCTAAACGACATTATTTTGAGGTCTACAACAGGCTATGCCTATGGGTCTGCATCAGATCATGTAGTAATTGGATAGATACTTCCAACAAGGTATCGAACAAGCCAAATGGAGAAAATATGACCAAGTTACAACCTCAGGAAGTTGGCTTCCCAGCTAACCCCAACACGGCCCACAAACTCATGGTGTTCCATCTCCTATGGTTAGGGTTTTGGTTTTTTATGGTTTTCCCTTATTGTTTAATAATAAAAATTCCCTGGACCCTCACTATAACATAGATGAAAGGCATGTATCTACCACATATCTTCTCCAAGAAAAGTTACCATCGCCCAAGCTATTTTATTTTCATTTCTGTATGTAAGCATATTCAGTTCTTTGATATTAATGAAATGAAGTTTTATTTTCACTGTATCTCTGTGTTTATGTGTATATCTATATTGTTTTTTGTTCATGCATAACTGCAGATCAATGGTATTAGAGTGATCTCCTCTTTCTTTTTTTTATTTTCATGTCCCCAACGAGTCAGCGTATAAGGAGTTAGGGCTCGAATCGGTTGAACCTTTGCAAGAACATCCTCACAAACCCCAACGACCTCGCATGGCAGAAGAAAAGAAATATGAGGGGGCAAGAGATCCTTCCAAAATATTGCTTGAGGAAGCCCTTGAGCGATAAAGGAACACGATGATGGATAACATTTATGAGATTCTTTGGTGGCTACCCACAGGCAACGCATCTTCGCCCAACGACCTCTTTAGAGGTGCCACTACATTTAAGGTACAAGTTAACTTTGACATGCAATATTTGAATTCCAAATAGATGTAGATGTTGTAGATAGCTGGTTAAATCTATTGGAAGGATATTTTCTAGTTCATGACTTTTCCAATCAGGAAAAAATTACTTTTGTTCTCCTCAAAGCTACCCCATAGGTCAAGGACTAGTGGGAAACCTACTATAAACAGAGTAACGAGAGGGAATCCACACTATTTTCATCCACACCGACTTTGAATTCTTTCTGAGAATCCATCAAGGAATTATATTACCATGTCGGGAGGTATGAAGATAAATACATAAAGTGGACCACACTGCATCAGGGAAAGGACCAAGATGTGTCGAAGTTCACAAATGTTTTCCATACCCTTCACATAAAGCTAAGTATCCTAGATTTCTTCCACCTATCAATATGATGTAAAGATCGAGAAAAAATTTAAACATAAGAAGCAAGACTTTAGATTTGCAATTTCGAAGCAAGGGAAAGGTGACTCAAAACTGTGAAAAAAAGAACAAAGCAAAGGCTAGACGACCCTGATAACTTGCCAAAGACCCAAGTAAAGAACAACACGATGAAGACAAATGATGACACGAGGAAATGGTTTGAGTTCCATAAGAGCCCCAATCATAATAGAAGTGAGGGTCGAGTCAGGTAGTCACTGGTGGTTGAGTTGAAATCTTTTGAATCAAATGCATGTTCCAACCCTAAGTAAGAAACCTACAAGGGGAATGATAAATGGAAGTAGATTATCGATACGGATACTAGTGCAACAATTGCCATCACCAAGGTCCAGAAGGATGAGCCCAAAGATACAAAGGAGGGGGAGCTACCCTTCCACTCATAGATGTGGGTGAATGGTTCTCCACTCTATTTAACTATTAATAATGGGAGACAAAAGATACTCATTTTAGTAGAGGCCATGGAGCAGTTGGGCCTACTGATCACACCACACCAATAGTCATACACCATTGGGTGGCTTTACTAAGGGCTATACCTCCCCATCATCCAATAGAGCCACCGTCCCTATAACACTAAGCCATTCACAGATCAGGTACTATGTGATGTTACTCCTCTTGAAGTTTGTGATTTATTATTAAGCCAACCATACTTGTGGAAGTGACATGTTGTGTATGAGTCTAGGCCTCACACTGTTATTATTACTTTGGGAAATAAGTTCTACATGATACTTAAGGTAGCATTGCCATTTATTTGATCGCTGTGAAGCAATGTAGTAACATCATTACCCAAGCTAGGGAATTTATTTTCCTTACGATTCTCCCTCAGGGAAAGAAGAAGGTTGTTTGCACAGCCTCTAGACAGTGCTCCTCCGCACAACAATAGCGGATGGACAAGGTTATGGAGGATTATAGGGACATATTCACCTCACCCACAAGGGAAACTATACACTATCAGGTGAAGCACTCCATCAATCTAACACCGAATGCGGAACTACCCAATGGAATGATCTATTAATGCTCTGTTCTAGGGAATGATTAAATAAAGAGTCAGATTTATGAGATATGACAGAAAGGGCACATCAAGCCAATTTCATCACCCCATGGGAGCCTGATCGTGTTGCTACAGAAGAAGGATGGGACTTGGAGACTCTGTATTGACTATCGAGCACTGAACAAGATCATTGTTTGGAATAGGTATCGAATCCCATAGATTGGTGACCTTCTCGATCAACTGACGGGGGCCAAATATTTCATCAATATTGACTTGAAGTCTGGTTACCATAGGTACAGATCGAACCCTCTGATGTGTGGAATACTACCTTAAAATTCAAAGAGGACCTTTCTGAATGATTGGTCATGAATTTTGGGTTGATGAATGGCACCACAACCTTCATGAGGCTGATGGAAAACATATTAGGACCTATCACCAATTCATCCATTGTGATGTATTTGGATGACATTCTAATCTTAATCTAGAGTTGAGAAGAGCATCTCCACCATATTCGACTGGTCCTCCAAACCCTGCATTAACAAAAGTTGTGTGCCAATTTGAAGAAATAGACTTTTTTTATGACCTAGCTTGAATATCTGGGGTACATCATTGATGAGAGGGGTGTGCATGTCGACCCAACCAAGATACAACTCATTTTGGATTGGTCAGACACAACCACTCTAACAAATCTCCTCAGTTTCCTGGGTCTTGCCAAGATTCACACACATGTTGATGTTGGGGTTCTCTCATATCACTTGGCCTTTGAGTTAAGCCACCAAGGGAGGAGAAAAAGAAAATTTCTTTTGGTATGGATACCAATAGAAGGTGTTTCCAAGTTGAAGCATTGCCTCTGCTCTATACTATTACTCACATTACCAGACCTACAACAAGAATTTTAGATCGACCCAGATACCTCCGACTATGCTATTGGTGTATTTCTTACTCAACAGGGGCATCTAGTGGTATATCAAAGTGAGAAACTTTCACACATAGTCCAAAAGTATCCCACCTATGAGAAAATGATATATTACATTGCACAAACCTCCATGCAATGGAAGAATTACATTATGGGGAAGCGAACGATCATCCATACTGACCACCAACCCATGCAGTTCATATAGAAATAAGGGAAGTTGCAGAATGATCATCATTAGAACTAGTCCACATACCTAGAACAATTCCATTGGAACATTAAGTACAAGAAAGGAAGCACCAACAATTTTGTAAACCACCTCAGCCAATTGGAGGTCATGGCACTAACCACTGTGCTCGACTCTTGTCGGCACGAGACTGTGAGGTGTTTGTATCTTTACAAGAGCAATCCATAATTCGAAAACACATACCAGACACCCCTATAAGGAAGGCAAGCTCTAAATTTCCAGCCCCAAGATGAAATATTATGCCATCTGCAACACCTTTGTGGTCCTTCAAGTGAGAGTGCTAAGATGATTTGGGAAGTGCACTATAGTTGGGTGACTAGATATTTCGGGGTAGAGAAAATAGTGGTAGTGTTGCAGAAGTATTTTTATTGGCCAAACCTTCGATAGGATGTTGGGAAGTACATCATATATTGCACTTCCTGTTCCATTGCCAAACCAACCATCAAGAGGCAAGTCCTATATACCCATGTTCCTACTCCTAGTCAACCTTGGGAATCCATCTCCATGGATTACATGTTGTGTTCATCGACATATTCTATAACATCACTATTCTTACTGCCTACAAGAAGAGTATCAAAATAAAAGCCACTGTTAATTTTTTCTTTGAACAAGTGTGGGTAGATTTTGGGATCCCATAGTCCATTATCTCATATCAAGATAACAGGTTCCTAAGTACATTTTCATTAAGTCTCTTATCAATGTTGGATACCAAGCTCACTAAGTCGATGACTTTCCACCCCCAAAATTATGGCCAAACAGAGCTCATCAATAAGATGATCATACACATACATGGGAGTAAAACCTCCCATATGTCTAGCACAACTACAAAAAATATCTCCATAACTCAACTGGGCATAGCCCCTTTCAAGTGGGATTGGGATTCAAGCCACTATGTGCCATTGATGTGTCCATACCATTTGCAGCTGCTCAGAAATATTTCGTTCATGTCCATTTTGAACTTAACAGGGCTAACAACTTCATTGAGAATATTCAAAACATCCACCAACAGGTCCATGACATATTGGAAAGAGCCAATTCTAAGTACAAACAATGACATGATCAACATCAGGTGCCACACAAGTTCCACGTGGGGATAATGTTTCACTACTTCTATAGAAGGAATGCCTCACTGGGCCCAATCATAAGCTTCACCCACTTCGATATGGGCCATACACAATCACCAAGTTTGTAAGGGATGAGACTTCAATCACAACATTCCATTGTTCCTTGGCCTGCACCTACTATTCAATGTGGACACATGCAGCCATACTTTCCACCATTGCTAGACACATCAAACATTGCAAAAAAACTCACACCAACATATTTAAACCCATACTACATGGAATAGGCCAAAACTGATTGGATCATGGACACAAATATTAAGAACAGTCACCAACACAGGGTCTAGCTATATCGAGTTGTCAAAGTGGGACAATGCCTTCACGAGAGAAAGTGGTTCACCAAGGACCAAGTTCAATAGAAATTTCCTCACCTTATGGCTGCTCTGGATGCAATGGTGACCATTACTTCCTAAGGAAGGAGGACTGATTCAAGTGGATATTAGTAGCCATCCACCTATTCCACCTAGACCTCCTGTTGATTTCATCAATTTCATTGTTTATGGCAATATTTACTATTTTTAGTAGTTTTTAAGGTACTGAACTTCCGAAGCAGACTTGACCCGCTAAACTTGACCCCCTAAATGAAATTTTTTGAGTTATGTAGTGATATGGGCATAGCAAAAATATTGTATTACTTCAAGAGATCTTTCCAACGAGATATTATACACTCCAAATGTAGATAATATGACCAAGTTATGACCCCGAGAAGTTAGTTGCCCAATTGACCCCAACAAGGCCAAAAAACTCTTAGCGTTGCATCTCCGAAGGATGGAGTTTTGGTTTTTTATGGTTTTCCTTTGTTTTTAAATAATAAACATATTCTTGAGCCTCATTTTAACATAGTTCAAAGACATTTAGCCATCACATCTCTTCTTAGAGATAAGCTACCATCACCCAAGCTAGTTTATTTCTATTTCTGTATGTAAACATATTCTAGTTCTTTGATATTAATGAAATGAAGTTTTATTTTTGTTGGATCTCTTTTTTTATGTTTATATCTACATTTTTTTGTGTTCCTACATAAGTCTAGATCACCTTGTAGAGGAGGTGAACACCATGGTCATCTAAATGTCAGAGGGGGTGGCACCTCATCCGCCAGCGAGGATTGTTCAACTCGTTTGGATAGAGAATAGGAGCCAGAGCAGAACCTCATGCCATCTGTTGGTCGTGTTATTTAGGCCACCTCCCTAGAATCGATTTCCTGGCAATTGCGAGGGATCCATGCCAACCTAAATATCCTATGTGACTATCAGTATGAGGATTGAAATGAAAATGTGGCTTATGGGAATGATATTCAGTTTAATAAAGAGGAAATCCTGGAACAATTGGCGAATTCCCTTAGAAGCCAACAATGAACAAATGAATGTTTGCAGGAGATTGAAGTTGGACAAGAGCACATCAAATATCATCAGTATGAACAATAGCGACATCTAGCTCCTACAAATGTGCACCAACTGTACTTTCCACCCTAATATGAATGTGACAGGATGTGTTGTTATTTTTTCAGTTTTTTGGCTTGTATTGTTGCATGACCCTCTAGAAATAAAGTGTGAAATGCTAACTATTATGCTTCATATTATATCTCTCCTCACCAACAAATCTAGTCAGAATCAGGCAGGATAAAATGGTAAAAATATGACTGTGTTTTTCTTCTTCATAGTAATATAAATTCATTTTTTTTATCAACAACAAAAAAAGTGGTTAAAAGACTATATATACTATATATAACAATTGAAAAGGAAAATCTTATAATTAAAAATGTTTCAAATAGTCATATTATTCAATATTTTAGTTTTTCTTTATTAAGTATATTTGTTAATCGGAAATCTAATAAAAATTTGTTGGAATTGCAAACTTAATCTATATAGTCTACACAATCTAAAAGTCAGAGAAAATGTTTAAAGGTGTCAAATCAATTTACATAAATTAACAAAATGTGATAATTGATAATTAATTAAATTGAAGCATTAAATTTATTATATAAAAAATATGAAAATTAATTTATAGATAAAGATTTAGACTTTATATAGTCCACGATTTATTATGAATATATTCTAATTTGAAATTTATTTTGTAAATTTAAATGGATTTCATGTTTCTTTCCTTTCCTTGAAATGGGAATATATTAATACATATAACATATTCATTAGTTTTATATTCAATTTATTAGATGTAAAATTGTTTATTTTTTATTAGTTTTATTTTGAATTTATTAAATTTAAAATTGTTCATTTTTCCTTGGGAGCAGGGAATAGATATCTTTTGATATACAAATTTGGAAAAAAAACATTATTGAAAATAATTTAAGTTTTAAAATAATAAATAACTAAAACAATATTTCATATTATTTTGAAAACAATAAAGTAATTACATAAAAAAAATAACTTTTTAAATATAAAATATAAAATTCAATTATTTAATAACAAATATTATAACGAAGAAAGATGAATTAAATCAATTATAACACAATAAAATTAAATTATAGTTTACACACTTTTTTTAACATTGAATAGAGGTGATTTCATAATTCATGGAGACAATTGAGTTGGTTTATTTAATAGTAAAGTAGAAATATAACAATAATAAATAAATTATGATAGTATATTTGAACATTATTTTAAATTTTAATTTTAATAATAAAAGGTATAAAAATATTTATAAAATAAATATTTATATTTTAATTATTATTTTAAATATTATAATTTTTAAGTTTAAATTTTAAATAAACAGTTTATTTAAAGATAATGTATAAGGGAAAAATGAAGTTAAGTTATTATAACGAAGTGACCAATCACAATCACACTTTTTTAATTTGAGTTATTTTTTTCCTTGAGCAATGCTAATACAAAAATGAACATTGCGAAGATAAGAACTAATGCTCATGAGATTTGAAGTGAAATCAAACATTTTTCAATTTCTAAAACACCTTAGGACTGTAACATACCTAGAAACACTAAGTTAACACACTTAATAATTGTGTCAAAGTATCTTTTGATTCACTAGGAAAAGTTGGGCTCTATTTTGCCACCTAAGGTTTTACAAGGTCTATTTGCACTTGTCGCACTCTTCAGTTCATGTTATATTAATAATTGTTTATGAATAGTAATATGAATGCCTTGCTTTTATTTTGGTTAATCATCACAAAATTTACATTAAAGGATAATCATGATTACATAGATAATTGTTTGAAAAAAATTGGTTCTAGAAAGATAAATACCACAAAACTGTCCTAACAGTAACATCTTGCAAAAAAAGTTCATACCAACAACATAATACATACAAAGATCTATATAATAGTTCAACCTCCAATGCTAACCAAAAATGAGCAACCATAGATAATATTGTTTAAATTTTCCTCTAGAGTTGCAAGAAGGAACAACAAGAACATTACGTTGCAAGATATTTGCAGCAACAACTACCAAAAAAACAAGATTGTTGGATATGGTTATCACAACTTTGTGGTGATGCATACCAAGTAATTCCAAACAAAAAAACGTGACCTATGTTGAAGACGCGCATCAATCTGAGATAACAAATGGATAAGGTAGAGAAGTTGTCGATGATGCATAATAAGTATTGGGTTGGGAATTAACGACTGCAAGAGAGTTGGAAAATACCTCTTACTCTAAATCTAAATGGAAAAACTTCTCCACCTTGCACACATGAGCGAGGATATCATCTAAATTGAATCAAACATTCTGGGGAATTCTCTTTATATCCTCCTACCATAGAAAGAGTTGGTAATTATCCACTAGTTTCTCATGCAAAATCATTCTAAATGGTATATCTAGATGTTAATGAATGGTCACAAAATGAAGTAGATTTGTCTCTTTCACAATTTGTGTAGATTTAGAATTCATTTAAGGAACTCTAGCCCAACCTATGAATTTGAACAATAAAACATTTATCCAAATTATTCTTTATAAAGCATTCAAATCTCTGTATGAACCTCCTTTCACATTGAGTCAAAATAGTTCACAATAGAGTTACATTGAAGGAGACACCTTCGTTGACGTGCTAAGTTGCGATCTCATCCCCTACGGCTATGTATTCTTTATCTAGGTTCCATTATGGTAAAATTGAACTCATAGACCATTATACTTTCTAAAATAAAATATGAGACTATTTCCTAGCCAAAAAAGTGGATTGTAAACTTAAACCCACCAAGGTTGAGCAAACATTTCACACCACTGAGTGTAGGACAAAAGATAGAATTGAAAGATGGATAAGGGTTAAAATATTGAGGGTTAAAAATTAGATTATGTGTATAATAAAATTTGGGTCAATGACTACAACCAATCTAGGTGAGAGATACCTCTATGAGGGAGAAAAGTATTTTCCAAAGGCCAAATATGAAAGTAAAAAAACAAAATAGAAAAACAATACTAGACACCCAAACAGGATGATATTTCCTTAAGTAAACATGAGGATTTAATTTTCCACACCTATATAATTCTATAATTAGAGTGTAGGAGGAATTGAATACTGAAAATTTGGAGGCTAGCGATTCGAATTGCCCAACAAAACCTAGAAAATTAAAAGTAGATATAGAAGCTACCTAGGTTACAAACTCCACATACCAAAGTTGGAAAGTTGAAAGATATCCCTACATAACCAATCCCGTGAAGCATCAATGTGGGTAGAACCATGAAAAGCTCAAAGAATAGAGCTATGTTTGTATTATGTAGAAATATACTAGAATGAAAATACCTTCTAGCGGAGGTTGTAACAGAGGTTCTTAGTATCACAAAAATGGAAAAAAAAATCAAAGAACCATCTACTAAAACATATTTTTGGGATAGGGGATGTTTTAGCGGAGGTTTTCATGGAATTTCATCACAACTGAAAAAAATGGGTGACCTAAGGTTCTAGTGGGTGTCTTTTTTGCGACATGCTTAATGGATCAAGTAGCCTCGGTGCTCTACATATATAAAAGAAACAAGTGACATACATAACTAAAATCACTAAGGAATTAAATGAAAATAACATCGGTTCATAATATATACAACACTGATGCTAAGAGATAAAAAATCCTCAAGGCATTCTTCTAAGGAACGACATCGGGGCACACAAAAAATAAGTGTTGTACCATTGCTTTTGGTTTTAAACTTGCAGCACTAGTGTGTATCATTTTACAAATTCCCTAGTGAATTAGTTATACAAAATCTTTTGTTTTTTTAGTTTTCATAATGCACCGGGCTAGAAATAATAATTTTTAGGACTAGGGTGTTAGTTATGTGAAAGAACTAGTGCATTAAGAATTACAATATATCGGGGCATTAATCTCAAACACGACTTATGTTTGAAGAGATAAATACATTGGCCACTCATTTTATTAAAAGGCATTGAGCATGCAAAAATATATCGTCACAGTGCTTTTATATAACATAACACACCAACACATTTTTATCTTATAGATGCAACGATTTTTTGAATGAGATTTTATCTCTGCTAGAATCATCGACTCGTGACAGTGCAATTATTGTAATTTTCTGAATTCAATGTTGATCAAAAAATCGACTTATATATTATAGAAATAGTAATATAAATTAAAATTTGATTAGTGTATTTGTATATGATGTTTGGATTAATTTGTGATATTATTAGATTTCACATTGCTTCATTATAATATTTAATCGACCATATATTTAATGAGTGGTTTAATATTTCACAATGACATTGGATAAAATAATAGAATAAATTAAAATATATTTTATTATAATCAATAAGAAGCCCTTTTTCATACCCAATGGGATTGTTATTGGTAACCCCTTGTCTTTCAATCGGGACACTATATCCATTACATTAAACAAAATGTCTGATTTTCATAGACAATTATTTCAAAAAATACAAACGGTTGCATTGATATCCAAATCAATCATATTTTTTCACTATAATTGTTGTTAGTGCTCAGACTACATGCATGAATTGGGTTATTTGGTGGAATGTTTTGTTGGTTGCATCAATTATTTTCATCTTCTTGATCTTGTAGTTCCATCTGCAAACGTAAAAATAAAGTGAAATGAGTGTACCTACATTGGTGAGAATAATGAAAGTTGAAATAAATAATATACATAAATGTAAATCCAATAAAAACGTACCATAACATGAAGTGACTCATAAATTGTGCACATGGTTTCAAAACCAAGTCTCATGCCTTGTTGCAACAAGTCTTCTACTGACGTAGTTCCATACTTTGTTTCCTACATGTTTTAAACCCCATTATAAATCATAGATTTAATATAAAGGATTTTTGTGTTGTATTAATTATAAAATCAAAAATGTAAAAAAAGATATATACTTACAATTTCCACAGTCTATTTTTGATATGCCAACATATACTCAAAACTCTTATTTACCCAATGTCAATCAATTCTTCTGATTTTTCCTCTTTGAATGTTAGCACCTATTTGACGACATTCAAGGATGATTGCTCTAAAAAATACTTAAAATATACATAAATGAAATCTTGAGTTGTTATAAGGAAATATTAACAATTCATACTCACAAACTTTGAAATCAACAATTTTCTTCCTTGCCATCCTATTTTATGTGATGAATGAATTCCGTCTTGTTTTCTTTTCTACAAGAAAATACTTGAAAATTAATATCTAATGTTAAATAAAAATTTTGTATGTACAAAGTGAGTCATAATTACATACATTTGAAGCACGCAATTGTTGATATGGCTCCTCCTAGGATGCAATTATGTCCATTTCATTGACCATCTCCTTATACACTTTTTTGGACATTGCTACTAGCATGTTTCACATATCAATGGGTTGATCATTTGGGATTTTCATGATAGAAGTAATAAACTATTTTTATAATGATATATGAAAACTAAAAATAAAAAAATTTGATATGAATAGATGAACGGTTTGTAGTAATATATACAGATAATTCTTGAAAATAAATTTAAACAATTAGGAATAATACCTTTTGAATGATTCTTTGTTATTAGTGTTTGTTTTTTCTATTGCAAGTCTGATATGTCTCATTGACCATTTCTTTGGAAATGATTCATTAAATTTAGATATAATTTCGTTCTTAGAATCATTATATTTATTTTTGTATTGTAAGTGGAAAGTATGTCTATACATTCATTCCACTAGATCCCTCATAGTTCTGTAAAATTTTTCCCCATTTCATTAAGCTCCAACACCATTCTATAGGAGCTAAGGACTGATTCATCATCATTTACATGTTCTATAATTTTTCGTTTCTTACAACAACATTTATATTTTCCTTCATTGTTTCTCCCTGTAGAACATTAAACATATATGAATTAATCGATTGTTTGAAACATGGTATCTAATATTCTTAAGTATATTATTAATAAAAATTCAAAAAAAAACTCATATTAAATAGGTTTTTTTCATTCACTTGATTCATCATTTTGTAATTTTTCTATTAGGCTTTTACAGTATTCTTCACTTAAATTAGAAATAATCTTATCAACCTTGTTCATTTTCTGGCTTTGCATGACACACAAAAACCAATACATGTTAGTTAAACTTACATATAGTTCAAACATATTAATTTTGTAAGGAATTTATGAAGAACTTTCCTTCTCTATTTTTTTATGTGATATGATTGTATCGATCAATATTTTTTGTTACTTGAAACCTTCTAAGACATTTTTTTATCAATATACAACCTGTAGCTATTAAATATACTCTACAATTAAATCAAATAACTTTAAACAAAAAAGGCTTTGGTAACTGGTGCATTTATCTAAATAAACAAACCAATGCATTTAGAACATTAGACACACTGGGCATTTAATTGTTCAACAACGTAATGGAAAATTATTTTTTAAAATTATTTTTATTTTATTACGATGTGATTTATAAGTATAAACACAACAAAATGATTTAACAATGCTATTTAAAGGAGTCACATTGATGCATTATATTACCCTAAGGGAAATGATTAACAAACTAGCCAAAATAGAGAGTGTTATAATATATCGGTGCATTGTATTACACACAAAGTACTGTTGCATTATATTATAGACGACGCACCATAGAACATATAGTCGTTTTAAAAAAAGGAGAGAGGGCTAGCAGGTTTTTGATCTAATTCAATAATTGACTCCCCCACTTTACATGGCAAATGCCCTATATATTAAGTACAAAAACTCATTAAATCTAAATGCCTAAATTGAAAAATCATAGTTGTGAAGTGGTAGAGGAAGTTAAACCCTTAGGTGAAATTTTACAGGAAGAAGCAAATATTTAAGGTATGTATTGAATTTATTTATTTTTCTCTGAATTTTAATTATCTTCAATAGGAAAGTATTGTAAGAAAATTTACTTCTAAAATCTATGCTCAATTTGTTATTAAATAGGTTTTAATATATCTATATATATATATATATATATATATATATATATATATATATATATATATATAATCTCAATTGTTAACAAATCTAACAGAAATTGTAAAATATTTTAATAGTAAAATTTAAAATTTTTGCTATACAAGGTTTTGAGTGAATCACCATACCTTTCAACTTTTGATCTTTCAAAAAATCCAAAATATTTTGTAGCTCCACAGTGCTCTCACTATACCTCTCTTGCAAATGATCTCTCTTTTAATTAAACCCTATGAGAAATTATAAAAAAAATTATTAGTAAAATAGAAAAACAAAATTTAAATTGTTTACTATGCAAGTTTTTGAGTGAATAAGCATACCTTTAAACTTCGTATCTTGTGAATAGTGATGTTTCTCCAAAGTATTTTGTTGTTGCATAATTTTTGTGGTATGTCTCTGCTGCAGATAACTCATTTGAAAGTTTGGTTAAAATAACAAAATGGTGAATACTTTTTTACTATTTAAAAGACTTTGTCCAATTGGAGTTTGAAAAATCAATTGTGGCTCATTTCTAAATTTCGAAAAGGAAAAAAGAATCACAATTTTTTGTTTCAATTTCTTAGTACATCGGTGCATTTGATAGTCAAGTGCACCTGTGAATTTATATAAAAAGTGCACTCACATTGTCAAGGAACCAAATTTTTTTAATACATTGACATGATACATATCTTTTTTTAAATCCTGAGACAATGTGGTTATTTTTTTTTAACACAACAGTGTGGTTTTTATTTAAAAGCAGCAGTGCGCTAATTTTTATAAGAGCACCAAGTTGGTTAAATTAATTTTTACTTTTTTAAATCGAGAAACAAGTGCATAGCGATGTTGTTTCTTTTTTAAGCACATTGGTGCATTTTTGTAGAAGAGCCCGATATGATAGCATATTTTTTTCAGAATGTTGGAAACCAATATGGTATTATTCGAATTCCCCAGTGCTATTAATTTTTTAAATGCATCAATGTGTTTTTTTTCTGATAAGCTCATCGGTTAGGTTTAAATGCCATCTAAAATTTTATTTCACATTAAATGGCATAATAATCTCAAATTATCCTTTAGGATGCATCCACGTGAGTTAAAATAGTTCATAGTATACATTTTCCACTTAAAGTCACCTTATCCTTGAAAAATAGTTTGAAAACTATATTGAAATTCAGATTGTGTTAGATGGTTTTCGAGATTAATTTTGGACATGCACACAAATTTTTATTTTTGATTTTTTTCAAATGCAAGGTCAAAATATCCATAATATCCAATTATTCAAATTCCAACTTGTTCCATATTGTTGATCTAGGTCTTTCACAAAGTTCTCCATTTCCATCTATAGTAAGTTAAAATTTTATTTATATTTCGATTATCTAATTGAATTTTTTTTAATCTATGTCAATTTGTATAAAAAAATATCCTAAATTGTAGAAACCTGATTCAGAATTGAGTTCAGTGCATAAAATATTACTCCATACTCTCAAAAAAATTGGAAGTTGTTATCAGGAGCAACATATCACAAGTAGATGGTAGATGAAAATGGACAACCTCTTCACCCTACCCAGTTAAACATGAGATCTTCAAGCCGCAATCTCCGACCAACGATGGTAATAATTTTTTGGTATAATGCAATTTCAAAAAACCAATTGCATTTACGTGCTTAGTAATATCATTGTCATTGTACTAATGACATCCAATATTTTTTGAAATTAGGATTCTAGTGATGATGAGCGACCCACCTACCATCCTCCAGAGAACCCTGCTACAATATCAACTCGAGAGAAGATTGCATTAAGGGAAAGAATCAGAGTGGAAGCATATAAAGAATGGTTGAATTAGCCACCTATTCAATTCCCACTATGTATAGATTCACCAATTAGGAATGACTACAAGAATAGTAGTTCTCCATCAAATGTTCGAAATGGAAGAAATAAAATGGAGGTTGGTATGGATGATTACTTACGGGATACGACTTCCATGAAGGAAATATTGTTAGATGCATTCCGTAACGATGATCTACGGGATGATGCTAATATCACGAATACATTGGTCGAAAGCCTAAAATCTGCTTCCACCACCCCTCTCTTTGGACCTAGCCATAAGTGAAAGTCTACTCAGTTGGGGACAACAATGTTGTTGTACAATGTGAAAGCAAAGTCTGGAATGCCAAATGTATGTTTCTTATAAATATTGAGATAATTGACCTCGATGATTGATCAAGTTCCTTATATTTTGTCACATAATCAAATTTATAAATGGTAGATTTTATTAATGTTAAATATCTACATTATAAAAGTATATTCCCCACCAACTGGAGGATATTCAAATATAAGGTTCTTCCTAATAATAATAACTTTTCAAGTAGCTGCGAAGACGAAAATCAATTATTGAAAATGTTTGGTGTTGAGTACATATCATATCATGCATGTCTAAATGATTATATTCTATATAGAGGATAATATCCAAACAAAAAGATATGTTTGAAATGTGGGCATGATAGGTACCAAAGGTTAAAAAAATGGATAAATCACATGGATCTTATCCTAAGATATTGACGCACATGGCTATAATCCCAATGATTCAAAGACTCTTTCATTGCAAAGAATTATATATGTTGTAGGGATGACATGTCTCATCTAGAAGTGAGTCAGGAGTTATGGAAATCCAAACAAATTCAATATTCATTAAGCATATAGAGGATACATGGCCTAAGAAAATAAAGGATGGCATATGAAGTCTACGACTCAACATTATGGAAAATTTTAGGGGCTAATGTTCACCCAGTGGGCTAATTCTCCATGATTTTTCCACAAAAATATTCATCAATTTCAAATTTTATAAAAGACAATTCGCTCAAATTTTAGAATATAAAATTATTTTACCTTAAAAACCACTAGCATTATATAGAGATTATATATAAAATCACTATAAATTTGAAATATCTTACAAATATATCAGTAAACATTTTATAGTTTGCATATTAGGGATTAGTGAGATTCACCAATGTTTTTAAACTTCAAGAAAATTTTCCATCCTTAAAATTTACCTTGCTCAGCATAGCCATGGATGGCATCAACCCGTATTCCCTCCAAAACACCAACTATTATATTTTGACTTTAGTAGTGATCAATAACAATACCCCACCATCCTTGTCCACGAAGAATGAACATCTCTTGTTAGCTCTCATAGTCCCTAGTAGAGGACAAGTTAAGAAAATGGATGTATACTTACAACCATTAGTAGATGAATTGAAGTAATTATGGGAATGGAGACTTGTGTACAACATATCAAGACCCATCGCGACAAAGAGGATTTTTACGTTCGATAGAATATGTGATTACACAATACATGATTATCTCGGATTAGGATTTTTATCTGGTAAATTACATTCTTATTGATTTTTTTGGTAAAATTATTGTTTCACATATAAATTTAATTTGTTGCAATTGTTCAAATATTCATGGTAGCTAAAATGTTGTTCTATATACAATAATTTTGCAGGCCTTTTAGAAAAAGGGTATCATGGATGTGAATGTTGTGGACATTCTTTGAAGGTTAGGTGGTCTGACCACCTACGAAAGCCACTATATGACTACTCTAAGGTATTCCTCCTAGAAGAACACCCTTATAGAAGAGAAATATCCTCTTTAAATTGTAAACCAACAAGAACCCAAAGGTCTGCAATAATGACATCAACTGAATGTCTTAGAGAATATGAGAGAAATAAGGAGAAGGAGTTTGCATAAATGTTTGATTCAAATGGGGAGCCTGTGCTCATTGATCTAGAATTCTTCGATACCTATGTTGAGAGATTTCCCATTGGGACGAAAAGAAAATTTGTCTTTTACGAGCTCCCATATTTGGAGCATCTTAATATTTCCAACTTACTAGATCCCATGGATATATTAAAAATTGTTTCTTCTTATTTATGGAGGAACATATCATCAAAATAAGTTGACACATTGGTTGTTAGGAGAGATATTATTTCTTCAAAAACTAAAAGGAAACATTGGTCAAGACACTAAACTCGAGGAGTGGTTGGTCCCTCTTCATCTTTCAAAGAAGGTGATGTCCCATTGACTTAAAAAAAAGATGATCATTCATTTGAAAAGGAAGTTATAATGAGTGAGGGTTCCTTCTTTATATGGGTATTCACTACAACACTTCTTCACTGTGGAATATCGTTTGTAGGGGTTGAAATCACATGATCATTTGAAACTTCTAAGAGTATGTATGTCAAAAACATGATTTTATTATTTTTTTGTTTTTGTTTTGTGTAATGGGATATTTTATAATTAATTTTTGTATAGTGTGCTATTTAATATGGAATGTCATTATCCTCTGCATTGGCATGGGTGTGTGAACCATGACTTCCCCCAAGACTCACAATGTGCCATATCTAAATTATATGAATTTGTATATTGGATCACATCAAAGGAGATTCATATGGCTAGCATTCCATGGTGGCATCAAGAGAAGCCTAAGATTATTTATATGTTTGAGAAGGAGCTACCAATGAGTTTCACAGACTTTAAGTTTCATCTTCTAATTCACTTAGTAGACAAGGTTAAATTAGTTGCAGTGATTTATTATCATTAGATGATCTTCTTAGAGACATACAAGAAGAAATTTAAATGTTTTACTTGAAAAAGAGCAAAAATTGACGGGTATATAATATTGGGGTATATATCATGTGAGTATTTCTATTATTATAGTAAGTACATCAAGCAGATTGACAACATACCAACTGCAACAATTTGGGATGAGAAAAGGGATGAAGACTATAACAACATTGGTTAAAAATCCATGTAAAATATATAAGACCATAGTCATGGGAAAATATTCCAAGCTAAATGGTGGGAAAAACATCCTAGTGGGTGTTCATTTTAGTTATTATTGCTAGGGAAATTAGCAAATGAAATTGTAAAGGCTTTGGAAAGGCATGAGGCAATTATTTGGATTTACTTATGAAAATAATCGAAATTAGGAGAAAACGAAGGTGAAAGGTCACAAGTTGCGTTTGAGGACGAAATTGAAGGAAAATAATGGTAAATGAAGAAAATTAAGACCTAATTGATAAAAAGGATTCTGAGGATGAGTTGGAAAAATTCGCCAGTTCGATTTTGGAGCTCTCTCAATAATCTCGATATCTCTCTCTCACTCTTGGACACCTAGAGTTTTCGTGGAGCACTTGGCATTGGAGTAGGAAAGGTAAAAGAAGGCAAGAAGGAGGGAGAAAGGAAGGAAGAGCATGATCAAAAAGCTACAACAAGATTCTTTGTAGGTATTGATTTTCATGTGTGATTTCATTGCTAGATTTGGCATGCATGGTATTTGATGTGGTTCTTTTCTGTCATGGCATGGGTTTTTCCATGTGTGAGAGTGTTTTCAACCTAGCATTGCCATTTTTGAATAGCCATGATGATATGGGTTCTCATAGTTCCGTAGACCAGGATTGCCAGATGGTTTCAAAGCTGAGTGAGGTGGATCTCCAAAATGATAAACACATGGAATAGTGGTCCCTCAACTGTACTGTCGATCATGGTAAAGTCAATAGCCTAGTAACCCTTGAGTCAGATTGTGGGTTTCCGTAAGGCAACAATTGTGTGCCTCAGTGGGCCTACGAATCCTTGTCAGTGAATGGCGAGATATATGGTAAAGCCAAGAGGTCGATTGCTCTTCATTGGGCCTAGTAGTCCCGGGATGGGATGTACGGTAAAGCATGGAGAGTGGGTTTTGGTGTAGGGCCTAGTGATTCCTAGATCATATTTTGAATTACGGTAAATCCTAAGAGACTAGGAGGCACTAAAATTCCTCACAGTGTAGGTGGAGAACTCCGGTAGCATCCATGCTTGTTTGGTTCTTTTGGCTTCAGTCCCACATTCATGCTCCGAATATGGCACATGGGTGATTGGCTGAAAAGAGATTTGGCTTAGCCAATATATGGTCAGGTGGAACATGGTAGTCCCATCCACGGTTCGTTTCTACATTCATTAGTGAGAAATTCATTCCCTTCGATTTTCATGTGTAAATGTATTGGTTTATATGTGGATTATATGGTTGATGTATTCATGGTATTTTTGTTATTATGCTACTAGTTATGAGCATGTAATTTGACAGTGATGATGTATGGATCTACTCATGTTTATATTTGTAAAAAAATAAAAAATTTATCTATGACGTAATAAATGTTAATGCAACAAATGATATAAAGGAACACTAATTCTTAGTGACTGCTTGATGAGTATGAGACACCTATGCTTAAATATATTGTTTACACATGTAGATTGCATTGATGCCAAGTGTTTGATAGAATTTTAGTCCCAGTTGGGATGGTCAGGTCTAGTCTTGGAGTTAGTTTTTGGTATGTTAGTCTTGTCTTCATGTGTTTAATGGCTTCCTTAAGTTACAACAAGTTATGCGCAGTGGCCGAAATTATGGGCTTGAGAAGTGCCTTAAATCCTGCAGCCTATGGCACAAGTCTGCCTGAAAGAGTCCCTGAATGTAGGCATGCAAGCTTGTGGGAGCATGCAGAGCTCTCTAGATGCTGGCATGCCCATAGCATGGGAGTGTCCAGAGGGACCCAGGGGCATGATACTTGTGTGGTTGGGATGGCTCCTAGGAGTGTTGTTGTTGATGTGGGAGGTATGCATGATGTGTTTCCATGGATTTCACTTCTTTAAGATCACCTAGGATTTGAATCATATCATAGTAGGTTCTCGTTACATGTTTACCCTGTTTGGCTGGTTACTTGGGTGGATGTGGGAGGAGGGTTTTATAGAGTGGTATGAGAGTGGATTGCACTCTCTTTGGGTCATATATGATACAACAGAGTGGTATCAAACCATGGTTCACCCCTTAGACTGGATGGGTGATGTGTTGGTCATGCATTTATGACAGTTTCATATGTGTTACTTATGCTTGTCATCCATGTGGATGTTGCATTTACATTGTGTCAATCGTGGTTGTAGTGATGTCGCCATGTGAAGGTTGAGGGCACTGTTGTGGGATGTCTCATCATGAGTGTATGGTTTTATATGAGTTTCTTATGCATGTATGGTAGGTTAGACATGCATTGTGAGGCCATTGTATGCAATTAGGTCATCATGATGTTGTTGTTTGTTATGATGATGATGTGTTGGCTGAGATAGAGAAAGAGATGCAGATCATTAAAGTGAAGTTTCAACACTAGACTTTGGGGTAAGAGAAGTTTGTCATACATGTATTGTATATTTGGCATGCAGGTATGTTAGTTAATGTATTTTTATATGAATTAGGGTTATATACATTAGGTTTATGTATATGTCTATTCATGTTATGGTTACATACATGATAGATGCTAGTCGATTAGTGTAGTCATATGCACATGTGTCACATAGTCATGAGTGGTAGTAACATGTGGTTGTATGCATTTATCTTGTTGTTTTATGTTAGCTAACATGATCATTATGTTATATGTTGTTGATGAGTATGTTATAGGTTAAATTATTGATGTTATATGATAGTTAGCTTGATGATTAGGTTATATGTTTTTGATGAGCATGATGTATAACTTGATGTTGTTATATGCTAGTAACTTGATGATTAAGGTTATTACATTAATATATTGATGTTATATGTATCATGGTAAATTGGATTGATCTTTGCATATTTTTAGGGTTATGACATTCAGGTATGATTCAAGTTATTTGTGACATTGTGTTGTACTAATCTAGATTGTTCGTACATATGTGATTGCTATGCATAAATGACAAATTTTTATGAGTTTATGATGTGAACATGTTGGCTAGTGAATATTGTGGATATCATCACCTTATTTATTTTTGAGTTGATATGTCGTGAATTTATAGCATGCTAATCTGGATTGATTGTGGAGACAAGATAGCCTCCCCTGAGATACATTAAGGTATGAACTTGCTTATGTCATTTACTTTGTGCTTGAATGTTTGATTGTGTCATCTATTTGGTGTTTGAGTGTTTGATGTCTATTATGTCATCTAATTTATTTATCTAACATGGTATGTTTGCAATTTGTTTGAATGTTCGATTTATTGCATGATATGAGTATGTGTTTGCATAAAGAAATGATCTTGTTTTAGATGATTGTACTAACACGTATGTGTAGAGGCAATTGATGACAGATGTGTACTTAGGTGTAGTAGGTGATATTTGTAGAATTATGTCTAATGACTATGAGTTGACTATGGATTATGGCGTGATTGTTGACCTTGGTAAAGATTGATTTCAAATTGATAGATATGATTGTCTTGATATTTGGAACATGTGGTTGACATGTCTAAATAGTTGCAGGAAACATGCTTGGTATTAGCGTGACCAGGTAACAATTGATGTTTTTATATAACTAAAAATTGGGTGATGTGACAGTACATAGTAAGCCTCGATTGCGACAAGGTAAAATGGTAAAGGAAAGGAATTGGGAAAGAATTCCTTTGGCTATGTTTCGAAACCTTAATCTAAAACAAATGAGTGCTTTTCATACATGAAGTCTCCTTAACTGTGAGTTTTTCTAACATTATGTGGATATGTGCTATATTTGTGGACATGTATTTGACAGGAATAACAACTAGTTCTAGCTATGGCTATATTTGTCAAAGGAGTGGAATCCCTTGAGAGATGGCAATGATGTGTTCAGTTGCAAGCAAGGTGCTTGGAACAACAAGGTAAGGTAATTGGTGTGTTGTTATGTTTATTTATGCGTTGACAATTATGTGTTTATGGAAATATGATGCAGGGGATTGCATGAAAAAGAGAATTCCATGAAATTCTAAAGAAGGCTAAGGTTGAGATTTCATTTGGAAACACTGGGAACCTTGGGGATTGAGTCACAATGTTTGTTTCTAGTCTTGTGTTTTTGGTCCTTTGTGATTTTTTGTGCTTGATTGCGGATTTGTTTATGTATTTGGTATGACCATACCTCTTTGTTTGTGGTGTCATATTGTTATTTATTCATGGTTTTTTTGTTGTTTGTTTCGTTTCTTTCATTTTATGTTTTGAGAGTCTTGAGAATTGGTTCAGAAAGATGAAATTTAACAGGGTTCGAGTAGAACTGAATGAAACCTAGTAGGTATTGTAAGATCTAAATGAAGCTTAGTGCATAAGTAAGGGAAGTTGAAGGTAATAATATGAAGGGCAGTTGGATTGGTTAGGTAAATTAGTGTAAATGGATAGTGGAAGTATAATCATGAGAGAAGTAATAGGAAAGGTGAAGTAAATGAATTTGAGGCGTCAAATGCCTTGGTTATTTTGGGAACAATTGTTCTCAATGTTGTGCATGGTGTGTACAAATAAAGGGAGTTCTCTTAACCTTGACCTTATGCTATTTGGTAATTATGTTATGATCATGATTATGTTGATGTTTATATATGTATACATGCATGTATGTATGTATGTATGTATGTCGTTGTTGACAGGGTTGTCATAGATCATGGTTGTTTAATGCTAATGTTTATATGTATATATGTTTGCATGTATGTCATTGTCTGATAGGATCACGATTTTTTTATGCTAATGTTTATGTATATCTATGTATGTGTTACACTAAAAAATGTCACCTTGACTACTTACAGTTAGTATGGCTCAAATCAACAGTCATGCTACCCTCTTAGGCAAGTCTCATGCCTCTGTTATCCATCTCAAACTCAAAGAAGAGAGAAAGTCTTGTAAAAACTATGTTTATCTCTGGGGTCGCAGGTTCTCTCTAGCCTTACCTGCGGGGACGCGGACCATGTTCACAAAATCTGCGTCCATGGACGCTCTGTATGTTAAGGGACAGGTGCGTCCCTCTGTAAAAGGCAAAATGCGCGAGTTTTATCTTGAAAAAGTTACTTGTGGTTACTTCTAGAACATTCTAGAGGTCGGTTTGATGAAATGGATGCGCCTCCAGTTGGTTCATGTATCTCTATTAAGGGGGAGCTTATCCCATCAATAAGGGAGCTATCCCACCCATAGAGGGGGATGATCCCATTGATAGTGGACCTGAATAACCTCTTTACAGCACTATAAATAAAGGCATTGAGCCAGAAGGAGAGGAGGTTGGAGCTATACATTTTCTTTGGGTAAATGCTGCAGGATTTAGGTCTTCCATTAGAGCCTTTGTGAGGAGAGATTGTCTTCACTTGATTCTACTTGGGAGAGGGTGAGCTTTGTCAAAGTAGAGGAAAACCCTTGATGGACCCTGGGAGGAACTTGCACAACACCAAGGCCAGGTTGTAAGAGTTTCTTTGTTTCGTTATTAATACAAACTGGTTTATTTTTCTCAATAGCTTGTGTTAATGAGTTATTTCATGTGTTCCTTGGTCTGCATGTTGAATATATGTTTTATTATATGAAATGCAAGTGCTTGGTAATTGTTTGATTGTTTGTGGTTGCAGGAATTGACTTGAAGGAGGAGCTCATCCGGATCGTCAAGAACGGACTTCAACAACAGCGTTTTGGAATAAGGTAAGCCTAAACACTTGTAGTTTTCATGTTGTAAAAGGTGTATTTAGAGAAAGATCACTCCATTTTGTCTTGTTTGTCATTAGAATGTCTTAGACTTCTAGGAAGGTCAGTCGTGTCCGCACCCTTGACAGATTCCGTGTGACAAATTGGCGACTCCGCTGGGGAATCCATTAATGAGAGTCTTTTCCTTTATATGAACTTTGCTTTGAGAAAATCATTTTTATTTTCTGGTTTTTGACTGTGAGAATTAGTATTTGGGTGGCTTAGCTTTAGATTTAGTTAGATTTGGTTTTTCTTCATTTTTCCAGACGGACGCACCCTCTTAGTACTGCACAGTGCGTCTTTGGACGCGCTGTTGCCGTCTGCACAGAGCGGGGCCGCACCTGTGACAACGGGTTGCCTGCGTCTTCCTGTAAAACTTAAGAAAATTCCATTTTTGCTTTAAATTGCTTTTAGATTTTGTTTTTCCTTAGTGTTTTCTGCCCAGATCCTTTAGTACCCTGTCAAGAATTTTCACCTAAACTAGTTTTGTGAGCTTTGAGTGTTTTAGTGGTTTTCAACGAAGTTTAGACCTAGGGTTTGATTTTTGGAAGGCTTTGTAGTGACTTTGATAGTAGAAAGTTGTCCAGCCTTAGATCTCTCTGGTTAGTCAACCTTCTTAGAAGTCGGGCCTGTCGTAAAGTCTCCTTTTGTGAGCAACTTGCCATTTGAGTTGTTTTGGGTCAAATTTCGAATTACTTGTTTATAAAGTATTGATTTCCATTTTACAAAAAGAACAAAAAGATTAGAGTTTTGTTTTGGCTAGTTTTTGATTCTGCAATAAGCTAGTCCTTGATTTGATTGTGATCAAGTAAAACACCTTAGAAATAATCATTGTTAGTTTTGGCCTCGTTAAGATTGCTTAGAGTAAATTTGCCTTTAGTTTGCTTATGAGTGCATTTTCATAGATTTTAAGAGTTGTTAAGATTGATTTTTGGTTACATTAGATTTACTTTTTTATTAAAAGAAAAATACAAAAACATCTTCTTAAAAAGTCTTGTTTCAAGTAGCTTTTTGTTTTCGAAAGAAGAAAAGAGTTTTTTCGTGCATGTAAAGAGAGGTTATGTTTTTATGCTTGGAAAAGAAAAACGAATTGTTTCTTTGATTGTCTTCAATTAAGAAGTTGCTTTTATAAAGATTGCATTCTCTCAACTTTTTAGTTAAGCAATTCATCGAAAAAGTAAAGTAGTGGATAAATCATTCTAGGTGCATTTTGTAGTGGTTTCGAGTCGAGTCAACACACCACTAGTTTCACTTCCATCACCTTTTGACTTAAGAAACAACCTTAAAAGTAACGCTTAAATTAAAATCAATCTAGTAATCTTTATTTTTCTAGGGCTCTGAAGCACCAACATAGCTTAGGCTAGGGTCTTGGAGTAGGTGAGTACTTAACTCTCCAAGACTACAAAACCAAACAGATAGTCTATCTTGAGTAGAACAAATCCAATTGTTTCAGTTACATTCTGGGAAAGCTCCTCTTAAAGGAGAAACACGAGCTCGTGTCCGAACCAGTGAGGGGATCATTCCTCCCTCGTTGGGAACGACGCCAGGCAGTACGTATTACAAACGGTAAACCTCGGATTAACCATTGTCGAGGAGCCAGGGGTCACTTATCGGTAAACCTTGGATTGTTGTCAAGGAGCCGGTAAGGGGATTGGAGCTTGCTACTCTGCCCTTGCGTGCTGTCGGAGTTTAGACTGTTCCCCCAGGTGTAATTGTTGTGATTGGTAACCTTAGTGGCCATAATATCTAGGATTCTACCCAAGGTGACGGTGGAGGGAAGGTCCCACTGTACCTGGAGCAGACGTCGGTTATACTCACTTGGATTTTCTGGGGGGTTCGCTTCACTTCGAGACGGTTAAAGTGGAGGAACTTGGTCCAGTCTATTCATTAAGCAGGTTGCCGGGGTAACTGTTCCACCCACTATTTCTGTACTGAATCCTGCGAGGTTGGGCCTAATCACCAACTAGCGTTTTTGGTCCGGAAGACTACTGTTTGTGTGTGGTTTGACGCTCTAGATTATTTAGGCGTGTGCTTCAAATTTGATTGGTTCTTTAGAAGACTTTAGGTGGTTTGATTTGAAATTTTTTACTTTGTTTTCGTGTGTTGTAGTTAAAATCTTTAATTGTGGCGGAATTACCGAGAAGGTCCCGTCGAATTGCGGGCCAGTCTCCTGAAGTTGTTTCTGTGGCCGAATTGTTGAGAAGATCCCGTAGACTTAGGGGATCCCCTCCTCGAGACGACCCAGGTAATTTAGAAGGGTTAAAGGTCCTTGTAACTCCTCCTAGTGGCAGTAGAGTAGGATCACCTGAAGAAGGAGAATCTTCCTTGGTAGTCCATCCAGATTACCAAAGTTTAGAAACAGGTTACAATCCCGAAGCTGTTACAGTTTCCGAGCTTGCTGGTAGTTTTTCATCTGCCAGTGAAACAGGCGAAGAACCTGAAATTTCAGAACCTGTTACTCCAACTCCTAGTGTTCCTGATTCACCAAGAATAGAAAGAATTATCACCGAAAATCTTCCTGTTGGATTAATTGCTATAGAAGAACTTGTTCCAGAGGAAGAAATAGGCGTTTCTGATTCTGAAGATCTAATTACCCTTGATCTAAGGGAGCGTGAATCCATCTTTTACAGTCCTCCTAGAAGTGAATCTTGGTACCTTGCATTAACCAATTTTTTAGACAACTCAGTAGGTTTTTCTACACCTCGTACTCCGGTTCCACCTAGAGGAATTCATTCTCCTGTAAATATGTCTGGTCAGTCATCTGTGTTTTCACAAAGTCCTGAATCATTTTTACATGGCGGTCCTTCTGTTCCTACTGGGTATCAATCACTTTCTGGTACCTTTGCGGGAGCATCTCCTCAACCTGTTGATCATGGGTTATTAGTTGGAAACAGTGGTAATGTACCATTGAGTATAGGTGAAGTTTATATGATGTCAGGTTCAACTCCCATTAACCAACCTCAAGGTGGCCAATTACCGCCTGGGGGGCAACCTTCGTTAATGCCTGGGGGGCAACCTCAAGGTACTTCATTCGTGACTGGGGGGCAACCTCAAGGGTATCAACCCCAAGGGTATCAACCCCAGCCTCAATATGTACCCCAAAGTCAACCTCAGTATCAGTATCAACCTCAAGGATGGCAACCTCAAGGATGGCAACCCCAAGGGTATCAACCCCAAGGGTATCAACCTCAAGGATACCAACCTCAAGGTCAAGGTCAACCCCAGTATTCGTATTTACCTCAAGGTTATCAACCTACGGGTCAATACCCTGGTCAAGGTTATCAACCACCTCAAGGGCAATCATATGGGACTGCACCTTACAGTTATCAACCCTATCCTCAATACGGCTATGGATCTCAGTATCCTCAACCTGTTACGAGTCAATACCCTGGAATGTTAACATGGGATCCGTCACAGGGTCAACAGATGTCGCAACCAAGTATACAGTCGGTACCTCAAGCAGGACAACCTGCAGTTCCTGGTCCACCCCAGCAACCGCAACCTGTCCAGTCAAGTGTTCAGACCCCTGTAACTTCTGTAGTTACTCAGCCGCCAATTGCACCTAGTACTCCACCTCACACGGCTGCAGCAACTACCGCTTCATCTACCATGCTTACTTCTGGAGTATCGGCAGCTCCGGTTTCTACTGTCCCTGTAACCACTCCTCAGACATCTGTACCGTTGTCTGGACCCACGGTTCAAACCACAGTCCAGATGCCTGCAGGCCAACCTGGTACAAGTACGGTTGTTACTACTCAACCTCAATTTGTTCAACCTCCGTACCAGGGACAGTATCAACCTGGGCAAGCTGCCCAACAACCGGTTTACCAGTATCAACCGTATCCTGGGTACACTTATCAACCACCTCAGCAACCCCAGTACGGTCCGGTTAATCCTGGTTTTCCAGGAGGATATAATATCCCCAATGCGACTCCTGTTCCTAGTTATCCTGGATATCCTCCTCCTGGGGCTGGTATTGTGACTCAGAGTTTTAGAGATCCTAACCGGCAGTTACCATTTATTGCAACTTTAGATTTACCCGACTTGACGCGCCTAACGAACGATCCAATTCAATATCTTCCGTTCTGGCCGCCAATGCCAAATAAGTTGCCCAGCGATATACCCAAGTTCGAAGGTAAGTCTGGAGAGGATCCGTCTAATCACGTGATGACTTACCACCTCTGGTGTGCATCAAATTCCATCTCAGATGATTCCATCCGCTTACGTCTTTTCCAGCGTACACTCATTGGTCTCGCAGCCAAGTGGTACATTGAGTTACCACGGGCCTCTTTTTACAACTTTAGCCAGTTAGCTACCTCGTTCTTAACTCATTTTCAGTTACCAGTCAGATACGATAATGGTACAGAATTATTAACTTCGCTAAAACAATCGACATCCACGTACATTTCTGATCACATCCATGAGTGGAGACGTCGAAGAAGATTAGTGAAAGTTTTTATCCCGGACCAAATCTTAGCTGAATGGTTTGTCAAATCATTATTACCAAGAATTACTGAAGATGTAGCTAAGGCCGGAGTAGTTACTGAGGAGCAAGTCATTGCTCAGGCACAATACCTTGACTTAGTTTACACTCAGTCGGGTACGTTACACGAGAAAATTCCGGATCTTCCAAAGTCAAACCAAATCGCTGCTGCTCCTTCGGGATCTCATGCCGCTGATGGTATGATCGGTATCGTGACTACGAAGAGTAAGAAGAAGTCTTCCAAGACCTCCAATACTCCAATTATCACTTTGCCTGATTCTCCGACAGGAGAGTCTTCTCCTCCTGAACTTACCGCCGACATTCACGCTGTAGAGTCATCTACGGCCAAATCCAAAAACGGTGGAAAGAAGAAAGGAAAGAAGAAGGCTAAAGCAGACAAGGCTCCAAAGGAGAAAACGGAAAAGTCGGAAACCAATGACGAAAAACGCAAACCTCGATATCCTTGTCTTATTTGTGAAGAAGATCATTTTACGAGAGACTGCCCTCATCGGGCCGAGGTAGTGAAAATAGTCAAAGGTTCTCCCACTCCTGCTGTGTTAAAAAATCCATTTCCAGAGCAGGAGAATAAGATGATAGGTTCTTCTTCGAATGCCAGTGAAGAACCCATTTTGATGATGTCTCATGTCAGGATTGCGACTCGATCGCAAGATTATGGTAGTAAGGCTCCTGTTGATGGTAAGGAAGCAGAATCTTCTCACTCTAACCCATCAACCTCAGCTCCTGGTTCCGATCCACTACAGATCGAAAAACCTAACCCAGACTTAGTGATTAAGCCGCCCGCCAAGGGTGTACTTCGAAGGTCTGCTTTCAATCCACATGCGAGAGCAGCCCAGAATTACAACATTGTTGAAGACTTAGCTGTTTCACCTTCAGCAATGTCGGCACTCGAAGTGCTGCAATCATGTCCAGCGCAACGAAAATTGCTTTTGTCGGCTATTGGAGCTGTCGATGTTCAGGACCCGAACCTAATGATCTTTGATCTAGAAAGTAGTACACCGCGTCTCCCCCATCAAATGGCTTTCCAAATTCCAGTGATAGTCAAAAACAGGCCTATTCATCGGACTGTGATTGATGAGGGAGCTTCTACGTGTATTATGTCGATTCAATGTTGGAGATCGCTTGGTTCTCCTTCGTTGAACCAATCCCCCACCATCCTTAAGGCCTTTGATGGCCGTGGGTTCCGTCCGTTTGGTATTCTACAAGAATTGCCTATAGGGGTCGAAGGTAAAACCGTTAGTCTGGATGTGGAAGTGGTTGATGCCCCTCTAGACTACAACCTTCTTTTGGGTCGAAGTTGGTCATATGCTATGACAGCGGTCGTTTCATCGGTCTTCAGAGTCATTAAGTTTCCACATAACGGTAAGATCGTGACTATTGATCAGCTGACATACTTTTCATCCGACCCAACCTCTTTAGAAACTATCCAGCATGTTGGTAAAACGACAATCCCTTATAGGGACATTGGTGTAGGTTTAGTTAAGGATTCCGGTTTACTGGGAACTTTTCCTCTCCCTCCACTCAATGCAGACCCTTCGTTCGCAACAATTCATATGATCACGTCAGAAAACATTATTTATGATGATCCTTGGTATGTTCCCTCTGACTCTGAGCTAGACTCACTCGGTGATGTTATGCCGTTGAGTCCGTATGAGATTGCTTATGAAGCTCTTATGTCTTTTACCGACTTTCATTCAACCGACCAAATGAATGTGGTCAGTGAAGAGTCACTTTTCACCTCACCCTTAGAACGGATAACGTTTCCCGAAGAAGTGTCATCTGACGAACAACTTCGCGAAATCCTAAGTGTAGATGATCTACCATGGGAAGATCTCCATCACAGATCTTCGTTTTTACCTAAGGATGATGCATTTGAAAATGATTTTTCATCTATCTTTACCGCTGAATATGTCAAAGACGCTCAGGATCCAACGAAACATTCTGATTCAGAGCTGAATTTAGGGAATATTTCTCGTACTATTCCCATTGATATTTCAGTGAAGCCCGGAATCGAGGAGAACATTCATATAGGTGCCGCATGTACTGAAGAAGAAATCCAAACTTACAAGGCCCTATTCCAAGAATTCCGCGACGTGTTTGCCTGGTCTTACGAGGAAATGCCGGGAATTGATCCTGCCATTGTTGTTCATGAAATCAAAACCTACCCGGATGCTAAACCCATTCGGCAACGGTTGCGTCAGATTCACCCTCGAAAAGCGGCTGCGATTAAAGCAGAAGTCGAAAAGCTGTTGAAAGCAGGTTTCATTTATCCGATCCCGTTAACGGATTGGGTATCGAATATTGTTCCCGTCAATAAAAAACAAGGAACAATAAGAATCTGTATCGACTATAGGGATATCAATCGAGCTTGTCCAAAAGACAACTATCCTACGCCTTATATCGATCAAATCATTGATGATTGTGCCGGAAGTGAGATGTTTTCCTTCATGGATGGTTTCTCAGGCTATAATCAAATCAATATTCTACCTGCCGATCAACCAAAAACGGCATTCATTTGTCCATGGGGGACATTTGCTTATTGCAAATTACCTTTTGGACTTAAGAATGCCGGGGCCACTTTTCAACGGGCGATGTCTTATGCATTTCATGACATCAAGCACATTGTGCAACCCTATCTCGATGATTTGCCTGCTCATTCTTTACAACGAGCTGATCACCTTGTCCACCTACGAGCAATCTTTATGAGGTGTAGGCATTATCGAATTCGGTTGAATCCCCACAAGTGTGTTTTCTGTATAGAAACAGGTCGATTGCTGGGATTTGTTGTTTCAAAAGCCGGCATTCGCGTCGATCCCTCGAAAGTCGAGGCTATCATCAAATTGCCTCCTCCTTCGAGTTTGCGCCAACTCCAAAGTTTGCAAGGGAAAGCGAACTTTTTACGCCGATTCATCCCAAACTACGCCGAGGTCACTAAAGGTTTTACACGGTTGTTGAAACAGAACGCACAATTCTTTTGGGACGAGATTGCCCAACAATCTTTTGATGCACTAAAACACGCGTTGACCCATGCACCGTTATTGCATCCTCCCAACTACAACCAGGACTACTTCTTATACCTCGCAGCTTCGCATTCCACCATTGGAATGGTGTTAGTTCAAGAAGATGAATTCAAAGCAGAGCATGTGATATATTATCTTAGTAGAACCTTAAATCCCACTGAGTTAAAATATTCGCATGTGGAGAAATTGGCCCTGGCAGCCGTTCAAGCTGTCCAGCGTTTTCGTCACTACATTCTTCTCCGCAAGACTACAGTTATTTCGGATTGCAACCCTATGATTTATATTTTGACAAAACAACTGCTAGGGGGCAAGTACTCTAAATGGATTGTTATCCTGCAAGAGTTCGACTTGGAGTTCGAGAAGTCCAAGTCTAAGAAATCTTTAGTTTTTGCGGAATTGATGTGTGATTTCCCGAGTGCTGACACAGAGACTGTGGCAGAGGAGTCCATTGTGGACGAATCTTTGTTTCTTATTAGCACTTTAGATCCGTGGTATGGGGATATAATCATCTATCTCCAAACCCAAACCTTTCGGCCTGAAGCTTCCAAGGAAGACCGTCGAAAAATTCGGTTTCGATCCCAGCAATACAGAATTATTGGAGATACACTTTATCGCCGGGGGGCAGACTTAGTTTTTCGACGTTGTTTAACTCACGAAGAGGCTGAGAGAGTTTTGAATGATTGTCACTCTGGAGCATGTGGCGGTCATATGTCTGGGTATGCCACAGCTCAGAAGGTGTTGCGCGCTGGCTATTTCTGGCCGTCTATGTTTAAAGATTGTATCCTTGCTGTCAGAAAATGCCACAACTGTCAAGTGTTTGATCGAAAGATGCGCGCTCCACCTGCTCCTCTCCACCCTATAATTGCCGCTGGTCCATTCGCCAAATGGGGCATTGACTTTATTACTTGTAACCCTCACTCGGCCGGGGGGCATGCGTATATCATCCTCGCGGTTGATTATTTTACAAAATGGGCCGAGGCGATGCCTACATTCGACGCAAGCGGCAAGACAGCTGCAGTTTTCGTATTCAATCATATCATAACTAGGTTTGGTGTCCCACAAGCAATCATTACTGACCATGGGAGCCATTTTCGAAACGTCATGATGACTGAGCTTACAAGCCAGCTTGGTTTGCGCCACGATAGCTCTACTCCTTATTATCCGCAAGCCAACGGTTTGGTTGAGTCAATCAACAAAGTTCTAGTCATCATGATTCGACGGATCATTGGTATCCATCGAACGAATTGGCATAACATGTTATTTTCGGCGCTATGGGCATATCGAACTTCAGTGAAAAATTCAACAGGTTTCACCCCTTTCCAGCTAGTTTATGGCTTAGAAGCTGTGTTACCTATTGAATGCGAAATCCCATCACTTCAAATGGCTGTCGAATTACTTCCAGCTACTTCCGAAGAGGAGAAACGGTTATTATACTTGGCTAAATTAGATGAGACTCGACGTGACGCTACTTTAGCTATCGAGACTCACGCGAAACGAATGAAAGCTCAGTACGATAAAAATGTAACCCCTCGAAGTTTTTCGGAAGGAGACCTAGTACTATTATATGATCAAGCTAACGATAAGCTAGGTGCCGGAAAATTCGTTCCCATGTGGCATGGGCCCTACATTGTAAAGCGAAAGCTAGCAAAAGGGGCTTATGAGTTAGTTGATTTTGATGGGGACTCTTTGGGTAAACCCAGAAATGGACTTTACCTAAAGAGGTATTATGCTTAAAATGATGGGTATGGAGAAATTTTTAGATAGGTTAGATTTTCTTTCTAGCTAGCAAGTGTGTTAGTTTAGTCAGTGTGCTTAGCTTAGCAAGTGTGGTTTTTCGTCATTATTCTGGCTTATCTTGGTTTTACTCTTGATATTGTAGATGTCGACGCCTCTCCAAACATACATTGGATTTGCTGATGGTGCTTGTCGTAGTACACGGAATATCTCTTCCGCAGCTTGGGTTATCTATTCGCCCTCTGACGAGTTAGTTTCTATGCATGGGGTAAGCCTCGGTCAAACAACGAATAACATTGCAGAATACAGTGCAGTGGTTGAATTATTATCCGAATCTATTTCATTTGGAATTCGACGTTTGATAGTGAGGTTAGATTCTGAACTTGTTGTATTACAGCTTAATAGAGTTTATGCCATTAGAAATCCTGTGTTATTAAGGTTGTTTTTGAGAGTGCGTCTCTTGGAACGTGAATTTGATTACATTGAATATCAACATATTCCAAGGTCTTTGAATACATTAGCAGATGCAATTGCTTCTCGAGTGTTGGACAGACATTTACGATAATCATGCAAGTAAATTTAAAAACATTTCATCACATATGTTAAACAAGATAAGCCGGTAATAGTGATATATATAGATAGAAGTGTGTCAAAAAATATATACATCGTCTTCGATCATAGGTTTAATTACCTTATGATCGGCAAAATGATAGTACACAAAGTCAAAAATGTCACATGTGACTACAAAAGTGACTAGTCAATCACTGGTGGTGCTCTCTGTACGACACCACTGCGCGGGCTACCTTACGCAAAAATCTCCTAAACGGTCCAGGGACCGCGACTACGAAGCGCTGAAGCCTGATAGGAATGTCATCCATAGTAGTCTCAGGTATATCTGCCGTGAGACGCTCTAGATCATGCTCCAACTCAGCTAGTACTTCTGCTGTCGCATCCTGTGGGGCCGGTACCGGTGCAGCTGGATGTAGTCTATCATAAGGCCGGAGGTTGGCTGGACGCTGTGGACCAACATCTGCATTTTGAAAGATTTACTATTAGTTTTGAGACGATATATATAAAAAATACAAAAAATACATAACTAGAAAACTTGTGAAAATAAAAAGTACCTCTGTCGTCCCATTGTTCTCCCTGTGGAAGAACCATGTCCGGATCACCTCTGAAATCCATTCCGGCATACGGAAAGTCCTGTATCACAAAAAGCTGGCCCTCTAACCAGTCAAAATAACTATCTGAGAATCGAACTACTGTCGCGCCCTCGTCAGGATGCCGGGCCATCACCGCAACCCATCGTATCAGCTTTGGCTGCTGGGGACCCAAGATATCAACAGTGAGTTGCTGAGGGATCAGCATTGGAATTCTCTCCAAGGCAAAGCTCACGACTATAGGCCCATATCCAAAAGTCTTTAGTCGTCCGTTCTTTGCCTTGGTCAGTTGGCTCTTCATATGAGCCGACACAGCTTCACACCAGTTGAAAATGGTGCCTTGGTAACAGTCAATTGCCATCCGCATTTGGGATCCGGAAGCAATGTGTAAAGCGGCCGCGCCGCAAATTCTGGTAACCGTGAACGCTATGACTTTGAGTTCCGGCAGAGTGATGTGTTTTATCTCTATGCCTTTTGAATGGTGAGCCCCAGGTGTGCACCAATTCTCGCGGAGACTATCAAGGGATTGGCCACCCGGCCTAGTCCCCGCAAGACTGAGTTGCTCACCTCTGTTTGGCAAGCCAGTGAGAAAGTATACATCCGAGGGCTCTATCTCGAGCTGGTGCCCTCCTATGTAAAAGCATTGTTCTTGTACGTTCCATCGCTCAACCAGCCATTCCAAGAATCTTACCTGGCCCCTCATGCCCGGTATGGTCCAATATTTGTATAATCCGCATGCTCTTAGGGCATCCAGGGAAGGTTGATGATTTATTGCAGCTTCATCTTCCTCTACATGCTCTCTTTCTCTCCAGTCTAACATGATTAATGCCCTGCATATCAAAAATAGCATTAGAAATTAATTTGGGAATTTTTGGTGGTTTTTTGAGAGAGTTGGGGTTTTGAAATGCGCGTTTCTCGGAGGACGCACCCCGGCTTTGTAGCACAGGGCGCCCGGACGCAGCTGGCCTGAAGGCGGGCTGCGTCTTCCGACCGTTTTCCCGTATGAGAAAAAGTCGGGGGACGCAGGTCACCCGAAGGGCACCTGCGTCCGCCGAGAGGCGCATTCCAAAACCAAAACCCCCCCAAAAAATGAAACTAAAACCTAAAAATTGATTCTAAACGGATAGAAATGCAGAGTGGGATGTGTAAAATACCTGGATGAGACGGCGTTCGATTCCAACGGTCAGATTTTCCGCAGCGACCACGGGAAGTTTCTTGTCAAAAGCTCCTTTTTCAACCTCAACAGTGAAACGGTAAAAATGACATGGTAAAAGGTCTTTTTATAGGTTTTTTGGATGAATTAGTTCATTTTTTACCATGAAAAGATGTTTTTGAATGTATTTTTGCCTATTTTAAACAGGTATGAGTAATGTGTCGCTTTTGTGCAGGACAAAGGGATTTCGAGGGAAATTGTAATTTTTCACAAACAAAATTTCAGAGTCATCTTTTAAGCCCTTTTCTGACTCCTAAAACATGAAAAGATCGCCGAGTGTTTCTTTTTCACTCGTTAAAACGGAATTAAAAGACGGTCCCCTTTTAGCTCTTTTCTGACCGCAAAATCAGGAAAAGATTGCCGGGTTTTTGTCGTTTCGAACTCGATAAGGAAATAAAACGACGTGTCCTTGATCGCTTTTTACTTTTCAGGTTAACGACACTATTATGAAAGTACTCCTTGGTCGCAAGATCAAGCGGTTCCCCCAGGTATTATTTTATACTTTTTCGGGCTTGAGGGACACAAATATACGAAAAAGTTCAACGTGGAGTCTCCTTTAGTTTTTTCAGACTCTCTAAAAATGAAAAACGCCGAGTTTCTCCTATACTGGGCTCGTTAAATTTTTACAGTAGAGGACCTGTTCAATTACAAACAGGAACGAACCACTCCTTCCTAGGGTTCGAATTTAAACTAGGTTGGACTCGTCCGAAGGATGAGCTTATAATCAAGCATATGTTATCCTCCTCAAGCTTGTTAAAAATAAAGAGGTACTTGCCAGAAATGGTGGGGGAAAAAAGAGAAGAATGAACCTATTTGTCACCTTTTGTCTCAGAAGAAACTTTATTACCGCTCTTGAACACGACACTTTTCATTCACCTGGGTTGGGAAATCTTTTACCTCACAGTTGACCAAATCACTTTGAAAGTCTTTAACCGGGTTTCAGGGGTTAACTTTGAGTTATACGTCACCAAGCCATCTGTTGTGTCGTTATGTGTTCAAGAGGTCTGCAAGCAAAAACTTTCATCTGCAAAATACTTGTCATCCATTTGACCATCCCTGAGTCAGTCCTTACAGCAACATTTCTTCAACTTGAACAATGATTTCGTGTTGCGGGCTTGCCTGCAACGGGTCGCTTTCTATCGACATCGACACATTATCTAGAAAGATGACTTAGGAATCGACAGTACCTTGAAGTCTGCATGCATCAATGGCAGGTTTCTCGCCTTTGACGTCAGTTTACATCATTGACTTTCGATCAGAGGATTCCGTGAAGTGTTCGACATCAAAACATCTATTCACATTTCACGGGTTGTGCTTGGTACTTTGAGAACCATTGACATTACTGGTGGTTTCTCTCACGCTTGTTAACAGTTTACATCATTGACTGGTAATCAAGTGGTTTCTACCATGTTCGACATCGAATCATTTAATCACATGGTTAGAATCGTACCAATTCGGGAAGTAGAAGTGAAGACCCTGGATCTAGTTTCTACCATCCAGGCTGCGAGGAGTTTTGTATTCATTATCTATGTAGACTAATCATAAACAGATGGCTGCGTCCATACTGTGTCTACAAAAGTCTATAAAAATGATGTACTGCAAGATCATTCCTGTATCAGAATAGTTAGTCCATTAGTTAAAGTTTTGAATCTGAGTATGGGAATGCCTACCTCAGTGATGATATAATCTTATCCATGTATTTTGTGTTGAAAATTGCAGGTTCCAACCAGGCCATCCACAAGGCAATCCTTGAAATGATAAAGCGCTTCACCCTTCCTAGAATTACAAAACCCTATTCTATTCCAGGCTTCGCACTTTAGGGGGCAATCTGTTACACTAAAAAATGTCACCTTGACTACTTACAGTTAGTATGGCTCAAATCAACAGTCATGCTACCCTCTTAGGCAAGTCTCATGCCTCTGTTATCCATCTCAAACTCAAAGAAGAGAGAAAGTCTTGTAAAAACTATGTTTATCTCTGGGGTCGCAGGTTCTCTCTAGCCTTACCTGCGGGGACGCGGACCATGTTCACAAAATCTGCGTCCATGGACGCTCTGTATGTTAAGGGACAGGTGCGTCCCTCTGTAAAAGGCAAAATGCGCGAGTTTTATCTTGAAAAAGTTACTTGTGGTTACTTCTAGAACATTCTAGAGGTCAGTTTGATGAAATGGATGCGCCTCCAGTTGGTTCATGTATCTCTATTAAGGGGGAGCTTATCCCATCAATAAGGGAGCTATCCCACCCATAGAGGGGGATGATCCCATTGATAGTGGACCTGAATAACCTCTTTACAGCACTATAAATAAAGGCATTGAGCCAGAAGGAGAGGAGGTTGGAACTATACATTTTCTTTGGGTAAATGCTGCAGGATTTAGGTTTTCCATTAGAGCCTTTGTGAGGAGAGATTGTCTTCACTTGATTCTACTTGGGAGAGGGTGAGCTTTGTCAAAGTAGAGGAAAACCCTTGATGGACCCTGGGAGGAACTTGCACAACACCAAGGCCAGGTTGTAAGAGTTTCTTTGTTTCGTTATTAATACAAACTGGTTTATTTTTCTCAATAGCTTGTGTTAATGAGTTATTTCATGTGTTCCTTGGTCTGCATGTTGAATATATGTTTTATTATATGAAATGCAAGTGCTTGGTAATTGTTTGATTGTTTGTGGTTGCAGGAATTGACTTGAAGGAGGAGCTCATCCGAATCGTCAAGAACGGACTTCAACAACAGCGTTTTGGAATAAGGTAAGCCTAAACACTTGTAGTTTTCATGTTGTAAAAGGTGTATTTAGAGAAAGATCACTCCATTTTGTCCTGTTTGTCATTAGAATGTCTTAGACTTCTAGGAAGGTCAGTCGTGTCCGCACCCTTGACAGATTCCGTGTGACAGTATGTATCCATGTATCTATGTCACTATCTGACAGGGTCATCCTGGATCATTCTTGTGGAGAATTGATTTCTTATGCAGGTGAAGGGCATGAAGAGGTTCTTGGTCTTACAAGGAATCAATTCAGAAGTGTAGCCCTAACAAATCTATGGGTTTAGTATCATGTGGATATGGATTGATATTATGTTATTATAGTATGCTTATGTTATGGAAAGGCTAGGCCGAGTGATAGATCAACTGAATGAAATCAGTGTAGTCTATGACATGTTGGGACAAGAATTGATAAGATACTGGAAGCAAGGTTTCTTGGTAGAGACAGTGTGGTTTTGGATGTGTGGTAATATTGTTGTGCATATGTTGTATATGTTGCATCTATCATGTTGTACACATGGAGTGTCATGTATATATAGTGTGCGTACATGTTGTTTATGAAATGTTATGTACATGATGGTACAAATAGTGTTGTGTAAATATTTTATATGTAGTGTTAGGTACAGATGATGCTATGTACATGTTGAATATGTGATGCTATGTACATATTGTACTGTGTGCATGATGGATATGTGACATTGCGTGCGTATGGTGTTGTGCACATGTTGGATATGTAGTGCTAGGTATAGATGATGTTATTTACACATTGTATATAAAGTGCTACGTACATATGATCTTGTGTACATGTTTTACATATGGTACTATGTACATATGGTGTTTTGTGCATGACTATGCATGTGGTGATGTGTGCATGTGGTGTCATGTACATGTTGTACATATGGTGTTGTGTGTAGGTGGTGTTGTATACATGTCATTCATATGGTGTTTCATACGTGTGGTTCCGTGTACATGTTGTGCATGTGGTATTGTGCACCCATTGTACAGGTGGTGTGATGTACATGTGGCATTGTGTACATGTTGTGCAGGTGGTGCCGTGTACATGTGATGTTGTGTACATGTTGTACAGGTGGTGTTGTGTATAGGTGGCACGTTGTACCTATTATACATGAGGTATTCATGCACATAGGGTATTATGTGCATGTCATACATGTTGTGTTGTGTACATGGTGTACTACGTATGTGCATTGTGTAGTTGTGGCATCATGACACTTGTATTCATTGTGTTGTATGTTGCGTATGTATACGTATGTGTTGTACATCATGTGTAGGTGTATGTATTGTGTTTTTTTGTAAATTGGATGTAGGAGTATGTATTGCATTGTGTTTTACACTGACTATAGGTGTATGTGTTGTGTGTCAGGCATAGGTGCATGTATTGTGTGGTGTTGTATGCCATGTGTGGTTGTATGTGTGTGATGCACACACTGTGTATATGCATATCATTGAGGAGATGACATTAGGTGTTTGTCATGTGTAGTAGCCGATCTAGAGTGGGTATGGAATAACCACAAAGGTAGAAGCTAAGGATTGATTAAAGGATAAGTATCAATATTTTATTCAGTTTTATTATACATGTGATTTATGATTTTGGTTTATGATGATTACATGTGATCTATGATTATGGTTTATGATGGTTACATGTGATTTATGAGTTTTATCTATGATGGTTATGTTTTTAGCTAATCTTATGTGATATGTTTATTCATGATGATTTGATCAAATAGTTAGTTTGAATTATTGTGTGAGGAAGTAAATAGGATTACAAGTGTACCTTATTGACAAGCTAGTAATGAGGTATGCTGTGAACTTATTTCAATATATTTTGATTCTAATGGAAGTTATGTGCTTGGTACGGGAAGCATCAAAAACATCAGTTGGGTGGTTGAAACTAATAACAAGCATTAGCAACAACAACCAACAAAATTATAACATACAACATTATGTTGGTAAAGAACTTCAAGAGCAGGGCCATTATGGGACACTGACACCCAATAGTGTCCATTTATTTCCATGAGAATTATATGACTGGTATGATGGTTTTGACACAGGTATATGCCTTGGTTGTTGGAACTTTAGATGTGAGGAAGCCATGTCAAGGGATGGATTTCTTTGGATAAGGGATGTGGGGGAACTTGGAATTTGAGTGACTGCATGGAAGGGGGTGACCGGATTTGCCAAGGGACTATATAGCAGAGAAGGGAATGCTAGTGATGGATTTGTTTTGGTCATTAGCATTTCCAAATGGAATAAAATGCACATTAGGAGTGTGCCCTGGAACAATGAGCTGGTAAATGTTTATGGAGACGACAAGTGGTGAAAGATTATAGCACTAAACATTAGATGAATATTTGACCTTGCAGTTGAATCTAGACTTCTTGATAAGGAGTTGAATCCTAGTATGACTTTGGGGGTGGAGGTGTGAGCCTCTAGATTCCCTTCTTGCACATGTAGGCATTATATCCTTTTATTTGTTGGTTGAGAAAATGTGAATATTTGTACATGTGTGTATTACTATAAATACTATATCAAGCTAGATTTATAAAGCTCCATAGACAGTATGATTAGTTATTGGGTGAAAAAAATAGTATGTGTTTATATGTGGTTATTATTGTAAATATCGTAATGAGGTATGTTATAAACTTCTAGTAAACTATATGTTTTTCATGTTTTAGCAGATGTTCATTGTAAATATTATAACGAGCTGTGTTATAAAGTTCCATGGGAAGTATGTTTTCTTTTCAGTATCCTTGTTGGTAATAGGTGTCATTGAACATCAAGGATGGTGTTCCCCTAAGCGTGAGGGTTATGTAACAACCCTAGTTGAAACTCCATGTAAAATATATAAGACTACAGTCACGGGACACGTATTCCAAGATGAGTGGTGGGAAAAACATCCTAGTGGTTGTTCATTTTGGTTATTATGGCTAAGGAAATTGGAAAAGGAAATGGCAAAGGCTTTGGGAAGGCATGAGGAAATTATTGGAATTTATTTATGAAAATAATGGAAATTAGGAGAAAAGGAAGGTGAAAGGTCACAAGTTTCATGTGAGGAGGAAATTGAAGGACACTAATGAAAAATGAAGAAAATACAGGCATAATTGATAAAAAGGCTTCTGAGGATCAGTTGGAAAGATTGGTTAGTTTAGTTTTGGAGTTCTCTCATTATTCTCTCTCTCTCCCCCTCACTCTTGGAAACTCAAGTTTTATTGGAGCGCTTGGCATTAGAGAAGGAAATGAAAAATAAGGCAAGACGAAGGAAGGAACAGGCAAGGAAGAGCAGGATCAAGTAGCTACAACAAGATTCTTTATAGTTATTGATTTCCATGTGTGATTTCCTTGCTATATTAGACATGCATGGTATTGCATCTGGTTCTTTTCTATCATGGCATGGGCTTTTCCAAAGGTGACAATGTTTTCAACCTAGGTCTTCCATTTCTAGATAGATAGGATGAGATGGGTTCTCATCCTTCGATTGAGTTAGATTGCCGAATGCATTTGAAGTTGAGTGGCATGGATCCCCAGAATGATAAACAAACAGCCTAGTGGTCCCTGAACCAGACTGTAGATCACGATATAGCCACTGACTTAGTAACTCTTGAACCAAACTGTGGGTTGTAGTAAAGCCAAGATTGTGTGCCTCGGTGGACCTAGGAATACTTTCTAGTTAATGGCAGGATATACGGTAAAGCAAAGAGGCAGAATGCTCTCCATTAGGGCTTGTATTCTTAGGATGGGATGTACGCTAAAACCTAGATAGTGATCGATAAAGCCTAAATTCCTCACAGTGTAGGTGACAATCTCTGGTAGCATCCATGCTTGTTTGGTTCTTTTGGTTTGAGTCCCACATTCATGCTTGGGATATGGCATGGGGGGAGATTGAGTGAAGAAATATTTGGCTTAACCAATATATGGTCTTGTGGAACACGGTAGTCCCATCCAGGGTTGGATTCTACATTCATTAATGGGAAATTCATTCCCTTGGTTTTTCATGTCTAAATGTACTGGTTTATATGAGGATTTTGTGGCTGATGTATTCATGGTATTTCTATTATTATCATGTTGGTTCTGACCACGTAATCTGACAGTGATGATGTATGTCTCTCCTCATGTTTCTATTTGTAAATGAATAATCAATGTAATGACCTAATAGATGATAATGCAGCAAATGTGATCAAGGTGGATATTGGTGGCCACCAACATATTCCACATTGACCCTCACCATTGTGTCTTATAGTTTTCCAGTTTCCTTAATTGTAGCACAATTTACAATTTTTGGCAGTTTTTTGGGTCTTGAAATTCTAGAGCCATTTTGAGGCCCTAAACGACATTTTTTTGGAAAAATTCCATTCGTGATTTCTAGAGTAATTCTGTCGACAGGTTTATTTCTTGTAAAGATGTTTCCAACGAGGTATCATACGTTTTTGATGGAGATAAATTACCAACTTATGACCTCGAGAAGTTAGTTACCTAACTAACCCCAATGGGGCCCATAAACTCTTAGGTGTTACATCTCCTCGGGTTAGGGTTTTGGTTGTTAGGGTTTTATCTTATTGTTAAATACTAAAAAGGCCCCTGAGCCTCATTGTAACTTAGTTCAGAGGCATGTAGCAACCACATCTCTTCTCAGAGGTAAGCTACTATTACCTGAGCTATCTTACTTCCATTCTGTTTGTAAGCATAGTTCAATATTTTTCTATTAATGAAATGAAGTGTTTTTCTATTGCATCTCTATGTTTATGATTATGTATATAATTTGTAGCGTTACTATTTAAGTTCGTACCAATAGTCTCAGAGCAGTCTGCTCTTTCTATATTTTACTTTGCATGTCCCCAATGAGGTTATGCTATAAGGAGTAAGGGCTCGATTTGGTTGAACCATTGCAGGATCAACCTCACAAAACCCAACGACCTCCCATGGTGGAAGCAAAGAAAGATGAGGCTCAAAAGATCCTTTCAAAATGTTGCTCGAGGAATCCCTCGAGTGATAGAGGGACGCGATGATGAATAACTTTGCCTATATCCTTCGATGGCTACCCACATTCGATGCATATTCATCCAACAATCACTTTGGAGGTGCTACTCCTTTTAAGGTACAAGTTAACTTTGATATTCCCATGTTTGAAGGCTTGATAGGTGCAGACATCATAAATAAAAGGTTAAATCTATTGTAATGATATTTTTCAATTCATGACTTTTCCAATCGAGAAAAGATTACTTTTTCACTTCTCAAAGCTTCCCACATGTTAAGGACTCGTGGGAAACCTACTGTGAACAAAAGGACAAGAGTGAACCCTTGTTGTATTCAACCGTACCTACTTGGAATTCTTTCTGAGATGCCATCAAGGAATAATATTACCTTGTTGATAGATATGAAGATAAATACATAAAGTGGACCACACTACGACAAGAAAGGGACCAAGATGTGGTAGAGTTCACAAATAATTTCCATATCCTTCACATGAAGCTGGGTATCAAGGATATTAAGAGACATATTGCTCGCAAGTATGCATGGATGTGTACATAGGTACATTGAGGATCAGATGGAGTTTTTGGAAATCTCTTCACTCGGCATGACGTATCGGTACGCTGTAAAGATTCAACATAATTTTAAACAAGAGAAGCGGGACTTTGGATATGTGAATCAAAATCAAGGAAAAGGTGTCCCTAATCAATAGAACAAAGGAACAAGCCAAGGCGGGGCTGCTCGGGACAGCCTGCTGAAGCCACAGGCAAAGAACAACCCCACGAAGATGAAGAAGGACATGGGAAAATGGTGTGATTTCTGTAACAACTCCACTCACAATAAAATTGATTGTTGGGTCAAGTAGTCACTAGTGGATGAGCTGAAGGTTTCTGAATCATACACAGGTTCTGACTCTGAATCAGAACCCAATAGGGGAACTGAAAAAGGGAAGTAGAACATTGATGCATAGTGTAGTGCCACCATGGCCACCACAAAGATCTAGAAAATTGAGCCTTAAGAGCCAAAGGAGGGGTAAGACCTCTTACACTCACAAATGTGGGTGAAGCATTCTCTGTTGTAGTTCATTGTCTATAGAGGGAGCTAAAAGAACCTCATTTCAGTAGAGGTTGGGAACCGACTGGGCCTAAATACTACAAGACATCCACAGCCGTACACCATCGGGTGGCTTCACCTAGGATGACATCTTCGCGTCAGCCAGCAGTGTTGCCTTCCCTACAACATGAAGACCTTCATAGATGAGGTACTATGTGACATTGCTCCTCTTGAGGTTTCTAATGTATTATTCGGACAACCATAGTTTTTGACGCGACATGCTATATATGACTTTAGACCTCGTTCCATGATAATTACTTTAGCTAATAAATTGTACATGATACCGGAGGTAGCCCAACCTACCACCATCTCTTTGATCAATGCAAATAAATGTAGTAATATCATTTCCTAGACTAGGAAATTTATTTTTATTATTATTCACCCCAAAGGAAAGAAGAAGGTTATGGCCACAACTTCCAGGCAGGGCTCCTCTACACAACAGCAACAGACGAACAAGGTCCTGGAGGAGTATAGGGATATTTTTGCCTCACCCATAGGGGTACCTCTGCACTGTCAGGTCAAGTACTCCATCGATTTGACCTCGGACATGCCACTACCCAATGGACCAATCTATCAATGCTCTATTATGGAGAACGATGAGATCAAGAGGTAGATTCAGGAACTACTACAGAAAGACCAAATCAGGCCAAGCTCATCACCCTGTGGGAGCCCAATTGTATTGGTATAGAATAGGGATGGAACCTGAAGGCTTTGTATTGACTGTTGGGCAATGAACAAGATCGCTCTCCAGAATAGGTACAAAATCCCATGAATTGATGACCTTTTCGACCATCTCGACGGGGAAAAATATTTCGGCAACATTGACTTGAAGCGAGGTTATCACCAGATTCCTATTGAACCCTCTGATGTGTGGAAGACTACCTTCAAATCAAAGGAGGTCCTTTTCAAATTGTTGGGTTGTGTTATATTCTTTCCACGACTAACCCACGTAGTGAATCTGAGGGTTAGAGGGGGGGCAAAGCCCCCTTTCATTGTGCCAATTTCACAATGAGGGGGTCAGAAGGGGGTAATATCTCACTTTTTCCGGGGGGTTTGAGGGGGGCGAGTAGCCCCCCTTATGGGGTCTGGGGCAGCACCCCCAGAAAAAAAATTTTGGACCCTATATTAGGTTGGGCGGACCTACCTATGGTTTTCAGTCCATGGTTTTGGACGTGATGGTTTTTGGTCCATGGTTTTGGACACGATGGTTTTTGGTCCATGGTATTGAATGCTTCGACATGTATAAATATGTATTGTAAGATTGAAAGGAATATAATGAAAAATCCAGCTGGTAGTCCTGGTTTTGGGATACAAGGGAAAATCTCTGTGTATATGTGTTTTATGTGTTATGATCTCACATTGTTTATTTTCTGTGTTTTATAACTCATATGCAAGTAATTTCTGTACGAGGTTCAAACCTACATTTGGTATAAGAGCTTTTTTGGCTTCAAGCAGACACCTATATTGCTAAGGGGTTTCACTTGGGCCTATAGTAGACCCTGTTCAGTGGAAGACCTGTGGGATCGATTCTGGTGATGAAAGAAGATGGCGAGTAGTGGAAAGATAGAGATCAATAAATTTAATGGTCAGAGATTTGAGTTATTGAAACTCAAGATGGAGGATATGTTGGTGGATAAAGATCAATGGATCATGGTAGATCCAAGTACTAAACCAACGAGAGTGTCCGATGAAGAATGGAATAAGTTGGATTGGAAGGTAAAGAGCACAATACGATTGTGTGTCTCAGATTCAGTATTGCTGAGTTTATCAGGGGAAGCTACAGTGAAGGCTTTGTGGGACAAGTTAGGGATTTTGTACCAATCTAAGTCTATGGTGAATAAACTTTTCCTATGGAACGAATTGTATAACCTAAGGATGAAAGATGGAGACTCGGTGACAGAGCATCTAAACGCATTTAATGCTGTGGTAGGTTAGTTATTATCTATTGATATTAAAATTTCACGTGAAGATAAGTGCATCAGTTTGTTGTGTTCTCTACCAGATTTTTGGGATATTCTGATTATTGCAGTATGCAGCAATGCAATTTCCTTGTAGTTTTATGAAATAGTCTCATCCTTGCTGACAGAGGAGATGAGATGGAACAATATGGAGAGCCATAATGGTGATGCCTTGTTTGTACGAGGACGTTCCTAGGATAGAAACAAGAATAAGTCATCGAGTGGGAGATCTAAATCTAGAGGGAGATCAAAATCTCCAGGAAACCTTGTAAAGGTGGTGTGTTGGAAATGTAGAAAGGAAGGGCACTACAAAAGGGAGAATAAATTTAAATCTCCTGACAAAGGAAAGGGATATGATGATGCTTCTTCTGCAGAGGTGGAAACCACCTCAGATGAAGGTGGGGATGTGTACTTGGCTTCTTGAAGTACACATGTAGATCATGAGGCATGGTTGATTGACTCAGGTGCATCCTTTCACTTCACTCCCCATAGAGAGCAGTTCTGCGAGTATGATAAATACGATGGTGGTGATGTCTTCTTAGGGGTTGATAGGAAGGGTAGAATCGTTGGTCACAAAAAAGTAAAGTTGAAGCTACAAGGTGGAAGGGTTAGAACACTTATAGGTGTTCTTCATATTCCTGCATTAGCCAAAAATCTAATTTTTGTACGCAAGCTAGATGATGTAAGCATAAAAATAGTGTTCGAGAAAGATAACTGCAAGGTGGTTTGAGGAGCACTGGTATTGATGCGTGGAGTTCAGACTAGAACTCTGTACAAGTTGCAAGGTAGCACTGTCGTTGATTAGTGCAACAGTTCTGTGGTTCCTGAAAGTGGAGCAGAAAATCTAGTGGTATTTGGAGAGAAGACCATGTTGTGGCATAAAGGTTTGGACATATTGGAGAGAAGGGCCTTCGAATACTTCATGGTAAAGGTATCATAGAAGGTATGAGTAATAGTTCTCTCGATTTTGATTTCTGTGAAAATTGTGTATATGTGAAGCAAATTCGGGTGAGTTTCCCCTCTCGTGGTAAGAGAGCAAAATAGATATTAGAACTTGTGCATAGTGATGTGTTTGGACCTATGAAGTTTCCATCACTAGGTATGTCTATGTACTATGTATCATTTATAGATGACTTCTCAAGGAATACATGGATATATTTCCTTAAGAAGAAATCTGAAGTCTTTGATAGGTTTAAAGAATAAAAGGCTCTGGTGAAAAAGCAGTCAGACAAGAAGATAAAGGTGCTAAGGACAGATAACGATGGAGAGTTTTGTAGTAAGGAATTTGAAGAATTCTATAAGAAATGTGGTATAGCACAAAAGAAGTCTACTCCATATACACCTCAGTAAAATGGAGTTGCAGAAAAAATGAACAAGACGTTGATGGAAAGGGCAAGAAGCATGCTTAGTGGTGCTGGGTTAGGACAAGAATTTTGGGCAGAGGTGGTGGAGACAACATGTTACGTGGTCAATAGATCACATTCATCAGTTTTGGAGGATAAGACTCCACAAGAGGTATGGACTGGTAAGAAACCCTCTTTTTCACATCTGAGGGTATTTGAATGTGATGCATATGTACATGTTCCAAAGGAGAAACGAACCAAGTTGGATAGTAAATCTGAAAAGTGCATCTTTATTGGGTATAAGAATGGTTTAAAAGGCTATATGCTTTGGAACCCAGTAACAAGGAAGGTTGTGTACAGCTGAGATGTGATGTTCAAAGAGGTAAACGATGTTATTAAACATGAAGTCCAACCAAAGGAACCTAAGAAGATAGAGTTTGAGCTAAATGAGGAAGAATCAGACTCTACAGCAAAGGAGGAATCAGAAGATGAAGAGCCAGAAACTCCGGGTGTAAGAAGATCAGTTCGAGAAAGAGGGAAGCCAGAAAGGTATAGTCCATCTATTTTCTGTTCAAATTTTGTTTTATCTATTACTAATAATGATCCCAGAAATGTGAAGGAAGCAGTAGATTTAGAGGATGGAAAACTCTGGAAAGAGGCCATGTTTTATGAAGTTTCATCTTTGCACAAAAATGAGGCTTGGGATTTGGTGGAGTTGTCGACTGGAAGGAAACCCATTGGCAACAAATGGGTGTACAAGAAGAAGACAAATGCAAAAGGAAAGGTGGAGAAATACAAGCCTCAGTTGGTAGCAAAAGGTTATTCCTAGGTGCCGGGAAATTATTTTGGTGATATTTTTTCTCTTGTTGCGAAGGTAACTTCTATTAGATTACTTTTATCTGTTGTTGCTGCTTTTGATTTTGAGGTAGAACAGATGGATGTGAAGACAACATTTCTTCACGGGGATCTGGAAGAGGATACCCACATGAAGCAACCTGAAGGCTTTGTGGTGAAGGGTAAGAAAGAACTGGTATGCAAGTTAAAGAAGTCTTTGTATGGGTTAAAATAGTCACCAAGGATGTGGTATCAGAAATTTGATACATTTATACGGGGACATGGCTTCACCTGAAGCAAAGAAGATCATTGTGTGTATTTTAAATTAATTGGTGACTATGTTATTTATCTGGTCTTGTATGTGGATGATATGTTTTTGGTTGGAAATGACAAAGAAATTATCCAGGATTTGAAGACCAAATTGTCCTCCAAATTCGACATGAAAGATTCTGGTGCTGTAAACTATATTTTGGGCATGGAAATTAAAACAGATCCATCAAGGAGGAAGCTCTTGTTAAACCAGAGGAAGTATGTCGAGACAATACTATAGATGTTTAATATGCAAGATAATAAACCGGTGAAGGTTCTTGTTCCTGTAGGTGTAAATTTATTTGTTGAACAGTGTCCCAAGACACAAGAAGAGGAAGAGGATATGTCTAGTATTCCATATGTAAGTGCAGTTGGTAGCCTGATGTATGCAATGGTGTGTACTATGTTAGGATATTCCGACACGTAGGAAATAGTTAAGTTCAACTTGGTCTAGTATAGAGTTAGGTATAGAGTTAGGTAAAGTGTGTTTCTTTACCGTTGTACATTTTGTAACTTACAATCCGACGGTCACGATATGTAGTGATCCGATGGTTCACTCTCTCCTTGGTATTATCGACACTTGATCCGTGGCTTGACACCCGATTGGTCCATGAGTTCTATTTAAAGCGCATGGAGGGTCATTTTTCGGGTAATCTGTCTATGAGAGAAAGCTTATGTAAATTTTCATTCTTTGATTAATAAATTGCCTGAAGTGGCCACGTTGGCTCAGGCCGTGGACTGTTTCCCTCTTTGAGGGTTTTAACCACGTCAAAAAAACTGGTGTATTGATTTGAGATCTGGTTGTGAGCGGTGTCCTTTTAGTGTTCTTTCTGAGGAACTTACCTTGTAAATTCCTACATGGTATCGGAGCTATTTGAGGGCCGCATCCGTTGGTGATCCAAATCTGAAGCCGGTAGAACTGCATGCGGCTATCGTTTCCTAGATCTACTGTTTCTGACTGCTTTCGGGCCGAGAGAACTGCTCTATTGTGTTCGGAGCATCTGTTCCAGTGAGGAACCCCTTTCGTTTCACGTGAAAAGGTTTCTGGTAGCCCTATCTGCATCATTTTTAAGATCTGGAGGTATACAATGTTTATCTGCAGTTTACTGTTATTTTCTCTCTGGTTATTTCGGTTTCTGTTTATTTAGCTTTTTTTAATTACCAGATCTATACCTTTCATTTCTGCGTATGCTCTTTGCCCTGCGACTCTGTGCGATCTGGGCAAATTAGAAACAGAAAGGAAGTTTTTTTTCTCATGTGTATGCTCTTTTCCCTGCACCTTAGTGTGATCTTGGAAAATTTGGTTAGTTATTAGTAATAAGAAAATACATAACTAATTCAATTTTTAATATAAAATATTATTAATAATAGATTATTTAAAAATGCAATTTAACTAATTAAATGTTACTTTATAAGATCTAATCTATTGTTAAATTTAAAAAACCTAAGTTACAAATTTTTATAACCTATATCCTAGATCCATCTTAACTTTGGATCTACCAAGCATCGAAAGGGATCAAATACCTTAAGATGCAAGCATATTTTAGAGTGAAAAGAGAATTGATCCATTTAGACAATTGATCCATTTGGGTGATTGGTAGATCCGGAGTTAAGATGGATCTAGGTTGCTATAATATATATGTACTTGACATTGAAATATTTTATTTATAATTCATGTTCTCCACATTAAAATGTTAATATATGCCCCTTCATATTTTTTTCATGTATGTATGCATTTAATTACTTTCATTATTAATATTTTCTACAATATTACATATCAAATCTATATTAAACATTCAAAATTTTACAAATATCCCTCATACATTGAATTACAAGTAAACAATTAATGGAATAAGAATTCTCTCAATCTTTCTCACTAAAGTGAAAATATAAGAAAATTTTCAATTTAAATTAGTTTACTTTTCTCTAAATAAAGTATCTATAAAATTATGTTATTTAATATGGACATTGAAATATTTTACCTAACAGTAAAATATTTTTTGTGATAAATATTTTTTGTTTTAAATATCACATATAAATGGAACATAGAATGAATTACACATAATGTAATATCAATAATAATATTTATTGTCATGTGAAAAAATTACATTTCTTCCTTGTAGTAAAAAGTAAATTATATTTTTTTACTCATTACATTTCTTCCTCATAATAAAAGATAATTTATATTTTTTTACTTTAAGTTAGTTAGTATATGTAAATAAAGTTATATAATATTTAAGGTGTAAATTGAAGTATTGTAATTATGGTGGACATTGATTTTTTTTGTTTTCACTATTTTTAATTTGCTAATTTAAATTATTATTTTACTATTTTTAAATGTATAGTTAAATGACAACATCTCTCCCATACTGAGTTGTAGAGAGCCTCTTGGCCCAATTAATTTAGATTTAGTATAACTTGAAAAAAATTATTTACATAAAATTTAATTTATCATTAAAGTTATGGGTTTTTCAAGCTATTTAAATTTAATATTGATAGAAACTGGAAATTTCTTTCTCTAAAGGTTAGGAAAAAGAAATGTAACATAAGGCTTAATGTGGAGTTACTTGTAGTTGGGGAGTTTCCCTATTGGAATTTCATGCTTAAAGAGGCAAGTGAATGTTTTCTAGTAATAAAGATATAACATTTTGATGCTATTTTGGATCTTTATTTGTTATTGTACTGATTTAAATTTAACTCTTTTTAGTAATAAATATGAGATAAATAATACAAATATGATAATATATTTGATTTAAACTTTTGACAAATAATATATTTGATTTTTGTGAACAACTCACAAAATATTATCTGCTCCACATACTTATCATGAGATAGTCACTAAAATTCAAGTTTTTCACATTTCTCCTAGCCAATATTACATCATCTTCACAATCATAATGAGATGACTAGTCCTAATGATGTGGTCCAATAGTTAGGTGGGGAGGTTCAATCGCCATAGGTCATCTAGTCAAATCTTGGATAAGACTATGTATGTCTGAGACTTGCACTAGGGACGAATCTTTGAGTTCAAAGAAAAGTGATAAAGACATTTCTACTTTAAATAATTTAGCTATAAATACCTAAAAAGGAGATATTTATTTCACATAATCTAAATAGGAAATGAAAATGCTTCACCAAGTCTATATGAAAGTCAAACAAATGCCTCCGAAACACCATCACAAATTCAGTCTACTTGATATGTTCCTCTCACACCGGTGTGATCATATTTATCAAACACAATGCACAAATGATATTTAAACATATAGTTATATCTTAGTGCATTTGATAACATGAAATTTCCATAGTGGTATTGAAACATTATACATTCCCTCTAGTGCATAAGTTTGACGCCCCTACAAAAATTTAAATTTGTGAACTAATAAGGGTTCGTCAAAGGTATTTTTGCATCGATTCTGGTGTGGCTGTTGTAACAAATTCCTTCCACATTTACCCAAGTTAATCAGTATTCTAGGGTAGACATGTGACAAGAGGATATTGTGATATGACTCAAGTACCCGTGTACATTTAAGGAAGTGGAACCAACAAAAGACAATCAATTTGACCTTCTACACATGCTACAAAACCTTCAAGAGCCAACTAACCCTTCTAGGTGACCAACCTTTGAGAAAACTTGACATTTTACTTATCTGTACCCTCATTCTCTCCCATGAAAATCCATGCATGTGAATAAGGCCTTCTAGTTCCTCACACAGCAAGGCATTCCAACGATTATCGGTGTTTTTAGCCTATTTTGAGCGAGTGACCCCGAATTTTGAGCCACATTTTCAGGGCTGGGTCTGAGGCTACTTCCTAGAACTTCATGTAACCTTTAAAAATGGTAAATAACAATGGAATAAGGATACTAATGCAATCATTGGTACACTTACTTAATCTGACCCATACTAGCCATGATAGGAATTTCGTCAAACATGTCAGAAATATGAAATCTACAGGTCATAACAACATATTTGAGCATAGGGGTCTCATACTTATTTGAGATTTGTAAAGAAGAATTGATTCCTTATCACAATACCTAATGAGCCTCGATATTGCAACAAGAATGTTGCAACTCCCAAGGCTACTGGCTTTAAATATCAACCTAGGGTTTGTACAAACTTAAGAGGTATCGGCACTATATGTGCAGCATAAAATGTTTCCTTCCTTTTGATGTCATGATGTAATGGAGTGCATGCACTGAAATCAAACCCTAAACTAATTGCAGAAAATGAAATGCTTGAAATGGAAACCCTAACATGTTGCAAGAAATAAAGTACAAGGAAAGAAATATATTCTAATTACATAAAGATCATGAACTAAATGTAAAAGAAACCTAACTTCACCCTTTTTATCACATATGATGATTTAAACTAAATGAGAATGGAATCTGATGTAGGGAGTATTAACTGTTGCATGCATGTGATAATTAAGAAATAAAAAGAACTATTTTTCTTTATCTTTTCATTTTATAAATGCAAATTCTAATCTTTACTTGTTCTTTGGTTGGGGAGATAGGTATGAAGGAAGAAGGGTACAATGGTTTTGATGGCTTGGAGGTCAAGTAGACGCCTAATCCCACCTTCAATGATGACTTTTCTCAATTCAGGCTCAGAACAGGCCACTACAGGATTTCCTATAGGATGTCTATAGGATCTCTATAGGATGTAATAGTTCCTACCAGAACCCATATTTAATTATAAGAACAGGCCAAAATCTTAGGAAGTTGTTTAGAAGGTGGAATGGAGCTTCAGAAAGGTGGATAATGGAAGAATAAGGCATGGAGGTGGTGGAAACTTCCAAGCTTTCAAGAAAGGACTTCAAGGCAGGTAGATTTGCTAAATGGAAATGGAAATTATTGGTTATAAAACAAGAATTCAGATTGAGATTTTAGTGGATTTTGGCAACATGGGTGGATGAGGCTTTGATGGGGTGAACAAGATGAGGTCTCGTTATAATGTAGAAGATCCTGCAATAACACATAGTATTGTCTACACATATCCACAAATTCATCTATACGTGGGAAATATTTATTAAATAACGGAAAATTACTAGTCTAAAATCTAGAAATTTGAGAATTAGTGAGCTAGTAAATCTATCTAATGCCTAACCTAGTCAAGTGAAAATGCAATGGGGTAAATTTTTTTATTAAAAAAAATGTCTTTGTGATCTAATGAAAGTAGAATCAACTTGTTTGAATCTCGTTAGCATGTTCTAAAGACATAGTAGAAATTTACTATTCTTTGCTACAAAGGAGTTCTAGAAATCTAGATCAATAAGAAAACTAATCCATGTAGCTAAATGATTACTATGGCCTTCCAAATATTTTCCAAGGATGAAATTATGCTTGTTATCCTGCAAAATAGCTTGCATCAACCATTTAGCCAAATCCTATAACAAGAATTCATTAATAATAAATGCAGAAATAAAAAGAAACAAGAACAAGAGATGCATGTGAATAAGAAGTGAAAAGAATAAAAACAAATGATACAAAAGGGCTCCGAGGCTCCTAGGATGGCCAAACCCAAGGAAAATCAGAGTCCTATGTAGGAGAAGAATATTTAGAAGCTAAACATGACATCAATATTCATTATTTTCATCAATACAATTACATCCCTGCAAGAAATGACAATGGAGCTGCAAAAATATGTGTTCTCTCCACAATAAGACTAATAAAATCCACCCCTAGAGGAAAATTCGACTTGGTACTTATACAAATTGACTAGGAATCATTCCCCATGAAAGGACAAAGATTTCCCCACCAAAATCTCTTGATTACTGGATCTGGTTCCCAATACTATGAATCTGCATTAAATGGTAGGCAACCCATCCCTAGATTTTCTCAATCATTGGACTTCCAGAATCTATGTCATAATTCCATAATATTTTGTTCATTTATTATTTAATATTGATCCTCCTAAAGTAGGGAGAAAGTACCTGAATTATCTCCTCCTCCAAATCTTCATAATCTGCCCAATATTCTCATAATATTCCACAAAAATAAGTAATATTAAGCACAAGTATGAAATTATCCATAGACCTTCCTAATGAACATATTAAAGTTAAAAATACATTATCTAATGTAAAAAGAGAGGTTTAAAATGTTGAAGGATGGTTAGATGAGCCTTAATGTATGTTTAATTTACAGGCATGTGCCTTAATTTATGTCTAATTTAGAGGTCCATCGTACCCACCTACTGAAAGTGTTGTTCATCCTTTGAGCAACTTAGTGACCTCATTGTTCCTCATTCATGGCCCTCGTGGCCTCTCTCTTGTGCATTCCTCAGTACTTTCTCTTAATAATCTTGGCTATAAGTTCTGCAAGGACAAGCCCAAAAATATATTTGTGTAGGGAGAAATCATTGTTTCTTGAGACCATTAGCTTACCTTCTTCTTTTATTTTGTGGCCTAGATGATTGCCTAGTGGCCTTGGAGTCTTATGTTTTGATTAGGTCTCTCTTAGGCACAACCTCTTTTTTTTGTTTTAGCATCATTTGTACCTTTCTTCCTTCTTGTAGCAACATTATGACTTCCTGTAACAACCATTTCTTCTCATTCAAAGTCTTTTAACTGTATGGGAGTGATGAGAAATAATGCAGAGGATTTGGAGGATGATGCTAGGGCTTAGAGGGAGTAGTGTAGTTTTATGAAAATGGAGAGGATTCTTTGTTTCTTTTTTTCAAGAAATTATCAAGGTGAGACAGAGTGTATGGTTTGTTATTGAAATTATGAAATGGGATGGATGCATGATGGATAGAGAGTGAATATGAAGTGGATGGAGGGCTTGGAGTGCTGTGGTGACTTGGTCTTTGGAAAAATTCCTTCTCTGAACTTTTGCCCCCATTCCTTGAAATCATCACCCTTCATAATTTGACTTTTCCACATTGCATGACTGAATGAGTGAGCCGAAATTAACTAGTTGAAGGTTGTCGAGACTGCTAACCCATCCTTGGCTTATAAAAACTCATCCCTTGTGCATTGACAATAAATTTCTAACTATAATATGCTCAAGAGAGGAGTTCGAGAATATTTCATACATGTACCTACTTGATGGTTGTTGGAGAGACATGCATGTTGCTACCTAGTTGATGTTGTTGTGCTGCTAATGATTTAGGTACATCTTATTGACTGCCTTTTTTTTTGTTGGTCACATTTTGTTGATGGGTTTTCTTCTTGTTGATGTGCAAGTGTTGGCAGACCTATATCAATCTTCCCTAAGGAATACATAAACGTTTGACTCATTTATCCATCATATTACCTCTTGTAGCTTCTTCTCAGCCTTCTTGTAGAGATCATGTAGTAATTCAAGACAACTGGATCATGAGAATAATATCCCAACTATTAAAGTGGATTATCTTCAATCCGATGATGCTTACATTGTTTATTCGATGTGTGCTATTATCTACCAATTTAATGGGTTATGGCCTACAAAATCTATGCTCTAGTAGCTAGTTCTTCAAACTTACTCCACCAATACAAATCTATTTTTATGTTTAAAAGGTTTTGTATGGTGTATTTTTAATATATGAACGATTATCCAAAGGTTATGATGAAGTACATTTGTTTTGGGGCCATAGTAGTCTCTCTTTTAGAACTAGGTCTTCTTATTTTAACTCCTCTCTCTATGCCATCTATGATCACTCTAGTTTGGGTAAGAATCCCATATTTTCTCCTTCATCGACTTCATCTGAAAAATCTTAAGTAATGTGGGAAATTCCTTAGGTTTTATTAAGGTAGAAAAAGAAAGGCTTGAGAAGGGTATTCTGACATTTTCTTGAATATGTGTTGAAATTCATCTTAATAAATCATTGCTAGGAAAGGTCATCCTTGAGTGGAATGATATTATCTATTTTCAGTCGATGGACTATGGAAATACAACATTTTGTTGTAGGATCCGTCAATAATTAGGTCATCTCAACAATCACTATCCCTCTTCTCAATGGTACAACACATATTTCATTAAATTTGGAATTAAATAGTGAATCTAGAATTTCAAAAATAACCAAAAATCTCAATTATAGTAATGTCTTTGTAATAAAAAAATTCCAATTTTAATGAAAGATATGTTGTACTCTCCTCCTCCAGATTTCAGAAATAAGTCACAAGGATGGCAAGATCAAAATGTTCTAAAGGGGCTAAAAATTATTCAAGTGACAAGACATAAAATATGTGGCAACAAAATATTGTAGAGCTAAAATGAGTCCTTCAGCCTTAAACAAACCGCTTATAGGTACAATTATTCATGCAAAAGCCAAGCTTCGTCCCTTAGATGGAAAGGCACAAGATACAATTACGGTTTTTAACTTTGTCAATGATTGGCCACAAGTGCTTCCATGAATCAAATGACATGAATAGTGATAATGAAACAACTAAAATAGTACAACCTCTAATTTTGGAATTGGAACAAATAAATGTAGTTAGTATATCCTCTACAGTTTTCCTTGGTAACTGGAAGTTGATTTTGTTATGGAGGAAAGAAGGGAAAAATGGCCCTCAATAAAATCCACGATCATTCCTCGATTCTTTTACAAGAAAGTAGTAAAAGCATTGACATTGCTGATGATAGATTAGTTTCATGTAAATTTAGGTTAGTTGGATAACATGTTTCTTTAGTGGATTTTATTGCTAGTCCCTTGGAATTGACCAAGCCAAGTTTTTAACATATAATGGATTAATTAAAAGGTAATACAAATTTTTAATTAAAAATAGTGATATTAATCTATAATTTAAGGTAGTCAATTTATTTTTAGATAAATTTAGGAAAGATTTATTTTTCTTTAGAAATAAATTGATTAAATTATATAAAAGGTTAGTTATTTTAAATAAAATAATTTCTATAAAAGTAAAATATTGTATTTGAAAATTATTTTTCAAAAAATATCGATGATTTTAAACAACATATACAATTAACTAAACGAAACATTTGGACAATAAAAATCGTTTGTTTAGGGATTAATGAATAAATTTAGAAATTTGTTTTCTTGACTAAATAAATAAACATATATTTGCTAATATTTTTCATGAATAACATAAGGGAAATGATTTATGACTATGATGATGATGATGATGATGATTAAAGTTTAGTAAGACCAATGTGTTCTATCAAACCTTAAGGAAGCAAGGAATTAATTTTGATTCTTAAGAATGTTATTTCTATTATCAAAAAGAGGGAAAGAAGCATTCCTAGATCACTATAGTTTTGTTGATTTATCAAGTCAAGAATGCTTGTAATGGAGAGAATGTTTTCAAAATGAGAATGGATATGAGTAAAGGCTAGGCAATCCAAGAGAAAGTGGTTTTCATCTCCAACCCTCTTAGTATAAAAAAGGTGACATATTTTTTCATCCCTATAATACCCCCTCGCGACTTGTAAATATTTCATTTAACTTTTTATGAATTTACTTTTATGGACTACCTGCCCATGCTAAGGGTTACGTATGAATGTGTGATGTAAATAAATGTTTTTCTAATTTATATTAATAAAATGTTGCAATTGGTCGACTATGTTAATTATGGTGGGGAAAGGATTCTATAGAAAATTTCACACCCACATAGTTAAGAAAAAATTTAGGGAAATCCCAAGAGAGGAAGTTGCCTGCATATAATCCTCTCGCCCAAAGATACATTATCTCATTTTTGGGAAAATGTTTGCCAAGAGGGTAAGAGGGGAAAATCCTGAGCCAACAAGGTGAACTTGGAGCCTGGTAGGAGGAGTAAGAAGCAAGATAAATAGTTTTTGAGTTACATTCATTAAGGACGGGACACTGACTTCAGGAGGGGAGGAGGGCAGGTCGTGGAATCATAGATGGACCTACAAGGGTAGCTCTCAATAAATAGTGTTTCACGTGTGACGTTGGCTTGGGGGAGGCTTCTAGTAGAGGTACCAATCCTCATTGGTTGCGTGGAGCACCTTTCTTCTCAATGTGGTTGGTGGTAGGATAGGTGATTTATTCAGATAAGTAAAAAAGAATGAAATTCATCATACATTTCGTTTTTGTGTGTAAATTTTGTTTTTATGTACATGAAAATCATAGGCTATGAAATCAATAGTGAAAACTCTAACTCCTTCTTTTGGCCTAGGTTAGCCACCAAGTCTAATGGACCATATTAACTCCTTCAACCATAAGGGAAATAGTCCTCAACCCTAAATACAAGTACTGAAGAAATTGCATGCCCTGGATTGCACCTCTGTTATCTAGGGATTAAATAAATAAATAAATATATAAGAACTCCTGAGGAAACATAAATAAATACCTAAATGAATATAGAGCTTACTTGTAATATTGGGTGACTTTTTTTACTATAAATTTTTCTATCCTACCAATATAAAGTGAGGACTATGAAAAGAAAGGTTTCAAGCTATCTTCTTAGAAATACAATCTATAAGCAACTATACATAATGAGTAACTATCAAAGGAAAATAACGTAATACAGGGTAACTAAGAAGAACAAAAAAATAATTAAAATTACTGCATGAAATTGACAAAGGAGAACATAGTTCTCCCTACATTGTATCCAAATAATATTTATAAAACCCTTGTACGACCAACATTATTTGAATCGGAAACCTTAACAAATAAATTTACATAACAAAATCTTCGTATGCTGCCCTAAAGGGAGCATTTAAGACAAGTAAGGCCAAGGTCATGAGAGGGCGTAGACACATTATGAAGAAAACAAATATCTCAAAACTAAACTGTCTTTGGAAAGGATGTTAAATCCCAAGATGAAGGGTTTCCATGCTAAAGAAGGCCTTCATCCATAAAGACCTAGAAATATATATAAAATAAAAATGGTGTGAGAACTTGGTCTGATGGAAACACCATATCGTCCTAAATACCCTAACTGTTATTGTTTCCGAAAGCCGAAGCTTGTAATTTTGGTAAGTGAAAAAACAAAAAAACGTGTTATTAGTGTAAAATCATAAGAAGAAAGGAAAATAAAGAATGATCACCCTAAATGTAAGAGAATTTACTTGAGGAAAAAGAACTTAGAATGTGCATAATCTCTAGAATTATTATAAATAACATTCATCTTAGTCAAGGAAGGAATTTAGAAAATACCACGAAAGATATGTTGAACGTATCTCGAAGAGAAATACTCACTCAAATTTCTTTATCAATGCCATAGCACCGATTAAAAACAACACTTTCCATATTGAAACCATAATGTGTCTCTCGTCAGTGCCTGTAAATATGAGCCTGTAAATCCCATAATATGGGACTAGAAGGAAATAAAAAAAGAAAGAGAAAAAAATAGTCAAAGGAGATGGTATGCATAATCACTTGTGAAAAATTTAGGGTATTCAATTGGAAAGGAAGGAAATTGTTGCAACTAGAGTAGCCTTACCTGTCTCAGGGAAATTCTCGAAGTTGTAACACCATGGTATAGTGAGCAATAGTGAGAAAAAACATTAGTAAGAGTATTAGAGCTCATCGGAAGGTAAGAGGGTGCAATGCTCATCGGCAGGTAAGAGGGTGCAATGCGGAGCTGGAGGTAGGGTAGGAGGGCAGTCATTACCCATAATTGAAACCCATGGATTCCCACTATTAGATGAAACCCTAAATTATGACCTTCGTCAAGTGACAATTAGTTATTATTTTTTATAAAAAATTAAACAAGAAAACAATAATGAAAAGAAACTAGGATATGATAATAATAATGATGATTTTTTTATCTATAAAAATCGAATTTATGTTTCTAAATAGCAGTTTATTAAACAAATAATTTTAGATGAATATCATAGGAGTCCTTATGATTCTCACCCTCGATACCATAAATTGGTTACAACCTTAAGAAAGGATTACTTTTGGCCACGAATGGGGAAGTAACAAAATACCTAGTGAAATGTCTAGAGTACCATTAGGTGAAAGTAGATCATCAAAACCGAGTGAGTGTGCTTCGCCCATTACCCATTCCTAAATGAAAATGGGAAACCATCACCATAGACTTTATCACAGGTCCACCCAAGTCAAAGAGATTCTATAATTGTTTTGGTAGATATGGTAAGTAAATATGCAAATTTATTCATGTGCAATCAAATTATAAATAATTTCAAATTGTTGATATATTTATGAAATAATTTTTCTAGCTTGCATGGTATACCTAAAACATTAACTTATAATCAACATGTAAACTTTACTTCTCCTTTCTAGAAACGTTTATTAATAAGATTAGGTCCCCAATTCTAGTTAAGTATTTCCTGTCATCTCGAGACATATGGGAAAAAATAATGTGTAAATCCATTATTAGAGGACATGTTAAGAACGTACATCATGCAACACCATACCAAGTGGGAAGAATATCTCCAACTAGTATAATTTTCCTATAATAATAGTTATCACGCTTCACTAAGAATGACCTTATTCAAAGTTTTGTATGGAAAAAGGTGCATACAACATCCTAACTGGAGTCATCCCAAGGATAGACAGATATTGGGACTCGATATGCTAAAGGAAATGGAATAAATTGTGAAAAATGTGTGGGGGGACTTAAAAGTTGCCTAGGATTGGTAGAAAACATATGTAGACAAAAGGAAAACTTACAAAGAATTTCAAGTGGGAGAAAAAGTATATGTTAAGGTAAATCCAAAAATAATCACCTTCTGATGGGGAATTTGTTGAAAGCTAGCTCCCCAATTTTGTGTCCCTTTTGAAGTACTTGGCAAGGTTGGACTTGTAGCTTATCAACTAGATTTACGTAGTAATGTACATGTGCACAGTGTATTTCATGTTTCATTGCTAAAAATATATGTGCATGATCCTAAGCATATTATTATTTGGCAGGATGTCTAGGTAAACAATAAACTTGCAATAATTATGTATATTTTTCTATGATAAATGTCTGAAACTAATGGTTGACTTAATTGTGTGGATGTAGGTCAAGCCAAATGGAGAATTCTTAGTTGAGCCTCTGTGCATACTAAACCAAAGAGGAACTATGCTATCGGAGAGAGTAAAAAGTGCAATGGAAGCACTTTAGCCTAGTAGAGGCTACATCGGAAGATGAAATTTTCATGTGTGAGGCATACCCTAATATTTTGAAGGGCTAGGAAAACACTGAGGAAGATGCTTTGCTTGATCGGAGGAGATGTAATCTCCCCCATTGATGTAAATATTTCATTTACATTCTTGTGAATTTACTTTTCTAGACTATGGTCCCATGCTAAGGGTGAGGTATGAATGTGTAATGTAAATAAATGTTTTTCTAATTTTATATTAATAAAATGTTGCACTTAGCTAGCAATGTAAATTATGGTGGGGAAATATTCTAGAGAAAAATTCACACCTAGATAGTTAAGAAGAAAATTAGGGAAATCCAAAGAAGGGAAAAGGGTAGATGTAGTTGTCTGCCGAGATTCCTCTATCCCAAATAGATTTTATCAACATTGGGAAAAGCTTGGAAAGGAGGGTTTGAGGGAAAAATCCTATGGAAACTTACTAAAAATGGATAAGGGTAAGAGGAGTCCCAAGCAAGATAAGTTGTTGTTGAGGTACAACCCTCAAGGAGAGTACATTATGTTGACGAGGGAAGGAATCTTCCAGGAGGAATCATATGTTGACCTGGAAGGGTCTCTATTGGTAAATAATTGTTCTCGTTGTGAATTTCACTTGTGAAGGGGGGGGGGAGTTCTCATAGAGTTATCAGTTCCCATTGGTCAAGTGGAGCATATTTGTTATGCTCTTAACCTGCAAAATAACTCCCAAATACAGAATATGCGAAGAAAAGATACCCAGAATACAGAATAGCAATGATTTTACTATTGAGAGAGTAATGTTCACTTGCCTCTTCGAGGGGGCAACCTCCAATAGATCAGAGCTCGATTACAAAATAAGACACGATGTTCCTCGCAGGGAGTCTCTATCCTTTATATATAACTCATACATGCAATACCACGGGCCAATACCGTGGGTTTTATTAATACCATCTATCTAATACTATGGCCCATTTGCAACTAACTGTGGTTCCGTCATTAATTGCGGATTAACCACTTACAATTATTAATATGGGCTTTACTAACTCTTGACTATGACGTGATCCCATTACATAAATAAGGGGGTTAGGGTGGGACCCTAATATGCCCTCCCCCTTAAGACTAGCCTTGTTCTCAAGGTTGAAGCTGCGGAAACTGCTAAAGAATAGTGGCTCGTTCCCAATTTGCATCTTCCGAAGAGGTGTCTTTCCATTTGACGAGGACTTCCTTAAACATGTAGCCGCGCAGTTGCCTGTCTCGTGTGTCTAGGACCTGTTCGGGTTGAAGCCAAATGGACCCTTCTTCGTCCAATTCAGGTAGACTGGTCTGAATTCTGCAATTGTTCCCAATCACTTTCTTGAGGGATGAGACATGGAAAACTGGATGGATTTTTGCAGTAGGTGCAAGGCCAACTTGTAGGCCACTTCTCCAATGCGCTGAAGTACTTGATATGGTCCGTAGAATTTGGGAGAGAGTTTCTGACACCCCTTGTCTTTGAGTGATGTTTTCTTATATGGTTGTAGCCGTAAAAAGACCTGATCCCCTTCTTGAAATTGGCGCTCTGAGCGATGCTGGTCTACCTGTTGCTTCATGCGGTTTTGAGCTTGATGAAGATTCTCTCGAAGATGGGCGAGCATGGTTGCGCGGTGTTGTAGGAGCTGATCCATTGCTTGTACTTTTGAGCATCCCTTGAGATATGAAGTAGGTGAAGGTGGGAGTTGACCATATACTGCTTCATAGGGAGTCATTTTGGTGGTGGCATGATAGTTGGTGTTATACCACCATTCAGCCAGAGGTAACCACTGTACCCAAAGGTGTTGCTTTTCTGAAGTGAAACACCTAAGGTAGGTTTCTAGACATTTTTTGACGGCTTCTGTTTTACCATCTGTTTGCGAATGATAGGAAGTACTGAGTTTGAATTGAGTGCCTTGTATTCTGAAGAGTTCCTGCCAAAAATTATTGGTGAAGATCGGGTCGCGGTCGGACACAATAGAAGTGGGCATGCCATGCAATTTGAAGATTTGATCCATGAAAGATTGAGCAACCAAGTTGGTGTAAACAGGTGGGGTAGGGCGTAGAAATGAGAATACTTCGATAGTCGGTCCACAACCACCATGATGATTGACTTGTTCCATAAATTTGGAAGACCTGTAATGAAATCCATACAAACCTCCGTCCAAATTGATGCCGGAATGGGCAATGGTTGTAATGTGCCTGGTGTCTTGACGATTTCCCCTTTGTGGCATTGATAGACATCGCATTCTGCTACGAAAGTAAGGATGTCCTTTTTCATGCCTGTCCAAAAAAATGATCTTCTGGTGCAAGCATACGTCTTCTGAAAGCCCGAATGTCCTGCAATGGGAGATGAGTGCAATTCTGCCAAAATGCGACTTTTGAGGGTGGATGTTGGTGATATTACGACTTTGTACTTGTAGCGAAGAATATCATCCTACCACGAGTAGCCCTTGGTGGAATTTGGATCTACCTGCAATTGAGAAATGAGTTGGGAGAGCCCGGGGTGTGAAAACCATTCCCTGCGAGCCTCTTCAATCCATTCTGGAATGGGGAGGGAAATTGCTAGCAGAGTAATTTCCTCCTCAAATTGGCGAGATAATGCATCTGCTACACTATTGTCTTTCCCTTTCTTGTAAATGATCTCATAATCATATCCCAGCATTTTGGCGAGCCATTTATTTTGTTGTGTGGAGGATAGGCGTTGCTCTAAAAAATATTTAAGACTATGATGATCTGTGTGGATTTGGAAATGTCGCCCCAATAAGTAAGGTCGCCAAGTCTCGACGGAATGTAAGATGGCCATCATTTCCTTCTCGTAGGTAGATTGGCCTAGATTCCTCCCACTGAGTTGTTGGCTTGTAAAGGCCAACGGTCGCCCTTCCTGCATTAAGACCACCCTAATACCTATACCCGAAGCATCACATTCAATGACAAAAGATTTGGTGAAGTCAGGTAGTGCTAAGACTAGAGTGGAACACATGGCGTTTTTTAGAGCTGTAAAGGCCTGTTTTGCTTACTCATTCCAGAAGAATGAATTTTTCTTTAGGATTTGGGTGAGGGGCTTCACTATGCGACCATAGTTGCGGACAAATTTATGATAATAGCCTTGAGACCCAAAAATCCTCTCAATCTCTTCAAGGTCTTAGGTTGAGGCCATTCCTGCATTGCCTGGATCTTTTTGGGGTCCACCTTGACACCTTCACGCCCCACAATGTGATCCAAATACTTTACTTCTGCCATGCCAAACGAACACTTGGACATCTGGACAAATAATTTATGCTTGCGGAGCAGTTGCAAGAGTAGATCTACATGCTGAAGATGTGTGGCCCAAGTGCAACTATAGATGAGGATGTCATTGAAGAAGACAAGGACAAATTTCCTGAGATATGGTTTGAGAATGTGGTTCATAAGGCTCTGAAAAGTAGAGGGGGCATTACAAAGACCAAATGGCATGACCAGGAATTCATAATGGCCTTCATGAGTTCTGAAAGTAGTCTTGGGAATGTCGACTTCCTTCATGCGAATTTGGTGGTAGCGAGAGCGAAGATCCAGCTTAGTGAAGAATTGAGCCCCATTGAGTTCATCCAGCAAATCATCAACCACCGGGATGGGAAATTTATCTTTGACTATCAACTTATTGAGGGCCCTGAAGTCGGGACACATCCGCCACTCCCCATCTTTCTTGAGCACCATGACCACCGGGGATGAATAAGGACTAATGCTGGGACGAATGACACCTGATTCCAAAAGTTCCTTGATGATTTTTTCTATTTCATTCTTTTGGGTGAATGGATATCTATATGGGCACACATTTGGGGGTTGGGCCCATGGAACCAAGGTGATGCTATGATCATGTTCCCCTCGCGAGGGTGGAAGCTCATGATGCTTGTCAAAGATCGGCAGATGGTTATTTAAAATCTGTTGCATCTCAGGATGAATTGGCAGAGGCTTGGTTTTGACTGCCTGGATGGCATTAAATTGAGCTACAACTCCATGATTGCCCTTTTTTAACAATTTTTCCATCCTATGTGAGCTGATGATGGAGGAGGCTCCCGCCTGGAGTCCACGGAGGGTATGTGTGTGTAGTTGTTCTGCTTAAAACTCATATATAACTTCTGGAAATCCATTGTGATTGGCCCAAGAGTGCGGAGCCATTCAGCGCTGAGGACAATGTCACAACCCCCCATGTGTATGGAAAACATGTGGGTTTTAAACTGATAATCCCCCATTTGAAGTTTGACATTTTCACAGTGTCCTTCACATTTCTTTGTGCCTCCATCCGCAATTTGAACTTGGAAGTTAGAAACTGCTCATACAAAAAAATGCACTCCTTCTGTGACTTTTTGATGGATGAAATTATGTGTACTTCCACTATCAATCAAGGCTACTACTCGGCGATGTTTAATAAAACCTCTGATTTTGAGAGTTTGAGGGGAAGAAATTCCTGCCAAAGCATGCAACGAAATAACTGGTTCGTCAGCGACATTGTCCTTTTGGTTGTCTTCTTCTAGCGGCTCATGTTCCTCGAGTGGTGGATCTTCCTATGTTGAGCTGTAGTCAGTGGCATCAATTTGAAAAAAATTGGGCTCCTTGCATTTATGACCTGGGGAGTATTTTTCATCACAGTAGTAACATAGGCCTTGCTTTCTTCTTTCGGCCATTTCCGCAGGTGACACCTTTTGGACCTTAAGTGTTTGAGTCGTGTTGTGAGCCTGTGGGGGGCGACCTTTAGCAGAGAAATTTGGGCAACTGTATTAGGCTGCTAATGCACATTCCACATTACGAGCTACCTTGCAAGCCTCTTGTACATGTGGGTGGGTGGTGCAGTAGGACTTGGGCTTTGAGAGCTTCTTTAAGACCGCTGATAAAACATTCCATGTAGAACACATCTGAGAGACCCCAAGTGCAGAAGGCTAAGGCTTCAAAATCTGTAATATATTCATCCATTGTACCAGTCTGTCGGAGCTTAGTAAGACAACCCAAAAAAGATGATTCCTGGTCAAAGCGGTCTTGAATAGCTTTGGTGAATTTGGTCCAAGTCCTAAAAGGTCCAGTGCAACGTTGATGCCATTCCTACCATTGCCACCTTTCATTGTCCAAGTACATGCTCCCCAACGTAAGCTTAGTCTCATCATCGAAGATGTGGTTCAATTTTAGATACTGCTCCATTTGTGCTATCCATGCCAACGAGTGAGAACCGTCAAATTTATGCATATCCAACTTGGGAGGTCGCTGACTGGGTTGTCGGTGGGTGTGCCAGATGTGAGGAGAGTGGCTCGACTCACCCTCATTGTGTTCATTGGCATTATATGCCTCCTTGTGGGCTTGCTCCTTGCCCTTCGGGACTATTTTCTCGACCATGCTACATAGTCCGCTAAGGTGAATGTGGAGGGATTGCACTGATTCTTCAAGTTTGTCCATCCTTTCATTGGCCATAGCTTGAGCTCTAGTTTCTACCATACACCAACCTGATTTTTTTTTTTAAATTGGGACCGCCTAAAAATTATTTTTCACTAAGAAGTGAATAGTACCACCGTGCTCAGCTCGTCGTCCTGATTCTGATGGGCTAGATCACCAATAAGCACCCCAAAAGATCTCAAACTTTATTATTATTATTTTTTATTTTATTTTATTTTATTTTTCTGAATACTCCTAACGGAGTTTTACTCCTTCCTTATCAATACTGCAGTGACCAAATCCTCAAAATGTCAATGCGGCCAAAAGTCATGCGAAAATTATACGCTGGTATAGGAACCCTTCACAACGACTCCGATCTGGTGGATCTGAGAGATCTGAACGGCGGATCTGATAGCTCTCGGCGGCAGAACAGACTGCTTCTGTGGACCTGATGGATCTGCGAACTCGAGACTGCGGGACTGATGTCTACTGCTGCTGCACCCCTTTGCACAAGCGGATCTGGAAGAGATGATGTGTGATCCCCCGATAGAAAAGGGAACTATGGTCTTGAGGAGTGTCAGGTGCTACAAATCGCAATATACATAAGGGTCTGGCAGTAGTACTCGGCCCAATTTTTCAGGGTTCTAACTAAGGAGGATCGACTGTACCCTTAGCTGTACAACCCGACTACCCTATCGTACGGGCGAGTAATCTCTCCGAGTGTTGTTCTCGGTGTACTGTAGCCGCAAGACGGCCGACGGTTTATCTATGGCAAGGTTTCAAGGGAGCCTAGGGGGCTTCCGATATACCCAGAGGATATGTGGAAGACAGTCCGTGCGCGGTTCTGTCTAATGCACTACTACTCGAAGGGGTACCCACAGGGCTTACAAGCGAGTCAAACAAACATGACCACCTCTTGTATTTCCTGTGTGCATGCCTCCCCAAATCCGCAGGTTTATGTGCTAAACGACAAATCCCGTGGTTTAAAGACACCGGAACATGTCTCTAGCCAAAAAAAAAATTGCTAGGAAATGGAGATCCGACCAGCCCTGGAAAGTGCTCCGATACCACTTGTTATGCTCTTAACCTGCAAAATGATACCCAAATACAGAATATGCAAAGAAAAGATACCCAGAACACAGAATAGCAATGATTTTATTATTCAGAGAGTAATGTTCACTTGCCTCTTCGAGGGGGCAACCTCCAATAGAGCAGAGCTCGATTACAAAATAAGACACGATGCTCCTCGCAGGGAGTCTCTATCCTTTATATATGACTCATACATGCAATACCACGGGCCAATACTGTGGGTTTTATTAATACCATCTATCTAATACTACGACCCATTTGCAACTAACTGTGGTTCCGTCATTAATTGCGGATTAACCACTTACAATTATTAATATGGGCTTTATTGACTCTTGACTATGACATGATCCCATTACATAAATAAGGGGGTTAGGGTGGGACCCTAACAATATTTATGATCATTATGGTTTATGGCAGGCCATGTGATTTATTGAGATAAGTAAATAAGAAATAAATTCAATGTACATTCTATTTGTACATCTGAATTTTGTTTTTTTGTACATTTCATTATTTTGGAAAACTCACATGATATGAAATCAACAGTTAAGATTGTAGCTATTTATTTTGGGCTAGGTTAGTCACTTAGGCTAATGGACCAAATTAAATCCATCAGCTTCAAGGGAAACAATAATGAACCCTAAATATTAGGTCTTAACAAGTTTCAAGCCCTAGGATGTGCCTGTGTTATCTACAAACTTAAAGCATAAATAAATATATAAGCACTTATGAGAAAAAATATTAAATGTGTAAATTAATGTGCAACTTCATTGTAATATTGGGCGATTCTTTTCACGTTAAAATTTTCTACTATATATGTAAATGGAGGATAGTGAAAAGAAGGGTCTCAAGCTATCTTTTAGAAATACCAACTATATGCAATAGTACATAATAAGTAAACTATCACAACCCAATAACATAATACATGGGAACTAAGAAGAATAAAAATGTGATTAAAATTAGTGCATGCATTTGGCCACAGAGAGCATAGTTCTCCATACATTGTGTCAATAAAATATTATAAAACCATTATACATTAAACAATATTTGAATAGGAAACCTTAATATTTATATTTAAACAACAAAATCATCACAGTTTGACTTGAAGGGAATAATTATGTAAAGTAAGGCCAAGGTTATGAGCAAGTCTAGACACATTACGAAGAAACCAGACATTTTTAAACTAAACAATATTTGACAACATTGTTAAACCCCGAGATAAATGGTTTCCATGTTAGACAAGTCCATCGGGTGTAGAGAACTAAAAATATATATAAATAAAATTTATGTGAGAACAGTGTTTGATGACCGCACAATATCGTCCTAAAGACACTAATTGTTACTTTGTCAAAATCTTAAGCCTCTACCTATGATAAGAGAAACAAAAAAAATGTGTTATTCATGTAGACTCATAGCAAGAAGAAAATACACAATGATATCCCTAACTACAAGATGTTGAGATTTTTTGTTTCATTAAAATAGGCAAAAATCTCAGTGTGTGACAACAATATGAATTTGTTGCTAGATTAGCTCCAGGTTGTTGGGAGGGAGTTAATGCATCCTATATTTGATGTGAGAGGATTTATGAGGCAGTTAGATTCTCTTAGCTATAAAATAGGTATCCATACGGATTGTTTGAGAGTTGTGAGAGTTTGTGACGAAAATATTATTTTTTCATCTCCTGTTTGATAATAAAGAATTGCAGATGCCTATGTTTGGTGGACGTAGCCCAGATTGGTTGGGTGAACCACGTTAATTTGTTGTCTCCTGTGCATGATTTAATTGTTGTGTATGTATGTTTATTTTGACTGCTGTGCATCTTGGATCTAACAATTGGTATCAGAGCTTGTTGGAGGGGTGCACAGTGGAGGAGTGGCGTAATCTAGAAATGGTAGATGCCAATCTACCTGCGCGCTGAGGATTAAAGCTGCGTGGAGATCATTTCTACAACCTACATAGAGGTCGTGTTTCCAACCTACGTTGTTGGACGCATGTAATGCGTGTTTTCTTTTTGTGCTGAGTTTTATGCGTGGTATTCACATGGGCTTCTGCTCGGCATTGGTTGTTGCTGGTGCGTTACGTACCTGCTGGTGCGTTGCTGGAGAGCTGTGTGGACCTGCGCGTATATATTTATAAACCCGCGACAACCATTAATGCGTGGAGGCGTTGCTGGAGCACTGGTGCGTGGAGGTGTTGTCTGGTGTTGCGTGGAGGTGGTCTACTCCCTTACCTGCTGGTGGATCGTGTGTTGAAGCTGGGTGCTTTCATAATGATATAACAAAGTCAACTGTGCATATTACAAACCTGTGTTGCGTGGAGTTGGATCATGCAGTTGTGTGGTGGTTTTACAGTGCGGTGGTCCCGTGGACCAACTGTTGGTGTGTGGAATAGCTCACTGGTAACGTTAGTCCGAATTTGAAAGGTAATGTGTTTCGTAATCCATATTAAGTTACCGGATGGGTTTTTGCTTAAATAATTTCATGCAAAGGGTAATTACTTCACTGTCATGTTTATGACCCAGTAATCGAGCTAACCTCCCAGAGAGGAGTGTGAAATAAACACACAATTGCGCTATCAATGTATGTTGAGAAGGACTTGTCTCCCACGTTTTTTAACGTTTTAAATTTAGAGTTGGTTGGGTAAGATTTAAATCCCATCGTGAAGGTGCAGTAACTTCAATAAATTAATAGAATCGGCCTTTGTTTTTTGAAAAGTGGTTTTCTGCCTCGTGCAACCAGAAAGAAGTTTGCTTTGCGAAAACGAATGATGATTTTCTTTGCTCGAGCATGAGCTGTCACTCAAATCATTTGTTCAGAGTAAAACATAGGCAGTTTTTTAGATATTAATTGCTAGTCTTTAATAGTTGGTTTCTGAGATTATTGTGTTTTGGTTGATACAAGATGGCGAAAACTCAGAGTGCCCGGTTTGAAATTGAGAAGTTTAATGGCAAAAATAATTTCGAGATCTGGAAGGTGAAGATGTACGATTTGCTTGTCCAACATGGTGTGGCAAAGGCGTTGTTGGGCAAATCCAAACATCCTTACAACATCATAGATAATGAGTGGGCCGAGATGGTTGAAAGAGCAATAAGTGCTATTCGACTGTGTCTGGCTGATGATGTCCTGTTTAATATAGTGTCGGAGACAACAGTTGCTGGTTTGTGGACGAAACTAGAGAAATTGTAAATGACCAAATCCTTAACCAATAGGATTCTCCTTATGCGACAGTTGTACAGTTTGCGAATGAAAGAAGGTACATCAATTGCTGATCATTTGAATGCTTTTAATACTCTTTTGGTGTAATTACAAAGTATAGAAGTAAAAATTCAATCCGAGGATAAAGCTATTACTTTATTGTGCTCGTTGCCCGAGTCATGGGATCATTTTGTTACTTCTATAAGTCTTAGTTCATCAGAAACTATTGAGTTTGATGATGTAGTTGCATCCTTATTATCGGAAGAAACGAGGAGAAGGTCGCATTCCGAAACCTCTACATCAAAAGCTATGATGGTTAGAGGTCGTTCGAAAGAAAGACGCTCTAGGAGGCCGAGCGACTCACGTTCAAAGTCGAAAGGGAAGAAGAGTAAGCTAAAGGGTTGGTTTTGTGGAAAATCAGGGCATTTAAAGAAGGACTGTTGGAAGCGACAACAACAAACTTCTAAATCAGATTCTTCAACAAAGAAGAAGGAGGCAAATACGACAAATACAGGTTCGACATCTGCTTCAGGTAAGAGTGATGAAGTATTATCAGTTAATGTGTCAAATCATGATCAACATTGGTTGTTAGATTCCAGTGCATCAAACGAAATGTGTATCCATAAAGAATGGTTTAAGACATATAAATTGGAGTTGTGTACATGGGTAATGATGTAACATGTAATATTGTGGGGATTGGGAGCATACAACTACAAATGTTTGATGGGACAACTAAAATGTTAACTGATGTGAGGCATGTACCAGATTTAAGAAAAAATTTGATTTCATTAGGAGCACTTGATTCAAATGGATATAAAATTGTAATTCAAGTTGGAGTAATGAAAATTTACAAAGGTATTTTACTAGTTATGAAAGCTAAGAAGGTAGGAAATCTATTTCAGTTAGAAGGAAGTACAGGGTCAGATTATGTGTCTACAGTGTCTGAACATGAAAGTAGTTCCATTCACTTATGGCATCAAATATTCGGGCATATGAGTGAAAGAGGGTTAAAAATTTTGGCTGATCGCAAGTTACTTCCAAATCTAAAGTCTAGAAAGTTAGATTTCTGTAAGCATTGTTTGTTTGGAAAAAAAAGTAAGCAAAAATTTAAAATAGGCAAACATACTAGTAAAGGCATACTTGATTATATCCATTCAGATGTTTGGGGACCAGCCCCTACAACCTCATATAGTGGTTCGTCTTATTTTGTATCATTTGTTGATGACTTTTCTAGGAAAGTGTGGGTCTACATGTTGAAAAGGAAGTCTGATGTTTTTTCAGTTTTCAAGCAGTTTAGAGCATTGGTAGAAAATAGCGTTGGTAGAACAATAAAATGTTTAAGAACTGACAATGGTGGTGAGCTTACTTCCAAGGAGTTTGACAGCTATTGCAAGGATGCAGGGATCGAGTGACATAATGTTGGGTCCCTATAATACTAGTGATTACCCCATTACTATTGTAGTTATACCCCTTATTTATATTGTTGTGCCCTTATTACCCCCATATTATTATTTCTGTGCCCCATAGAATCCCTCTATTGTTATTTTTGTGGCTTTATATTATTATTGTTAGGTCGGCTAGATTATATTGTGACTCCTTAGACTCTTATATATAGAAATGAGGTTTTGTCATTTGTATCATCCAAGAATTGTTCATTTATGTAATGTAAAGGAGGTTTCCCCCTCGAAGAGGCTGAATTCTAAGGCGTGGATCTCTCTTTTCTATCTTTTTGTGAGCTGGTTTCATAACATTTGGTATCAGAGCTTTGGATTCTAGGGTTACGATGCTCCAAACAGGTCATTGTGGCATTTTCGCTATAACTTTTTTTCTGTCACGTTTCAGAAGTCGCAAAAAAAATGATTTGAGAAGAGTTGGCGCTGAACCTTGGGTCCGAATTTCAGAGCTTTTCGCGCGATATTTTCGGAGATATGATCTGAGGAAGTTGGTCTTTTTGCAGACTTCTGAATTACATTCAAAACAGGTGACCTGGGGAAAATCGTCATAACTTTCTCTCTGAGGATCGGATTGAAATTTCGTAAAACGGTACAAAAATAGGACGGACTGTAGTTTCGTGTGGGTGGTTTTTAGATCCAAAGGTTGAAACAGTGACTCGCAACACGTTGTACAAGTCAGCTCTACTGAACTAGTCTATAATCAAGTCACTGTGGGAGATTTCGCATAACTCTTCCTTGGAGAATCCAATTTGGGTCAGACTTGTGGCATTGGAAAGAGGACATAGAGAGCGACTACAGCTCACAAGTTCAGAACTATATGACTGGAAAGTACAGAGATACATCAGAGGCAATATCGAGCTCCTACAAAGTGAAAAAAGGTGTGTAGATTTTTTTAAATTTTTGCTTAAGCTTGGTTTGAAAATTTATTTTGAAGGAATTCAAAGGGCATAGTAGAGCATTATGATCGGTAACTGATGCCCCGAGGAAAGAAAATGCAAACAGCTAGTAAGGAACCTGAAAGCTCTAGCATGACTCATGAAGAAGAGGAAGAAATGCTACATGATATATCAAAATTACAAGAACAAGTGAAACAAATGTCACGCTCAGAAAAGTTAACAGATGCTAAGATAAATGGCATGGAAGCTAAGATAAATGGCGTGGAAGCTAAGATGGACAATTTGAAGATAGATTTGAACACAAATCTGAAGACAGGCATGGCAGATTTTAAGACAGATTTGACTAATTTTCTACAAGAAATACTTACTAATGGTGAAAAGGTAGTAAAGGAAACTCATGATGAGAACAAAAGAAATGTTAATCATGATTCCATAGATGCTAATGTTGGATCGAAGAATCACCACATTCCAAAAATCGATATGAGGAAGTTTGATGGCAAGGATCCCGCCACATGGATATTACAGATGGAGCAATTCTTCGATCTCAATAATGTGCAAAACACACAAAAGGTACGTATGGAAACTTTATATTTGGAACCAAATCAGTTTGTATGGTATCAATGGCTTTGTTCTCGTAAAAAATTTATCACTTGGGCAATTTTTATGGAAGAATTGATAGCACATTATGAGGATACAAAAAGCAACACTTTTTTTAGCCAATTGATAAGTCTCAAACAAAAGGGTTCAATAATGGAGCACATTGAGGAGTTCCAAAAATTGAACATAAGGGTAAAAGATATTCCAGAGGAGCATAGGATTGATGTGTTCATAGGGTCTTTAAAGGATAATATCCAACATGATGTGCGCCTTTGGGAACCTGATTCATTAGAGAAGGCATTCAGGTTAGCAAGAAAAATGGAAAGCAAAATTATGGCAACTAGGAAGCATACCATTCACAACTATAAAGACGGAAGTGTTGTTGCCCATAGTCTTCCACAACCTACAAGGTTGACACCACAACAATTGGAAGAAAAAAGAGCAAAAGGGCTTTGTTACAATTGTGATAGCAAATACACAAAAGGTCATAAGTGTGCTGAGAAGAAATTATTCTACATAGATTGTGAAGAGGAAGAAGAAAAGGAGCAAGAAAGGTCAAAAGAAGAGAATATATTCCAGGAACAAAGCCTAGATGAAGAACAAATAAATCCGACCATATCTTGTAATGCATTGGCGGGAATTACCACTCCTCAAACCATCAAGATAGAAGGACAAATCAAGAAGAAAAAGGTAATAGTGTTGATTGATTCAGGAAGCACCCACAATTTTATTCATTGTAGGGTAGCAAAAGAATTGAATTGCTTCCTATATCCAGCACCAGAGTGTCAAGTGATGATTGCAAATGGAGGAACAATAAATTGTTCTGGAAAGTGCCATAATATCAAGCTATCCATGGGAGAATATGTATTGACTAGCCCAATGCTTTCCATTCCAATGGGAGGTGCTGATGTTGTACTAGGAGTCCAATGGCTACAATCCTTGGGTACAATAGCTTTTAATTTTCAAGAACTTTTCATGAAATTTTCTGTGGAAGGAAAGGAAGTTGAATTAAGGGGTATTGCAGGGAAACCAGGAAAGATAATCAGCTCTAATGGCATGACAAAGCTTCTAAAAAAGGAGCAAAGAGGTGTAATTGCACAATTATGTTCGCTAGATGTTTCCACATTTGAATCATCTATTTCTCCAGATCTCCAAAAAGTCCTGGACAATCATTCCAAGGTATTTGAGACTCCCAAAGGTCTCCCACCTATGCGTGATCATGATCATGCTATTCATCTGATTCCAGGAAGTGTTCCTCCAAACATCAGGCCGTACAGATATCCATATGTCCAAAAAAGTGAAATTGAACGTATGGTTGCAGAAATGCTAGAGGCTGGTATAATTCAACCGAGTCAAAGTTCTTTCTCAGCTCCAGTAGTATTGGTGCACAAGAAGGATGGATCATGGCGCATGTGTCCAGATTATAGGGAGCTCAACAAGCTCACTATTAAAGATAAGTTCCCAATTCCTGTCATTGATGAATTACTGGATGAATTGCATGGATCAATTTACTTCACCAAGTTGGATCTTCGTTCGGGATATCATCAAATCAGAATGAAGATTGAAGACATTCCGAAAACGGCATTTAGAACTCATGAGGGTCATTATGAATTTTTGGTCATGCCTTTTGGCCTTACCAATGCACCTTCAACATTTCAAGGTTTGATGAATTCAATTTTCAAACCATTCCTTAGAAAATTTGTGTTAGTATTTTTTGATGATATACTAATCTACAACAAGTCTTGGAAGGATCATGTTGAACATGTTGACAAGGTGCTACAACTATTGGAGGAGAAACAATTATATGCAAAAAGATCCAAATGTTTCTTTGGAGTCAAGGAGGTGGAATATTTGGGTCATATTGTATCTCATGAAGGAGTTAAGGTAGACCCTAGCAAAATTAAAGCCATTAAGGAATGGAAAATCCCCACATCCATAAAGCATCTGCGAGGATTTCTTGGGTTGACAGGGTATTATCGCAAGTTTGTTAAGAATTATGGGAGAATAGCAGCACCTCTAACAACATTATTGAAGAAAGATTCATTTTCATGGACTCCTGAAGCAACAAAGGCCTTTAAACATCTTAAAGAGGCAATGTGCCAAGCACCGGTCTTAGCTACACCGGACTTCACAAAAACCTTTATTGTGGAATGTGATGCTTCAGGAAATGGAATTGGTGCTGTTCTAATGCAAGATGAAAGACCCATTGCTTTTGAAAGTCGTCCAATCAAGGGAAAGTTTTTAAGCAAAGCTATTTATGAGAAGGAAATGTTGGCAATACTCCATGCACTTAAGAAATGGCGACCCTACCTAATGGGAAGACACTTCAAGGTAAAAACGGATCATGATAGCCTTAAATACTTTTTAGAACAAAGATTATCCTCTGAAGAGCAACAAAAGTGGGTCACAAAGATGTTGGGTTATGACTTTGAAATCATCTACAAAAAAGGGAAGCAAAATGTGGTGGCAGATGCACTCTCAAGAAAGGATGAGGATGTGGAAGCATTGTTGTGTGCCATTTCTATTATCCAACCAGATTGGATAAATGAAGCAAAGGAGGAATGGAAGAATGACGAAGAAGTGTGGGCACTTATTCGAAAGCTACAACAAGATTCCAGTACTTCTGATACATTTAGCTGGCAAAATGATTCGTTATGGTACAAAGATCGCTTATACCTCTGTAAGAATTCCCAGCTAAAACAAAAGATTCTTATGGAATTGCACACTTCTCCCTTAGGAGGGCACTCAGGATTTTTAAAAACTTACCACAGGGTTAAGAAGGAATTTTTTTGGGATGGCCTTAAATCAGATATTCAAAAGTTTGTGGCGGAATGTTTGGTTTGCCAAAAAAATAAAGTTGAAACAATTAAGACACCGGGTCTATTACAACCTTTATCCATTCCAAGCCAACGTTGGGAGGAGGTTTCAATGGATTTTATCACAGGTTTACCCAAGTCTGAGGGAAAGAGTGTCATCATGGTGGTAGTTGACAGACTTACCAAGTATGCACACTTTTGTGCATTATCACATCCATTTAAAGCCAGTACAGTTTCTACTGCATTTATGGAAACAGTTCAAAAGCTACATGGAAACCCAAAGATTATTGTAAGTGACAGAGATCCCATTTTCACTGGAAATTTTTGGACAGAATTATTTTCTTGTCTGGGTACTCAGTTAGCTCATAGCTCATCTTATCATCCTCAATCTGATGGGAAAACTGAGATAGTAAACAAATGTTTGGAAGGATATCTTCGTTGCTTTGTATCTGATAAAAAGACACAATGGGTCAAATGGTTGCCTCTGGCTGAATGGTGGTATAACACTTCCTTCCATACAACAACAAAAATGACCCCACTTTATGGGTACCAACCACCATCAATCACATCATATTTAAGAGAAAATTCTAAGGTTCAAGCAGTGGAACATCACATCGAACATCAACAACAAGTCCTCCAACTCTTAAAGGATAACCTCGTGTTGGCACAAAATAGAATGAAACAACAGGTAGATCAACATCGCAGTAAAAGAAGTTTTGATGTAGGTGATTGGGTATTCCTACGGCTACAACCATATAAGCAAATGTCCCTAAAGCAAGCTAAGAAGGATAATAAATTATCACCAAAGTATTATGGTCCGTACAAGGTGTTGGAAAAGATTGGCACTATGGCATACAAATTGGATCTTCCTACAGCTTCTCGATTGTACCCAGTTTTCCACGTTTCATGTTTAAAGAAGGTTATAGGCGACAAGCTCCCGGTTCAAACAATATTGCCAGAACTTGACGAGGAAGGAAAAATTATATTGGAACCGGAAGAAGTCACAGAAATAAGAACTCGACAGCTACGAAATCGATCAATTTCAGAGTATCTTATCAAGTGGAAGAACTTATCCGCTGAAGATTCCACATGGGAGGATGAGAATTTTATGCAGAAGTATCCAGAACTACTCAAGCGTTGAGGACAACACTTTTTTGAAGGAGAGGGGCATGTTGGGTCCCTATAATACTAGTGATTACCCCATTACTATTGTAGTTATACCCCTTATTTATATTGTTGTGCCCCTATTACCCCCATATTATTATTTCTGTGCCCCATAGAATCCCTCTATTGTTATTTTTGTGGCTTTATATTATTATTGTTAGGTCGGCTGGATTATATTGTGACTCCTTAGACTCCTATATATAGAAATGAGGTTTTGTCATTTGTATCATCCAAGAATTGTTCATTTATGTAATGAAAAGGAGGTTTCCCCCTCGAAGAGGCTGAATTCTAAGGCGTGGATCTCTCTTTTCTATCTTTTTGTGAGCTGGTTTCATAACACATAAGACAACGGTTTATACTCAGCAAAATGGAGTTGTTGAACGCATCAATAGGGCTCTTCTATAGAGAGCAAGGAGTATGCTGAGTAACGCTGGGTTGCAAAAGGAGTTGCGGACGGAAGCGGTGGCATCAGCTTATTATGTGATAAACCGATCTCCATCGACGGCGATAGGCTGCAATATTCCTCAAGAGGTATGGAAAGGTCACCCTTGTGACTATTCTAAAATCAGAGTGTTTGGTTGTGATGCATATGCTCTAGTGCCAAAACATCAGCGAACTAAATTAGATCCAAAGTCTAAAAGGTATATCTTTGTTGGGTATGGTGTTGGAACAAAGGGATATAGATTGTGGGATCCTACTACCCGCAAAATCATCATCAAGAGAGATGTAAAGTTTAATGAATCCTCTCTTGTATAGTTAGATGTAGATAGTAGATTGAAACAGGATGATGTATCTGACTTTCATCACAATCAGTTTGATAGCATTTCTAATGATAGTCATGATGACCATAGTTCAGATACTAGTCATGAACAGGTTTCAGAATCAGAACATGAATAGGGTTCAGGTTTAGATCATGAACAGGTCTCAGATACTGATCATCAAGAAGTTCCTACAGATGGTAGTCAGCCAATCGAGGAAGCACCAGAAACATCCTTAAGGAGGTCGACAAGAATCAAACGACCACCGAGAAGGTATGATGATTATGTTACTTCAGTTGCATTTACTGCTAATGACGATGAACCTCTGTGCTATCAGGAAGCAATAGAAGGTTCGAAAAGTGACAAGTGGAAAGTAGTCATGAAGGACAAAATGATGGCCTTAGGTAAGAATGGCACATGGGATCTGGTTGAGCTTCCGAAAGACAGGAAAACTGTGGGGTGTAAATGGGTTTTCAAGCTGAAACGAGGTGTGAATGATACGGAAGATAGGTACAAAGCGAGGCTGGTTGCAAAAGGATTTTCTCAGAAAGTCGACATTGGCTTTCATGAGATTTTTTCACCAGTGGTTAAAATTGTTTCAATTAGAATTGTGTTAGCATTAGTGGCTTTGCTTGATTTAGAGTTGCAGTAGTTAGATGTTAAGACTCCATTTCTACATGGAGACTTAGATGAGGAAATTTATATGGAACAACCGGAAGGGTTTGTTCAACATCGCAATGAGAAATTTGTCTACAGGATCAAGAAGTCATTATATGGCCTGAAGCAGTCGCCTCGGCAGTGGTATAAGAAGTTTGATTCTTTCATGTTGAGTTAGAAATATGTTAGAAGTGAATATGGTCATTGTGTTTATTTTAAACAGTTAAATAATGGCATATTCATTATCTTGGTATTGTATGTTGACGATATGATTTTAGCAAGAAAAAGCATAGAAGAAATCAACAGGTTGAAGGCTCAGATGGCAAGGACATTTGGTATGAAAGGTCTAGGAGCAGCAAGATAGATTTTGGGCATGGATATTTTGAGAGAGAGGAGCAATGGTAAGATATGGCTATCACAACAAAATTATATTGAGAAAATACTTTTGAGGTTTGGTATGAATAATGTGAAGCCTGTGTCACTCCCTTTCGCTTCCCATTTCAAGCTTTCTTCGAGTTTATGTCCTAATTCAGATGAAGAAAAGGAATTTATCTCTCAAATTCCATATGCTAATGTAGTAGGGTGTTTAATGTATGCGATGGTGTGTACGCAACTAGATATTTCACATGGAGTTGGGGTTGTCAACAGGTATATGGAAAATCCGGGTAAAGAACACTGGTCAGCAGTGAAATGGGTGCTTCGATATTTGAGAGGCACAAGTAGTTATTGTATCACTTACAATAAGAGTTGTGAATTTGTCTTCGGATATGTTGATTCCGATTTTGCACGTGATTTGGATAAGAGAAGGTCAACATCAGGGTATGTCTTTACTCTTGCACGTGAAGCTATCAGCTGGATGTCAAAGCTACAGAACATTGTTGCTTTATCCACTACTGAAGTAGAATACATTGCTGCTTCTCATGCTTGCAAAGAAGCGATTTGGTTGAAAGGTTTGTTTGGTGAGTTTGGTAGGCTGCACAACAACATCAAGTTATTTTGTGAGAGTCAAAGTGCAATACATTTGGCTAAGAATCTGGCCTATCATAGTAAATCAAAGCATATACCGATCAAGTACCATTTTGTAAGACAGGTTATCACTCAAAGGGGAGTCTCTCTTGAAGAGGTGCATACAAAGGAGAATTGTGCACACATGTTCACGAAACCAGTTTTGTTAGAGAAGCTACATTGGTGTTTGGCTTCTCTTGGCTTGGAGAAAAAATAAAATAATAAACAAACAGGGCATCACGCTAATTGTTGTCAAGGTGGAGATTGTTGAGATTTTATGTTTTATTAAAATAGGCAAAAATCTCAGTGTGAGACAACAATAAGAATTTGTTGCTAGATTAGCTCGAGGTTGTTGTGAGGGAGTTAATGCATCCTATATTTGATGTGAGAGGATTTATGAGGCAGTTAGATTCTCTTAGCTATAAAACAGGTATCCATATGGATTGTTTGAGAGTTGTGAGAGTTTGTGACGAAAATATTATTTTGTAATCTCCTCTTTGATAATAAAGAATTGTCGATGCCTATGTTTGGTGGACATAGCACAGATTGGTTGGGTGAACCACGTTAATTTGTTGTTTCCTGTGCATTAATTGCTATGTATTTATGTTTATTTTGACTGGTGTGCATCTTGGCTCTAACACAAGAGCATTTATTTGAGGAAAATTAACTCAAAACGTGCAGAAGCTCTAGAATTCCTATACATAAGGACCATCTTAGTCAAATAAGGAATTTATAAAACACCAAGAAAAAAATCTCAGTTTATCTTGAGGAAGAATAATTTTATATTTTCGAGGATTTCTTTATCAACACTAAAGAACCACTGAAAGCAACATTTTCCCTATTGAAGCCCTAAGATCTTACTAAGGACTACCTATAAATATAAACCCAAATTAGTAACTTGTAAACCCTAAGTTATCACATAATATGGGAATGGAAGGAAAGAAAAGAAATGTCGAAGGAGGAATAATGTATAATCACTTGCACAAAGTTAAGGGTATTCAATTGAAAACACACGAAATCATTACCACCATAGTAGCCTTACATGTCTTTAGGATATTCTTGGAGTTTTACCGTAATGGTATGGTGAGTAATCTTGAGAAACAACATGACCAATAGTTTTAGAGCTCACTCGAAGGCAAGAGCATGCAATTACGAGTTGGAGGCGGGTAGGAGGGAAGCTCTCACATATAACTGAAACCCATGTATTCCCACCATTTGATCAAATCCTAAATGATGACAATCATTGATCTTGTGATAACTAGTCCTTAGTGTTGGATTCAATCCGTGCATTACAATTTGCTATAAAAAATGTTCTGCCATAAAAATAAATACCAACACATTAATCTAAAGAAAAATAAATTGAAGGACATGGAAGCTCCTGCTAACATTAATAACATAGATAGAATTTCTAACTCAATGTTGAAATCAAGTTTGGTTAATGTATGTATATAAAATAATTTAATTGTTTCGACGTTGAAGCCATCATTTAACGAGTTAGGCACTCATAAGAAATGTGGAGCATTAACATAGAAAAGAGAAAGGAATTCCATAATCAATCTATATTTTTTAGGCATGAGTTTAAATTCCTGATATTGTTTTGGAAGATATTAGGTTTTTTAAGATATTAGGTTTTTTTTTCTTTCTTTTTTTTTTTTTCGATGCATAGTGCGACTTATCGAGGACTAGTTTACTCCTATTGGTTTTAACTATGAGAGCCTTGACATAGGGGACTAGTGCCCACTCCTTTAAAAAATTTGTGGAAGGTTACATTCAAATTTCATTTAGCCCTTATAATATTGGAGCTTCATATTTATCTTCCCCTGTCTTTGGGGCATAATTGCAGGCTAGTTTGAAGGGGAAATGTATCCCAAAGGATCCCTATAATCCTTGTTTCATAATTCCACCGAAGTTTTTAGAAGACCATCTGAAGAAAATTAAGTACCATGCATTCGTTTGCAATTTTATAGGCATATTTCCTACAAAGGAGGAATTAGAGAGATGGATTTCATAGAAATGGAAATCGAAGGGAGAGACCAATTTAAGATTACAACCCAAAGGTTTTTACACAATCATATTCTCTAAAATGGAATATAAAGAAAGAATTTTTTATGCAGGATATGTTTACAACAACGTGAGTTTATACGCTCATCATTGGGAGGAATTTTTTAATGCTGATAAATAAGTGTTTCAATTTGGTCCTATCAGGGTAAGGCTATATTCCTTTCCCGACAACTTTTGGATTTTGGAAATTCTATAGGGAATTGGTAATGTTTTGGGTCGATTTGTTAAACTCTTGGAGGTAGAAAGATGTGAGCAAAATATTTCACATCCCTTGCCAAAATCAAATAATCTGAATTATCAACTAGAAATATAGTCTCAACCGATGGATTATGAGCATATTCCTTCTCATTATTGCCTTTGTCATGGAAATGCATATTGTTTGAGAGAGTTTCCAACTATGAAGAAAGAACAAGAAAGCACGGGTTTCCAACTATGAAGAAAGAACGAGAAAGCACGGGTTTTCTAGGTAATGATGGCTTTAAAAAAGTTGCATCGGGCAGAAGAAACATTAGAATGGGGAATCCTACAAATCCACTAGGGGCACAGGAATCCAATTTATTTGATGTCCCAACATATATTGAGGAAGACATAAAGGTAGAGGGGCGAATTGATGTTCCCATGGGGGAATCAACTCATGGTATGAAGCAATCACAAGAAGGTAAACAAACAGCTAAAAGGAAGACCCCGAAGGCTGAGGAAAATGAAGACCATAGAATCATAGTCTTTGATTTACCAGCCATTGATGAAGGGGCTCCTATTGCCAAACAAAACTATCTCATTGTCAAAAGAGGATGGAACACTAGTGGATCTCCTAAATTACTGGGATGAAAGAGATATCAAAATAAAAAAGAGAAAAATATGTGAAGGCCCTTATTGAATGAAAAACTCTATAGCCTAAATTTTTGAGTGGGGTAAATGGGATCCATTCCTTATAAGAATTTCATGAAAAAAGTAGGGATATTACAGTTAAAGATTTTTTTAAAGATGTAAAATGGAAAGGATGACAACCCAAACAAAAATCGGATTTGGTGAAATGTGGACAAGCCACAACAATCTCTAATTATGTTCTCATTAAAAATAAAAACTAACAACAAATATTCTATCTTGCAACATTAGAGGTCTGAATCTTAACTGAAAACAAAGGTATTTAAACGAATAGGTTAAAAAGGAGAAGCCATCATGCAGGAAACTAAACTTACTTGGGATAAACTAACAAAGGCTGTATAATTTTGTTGGAAACATAGCAAATTCGTGGCTATTGACGCCCTAGGAAGATCCAACGATATAAGTATTCTGTGGAATCCCTTAGAATTCTTTCTCAGGATTGTAAGGAAAGTTTAGGAATTTTAATTGATTTTTTTTTGTAAATTGGTACCAAAGACCTAATTTATTTAATAGGATTCTATGCGTGTTTGGTATCAATAGAGAAACGAAATTCTTTACAACAACTGGTAGAAGTGTATATGATTTGTTATGGATAGTTGGAGTTGCTTTCAGTATAATACATTCATTTGAGGATAAGGAAGGAGGTATAGAGAAATTAGAACAGATTTCACGGATGTTTGATTACATTATTCAAAGTCTCAAGCTAGTATGTATTCCTCCTTTAAATGATATCTTTACCTGGAATAATATACGAGTAAAGTATCAGATTGTTAGTCACCTGGATCGATTTTTTGTATCATAACAAATACTACAGGAAGGCATATTTATGGAAGATGTTATTTTTCTTTGCCTAGGATAAGACCATTGGCCACTACGCTTGGAATTGGATCTCAAGGAAACCCCAACGAACTGTCCTTTTCAGTTTGAATTCTTCTAGTTATAGGATCCAAACTTACTTGAAAATGTAAGAGGTTGGTGGAAGGATATCAAGGTAAAATGGTCGAATTGGATGCATGAGTTCCAACTCAAATTACATATACTCAAACAACATATCAAGGCCTGGAACAAAAAGTATTTCATAAATACTTTTCACGATAAATATAGATTAGGATACAAATGAAAGATTTACAGCAAAGAATGATATTGCATGGGAGAAAGCCAAATCTAATAGTAGAGGAAGGTTTAACACTACATCAATTATAATAAAGGAAACAATAGGAGGACATCCTATGGAGGCAAAAGTCTAGAGTTTAATGTCTTAAATAAGGAAAATGAAATACAAATATTTTCCATAATTCAATGATCCAGCATCCAGCATCGCCGTAAGAATAAGATTTTCTCTATTTTGGGAGGTAACGGTAGCTAAAAAATTGTCTATAATGATATAAAGAAAGATTTGATCACTTGTAACAAAGATATTTTCTCTGAAACCTTGTCTCATAATCAGGGATATATCAATCATAATTTGCATAACATTCCTCATCTTATTACAAAAGAGAAAAATTTACCATTGATGATGCCTATTAATTTACAAGAAATGGAACTAGTAGTGATGGGTATGCCTAAAAACAATTCACCTAGTCTAGATGGATTCATGGTAGAATTTTATCAGGCGTGTTGGTAATTTGTATAACAAGAGACATCTAAACTGGAGGAAAAGTATATACAGTCACAGTCACAGTCACTATGGAGAGGGATGAATGCCACTTTTATTACCCACACTTAAATAAGGTTGTTTGTAAGATTCAAATGGTTTTCGTGCCATAGATGTATGCAACATTATAGACAAATTTATCTCTACGATTGTGATGAAGCACCTGAAATCACTGCTCTCCTCTCTCATATCATAAGAGCAAATCGTATTTTTAGAGGGGAAGAAAATTATGGATGATATTTATATAGCCCAAGATATTATCAACTCCGTTAAGACCATAAAAAGTCTAGGTAGGTTAATCAAACTAGACTTATCTAGAGCGCATGATTCTTTAATTCAACTTTATTTGCTCCAAATTTGATAGGCCTTTTGATTCTATCAATTCCTCTTCATTCTTTTCAATTTTGATCAATCGGTATATTCTACCTCTCGATCCTCTCAACATTTGTGACAGGGTGATCCTTTATCTCCCTTTCTCTTTTCGTTAGTTATGGAAGGCTTCGGAAAATTGTTAAATAAATTCCAAACACAAGGATATGTTAAAAGTCTTCCTTTATTTGGGAAAGACTTTCCACTAATTTACGAACAGTTTGTAGATGATAATTATCTGTTATGTCCACCCACTCTTCGAGAAGCTAGAGGAATTAAACAGATTTTGAACCTTTTGGCTGAGTTTTTTAATACTATAATAAATTGGGAGAAGACTCGTATACTTTTCCTCAACTGTAAGGACACTTATCAAATAAACCCTACAAAATTTTTGGCAATACAACGACGTTAGATACTATTTAAATGGTTTGGGATTCCATTGGTTTTATTTTCAAAAATAATAACCTATTGGAAAGATTCATGAGTAAATATGTCAAACAAGGTTCAGAACTAGACATTCAAAACCCTTAATTTGGCAAGATGATTAGTTCTAAGTAAGTTGGTTTGGCAAGCCATTCCAGTATATTAGATAGTGGCTATGTCTCTTCCAAAGACCATTATATCTAATCTTAGATCCCTATGGAAATAATTTTTTTTGGGGAGGATCCAACAAATCTAATTGATGGTCATTACTTAGTTGGTAAAAGGCCATTTTCCCTGAAGTTGTTAGCATCTTAGGATTAAAATATCCATAAATGATGAATAATGGTTTTGGAGCTAAAGTTTGGTGGCAATGGATAACATGAGGCAAGTAAATTTGGACTCAAATTTGGTTAAGAAATATGTAGATATATAGGAACAAGAAGACAATATTTGGTATGATGGTAATAATAAAGGATCTAGTTGATGGAGTTGGGAAATCAACAACAGGGACTTAGTATCAAATGCAGTGTTCTGGGATGTCAAATAAGGGAAGAAATGATTTTGTTAGCAATTGGGTTTGGCAACAGATGCCAAGGAAGAAAGATCACACTAATATTAAGGATATGTAACTTATTTTGGAAAATATGGGGTTTATTAAGTTTGTTTACTATTAGATAGAAAATATTAATGAAAACCCTCTACAGGTATGGAATTATTTTGGAAAATATGGGGTTTATTAAGTTTGTTTACTATCGTATAGAAAATATTAATGAAAACCCTCTACAGGTATGGAAACAAAAGCAATATTGGACTAAATTTGTACAGAATATTCCTTGTGATATTTTATAAAAGGAGCTTTCACAAAGGACAATCCAACTCTCAAACGAACTTAATATATTAAGATGGGGATCACATTCTCCTCTCTCTTTTATATTTAAATAAACCAAAGCAATTGTTATAGAGCATATGAGTCTGGAAGAGGCAAATTTGTGGAAGTATTGGATAGAAGTTGGATGGCCCAAAATATCAACATTCTTATGGATAATTTCATGGAATGAACTCTTCACTTGGGAAGGAATTAAAAAGTATGGGTGGGAGGACCATCTATCTACTATCTTTGTGTTAAAGAGGAGGAATCAATCAATCATTTATTTGTATCATGCCTTTTCACAATAGAAATCTGGTTATTCTTTTCAAGTTTTTTTATAAAATTCGAGGTTCCTTCCCAGATTTCTCATCTATCTATGAGTCAGTGGTTTACAAACAAGCTTAAGAATCCAATAAACAATCAAGTTTGGAAGCTTAAATTTGGATTTATTTTGTGGGATCTGTGGAAGGAATGAAATACTATAATATTTAGGGAGTAGTAGAGAAATCCAGTTATGATTTGGGACCAATTTTTTACAAATGTTAGAGAAACTATTCTAATTTATCGTTGGAGATCATAATATTGGGAGGGTCATGAAACAAAATCTATTATTATTCGCAATCTCAATCTAGATAAGGTACTGACATCTACAACACCCACAATCTCTTTGCTGACACCAGCGATAGCCAACTCCTGCCATAACAATCTGTCCATGCATTTTATTCAATTGAATTTTGATGGGGATTTAAAAGGTAATACCGGAAATTTTAGATATTCAAGTATTTTTAGGGATGAAAAACTTAATCCTTTTAGAATATATGCTATGAATTATGGAGTGACGATTAAGAATTATGTGAAATTCATTGCACTAGAAACAGGACTTCAAATATCTCTTAGAGATGGATATAAACAATTATAGATTATTGGTGACTCTCTAATGGCAGTTAATTATGTTCAAAAGCTTATAAATGGACAAGAAATTTCCAAACTATGCATAGTTGGAGCGTAGCAGGCTTGGTGTGTAATATTCCTTCGACGTTGATAGGTTTTGAGTACATTATTGTCTTAGAGACTAAAGGTGATGTCAATGGAATTGCAAACTGTCTGGAAAATGTGGGTTTTGCATCCCATATACTAATATTTATTTTCCTTGGACTATGTAAGAAAGGCTAGACGTGGCTCAAAACTTGCCTTTATTTGTAGGAGATAATCAACAAAGGAAGGGAGTTACTCTTCCAAAGGAAGTCTTATGTTTTGGATAATCTTATAAATATGGCTAAAGATAGTTCTAATTATTGCCTTGTAAATAAGGGAATTTCTCATATAATAGATGCATTATGGATCTAAGTCAAAGGTAAATAAGGTTGTGTGGGGATACATTTGTAGAGTACTTACTAGATAGTAATTTTTCCTTATCAAAGGATGGAATGGGGACCGAATACCACCATTTTTAAGCATGCTTGGAAATGTAAGTCAACGAATTCAACTTTGGGGCTCCCTAATGGGGGTGTGTACATTGCATTAAATGTTATATATTTGAAGTGTTTTCCAACTATGGAAATCCTCCCTCTCTTTAGGACATGGGGCATACAAAACCGAGGGTATTAGCCGTTGAAACAAACAATTGTCTAATCACCTTGATCACCTTAAATGAGAGGAGGTTGGTGAGAAAAAAGGGATTTGAGATTCATGTAATATCACAAAGGTATTTAGTTTCATAAAAACACTAGATGAGGTTAACGGTGAGTGAGATTACTAGGTTATGGATTGTAGATTAGCAAAGGAAACAATTAATGATGGGAAGGAGTTCGAGATGATTTTTTTTTGTTGAGTGCGAGGTATGCCACTTGGCATTCCATGAGACTGTAGTGTAAGTGCAATGGCTTTTCATTCCTAAGTCACTTTGTTAGCATTTTTTTTTATAAATACAATAGTTGGTATTATGGATGCGAAGAGTATGAGGGTGTGAAATGTGATGGATGGGTGGTTACTGTGCTAATCTATTGAGGAGGATAGTTTGTGCATGTTTATTTTTGTGGAGGGTTAGTGCTCTTTTGAGGGGAAGTGGATTAATCCAATTTACATTTCTCTTCTAAGATCCTTTAGAGAACTTCCATGTTTTCTATCCTATCACTACAAGGAAAATTTCTTCTAGAAGAGGTTTTTGTGAAAGCCCGTATAAAAATAGCCCAAAAATTTGTTTGTAGTAGAGGTCACTAGCGAAGGTTGGTGGGCATATATTTTAATGGGGTTTTGTTTTACGGTGCATCTAAAATATACAAATGCACAAGTTCTTTAATATCAATACAAGAACCGGTGTTGAAGATGACATGGTGTACTGTCGAAAATTTATTTTTATAAAATAAAGAAAATGGTGCATTAAATAACACAACACATCGGTGCTTGAATAGTCGATAGCATTGGTTCCCTTCACATAGTAAAATGTCTTAGTGCATACGAGTAAGGAGAACCACTATAGTTATAAATTCTAGAGAAATGTGGTCTTATTTTGCAATGAAGACCTCGTGTGGTAATCTTGACAAAGCACCATGTTGGCATTATAATGTATGTGTTGTACTTGATGGAAACCCAGTTGTAGCAGAAAAACTCACTTGTATATGGTAACTAGATGAATCTACACAAGATATATCAGATGTGACACATTGTAGATGAAAGATCACAGTGTAATAGGTAAACAACAAAGAATTATGGATGAGTCTTCACAGAATGAAGAAAGAGAGGTATATGTTGGTTCACCATTGACCAAGCCGCGTATACATGTAGGTTCACTCTATACAAGTCATGTATACGTACATATGCACTTTCACAAAAGGAAAAGCACGTATACCTTGGAAAACTATGTTTTTGGTTTGAAGTATTTGGTCCATGGTATTTTGATCCATGGTATTGGTCCAAGGTATCTCGTCCGAGGTATTGAACCTAGGTATTTGGTCCAAGGTATTGGTCCTAAGTGGTTTTGGTCCATGGTATTGGGAAAGGCCTAAAACTATAAAAGGAGGAGAAGATCATTAGGCCAAGGTGTGCAAGTATCGAATATTTGATGAAGTGTGAGATCTAGTATATAGGTTATTGGGTTATGGTGCATTGTTGGATCTTAACCAAGGATGAACCTTAGCAAACGATGAGGAACTAGATCCAATGATGGATCAGGATATTAAGGCGTAAAATGAACTATATTTATGTGTTTTTATTCATGAATATTCTAGATCTGAATACTGATGCATATATTATTCTGTAAATGATATGATCTAGGTATAACTGAAGTCCGGAATAGTTGCAAAATTATGAATTAATATTTGCAGATGTATACGCTGGTTGGATTCGTGAAAAGCGCATATACACAGATTTTCGACATATGAAAATAGCGTCTACCTTATAAAATATGTTTTAGTTATTGTTGTTTGCTGTTGCAGAGTTTTGGGTTCTGGTTTGGGTTCTCGTTACTATAGTCTACCTTATAAAATATGTTTTAGTTACTGTTGTTTGTTGTTGCAGAGTTTTGGGTTCTCGTTTGGGTTCTCGTTACTGTAGTCTGGTGACAGTACTCTGACTGATCAGAATGATGGCTTATCTAAGTGATTGATTTATTCGGTTGTGATTGGTTCAAAAAGTGATTGGTTGATGGAGATATATTTGATGATTGAATTACACTTATGATGTTTTTGATGGATCCAATCTAAAAATTTATGAAAGTGGTCCCTCGAGGAAGAAAGAAGGTCGTAGCCTTTCGTAGATCGACACCTATGTACTAGTAAACATATCGACTAGTACAAGAGCTAGGGGGTTGTAACTCCCTTCCCGTAGAAGCTGGAGAATGAGAGAAGGTTGTAGCCTTCTGCAAGTAGAAGCATGCGTACTGGTATAAGACTGCACGAGTACAGAAATTATAAACATAATTTTCTTATTATTAAAACAAGACAAAGACGACATCAACAGGTGGTTTTCACCCACATTGGGTTTCCAAATTATATCTTGGCATTGATGTGTTTCTTATGTGTGATGATTTATTCTGCTTTTACTGCACTGTCTAATTAATCCCTAATATACTGGTTAAAGTTCAATGCATGATAATTTGGGTAAATCAAAATATCTCTGCATATACGTTGGTTTCCTTAAGTACAGTTGCGTATAAACGCTAGTTCACTTAGCTGAAGTAGTGTATACAAATGAGTTCTGAAAATTAAATTATTGATCTAATAATACTAATTCACCCCCCCTCTCAGTATTATATTCAACAATTGGTATCAAAACAAATCCTTCAGAAGAAGCTTGATCACTTGAAGGAAGATCCATCATCATGAGTAATAAAGAAAGCGGGGGATCCATCACACCGCTAATCTTTGATGGGAGCAACTTTGTTTATTGGAAGATAAGAACCACAACCTATCTTCAATCTCTTGGAACATATGTCTAGAAAATCATGGAAGGAGGATATAAATTTCCATCAGCAATTCCTACACATACAACAGGTAAAAATCAATATGAAACCAATGCCAAGGTTGTCAATACATTATTGGGAAGTCTGTCACAATTAAAGTTTTTCAAAGTTATGCAGCTCAAATCAGCAAAAGAAATATGGGACAAAATCGTTCTAAGTTATGAACGAGAATCTTAGGTAAAATGTGTTAAACTGCAAACTCTGAGAATTTAATATGAAACTCTTAAGATGCATAATGATGAAAGTATAACTAGTTACTTCTTACGTACAGATGAGGTTTTTAATTGCATGAAGAATTTGAGTGAAGAGATAAAGGAAGTTACCTTAGTTGAAAAAGTTTTAAGATCCTTGTCTGCTAAATTTGAATCAAAAGTATCTGCCATAGAAGAAAAGTAGGATCTACAAACTATTACTATGACACAGCTTCACAGAATCTTAACTTCCTTTGAGATGAGAAAAGGAGGTCCATCAGATATGAGAAAATCCGCATTTGAAGCTTCAGCAAAAGGAAAAGAAGAACTCAATGCATTAGGACATATTTCAAAAGAAGAATATTAAGTAAACTTTGTCAAGAAGCTTCAACGGGGTTCTAGAAGATTCAGAGGTAAACTGCCTTTCAAATGTTTTTCCTGTGGTATAGTCGGTCATTATGCTACCAAATGTCCTCATAAAGATAAATATGATAAATGGAAGGAATCTGCAAAATGGAATAGAAAACAAAGTGTAAGTAAAAAGAGCTACTATAATCATGAGGATAGCGATGGTTTATCAAATAGTGATGAAGATTAAAATAGTAATGACTATAGACTTCTGATGGCTTATGAAGATGATAATTTTTGCGATGCTTTAGATGAAGATGACCTTTATGAATAAATCTCTAAACTCAAAATCTGTTTAGAAGAAAACAATATCATTATAGATACATTGACACACAAACTTGTTGAAAGAGGAAAAAACAATGAAAAACGAGAATGTGAAATTGTGGGTCTAAGAAAGGATCTCGAGAAAAAAAAATCTCTCAATCTTAGATTTGCTAAAGGATCAGAAACCTTAAATGAAATGATCAAAGTGCAGTGTTCTCCTCTGATAAAGATAGGTATTGGATATACTGAAGAAGCATCTCAATCATAGAAGTCGTCAACCTCCACTAAAAGCTATCTTGATGCAGCAAAGAGTAGTGAACAATTTTATAATCGTCAGCAAAGGCATAAAGCAGATCACCAAGTAAATCAGGCTCAATTTACTTCAAGGATGAATAGAAGCCACAACCAACCTCAAGTAAATCATACTCAATTTGCTTCAAAGATGAATATTAATAGAAACTACAATCACCAGGTTAGTAAATCTGATAATCGCAGGAACATCTTTAATGATCAATGTTTCTCATGTCATAATTTTGGACACAAAGCTACTCAATTTGTTGCTTACAAAACCATCATGACTAGAGAAACACGAAATCAAAGCAATGTGACACGGATCAAGAAAAGTTCCTATAATAACTTCTCTTCTTGAAAATGAAACAGAATGCTCAATCTGCAACAACCTTGGCCGTGAATAATCTTAATGTAGGAGTAAATTTCAGCAAATACCTCAAAAGGATAAAATTCCATTAAATCCCAAAATATGGAGAAAGAAAGAACCGCAAACAGAAAGATGTGGTATAGCCTTCTATGCAGAAGGACAAGAAAACCAGTGGTACATCGAGAGTAGATTCTCAAAACACGTGACAGGTGACAAAGAAAAACTACACTCATATAATTCCTTAGAAAAGGAAAATAATGTCTCATTTGGAAAAGACACTCCTACTGTCATAAAAGTTAAAGGCTCTGTTTTCATGAAAGAAAAAGTTAAAGCTCGAAATGTTATATATGTTGATGGCTTAAAGCATAACCTATTGAGTGTGAGTCAAATGTGTGATCAAGGAAATGAAGTGGTGTTTCGATCAAATAGATGTGTTGTTTGTGAGCTTGATACAAGAGAAACCGTGATCAAAGGTACAAGATCTCCAAACAATCTATACATACTGAAGGGAGGATAACAACAATTCTATCTAAGAAAAAAAGATGAAAACTGGCTATGGCAGAGGAGATTGGGACATCTAAGCTTTTCTCAAATAAGAAAAGCATGCAAATTCGAGGCTATTTGTGATCTTCCAGATATCAGTGTTCCTGAAAATACCATATGCAAGTCAAGTCAATTTGGTAAGAAAACCAGATCTCACTTCATCAAAAAGGAAGGGTCAGCTAGTAAGCCTCTTGAACTTGTTCATACTAATTTATGTGAACCATCAAGGAAAAAGTCGCCTCGTGTAGAAGAATACTTTATATTATTTATTGATGATTTTTCCAAAATGTGTTGGATAGGTCCTCTAAAGCATAAAGATAAAGCATTCGAAAAGTTCAAAGCCTTTCAAGCTTTGGTTGAAATGAATAATATTGCAAAATCAAATGCCTCAGATATGATCGGGGAGGGGAATTTACCTCGAATGAATTCTTTGACTTCTGTGAACAACATGTAATAAAAAGGCAGCTCTCCAATGCAAGGACTCCTCAGCGAAATGGAGTGGTAGAAAGAATGAACATAATTGTTCAACAAATGGCTCGAGATACGCTAGATGAATCTAGAACTCCTACAACCTTCTCGGGTGAAGTTTCATTCGCCGCCGTCACTATTCTCAACCAAGAAAATGTTCGAGTAAACATCACTCAAACTCCACATGAACTTTGGTATGGTAAGACTCCTACTGTAAAATAATTCAAAGATTTTGGAAGCAAATGTTACATCAAAAGGACTGATGAAAAACTTGCTAAGTTTGAACCCAGATCAGATGAAGGTATTCTTCTTGGATACTCTATCCAAAGTAAAGGATATAAATATTATAATAAAAGACTTTGGAAAATTATTGAAAGTATTGATGTTGTGGTTGATGAAGCATGCAAAAATCCAAAATAGATAAAAACCAAAGATTATGACAATGAAGAAGATGAGGATCATTTTCCCACATCAAATCACACTGATTTTGAAGAAGAAACCAATGAAACATCAGAAGAAGAGATAAAAGTAGAAGAAAAGACTCCGTCCAGGTATGTTCAAAAAAATCACCTAGAAACTCAAATTTTAGGTGATAAAGGGGCAGGTGTGCAGACAGGAAGAACTATTACAGAAGCCTCAAGCTATCTAGCATTACTATCTTCCACCGAACCTCAAAATGTAAATGAAGCATGCAAATATGAATGTTGGATCAAGGCCATGAATGAAAAACTTGATAAAATTGAAAAGAATAATACTTCGGAATTAGTTCCTAGACCTCATGATAAAAATATCATAGGAACTAAATGGATATTCAAAAACAAGCTGAATGAAAATGGAGAAGTTATTGGAAACAAGGCCAGACTTGTTTGTAAAGGATATGCTCAACAAGAAGGTATAGATTTTGAGGAAACTTTTGCACCTATTGCAAGAATTGAAGCGATAAGAATGTTTCTTGCTCTTTCTAGTTTTCAGAAATTCAAAGTATACCAAATGGATGTAAAATCCGCCTTTCTTAATGGAGACTTAGAAGACGAAGTCTATATTGAACAAACAGAAGGGTTCATTCTTGGAAATGATGAAATACTTGTATGCAGACTCAGAAAGGTTCTCTATGGTCTGAAATAGGTTCCAAGGGCCTGGTATTACCATCTTGACAAATATCTCCATGAACATGGTTTTTTAAAGGGGCTAGCAGATATCAATCTATATACAAACATTGACAAGAACAAATTGCTAATAATTATTTTTTATGTTGATGATATCATTTTTGGTAGCAATGAAGAATCCATGAGTTAGAATTTTGCTTCAGTAATGCAGCAAGAATTTGAAATGTCCTTTCTTGGTGAGCTTACCTATTTTCTTGGTGTACAAGTTCAACAAATTGAAGATGGTATTTTTCTCTCACAAACGAAATATCTCAAACAGATCTTGAAAAAGTACAACATGGAAGATTCTAAACTAGTATGTACCCCAATGCTAACATGATACAATCTCAGCTCAAATGATGAATCAACAGCAGTACATCAACCAACTTACAGATCCATGATTGGAAATCTGCTTTATCTAACAGGTACCCTACCTGACATCGTGCATGTAGTTGGAATAGTTGGAAGATTCCAAGCAAATCTAAAGGAATCACACCTTTAGGTAGTCAAAAGGATTTTCAAATATCTTCAAGGAACATAAAACTTTGGTTTATGGTATCCTAGAGATATAGATCTTACACTGCATGCATATACAAAAGCAGATTGGGCAGGAAGTGTTGATAACCTAAAAAGCACTAGTGGTGTTGCATTCTACATGGGTTCCAGGTTAGTATCTTGGTTCAACAAGAAACAAACTTCAATTTCATTATCTACAACTGAAGCAGAATACATGGCTGCTACATCTTGCTGCACACAACTACTTTGGACGATGCAAACCTTGCAAGACATTCAGATCACATGTACTCCACCGATCTCCATTCTGTGTGATAATACGAGTGCCATCAGTATTTCAAGGAATCCAATCATGCACTCCAAGACCAAGCAAATACCCATCAAATATCATTTTCTACATGAACAAGTGCTTGAACACAACGTCAAATTGGAGTATGTTCCCTCCAAAGAATAGGTTGTTGATATATTCACTAAACCACTGCCCAGAGAGACATTTGAATATCTCAGACAAAAACTGGGAGTAGTTACAACATCATCCTACTGTTAAAATCCATTTTTTTTAGAAAGGTTGTTATACACAAGTTTCATGAAGTGTAGTTGCATACGCACGCCAATTTCTACGTGCACAGTTGCATATATGATGGTTTGAGGAAAAGCAGTGGGCCAAACTCAGGAGAAAGGGGTCTAATATGGTTCAGTGAATTATCTCCTCTGGTTGATGATGGTTACAATCTGTTGATGACATGTGGAAATATGTTGGTTGTCATAAGTTGTTGATAGCTTGATGTATAACTGATTGATGATGATACCTTGATAATTCTTCTGATCAGATCTGACAGTGAACATCTGGCACTGGTTCAGGGGGAGCATATGCTTCTAATAATGCATTGTTGGCATTATCGTAGAAGATCTTTGTATAGATCCGCATACTTTTTTTATTCAGGTGATTCTTTTTTATCGACATATACAAGTTGATGGTCTGGATGCTGTTCACAGATGCTTATGTAGCAGATCATACATGGTGTATGATAGTTTCTAATGACTATCATGATCTTGCTTAGATTTTTTGGTATCTGTTATAAATATCATGTATATCATTCAATGTAAAGGTCATATCAAGATCCATGATGTAATAAATTTTCTCTGTCTGTTGTAGTCTTTTAATGAGTCCCTTTTGGTCATATGATGTAATTTGTACCCCCACTATGCATGGGAAGGATGATGTAATAATTTCTATATTTCAGTCATGTATAAACAATTGGTATATCCCCACTTGGTTGGGTGGATGGTTCAAGTTTGGTATATCCTCACTTGGTTTGGAGAATGGATGTATGTATGAGAATTTGGTGATAGGGACGTCAAACTCACTTAGTTGAGTTATAGAAGTCATGTCATTTTTTCTTGAAAATATTTGCAGACTTTACATGTGCTCAGGGGGAGTAAGGATGATCTAGTACATCTCAGCATGACAAAGGGGGAGTTCAATCAAAGAATTCAGCATGTTCTTGGTCACCCCTTTGTCGTTGATGTCAAAGGGGGAGAGTGTCTTGGTGTTGTTGTTGCCATCAAGTCCAAAAGGGGGATATTGTTGGCATTATAATGTATGTGTTGTACTTGATGGCAGCCCACTTGTAGTAGAACAACTCACTTGTCTATGGTAACTAGATGAATCTACAGAAGATATATCAGATGTGATAGAGTGCGGATGAAATATCACAGTATAGCAGGTAAACAGCAAAGAGTTACAGATCAGTATTCATAGAATGAGGAAAGAGAGGTATACGTTGGTTCACCATTGACCAAGCCGCGTATACACATAAGTTCATTGTATACAAGTCGCTTATACATACACATGCACTTTCACAAAAGGAAAAGCGTGTATACCTTGGAAAATTAAGTTTTTGGTCTAGAGTATTTGGTCCATGGTATTTTGATCCATGGTATTGGTCCAAGGTATCTGGTCTGAGGTATTGACCCTAGGTATTTGGTCCAAGGTACTGGTCCTAAGTGGTTTTGGTCCATAGTATTGAGAAAGGCCTAAAACTATAAAAGGAGGAGAAGATCATTAGGCCAAGGTGTGCAAGTATCGAACATCTGACGAAGTGTGAGATCTAGTATACAGGTTATTAGGTTATGGTGCATTGCTGGATTTGAACCAAGGATGAACGTTAGCAAATGATGAGGAACTAGATCCAATGATGGTTCAGGATCTTAAGGTGTAAAATGAACTATCTTTGAGTGTTTTTAATCATGAATATTCTAGATCTGAATACTGACGCATATATTATTCTATAAACGATATGATCTGGGTATAACTGAAGTCTCGAATAGCTGTAGAATTATGAATTAATATTTGCAGATGTATACACTGGTTGGCTTTGAGAAAAGCGCGTATACACGCAGGTTCGACATATGAAAATAGCGTATACCTTATAAAATATGTTTCAGTTGTTGATGTTTGTTGTTGCAGAGTTTTGGGTTCTGGTTACTGTAGTCTGGTGACAGTACTCTGAATGATCAGATTGATGGGTTGTCAAAGTGATTGATTGATTCAGTTGTGATTGGCTCAAAAAGGTGGTTTGTTGATGTAGTTATATTTGATGATTGAATTACACTTATGATGTTGTTGATGGATCCAGTTTGAAAATTTATCAAACATGGTCCCTTGAGGAATAAAGAAGGTTGTATCCTTATATAGGTCAGCACCTTCATACTATTAAACATATTGGCTAGTACAAGAGCTAGGGGGTGGTAGCTCCCTTCTAGTAGAAGTTGGAGAACGAGAGAAGGTTGTAGCCTTCTGCAGGTAGAAGCTTGCATACTGGTATAAGACTACACTAGTACAAAAATTTTAAGAATAATTTTCTTATTATTAAAAGAAGATAGAGATGACAACAACAGGTGGCTTTTACCCACATTGGGTTTCCACCTTATATCTTGGTGTTCATGTGTGTTGCTTGTGTGTGATGCTTTATTCCGCTTTTACGGCACTGTCTAATGAATTCCTGATATACTGGTTAATGTTCAATGCACGATAATTTGGGTAAATTAAAATATGTCTGCATATACGTTGGTTTCCCTAAGTACATTTGCGTATACACACCAGTTCACTTCATTGAAGTAGCGTATACAAATCAGCGTTGAAAATTAAATTATTCATCTAATAATATTGATTCACCCCCCCAATATTATTTCCAACACACCATGGAAAATCATCTCAAGAGCATCGCTAAGTGGTTATTAATTTCTAAAACAATAGTGGTGCTATAGTAAATCAAAATATCGATACAGTACTTGTAGAGAATTTCACTAGGGCATCTCTCCAGAAAATAAATGCCATATTTTTTAATTAAAAAATGTGGTGCTTTTGAATATATCAGGTACTCGTGCATTTGGAGAAACACACCAAAGGAGTGTTAAAAAAAACCCTCATGGACATAATTTTCATTTTTACAATCTAGAGTGCGGAAGAGATATGAATCACCGGTGCCACTCTTATCACATGCAAGTTCCCTGACGTTTGTGCTTGTTTTTCTCACCATCCTTCAATACTATGCTCACTGTTTGAGTTTTCAATTTTTTCAAACTGTCTTAAAATGTGTTTTTCTCTATTACATGTCCACAATGCATCGCTAGCCAAATGTCTAGGTAATGTCTATGTTTCTTTGTAATTTAATTGTTTATAAAATTAGAATTGTATATTAGGCTAAATTTTCCACTTTTTTTCAAATAATAAAAATAATCATTGCATGGTGCATTTGATACATTCGGCTCAAACCGGGCGAGGTGCACCCTGTAAATTTATAGTTTGTACCACATTTTGGTGTGTGAACATAATGCACTGCTATTTTTGTAGTGCGTTTTGTAAATAAAAACACACCAAGAAACATGTGATATATTGTATGTCAATGTCTCACTCCTGGTACATTTATATTTACCAAATGCATCGTAAAAATAATATTTAAAAATGTTCCTATAACTTAGTGCGTTTGATAACCTAAACATTTTGTATCGATGCATAAAGGTCATATGTGCACACTAATGCACAAGTGTGTTGCACTACTATCAAAAGTTAAATTTGTTAAACAACAATCGTGCATCATACTTATGTGTGCACCAATATTGGTGTTTTTATAGTTGAAAGAGTACCAAAGTCAGTGCATGATTGTGTTTGGAGCGCACCAATGATTTTTTATTTTTATTTTAATTGGAATTTATGTTTGCATATTTATAAATACATGTTTCTTTAATAAAAAAATTGATCTTTATGTATGAGGCTGATGTATTTTATATGTGAATCATGTAGTAAAGGCATCAGCAGAGGAAGCAACAATAGGACCCAGAGTAGTAGGCGGACCCATACAATATGGTCCGAACATGACAGGCCATAGAGAGTGAGAGGGATTGATACCCTTTCCCTATACTATGGTGACCCAATCAATCTTGAGGAATGTGGGCCTCCTCAAGTGTTATGAGGAGGTTACGTCCATGAAGGTGTAGGTTTTAACCCCATACATAAATTAGTTGCATACGAATTCTAAAACACAGAAAATAAACAATGCGAGAGTAGAACACATAAAACACATATACAGAAATATTTTCCCCTCGATCCCAAAACTGGGACTATCAGCTTGATTTTCATTATATTCCTTTCAGTGTTACAAAACATATTTATACATGTCAAAGCATCCAATACCATGGACCAAAAACCATCGCGTCTAATACCATGGACCGAAAAACCATTGTGTCCAAAAAACATGTGCAAAAATCATTCACAAAACCATAGGTGGGTCCGCCCAACCTAACATAGGGTCCAAAACCAAAATTTTCTGTGGAGTTGCCCCGGACCCCATAAAGTGGGCTTACGGGTGCCCCTCAAATGCCCTATAACCTACCTCCCTCTAACCCCCAGTTAACTACATGGGCTAGTCATGGAAAGAATATAACAGAACCCAACATTCTCCCACTTGTTGTTTTCTTTCCACAGGCGGCCACAAGAGAGCTTAGTCATTTATCCACCCCTACAATGCCCATTGTTTCTCTACACCAAGGGAACTTCTTAGAGCTCACAAATTTTGTCAATGCATCTGCAATATTCTTCAGTGTCCACCTTTACCAGCAACACCTTTTTGTCTTCTATCATATCCCTCACAAAGTGATACTGAACATCAATGTTCTTTGTCTTTGAATGATATGCAGGGTTCTTTGCCAAGAAAATTGCACTTTGGCTGTCACAGACTATCCGTATAGCTTCCTGTACTAACCCCATACTTGAACGCAATCTCTACAACCAATCTGCTTCCTTGCTTGCATGAGTGGCTACCACGTATTGTGCCTCTGTAGTTGATAGTGCCACTACAGATTGTTTCTTACTCATCCAACTGACTGCACCTCCAAATAGGTTGAACACATACCCACTTGTAGATATTCTCTGATCCAGATCTCCTGCCCAGTCTGCATCAACAAAGCCATGAATGTCCAAAACTTTGTCCAATCCTTGTCTTCCTTGGTAGCACAGACCATAATCACTAGTGCCACACAGATACCTGAAAACCTGCTTCACTGTTGTCCAATGCTCCTTTCCTTATTTTGACATAAACCTGCTCGATACTTCCACTGCATGTGCAATGTCTGGTCTAGTACAGACCATTGCATACATCAGGCTACCAACTGCACTTGCATATGGAACACGAGACATGTCCTCTTCCTCTTATTGTGTCTTGGGTCATTGTTCAGTAGATAACCTCACACCTACAGGAATAGGAACCTTCACCGGTTTAATATCCTGCATGTTAAACCTCTGTAGTATTGTCTTGATATACTTCTTATGGTTTAACCAGAGCTTCCTCTTTGCTCGATCTTTTTTAATTTCCATGCCCAAAATATGGTTTGCAGCACCAAGATCTTTCATGTTGAATTTGGAGGACAATTGGGTCTTGAAATACTGGATAACTTCTTTTTCATTTCCAACCAGCAACCTATCATCCACATACAAGACCAGATAAATAACATGGTCACCAATTGATTTAAAATACACACAATCATCTGCTTTGCTTCTGGTGAAGCCAAATCCCTGTATAAATGTATCAAATTTCTGATACCACATCCTTGGTGTCTGTTTTAACCCATACAAATACTTCTTTAACTTGCATACTAGTTCTTTCTTACCCTTCACCGCAAAGCCTTTAGGTTGCTTCATGTAGATATCCTCTTCCAAATACCCATGAAGAAATGTTGTCTTCACGTCCATTTGTTCTACCTCAAAATCAAAAGCAGCAACAATAGATAAAAGTAATCTAATAGAAGTTACCTTGGAAACAGGAGAAAAAATATCACCAAAATCAATTCCCGGCGCCTGGGAATAACCTTTTGCTACCAACTGAGCTTTGTATTTCTCCATTTTTCCTTTTGCATTTGTCTTATTTTTGAGCACCCATTTGCTGCCAATGATTTTCCTTCCAGTCGGCAACTCCACGAGATCCCAAACCTCATTTTTGTGCAAAGATGCCATTTCATCAACCATGGTCTCTTTCTAGAGTTTTCCATCCTATGAATCCACTGCTTCCTTGACTGTTCTGGGATCATAATCAGTAATAGAACAAGAAAAATTTGAACAAAAACAAGATGGAATATACCTTTCTGGCTGCCTTCTTTCCCAAACTGATCTTCTCACAGCGAGAGTTTGTGTCTCTTCATCTTCTGATTCCTCCTCTGTTGTAGAGTCTAATTCTTCCTCATTTAGCTCAAACTCTATCTTCTCAGGTTCCTTTGGTTGGAATTCATGTTTGATAACATCTTTCACCTCTCTGAATACCACATCTTGCCTATACACAACCTTCCTTGTTACTGGATTCCAAAGCCTATAACCATTTAAGCCATCTGTATACCCAATAAAGATGCACTTTTCAGATTTACTATCCAACTTGGTTTGTTTCTCCTTTGGAACATGTACGTATGAATCACATCCAAATACCCTTAGATGTGAAAGAGAGGGTTTCTTACCAGTCCATACCTCTCGAGGAGTCTTATTCTCCAACGCTGATGAAGTTGACCAGGTAACATGCAGTATCCACCACCTCTACCCAGAATTCTTGTCCTAACCCAGCACCATTGAGCATGCTTCTTGCCCTTTCCATCAACTTCTTATTCATTATTTCTACAACTCCATTTTGCTGAGGTGTATATGGAGTAGTCTCCTGTGCTACTATACCACACTTCTTACAAAATTCTTCAAATTGCTTAGTGCAAAACTCTCCAACGTTATCTGTCCTCAGCACCTTTATCTTCTTCTTTGTCTGGTTTTCCATGAGAGACTTAAATTCTTTAAAGTTGTCAAAGAATTCAGATTTCTTCTTAAGGAAATATATCCATGTATTCCTTGAGAAGTCATTTACAACAGATACATAGTACACAGACTTACCCTATGATGGAACCTTCACAGGTCCAAACACATCACTGTGCACAAGTTCTAATATCTGTTTCACCCTCTTACCACTAGAGGGGAAACTCACTTGATTTTGCTTCCCATATACACAATTTTCACAAAATTTAAAATCCAGAGAGCTATTACTCATAGCTTCTACCATACCTTTACCATGAAGTATCTGAAGGCCCTTTTCTCCAATATGTCTAAGCCTTTGATGCCACAGCATGGTCTTCTCTCTAGAGACCTCTAGATTTTTTGCTCCACTTTTAGGAGCCACAGAACTATTGCACCCATCAATAATAGTGCTACCTTGCAGCTTATACAGAGTTCCAATCCGAACTCCTCGCATCAATACTAGTGCTCCCTGAACCATCTTGCAGGTATCCTTCTCAAACACTATTTTTACACCTGCATCATCCAACTTGCTAACAGAAATAAGATTTATGGCTAATGCAGGAATATGTAGAACACTTGGAAGCATTCTAACCCTTCCACCTTGTAACTTCAACTTTACTTTTCCATGACCAATGATCCTATCCTTCTTGTCATCGCCCAAAAAGAAATCACCACCATCATATTTCTCATACTTGCAGAACCACTCTCTATGCAGAGTGAAGTGAAAGGATGCACCTGAGTCAATCAACCATGCCTCATGATCTACATGTGTACTTGAAGAAGCCAAGTACAGATCCCCACCTTCATTTGAGGTGGTTTTTGCCTCTGCAGAAGGAGCCTCATCAAATCCCTTTCCTCTGTCAGTATCTTTAGATTTATAATCCCTTTTGTAGTGCCCTTCCTTTCCACATTTCCAGTACACCACCTTTACAGGTTTTCCTGGATATTTAGATCTCTCTTTAGATTTAGATCTCCCACTCGATGACTTATTTTTGTTTCTGTTCTGGTTCCGCCCTCGTATAGACAAGGCATCACCATTTTGGTTCTCCATATTTTTCTGTCTCATCTCCTTCGTCAGCAAGGATGAGACTATTTCATCAAAATGTAAGGTAGTTGCATTTGCTACCTATTGCAATATCCAGACTATCCCACGAATCTGGTAGATAACACAACAAACTGATGCACTTATCTTCATATGAAATTTTAATATCAACAGATGCTAACTGACTTACCACAGTATTAAATGTATTCAGATGCTCTACCACCGAGTCTCCATCTTTGATCCTCGTGTTATAAAGCTTTTTCCGCAGGAATAGTTTATTCACCAAAGACTTAGATTGGTACAAAGTCCCTAACTTGTCCCACAAAACCTTCGTCGTGGCTTCCCCTGATACATTCAGCAATACTGAATCTGAGACACACAATTGTATTGTGCTCTTTGCCTTTCGATCCAACTTCTTCCATTATTCATTAGACAATCCTGTTGGTTTCGTACCCAGATCTACCGTGATCCACTGATCTTTATCCACCAATAGATCCTCCATCTCGAGTTTCAACAACTCAAAACTCTAACCATTAAATTTCTCGATCTCCATCTTTCCACTACTTGCCATATTCTTTCACCACCCGAATCGATCTCGAAGATTTCCCACTGAACAGGGTCTACCATAGGCCTGAGCAAAACCCCTCAGCAACAAAGGCGTCCCCTTGAAGCCAAATCTGCTCTGATACCAAATGTAGGTTTTAACCCCGTACAGAAATTACTTGCATACGAATTCTAAAACAGAGAAAATAAATAATGTGAGAGTAGAACACATAAAACACATATACATAGAGATTTTCCCCTGGATCCCAAAACCGGGACTACCAGCTTGATTTTCATTATATTCCTTTCAATGTTACAATACATATTTATACATGCCGAAGCATCCAATACCATGGATCGAAAACCATCGCGTCTAATATCGTGGACCGAAAAACCATTGTGTCCAAAAAACATGTACGAAAATCATGTAGAAAACCATCGGTGGGTCCGCCCAACTTAACATAGGGTCCAAAACCAAAATTTTATGGCGCGCTACCCCGGACCCCATAAAGTGGGGTTACAGGTGCCCCTCAAACCCTCTGTGACCTCCCCACCTCTAACCCCCGGTTAACTGCATGGGTTAGTCATGGAAAGAATATAACACAACCCAATAGAAGCCACACTCGGTCTTATTGTTGCATCTGATGCAGCAATGGAGCACCTAGGAGTAGGCTTTTCATGTTGGCCTTGGGGTGTGGTATAGGCTCACTGAGGAGGACATATACTTTATCACTGACCTATCTAAGAGAGGGGAGGATTTTCCCTACTTCGAGATGTCCCCCACGGTGCTGTAGCTGAGACTCAACTTGAATAAACTCAGATATATGTGGAGCCTCATGCGGTCCGTCCATCATGTTTCCAGGCCCATCGTGGACAAATACATATTTCTTCTTTTTCTCAAGACAAGGTTAGGTTCCTTCCGTTATTAGTCACCACCATTACACACTTTAGTGGTGATGGGAAGAACATTAGTTTCCATGTTTTATATTATGTTTATTTTTTAATTCATTTACGTATTGCATCAAATGGTTTAAATTATTTTAGGAAATTTTACATGGCTTTAGATAGATGTTGTGCATTGAGACATGGGAGGGCGACCTTCCATTTCGATTTCGGGTTTTTTTCTTAAATTTTTGAGAGGTTTCTAGAGACAAGGCCTACATTTGACCATCACCGTCCTAAGCTGTTCACTTAGGCCTGGATGTGCATGTGGGGGTAGATGATGTGCAAGAGGGGCCTACTAGAGTGTCCAACCAAGATTTGTCATGAGGAACTAACATTACAATCCAGTGAGGATGACCATGTGTTTGTCACATTGGTGTTTCTATACACCGGTATAGATAGGAGAGGTTGTGCTAGAATCTTGTTCATAGCGACTGAGCCTCGAGATGATAGAGGTAATATTAGTGTTTTCTATAAATTAATCTAGTTTCATTTACTTGTTTTAATGAATTGGAATAAAATTTATTCTAGCACATTCCTTAACTTGTTTTATTAAATTTTGTAATGAAGTTGTCTAATTATTTTTTGTACTACATATCTTTTGGACATCTGCACATTCTATGGGGACATGCCTCCTACCGCACAAGATTTTATAAGGGATATGGAGATGGGTGTGGCCCGTTAGAGGAAATTTTAGCCTAAAATTTCCCATGAAATTTTCACATAATTTCCATGTCATAATATGTAAACCAATCAAAATCAATTAAATTTAAAAGGAGGTATGTGTAAATATTTTGGAGGGAGAAAAAACTACATTTTTTAATTGTATTTTTGGCTTATCTACTTATAGGATTACTAAATTTCAAGTGTAGACACTCATTGGATGTGGAATTAAATTTCTCATCCAACAAGAACCCATTATTCATACTTTTGAGAAGACCCACATTGATAAAAATTGAAGATACATTAAGAAAGCATGTTCAACATGTATTTTTAATGTATCTTCATTTTTTATCAATGTGGGTCTTCTCAAAAGTATGCATAATGGGAACTCATTTGATGCAAAATGTAATTTCACATCCAACTAGTATCTACACTTGAAATTTGAGTAAACCTATAAGGATATAAGCACAAAATACAATTAAAAAATGTAGTTTTCTTCTTTTCTCTCTAAAATTCATAGCTCTTATTTTATTATTTTAACTATTGTTTTATTATTTTTCCTTAGGATCCCACTTTTAGGCTAAAATTTCATCTAATGCAAGATGGTGAGGCACATCCTCAGGAGTGTGTGAGCATCTGGGGTTGTAGGGTTGGTCTACGAGTTCAAATGGACTACTGTGACATATTGGATAGAGTTTTTCTTAATTCGAGAGTCCTCCCTGTGAGGGCTAGAGATATCAAGGTGGACCCTAGTTTAGTGGGTTTGTATAGGGACTTTTTGTTATTTCTCTTATGTGGTATATCATTAAAGCTAGTAGGTTACTGACAATGTTGAGGGATGCAAGCCAACATCATGCAATGATAGATAAAATAAATGAGGGTGGTGATGATGATGATAAGGGTGATGATCATGATCATGATGATGAGGGTGGTTATCATAATGCTTCTGGTACTACCACCCCATCATATCATGGTCATCAGGGTATCCATGATCCTTCTATTATTACACCTCCTTGTTAGTCAGCTGATGATGAGATGCCAAAAATAGAATGTATGCCTCATGTTTCTCATGACAGAACAAACCAACTACCTCGTCGTCCACCTTAGATTTTGCTAGACCACATTGAGGGCACAGATGTAGTTGACTATCCATCATCTTCTTCTCATGCAGACCGGCCACCTCCTCCTCCAACTCAACTAGATTCGACAGAGGTTGATCATGTAGTAGTTCACCGTCCATCATCTTCTAGTGTAGAATAGCCTAACACTACGTCTCTTTTATTAGATATTTGATTGTGCTCATTCGACTTGATGTAGTTATTTGACTTATTTTTGTATATACATGTTTACATATATATGGTGCATTTTTTTCATGTTTATGTACTTAATTTATATGTTGGTGTCTATGTGTATATTCCTAAGTCATGTTAGATATGTTCATGTAATGTGCTTGCAGATATGTGTATCTGATAAGAGTTATTTGAGATGAGATTTATATTAATTTGAGGATGTGTGTGGTGATGATGTTAGAGTACAATTTTTTTGTTTGGTTAGATGTTATAACGATGATGATGCCTGCTTTTATTATTAGAGTTTTGGGCTAGATAATGACGTTTATATGTGCCAAAGGTGTAGATAATTAGATGATGGTATTGAATTCGAGTATGTATTTTAGATGATGTTTATGATTGTTAAATGTTTATCATCATGATTTTTATTTTTAGAAATAATAGCTATTATAGATTATGTATGGGTGAAAGTCAAACTTTTATATATGAAATTGCATGCAAAACGACATAGTTTAAAAAAATGCAAAGATATTTTTATAAATTACAAAGTTTAGTATGGTTGAAACTATGATTGAAAAATTACAATAAATATTTTTCTATTGATTGGATAGTTCATTGATATTCAACATAACTTAATTAGTAAAATATTTCAATACTGACAAGGAAAATACAATTAAAGGTAAAATAATTTGGTTAGTTATTAGTAATAAGAAAATACATAACTAATTCAATTTTTAATATAAAATATTATTAATAATAGATTATTTAAAAATGCAATTTAACTAATTAAATGTTACTTTATAAGATCTAATCTATTGTTAAATTTTAAAAACCTAAGTTATAGATTTTTATAACCTATATCCTAGATCCATCTTAACTTTGGATCTACCAAGCATCGATAGGGATCAAATACCTTAAGATGCAAACATATTTTAGAGTGAAAAGAGAATTGATCCATTTAGACAATTGATCCATCTGGGTGTTTGGTAGATCCGGAGTTAAGATGGATCTAGGTTGCTATAATATATATGTACTTGACATTGAAATATTTTATTTATAATTCATGTTCTCCACATTAAAATGTTAATATATGCCCCTTCATAATTTTTTCATGTATGTATGCATTTAATTACTTTCATTATTAATATTTTCTACAATATTACATATCAAATCTATATTAAACATTCAAAATTTTACAAATATCCCTCATACATTGAATTACAAGTAAACAATTAATGGAATAAGAATTCTCTCAATCTTTCTCACTAAAGTGAAAATATAAGAAAATTTTCAATTTAAATTAGTTTACTTTTCTCTAAATAAAGTATCTATAAAATTATGTTATTTAATATGGACAATGAAATATTTTACCTAACATTAAAATATTTTTTGTGATAAATATTTTTTGTTTTAAATATCACATATAAATGGAACATATAATGAATTACACATAATGTAATATCAATAATAATATTTATTGTCATGTGAAAAAATTACATTTCTTCCTTGTAGTAAAAAGTAAATTATATTTTTTTACTCATTACATTTCTTCCTCATAATAAAAGATAATTTATATTTTTTTACTTTCAGTTAGTTAGTATATGTGAATAAAGTTATATAATATTAAGGTGTAAATTGAAGTATTGTAATTATGGTGGACATTGATTTTTTTTGTTTTCACTATTTTTAATTTGCTAATTTAAATTATTATTTTACTATTTTTAAATGTATAGTTAAATGACAACATCTCTCCCATACTGAGTTGTAGAGAGCCTCTTGGCCCAATTAATTTAGATTTAGTATAACTTGAAAAAAATTATTTACATAAAAATTTAATTTATCATTAAAGTTATGGGTTTTTCAAGCTATTTAAATTTAATATTGATAGAAACTGGAAATTTTTTTCTCTAAAGGTTAGGAAAAAGAAATGTAACATAAGGCTTAATGTGGAGTTACTTGTAGTTGGGGAGTTTCCCTATTGGAATTTCTCGCTTAAAGAGGAAAGTGAATGTTTTCTAGTAATAAAGATATAACATTTTGATGCTATTTTGGATCTTTATTTGTTATTGTACTGATTTAAATTTAACTCTTTTTAGTAATAAATATGAGATAAATAATACAAATATGATAATATATTCGATTTAAACTTTTGACAAATAATATATTTGATTTTTGTGAACAACTCACAAAATATTATCTGCTCCACATACTTATCATGAGATAGTCACTAAAATTCACGTTTTTCACATTTCTCCTAGCCAATATTACATCATCTTCACAATCATAATGAGATGACTAGTCCTAATGATGTGGTCCAATAGTTAGGTGGGGAGGTTCAATCGCCACAGGTCATCTAGTCAAATCTTGGATAGGACTATGTATGTCTGAGACTTGCACTAGGTACGAATTTTTCAGTTCAAAGAAAATTGATAAAGACATTTCTACTTTAAATAATTTAGATATAAATACCTAAAAAGGAGATATTTATTTCACATAATCTAAATAGGAAATGAAAATGCATCATCAAGTCTATATGAAAGTAAAACAAATGCCTCCGAAACACCATCACAAATTCAGTCTACTTGATATGTTCCTCTCACACCGGTGTGATCATATTTATCAAACACAATGCACAAATGATATTTAAACATATAATTATATCTTAGTGCATTTGATAACATGAAATTTCCATACTGGTATTGAAACATTATACATTCCCTCTAGTGCATAAGTTTGACGCCCCTACAAAAATTTAAATTTGTGAACTAATAAGGGTTCGTCAAAGGTATTTTTGCATCGATTCTGGTGTGGCTGTTGTAACAAATTCCTCCCACATTTACCCAAGTTAATCAGTATTCTAGGGTAGACATGTGACAAGAGGATATTGTGATATGACTCAAGTACCCGTGTACATTTAAGGAAGTGGAACCAACAAAAGACAATCAATTTGACCTTCTACACATGCTACAAAACCTTCAAGAGCCAACTAACCCTTCTAGGTGACCAACCTTTGAGAAAAATTGACATTTTACTTATCTGTACCCTCATTCTCTCCCATGAAAATCCATGCATGTGAACAAGGCCTTCTAGTTCCTCACACAGCAAGGCATTCCAACGATTATGGGTGTTTTTAGCCTATTTTGAGCGAGTGACCCCGAATTTTGAGCCACATTTTCAGGGCTGGGTCTGAGGCTACTTCCTAGAACTTCATGTAGCCTTTAAAAAAGGTAAATAACAATGGAATAAGGATACTAATGCAATCATTGGTACACTTACTTAATCTGACCCATACTAGCCATGATAGGAATTTCGTCAAACATGTCAGAAATATGAAATCTATAGGTCATAACAACATATTTGAGCATAGGGGTCTCATACTTATTTGAGATTTGTAAAGAAGAATTGATTCCTTATCACAATACCTAATGAGCCTCGATATTGCAACAAGAATGTTGCAACTCCCAAGGCTACCGGCTTTAAATATCAACCTAGGGTTTGTACAAACTTAAGAGGTATCGGCACTATATGTGCAGCATAAAATGTTTCCTTCCTTTGATGTCATGATGTAATGGAGTGCATGCACTAAAATCAAACCCTAAACTAATTGCAGAAAATGAAATGCTTGAAATGGAAACCCTAACATGTTGCAAGAAATAAAGTACAAGGAAAGAAATATATTCTAATTACATAAAGATCATGAACTAAATGTAAAAGAAACCTAACTTCACCCTTTTTATCACATATGATGATTTAAACTAAATGAGAATGGAATCTGATGTAGGGAGTATTAACTGTTGCATGCATGTGATAATTAAGAAATAAAAAGAACTATTTTTCTTTATCTTTTCATTTTATAAATGCAAATTCTAATCTTTACTTGTTCTTTGGTTGGGGAGATAGGTATGAAGGAAGAAGGGTACTATGGTTTTGATGGCTTGGAGGTCAAGTAGACGCCTAATCCCACCTTCAATGATGACTTTTCTCAATTCAGGCTCAGAACAGGCCACTACAGGATTTCCTATAGGATGTCTGTAGGATCTCTATAGGATGTAATAGTTCCTACAAGAACCCCTATTTAATTATAAGAACACGCCAAAATCGTAGGAAGTTGTTTAGAAGGTGGAATGGAGCTTCAGAAAGGTGGATAATGGAAGAATAAGGCATGGAGGTGGTGGAAACTTCCAAGATTTCAAGAAAGGACTTCAAGGCAGGTAGATTTTCTAAATGGAAATGGAAATTATTGGTTATAAAACAAGAATTCAGATTGAGATTTTAGTGGATTTTGGCAACATGGGTGGATGAGGCTTTGATGGGGCGAACGAGATGAGGTCTCTTTATAATGTAGAATATCCCGCAATAACACATAGTATTGTCTACACATATCCACAAATTCATCTATCCGTGGGAAATATTTATTAAATAATGGAAAATTACTAGTCTAAAATCTAGAAATTTGAGAATTAGTGAGCTAGTAAATCTATCTAATACCTAACCTAGTCAAGTGAAAATGCAATGGGGTAAATTTTTTTATTAAAAAAAATGTCTTTGTGATCTAATGCAAGTAGAATTAGCTTTGTTTGAATCTCGTTAGCATGTTCTAAAGACATAGTAGAAATTTACTATTCTTTGCTACAAAGGAGTTCTAGAAATCTAGATCAATAAGAAAACTAATCCATGTAGCTAAATGATTACTATGGCCTTCCAAATATTTTCCAAGGATGAAATTATGCTTGTTATCCTGCAAAATAGCTTGCATCAACCATTTAACCCAATCCTATAACAAGAATTCATTAATAATAAATGCAGAAATAAAAAGAAACAAGAACAAGAGATGCATGTGAATAAGAAGTGAAAAGAATAAAAACAAATGATACAAAAGGGCTCCGAGGCTCCTAGGATGGCCAAGCCCAAGGAAAATCAGAGTCCTATGTAGGAGAAGAATATTTAGAAGCTAAACATGACATCAATATTCATTATTTTCATCAATACAATTACATGCCTGCAAGAAATGACAATGGAGCTACAAAATTATGTGTTCTCTCCACAATAAGACTAATAAAATCCACCCCTAGAGGACAATTCAACTTGGTACTTATACAAATTGACTAGGAATCATTCCCCATGAAAGGACAAAGATTTCCCCACCAAAATCTTTTGATTACTGGATCTGGTTCCCAATACTATGAATCTGCATTAAATGGTAGGCAACCCATCCCTAGATTTTCTCAATCATTGGAGTTCTAGAATCTATGTCATAATTCCATAATATTTTGTTCATTTATTATTTAATATTGATCCTCCTAAAGTAGGGAGAAAGTACCTGAATTATCTCCTCCTCCAAATCTTCATAATGTGCCCAATATTCTCATAATATTCCACAAAAATAAGTAATATTAAGCACAAGTATGAAATTATCCATATACCTTCCTAATGAACATATTAAAGTTAAAAATACATTATCTAATGTAAAAAGAGAGGTTTAAAATGTTGAAGGATGGTTAGATGAGCCTTAATGTATGTTTAATTTACAGGCATGTGCCTTAATTTATGTCTAATTTAGAGGTCCATCATACCCACCTACTGAAAGTGTTGTTCATCCTTTGAGCAACTTAGTGACCTCATTGTTCCTCATTCATGGCCCTCGTGGCCTCTCTCTTCTGCATTCCTCAGTACTTTCTCTTAATAATCTTGGCTATAAGTTCTGCAAGGACAAGCCCAAAAATATATTTGTGTAGGGAAAAATCATTGTTTCTTGAGACCATTAGCTTACCTTCTTCTTTTATTTTGTGGCCTAGATGATTGCCTAGTGGCCTTGGAGTCTTATGTTTTGATTAGGTCTCTCTTAGGCACAACCTCTTTTTTTTTTGTTTTAGCACCATTTGTACCTTTCTTCCTTCTTGTAGCAACATTATGACTTCCTGTAACAGCCATTTCTTCTCATTCAGAGTCTTTTAACTGTATGGGAGTGATGAGAAATAATGCAGAGGATTTGGAGGATGATGCTAGGGCTTAGAGGGAGTAGTGTAGTTTTGTGAAAATGGAGAGGATGCTTTGTTTCTTTTTTTCAAGAAATTATCAGGGTGAGACAGAGTGCATGGCTTGTTATTGAAATTATGAAATGGGATGGATGCATGATGGATAGAGAGTGAATATGAAGTGGATGGAGGGCTTGGAGTGTTGTGGTGACTTGGCCTTTGGAAAAATTCCTTCTCTGAACTTTTGCCCCCATTCCTTGAAATCATCACCCTTCATAATTTGACTTTTCCACATTGCATGACTGAATGAGTGAGTCGAAATTAACTAGTTGAAGGTTGTCGAGACTTCTAACCCATCCTTGGCTTATAAAAACTCATCCCTTGTGCATTGACAATAAATTTCTAACTATAATATGCTCAAGAGAGGAGTTCGAGAATATTTCATACATGTACCTACTTGATGGTTGTTGGAGAGACATGCATGTTGCTACCTAGTTGATGTTGTTGTGCTGCTAATGGTTTAGGTACATCTTATTGACTGCCTTTTTTTTTTGTTGGTCACATTTTGTTGATGGGTTTTCTTCTTGTTGATGTGCAAGTGTTGGCAGACCTATATCAATCTTCCCTAAGGAATACATAAACGTTTGACTCATTTATCCATCAGATTACCTCTTGTAGCTTCTTCGCAGCCTTCTTGTAGAGATCATGTAGTAATTCAAGACAACGTCTTGTAGCAGACTTGTTTTTTCCATACCTCCCGAAAGGTAGAATGGATTGACTTGAAATTGTTTGAGCATATTTCCATGATCATTATGCACCTCCCCATAAAAAATCTTGGGCAATGGATGCACAAATCTAGAGAAAAGTGAAAAATCGTTGAAGGTGATGAAGGTCGATTCCTTGGAAGAAGTGCACTGGAATTTATTGAAATTTCTTGGGCATGTTACCATCATCCATATGCATCTCCCCATGAAACTACCTTTTAAATGGATCCACAGATATTGAGAAAATTCAACTATGGTTGTAGGTGATGGAGGTTGATTTCTCAAAAATTGTGCATTGGAATTTTCTAAAATTACTTGATCATGTTATCATCATCCATATGCATCTCTCCCTGAAACAACTTGACAAATAGATGCATGGTTTGAAAGATATGGGAAAAATAGTTTTCTTCTCTATGTATTTCTATTTCCTTTAGTAAAATAGAGCATTCCTGTAGTTTTTTAGGACAACAAGCAAAATGAGTGGTAGAAGCTTGGAAATTATGAGTGGATGGTGGAAATATATGAGGGTGATGGATTTTCATGGCCCTGGTCATGTTGGAGCATTTGAGAAGAGGAGAAGAAAGTCAAAATTTGGCTTCTTTTGACTAGGTTTGATCTACTTTTTCTTTTGCTGGTGCCAACTTGTCTCTGTTGCTTGCAGATATTCGAATGCACATACGTTCATCAGAGAGATACATGGAGCACATATTTTTTTATTTTTTCTCTTTTTTTTCTAGGCCTTCTAGCTGCATCAATGAGGTTTTCAACTAATATGTCTGCCTAGTTGCCTGAAACTAGGTTTTCACCTAAAATCTTTTTTTTCTCTCTTTCTTTTCTCTTTTTCCCTACCCATTGACTGTCTCAATAAGGTTTTCAATCAATGAGCTAATCTGAGGCTCCTCAAACGAGGTTTTCATATGAGATTTTATTTTTTTCCTCTTATTTTTCATTTTTGTTTTCTACCCTGCCCTACTTGAAAAACAAAATTACTTTCAAGTATAAGAATACTTCCAATGGAGCCATGTGCACATCAAGATGATAGATAATCTGATGTGTAGGCTTGCAATATATGCTTTGACATGAACCTATATTTAAGAGAAAAAATGATTTGACTTTGAAAGGATCAAGCATAATTGAAGAAGAGTGTATTGCTGCAACTTAATGATTGTCTGGAACCATATTTCAATATAGTTTTGATAGCCATAGTCCAATTACTAATTTGGATCATCTTGGATATATTATTCTTCCATGACCTTCAAATATTTGTCTTTTTACTGATTGTTCTATTGAACACATAGAGGATCTAATGGTAACCATGAGGGAGTTTTCTCAATATCTGATTTGTTGTCTTCTCTTCATCAAGTGCAACGCATGATTCGTTGATCTTCTCTTTCGAATCTTCTTTTTGTTCATGTTTTCCTTCAATGGAATTAAGAGAATATCTTTTTTTGAATATTCTTACTGAGTTGAGATGAATACCATTGAAATCGAAAGGAGATATTTTGATGTGCTGTACCTCGGCATTGTAAGTGCGCTGAGCTACTTCATTGTGTGGGTTTGTAAATGGTGGTATATGTAGTTGAGTGGGAATGGATATTTGAGATTGATGTGGTTGGGGTTGTGGTTATGGTGGAGGTGAATGGTAGGGTTTACATGGAGTTGGGTATGGAGGATATTGAGGAAAATATTGAGGATGTGAATGGCTCCCATAAGTTCCTTGGAAACCTTGTTTCCATGATTGGTTTTGTAGTTGAGATGGCCAATCTTGCCAAGGAAAGGGCGTTTTCCAATTACTTTGAGATGGATTTGCATAAGATTGAAATTATAAATTAGTTTCTTTCATCATACTAGGTTGAATAGGCTACCATGGTCCTCTTGGAGCTACATAAACTAGATGCGTTGGAAATTGACTTGCTCTATTTTCCTCTTGGTAAAATTCCCTCAAGCTTTGTAATGAGGTGAAATATTTAACATCGTGTGATTCTGCATGGATGACACAAATATCAAAATCTTCTTTTCTCTTATTTTGAATTCTTAACATTTTTACTTGTTCACTTAGATTGCTAAGATTTTTTTTCTAAGTTATCAAGAAAATTTCCAATTTTAGCTTGACTTACCGATCTTGATGTTGATTTACTTACTCTTGCACTTACTCTTGATATGTGTTTTGCATGTTTCACAAATTTCTTCAAATGATGGTATACGTCACCTCCCATCATGAGATGAAGGAGATCAATCCACACATCCCTAATTGTTCTAAGTAAGAGGGTTTTTAGTGTGTCAGATCCTAAATTATGTAGTTTTTCCCTCTTAATATTATACATGAACCTCTCTATTAGATCCTCTAGACTCTCATATTCTCTTTGATTCATTCTAAGGATGTATTATTTAAGATCGTGATCTTTATATTTTTCTAGAAATATATTTTTCATATCACTCCATGATCTTATTGAATCAGTCCCTAAACTCATGAACCATTTAAGAGATCTATCCTTCAATGTTTCCAGAAAATATCTCAGTTTTTGAATTTTTAATAAGTAACCATAAGATCTAAAAACAATTTCAAACTCAAAGAGAAATGTTTCTGGATCCTCTGACCTTAGACCATGAAATTTTGGAAGAGAAGGTGGAGGGATATTCTTCATGTGCACACTACCATCGGTATCTTGAACGGGAAATTCTACAGGATCTTCCTCATTTTCATCATCTCCATCCACCTCTTCTACATTCTTTGCCATTTTTTTCTTCTACCTACAAAAGTGAATGCTGATGTGGCTCTTACTACACCACGTGATCAAATGGGGAGGGTGGGTTGGTGTTGGAGATTTTTTTTTCTTATGATTGAATGAAAACATTAATGCAATGCACTTTTCTACTTTTGGAATGAAATATGCCCAATGCAATTATTTTTTGTTTTTTCAAAAAGTAAAAATAAATGAATCAAATAGGCAAGAAAACAATGCATACTTTGGCACCTCCATGGAAACAGTGCCAAAAAGTGATGAGCCTCGGTATTGCAACAAGAATGTTGCAACTCCCAAGGCTACCGACTTTAATTATCAACCTGAGATTCGTACAAACATAAGGGGTATCGACACTATATGTGCAGCATATAATGTGTCCTTCCTTTGTTGTCATGATGTAATGGAGTGCATGTACTGAAACCAAATCCTAAACTAATTGTAGAGAATGAACTGCTCGAAGTGTAAACCTTAAACTATTGCAAGAAATAACGTGCAAGGAAAGAAACATATTCTAATTGCATAAAGATCGTGAACTAAATGTAAAAGAAATCTAACTTAACAATATTTATCACATGTGATGATTTAAACTAACTGAGAAGAGAATATGATCTAGGGAGTATTAACTGCTGCATGCAAGTGCTGATTAAGAAATAAAAATAACTATTTTTCTTTATCTTTTCATTTTATAAATGGAAATGCTAATGTTTCATTGTTCTTTGGTAGGGGATACAGGTGTGGAGGAAGAGGGGTACAATGCTTTCGATGGCTTGGAGGTCAAGTATAAGCCTAATCCCATATTTAATGATGATGTTTCTTAATTCGAGATCAAAGCAGGCCACTACAGGATGTCTACAAGATGTACTAGTTCCTACATGATCTCCTCTTTTATTACAAGAATAGGCAGAAAGCTCATGAAGTCATCTAGAATGTGGAATGGAGCTTTGGAAAGGTGGATAATGGAAGAATAAGGCATGGAGGTGGTGGACACTACCTAGAAGAAAATAAAGGGCTTCAATATGGGTAGATTTTCTTAATGGAAATGGCAATTTTAGCTTATAAAACAAGAATTTGGATTGAGATTTTAGCGGATTTTGGCGAAATGGGTGGATGAGGCTTTGATGAGATGAACGAGATTCGGTCTCCCTGCAATGTAAAAGCTCCTGTAAAAACTCATATTATTGTCTGCATCTATCTACAAATTCATCTATACATGGGAAATATTTATTAAATAATGGAAAATTACTAGTCTATAATCCAGAAATTCGATAACTAGTGTGCTAGTAAATCTATCAAATGCCTAGCCTAATCAATTGAAAATGAAATGGGGTTATGTTTTTTATTAAATTGAATTTTTTTCTGATCTAATGGATGTGGAATCAACTTGATTAAATCTCGTTAATATTCTCTAAAAAATCGCAGAAAATTATTGTTATATGCTACAAAGGAGTTCCAGAAATCTATATTTGACAATAAAAAATCTAATCCAAGTAGCTCAGTTATTACTATGAACTTCCAAAGCTTTTAGAATGATTAAATGATGCTTTTGATCCTACAAGATAACTTATATCAACTATTTAACCCAATCCTACAACAAGAATTCAATAATACTAAATATAGAAATAGAAAGAAACAAGAAAAAAGATGCATGTGAATAAGAATTGAAGAGAATGAGAATAAATGATATAAAAGGGATCTGAGGCTCCTAGGATGTCCAATCCCAAGGAAAATCAAAGTCCTATGTAGGATAACAATATTTATAAGTTGAACATGACACCAATCTTCATTATTTTCATTAATACAATTACATCCTTGCAAGAAATGAAAGTGGATCTGCAAAAATACGAGTTATCTCCACAATAAGACTAATAAAAATACACCCCTAGAGAAAAGTTCGACTTCGTACTTATAAAAAATTATTAGCAATTATTCCCCATGACAAGAGGAATCTTTCCCCACCAAAATCCCTTGATTAGTGGATCTGGTTCCCAATACTATGAATCTACATTAAATGGCAGGGAACACATTCCTAGATTTTCTCAATCATTGGACTTCCACAATTTGTGCCATAATTTCATAATATCTTGCTCATTTATTATTTAATATTGATCCTCCTATAGTAGGAAGCCAGTTCCTTAATTATCTCCTCCTCCAAATCTTCATAATCTGCCCAATATTCTCATAATATTTCACCAAATAAATAATATTAGGTGCAAACATGCAATTTTTCATAAACCTTCATAATGAACATATTAAATTTAAAAATACATTATCTAATGCAAAAAGAGAGGTTTAATATGTTGAAGGATGGTTATATTGGCCTTAATTTATGTTTAATTTGGAGGCATGGGCCTTAATTTATGTCTAATTTAGAGGCCCATCAGTACCTAAATTATCATTTGTTAGGTCATAATTCATTATACATTCATTTTCTAATCAAAACATGATGATATCCATACACCAAGTATGTCATAAAATATACTTATAACAGGCATATATCCAAAATAAGTAAAAATGATATAAAAACCATAAGGATCACATATGAATGAGTATATTTACACATGAAATACCAAGGAGAAGGAGCTATTATTAATGAATGCATCATTCAACCAATCTTGGGACTTCCACAAACCAACTGATCATAGATTAGGCTGAACCAAATATTTATTTCATCTCATCACCCCCATGCCATATTCCAAGCATGAATATGGGACTCACAACAAAAATAACCAGGGCTTCCTCAGGAATTACCGTATATCTCACCAACGGATTCCTAGGCCCGAACCCTTGTGAATACAACCAGGCTTTACCGCAATCGCCATTGTATAAGTAGGCCCTAAACAAGCATGGATGCCTCTGGATCCTCCACCTAAACCATGAAGAATTTGTTTGTCTCAACCTCTCGCCCTTACCATGTATCCCGCCATTATGGGTCAAAGGATTACTATGCCTACGAGGTCACCACCCTCTAAGCTTTAACGTGCTTCCTTACATTATTAATGAAGGGATTCCTAGGCCCAATCATGGGTATTCACCTTTGAGCTTTACCATGTATCCATATACTCATATACCATGGATTCCTAGGCTCAAGCGAGGTGCTCACAACCAATATTTACCATGTATCGCATCCTAGTATTCCTAGGCCTTGTGAATATTCCTAAGACCACCCCACTAAGAATCGAATCCATTTGGAAATAGATCTCAACCAAAATAATAGAACTACATCACACCATGATATTTTGAAATGGAAAGACAAGGCTACAAATCGTTGTCACACTTAGACAAACCCATGTTGGGTTGTGTTATATTCTTTCCACGTAGTTAATAGGGGGTTTGAAGGGCACCCGTAAGCCCACTTTATGGGGTCCGGGGCAGTGCCCCGGAAAATTTTGGTTTTGGACCATATGTTAGGTTGGGCGGACCCACCTATGGTTTTGTGCATGATTTTCGCACATGTTTTTTGGACGCGATGGTTTTCAGTCCATGGTATTGGACGCGATGGATTTCGATCCATGGTATTGGATGCTTCGGCATGTATAAATATGTATTGTAACATTGAAAGGAACATAATGAAAAATCAAGCTGGTAGTCCCAGTTTTGGGATCCAGGGAAAAATCTCTATACATATGTGTTTTATGGGTTATGCTCTCGCATTGCTTATTTTCTTTGTTTAAGAATTCATATGCAGGTATTTTCTGTACAGGGTTAAAACCTACATTTGGTATTAGAGCTGTTTTGGCTTCAAGGGGACGCCTTTGTTACTGAGGGGTTTCGCTCGAGCCTGTGGTAGACCCTGTTCAGTGGGAGATCTGTGAGATCGATTCTGGTGGTGAAAGAAGATGGTGAGCAGTGGAAAGATAGAGATTGAGAAGTTCAATGGTCATAATTTTGAGTTGTGGAAACTCAAGATGGAGGATCTGTTGGTGGATAAAGATCAGTGGATCGCGTAGATCCAAGTACTAAACCATCGGGAGTGACTGATGAAGAATGGAAGAAGTTGGATCGGAAGGCAAAGAGCACAATACGATTGTGTGTCTCAGATTCAGTATTGTTGAATGTATCAGGGGAAGCTACGGCAAAGGCTTTGTGGGACAAGTTAGGGACTTTGTACCAATCTAAGTCTCTAGTGAATAAACTATTCCTGCAGAAAAAGCTGTATAACCTGAGGATGAAAGATGGAGACTCAGTGACAGAGCATCTGAATACGTTTAATACTGTGGTAAGTCAGTTATTATCTGTTGATATTAAAATTTCAGATGAAGATAAGTGCATCAGTCTATTGTGTTCTCTACCAGATTCGTGGGATAGTCTGGTTATTGCAATAGGTAGCAATGCAACTGCTTTGCAGTTTGATGAAATAGTCTCAGCCTTGCTGACGGAGGAGATGAGACGGAAAAATATGGACAACCGGAATGGTGATGCCTTGTCTGTACGAGGACGATCCCAGAACAGAAACAAAAATAAGTCATTGAGTGGGAGATCTAAATCTAGAGGGAGATCTAAATCTCCAGGAAAACCTACAAAGGTGGTGTGCTGGAAATGCAGAAAGGAAGAGCACTTCAGAAGGGATTGTAAATCTAAAGCTCCTGATAAAGGAAAGGGATCTGATGATGCTCCTTCTGCAGAGGTGAAAACCACCTCAGATGAAGGTGGGATGTGTACTTGGCTTCTTCAAGTACACATGTAGATCATGAGGCATGGTCGATTGACTCAGGTGCATTCCTTTCACTTCACTCCCCATAGAGAGTGGTTCTGCGAGTATGAGAAATACGATGGTGGTGATGTCTTCTTAGGAGATGATAGGAAGGCTAGAATCATTGGTCGGGGAAAAGTAAAGTTGAAGTTGCAAGGTGGAAGGATTATAACACTTCTAGGTGTTCTACATATTCCTACATTGGCCAGAAATCAGATTTCTGTAAGAAAGTTGGATGATGCAGGTGTAAAGGCAGCGTTCGAGAAAGATACCTGCAAGATGGTTCGAGGAGCACTGATATTGATGCGGGGAGTTCGGATTGGAACTCTATACAAGCTGCAAGGTAGCACTGTTGTTGATGGGTGCAATAGTTCTATGGTTCCTGAAAATGGAGTAGAAAATCTAGTGGTCTCTGGAGAGAAGACCATGTTGTGGCATCAAAGGCTTGGACATATTGGAGAGAAGGGCCTTCGAATACTTCATGGTAAAGGTAGGGTAGAAGGTATGAATGATAGCTCTCTGGATTTTGATTTCTGTGAAAATTTTGTGTATGGAAGCAAAATCGGGTGAGTTTCCCCTCTGGTGGTAAGAGGACGAAACAGATATTAGAGCTTGTGCACAGTGATGTGTTTGGACTTGTGAAGATTCCATCACTGGGTAAGTCTGTGTACTATGTATCATTTAAAGATGACTTGTCAAGGAATACATGGATATATTTCCTTAAGAAGAAATATGAAGTCTTTGACAGGTTTAAGGAATTTAAGGCTCTGGTGGAAAATCAGACAGAGAAGAAGATAAAGGTGTTAAGGACAGATAATGGTGGAGAATTTTGCAGCAAGGAATTTGAAGAATTCTGTAAGAAGTGTGGTATAGCATGGCAGAAGACTACTCCATATACACCTCAGCAAAATGGAGTCACAGAAAGAATTAACAAGACGTTGATGGAAAGCGCAAGAAGCATGCTCAGTGGTGCTGGGTTAGGACAGGAATTCTGGGCAGAGGCGGTGGATACTGCATGTTACCTGGTCAACAGGTCACCTTCATCAGCGTTGGAGGGTAAGACTCCACAAGAAGTATGGACTGGTAAGAAACCCTCTCTTTCACATCTGAGGGTATTTTGATGTGATGCATATGTACATGTTCCAAAGGAGAAATGAACCAAGTTGGATAGTAAATCTGAAAAGTGCATATTTATTGGGTATAAGGATGGTTTAAAGGGTTATAAGCTTTGGAACCCAGTCACACGAAAGGTTGTGTACAGCCGAGATGTGGTGTTTAGAGAGGTAAAAAATGTTATTCAACATGAAGTCCAACCAAAGGAACCTGAGAAGATAGAGTTTGAGCCAAAGGAGGAAGAATTATACTCTACAGCAGAGGAGGAATCAGAAGATGAAGAGCCACAAACTCCGGCTGTGAGAAGATCAGTTCGAGAAAGAAGGCAACTAGAAAGGTATAGTCCATCTTCTTTTGCTTTGTCTGTTACTGATGATGATCCCAGAACTGTGAAGGAAGAAGTGGATTCAGAGGATGGGAAAGTCTGGAAAGAGGCCATGGTTGATGAAATGGCATCTTTGCACAAAAATGAGGCTTGGGATCTGGTGGAGTTGCCGGCTGGAAGGAAACCCATTGACAGCAAATGGGTGTTCAAGAAGAAGACAAATGCGGAAGGAAAGGTGGAGAAATACAAAGCTCGGTTGGTAGCAAAAGGTTATTCCCAGCTGTCGGGAATTGATTTTGGTGATATTTTTTCTCCTGTTTCCAAGGTAACTTCTATTAGATTACTTTTATCTGTTGTTGCCGCTTTTGATTTTGAGGTAGAACAGATGGATGTGAAGACAGCATTTCTTCATGGGGATTTGGAAGATGAAATCTACATGAAGCAACCTGAAGGCTTTGCGGTGAAGGGTAAGAAAGAACTGGTATGCAAGTTAAAGAAGTCTTTGTATGGGTTAAAACAGTCACCAAGGATGTGGTATCAGAAATTTGATACATTTATATGGGGACTTGGCGTCACCAGAAGCAAAGCAGATCATTGTGTGTATTTTAAATTAATTGGTCACCGTGTTATTTATCTGGTCTTGTATGTGGATGATATGTTGCTGGTTGGAGATGACAAAGAAATTATCCAGGATTTGAAGACCCAATTGTCCTCCAAATTCGACATGAAAGATCTTGGTGCTGCAAACTATATTTTGGGCATGGAAATTAAAAGAGATCGGTCAAGGAGGAAGATCTGGTTAAACCAGAGGAAGTATGTCGAGACAATACTGCAGAGGTTTAATATGCACGATAGTAAACTGGTGAAGGTTCCTATTCCTGTAGGTGTGAGGTTATCTGCTGAACAGTGTCCCAAGACACAAGAAGAGGAAGAGGACATGTCTCGTGTTCCATATGCAAGTGCAGTGGGTAGCCTGATGTATGCAATGGTCTGTACTAGACCATATATTGCACATGCAGTGGGAGTATTGAGCAGGTTTATGTCAAAACCTGGGAAGGAGCACTGGACAGCAGTGAAGCGGGTTTTCAGGTATTTGCGTGGCACTAGTGATTATGGTTTGTGCTACCAAGGAATACCAGGATTGGACAAAGTGTTGGATATTCATGGCTTTTTTGATGCAGAGTGGGTTGGAGATTTGGATCAGAGAAGATCTACAAGTGGGTATGTGTTTAACCTATTTGGAGGTGCAGTCAGTTGGATGAGTAAGAAATAATCTGTAGTGGCACTATCAACTACAGAGGTAGAATACATGGCAGCCACTCATGCAAGCAAGGAAGCAGTTTGGTTGCAAAGATTGTGTTCAAGTATGGGGTTAGTACAGGGAGCTATAAGAATAGACTGTGACAGCCAAAGTGCAATTTTCTTGGCAAAGAACCCTGCTTATCATTCAAAGACAAAGCACATTGATGTTTAGTATCACTTTGTGAGGGATATGATAGAAGATAGAAAGGTGTTGCTGGCAAAAGGTGGACACTTTGAAGAATACTGCAGATGCATTGACAAAATTTGTGAGCTCTGAGAAGTTCTCTTGGTGTAGAGAAGCAATGGGAATCTCAGGGCTGAAAAAAATGACTAAGCTCTCCTGTCGCCCCCTGTGGAAAGAAAACAACAAGTGGGAGATTGTTGGGTTGTGTTATATTCTTTCCACGTAGTTAATAGGGGGTTTGAAGGGCACCCCTAACCCCACTTTATGGGGTCCGGGGCAGTGCCCCAGAAAATTTTGGTTTTGGACCATATGTTAGGTTGGGCGGACCCACCTATGGTTTTGTGCATGATTTTCGCACATGTTTTTTGGACGCGATGGTTTTCGGTCCATGGTATTGGATGCAATGGATTTCGGTCCATGGTATTGGATGCTTCAGCATGTATAAATATGTATTGTAACATTGAAAGGAACATAATGAAAAATCAAGCTGGTAGTCCCGGTTTTGGGATCCAGGGAAAAATCTATATGCATATGTGTTTTATGGGATATGCTCTCGCATTGCTTATTTTTTTTGTTTAAGAATTCGTATGTAGGTAATTTCTGTACAGGGTTAAAACCTACAACCCATTCCAATGATAACAAAAAACAAAATACACACATGCATGTATCATGCATGCCAAATCTAGCAAGGAAATCACACATGCACATAAATATATATAAGTAGTCTCGTTGTAGCCACTTGATCCGATTCTTACTTACTTTATCTTCGCTTCTCTTCCCTTTCTTTGTCCTTCCTTTCCTTTACTTGATCTAATGTTGCAGGGCTCCGAAAATGATCGAAGTGTCCAAGAGTGAGAGAGAGAGAGAGAATAGAGGGAGAGCTCCAAAACTGAACTTAGAAGAGGTTACTAACTAATCCTAATAGTCCCTTTTATTAATGAGGCTTCTAATTCCTTCAATTTTCCATTATTTTCCTTCATTTTCCTCCTCACATGCAACCTATGACATTTCACCTTTATTTTCTCCTAATTTCCATTATTTTCATTAATAAAATGGTAATTAATGCCACTTTGACTTTTCAAATCTTTTGTCATAGCCTTTTCCCATTTCCTTTAGCTAGAATAACTAAAGTGAACACCCACTAGGATTTTTTTCCCAACATTCAACTTGGAATACATGTCCCATGACCTTGGTCTTATATTTTTTTACATGAATTTTTAACCAGGGTTTCTATAGAACACTTCCCTTGGGGGAACGCCATCCTCAGTGTTGAATGACACGTATAACAAGAAAAATCACTAAAAAGAAAAACATACTATCCATGGAGCTTTATAGCACATCTCGTTGCAGTATTTTCTATGGACAAACTACTGAAAACATGCCAATCATACTATTTACTGGAGCTTTATAACACATCTCATTATGGTATTTACAATAACCACCATATATACTTATCCACATTTTCTTCAACCAACAAATAATCATACTATCTATAGAGTTTTATAAATCCATCTTAATACCATATTTTCAATGATATACACATATGTTAAGTTATGGTATGTTCTATGCTTATAACAATTTACTTCTTTTTCTTATTATATTCCACCAATTAGCAATCACATGTACATAAAGTAAAGTGTAGATAGAACATTAAACGATCGACAAAAAGCAAGCCAAGACAAGAGACACAAGATGTGGCAGCTAGCCAGGGACAAACCCCACAATGTGTGGGGAAACCCTTTGATCAAATCTTCTTTTATCTTCAATAATTCAGTAGAGAGAAATAGTACAATAAATATGATTCATATCAGTAGTAGCAAACCCTAGATCAGTAGCATCAGCGTTAGCAGCTTCATTATCAAACTAGGGCAGACCATATCTCACAAACCGACAATCGGATTGACTTCATTCCACCACCAAAAGTTTCGGCTTCCAGAGGAGGTTCAGATGAACCTACAATGCAGTTCAAAGGAGGAGATCTTCTAGGCCACGCAAGTCAATCTTTACTTCTGCAGTTGCAGCTTCAGTTTCAACAGTTTCCGGCTTCAAACTTGGGCAGTCGATATCTTGCAAACCGTTCGTTGGATTGACTTCATTCCACCACCAAAAGTTGCAGCTTTCAAAGGAGGTTCAAATGAACCTACAGCACAGTTCCAAAGAGGATATATTCTAGGCCACACAAGTCAATCTTTACTTCTACAGTTGCAGCTTCAAATTCAACAGCTTCTGGCTTCACATGTGTGAGAGAGAGAGACCCATTTTAGCACAGTAGAGAAGAGACTCATATCTACGCAGTAGAGAGAGAGAGAGAGAGATGTGATGAGATGAGTGAGTCCAAATGAGGAAAAGTCCTCTTATATTTATACACAACGTTGGTGGGTGAATAGATTCGACTGTTGGGCTTCTGAACCTACATGAGTTGTAGGTCGGCTTGATAATAATTCCATAATCAAAATAAATTCATATCTCCATGAATAATTATCAGAATTGGATGATCTTTATATCAATCCTACACCTCTCGATGAGAGGAATCTAATAAAAATGTTATTAGCCATGAATAAGATGACCCACATGAAGTTTTACCCTGGTTTCCAATTTTAGCACTCCCTCTCAACCATGGAGAACTTCATCTGCAATCTGTCTATCGGTCGTTACTATTCATCCATCAAATGCATTGCCTTGTACGGCCTGACCCTTGCCTTGCTCTGCTCTATTTTTCCTATTTTGTTTTGTCTTGTTTTTCCCTGCACTGATCTGTACTTTTTTGTTGTGTTCTGCTCTGCTCTTGCAGTGTTCTGTTCTACTCTGCTTTTGTCCGAATTATGAAGAAGAATAAATGATCGAGGATGTATCATACTGACTCAAAGTCAGTCCCAGAGTATGTACCACTGGTCCCAGACCAGTCTCAACCAACCCAAAGTCAGCGTCATAGTGAGTACAACTGCAATGGTCCTAGACCAATATCATCCTCCACTGACTCAAAGTCAGTCTCAGAGTATGTACCACTGATCCCAGACCAGTCTCAACCGACCCGAAGTCAGCGTCATAGTATGGTACAACTCCTACCACTGGTCCCAGACCAGTATCATTGATCCTAGATCAATGGAGGTCATCCTAGTGTAGGGAGTACGGTAGTTACAACGATGCGTCCATCGGTACTACTATGGTCCCTATCTTCATTTCCCTGCTCATTGATCAGATGAGAGGTACTTCCCATGAGTCCCACACTGCATGGGTAGGATGCCTCGACAGGAGAACTAATCAATCCTGTTCTCACAGGATAACACATCAATCCTGCTACAATCGCCATGGAGAACACATCAATCCAGGCCTCATAGGAGAATACATCAATCCTGCTACAATTGCCATGGAGAACACATCAATCCAGGCCTCACAGGAGAACACATCAATCTTGCTACAATTTCCATGGAGAACACATCAATCTAGGCCTCACAGGAGAACACATCAATCATGCTACAATTGCCATGGAGAACACATCAATCCAGGCCTCACAAGAGAACACATCAATCCTGCTACAATGTCGCCACAGGTTGTACATGTATACCACCAGGGGATAGTCAATAATCATGTGGTCATATGCTGCTCCAAGAAGCACCCCGCACCCCCCTGGAGCTCTCAGAGCTCAATGCATCATACATGACCCTCATTGGAGGGTCTTTGAACAACTCCAAGTTGTTCATGGAAAGTCAGAAATTTTACTTTCCCAAGGGGTTTTGTCAAAATGTCGGCGAACTGTTCATCTGTACCGATATGATGGAGCCTTATAGCTCCCTGTTGCACCATATCTCGAATATAATGCTATCTGATATCAATATGCTTGGAGCGATCATGGAATACGAGATTCTCTGACAAACAAATCCCACTTTGGTTGTCACAAAGGATCAAAGTGGTATCCAATGTGAATCCAAACAACTCACTGAAGAGCTTTTGCAACCAAACTGCCTCACAAGAAGCCATGCTAGCAGCAATATACTCTACTTCGGCAGTGCTCAAAGCCATCGACTTTTGTTTCCTGCTCATCCAGGATATCGAAGCAGATCCGAAGGAGAAACAACACCCGAAAGTGCTCTTACGGTCCTCCACATTGCCTGCCCAGTCAGCATCTGTGTATCCAAATAGTCTCACATCTTTGGTAATGTATCTTAACCCATAAGTGATAGTGCCACGAAGATATCTCAGCAGATTCTTGGCACCAATCCAGTGTATGTGGTGGGGTTCAACCATATGCTGGCTCAATGTGATGACTGCAAAGCATATATCTAGACGGGAGTTCACTAAGAACATTAATGCTCCGACGAGTTGCCGATACTCGGTAGCATTTCGTAAAATAGGTCCAGCAGCACTACCGCTTAACTTCTTGAAGTCAAGCTCCACCGGAGTAGTTACAGGCTTGCAGTCCACCATTTCGAATCTTTCTAATATCTTCATCACATATTTTCCTTGAGATAGGAAAATTTCTCCTGGCTTTTGCCACACTTCAAGTCCTAGGAAGTAGTGCATCAGTCCTAGGCCTTTCATTTCAAATTCAGAGGCCATCTCCCTCTTACATTTGTGAATGAGAGGGTTTGCACCTGTTAGAAAGAGGTCATCCACATACAACACTAGTATGAGAGGCTTGTCATCTTCAACCTTAAAGTAAAGGTTAGGATCGGCTTCACTCCTAGTAAATCCCAGCTTCATCAAGTAGCTATCGATCCTCTCATACCATGCTCGGGGTGCTTGCTTCAGCCCATAGAGAGTTTTCTTCAACCTGCATACATGAGATTTTTTATCATAAATCTCAAATCCTTTGGGTTGCTCCACGTAGACCTCTTCCTTGAACGAGCCATGCAAGAACACAGTCTTGACATCCATCTGATGTAGGTTCCATCCTTGTGAAGCGGCAAGGGCTATGATTGAGTGGATGGTTGTATATCTGGCAACCGATGCAAATATCTCATCATAGTCTATACCTTCCTTTTGGGAGAAACCTCGAGCAACAAAACGAGCCTTATACTTTTCCGTGCTTCCATCTGCTGCATGCTTTATCTTGTAAAGCCATTTGGAAGTAACAACAATCTTGTCCTGGGGTCTGGGAACTACTTCCCAAACATCATTCTTTATGATTGACTCATATTCTTCGGTCATAGCATCCTTCCATACTTGATGCTTGACAACATCTAAGAATGACGAAGGCTCATTTTGTATGATCGTGCTCATGATGGTCAGGTATCCTTGATACCTATTAAGTTTCTTACTTTCATGAAAGGTTCCTCGGGGTGCAGCATGTCCTTCACCATCATCAAGTAACCCCTTAAGCCATGAAGGCCTCTTCCTAGAAGAGGAAGGCTCATATGGAGGAGGATCAATCGGATCCATGGGTTCTTCTACATTAGGCATTGATTCATCATCCTTTTATTTATGCTCCCTGGTGTCGGCTTCTTGAGAGCTCCTCAAAGTCGGAAGATTGATCACCTTGCTGAGAGCCATATCTTCTTGACCGGCTACATAGATTCTATAGCCTTTAGTATTTTCACCATAGCCCATGAAAATTCCCTTCTTCCTAGATGATCCCAATTTATTTCTTTTCTCTTTCGGAAAATGAAAGTACACAGGGCTTCCAAAAATTTTAAAATGAGAAACATCAGGTTTCTTACCGGTGAGTTTTTCTTCAGGGGTCTTGGAACCCAATGCTTGATGAGGGCATCGATTTTGTACATATATGGCAGTGTTTGCAGCTTCAGCCCATAGAAACTTAGGAAGACTTTGATCATGTAGCATGGCCTGGATAGCTTCCATAATTGTGCGGTTCTTCCTTTCTGCCACACCATTTTGTTCAGGAGTATATGGTGTAGTAGTCTCCCTCTTGATGCCAGCCTCTTTACAAAAATCATGGAACTCATTAGATTCATATTCAGTCCCATTGTCAGTTCTTAAGATCTTGATCTTCTTTTCGCTTTGATTCTCGATTAGTGCTTTGAAGTGTCGGAACCAAGGGAACACTTCATCCTTCTTTTTCAAGAAGTATATCCAGGTCTTTCGAGAATGGTCATCTGTAAAAGTGAGATAATATGAGTATCCTCCCAAGGAGTTCACAGGCATCATACCTGATATGTCTGAGTGAACTAGCTGTAATATATTGGAGGTATTGCTTTGACTTGAAGGGAATGGTCCCCTTTTGAGCTTTCCTTCGGCACATCCCGGACATACACCTTCTTTCTCTACTTGGAATACGGGCATCCCTGTTACCATCTGTCTTACATCGGGTAGAGCTTTGTAATGAAGGTGGGCAAACCTCCAATGCCAAAGTTCGGACAGAAGCGTTGTGTCACAAGACATGACACCTAGCGGAATTCCACCGACTTGATATAAAGAATCAACTCGAAACCCAAGAGTGAAAGCATCTTTAACATTATTTTCCCATATGCGTACCTTGCCATTGTTGAAGGTTACCTTGTAGCCTCTATCTTCCATTGCCAAGATGGACACTAGGTTCCTTTTGAGGTCAGGTGTATTTAATACATCCCAGAATTTGTAGCCTTCTTGAATGCTTGTCCTCTTCCATGATTCCCAACTCTCCTCTTACCTTTGCTGTTCAATTTGTCATTCCTTTGATTGCCATCAGAGGGATTTCGAGTTGCACCACTGCATACTGTACCATGCTTCTCTAATCATGATTATCATCATGATGCCCATGTCCATGATTTTATAATGCTACTCAAACTAGTGTGCATCATCATCATGCTATCCTATATGTCCATGATCTCATTCATCATGATGCTCAAGATCTCATACATAGTGACTTGCTTTATTGCAAATGTAACATCGTCATTTTCTTCTAGCCTTAGTTCCAGCCTTTCCTTTTGATTTAGTCCCGGAATTATTTCTTTTCTTTGCATGAGAAGAAAAGGTAGCACGAGGACCTTTAGGCATGGGCATTTCTTGCACTTCTTCCCTTGCTTCTTCTTGAATGCATCTAGCCATTAATTCCTCGAAACCAAGAATTACATTATAGTTCAAAAGAGTAGTCCCGAACACATACCATTCAAATGGCAATCCTCTAAGAGTTGTGAGTGCCATTTCTCTGTCAGTAATAGTTTCCCTAGTAGATAGGAGATCGTTCTTGATCTCGGTGATTCTTAAGAAGTATGCTTACATACTTTCATCTTTACCCTTCTTGATTTACCTCAGCTTATTTCTAAGAAACAAAACTTGATTTGCATCATTAACTTTAAATAAACTTACCAGTCTATCGTAGATTTCCTTGGAGGTGTCCAGTTCAGAGATGTAGGCCACCAAGTGCTTGTCGATAGAGTCCTGGATGATCTTCTATTATTTTGACTTGTCCATTTTTTCATTTGTTCCAGGCAGCAGCGGATGCATTTGATGGAGGCTCAACAATATTGCCTCTCACATGATCCAACACTCCTTGATTCTCAAGGGTTAGATCGATAGACATCTTCCATCCGTGATAATCAGCTTTCTCACGGAGCTTGTCTTCAGAAGGAAAGAGTGTTGAGGACCCCATAGTTCTTTCAGGATAGCCTTGCCAGTCTTCTCTTCGGTGATTGCTCTTGCTCTTGCTCGGGCTTTGTATTCACCTCAGCTCTGATACCATGTTAAGTTATGGTATGTTCTATGCTTATAACAGTTTACTTCTTTTTCTTATTATATTCCACCGATGAGCAATCACATATACATAAAGTAAAGTGCAGATAGAACATTAAACGATCGACAGAAAACAAGCCAAGACAAGGGACACAAGGTGTGGCAGCTAGCCAGGGACAAACCCCACAATGTGTGGGGAAACCCTTTGATCAAATATTCTTTTATCTTCAATAATTCAGCAGAGAGAAATAGTACAATAAATCTGATTCATATCAGCAGTAGCAAACCCTAGATCAGTAGCATCAACATTAGCACCTTCATTATCAAACTAGGGTAGACCATATCTCACAAACCGACAGTCGGATTGACTTCATTCCACCACCAAACGTTTTGGCTTCCAGAGGAGGTTCAGATGAACCTATAGCGCAGTTCAGAGGAGGAGATCTTCTAGGCCACGCAATTCAATCTTTACTTCTGCAGTTGCAGCTTCAGTTTCAGCAGTTTCCGGCTTCAAACTAGGGCAGTCGATATCTTTCAAACCTTTCGTGGGATTGACTTCATTCCACCACCAAAAGTTGCGGCTTTCAAAAGAGGTTCAAATGAACCTATAGCGCAGTTCCGAAGAGGAGATATTATTTGCCACACAAGTCAATCTTTACTTCTGCAGTTGCAGCTTCAAATTCAACAGCTTCCGGCTTCACATGTGTGAGAGAGAGAGACCCATTTCAGCGCAGTAGAGAACAGACTCATATCTACGCAGTAGAGAGAGAGAGAGATGTGATGATATGAGTGAGTCCAAATGAGGAAAAGTCCTCTTATATTTATACACAACGTTGGTGGGTGAATAGATGCGACTGTTGGGCTTCTGAGCCTACATGAGTTGTAGGTCGGCTTGATAATAATTCCATAATCAAAATAAATTCATATCTCCATGAATACTTATTGGAATTAGATGATATTTATATTAATCCTACACCTCTCGACGAGAGGAATCTAATAAAATTATTATTAGCCATGAATAAGGTGACCCACATGAATTTTTGCCCTGGTTTTCAATTTTAACAACATACGTACATTTACTCTAACCAATAAATAAAAGGATATGATGCGTGCATCCGCAACAAGGTAATATAGAGGCTCATACCTCCACCGTAAAAAAAATACCAAGATTCACCTCCTTCCCATAAAGTCCATAATCCACTATCAAAATTAAATGTACATCCAATGTCCTCCTAGTCCTCCCAGTGAATAGTTACTCATTCATTATTCCAATGCACACTCCAATGTGCATCTGATTCCATCTAGTAATGGTAATAACCAAAACAAATCCATTCCTAGCCTTCCCTTCTCTGCTACATAGTCCCTTAGTCATTACAGTCACCCCTTCCATGCAGTTACTCACCTTCCATGTTTCCTGGAATCCCATGTCCTGGGAGATGCATCTCTTTGCAAGGTTTCCTCACATCGGAAGGTCGAAAATCCAAGGCATATCCCTACCTCAAAACCATCATACCAGTTATAGAATTCTCATAGAAATTAATGCACACTATTGGGTACCAGTGTCCCACAATGACCCTACTCCTGAAGTGATTTACTAGCATATTGTTGCCTCTTCCAATTCCTTTTGTTGTTGCTGCTAATGCTTGCAGCTAGTTTCAACCGCCCAAGCCAGGCATTTTTCCATGCTTTCATGTACCAAGCACATAATTTTCATTAGAGTCAAAACGAATTGAAATAAATCCAAAGCATACCTCATTGTTAGCTCTTCAATGAGGTACAATTGCAATTTTGTTTACTTCCTATCACAAGAAGAGAAATTAACTTTTTCATCAAACCATTATGTATAAACATATCACATCCAGTTAGCTTGAAACACAACCATCATAGATAAAAATCATGAATCACATGCCATCATGATAAACTAGAATCATAAATCACATGTACCCATCATAAATCAAAATCATAGATCACATGGATAATAAAATTAAAATAAATACTAATACCAATCCTTTTATCGGTCCTTCACTTCTACCTTTATCCTTTTTCCTTTTCGTACACACACTAGATTAGTTGCCACACCTAGCAAACACCTAGTTCCTTTTTCTTTTCTTCAATCACATAAACATACGCAATGTACATGAAAACACATAAATCTACACACATTGTACAACATCACACAATGCATACACCTACACTTGATATACATAGTGACACATACACCTACACCTGGTGTACAAAACAACACAATACATACTCCTACATCTGGTGTACAACACAATACACATATGTAAAGGTAGTACAACATAATGAATACACATGTCATAATGTCACAACTACAAAATGAACATATATAGTACCACATGTACACAACACAACAAGTATGACATGCACATAATACCACATGTACACTAGTACCACATGTACAACATGTACAAAGTATCACATGTACACAACACCACCTACACAATGTGTACATAATGCCATATGTACACCACACCACCTGTATAACATGTACACAACAAGACATGTACAATCATACACACAACACCATATGTACATAACAATACTTGTAATAGATATGACCCAAAGACATATGAAAATGCAAATATACCCAGAAATAACAAGATATAAATAGATAAACTTTAGATATTTATTAATATCAAACCCTTAAGGTAGGATAACACCATAAAATCACTCCTTAAGGAAGGAGAACACTCCATAATCCATATTCTTGTTCATACAATATTCCTTGACATTATCAATGGGGAGTCTCTAGTGTCTATTTATGATTCATACATATAATACCATGGGTCATTACCCTGGTTCTGTCAATACCATATATCTAATACCACGGGCTTACGTAGGGGTGTAGTATGGGGTACAAAGGGAGGTACCCAAGGGAATATTGTAATAATGGGATGGGCCGTAGTTATAAGGTAAGCTGGTGGTATTAGATATATGGTATTGAGAGAACCATGGTAATTACCCATGGTATTGTATCTATGAATCATATATAGAGGCCAGGGACTCCCCGTTGAGAAATGTCAAGGATTATTGTATTGGCAAGCATATGGCTTGTGGAGTGTTTTCCTTCCTTAAGGAGTGATTGTATGGTGTTACCCTACCTCAAGGGTTTTGATCAATAGACAAGAATTTCTATATTTTGTGTTTGTTTACAATTATTGGGTATATTACACTATAGGTACAACATGCACATAACACATATGTACATAGAACTGGATATACAACATGTACATAGAACCATATGTACAAAACACCTCATATCCAACATATGCACAACACCATCTTCACACAACAACACATATACATCATGAACACAATACAATATGTACACAACACCACATATCCAACATGTGCATAGCACAATCTATACCCAACAATGCATATGTAATATGAACACAACACCATATATACAATAGCCACACAAAACCATAGGTACAATCATTGAATATACAATATGCAAAACATATAAACAAGAGTAGAACTCCACATCCAAAACCACACTGTCTCTACCAAGAAATATTACTTCCAATGTCTCTCCACCATCCATGTTTATCTTAGCATGCCATGGATCATGTTGTTTTCATTATGTTGATGTATCTCTTAGCATTAACTATCCATAACATAAAAACATGCATAGTATAAACACATAATTTCAACTCATATCCACATGATACTGGTCTCACAAATTTGTCGAGGCTACTCTTCCCACTTTGTTCCCCATAATACCGGGAACCTCTTTCATGCCATTCACCTGCATAAGGAATCATTACTCCATAAGAATGATCCTTGACAACCATTTCAGGATGTGAGATAGATACATACGTATATATAAACATTAGCATAAAAAAATCATGATCATGTCAGACAACGACATACAAACATACGTATATACATATAAACATTAGCATTAAACAATCATGATTACTAACAACCCTGTCAGAAAATGACTTACATGTATAAATGTATACATATATAGACATCTGTATAATCATGATCACAACATAATTACCAGATAATATAAGGTCAATGTTAAGAGAACTCCTCTTATGCGTGCACAACATGCACAACATTGGGAACAAGAATTCCAAACTTAGCCAAGGCATCTGATGCCTCAAATCCATTTACTTTTTCTATCCTAATTACTTTTTTCATTATTATCCTACCATCATCCATTTACATCAATGGACCCAACCAATCCAACTGGTTGTCATACTATTGCCTTCAACTACCCTTATACACACATCAAGCTTCATTCAGGTCTTACATCACTTGTTGGATTTCATTTAGCTCTTCCTAAGCTCCATTAATTTCATCCTTCCAAATCAATTCCAAAGACCCTCAAAACAAAAAGGAAAGAAAAATAAACAAACAATAAGAAAACTATGAAAAACCAATAGAAACATGACACCACAAACAACATGGCAAGGCCCTACATGATGCAATCAAAACCTGTAAATCAAGCAGAAACAAATTACAAAATAAGAAAGGGACAAAAATCCCAACAAACACCATGACTCAACCCCATGGGTTCCCAATGAATCTAAGGGAAATTCAACCTTATCCTTTTTCAATATTTCATGGCAGTCTCATTTTATATGCAATCCTTGTTTCATACCTTCATAAACAGATAAACATTAGTGTATAAATAAATATAACAATACACCAGTTATCTTACCTTATTGTACCCATCACAGTCACCTGTAACTGAACTAGTACATATATCATCTCTCAAGGGACTCCATTCCCTTGACGAATCCATCCATAGTTGAAAACAAACTTAATATATCTTTCAAATGCCTGTTTGAGAATATAAAATATATCCACATAATATCATATAAAATATAAGTTAAGAGGACTTCCTATATTCAAAGCATTCATTCATTTGGAATTGTGGTTTCCAAACATAGCCAAAGTAATTCTCACCCAATTCCTTTCATTTACCTTTACCTTGCTGCAATTGAGCCTTACTATGTACTGTCACATCACCCAATGTATAGTTATATAAACAAATCAACTATTACCTTGTCATTCTAATACCAAGCATGGTTCCCTGCAACTATTTACACATGTTAGCCACATGTTCCAACAATCAAAAAATCATGTCTATTAACTAAAATCAACCCTTTCCAAGCCTAACAACCATGTCATAATCAACTATCAGTCATTACTCATACTAATACCACTAGCACCTACTTACACTCAAGTGCATATCAGTTGTCTCAGCACATATGTGCTAGTAAAATCATCTTAAAACAAGACCTTTCCTTCATGCAATCTAATAGACACATACTCATATCATGCAAGTAATCAAACATTCATACAACAGATAGCAACATAATAGACACCAAACACTCAAACACTAAATAAATGACATAATCAAACATTTAAACACCAAATAAACGACATAAGAAAAATCATACCTTAATGTATCTCACGGGAAGCTATCTTATCTGCAAACTCAATCTATATTATCACGATATATCTTCACAACATATCAACTCAAACGTAAATAAGGTCATGATGTCCATACCAGTAACTAGCCAACATTTTTACATCATAATACCATAAACAACTCTCGTTCATGCTTAACAATCACATATCCATAGTCAGTCTAGATTAGTATGACATAATATCACAATATATTAACTCATACCTGATTTTCATAACCATAATCATCTGTATATGTTAATCCAAATTAGCATGGTACATATAAAATCAAGACCTTAATTACAATTACCATAACCATAATGCATATGACCACAATGCATATACAATAAGTTACTACATCACTATCTGACACATGCATATGACTACACTAATCAAGTATCATTTATCATACATGTAATCACAACAGCGATAGAATGGAAAGAATGTACATAACCATAATTCTTATAAAACTCCATTAACTAACATACGTGAAGGCCAATAAGCAAACCTATATGATGGCCTTCTCTTACCCCAACATTCAATGTTGCAACCTCACTCTAATAATTTGCATCTCCTACTCCATGAAATCCAACACATCAGTCAACAACATCATGATGACATAAACTACATACAACAACCTCACAATGCATGTTTGAGATACTATACATGCATAACTGCAACTATGGCAATGCATGCATAACAACAAATAGACACTGGCATGCATAAAAGATGCATATATAACTAGCAGGCATTTATGACTAAATCATACCAACAACAACCTCATTAAATCCTAAATGGAAACACAAATATAATAATGGCCATTGCCATGCATAACAAATGCATATATAACTAGCATGCATTTATGGCTAAAGCATACCAACAACAACCTCATAAAATCCTAAATGGAAACATAAATATAATAATGGCCACTACAATGCAGACATGTAAATCACATCTACAACCTACATGCATGCATGAAAAAGACACCCACCCATCTAGTCCAAGTGTTGAACCATGCTCTGACATGACTCTGTGGTTTCAGATATCACACAAAGAGATCGGAAACTAGACACCGCCTAAAGAGAATGGAACCTGCTCTCATAACACTCTGTAACACCCTCCTCCCACATTTACCTAAGTTAACTGGCCCTCTTGGGTAAACATATGACAACAAGCTACTATGTTGTGATTCAACTCCACATGTATAGCTAAGGAAGTGGAAATAACAAAACGAAAGCAATCTTGCCTTCCACACCTGCTACAAAACCTTCACAAGCAAGCCAACCCTTCCAAGTGACCAACCCCTAAGACAACAAGACATTTTACTGATCTATACCCTCAACTGCTCCCATGACAAGCTAGGCATGCAACTGAGGCCTTCGAGTCACTCCCAAAACAAGGCATGCGAGTGAACGTGGAATTTCTCACCCTGTTCTTAGCCAGTGACCCCAGAACTTCAGGAAACCTTCAGAAATGTTAAATAATAATTGGATAAGGTGACTAATGTAATCACTATTAAAATTACTTGATGTAACCCCTACTATCCATGTCATACATGTTTTCAAACATGTCACAAATATGAAATCTACAGGTCATAACAACATATTTAAGCATAGGAGTGCCATACATATCTCATATTTGTAAAGAAGCATTGATTCCTTATCTAAATAGATGCATTATCATATATTAGGTAATATATTCATTGTACATTCATTTTCTAATAGAAACATGATGAGATACATTGTCATAAAACATACTCATAACTAGAATATAACCAACAAAAATAACAAGGATATAACAGCCATAAGGATCACATATGAACTAGTATATTTAGACATGAAATACCAAGGAGGAGGGCTATTATTAATGAATGCACAAGCTGACCAAGTATGGGACTTACATGAACCACCCGACCATAGATTGTGTTGAACCATATATTTTTTCAGCCAATCACCCATGTGCCATATTCAAAGCATGAATGTGGGATTCACAACAAAACAAACCACGGCTTCCTCAACCTTTAATGTGTATCCCACTAAGGGATTGGTAGGCCTAAACACTCATTAATACAACTAGGCTTTAATGCAATCCCCACCATATCAGTAGGCCCTAAACAAGCATGGATGCCTTCAGATATCTCTAGGTCAACTGTGAGGAATTTGTCTGTCTTAGTCTCTCAGCATTACCATCTCTCCTACAATTACCAGACAAGGGATTCCTAGGCCTATGAGGTCACCACCCTCTCGGATTTATCATGTATCATGCCACTACCACTCAAGGGATTCCTAGGCCCAATGAAGGGTTTTCATCTTTGAGCTTTACCATGTATTCCTCCATTCACCGATCGAGGATTCCTACGTTTGATCGAGGTGCTCACAACTAGGATTTATCGTGTATCCCATCCTAGGATTCCTAGGCCTTGTGAATATTCTTTAGACCACCCAACTGAGCTTTGAATCCATTTGGAAATCGAGCTCAACCAGAACAAGAGAACCCCATAACAACATGCGTATCCATAAATGACTACAGAACCAAATACACATATGCCAATGACAACAAGAGAACCATATACACACATACATGTATCATGTGTCCCACATATAACAAGAAAATTACACATTTAATTCAATACCTGCAAGTAGTCCCATTATAACTGCTTGATCTTCTTGTTCCTTTCTTTATCTTTACTTCGCTTTTCCCACTTTTCCCTTCCTTTTCTTTCCTTGATCCAATGCTAGAGTGCTCCAAAAATTCTCCAAGTGTCCAAGAATGTGAGAGAGGGAGAATAGAGAGAGAGATCCAAAACAAAACTTATAAAAGGTTACCAACTGATCCTCAAAATCCTTTTTATTAATGATGCCTCCAATTTCTTCAATTCTCCATTATTTTCCTCCATTCTCCTCCTCACATGCAACCTATGACCTTTTATCTTCCTTTTCTCCAAATTTCCATTATTTTCATAAATAAAATTCCAATTAATGCCACGTTTCCTTTTCAAAACCTTTGGCACTAGCTTTTTCAATTTTATTTAGCCATAATAACCAAAATGAACACCCACTGTGATATTTTTCTCAATATTGAGCTTGGAATATGTGTCCCATGACCTTGGTCTTTTAACTTTTTACATGAATTTTTAACTGGGGTTGTTACAGTTGTATTTTAAAGTGCACCAGATCTGGTGCATGGTTGTGTTTTGGGCACGTTGTTGCTTTTTATTTTTTAATTGAAAATTATGTTCTCACTAATACCTTTTTCATTTAATACAAAATATTGTGAATCTTACCAAATATATTATAAAATTCCAATAAGACAAATAAAAAAGCAATATAATTAGTGAAATAATAATAAAAAAAACACACAACAATAGTATAAATGATGAAATAACACAAGTAAATATCACTCTCCATTATTATCACTTTGATTATCTTCCTTGTTTGCATTGATAACACTTTTTTTCTCCAAAATACGTTTTGATCTAGGGTCAGGTCTTAATACAAACCACCAATCCCTATCCAACACATTTGAGTAAAAAAACATCTAGTTGCATTGTTTTGGGAATGTATAAGGCTCCCTAGCTTCACGCTACATCTTTCTAGAGTTTGTAGATATCAACCCACTATTGTGATATTCCTTTACATTATTCCGTTAAAAGGTGTCTTGCCAGTTGCACCTAAAAATAACACATTGGAATGAAGAGAAGTCCACCTAAATGATCTCTTGTATCTTTCCAGTGTAACCTAGTGTCCCCTAAATTATGTTTTTATCGCGATGGCTAGCATGACTAGATTTTTCAAACTTGACTTCCACTCACCAACCTTGTTTCATGCGTTCATCATTGACATCCTCCATCTAAAACTGATGTCCATGTGCCCACATAGATTGGAACAAATACACCTGTAAAAAAGTGAAAAAATAATAGTGTCATGTGTCTAATAACCTAACATAATTAGAAATAAAGAACCATATATAGATGTTACAATTCGAAGTTGTAGTATGAATTTAAAACTATACTAAAAGAAAATATAATTACCGAGTTAATACACCGAATCGCTATGTTTAGTGCATCCTCTTTAGGACATAGGTAACAACTTGATGTGTCATATTTATCTCTGACTTGATTAGCAAACCAACTGCTAAGGAATGTCATTGGCATACTTTCTTTTAAATAACGAAGATAAGGCATGATTCTACCATTCAACCATTTTAAATATCTCCTATCACTCTCCCATTTCCCCCTCTTGTCTTCATACAATGCAAAACAAGGTTGTGTCCTTCCATATTGTAAAGAATGAATTTGTTGATGGCTTAAATTTATGAATGTGTTGATGGTCAAATCACACACACACACACACACACACACACAGATATATATATATAGATATTATGTATGAGATCAAAATATGCATTAATATGAATTTGAGTGTGAATAGTTACTATGTGGTAATTTGAAAAATTATAAGCCTACACTTACTCTTTATCATATGCCTCTTTCCATTCATTTATAGAAGCTCCCCTCATCTTTTGTCTTTGAAAGACCTCCCTAGAACATCTACCCAAGTAACTGGCCAACCTGGGTAAACATGTGATGAGAGGATACTATGATATGATTCAACTTGCTAGGTGACCTGAAGGAAGTAGAATCAATGGAAAGACATGAAGCATACCTCCTACATCAAAAACAACACTCCCAAGCTCCATCCCAGTGACACGGGTATCATGCCCCTGAGTCCCACGTAATTTTTAATCTATTAAACCTCTGCACGCTCCCATGCTATGGGAATTCCAGTGTCCAAAAGGATTTGGATGCTTCCACAAGCTTGTGTCCATGGACTATTTCCATCATACCCGTGGCATATTTGGTGGGAATTAAGGCACTTTTCAAGATTGGAATTCCAGCCACAACACAAAACTTGTTGTAACTTCTTGAATCCATTAAACACATGATGATAAGGGTAATAAACTAAAAACTAACTCCACGACTAGGCCCAACCATCGCCAATGATGATTAGCATTCTATCAAACACTTGGCATCAATGCAATCTATAGGTGTAAACAACATATTTAAGCATAGACATCTCATACTTATGAGAATCGCTAAGAAGCATTGTTGCCTTATATCATTTTGATCTGAGCTTAAACAGGAATTCTACAACTTACATATATAATCATAAACACATATATGCAGCAAAAGAGTATTTCATTTCATTAATAGAAAAATATTGAACAATGCTTACAAACAGAATGGAAATAAGATAGCTTGGGCGATGGTAGCTTATCTCTGAGAAGATATGTGGTAGCTACATGCCTCTATACTGAGTTACAATGAGGCTCAAGGGCCTTTTAATTATTGGAGAATAAGAGAAAACCCTAAACAACCAAAACCCTAACCCGAGGAGATGTAACACCTAGAGTTTATGTGTCCCATTGTGGTTAGTTTAGCAGCCAACTTCCCGGGGTCGTAACTTGGTCACATTATATTTGTTTTATGTGTATGATATCTTGTTGGAAATATCTCTTTTAGGATTATAGCTACCAATGTGACTCTTCTCAACAAAGAAAAGTTTCCAAAAAAACGTCGTTTAACACCTCAAAACGGCTCCAGATGTTGAGGACCCGAAAAACTGTCAAAAATAGTAAACTATGCTACAATTCAAGAAACTAAAAAGCTAAAAGAAGCAATGGTGAGGGCAAGTGAAATAGGTGGGTGGCCACAAATATCCACCTGGATCAGTCCTCCCTTCGTAGGAAGAAATTTCACCGATTGCGTTGAGTTCCTCCATAAGATGAGGAAACTTCTTCTTAACTTGGTCCTTGGTGAAGGAGTCGATGTGCTTTGACAACTCGATATAGTTGTGTCCTCTGTTGCCCAATGTTCTTGATATGTGTGTCCATGATCTGATTAGTTGTGGCCTATTCCATGCAGTATGGGTAGAGCTCTATTGGTGTGAATTATTTTGCAATGTGAGATGTGTCCAATAATGGTGGAAAGTATGGCCGAAGGCAATATACATTGAACACTAGGTGCAAACTAAGAAATGTTGGGATGTTGAGATTGAAGGTATTGTCACCGAAAACCTTGGTGATGGTGTGTGATCCATCTCGGATTGGGTGAAGCCTGCGGTGGGGTCGAGCAAGGTGCTCCCTCTGCAAATGTACCCAAACGTTGTCGCCCACCTGGAACTTCTGTAGCACTTGATGTTGATCATGGTGTTGCTTGTACTTAGCATTAGCTCCGTCAAATATATCATGGACCTATTGGAGGATGTATTGAATGCACTCAATGAAGCTATTATCCCTTTTGGCTTCAGACTTCATGTGATCTGAGTCTACTTGAGTGGTTGCAAATGGTATGGCCACATCAATGGGGCATAATGGGTGAAATACCAGCCCTACCTAAAAGGGGTTGTGACCCGTTGAGCTGTGGAGAGCTCTGTTGTAACTATGTTGGACATAGGGGAGACTTTCATCCCATATGTGTGGATTCTTTGAGTTGTACATGTGCAAAATGTGTACAATCATTCTATTGAAAACCTTTGTTTAGCCATCAGTTTGGGGATAGAAAGTCGTGGACTTGGCAAGTTTTGTATCCAGCATCGACTAGAGACTTGACCAAAATTCACTAAGGAATCTATTGTCTCAATCTGAGACAATGGATTGTCAGATCCCAAAGTGTACCCACACTCACTCAAATAATAGCTTAGTAGTGGCCTTTGTTATGATACTCTTCTTCTAGGCCACCATGATGGCCATCTTAAAGAATCTATTGATGACCATGAAAATGAAATCAATTCCGTGCTTAGTAGAAAGAAGGCCAGACATATAATCCATGCAGACATATTCCCAAGGCTGACTAGGAGTAGGTAGAGGACTATATATGCCTTTCTTCTTGATGTTTTATTTTGAAATGGCATAGGAAGTGTAGGATCTAATGTACTTCCCACCATCCTGATGAAGCTTCGAACAATAAAAATACTTCTCCAATACTGCCATTTTTTTCTCTACTCTGAAATGTCCAGCGACTTGATTGTAATGTGCCTCCCAAATCATCTTGGCATGCTCATTTGAAGGAACACAGATGTGTCCCAAGCGGCATAATAGTGCATCCTAAAGGTGAAAATTTAGAAATTGCTTCCCTTCTAGGAGTGTCTGGTATATGTTGCTGAACTTTGGACCTATCTTGTAAAGATGCGATGACCCTAATGTCTCATGCTCATAAGAGTCGAGCACAGTGATTATAGCCATCACTACTGGTCAGATGAGGCAATCAATGACACTATTGGTGCTGCTCTTTTATACTTAATGTTCAAATGGAACTGTTGTAGATAGGTGGACCATTTCTGATGGTGATCATTCTGCAACTTTTGTTGTGTATGTATGAACTATAGAGGTCAGTGGTCTGTGTGGATTTCCATTTCCTTCCACAGAATTTAATGCTTCGATTGATGGCAGGCATGCACAATGGAATACATTTCTTTATCGTAATTGGGGTAATTTCAGACTGTGTCTAAAAGTGTCTCATTGTGGTAAGACACTTGACGCCCCTGCTGAGTAATAACCATACTAATAACATAGTTAGAGGCATCTCTCTCAATCTCAAATGGTTGTTCTAGGTCTGGTAATGTGAGAACTGATGCAAAACAGAGGCGATTATTCAACTCGGATAGTGCTCATTGTTGGGTTTCCAACCAAAATAACTTTTCTTTTGCTATGCACTTGGTGAATTGACATAAACTTGAAGTGATATGAGAGAACCCTAACATGAACCTATGGTAGAAATTGGAAAGACCTAAAAAGTTGCGAAGATCTCTTAGAGTGGTTGGTGCTGGCCAATCCCGAATGACTTTTATCTTGGACAGGTCCACATGTACACCCTTCTCATCAATGATGTACTCTAGATATTGAAACTGGGCTAGGCCAAAGGTGCATATCTCTAAGCTAGCACATAGCTTTTGTTGTCGAAGGGTTTGAAGGACCCGCCGAATATGGTGAAGGTGCTCTTCCCAAATTTGGATGAAGATCACGATGTCATCTAAATATACCACCTCGAATGCATTGGTGAAGGGTCGCAATTTGTTGTCCATCACTCTCATTAAGGTTGCAGGGGTGTTCGTTAATCTGAATTGTTGGGTTGTGTTATATTCTTTCCACGTAGTTCACAGGGGGTTTGAAGGGCACCCGTAACCCCACTTTATGGGGTCTAGGGGATAGAGGGGGGAAGGTCACAGGGGGTTTGAGGGGCACCCGTAACTCCACTTTATGGGGTCTGAGGTAGCGCTCCAGAAAATTTTGGTTTTGGACCCTATGTTAGGTTGGGCAGACCCACCTATGGTTTTTTGCATGATTTTCGCACATATTTTTTGGACGGGATGGTTTTCGGTCCATGGTATTGGATGAGATGGTTTTCGGTCCATGGTATCGGATGATTCAGCATGTATAAATATGTATTGTAACATTGAAAGGAACATAATGAAAAATCAAGCTGGTAGTCTCGATTTTGGGATCCAGTGGGAAAATCTCCATGTATATGTGTTTTTGTGTTATGCTCTCGCATTTTCTATTTTTCTGTGTTTTAGAATTCGTATGCAGGTAATTTTTGTATAGGATTAAAACCTACATTTGGTATCAGATCTGTTTTGGCTTCAAGGGGACACCTTTGTTGCTGAGGGGTTTCACTTGGGCCTGTGGTAGACCCTGTTCAGTGGGAGATCTATGATATCGATTTTGGTGGTGAAAGAAGATGGCGAGCAGTGGAAAGATAGACATCAAGAAATTTGATGGTCAGAGTTTTGAGTTGTGGAAACTCAAGATGGAGGATCTGTTCATGGATAAAGATCAGTGGATCATGGTAGATCCAGGTACTAAACCAACGAGAGTGACCAATGAAGAATGGAAGAAGTTGGATCGGAAGGCAAAGAGCACAATACGATTGTGTGTCTCAGATTCAGTATTGTTGAATGTATCAGGGGAAGCTACAACAAAGGCTTTGTGGGACAAGTTAGGGACTTTGTACCGATCTAAGTCTCTGGTGAATAAATTGTTCCTACAAAAAAAGCTGTATAACCTGAGGATGAAAGATGGAGACTCGGTGACAGAGCATCTGAATGCGTTTAATACTATGGTAAGTTAGTTAGCATCTGTTGATATTAAAATTTTAGATGAAGATAAGTGCATCAATTTATTGTGTTCTCTACCAGATTCATGAGATAGTCTGGTTATTGCAATATGTAGCAATGCAACTGCCTTGCATTTTGATGAAATAGTCTCATCCTTACTGATGGACGAGATGAGACGGAAAAATGTGGAGAGCTAGAATGGTGATGCCTTCTCTGTACGAGGACAGTCCCAGAACAGAAACAAAAATAAGTCATCGAGTGGAAGATGTAAATCCATAGGGACATGTAAATCTCCAGGAAAACCTATAAAGGTGGTGTGCTGGAAATGCGGAAAGGAAGGGAACTTCAAAAGGGACTGTAAATCTAAAGCTCCTGAAAAAGGAAAGGGATTTGATGATGCCCCTTCTGTAGAGGCGAAAACCACCTCAAATGAAGGTGGAGTTGTCTACTTGGCTTCTTCAAGTACACATGTAGATCATGAGGCATGGTTGATTGACTCAAGTGCATCCTTTCACTTCACTCCCCATAGAGAGTGGTTTTGTGGGTACGAGAAATACGATGGTGGTTATGTCTTCTTAGGGGATGATAGGAAGGCTAGAATCATTGGACAGGGAAAAGTAAAGTTGAAGTTGGAAGGTGGAAGGGTTAGAACACTTCCGGGTGTTCTGCATATTCTTGCATTGGCTAGAAACCTGATTTCTGTAAGCAAGTTGGATGATGCAGGTGTAAAAACAGTGTTCGAGAAGGATACTTGAAAGATGGTTCGGGGAGCACTGGTATTGATGCGGGGAGTTTTGACTAGAACTCTATAGCATTGTTGTTGATGGGTTCAACAGTTCTGTGGTTCTTGAAAGTGGAGTAGAAAATCTAGTGTTCTCTGGAGAAAAGACCATGTTAAGGCATCAAAGGCTTAGACATATTGGAGAGAAGGGCCTTCGAATACTTCATGGTAAAGGTATGGCAAAAGGTATGAGTAATAGCTCTTTGGATTTTGATTTCTGTGAAGCAAAATTGGGTGAGTTTCCCCTCTGGTGGTAAGAGGATGAAACAGATATTAGAGCTTGTGCATAGTGATGTGTTTGGACTTGTGAAGGTTCCATCACTGGGTAAGTCTGTGTACTATGTATCATTTATAGATGACTTCTCAAGGAATACATGGATATATTTCCTTAAGTAGAAATTTGAAGTCTTTGACAGGTTTAAAGAATTCAAGGCTCTGCTGGAGAACCAGACAGAGAAGAAGATAAAGGTGTTGAGGACAGATAATGGTGGAGAGTTTTACAGTAAAGAATTTGAAGAATTCTGTAAGAAGTGTGGTATAGCAAGGCAGAAGACTACTCCATATACACCTTAGAAAAATGGAGTTGCGGAAAGAATGAATAAGACGTTGATGGAAAGGGCAAGAAGCATGCTCAATGGTGCCAGGTTAGGACTGGAATTCTGGGCAGAGGCAGTGGATACTACATGTTACCTAGTCAACATGTCACCTTCATCAACGTTGGAGGATAAGACTCCACAAGAGGTATGGACTGGTAAGAAACCCTCTCTTTCACATCTAAGGGTATTTGGATGTGATGCATATGTACATGTTCCAAAGGAGAAAAGAACCAAGTTGGATAGTAAATCTGAAAAGTGCATATTTATTGGGTATAAGGATGGTTTAAAGGGTTATAAGCTTTGGAACACAGTAACAAGGAAGGTTGTGTACAGCCGAGATATTGTGTTCAGAGATGTGAAATATGTTATTAAACATGAATTCCAACCAAAGGAACCTGAGAATATAGAGTTTGAGCTAAAGGAGGAAGAACCAGACTCTACAGTGGAGGAGGAATCAAAAGATGAAGAGCCACAAACTCCGACTTTGAGAAGATCAGTTTGAGAAAGAAGGAAGCCAGAAAGGTATAGTCCATCTACTTTTTGTTCAAATTTTGCTTTGTCTGTTATTGATGATGATCCCAGAACTGTGAAGGAAGCAGTGGATTCAGAGGATGGAAAGCTCTGGAAAGAGGCCATGGTTGATGAAATGACATCTTTGCACAAAAATGAGGCTTGGGATCTGGTGGAGTTGACAGCTAGAAGGAAACCCATTGGTAGCAAATGGGTGTTCAAAAAGAGTACAAATGAAAAAAGAAAAGTGGAGAAATACAAAGCTCGGTTGGTAGAAAAAGGTTATTCCCAATTGCCGAGAATTGATTTTGGTGATATTTTTTCTCCTGTTGCTAAGATGGCTTCTATTAGATTACTTTTATCTGTTGCTGCTACTTTTGATTTTGAGGTAGAACAGATGGATGTGAAGACAAAATTTATTCATGGGGATCTGGAAGAGGAGATCTACATGAAGCAACCTGAAGGCTTTGCGGTGAAGGGTAAGAGAGAACTCGTATGTAAGTTAAAGAAGTCCTTGTATGGGTTAAAATAGTCACCAAGGATGTGGTATCAGAAATTTGATACATTTATATGGGGACTTGGCTTCACAAGAAGCAAAGCAGATCATTGTGTGTATTTTAAATTAATTAGTGACCATGTTATTTATCTGGTCTTGTATGTGGATGATATGTTGCTAGTTGGAAATGACAAGGAAGTTATCCAGGATTTGAAGACCCAATTGTCCTCCAAATTCGACATGAAAGATCTTGGTGCTGCAAACTATATTTTTGGCATGGAAATTAAAAGAGATCGGGCAAAGAGGAAGCTCTAGTTAAACCAGAGGAAGTATGTCGAGAAAATATTGCAGAGGTTTAATATGCCGGATAGTAAAACAGTGAAGGTTCCTATTCCTGTAGGTGTGCGTTTATCTTCTAAATAGTGTCCCAAGACATACGAAGAGGAAGAGGGCATGTCCCATGTTCCATATGCAAGTGCAGTTGGTAGCCTGATGTATGCAATGGTCTGTACTAGACTAGGCATTGCACATGCAGTGGGAGTATTGAGCAGGTTTATGTCAAAACTAGGAAAGGAGCATTGGACAACAGTGAAGTGGGTTTTCAGGTATTTGTGTGGCACTATTGATTATGGTTTGTGCTACCATGGAAGACTAGGATTGGACAGAGTGTTGGATATTCGTGGCTTTGTTGATGCAGACTGGGCTGGAGATCTGGATCAGAGAAGATCTACAAGTCGGTATGTGTTTAACCTTTTTGGAGGTGCAGTCAGTTGGACGAGTAAGAAACAATCTGTAGTGGCACTATCAACTATAGACGTAGAATACATGGCAGCCACTCATGCAAGCAAGGAAGCAGTTTGGTTGCAGAGATTGTGTTCAAGTATGGGGTTAGTACAGGAAGCTATAAGGATAAACTATGATAGCCAAAGTGCAATTTTCTTGGCAAAGAACCCTGCATATCATTCAAAGACAAAGCACATTGATGCTTAGTATCACTTTGTGAGGGATATGATAGAAGACAAAAAGGTGTTGCTGGAAAAGTTGGAAAATTTGAAGAATACTGCAGGTGCATTGACAAAATCTGTGAGCTCTGAGAAGTTATCTTGGTGTAGAGAGACAATGGGCATTTCAGAGCTGGGAAAATGACTAAGCTCTCTTGTGGCCCCCTATGGAAAGAAAACAACAAGCGGGAGAATGTTGGGTTGTGTTATATTCTTTCCACGTAGTTAACAGGGGGTTTGAAGGGCACCCGTAGCCCCACTTTATGGGGTCTGGGGGTTAGAGGGGGGAAGGTCACAGGGGTTTTTAGGGGCACCCGTAACCCCACTTTATAGGGTTCGGGGCAGTGCTCTGGAAAATTTTGGTTTTGGACACTATGTTAGGTTGGGCAGACCCACCTATGGTTTTGTGCATGATTTTCACACATGTTTTTTGGATGCGATGGTTTTTGGTCCATGGTATTGGACGCAATGGTTTTTGATCCATGGTATTGGATGCTTCGGCATGTATAAATATCTATTGTAACATTGAAAGGAACATAATGAAAAATCGAGCTGGCATTCCTGGTTTTGGGATCTAGTGGGAAAGTCTTTGTGTATATGTGTTTTATGTGTTATGCTCTCGCATTCTTTATTTTTCTGTGTTTTAGAATTTGTATGCAGGAAATTTTTGTACAGGGTTAAAACCTACATAAACGACATGATCCACCATTCGAAAAGGCTCTCCTTTGATTTGAAAGAAGTCTTCCACACATCGAAGGGTTTGATAGGAATCTGGTGATAACCTTGCTTCAAGTCAATCTTGCTGAAATATTTTTCCCCTTCGAGATGGTCGAAAAGGTCATCAATTCACGAGATTGGGTACCTACTCTGGAAAATAATACTATTCAGTGCCCAATAGTCAATACAAAGCCTTCAGGTTCCATCCATGTTCTATACCAATACAATCGGGCTCCCACAGGGTGATGAGCTTGGCCTAATGTGCTCTTTCTATAGTAGTTCCTAAATCTACCCCTTGATCTCATCATTCTCCATAGTAGAGCATTGATAGATCGGTACATTGGGCAGTGGCGTGCTCGAGGTCAAATCAATGGAGTGCTTGACCTGACAGTGCAGAGGTACCATTATGGGTGAGGCAAAAATATCCTGTTACTCCTCCATGACCTTTTCCATCTGTTGTTGTTGTGTAGAGGAGCCTTGCCTAGAAGTCGTGGCCACAACCTTCTTCTTTCCTTCGGGTGAATAATAACAAAAACAAATTTCCTAGTCTAGGAAATGATCTTACTACATTTCTTTGCATTCATCAAAGAGATGGCAGTAGGTTGGGATACCTCTAGTATCATGTAAAAGTGTTGTGGGCTCATAACCCTACCAAATGTAGGTTTAAACCCTGTATAGAAATTACCTACACACAAATTCTAAAACACAGAAAATGAACAATGTGAGAGCATAACACATAAAACACATATACACAGAGATTTTCCCCTAGATCCCAAAACTGGGACTACCAGCTTGATTTTTCATTTTATTCCTTTCAATGTTACAATACATATTTATACATGCCGAAGCATCCAATACCATGGACCAAAAACCATTGCGTACAAAATCATGGACCGAAAACCATCACGTCCAAAACCATGGACCAAAAACCATAGGTAGGTCTGCCCAACCTAATATAGGGTCCAATTTTTTTTTTCCCGGGGCGCTACCGCATACCACGTAGATGGGGGTTACCAGACCCCATGAAGGCCCCCATGTGACCCCCCTGCTGCGCAATCGTCATGACGAAGGGGCAGCTCCGCCACCCGTCTAACCACCTGGTTCACTACGTAGGTTAGTCGTGGAAAGAATATAATGCCAGTCAACATTCTCCCACTTGTTGTTTTCTTTCCACAAGCAGCCATAGGAGATCTTAGTCATTTTTCTATCCCTCAAACGTCCATTGTTTCTCTAAACTATGAGAACTTCTCAGAGCTCACAGATTTGTGCATCTATAATATTCTTCAAAGTTTCCACCTTTACCAGCAACACCCTATTGTCTTCTATCATATCCCTCACAAAGTGATACTAAAACTCAATGTGCTTTGTCTTTGAATGATAAGCAGGGGTCTTTGCTAAGAAAATTGCACTTTGGCTGTCACATTCTATCCTTATAGCTCCCTGTACTAACTCCATACTTAAACACAATCTCTGCAACCAAACTGCTTACTTGCTTGCATGAGTGGTTGGCATGTATTATGTCTCTTTAGTTGATAGTTCCACTATAGACTGTCTCTTACTCATCCAACTGACTGCACCTCCAAATGGGTTAAACACATACCCACTTGTAGATCTTCTCTGATCCAAATCTCCATCCTAGTCTGCATCAACAAAGCCATGTTTATCCAAAACTTTGTCCAATACTTGTCTTCCTTGGTAGCACAAACCATAATCTTTAGTGCCACGCAAATACTTGAAAACCCACTTCACTGTTGTCTAATGCTCCTTCCCTAGTTTCGACATAAACCTGCTCAATACTCCCACTGCATGTGCAATGTCTGGTCTAGTATGTAGGAATTTACAAGGTAAATTCCTCAGAAAGAACACCAAAAGGACACCACTAACAACCAGATCTCAAATCAATACACCAGTATTTTTGACGTGGTTAAAACCTTAAAAGAGGGAAACAGTCCACGGCCTGAGCCAACGTGGCCACTTCAGGAAATTTATTAATCAAAGAATGAAAATTTACATAAGCTTTCTCTCATAGACGGATTACCCGAACAATGACCCTCCATGCGCTTTAAATAGAACTCATGGACCAATCGGGTGTCAAGTCACGGATCAAGTGTCGGTAATACCGAGGAGAGAGTGAACCGTCGGATCACTACATATCGTGACCGTCGAATTGTAAGTTACAAAATGTACAACGGTAAAGAAACACACTTTACCTAACTCTATACTAGACCAAGTTGAACTTAACTATTTCCTATGTGTCGGAATATCCTAACATCCCCCCTTAAGAACAACTTGGGATAGGATTGAAGGATTTACAAATATGACACAATAGGAGAAGGAAGGAGGCACTAGAGCCTATGCCCCCTTAGTGACAACTTCCTGAACTCCAAGCATATATCGAAGTTTAGTGAACTTCGCCTCTGTGAGAGCCTTTTTGAAGATGTCTGCAACTTGATCATCTGTTGAACAATATTGCACTTCAAGAACATCGTCATGAATGAGCTTTATGATGAAGTGCATGTGTAGTTCAATGTGTTTGCTGCGCTGGTGCTGGACTGGATCTTTGCATAGCTGAATGGCACTTTGATTATCACACCAAAGTGTGGTTGGATGCTGCTGCTCAAAGCCAAACTCTGATAGGATCTGACGAAGCCACAAGGCTTCCTTAATAGCTTCCATGGCACCACGATACTCTGCTTCTGCTGACGAAAGAGAAATGGTAGCCTGTTTCCTACAAGCCCATGTAATAGGTCCTGAACCAAGAGTGAAGACATAACCGGCAGTAGACTTCCGATCATCAGGGTCACCAGCCCAATCAGAATCAGTGAAACCAACTAATAGAGGAGATGCTTTGGCACTGTAATGAATCCCAAACTGTACTGTACCTCGAACATAACGAAGTATTCTTTTAGCTGCTTTCCAATGACTTTCACGGGGGTTTTGCATAAAACAAGCAATAAGGCCAACAACAAAGGAAAGGTCAGGACGAGTATGGGTTAAATACAAGAGTTTTCTTACAAGTTGACAGTATAAGGTAGCATCAACTTCAGGAGAAGTACAAGAGACTGAAAGTTTGACTCCAGACTGAAAGGGAGAAGGGGCTGGCTTACAGTCTTCCATGTGAAAATGACGAAGAATATCACAAGCATACTTGGACTGGGAAAGGGAAATACCCTCCTTGGATTGCAAGACTTGAAGACCGAGAAAATAGTGTAAGTGTCCTAAGTCTGTCATTTCAAATTTCTTTTTAAGGCTGGAATTCACATGGTTTATAAGGTTGGGATCACTACCAGTAAGAATAAGATCATCAACATAAAGAACAAGGATGATAAGAGAGTTGCCCACTTTCTTGGTGTAGACAGTATTGTCAGAATAACACCTAGAAAAGCCAGATTCTAAAAGAAAGCTATCCATTTTGGCATACCAAGCCCGAGGAGCTTGCTTGAGACCATAAAGAGATTTCTTAAGTCGACATACAAGGCTGGAGTCTATTTGGATGAAGCCAATGGGTTGTTCCATATAGATTTCTTCATGCAAGTCCCCATGCAAGAAGGCAGATTTAACATCCATCTGATGGACTTCCCATTTTAAAGAGGCAGCAAGGGAAAGAACAAGGCGGATAGAGTTCATTTTGGCAACAGGGGAGAAGGTTTCAGTGTAGTCAATGCCTTCAACCTGTGAAAAGCCCTTAGCAACAAGACGAGCTTTATGTTTATCAACTTTCCCATCTGGTCCATACTTGGTTCTGTAAACCCATTTACATCTAACAAGTTTGCGTCCCTTTGGTAGAAGAACAAGATCCCATGTATCATTTGCCAACAATGAATGATATTCTTCATTCATAGCTGCTTCCCAATGTGGATGGCCTGAAGCTTATGCAAAAGGGTCAGGATTATGATTTACTGGAGCTTGAGCCAGTAAAGAAGAGGCTCTTTCAAACTGAGAACGTGTTCGTCGCTAATCTGTAGGATCACCGGCAAGATCACCTGCTGCATCCCGAGTAGCATGCACCCATATTGGAAGTTGAGGATCCTGAGAAGGTGGGGGAGGATTTTCATCCTCACTTTCATCATCTGAAGAAGAAATGTTTTCAAAAGTAGAAGAGATAGGAAGAGGTGGCACATCCGCCGGACTAGGCTCGCAGGCCAATTTATTTTCATCAAATTTTACATCTGTTCTAATGATAAAATTTTTGGACTTAAATGGAATAAGTCTATAACCTTTTACATCTTCAGAATATCCAACAAAAGTACATTTCTCACTCTTAGGTTCTAAAGCTTTATGCTTTTCATCTGGAATATGGGCCCATGCTTCACTTCCAAAAACACAAAAGTGACTTACATCTGGTTTAATGGAACTCCAAGCTTCTTCTAGAGTGATATTCTTTAGAACCTTAGTAGGAGTGCGATTTATTATATAATTTGCACAATTAATTGCTTTGGCCCAAAAACTAAGACTGAGTCCTTTAGATTGCAGCATACAATTAGCCATTTCCTTTAAGGTGCGAATTTTCCTTTCAGCTACACCATTTTGCTGTGGAGTGTATCGAACAGTATGTTCCATTTGAATTCCATTTTCGGTGCAAAAGTTGATGAATGTGTTTTTAACATATTCTCCACCATTATCAGTTCTTAGCTTAAGAATTTGATGTACAGATTGTTTTTCAACAAAGGCTTTGAAGGCCAAAAAAGTGTTAAATACTTCGCTCTTGAGTTTTAAGAAGTATACCCAAGTGCATCTGGAGAAATCATCAATAAAGGTTAAGAAATACTTGCAGCCAGAGAATGAAGCAACATGAAGTGGACCACATAAATCACTGTGCACAAGCTGTAAAGGGGCTGAGGCGTGCCAAGAGGCACGTTTTTCAAAACTGTCCCAATGATTTTTTCCGAGTACACATCCGGAACAAACACCATCTCTGCAAGATACCATAGGAAGACCTGTCACCATATTTTCTTTACATAGATGCTGAAGGGAGCGATAGTTTAAGTGACCAAATTGCTCATGCCAAAGTTTGCTCACTTCATCATTATGAGCAACAAATATTGAGGGAAGATTTGATGACCCAAAGTTGTGAAACTTATACAACCTTGTGGAATCATCGGCAATACCAGTAGCTAGAATCTGTTTAGGATCTCTTAGATCCTTGATTACAACATCATGAGGTGAAAATTCAACAATTTTACCTTCACCTGAATGAGTTATCTGATATACAGATAGAAGGTTGCAGGATAAGGTTGGAACACATAATACATCGTTAAACTGACCATTGTCTAGATGAAAAGTTCCAGTCCCTACAACATTAAGAGATCTATCATCACCAACATATATATTTTTGGTGTTACAATCATTTAAAGAAGAAAACATGGCTTTGTTTTTGGCCATGTGATAAGAGGCTCCAGAATCAATGAGCCACTCATGAGAATGAGAAGAAGAAGATACATTTAATGCGTAACCAGACTGAGATGATTGACAACGACATGCAGAAAGTGCCATTCCTGAAGATGAAGTTGAAGTTGAAGTTGAAGAATGCTCCACATGGATGTTATGTTTCTTCATTGCGGCTTCCAAGGCTTCCATCTTCTTAAAGCATTTAGATTCTAAGTGGCCATCTCGATTACAAAAGTTACAATGTCTATCAGTCTTCTTCCATTTGTTTTTATTGGTCTTATCATTTTGCTGAAATGATCTTTCATTTTGAGGGTGAGTTTGCTTAGGACCCTTGTTTGGTTTAGGACCATTCCTTTTAGGATATGACTTCTTAGGATTCTTTGAATTTGGTTGCTGCTGGGCGGCTAACGTTTTCTTGGAAGAGTTTCCAAGATTAAGAAGACCAATGTGTAAGAGTTTTTCTTGTTCTCTTATTAAAGAATCACAAAAAGAGTCAAAGGAAGGGGCCGTGTAGTCTTTTCCTTGACAAATGAAAGATTCCCTTGTAGAATGGAAGGTGGAAACAAATACAGAGTAGGTTGGTCCCAACTTAGTAAGGATGGAATAAATAAGGTTGATATCTTCTTTCTTAACCTTAACACCTTCCAAGAGATATCTCAGGGTCTTGAATTTGGACAAGAAATCTTCAGTGCAAGAAAAATTATTAGGATCCAATGTAAGCAACTCATTTTCAAGTTGATGGGCTCTAATTTCATTTTTAATCCCAAAAACTTTAGTGATTTGTTCCAATGCTTCATGAGGAGTATCAAGGTCTGCAATATGGAATCTAAGATCGGGAGAAATAGACATTCCTATCAAACCACGTGCTTGATCTTGTCTATTTTCCCATTTTGCAGCCTTGTCTTCATCTTTTGGTTTCTTCTTTTGGCCTGTGGCTATTCTGTAGAGAGATTTAATTCTAAGTAAATCTTCCATGTAGGCTATCCATTGGAAGTAGTTAGTGCTGTCAAGAATGACTTGGCATGGACTTTCCATTTTAAAAAAACTGAAGCTGAAGATGCTAAAAGTAAGTGTTCCAATGGATAGATCTCGAAAAATTAGGCTGTTTTAAAAAAAAACGGCTCTGAAAAAGGCTTCCGGATGAAGAAGTTATGGCTTTTTGAAAAAAATGTGTTGAAGTTGCGAGCAAAGTGCGGGAATGAAAAAAAACGCCCCCACAAAATGGAGATTTGAACCCAAGACCTCTACTCTCTTAAAATAACTTTGAACCAATTGAGCTATACAAAAAATTTGAGAGAGAGAGAGAGAGAGGGGGGGGGCCTTGGGTTGCGTGCTTGCCTTGAGAAAGCTCTTTTTTCCTACAAAACAAAAACACAAAACCCAACACGAATATGCAAAGAAAAACGAACCTTACGGCTCGAAGTTAGCTTTAGCCGGAAACTAAATATTTTTCTCAATGTTTCTTATTTTACCTTTAATTGTATTTTCCTTGTCAGTATTGAAATATTTTACTAATTAAGTTATGTTGAATATCAATGAACTATCCAATCAATAGAAAAATATTTATTGTAATTTTTCAATCATAGTTTCAACCATACTAAACTTTGTAATTTATAAAAATATCTTTGCATTTTTTTAAACTATGTCGTTTTGCATGCAATTTCATATATAAAAGTTTGACTTTCACCCATACATAATATATAATAGATATTATTTCTAAAAATAAAAATCATGATGATAAACATTTAACAATCATAAACATCGTCTAAAATACATACTCGAATTCAATACCATCATCTAATTATCTACACCTTTGGCACATATAAACGTCATTATCTAGCCCAAAACTCTAATAATAAAAGCAGGCATCATCATCGTTATAACATCTAACCAAACAAAAAAATTGTACTCTAACATCATCACCACACACATCCTCAAATTAATATAAATCTCATGTCAAATAACTCTTATCAGATACACATATCTGCAAGCACATTACATGAACATATCTAACATGACTTAGGAATATACACATAGACACCAACATATAAATTAAGTACATAAACATGAAAAAAATGCACCATATATATGTATACATGTATATACAAAAATAAGTCAAATAACTACATCAAGTCGAATGAGCACAATCAAATATCTAATAAAACAGACATAGTGTTAGGCTATTCTACACTAGAAGATGATGGACGGTCAACTACTACATGATCAACCTCTGTTGAATCTAGTTGAGTTGGAGGAGGAGGTGGCCGGACTGCATGAGAAGAAGATGATGGATAGTCAACTACATCTGCGCCCTCAATGTGGTCTAGCAAAATCTAAGGTGGACGACGAGGTAGTTGGTTTGTTCTGTCATGAGAAACATGAGGCATATATTCTATTTTTGGCATCTCATCATCAGCTGACTAACAAGGAGGTGTAATAATAGAAGGATCATGGACACCCTGATGACCATGATATGATGGGGTGGTAGTACCAGAAGCATTATGATAACCACCCTCATCATCATGATCATGATCATCACCCTTATCATCATCATCGCCACCCTCATTTATTTTATCTATCATTGCATGATGTTGGCTTGCATCCCTCAACATTGTCAGTAACCTACTAGCTTTAATGATATACCACATAAGAGAAATAACAAAAAGTCCCTATACAAACCCACTAAACTAGGGTCCACCTTGATATCTCTAGCCCTCACAGGGAGGACTCTCGAATCAAGAAAAACTCTATCCAATATGTCACAGTAGTCCATTTGAACTCGCAGACCAACCCTACAGCCCCAGATGCTCACACACTCCTGAGGATGTGCCTCACCATCTTGCATTAGATGAAATTTTAGCCTAAAAGTGGGATCCTAAGGAAAAATAATAAAATAATAGTTAAAATAATAAAATAAGAGCTATGAATTTAGAGGGAAAAGAAGAAAACTACATTTTTTAATTGTATTTTGTGCTTATATCCTTATAGGTTTACTCAAATTTCAAGTGTAGATACTAGTTGGATGTGAAATTACATTTTGCATCCAATGAGTTCCCATTATGCATACTTTTGAGAAGACCCACATTGATAAAAAAATGAAGATACATTAAAAATACGTGTTGAACATGCTTTCTTAATGTATCTTCAATTTTTATCAATGTGGGTCTTCTCAAAAGTATGAATAATGGGTTCTTGTTGGATGAGAAATTTAATTCCACATCCAATGAGTGTCTATACTTGAAATTTAGTAATCCTATAAGGGGATAAGCCAAAAATACAATTAAAAAATGTAGTTTTTTCTCCCTCCAAAATATTTACACATGCCTCCTTTTAAATTTAAATGATTTTGATTGGTTTACATATTATGACATGGAAATTATGTGAAAATTTCATGGGAAATTTTAGGCTAAAATTTCCTCTAATGGGCCACACCCATCTCCACATCCCTTATAAAATCTTGTGCGGTAGGAGGCATGTCCCCATAGAATGTGACGATGTCTAAAAGATATGTAGTACAAAAAATAATTAGACAACTTCATTACAAAATTTAATAAAACAAGTTAAGGAATGTGCTAGAATAAATTTTATTCCAATTCATTAAAACAAGTAAATGAAACTAGATTAATTTATAGAAAACACTAATATTACCTCTATCATCTCGAGGCTCAGTCGCTATGAACAAGATTCTAGCACAACCTCTCCTATCTATACCGGCGTATAGAAACACCAATGCGACAAACACATGGTCATCCTCACTGGATCGTAATGTTAGTTCCTCATGACAAATCTTGGTCGGACACTCTAGCAGGCCCCTCTTGCACATCATCTACCCCCACATGCACATCCAGGCCTAAGTGAACAGCTTAGGACGGTGATGGTCAAATGTAGGCCTTGTCTCTAGAAACCTCTCAAAAATTTAAGAAAAAAACCCGAAAGCGAAATGGAAGGTCGCCCTCCCATGTCTCAATGCACAACATCTATCTAAATCCATGTAAAATTTCCTAAAATAATGTAAACCATTTGATGCAATACGTAAATGAATTAAAAAATCAACATAATATAAAACATGGAAACTAATGTCCTTCCCATCACCACTAAAGTGTGTAATGGTGGTGACTAATAACGGAAAGAACCTAACCTTGTCTTGAGAAAAAGAAGAAATATGTATTTGTCCACGATGGGCCTGGAAACATGATGGACGGACCGCATGAGGCCCCACATATATCTGAGTTTATTCAAGTTGAGTCTCAGCTACAACACCGTGGGGGACATCTCGAAGTAGGGAAAATCCTCCCCTCTCCTAGATAGGTCAGTGATAAAGTATATGTCCTCCTCAGTGAGCCTATACCACAACCCAAGGCCAACATGAAAAGCCTACTCCTGGGTGCTCCATTGCTGCATCAGATGCACCAATAAGACCGAGTGTGGCTTCTGTTGGGTTGTGTTATATTCTTTCCATGACTAGCCCATGTAGTTAACCGGGGGTTAGAGGTGGGGAGGTCACAGAGGGTTTGAGGGGCACCCGTAACCCCAGTTTATGGGGTCCGGGGTAGCGCACCATAAAATTTTGGTTTTGGACCCTATGTTAAGTTGGGCGGACCCACCGATGGTTTTCTACATGATTTTCGTACATGTTTTTTGGACACAATGGTTTTTCGGTCCACGGTATTAGACGCGATGGTTTTCAATCCATGGTATTGGATGCTTCGGCATGTATAAATATGTATTGTAACATTGAAAGGAATATAATGAAAATCAAGCTGGTAGTCTCAGTTTTGGGATCCAGAGGAAAATCTCTATGTATATGTGTTTTATGTATTCTACTCTCACATTGTTTATTTTCTCTGTTTTAGAATTCGTATGCAAGTAATTTCTGTACGGGGTTAAAACCTACATTTGGTATCAGAGCAAATTTGGCTTCAAGGGGACGCCTTTGTTGCTGAGGGGTTTTGCTCAGGCCTGTGGTAGACCCTGTTCAGTGGGAAATCTTCGAGATCGATTCGGGTGGTGAAAGAAGATGGCAAGCAGTGGAAAGATAGAGATTGAGAAATTTAATGGTTAGATTTTTGAGTTGTTGAAACTCAAGATGGAGGATCTATTGGTCGATAAAGATCAGTGGATCACGGTAGATATGGGTACTAAACCAACAGGATTGTCTAATGAAGAATGGAAGAAGTTGGATCGAAAGGCAAAGAGCACAATACAATTGTGTGTCTCAAATTCAGTATTGTTGAATGTATCAGGGGAAGCTACGACGAAGGCTTTGTGGGACAAGTTAGGGACTTTGTACCAATCTAAGTCTTTGGTGAATAAACTATTCTTGCGGAAAAAGCTTAATAACCTGAGGATCAAAGATGGAGACTCGGTGGTAGAGCATCTGAATACATTTAATACTGTGGTAAGTCAGTTAGCATCTGTTGATATTAAAATTTCATATGAAGATAAGTGCATCAGTTTGTTGTGTTCTCTACGAGATTCGTGGGATAGTCTGGATATTGCAATAGGTAGCAAATGCAACTACCTTACATTTTGATGAAATAGTCTCATCCTTGCTGTCGAAGGAGATGAGACAGAAAAATATGGAAAACCAAAATGGTGATGCCTTGTCTATACAAGGGCGGAACCAGAACAGAAACAAAAATAAGTCATCGAGTGGGAGATCTAAATCTAAAGAGAGATCTAAATATCCAGGAAAACCTGTAAAGGTGGTGTACTAGAAATGTGGAAAGGAAGGGCACTACAAAAGGGATTGTAAATCTAAAGATACTGACAAAGGAAAGGGATTTGATGAGGCTCCTTCTGCGGAGGCAAAAACCACCTCAAATGAAGGTGGGGATCTGTACTTGGCTTCTTCAAGTACACATGTAGATCATGAGGCATGGTTGATTGACTCAGGTGCATCCTTTCACTTCACTCTGCATAGAGAGTGGTTCTGCAAGTATGAGAAATATGATGGTGGTGATTTCTTTTTGGGCGATGACAAGAAGGATAGGATCATTGGTCATGGAAAAGTAAAGTTGATGTTACAAGGTGGAAGGGTTAGAATGCTTCCAAGTGTTCTACATATTCCTGCATTAGCCATAAATCTTATTTCTGTTAGCAAGTTGGATGATGCAGGTGTAAAAATAGTGTTTAAGAAGGATACCTGCAAGATGGTTCAGGGAGCACTAGTATTGATGCGGGGAGTTCGGATTGGAACTCTGTACAAGCTGCAAGGTAGCACTATTATTGATGGGTGCAATAGTTTTGTGGTTCCTAAAAGTGGAGCAAAAAATCTAGAGGTCTCTAGAGAGAAGACCATGCTGTGGCATCAAAGGCTTAGACATATTGGAGAAAAGGGCCTTCAGATACTTCATGGTAAAGGTATGGTAGAAGCTATGAGTAATAGCTCTCTGGATTTTGAATTTTGTAAAAATTGTGTATATGGGAAGCAAAATCAAGTGAGTTTCCCCTCTAGTGGTAAGAGGGTGAAACAAATATTAGAACTTGTGCACAGTGATGTGTTTCGATCTGTGAAGGTTCCATCATAGGGTAAGTTTGTGTACTATGTATCTGTTGTAGATGACTTCTCAAGGAATACATGGATATATTTCCTTAAGAAGAAATCTGAAGTCTTTGACAGCTTTAAAGAATTTAAGTCTCTCGTGGAAAACCAGACAGAGAAGAAGATAAAGGTGCTGAGGACAGATAATGTTGGAGAGTTTTGCACTAAGAAATTTGAAGAATTTTGTAAGAAGTCTGGTATAGCAGTGCAGGAGACTACTCCATATACACCTCAGCAAAATGGAGTTGTAGAAATAATGAATAAGAAGTTGATGGAAAGGGCAAGAAGCATGCTCAATGGTGCTGGGTTAGGACATGAATTCTAGGTAGAGGTGGTGGATACTGCATGTTACCTGGTCAACTTCATCAGCGTTGGAGAATAAGACTCCTCAAGAGGTATGGACTGGTAAGAAACCCTCTCTTTCACATCTAAGGGTATTTGGATGTGATGCATATGTACATGTTCCAAAGGAGAAACGAACCAAGTTGGATAGTAAATCTGAAAAGTGCATCTTTATTGGGTATACAGATGGCTTAAATGGTTATAGGCTTTGGAATCCAGTAACAAGGAAGGTTGTGTATAGGCAAGATGTGGTATTCAGAGAGGTGAAAGATGTTATCAAACATGAATTCCAACCAAAGGAACCTGAGAAGATAGAGTTTGAGCTAAATGAGGAAGAATTAGACTCTACAACAGAGGAGGAATCAGAAGATGAAGAGACACAAACTCCCGCTGTGAGAAGATCAGTTTGGGAAAAAAGGCAGCCTGAAAGGTATATTCCATCTTCTTTTTGTTCAAATTTTGCTTGTTCTATTACTGATGATGATCCCAGAACAGTCAAGGAAGCAGTGGATTCATAGGATGGAAAACTCTAGAAAGAGACCATGGTTGATGAAATGGTATCTTTGCACAAAAATGAGGCTTGGGATCTGGTGGAGTTGCCGACTGGAAGGAAAATCATTGGCACCAAATGGGTGCTCAAAAAGAAGACAAATGCAAAAGGAAAAATGGAGAAATACAAAGCTCAGTTGGTAGCAAAAGGTTATTCCCAGGCGCCGTGAATTGATTTTGGTGATATTTTTTCTCCTCTTGCCAAGGTAACTTCTATTAGATTACTTTTATCTGTTGTTGCTGCTTTTGATTTTGAGGTAGAACAAATGGACGTGAAGACAACATTTCTTCATGGGTATTTGGAAGAGGATATCTACATGAAGCAACCTAAAGGCTTTGCGGTGAAGGGTAAGAAAGAACTAGTATGCAAGTTAAAGAAGTCTTTGTATGGGTTAAAACAGACACCAAGGATGTGGTATCAGAAATTTGATACATTTATACAGGGATTTGGCTTCACCAGAAGCAAAGCAGATGATTGTGTGTATTTTAAATCAATTGGTGACTGTGTTATTTATCTGGTCTTGTATGTGGATGATATGTTGCTGGTTGGAAATGACAAAGAAGTTATCCAGTATTTCAAGACCCAATTTTCCTCCAAATTCGACATGAAAGATCTTGGTGCTGCAAACCATATTTTGGGCATGGAAATTAAAAGAGATCAAGAAAAGAGGAAGCTCTGGTTAAACCAGAAGAAGTATATCAAGACAATACTACAGAGGTTTAATATGCAGGATATTAAACCGGTGAAGGTTCTTATTCCTGTAGGTGTGAGGTTATCTACTGAACAATGACCCAAGACACAATAAGAGGAAGAGGACATGTCTCGTGTTCCATATGCAAGTGCAGTTGGTAGCCTGATGTATGCAATGGTCTGTACTAGACCAGACATTGCACATGCAGTGGAAGCATCGAGCAGGTTTATGTCAAAACAAGGAAAGGAGCATTGGACAACAGTGAAGCAGGTTTTCAAGTATCTGTGTGGCACTAGTGATTATGTTCTATGCTACCAAGGAAGACAAGGATTGGACAGAGTTTTGGACATTCATGGCTTTGTTGATGCAGACTGGGCAGGAGATCTGGATCAGAGAATATCTACAAGTGGGTATGTGTTCAACCTATTTGGAGGTGCAGTCAGTTGGATGAGTAAGAAACAATCTGTAGTGGCACTATCAACTATAGAGGCAGAATACGTGGTAGCCACTCATGCAAGCAAGGAAGCAGTTTGGTTGCAGAGATTGCGTTCAAGTATGGGGTTAGTACAGGAAGCTATAAGGATAGTCTGTGACAGCCAAGGTGCAATTTTCTTGGCAAAGAACCCTGCATATCATTCAAAGACAAAGAACATTGATGTTCAGTATCACTTTGTGAGGGATATGATAGAAGACAAAAAGGTGTTGCTGGTAAAGGTGGACACTGAAGAATACTGCAGATGCATTGACAAAATTTGTGAGCTCTGAGAAGTTCCCTTGGTGTAGAGAAACAATGGGCATTGTAGGGGTGGATAAATGACTAAGCTCTCTTGTGGCCACCTGTGGAAAGAAAACAACAAGTGGGAGAATGTTGGGTTCTGTTATATTCTTTCCACGACTAGCCCATGTAGTTAACTGGGGGTTAGAGGGAGGTAGGTCATAGGGCGTTTGAGGGGCACCCGTAAACCCACTTTATGGGGTCCGGGGCAACTCCCCAGAAAATTTTGGTTTTGGACCCTATGTTAGGTTGGGCGGACCCACCTATGGCTTTGTGAATGATTTTCGCGCATGTTTTTTGGACACAATGGTTTTTCGGTCCATGGTATTAGACGTGATGGTTTTTGGTCCATGGTATTGGATTCTTTGACATGTATAAATATGTTTTGTAACACTGAAAGGAATATAATGAAAATCAAGCTGGTAGTCCCAGTTTTGGGATCCAGGGGAAAATCTTTGTGTATATGTGTTTTATGTGTTCTACTCTCGCATTGTTTATTTTCTGTGTTTTAGAATTCGTATGCAACTAATTTCTGTATGGGGTTAAAACCTACACCTTCATGGATGTAACCTCCTCATAACACTTGAGGAGGCCCACATTCCTCAAGATTGATTGGGTCACCATAGTATAGGGAAAGGGTATCAATCCCTCTCACTCTTTATGGCCTGTCATGTTCAGACCATATTGTATGGGTCCGCCTACTACTCTGGGTCCTATTGTTGCTTCCTCTGCTGATGCCATTACTACATGATTCACATATAAAATACATCAGCCTCATACATAAAGATCAATTTTTTTATTAAAGAAACATGTATTTATAAATATGCAAACATAAATTCCAATTAAAATAAAAATTAAAAATCATTGGTGCGCTCCAAACACAATCATGCACTGACTTTGGTACTCTTTCAACTATAACAACACCAATATTGGTGCACACATAAGTATGATGCATGATTGTTGTTTAACAAATTTAACTTTTGATAGTGGTGCAACACACTTGTGCATTAGTGCGCACATATGACCTTTATGCATCGATACAAAATATTTAGGTTATCAAACGCACTAAGTTATAGGAACATTTTTAAATATTATTTTTACGATGCATTTGGTAAATATAAATGTACCAGGAGTGAGACACTGACATACAATATATCACATCTTTCCTGGTGTGTTTTTATTTACAAAATGCACTACAAAAATAGCAGTGCATTATGTTCACACACCAAAATGCGGTACAACCTATAAATTTACAGGGTGCACCTCGCCCGGTTTGAGCCGAATGTATCAAATGCACCATGCAATGATTATTTTTATTATTTGAAAAAAAGTGGAAAATTTAGCCTAATATACAATTCTAATTTTATAAACAATTAAATTACAAATAAACATATACATTACCTAGACATTTGGCTAGCGATGCATTGTGGACATGTAATAGAGAAAAACACATTTTAAGACAGTTTGAAAAAATTGAAAACTCAAACAGTGAGCATAGTATTGAAGGATGGTGAGAAAAACAAGCACAAACATCAGGGAACTTGCATGTGATAAGAGTGGCACCGGTGATTCATATCTCTTCCGCACTCTAGATTGTAAAAATGAAAATTATGTCCATGAGGGTTTTTTTTAACACTCCTTTGGTGTGTTTCTCCAAATGCACGAGTGCCTGATATATTCAAAAGCACCACATTTTTTAATTAAAAAATATGGCATTTATTTTCTCGAGAGATGCCCTAGTGAAATTCTCTACAAGTACTGTATCGATATTTTGATTTACTATAGCACCACTATTGTTTTAGAAATTAATAACCGCCTAGCGACGCTCTTGAGATGATTCTCCATGGTGTGTTGGAAATAATACTGGGGGGTGAATCAATATTATTAGATATATAATTTAATTTTCAACGCTGATTTGTATACGCTACTTCAATGAAGTGAAATGGTGTGTATACGCAACTGTACTTAAGGAAACCATCGTATATGCAGACATATTTTAATTTACCCAAATTATCGTGCATTGAACATTAACCAGTATATCAGGAATTCATTAGACAGTGCCGTAAAAGCGGAATAAAGCATCACACACAAGCAAAACACATGAACACCAAGATATAAGGTGGAAACCCAATGTGGGTAAAAGCCACCTGTTGTTGCCATCTCTATCTTCTTTTAATAATAAGAAAATTATTCTTAAAATTTTTGTACTAGTGTAGTCTTATACCAGTATGCAAGCTTCTACCTGCAGAAGGCTACAACCTTCTCTCGTTCTCCAACTTCTACTAGAAGGGAGCTACAACCCCCTAGCTCTTGTACTAGCCAATATGTTTAATAGTATGAAGGTGTTAACCTATAGAAGGATACAACCTTCTTTATTCCTCAAGGGACCATGTTTCATAAATTTTCAGACTGGATCCATCAACAACATCATAAGTGTAATTCAATCATCAAATATAACTACATCAACCAACCACCTTTTTGAACCAATCACAACTGAATCAATCAATCACTTTGACAACCCATCAATCTGATCATTCAGAGTACTGTCACCAGACTACAGTAGCCAGAACCCAAAACTCTGCAACAACAAACATCAACAACTGAAACATATTTTATAAGGTATACGCTATTTTCATATGTCGAACCTGCGTGTATACGCGCTTTTCTCAAAGCCAACCAGTGTATACATCTGCAAATATTAATTCATAATTCTACAGCTATTCCAGACTTTAGTTATACCCAGATCATATCGTTTATAGAATAATATATGTGTCAGTATTCAGATCTAGAATATTCATGATTAAAAACACACAAAGATAGTTCATTTTACACCTTAAGATCCTGAACCATCATTGGATCTAGTTCCTCATCATTTGCTAAGGTTCATCCTTGGTTCAAATCCAACAATGCACCATAACCTAATAACCTATATACTAGATCTCACACTTCGTTAGATGTTCGATACTTGCACACCTTGGCCTAATGATCTTCTCCTCCTTTTATAGTTCTAGGCCTTTCTCAATACTATGGACCAAAACCACTTAGGACCAGTACCTTGGACCAAATACCTAGGGTCAATACCTCAGACCAGATACCTTGGACCAATACCATGGATCAAAATACCATGGACCAAATACTCTAGACCAAAAACTTAATTTTCCAAGGTATACACGCTTTTCCTTTTGTGAAAGTGCATGTGTATGTATACGCGACTTGTATACAGTGAACTTATGTGTATACGTGGCTTGGTCAATGGTGAACCAATGTATACCTCTCTTTCCTCATTCTATGAATACTGATCTGTAACTCTTTGATGTTTACCTGCTATACTGTGATCTTTCATCCGCACTCTATCACATCTGATATATCTTCTGTAGATTCATCTAGTTACCATAGACAAGTGAGTTGTTGTACTACAAGTGGGTTGCCATCAAGTACAACACATACATTATAATGCCAACAATATCCCCCTTTTGGACTTGATGGCAACAACAACACCAAGACACTCTCCCCCTTTGACATCAACGACAAAGGGGTGACCAAGAACATGCTGAATTCTTTGATTGAACTCCCCCTTTGTCATGCTGAGATGTACTAGATCATCCTTACTCCCCCTGAGCACATGCAAATTCTGCAAATATTTTCAAGAAAAAATGACATGACTTCTATAACTCAACTAAGTGAGTTTGACGTCCCTATCACCAAATTCTCATACATACATCCATTCTCCAAACCAAGTGAGGATATACCAAACTTGAACCATCCACCCAACCAAGTGGGGATATACCAATTGTTTATACATGACTGAAATATAGAAATTATTACATCATCCTTCCCATGCATAGTAGGGGTACAAATTACATCATATGACCAAAAGGGACTCATTAAAAGACTACAACAGACAGAGAAAATTTATTACATCATGGATCTTGATATGACCTTTACATTGAATGATATACATGATATTTATAACAGATACCAAAAAATCTAAGCATGATCATGATAGTCATTAGAAACTATCATACACCATGTATGATCTGCTACATAAGCATCTGTGAACAACATCCAGACCATCAACTTGTATATGTCGATAAAAAAGAATCACCTGAATAAAAAAAGTATGCAGATCTATACAAAGATCTTCTACGATAATGCCAACAATGCATTATTAGAAGCATATGCTCCCCCTGAACCAGTGCCAGATGTTCACTGTCAGATCTGATCAGAAGAATTATCAAGGTATCATCATCAATCAGTTATACATCAAGCTATCAACAACTTATGACAACAAACATATTTCCACATGTCATCAACAGATTGTAACCATCATCAACCAGAGCAGATAATTCACTGAACCATATTAGACCCCTTTCTCCTGAGTCTGGCCCACTGCTTTTCCTCAAACCATCATATATGCAACTGTGGACGTAGAAACTGGTGTGCGTATGTAACTACACTTCATGAAACTTGTGTATAACAACCTTTCTAAAAAAAATGGATTTTAACAGTAGGATGATGTTGTAACTACTCCCAGTTTTTGTCTGAGATATTCAAATGTCTCTCTGGGCAGTGGTTTAGTGAATATATCAACAACCTATTCTTTGGAGGGAACGTACTCCAATTTGACGTTTTGTTCAAGCACTTGTTCATGTAGAAAATGATATTTGATGGGTATGTGCTTGGTCTTGGAGTGCATGATTGGATTCCTTGAAATACTGATGGCACTCGTATTATCACACAGAATGGAGATGGGTGGAGTACATGTGATCTGAATGTCTTGCAAGATTTGCATCATCCAAAGTAGTTGTGTGCAGCAAGATGTAGCAGCCATGTATTCTGCTTCAGCTGTAGATAATGAAATTGAGCTTTGTTTCTTGTTGAACCAAGATACTAACCTGGAACCCATGTAGAATGCAACACCACTAGTGCTTTTTATGTTATCAACACTTCCTGCCCAATCAGCTTTTGTATATGCGCGAAGTGTAAGATCTATATCTCTAGGATACCATAAACCAAATTTTTATGTTCCTTGAAGATATTTGAAAATCCTTTTGACTGCCTAAAGGTGTGATTCCTTTACATTTTCTTGGAATCTTCCAACTATTCCAACTACATGCACGATGTCAGGTCGGGTACCTGTTACATAAAGCAGACTTCCAATCATGGATCTGTAAGTTGGTTGATGTACTGCTATTGATTCATCATTTGAGCTGAGATTGTATCATGTTACCATTGGGGTACATACTAGTTTAGAATCTTCCATGTTGTACTTTTTCAAGATCTATTTGAGATATTTCGTTTGTGAGAGAAAAATACCATCTTTAATTTGTTTAACTTGTACACCAAGAAAATAGGTAAGCTCACCAAGAAAGGACATTTCAAATTCTTGCTGCATTACTGAAGCAAAATTCTAACTCATGGATTCTTCATTGCTACCAAAAATGATATCATCAACATAAAAAATAATTATTAGCAATTTGTTCTTGTCAATGTTTGTATATAGATTGCTATCTGCTAGCCCCTTTAAAAAACCATGTTCATGGAGATATTTGTCAAGATGGTAATACCAGGCCCTTGGAGCCTATTTCAGACCATAGAGAACCTTTCTGAGTCTGCATACAAGTATTTCATCATTTCCAAGAATGAACCCTTCTGTTTGTTCAATATAGACTTCTTCTTCTAAGTCTCCATTAAGAAAGGCGGATTTTACATCCATTTGGTATACTTTGAATTTCTGAAAACTAGAAAGAGCAAGAAACATTCTTATCGCTTCAATTCTGGCAATAGCTGCAAAAGTTTCCTCAAAATCTATACCTTCTTGTTGAGCATATCCTTTACAAACAAGTCTGGCCTTGTTTCCAATAACTTCTCCATTTTCATTCAGCTTATTTTTGAATATCCATTTAGTTCCTATGATATTTTTATCATGAGGTCTAGGAACTAATTCCGAAGTATTATTCTTTTCAATTTTATCAAGTTTTTCATTCATGGCCTTGATCCAACATTCATCTTTGCATGCTTCATTTACATTTTGAGGTTCGGTGGAAGATAGTAATGCTAGATAGCTTGAGGCTTCTGTAATAGTTCTTCCTGTCTGCACACCTGCCCCTTTATCACCTAAAATTTGAGTTTCTAGGTGATTTTTTTAACATACCTGGATGGAGTCTTTTCTTCTACTGTTATCTCTTCTTCTGATGTTTCATTGGTTTCTTCTTCAAAATCAGTGTGATTTGATGTGGGAAAATGATCCTCATCTTCTTCATTGTCATAATCTTTGGTTTTATCTATTTTGGATTTTTGCATGCTTCATCAACCACAACATCAACACTTTCAATAATTTTCCAAAGTCTTTTATTATAATATTTATATCCTTTACTTTGGATAGAGTATCCAAGAAGAATACCTTCATCTGCTCTGGGTTCAAACTTACCAAGTTTTTCATCAGTCCTTTTGATGTAACATTTGCTTCCAAAATCTTTGAAGTATTTTACAGTAGGAGTCTTACCATACCAAAATTCATGTGGAGTTTGAGTGATGTTTACTCGAACATTTTCTTGGTGAGAATAGTGACGGCGGCGAATGCAACTTCACCCGAGAAGGTTGTAGGAGTTCTAGATTCATCTAGCATAGCTCGAGCCATTTGTTGAACAATTATGTTCATTCTTTCTACCACTCCATTTCGTTGAGGAGTCCTTGCATTGGAGAGCTGCCTTTTTATTCCATGTTGTTCACAGAGGTCAAAGAATTCATTCGAGGTAAATTCCCCTCCCCGATCATATCTGAGGCATTTGATTTTGCGATATTATTCATTTCAACCAAAGCTTGGAAGTCTTTGAACTTTTTAAATGCTTTATCTTTATGCTTTAGAGGACCTATCCAACACATTTTGGAAAAATCATCAATAAATAATATAAAGTATTCTTCTACACGAGGCGACTTTTTCCTTGATGGTTCACATAAATTAGTATGAACAAGTTCAAGAGGCTTACTAGCTGACCCTTGCTTTTTGATGAAGTGAGATCTGGTTTTCTTACCAAATTGACTTGACTTGCATATGGTATTTTCAGGAACACTGATATCTGGAAGATCACAAATAGCCTCGAATCTGCATGCTTTTCTTATTTGAGAAAAGCTTAGATGTCCCAATCTCCTATGCCATATCCAGTTTTCATCTTTTTTTCTTAGATAGAATTGTTGTTATCCTCCCTTCAGTATGTATAGATTGTTTGGAGATCTTGTACCTTTGATCACGGTTTCTCTTGTATCAAGCTCACAAACAACACATCCATTTGATCGAAACACCACTTCATTTCCTTGATCACACATTTGACTCACACTCAATAGGTTATGCTTTAAGCCATCAACATATATAACATTTCGAGCTTTAACTTTTTCTTTCATGAAAACAGAGCCTTTAAATTTTATGACAGTAGGAGTGTCTTTTCCAAATGAGACATTATTTTCCTTTTCTAAGGAATTATATGAGTGTAGTTTTTCTTTGTCACCTATCATGTGTTTTGAGAATCTACTCTCGATGTACCACTGGTTTTCTTGTCCTCTGCATACAAGGCTATACCACATCTTTCTGTTTGCGGTTCTTTCTTTCTCCATATTTTGGGATTTAATGGAATTTTATCCTTTTGAGGTATTTGCTGAAATTTACTCCTACATTAAGATTATTCACGACCAAGGTTGTTGCAGATTGAGCATTCTGTTTCATTTTCAAGAAGAGAAGTTATTATAGGAACTTTTCTTGATCCGTGTCACATTGCTTTGATTTCGTGTTTCTCTAGTCATGATGGTTTTGTAAGCAACAAATTGAGTAGCTTTGTGTCCAAAATTATGACATGAGAAACATTGATCATTAAAGATGTTCCTGCGATTATCAGATTTACTAACCTGGTGATTGTAGTTTCTATTAATATTCATCTTTGAAGCAAATTGAGTATGATTTACTTGAGGTTGGTTGTGGCTTATGTTCATCCTTGAAGTAAATTGAGCCTGATTTACTTGGTGATCTGCTTTATGCCTTTGCTGACGATTATAAAACTGTTCACTACTCTTTGCTGCATCAAGATAGCTTTTAGTGGAGGTTGACGACTTCTATGATTGAGATGCTTCTTCAGTATATCCAATACCTATCTTTCTCAGAGGAGAACACTGCACTTTGATCATTTCATTTAAGGTTTCTGATCCTTTAGCAAATCTAAGATTGAGAGATTTTTTTTCTCGAGATCCTTTCTTAGACCCACAATTTCACATTCTCGATTTTCATTGTGTTTTTCTCTTTCAACAAGTTTGTATGTCAACGTATCTATAATGATATTGTTTTCTTCTAAACAGATTTTGAGTTTAGAGATTTATTCATAAAGGTCATCTTCATCTAAAGCATCGCAAAAATTATCATCTTCATAAGCCATCAGAAGTCTATAGTCATTACTATTTTAATCTTCATCACTATTTGATAAACCATCGCTATCCTCATGATTATAGTAGCTCTTTTTACTTACACTTTGTTTTCTATTCCATTTTGCAGATTCCTTCCCTTTATCATATTTATCTTTATGAGGACATTTGGTAGCATAATGACCGACTATACCATAGGCAAAACATTTGAAGGGTAGTTTACCTCTGAATCTTCTGGAACCCCGTTGAAGCTTCTTGACAAATTTTACTTAATATTCTTCTTTTGAAATATGTCCTAATGCATTGAGTTCTTCTTTTCCTTTTGCTAAAGCTTCAAATGCGGCTTTTCTCATATCTGATGGACCTCCTTTTCTCATCTCAAAGGAAGTTAAGATTCTGTGAAGCTGTGTCATAGTAATAGTCTGTAGATCCTACTTTTCTTCTATGGCAGATACTTTTGATTCAAATTTAGCAGACAAGGATCTTAAAACTTTTTCAACTAAGGTAACTTCCTTTATCTCTTCACTCAAATTCTTCATGCAATTAAAAACCTCATCTGTACATAAGAAGTAACTAGTTATACTTTCATCATTATGCATCTTAAGAGTTTCATATTAAATTCTCAGAGTTTGCAGTTTAACACATTTTACCTAAGAGTCTCATTCGTAACTTAGAACGATTTTGTCCCATATTTCTTTTGCTAATTTGATCTGCATAACTTTGAAAAACTTTAATTGTGACAGACTTCCCAATAATGTATTGACAACCTTGGCATTGGTTTCATATTGATTTTTACCTGTTGTATCTGTAGGAATTGCTGATGGAAATTTATATCCTCCTTCCATGATTTTCTAGACATATGTTCCAAGAGATTGAAGATAGGTTGTGGTTCTTATCTGCCAATAAACAAAGTTGCTCCCTTCAAAGATTAGTGGTGTGATGGATCCCTCGCTTTCTTTATTACTCATGATGATGGATCTTCCTTCAAGTGATCAAGCTTCTTTTGAAGGATTTGTTTTGATACCAATTGTTGAATATAATACTGAGAAGGGGGGTGAATTAGTATTATTAGATCAATAATTTAATTTTCAGAACTGATTTGTATACACTACTTCAGCTAAGTGAACTAGCATTTATATGCAACTATACTTAAGGAAACCAACGTATATGCAGAGATATTTTGATTTACCCAAATTATCATGCATTGAACTTTAACCAGTATATTAGGGATTCATTAGACAGTGCAGTAAAAGCAGAATAAAGCATCACACATAAGAAACACATCAATGCCAAGATATAATTTGGAAACCCAATGTGGGTGAAAACCACCTGTTGATGTCGTCTTTGTCTTCTTTTAATAATGAGAAAATTATGTTTATAATTTCTGTACTGGTGCAGTCTTATACCAGTATGCATGCTTCTACTTGCAGAAGGCTACAACCTTCTCTCATTCTCCAGCTTCTACGGGAAGGGAGCTACAACCCCCTAGCTCTTGTACTAGTCGATATGTTTACTAGTACATAGGTGTCGACCTACGAAAGGCTACAACCTTCTTTCTTCCTCCAGGGACCACTTTCATAAATTTTTAGACTGGATCCATCAAAAACATCATAAGTGTAATTCAATCATCAAATATATCTCCATTAACCAATCACTTTTTGAACCAATCACAACCGAATAAATCAATCACTTAGATAAGCCATCATTCTGATCAGTCAGAGTACTGTCACCAGAGTACAGTAACGAGAACCCAAACCAGAACCCAAAACTCTGCAACAGCAAACAACAGTAACTAAAACATATTTTATAAGGTAGACGCTATTTTCATATGTCGAAAATCTGTGTATATGCGCTTTTCTCAAATCCAACCAGCGTATACATCTGCAAATGTTAATTCATAATTTTGCAACTATTCCGGACTTCAGTTATACCTAGATCATATCATTTACAGAATAATATATGCATCAGTATTCAGATCTAGAATATTCATGAATAAAAACACATAAATATAGTTCATTTTACGCCTTAATATCCTGATCCATCATTGGATCTAGTTCCTCATCGTTTGCTAAGGTTCATCCTTGGTTAAGATCCAACAATGCACCATAACCCAATAACCTATATACTAGATCTCACACTTCATCAAATATTCGATACTTTCACACCTTGGCCTAATGATCTTCTCCTCCTTTTATAGTTTCAGGCCTTTCCCAATACCATGGACCAAAACCACTTAGGACCAATACCTTGGACCAAATACCTAGGTTCAATACCTCGGACCAGATACCTTGGACCAATACCATGGATCAAAATACCATGGACCAAATACTTCAAACCAAAAACATAGTTTTCCAAGGTATACGCGCTTTTCCTTTTGTGAAAGTGCATATGTACGTATACACGACTTGTATAGAGTGAACCTACATGTATACGCGGCTTGGTCAATGGTGAACCAACATATACCTCTCTTTCTTCATTCTGTGAAGACTGATCTATAATTCTTTGTTGTTTACCTGTTATACTGTGATCTTTCATCTACAATCTGTCACATCTGATATATCTTCTGTAGATTCATCTAGTTACCATATACAAGTGAGTTGTTCTGCTACAAGTGGGTTTCCATCAAGTACAACACATACATTATAATGCCAACATGGTGCTTTGTTAAGATTACCACACGAGGTCTTCATTGCAAAATAAGACCACATTTCTCTAGAATTTATAACTATAGTGGTTCTCCTTACTTGTATGCACTAAGAAATTTTACTATGTGAAGGGAACCAATGCTATCGACTATTCAAGCACCGATGTGTTGTGTTATTTAATGCACCATTTTTTTTATTTTATAAAAATAAATTTTCGACAGTACACCATGTCATCTTCAACACCGGTTCTTGTATTGATATTAAAGAACTTGTGCATTTGTATATTTTAGATGCACCGTAAAAACAAAACCCCATTAAAATATATGCCCACCAACCTTCGCTAGTGACCTCTACTACAAACAAATTTTTGGGCTATTTTTATAGGGGCTTTCACAAAAACCTCTTCTAGAAGAAATTTTCCTTGTAGTCATAGGATAGAAAACATGGAAGTTCTCTAAAGGATCTTAGAAGAGAAATGTAAATTGGATTAATCCACTTCCCCTCAAAAGAGCACTAACCCTCCACAAAAATAAACATGAACAAACTATCCTCCTCAATCTAAGATAAAATTACTATGGAAAGAGGATAGATTAGCACAGTAACCACCCATCCATCACATTTCACACCCTCATACTCTTCGCATCCATAATACCAACTATTTTATTTATAAAAAAAATGCTAACAGAGTGACTTAGGAATGAAAAGCCATTGCACTTACACTACAGTCTCATGGAATGCCAAGTGGCATACCTCACACTCAACAAAAAAAATCATCTCGAACTCCTTCCCATTATTAATTGTTTCCTTTGCTAATCTACAATCCATAACCTAGTAATCTCACTCACCGTTAACCTCATCTAGTGTTTTTATGAAACTAAATACCTTTGTGATATTACATGAATCTCAAATCCCTTTTTTCTCACCAACCTCCTCTCATTTAAGGTGATCAAGGTGATTAGACAAATGTTTGTTTCAACGGATAATACCCTCGGTTTTGTATGCCCCATGTCCTAAAGAGAGGGAGGATTTCCATAGTTGGAAAACACTTCAAATATATAACATTTAATGCAATGTACACACCCCCATTAGTGAGCCCCAAAGTTGTATTCGTTGACTTACATTTCCAAGCATGCTTAAAAATGGTGGTATTCGGTCCCCATTCCATCCTTTGATAAGGAAAAATTACTATCTAGTAAGTACTCTACAAATGTATCCCCACACAACCTTATTTACCTTTGACTTAGATCCATAATGCATCTATTATATGAGAAATTCCCTTATTTACAAGGCAATAATTAGAACTATATTTAGCCATATTTATAAGATTATCCAAAACATAAGACTTCCTTTGGAAGAGTAACTCCCTTCCTTTGTTGATTATCTCCTACAAATAAAGGCAAGTTTTGAGCCACGTCTAGCCTTTCTTACATAGTCCAAGGAAAATAAATATTAGTATATGGGATGCAAAACCCACATTTTCCAGACAGTTTGCAATTCCATTGACATCACCTTTAGTCTCTAAGACAATAATATACTCAAAACCTATCAACGTCGAAGGAATATTACACACCAAGCCTGCTACGCTCCAACTATGCATAGTTTGGAAATTTCTTGTCCATTTATAAGCTTTTGAACATAATTAACTACCATTAGAGAGTCACCAATAATCTATAATTGTTTATATCCATCTCTAAGAGATATTTGAAGTCCTGTTTCTAGTGCAATGAATTTCACATAATTCTTAATCGTCACTCCATAATTCATAGCATATATTCTAAAAGGATTAAGTTTTTCATCCCTAAAAATACTTGAATATCTAAAATTGTCGGTATTACCTTTTGAATCCCCATCAAAATTCAATTGAATAAAATGCATGGACAGATTGTTATGGCAGGAGTTGGCTATCGTTGGTGTCAGCAAAGAGATTGTGGGTGTTGTAGATGTCAGTACCTTATCTAGATTGAGATTGCGAATAATAATAGATTTTGTTTCATGACCCTCCCAATATTATGATCTCCAAGGATAAATTAGAATAGTTTCTCTAACATTTGTAAAAAATTGGTCCCAAATCATAACTGGATTTCTCTACTACTCCCTAAATATTATATTATTTCATTCCTTCCACAGATCCCACAAAATAAATCCAAATTTAAGCTTCCAAGCTTGATTGTTTATTGGATTCTTAAACTTGTTTGTAAACCACTCACTCATAGATAGATGAGAAATCTGGGAAGCAACCTCGAATTTTATAAAAAAACTTGAAAAGAGTAACCAGATTTCTATTGTGAAAAGGCATGATACAAATAAATGATTGATTGATTCCTCCTCTTTAACACAAAGATAGTAGATAGATGGTCCTCCCACCCATGCTTTTTAATTCCTTCCCAAGTGTAGAGTTCATTCCATGAAATTATCCATAAGAATGTTGAATTTTGGGCCATCCATCTTCTATCCAATACTTCCACAAATTTGCCTCTTCCAGACTCATATGCTCTATAACAATTGCTTAGGTTTATTTAAATATAAAAGAGAGAGGAGAATGTGATCCCCATCTTAATATATTAAGTTCTTTTGAGAGTTGGATTGTCCTTTGTGAAAGCTCCTTTTATAAAATATCACAAGGAATATTCTGTACAAATTTAGTCCAATATTGCTTTTGTTTCCATACTTGTAGAGGGTTTTCATTAATATTTTCTATCCGATAGTAAACAAACTTAATAAACCCCATATTTTCCAAAATAATTCCATACCTGTAGAGGGTTTTCATTAATATTTTCTATCCAATAGTAAACAAACTTAATAAACCCCATATTTTCCAAAATAAGTTACATATCCTTAATATTAGTGTGATCTTTCTTCCTTGGCATCTGTTGCCAAACCCAATTGCTAACAAAATCATTTCTTCACTTATTTGACATCCCAGAACACTGCATTTGATACTAAGTCCCTGTTGTTGATTTCCCAACTCCATCAACTAGATCCTTTATTATAGTTGGAAATAATTAATTCCTACTTGTCTATGGTTGTAATTCTCCATTTGAGGAGTTTGTTCCTACATTATAGGGATTTAGTTTCTTCTAGTTTAGTGTGTGGTTGAGAGAATCTCTCAACCACACTACTATACGTCCAAGATAGCTTTCCTATCTTGAGACTATTAATTGTATAAATATATGTGTAATTTCCTCATTTAAGAGAATAGAACATATCATTGAGTGTGTGCTAATTTTATCTTGGTATCAGAGCCTGTGAGGGCCTGGCCCCTCCTGGGCTGAGGGAAAATAAAGAGTTTAATATATGTTGTTTGTCCATCAATTATTTTCTATGATCTGTTCAAGTGCTGGAGCGGCCTGAGTGCTTGAGTGGAGCGGTCTCCCAGGACGCTGAGATCCAATGGTTGACAATGTTGTTTGAGTCTGCAGCGACTGATGTGAAGGGCGTTGGGACTGCGGTGGAGGAGGCCGCAGGACGCCGCCATTGAAAGTCGAAGGGAGCTGCTGTGGGGTGAATCGATTGGAGGGCAGACCATCGGGTGGACGGATTGGGGGTGGACGGATTGGGTGGTTGCTGCGCTGGTGCCCGGTCTGGTATCCCTGATCGTTGTCTCGCTTCTTTTTATGTGATCTACCCTCCCTCCCATGTAACCCTGAGTGTGAGATTTCGATCCTTCGGCATCATCCCCTATAGAATATCAACGAAGGCTCAACTCATCCCTTCCCTTCGTGCAGCTGCGACTGAAATATTCACAGGCGGAAAGAAAGGAAATCAGGTCCAAAAATCGATTGGACAGTGGACAGCCAGCCACGGAATTCTTGAGTATCAATTGGGCCACATTTATACTGCTGTTATCATGCGCTTTCCTGCCACAGCAGATCAACGCAGAGGCAAGGGGAGGAGGATCATTGCTGTTCCAGGGCAACCCCCATCATCGTTTTTTCCTGGACTGAATCTCTTGCATCTGACTCCGAGGAGATTTCTATGACTCAGTCAGATGTTGCGTCAACTGTGTCAGTGCTGCTTGGTTGTGATCTACCCTCCCTCTGTCAAGAGCAGCCCCGACGCGCCGAAGCTTGACAAGGAGAAGCTGGAGAAAATGGGGCCACCTTGCGGCCCTGCTCAATGCCTTCGATATCATTTCTTTTTTGCCTGGATTTAATCTTTCCGGGCTCTTTAAGGACAAGGCCGTGAGGCCGAGTCGAGAGGGGCGCGCAGTAGTCGAGGCGGTGCTGTAGAGGTCTTCAGCTTTAAGCATAACCAAGTGAAGGCTAACAAATTCCAGGCTCCAGCTCCCGATCTTATCCCGTTTGTGGGATTCGATCGCTAAACCTCGGCTTCGAATAGATCCATGCAAAGCCCATCGACTAAATCGCTGAATCTTACCGTGTCTTTTTTACCGTGTTTTTTTTTTATTTTTTCTCATACCAGAGAAGAAATTGCTTGTAACAAGGGACATCATGGCCCGGTTCATTGTGTGCGTTTTGCTCGAATCATATTCAACTGGATCTGAAGATGGAACAATCAGAATATGGCAGACGTCGAATATGAATTCTAAAAAGAATGAAGTTTTGGTATAAATGGATTGAGTGGCAAGGTCAGAGTTCTGGATCTCTTGTTGATCTGTGAAACAAATCATATGTTTTTGAATTCTTGTTGTGACAGATCGGTATTTCAGCGTTGTTCTTATTGATGAAGATCAAATTGCTGCAAATCTGGTGAAGAATGGACCTCTATCAGTGGGAATCAATGCTGCATTTATGCAGACATACGTAGGAGGTGTATCTTGCTCATACATCTGCAGCAAGCGCATGTTGTGATCATGGTGTGCTCAGGAAATTGAACCAGCCGAAATTGATCCCGTGGTGGCCCTATGTGGCTGCTAGTGTTTTGACCGCGGAAGAGAAGGATTGAATCGTGAAAGCTGGTGGACGCGTGGCTTTGTGGACGCAGGTAAAGCGTGGTGGTGCCTTGGTGCCTGTTCGTGGTTTTTTTGTGGATCTCCAGAATAGCTAGCCATCGTTCTCTGTGCGAGGGCGTTTTGTAACCTGTGTTTTTTTTAATTCACACCATTTCCCAGTAAGGATCCAGATTAGATCTGATTGGATCCATTCAATAGGAACCATAAGGGAAATCCAATCGATTGTGTTTCTTTGACAGTTGAATCTAGTGCTGAGCCAGATTCACAGTATTGGCTGGATCCCTATTTGTGCATGATGGTGGGAAAGCTATCATGATTGGGCTCGCTGCTTCTGGTGTTAAAGCAGAAATTGACATAACCCGCCTTGTTCGCCGTCAGACTAAATTCTCATTTTATTTTGCTCTTTTGAAATCACGGCATCAGTAGTTTGCAGTTCATTCACAAAACCAGCGGATGTACAGACTTGGCTTTTATAATCATGAGGTTGAGTTGCAATGGCTGCCAAGTCCTCTGAAAGGGCTGCAGCGAGTCCTGTGTTCTCAGGCCCTGCCTCTAATGGATGAGGAGCGCAGAATCTCAGGCGAACGCTACCGCTTTCTTAGCCAAGTTCTATGGGTGCACTGGATTGATCAATCTGCTATGCAATGACTCTGAGCATATGAAACCTGTTATGTTCAGGTCTCTTTTATACGATGCATGTACCAGGATGTTGTATCCAATATTTGGTTTTGTAGGACTTGTTTGGTTAAGAAATTGGGCAGTCTATCAATCGGAGAGTGAGATCCGTGCAGTGAGGCAGCAGATCGGCTGATTGGGGCAGTAGAGCCGGCGCACTACAGATCACAGGCTGAGTAGAGATCGGAAAGTCCGAGTGATGTGTATTTATCATGTTTGCAGTAAGCGGCCATGTGTATTTATGCTATTGTCGAAATGCATTTTTTAATTCTCTGACGATGTTGCAATATATTGATTAATTGTCATGACAATGAAACTACTTGTAATTTAAGTGATAAATGACATTAGTATGACCAACTATTGTCACAATGCTGAGTGTGTTGGAACTGGTCATTCCAACACTAAGCAGATTTGCAGGGAATGGTGAACACATGACAGTGAAAACGACATCAATTGGAGCTACATCAAAAATTGGAGGATGATTGAGATCGTGCTGCAGATTGTTAGCAAGCATGAGGTAGTATGCTTAAAAATAGTGACTAGCCTTGATACTGTGAATAGGGGAAGTGGCATTATGTTGCGATGCCAGGAGAATCTGATACTCAAATGCGATGGAAGATTGGATGGTGGAGTCCTGGATTACTGTTCTTGAAGGGAAAATTGTGTTCTCTTCGTGTGGCTATGAGTGCCTATGTTCCGGTTTCTTTATCAGTGGACCCCTCACAGATGCCCAAGATGTGAACTTGGGATAAAGGAGTAGCAACAACAATTATGGTGGACAACAAAGTAGATTTTTTGTTTTAGTGTGGTTTGTGGAATAGACTCCCTAGCATATTATTGTAATAGTCATTGTATGTACTAGAAACTCCAAATGTTGAATGTAAGCCTTGTAAAGGCATTTGAAAGTTCGTGGTGATCTCAAAACCACTTTGTAATGGTTGGTGGTGAACCAAAAACCATCTATAGAGTCCTAGTGGCTACAGGATTTGCCCGGTGGTGGCATATTGAAGTTGGCGGATTTGCCCGGTGGTGGTAAATCGGACTTGCCCGGTGGTGGCATATTGAAGTTGGCGGATTTGCCCGGTGGTGGTAAATCGGACTTGCCCGGTGGTGGCAGATTGCCTTTGTGGCTGAATGGTTGGTGGTGAGCCAGAAACCATCTATATGGTCTGAGGCTGAAGTGCCTTTTGAAGCTAGCTTGCCTGTGTGGCGGAATTGCCTGTGTGGCTTAAAGTGCCTTTGTGGCTGTGTGTACACGAGAGCTTTGTGCTCGTAGGAGCAGGTGGACTGCAGAACACCTGGCTCGGACTCAGATGATTTTTTCTGAGTAGAAGGGGATTGGCGTTTTTCGCGCTGACAGCAGCGCCAGGAAGGCCAACTGGCGCGACTGTTAGGCCATTAATCGCGTCAATGGGCGTGGGTTTTACGTTCAGGATCATGCCAATTCACCTTCAAGTGGATATGGGGATCAGAGAAGTTGTGGATCTGTCCGAGGGCGGCAGATTGTGTTTTTGGAGGTTCTGTACATGATATTCGCCTGATGGTGGTGGATTTCACTATTATGACAAGTAGTCATTAAGGGGGGGAGTTGGAAATAATTAATTCCTACTTGTCTATGGTTGTAATTCTCCATTTGAGGAGTTTGTTCCTACATTATAGGGATTTAGTTTCTTCTAGTTTAGTGTGTGGTTGAGAGAATCTCTCAACCACACTACTATACGTCCAAGATAGCTTTCCTATCTTGAGACTATTAATTGTATAAATATATGTGTAATTTCCTCATTTAAGAGAATAGAACATATCATTGAGTGTGTGCTAATTTTATCTATTATTAACATCATACCAAATATTGTCTTCTTGTTCCTATATATCTACATATTCCTTAACCAAATTTGAGTCCAAATTTACTTGCCTCATGTTATCCATTGCCACCAAACTTTAGCTCCAAAACCATTATTCATCATTTATGGATATTTTGATCCTAAGATGCTAACAACTTCAGGGAAAATGGCCTTTTACCAACTAAGTAATGACCATCAATTAGATTTGTTGGATCCTCTCCAAAAAAAATTATTTCCATAGGGATCTAAGATTAGATATAATAGTCTTTGGAAGAGGCATAGCCACTATCTAATATACTGGAATGGCTTGCCAAACCAACTTAGTTAGAACTAATCATCTTGCCAAATTAAGAGTTTTGAATGTCTAGTTTTGAACCTTGTTTGACATATTTACTCATGAATCTTTCCAATAGGTTATTATTTTTGAAAATAAAACCAATGGAATCCCAAAGCATTTAAATAGTATTTAACGTCGTTGTATTGCCAAAAATTTTGTAGGGTTTATTTGAAAAGTGTCCTTACAGTTGAGGAAAAGTATACGAGTCTTCTCCCAATTTATTATAGTATTAAAAAACTCAGCCAAAAGGTTCAAAATCTGTTTAATTCCTCTAGCTTCTCGAAGAGTGGGTGGACATAACAGATAATTATCATCTACAAACTGTTCGTAAATTAGTGGAAAGTCTTTCCCAAATAAAGGAAGACCTTTAACATATCCTTGTGTTTGGAATTTATTTAACAATTTTCCGAAGCCTTCCATAACTAACGAAAAGAGAAAGGGAGATAAAGGATCACCCTGTCACAAATGTTGAGAGGATCGAGAGGTAGAATATACCGATTGATCAAAATTGAAAAGAATGAAGAGGAATTGATAGAATCAAAAGGCCTATCAAATTTGGAGCAAATAAAGTTGAATTAAAGAATCATGCGCTCTAGATAAGTCTAGTTTGATTAACATACCTAGACTTTTTATGGTCTTAACGGAGTTGATAATATCTTGGGCTATATAAATATCATCCATAATTTTCTTCCCCTCTAAAAATATGATTTGCTCTTATGATATGAGAGAGGAGAGCAGTGATTTCAGGTGCTTCATCACAATCGTAGAGATAAATTTGTCTATAATGTTGCATACATCTATGGCACGAAAACCATTTGAATCTTACAAACAACCTTATTTAGGAGTGTGGGTAATAAAAGTGGCATTCATCCCTCTCCATAGTGACTGTGACTGTGACTGTATATACTTTTCCTCCAGTTTAGATGTCTCTTGTTATACAAATTACCAACACGCCTGATAAAATTCTACCATGAATCCATCTAGACTAGGTGAATTGTTTTTAGGCATACCCATCACTACTAGTTCCATTTCTTGTAAATTAATAGGCATCATCAATGGTAAATTTTTCTCTTTTGTAATAAGATGAGGAATGTTATGCAAATTATGATTGATATATCCCTGATGATGAGACAAGGTTTCAGAGAAAATATCTTTGTTATAAGTGATCAAATCTTTCTTTATATCATTATAGACAATTTTTTAGCTACCGTTACCTCCCAAAATAGAGAAAATCTTATTCTTACGGCGATGCTGGATCATTGAATTATGGAAAATTTTTGTATTTCATTTTCCTTCTTTAAGACTCTAGACTTTTGCCTCCATAGGATGTCCTCCTATTGTTTCCTTTATTATAATTGATGTAGTGTTAAACCTTCCTCTACTATTAGATTTGGCGTTCTCCCATGCAATATCATTCTTTGCTGTAAATCTTTCATTTGTATACTAATCTATATTTATCGTGAAAAGTATTTATGAAATACTTTTTGTTCCAGGCCTTGATATGTTGTTTGAGTATATGTAATTTGAGTTGGAACTCATGCATCCAATTCGACCATTTTACCTTGATATCCTTCCACCAACCTCTTACATTTTCAAGTAAGTTTGGATCCTATAACTAGAAGAATTCAAACTGAAAAGGACAGTTCGTTGGGGTTTCCTTGAGATCCAATTCCAAGCGTAGTGGCCAATGGTCTTATCCTAGGCAAAGAAAAATAACATCTTCCATAAATATGCCTTCCTGTAGTATTTGTTATGATACAAAAAATCGATCCAGGTGACTAACAATCTGATACTTTCCTCGTATATTATTCCAGGTAAAGATATCATTTAAAGGAGGAATACATACTAGCTTGAGACTTTGAATAATGTAATCAAACATCCGTGAAATCTGTTCTAATTTCTCTATACCTCCTTCCTTATCCTCAAATGAATGTATTATACTGAAAGCAACTCCAACTATCCATAACAGTTGTTGTAAAGAATTTGGTTTCTCTATTAATACCAAACACGCATAGAATCCTATTAAATAAATTAGGTCTTTGGTACCAATTTACAAAAAAAAAATCAATTAAAATTCCTAAACTTTCCTTACAATCCTGATAAAGAATTCTAAGGGATTCCACAAAATAGTTATATCGTTGGATCTTCCTAGGGCGTCAATAGCCATGAATTTGCTATGTTTCCAACAAAATTATACAGCCTTTGTTAGTTTATCCCAAGTAAGTTTAGTTTCCTGCATGATGGCTTCTCCTTTTTAACCTATTCTTTTAAATACCTTTGTTTTCAGTTAAGATTCAGACCTCTAATGTTGCAAGATAGAATATTTGTTGTTAGTTTTTATTTTTAATGAGAACATAATTAGAGATTGTTGTGGCTTGTCCACATTTCACCAAATCCTTCCCTATTTATTGCAAAGATTTTTGTTTCGGTTTTCATCCTTTCCATTTTACATCTTTAAAAAAATCTTTAACTGTAATATCCCTACTTTTTTCATGAAATTCTTATAAGGAATGGATCCCATTTACTCCACTCAAAAATTTAGGCTATAGAGTTTTTCATTCAATGAGGGCCTTCACATATTTTTCTCTTTTTTATTTTGATATCTCTTTCATCCCAGTAATTTAGGAGATCCACTAGTGTTCCATCCTCTTTTGACAATGAGATAGTTTTGTTTGGCAATAGGAGCCCCTTCATCAATGGCTGGTAAATCAAAGACTATGATTCTATGGTCTTCATTTTCCTCAGCCTTCGGGGTCTTCCTTTTAGCTGTTTGTTTACCTTCTTGTGATTGCTTCATACCATGAGTTGATTCCCCCATGGGAACATCAATTCGCCCCTCTACCTTTATGTCTTCCTCAATATATGTTGGGACATCAAATAAATTGGATTCCTGTGCCCCTAGTGGATTTGTAGGATTCCCCATTCTAATGTTTCTTCTGCCCGATGCAACTTTTTTAAAGCCATCATTACCTAGAAAACCCGTGCTTTCTTGTTCTTTCTTCATAGTTGGAAACTCTCTCAAACAATGTGCATTTCCATGACAAAGGCAATAATGAGAAGGAGGAATATGCTCATAATCCATCGGTTGAGACTATATTTGTAGTTGATAATTCAGATTATTTGAATTTGGCAAGGGATGCGAAATATTTTGCTCACATCTTTCTACCTCTAAGAGTTTAACAAATCGACCCAAAACATTACCAATTCCCTATAGAATTTCCAAAATCCAAAAGTTGTCGGGAAAGGAATATAGCCTTACCCTGATAGGACCAAATTGAAACACTTATTTATCAGCATTAAAAAATTCCTCCCAATGATGAACGTATAAACTCACGTTGTTGTAAACATATCCTGCATAAAAAATTCTTTCTTTATATTCCATATTAGAGAATATGATTGTGTAAAAACCTTTGGGTTGTAATCTTAAATTGGTCTCTCCCTTCGATTTCCATTTCTATGAAATCCATCTTTCTAATTCCTCCTTTGTAGGAAATATGCCTATAAAATTGCAAACGAATGCATGGTACTTAATTTTCTTTAGATGGTCTTCTAAAAACTTGGGTGGAATTATGAAACAAGGATTATAGGGATCCTTTGGCATACATTTCCCATTCAAACTAGCCTGCAATTATGCCCCAAAGACAGGGGAAGATAAATATGAAGCTCCAATATTATAAGGGCTAAATGAAATTTGAATGTAACCTTCCACAAATTTTTTAAAGGAGTGGGCACTAATCCCCTATGTCGAGGCTCTCATAGTTAAAACCAATAGGAGTAAGCTATTCCTCTATAAGTCGCACCATGCATCGAAAAAAGAAAAAAAAAGAAAGAAAAGAAAACCTAATATCTTCCAAAACAATATCAGGAATTTAAACTCATGCCTAAAAAATATAGATTGATTATGGAATTCCTTTCTCTTTTCTATGTTAATGCTCCACATTTCTTATGAGTGCCTAACTGGTTAAATGATGGCTTCAAGGTCGAAACAATTAGATTATTTTATATACATACATTAACCAAACTTGATTTCAACATTGAGATAGAAATTATATCTATGTTATTAATGTTACGAGGAGCTTCCATTTCCTTCAATTTATTTTTCTTTAGATTAATGTGTTAGTATTTATTTTTATGGCAGAACATTTTTTATAGCAAATTGTAATGCACGGATTGAATCCAACACTAAGGTCTAGTTATCACAAGATCAATGATTGTCATCATTTAGGATTTGATCAGATGGTGGGAATACATGGGTTTCAGTTATATGTGAGAGCTTCCCTCCTACCCCGCCTCCAACTCATAATTGCATGCTCTTGCCTTCGAGTGAGCTCTAAAACTATTGGTCATGTTGTTTCTCAAGATTACTCACCATACCATTACGGTAAAACTCCAAGAATACCCTAAAGACATGTAAGGCTACTATGGTGGTAATGATTTCCTATGTTTTCAATTGAATACCCTTAACTTTGTGCAAGTGATTATACATTATTCCTCCTTTGACATTTCTTTTCTTTCCTTCCATTCCCATATTATGTGATAACTTAGGGTTTACAAGTTACTAATTTGGATTTATATTTATAGGTACTCCTTAGTAAGATCTTAGGGCTTCAATAGGGAAAATGTTGCTTTGAGTGGTTCTTTAGTGTTGATAAAGAAATCCTCGAAAATATTAAATTATTTTTCCTCAAGATAAACTGAGAATTTTTTCTTGGTATTTTATAAATTCCTTATTTGACGAAGATGGTTGATGAGCCCCAATTTTTGGTACAATTTGGGCTCATATTGGCCTACTTACCTCGTTCAACCATTCACATTTTACCACTTATGCATTCATTTCTTAGTATATTCGTGTTGTTTGTAGGAAGAAGGGCACGCATTATATCTATGTGACTAATACATGATGATTTCAGGTTCTTGGCATTAAAGTGAGCAAAAGACCACGCAAAAAGAGACAAGGAGACAGCAAAGGTGGCATTGCATGTTTATAGGGAGGTTTTCTACAGCTTTAAATGACTTCCCTCGTGCTTTTCACCTTAACTCTGAGCTCTAACACCTCTCCCCACCGAGCTCAAAGGCAGCCAACACGTTCTACATGATCAACAGTTTTACAGCAGTTTGACCATCGGTTGGACAGCCAAGCTCCACGAATGAAGGCAGCCAGCTTGATCCTCATTTTGTATAAATATGGAGGCCGTAGCCTTTGTTAGAAGCTTTTTGAACTTTTGGAATTACTATTGTAATCTCTGAGCACGAGTTACAGCTCGGTTTTTGTTATTTTGTAAGCGATTTTTGGCATGACATTAGACTTTTGATTATGAATAAAGGCAAGCAGATTTGGATCTAATTCTGAGTTTTTAAGGGAGCTATAGCTCACAGGTTAGGGCCCAACCTGAGAGAAATAGACCTCCTATGTTTTGTAGTGTTATTTGCCTTTCGTTCCAGCACTTTGTTTCTTTACTTTGACATGCAATTCGAATTTACAGTCTGCTAATTTAGTTTTCATGTGATTGAGTAGGATTATCTTATGGTCACTTTGATTTCAGCTGCTTAGATTCAATAGGAGGTTTGTAATACACAGGAGCTCCAAGAAAAGGTTGTTAGAGATCACTGCCATCTCTGTTTAGGGATTGGGGTGCAGTCCATATCAACCACCAAAAAAAGAAACGTAGTCTTTTACTTCCATGCAAGCTGCAACATAGTCATTTTCGTTGAAGATCCATCCATGCACTTTTGATATTGAACCATACTTCTACATTTTTCATTCCATGCACGGCTTCTTTTCTCGGTTTTACATTGCTGTTCATAGGTTTAATGGCACAGGTATCATAGGTTAATGAATTCTCGTTTTTGGTGCAAGACATAAGTCATTTGTTTCATTTACACTGCTCCATATCATTCCACTTCCTTCTTCTTCTTCTTGACCTCTCCTCAACTCACCTACTCGGCCTCTGTCCAGCTCGTTTACCCTCCAACTCATCCATTGCCACGTAGCTTCATCTTTTTGACCTTTCGTTGCTGCCATCCTTCTATCCACCAACCAACTCCATGCACTCTCTCTCCATCTTGTTCCTCTGCCCCTGAGCCATCACAAGTTCCATCTCCACCTCACCTATCCACCCAAACCATTCCATCCCTTCACCATCACCCAAAACTTCCACTTACAGCACATCCTGTAGAAGTTAGCAGACTTCCTGTAGAATTTCTTAGTTTCCTGTAGGATCCCCTGAAGACATCCTGTAGAAGCCTGCAAACTTGGTTGCCAAGCATCTGAATGTTGTAGACCTCTGTGCACTAATGCTAGGGACCCTCTGCGACCTCTCCTAGCCCCCCTGACCTTTCCCAAGCTTTCCTCCCTTTCGCTCCACCTCTGCACAACCAAACCCTAATAAGAAACAAAATCGTCATCACTCCAACCAATTAAGCAAAAATCCAAAAACATGTTTTTTTCAATCAAAGTAGTTTAAGTTCATGCATTTCACATCACTAGAAGTAATGGCATCCTTTTTAGACATTTGCACTTTCATCATTGCATCATAGAGGTTAAACTAGTCAGATTAGGGTTTACTAGGGTTTCCATGCTTTGGTTGGCTTTCAGTTCATTGTTGCAAAGTAGATCAATTTCCCTTGAGATAACCTTCGTCCATCATTTAGAAAGCTTCTTCTGAGAGCATATAGAAGTTGGCTTGAGCCCTAGTGGACTTGTGCGAGCTGACCAAGTGACAGCTGCGACAAGAGCTAGTACTTGGGCATACAACACCGTCGCTTCCAAGTTTGTACGAACTACCGGGTTGATAAAATTAGAGATAGGGAGCCCCAGGAGTTGCAGCATTATTGCTACAATACTGGAGCCCACCAATGGTCCTTATGTATAGGAATTCTAGAGCTTCTGCACGTTTTGAGTTAATTTTCCTCAAATAAATGCTCTTGTGTTAGAGCCAAGATGCATAGCAGTCAAAATAAACATAAATACACAACAATTAAATCATGCACAGGAGACAACAAATTAACGTGGTTCACCCAACCAATCTGGGCTACGTCCACCAAACATAGGCATCGACAATTCTTTATTATCAAACAAGAGATTACAAAATAATATTTTCGTCACAAACTCTCACAACTCTCAAACAATCCATATGGATACATGTTTTATAGCTAAGAGAATCTAATTGTCTCATAAATCCTCTCACATCAAATATAGGATGCATTAACTCCCTCCCAACAACCTGGAGCTAATCTAGCAACAAATTCCTATTATTGTCACACAGTGAGATTTTTGCCTATTTTAATGAAACATAAAATCTCAACAATCTCCACCTTGACAACAATTAGTGTGATGCCTTGTTTGTTTATTATTTTATCTTTTCTCCAAGCCAAGAGAAGCCAAACACCAACGTAGCTTCTTTAACAAAACTGGTTTCATGAACATGTGTGCACAATTCTCCTTTGTATGCACCTCTCCAAGAGAGACTCCCCTTTGAGTGATAACGTGTCTTACAAAATGGTACTTGATCGGTATATGCTTTGATTTACTATGATAGGCCAGATTCTTAGCCAAATGTATTGCACTTTGACTCTCACAAAATAACTTGATGTTGTCGTGCAGCCTACCAAACTCACCAAACAAACCTTTCAACCAAATCGCTTCTTTGCAAGCATGAGAAGCAACAATGTATTCTACTTCAGTAGTGGATAAAGCAACAATGTTCTGTAGCTTTGACATCCAGCTGATAGTTTCACCTGCAAGAGTAAAGGCATACCCTGATGTTGACCTTCTCTTATCCAAATCACCTGCAAAATCGGAATCAACATATCTGCAAAAATATTCACAACTCTTATTGTAAGTGATACAATAACTACTTGTGCCTCTCAAATATCGAAGCACCCATTTCACTGCTGACCAGTGTTCTTTACCCGGATTTTCCATATACCTGTTGACAACCCCAACTGCATGTGAAATATCTAGTTGCGTACACACCATCGCATACATTAAACACCCTACTACATTAGCATATGGAATTCGAGAGATAAATTCCTTTTCTTCATCTAAATTAGGACATAAACTCGAAGAAAGCTTGAAATTGGAAGCGAAAGGGACTGACACAGGCTTCACATTATTCATACCAAACCTCAAAAGTATTTTCTCAATATACTTAAGTTGTGATAGCCATATCTTACCATTTCTCCTCTCTCTCAAAATATCCATGCCCAAAATCTATCTTGCTGCTCCTAGACCTTTCATACCAAATGTCCTTGCCATCTGAGCCTTCAACCTGTTGATTTCTTCTATGCTTTTTCTTGCTAAAAGCATATCGTCAACATACAATACCAAGATAATGAATATGCGTTTATTTAACTATTTAAAATAAACACAATGACCATATTAACTTCTAACATATTTCTAACTCAACATGAAAGAATCAAATTTCTTATACCACTGCCGAGGCGACTGCTTCAAGCCATATAATGACTTCTTGATCCTGTAGACAAATTTCTCATTGCGATGTTGAACAAACCCTTCCGGTTGTTCCATATAAATTTCCTCATCTAAGTCTCCATGTAGAAATGCAGTCTTAACATGTAACTGCTGCAACTCTAAATCAAGCAAAGCCACTAATGCTAACACAATTCTAATTGAAACAATTTTAACCACTCGTGAAAAAATCTCATGAAAGTCAATGCCGACTTTCTGAGAAAACCCTTTTGCAACCAGCCTCGCTTTGTACCTATCTTCCATATCATTCACACCCCGTTTCAGCTTGAAAACCCATTTACACCCCATAGTCTTCCTGTCTTTCGGAAGCTCAACCAGATCCCATGTGCCATTCTTACCTAAGGCCATCATTTTGTCCTTCATGACTGCTTTCCACTTGTCACCTTTCGAACCTTCTATTGCTTCCTGATAGCACAGAGGTTCATCGTCATTAGCAGTAAATGCAACTGAAGTAACATAATCATCATACCTTCTCGGTGGCCATTTGATTCTTGTCGACCTCCTTAAGGATGTTTCTGGTGCTTCCTTGATTGGCTGACTACCATCTGTAGGAACTTCTTGATGATCAGTATCTGAGACCTGTTCATGATCTAAACCTGAACCCTATTCATGTTCTGATTCTGAAACCTGTTCATGACTAGTATCTGAACTATGGTCATCATGACTATCATTAGAAATGCTATCAAATTGAATGTGATGAAAGTCAGATACATCATCCTGTTTCAATCTACTATCTACATCTAACTATACAAGAGAGGATTCATTAAACTTTACATCTCTCTTGATGATGATTTTGCGGGTAGTAGGATCCCACAATCTATATCCCTTTGTTCCAACACCATACCCAACAAAGATATACCTTTTAGACTTTGGATCTAATTTAGTTCGCTGATGTTTAGGCACTAGAGCATATGCATCACAACCAAACACTCTGATTTTAGAATAGTCGCAAGGGTGACCTTTCCATACCTCTTGAGGAATATTGCAGCCTATCGTCGTCGATGGAGATCGGTTTATCACATAACAAGCTGATGCCACCGCTTCCGTCCACAACTCCTTTTGCAACCCAGCATTACTCAGCATACTCCTTGCTCTCTCTAGAAGAGTCCTATTGATGCGTTCAACAACTCCATTTTGCTGAGGAGTATAAACCGTGGTCTTATGTTACTCGATCCCTGCATCCTTGCAATAGCTATCAAACTCCTTGGAAGTAAGCTCACCACCATTGTTAGTTCTTAAACATTTTATTGTTCTACCAATGCTATTTTCTACCAATGCTCTAAACTGCTTGAAAACTGAAAAAACATCAGACTTCCTTTTCAACATGTAGACCCACACTTTCCTAGAAAATTCATCAACAAATGATACAAAATAAGACGAACCACTATATGAGGTTTTAGGGGTTGGTCCCCAAACATCTGAATGGATATAAGCAAGTATGCCTTTACTAGTATGTTTGCCTATTTTAAATTTTTGCTTACTTTGTTTTCCAAACAGACAATGCTTACAGAAATCTAACTTTCGAGACTTTAGATTTGGAAGTAACTTGCGATCAGCCAAAATTTTTAACCCTCTTTCACTCATATGCCCCAATATTTGATGCCATAAGTGAATGGAACTACTATCATGTTCAGACACTGTAGACACATAATCTGACCCTGTACTTCCTTCTAACTGAAATAGATTTCCTACCTTCTTAGCGTTCATAACTAGTAAAATACCTTTGTAAATTTTCATTGCTCCACCTTGAATTATAATTTTATATCCATTTGAATCAAATGCTCCTAATGAAATCAAATTTTTTCTTAAATCTGGTACATGCCTCACATCAGTTAACATTTTAGTTGTCCCATCAAACATTTGTAGTTGTATGCTCCCAATCCCCACAATATTACATGTTACATCATTACCCATGTACACAACTCCAATTTATATGTCTTAAACCATTCTTTATGGATACACATGTGGTTTGATGCACTGGAATCTAACAACCAATGTTGATCATGATTTGACACATTAACTGATAATACTTCATCACTCATACCTGAACCAGATGTCGAACCTGTATCTGTCGTATTTGCCTCCTTCTTCTCTATTGAAGAATCTAATTTAGAAGTTTGTTACTGTCACTTCCAACAGTCCTTCTTTAAATGCCCTGATTTGCCACAAAACCAACCCTTTAGCTTAGTCTTCTTCCCTTTCAACTTTGAACGTGAGTCGCTCAGCCTCCTAGAGCGTCTTTCTTTCGAACGACCTCTAACCATAATAGATTTTGATGTAGAGGTTTCAGAATGCGACCTTCTCCTCGTTTCTTCCGATAATAAGGATGCAACTACATCATCAAACTCAATAGTTTCTGATGAACTAAGACTTATAGAAGTAACAAAATGATCCCATGACTCAAGCAACGAGCACAATAAAGTAATAGCTTTATCCTCAGATTGAATTTTTACTTGTATACTTTCTAATTGCACCAAAAGAGTATTAAAAGCATTCAAATGATCAGCAATTGATGTACCTTCTTTCATTCGAAAACTGTGCAACTGTCGCTTAAGGAGAATCCTATTGGTTAAGGATTTGGTCATGTATAGTTTCTCCAGTTTCGTCCACAAACCAGCAAATGTTGTCTCTGACACGATATTAAACAGGACATCATCAACTAGACACAGTCGAATAGCACTTATTGCTCTTTCATCCATCTCGGCCCACTCATTATCTATGATGTTGTAAGGCTGTTTGGATTTGCCCAACAACGGCTTTGCCACACCATGTTGGACAAGCAAATCGTACATCTTCACCTTCCAGATCTCGAAATTATTTTTGCCATTAAACTTCTCAATTTCAAACCGGGCACTCTGAGTTTTCGCCATCTTGTATCAACCAAAACACAATAATCTCCGAAACCAACTATTAAAGACCAGCAATTAATATCTAAAAAATTGCCTATGTTTTACTCTGAACAAATGATTTGAGTGATAGCTCATGCTCGAGAAAAGAAAATCATCATTCGTTTTCGCAAAGAAAACTTATTTCTCGTTGCACGAGGCAGAAAACCACTTTTCAAAGAACAAAGGTCGATTCTATTAATTTATGGAAGTTATTGCACCTTCACGATGGGATTTAAATCTTACCCAACCAACTCTAAATTTAAAACGTTAAAAAACGTGGGAGACAAGTCCTTCTCAACATACATTGATAGCGCAATTGTGCGTTTATTTCACACTCCTCTGTGGGAGGTTAGCTCGATTACTGGGTCATAAACATGACAGTGAAGTAATTACCCTTTGCATGAAATTGTTTAAGCAAATACCCATCCGGTAACTTAATATCGATTACGGAACACATTACCTTTCAAATTCGGACTAACGTTACCAGTGAGCTATTCCACACACCAACAGTTGGTCCACGGCACCACCGCACTGTAAAACCACCACACGACTGCATGATCCAACTCCACGCAACGTAGGTTTGTAATATGCACACTTGACATTGTTATATCATTATGAAAGCACCCAGCTTCAACACACGATCCACCAGCAGGTAAGGGAGTAGACCACCTCCACGCAACACCAGACAACACCTCCACGCACCAGTGCTCCAGCAACGCCTTCATGCATTAATGGTTGTCGCGGGTTTATAAATATATACGCGCAGGTCCACGCAGCTCTCTAGCAACGCACCAGTAGGTACGCAACGCACCAGCAACAACCAATGCCGAGCAGAAGCCCATGTGAATACCACACATAAAACTCAGCACAAAAATAAAACACGCATTACATGCGTCCAGCAACGTAGGTTGGAAACACGACCTCTATGCAGGTTGTAGAAACGATCTCCACGCAGCTTTAATCCTCAGCGCGCAGGTAGATTGGCATCTGCCATTTCTAGATTACGCCACTCCACTGCGCACCCCTCCAACAAGCTCTGATACCAATTGTTAGATCCAAGATGCACAACAGTCAAAATAAACATACATACACAACAATTAAATCATGCACAAGAGATAGCAAATTAACGTGGTTCACCCAACCAATCTGGGCTATGTCCACCAAACATAGCCATCGACAATTCTTTATTATCAAACAGGAGATTACAAAATAATATTTTCGTCACAAACTCTCACAACTCTCAAACAATCTGTATGGATACCTGTTTTATAGCTAAGAGAATCTAACTGCCTCATAAATCCTCTCACATCAAATATAGGATGCATTAACACCCTCCCAACAACCTCGAGCTAATCTAGCAACAAATTCCTATTGTTGTCACACACTGAGATTTTTGCCTATTTTAATGAAATATAAAATCTCAACATCTTGTAGTTAGGGATATCATTCTGTATTTTCTTCTTGCTATGAGTCTACATGAATAACACATTTTTCTTGTTTATCTCTTATCATAGGTACAGGCTTAAGATTTTGACAAAGTAACAATTAGTGTCTTTAGGACGATATTGTGCGGTCATCAAACACTGTTCTCACATAAATTTTATTTATATATATTTTTAGTTCTCTACACCCGATGGACTTGTCTAACATGGAAACCATTTATCTTGGGGTTTAACATTGTTGTCAAATATTGTTTAGTTTAAAAATGTCTGGTTTCTTCGTAATGTGTCTAGACTTGCTCATAGCCTTGGCCTTACTTTACATAATTATTCCCTTCAAGTCAAACTGTGATGATTTTGTTGTTTAAATATAAATATTAAGGTTTCCTATTCAAATATTGTTTAATGTATAATGGTTTTATAATATTTTATTGACACAATGTATGGAGAACTATGCTCTCCTTGGCCAAATGCATGCACTAATTTTAATCACATTTTTATTCTTCTTAGTTCCCATGTATTATGTTATTGGGTTGTGATAGTTTACTTATTATGTACTATTGCATATAGTTGGTATTTCTAAAATATAGCTTGAGACCCTTCTTTTCACTATCCTCCATTTACATATATAGTAGAAAAATTTAACGTGAAAAGAATCGCCCAATATTACAATGAAGTTGCACATTAATTTACACATTTAATATTTTTTCTCATAAGTGCTTATATATTTATTTATGCTTTAAGTTTGTAGATAACACAGGCCCATCCGAGGGCTTGAAACTTGTTAAGACCTAATATTTAGCGTTCATTATTGTTTCCCTTGAAGCTGATGGATTTAATTTGGTCCATTAGCCTAAGTGACTGACCTAGCCCAAAATAAATAGCTACAATCTTAACTGTTGATTTCATATCATGTGAATTTTCCAAAATAATGAAATGTACAAAAAAACAAAATTCAGATGCACAAATAGAATATACATTGAATTTATTTCTTATTTACTTATCTCAATAAATCACATGGCCTGCCATAAACCATAATGATCATAAATATTGTTAGGGTCCCACCCTAACCCCCTTATTTATGTAATGGGATCACGTCATAGTTAAGAGTCAATAAAGCCCATATTAATAATTGTAAGTGGTTAATCCGCAATTAATGACGAAACCACAATTAGTTGCAAATGGATCGTAGTATTAGATAGATGGTATTAATAAAACCCACGGTATTGGCCCGTGGTATTGCATGTATGAGTCATATATAAAGGATAGAGACTCCCTGCGAGGAGCATCGTGTCTTATTTTGTAATCGAGCTCTGCTCTATTGAAGGTTGCCCCCTCGAAGAGGCAAGTGAACATTACTCTCTGAATAATAAAATCATTGCTATTCTATGTTTTGGGTATCTTTTCTTTGCATATTCTGTATTTGGGTATCATTTTGCAGGTTAAGAGCATAACAAGTGGTATCAGAGCACTTTCCAGGGCTGGTGGGATATCCATTTCCTAGAAAAAAAAAAAATGGCTAGAGACGTGTTTCGGCATCTTTAAACCATGGGATTTGTCATTAACCGCATAAACCTGCAGATTTGGGGAGGCATGCACGCAGGAAATACAAGAGGTGGTCACGTCTGTTTGACTCCCTTGTAACCCCTGTGGGTACCCCTTCGAGTAGTAGCGCATTAGACAGACTGCGCATGGACTGTCTTCCACATATCCTCTGGGTATATCATAAGCCCCCTAGGCTCCCTTGAAACCTCGCCATAGATAAACCGTCGGTCATCTTGCGGCTACAGTACACCGAGAACAACACTCAGAGAGATTACTCGCCCGTACGATAGGGTAGTCGGGTTGTACGGCTAAGGGTACAGTCGATCCTCCTTAGTTAGAGCTCTGAAACATTGGGCCGAGTACTACTGCCAGACCCTTATGTATATTGCGATTTGTAGCACCTGACACTCCTCAAGACCATAGTTCCCTTTTCTATCGGTGTATCACAAATCATCTCTTCCAGATCTGCTTGTGCAAAGGGGTGCAGCAGCAGTACACATCAGTCCCGCAGTCTCGAGTTCGCAGATCCATTAGATCCGCAGAAGCAGTCTGTTCCACCGCCCAGAGCTATCAGATCCGCTGTTCAGATCTCTCAGATCCACCAGATCGGAGTCGTTGTGAAGGGTTCCTATACCAGCGTATAATTTTCGCACGAATTTTGGCCGCATTGACATTTTGAGGATTTGGCCATTGCAGTATTGATAAGGAAGGAGTAAAACTCCATTAGGAGTATTCAGAAAAATAAAATAAAATAAAATAAAAAATAATAATAATAAAGTCTTATATATTTTGGGGTGCTTATTGGTGATCTAGCCCATCAGAATCAGGACGACGAGCTGAGCACGGTGGTACTATTCACTTCTTAGTGAATCTTTTTTTTTAGGCAGTCTCAATTTTCAAAAAAAAAAAATTAGGTTGGTGTATGGTAGAAACTAGATCTCAAGCTATGGTCAATGAAAGGATGGACAAACTTGAAGAATCAGTGCAATCCCTCCACATTCACCTTAGCGGACTATGTAGCATGGTCGAGAAAATAGTCTCGAAGGGCAAGGAGCAAGCCCACGAGGAGGGGTATAATGGCAATGAACACAATGAGGGTGAGTCTAGCCACTCTCCTCACGTCTGGAACACCCACCAACAACCTAGTCAGCGACCTCCCAAGTTGGATATGCATAAATTTGACGGTTCTCACCCGTTGGCATGGATAGCACAAATGGAGCAGTATTTAAAATTGAATCACATCTTCAATGATGAGACTAAGCTTACGTTGGGGAGCATGTACCTGGACAATGAAAGGTGGAAATGGTGGGAATGGCATCAACATTGCACTGGACCTTTTAGGACTTGGACCAAATTCACCAAAGCTATTCAAGATCGCTTTGACCAGGAATCATCTTTTTTGGGTCGTCTTACTAAGCTCCGACAGACTGGTACAGTGGATGAATATATTACAGATTTTGAATCCTTATCCTTCTGCACTTGGGGTCTCTCAGATGTGTTCTACACGGAATGTTTTATCAGCGGTCTTAAAGAAGCTCTCAAAGCCCAAGTCCTACTGCACCACCCTCCCACATGGACAGGAGGCTTTCAAGGTAGCTCGTAACGTGGAATGTGCATTAGTAGCCCAATACATCGCCCAAATTTCTCCGCTAAAGGTCACCCCCCATAGGCTCACAACACAACTCAAACACTTAAGGTCCAAAAGGTGTCACCTGCCGAAATGGCCGAAAGAAGAAAGCAAGGCCTATGTTACTACTGTGATGAAAAATACTCCCGAGGTCATAAATGCAAGGAGCCCAAATTTTTTCAAATTGATGCCACTGACTACAGCTCAACAGAGGAAGATCCACCACTCGAGGAACATGAGCCGCTAGAAGAAGACAACCAAAAGGACAATGTCGCTGACGAACCAGTTATTTCGTTGCATGCTTTGGAAAGAATTTCTTCCCCTCAAACTCTCAAAATCAAAGGTTTTATTAAACATCGCCCAGTAGTACTCTTGATTGGTAGTGGAAGTACACATAATTTCATCCATCAAAAAGTCGCAGAAGCAGTGCATTTTTTTGTATGAGCAGTTTCTAACTTCCAAGTTCAAATTGCGGATGGAGGCACAATGAAATGTGAAGGCCACTGTGAAAATGTCAAACTTCAAATGGGGGATTATGAGTTGAAAACCCACATGTTTTCCATACACATGGGGGGTTGTGACATTGTCCTCGGTGCTGAATGGCTCCGCACTCTTGGGCCAATCACAATGGATTTCCAGAAGTTATATATGAGTTTTAAGCAGAACAACTACACACACATACCCTCCATGGACTCCAGGCGGGAGCCCCCTCTATCATGAGCTCACATAGGATGGAAAAATTGTTAAAAAAGGGAAATCATGGAGTTGTAGCTCAATTTAATGCCATCCAGGCAGTCAAAACCAAGCCTCTGCCAATTCATCCTGAGATGCAACAGATTTTAAATAACCATCTGCCGATCTTTGACAAGCGTCATGAGCTTCCACCCTCGCGAGTGAAACATGATCATAGCATCACCTTGGTTCCACGGGCCCAACCCCCAAATGTGCGCCCCTATAGATATCCATTCACCCAAAAGAATGAAATAGAAAAAATCATCAAGGAACTTTTGGAATCAGGTGTCATTCGTCCCAGCATTAGTCCTTATTCATCCCCAGTGGTCATGGTGCTCAAGAAAGATGGGGAGTGACGGATGTGTCCCGACTTCAGGACCCTCAATAAGTTGACAGTCAAAGACAAATTTCCCATCCCGGTGGTTGATGATTTGCTGGATGAATTCAATGGGGCTTAATTCTTTACTAAGCTAGATCTTCGCTCTGGCTAGCACCAAATTCGCATGAAGGAAGTCGACATTCCCAAGACTACTTTCAGAACTCATGAAGGCCATTATGAATTCCTGGTCATGCCATTTGGCCTTTGTAATGCCCCCTCTACTTTTCAGAGCCTTATGAACCACATTCTCAAACCATATCTCAGGAAATTTGTCCTTGTCTTCTTCAATGACATCCTCATCTATAGTTGCACTTGGGCCACACATCTTCAGCATGTAGATCTACTCTTGCAACTGCTCCGCAAGCATAAATTATTTGTCAATATGTCCAAGTGTTCGTTTGGCATGGCAGAAGTAAAGTATTTGGGCCACATTGTGGGGCGTGAAGGTGTCAAGGTGGACCCCAAAAAGATCCAGGCAATGCAGGAATGGCCTCAACCCAAGACCTTGAAGAGCTTGAGAGGATTTTTGGGTCTCAAGGCTATTATCGTAAATTTGTCCGCAACTATGGTTGCATAGTGAAGCCCCTCACCCAACTCCTAAAGAAAAATTCATTCTTCTGGAATGAGGAAGCACAACATGCCTTTACAGCTCTAAAAAACGCCATGTGTTCCACTCCAGTCTTAGCACTACATGACTTCACCAAATCTTTTGTCATTGAATGTGATTCTTTGGGTACAGGTATTGGGGCGGTCTTAATGCAGGAAGGGCGACCATTGGCCTTTACAAGCCAACAACTCAGTGGGAGGAATCTAGGCCAATCTACCTACGAGAAGGAAATGATGGCCATCTTACATGCCGTCGAGACCTCGCGACCTTACTTATTGGGGCGACATTTCCAAATCCACACAGATCATCACAGTCTTAAATATTTTTTGGAGCAACGCCTATCCTCCCCACAACAAAATAAATGGCTCGCCAAAATGCTGGGATATGATTATGAGATCATTTACAAGAAAGGGAAAAACAATAGTGTAGCAAATGCATTATCTCGCCAATTTGAGGAGGAAAGTACTCTGCTAGCAATTTCCCTCCCCATTCCAGAATGGATTGAAGAGGCTCGCAGGGAATGGTTTTCACACCCTGGGCTCTCCCAACTCATTTATCAATTGCAGGTAGATCCAAATTCCACCAAGGGCTACTCGTGGCAGGATGATATTCTTTGCTACAAGTACAGAGTCGTAATATCACCAACATCCACCCTCAAAAGTCGCATTTTGGCAGAATTGCACTCATCTCCCATTGCAGGACATTCGGGTTTTTAGAAGACGTATGCTCGCACCAGAAGATCATTTTTTTGGACAGGCATGAAAAAGGACATCCTTACTTTCATAATAGAATGCGATGTCTGTCAATGCCACAAAGGGGAAACCGTCAACACACCAGGCACATTACAACCATTGCCCTTTTCGGCATCAGTTTGGATGGAGGTTTCTATGGATTTCATTACAGGTCTTCCAAATTTAGGGAACAAGTCAATCATCATGGTGGTTGTGGACCGACTGTCGAAGTATGCTCATTTCTGCGCCCTACCCCACCTGTTTACACCAACTTTGGTTGCTCAATATTTCATGGATCAAATCTTCAAATTGCATGGCATGCCCACTTCTATTGTGTCCGACCGCGACCCGATCTTCACCAGTAATTTTTGGCAGGAACTCTTCAGAATACAAGGCACTCAACTCAAACTTAGTACTTCCTATCATTCGCAAACAGATGGTCAAACAGAAGCCGTCAACAAATGTCTAGAAACCTACCTTAGGTGTTTCACTTCAGAAAAGCAACACCTTTGGGTACAGTGGTTACCTCAGGCTGAATGGTGGTATAACACCAACTATCATGCCACCACCAAAATGACTCCCTATGAAGCAGTATATGGTCAACTCCCACCTTCACCTACTTCGTATCTCAAGGGATGCTCAAAAGTACAAGCAATGGATCAACTCCTACAACACCGCGCAACCATGCTCGCCCATCTTCGAGAGAATCTTCATCAAGCTCAGAACCGCATGAAGCAACAGGTAGACCAGCATCGCTCAGAGCGCCAATTTCAAGAAGGGGATCAGGTCTTTTTACGGCTACAACCATATAAGCAAACATCACTCAAAGACAAGGGGTGTCAAAAACTCTCTCCAAAATTCTACAGACCATATCAAGTACTTCAGCGCATTGGAGAAGTGGCCTACAAGTTGGCCTTGCCACCTACTGCAAAAATCCATCCAGTTTTCCATGTCTCATGCCTCAAGAAAGTGATTGGGAACAATTGCAGGATTCAGACCAGTCTACCTGAATTGGACGAAGAAGGGTCCATCTGGCTTCAACCCGATCAGGTCCTAGACACACGAGACAGGCAACTGCGCGGCTACATGATTAAGGAAGTCCTTGTCAAATGGAAAGAAACCTCTTCGGAAGATGCAACTTGGGAACGAGCCACTATTCTTCAGCAGTTTCCGCAGCTTCAACCTTGAGGACAAGGCTAGTCTTAAGGGGGAGGGCCTATTAGGGTCCCACCCTAACCCCCTTATTTATGTAATGGGATCACGTCATAGTCAAGAGTCAATAAAGCCCATATTAATAATTGTAAGTGGTTAATCCGCAATTAATGACGGAACCACAGTTAGTTGCAAATGGGCCGTAGTATTAGATAGATGGTATTAATAAAACCCATGGTATTGGCCGGTGGTATTGCATGTATGAGTTATATATAAAGGATAGAGACTCCCTGCGAGGAACATCGTGTCTTATTTTGTAATCGAGCTCTGATCTATTGGAGGTTTCCCCCTCGAAGAGGCAAGTGAACATTACTCTCTCAATAGTAAAATCATTGCTATTCTGTGTTCTGGGTATCTTTTCTTCACATATTCTGTATTTGGGTATTATTTTGCAGGTTAAGAGCATAACAAATATGCCCCACTTGACCAATGGGAACTGATAACTCTATGAGAACTCCCCCCCCCCTTCACAAGTGAAATTCACACCGAGAACAATTATTTACCAATAGAGACCCTTCCAGGTCAACATATGATTCCTCCTGGAAGATTCCTTCCCTCGTCAACATAATGTACTCTCCTTGAGGGTTGTACCTCAACAACAACTTATCTTGCTTGGGACTCCTCTTACCCTTATCCATTTTTAGTAAGTTTCCATAGGATTTTTCCCTCAAACCCTCCTTTCCAAGCTTTTCCCAAAGCTGATAAAATCTATTTGGGATAGAGGAATCTCGGCAGACAACTACCTCTACCCTTTTCCCTTCTTTGGATTTCCCTAATTTTCTTCTTAACTATCTAGGTGTGAATTTTTCTCTAGAATATTTCCCCGCCATAATTTACATTGCTAGCTAAGTGCAACATTTTATTAATATAAAATTAGAAAAACATTTATTTACATTACACATTCATACCTCACCCTTAGCATGGGACCATAGTCTAGAAAAGTAAATTCACAAGAATGTAAATGAAATATTTACATCAATGGGGGATATTACATCTCCTCCGATCAAACAAAGCATCTTCCTCAGTGTTTTCCTAGCCCTTCAAAATATTAGGGTATGCCTCACACATGAAAATTTCATCTTCCGATGTAGCCTCTACTAGGCTAAAGTGATTCCATTGCACTTTTTACTCTCTCCGATAGCATAGTTCCTCTTTGGTTTAGTATGCACAGAGGCTCAGCTGAGAATTCTCCATTTGGCTTGACCTACATCCACACAATTAAGTCAACCATTAGTTTCTAACATTTATCATAGAAAAATATACATAATTATTGCAAGTTTATTGTTTACCTAGACATCCTGCCAAATAATAATATGCTTAGGATCATGCACATATATTTTTAGCAATGAAACATGAAATACACTGTGCACATGTACATTACTACGTAAATCTAGTTGATAAGCTACAAGTCCAACCTTGCTAAGTACTTCAAAAGGGATACAAAATTGGGGAGCTAGCTTTCAACAAATTCCCCATCAGAAGGTGATTATTTTTGGATTTACCTTAACATATACTTTTTCTCCCACTTGAAATTCTTTGTAAGTTTTCCTTTTGTCTACATATGTTTTCTACCAATCCTAGGCAACTTTTAAGTCCCCCCACACATTTTTCACAATTTATTCCATTTCCTTCAGCATATCGAGTCCCAATATCTGTCTATCCTTGGGATGACTCCAGTTAGGATGTTGTATGCACCTTTTTCCATACAAAACTTTGAATAAGATCATTCTTAATGAAGCGTGATAACTATTATTATAGGAAAATTATACTAGTTGGAGATATTCTTCCCACTTGGTATGTTGTTGCATGATGTACGTTCTTAACATGTCCTCTAATAATGGATTTACACATTATTTTTTCCCATCTGTCTCCAGATGACAGGAAATATTAAACTAGAATTGGGGACCTAATCTTATTAATAAACGTTTCTAGAAAGGAGAAGTAAAGTTTACATGTTGATTATAACTTAATGTTTTAGGTATACCATGCAAGCTAGAAAAATTATTTCATAAATATATCAACAATTTGAAATTATTTATAATTTGATTGCACATGAATAAATTTGCATATTTACTTACCATATCTACCAAAACAATTATAGAATCTCTTTGACTTGGGTGGACCTGTGATAAAGTCTATGGTGATGGTTTCCCATTTTCATTTAGGAATGGGTAATGGGCGAAGCACACTCACTCGGTTTTGATGATCTACTTTCACCTAATGGTACTCTCGACATTTCACTAGGTATTTTGTTACTTCCCCCATTCGTGGCCAAAAGTAATCCTTTCTTAAGGTTGTAACCAATTTATGGTATCGAGGGTGAGAATCATAAGGACTCCTATGACATTCATCTAAAATTATTTGTTTAATAAACTGCTAGTTAGAAACATAAATTCGATTTTTATAGATAAAAAAATCATCATTGTTATTATCATATCCTAGTTTCTTTTCATTATTGTTTTCTTGTTTAATTTTTTATAAAAAATAATAACTAATTGTCACTTGACGAAGGTCATAATTTAGGGTTTCATCTAATAGTGGGAATTCATGGGTTTCAATTATGGGTAATGACTGCCCTCCTACCCTACCTCCAGCTCCGCGTTGCACCCTCTCACCTCCGGATGAGCTCTAATACTCTTACTAATGTTTTTTCTCACTATTGCTCACTATACCATGGTGTTACAACTTCGAGAATTTCCCTGAGACAGGTAAGGCTACTCTAGTCGCAACAATTTCCTTCCTTTCCAATTGAATACCCTAAATTTTTCACAAGTGATTATGCATAGCATCTCCTTTGACTATTTTTTTCTTTTTTTTTTTTATTTCCTTCTAGTCCCATATTATGGGATTTACAGGCTCCTATTCTAAGATTACATTATGGTTTCAATATGGAAAGTGTTGCTTTTAATCGGTGCTATGGCATTGATAAAGAAATTTGAGTGAGTATTAAATTATTTCTCTTCGAGATACGTTCAACATATCTTTCGTGGTATTTTCTAAATTCCTTCCTTGTCTAAGATGAATGTTATGTATAATAATTCTAGAGATTATGCACATTCTAAGTTCTTTTTCCTCAAGTAAATTCTCTTACATTTGGGGTGATCATTCTTTATTTTCCTTTCTTCTTATGATTTTACACTAATAACACGTTTTTTGTTTTTTCACTTACCAAAATTACAAGCTTCGGCTTTCGGAAACAATAACAGTTAGGGTATTTAGGACGATATGGTGTTTCCATCAGACCAAGTTCTCACACCATTTTTATTTTATATATATTTCTAGGTCTTTATGGATGAAGGCCTTGTTTAGCATGGAAACCCTTCATCTTGGTATTTAACATCCTTTCCAAAGACAGTTTAGTTTTGAGATATTTGTTTTCTTCATAATGTGTCTACGCCCTCTCATGACCTTGGCCTTACTTGTCTTAAATGTTCCCTTTAGGGCAGCATACGAAGATTTTGTTATGTAAATTTATTTGTTAAGGTTTCCGATTCAAATAACGTTGGTCGTACAAGGGTTTTATAAATATTATTTGGATACAATGTATGGAGAACTATGTTCTCCTTTGTCAATTTCATGCAGTAATTTTAATTATTTTTTTGTTCTTCTTAGTTACCATGTATTACGTTATTTTCCTTTGATAGTTACTCATTATGTATAGTTTCTTATACATTGTATTTCTAAGAAGATAGCTTGAAACCCTTCTTTTCATAGTCCTCTTGGTAGGATAGAAAAATTTATAGTAAAAAAAGTCACCCAATATTACAAGGAAGCTCTATATTCATTTAGGTATTTATTTATGTTTTCTCAAGAGTTCTTATATATTTATTTATTTATTTAATCCGTAGATAACACAGGGCATGCAATTTCTTCAGTACTTGTATTTAGGGTTGAGGACTATTTCCCTTATGGTTGAAGGATTTAATATGGTCCATTAGACTTGGTGGCTAACCTAGGCCAAAAGAAGGAGTTAGAGTTTTCACTATTGATTTCATAGCCTGTCATTTTCATGTACATAAAAACAAAATTTACACACAAAAACGAAATGTATGATGAATTTCATTCTTTTTTACTTATCTGAATAAATCACCTATCCTACCACCAACCACATTGAGCAGAAAGGTGCTCCACCCAACCAATGAGGATTGGTACCTCTACGAGAAGCCTCCCCCAAGCCAACGTCACACTGTGAAACACTATTTATTGAGAGCTACCCTTGTAGGTCCATCTATGATTCCACGACCTGCCCTCCTCCCCTCCTAAGTCAGTGTCCCGTCCTTAATGAATGTAACTCAAAAACTATTTATCTTGCTTCTTACTCCTCCTACCAGGCTCCAAGTTCACCATGTTGGCTAAGGATTTTCCCCTCTTACCCTCTTGGCAAACATTTTCCCAAAAATGAGATAATGTATCTTTGGGGAGAGGATTATATGCAGGCAACTTCCTCTGCCATTTTCCCTTCTTGGGATTTCCCTAAATTTTTTCTTAACTATGTGGGTGTGAAATTTTCTATAGAATCCTTTCCCCACCATAATTAACATAGTCGACCAATTGCAACATTTTATTGATATAAATTAGAAAAACATTTATTTACATCACACATTCATACCTAACCCTCAGCATGGGCACATAGTCCGTAAAAGTAAATTCATAAAAAGTTAAATGAAATATTTACAAGTCGCGAGGGGGTATTATAGGGATGAAAAATATGTCACCTTTTTTATACTAAGAGGGTTGGAGATGAAAACCACTTTCTCTTGGATTGCCTAGCCTTTACTCATATCCATTCTCATTTTGAAAACATTCTCTCCATTACAAGCATTCTTGACTTGATAAATCAACAAAACTATAGTGATCTAGGAATGCTTCTTTCCCTCTTTTTGATAATAGAAATAACATACTTAAGAATCAAAATTAATTCCTTGCTTCCTTAAGGTTTGATAGAACACATTGGTCTTACTAACTTTAATCATCATCATCATCATCATAGTCATAAATCATTTCCCTTATGTTATTCATGAAAAATATTAGCAAATATATGTTTATTTATTTAGTCAAGAAAACAAATTTCTAAATTTATTCCTTAATCCCTAAACAAACGATTTTTATTTGAAAATTATTTTTTGAAAAATAATTTTCAAATACAATACTTTACTTTTATAGAAATTATTTTATTTAAAATAACTAACCTTTTATATAATTTAATCAATTTATTTCTAAAGAAAAATAAATCTTTCCTAAATTTATCTAAAAATCAATCGACTACCTTAAATTATAGATTAATATCACTATTTTTAATTAAAAATTTGTATTACCTTTTAATTAATCCATTATATGTTAAAAACTTGGCTTGGTCAATTCCAAGGGACTAGCAATAAAATCCACTAAAGAAACATGTTATCCAACTAACCTAAATTTACATGAAACTAATCTATCATCAGCAATGTCAATGCTTTTACTACTTTCTTGTAAAAGAACCGAGGAATGATCCTAGATTTTATTGAGGGCCATTTTTCCCTTCTTTCTTCCATAAAAAAATCAACTTCCAGTTACCAAGGAAAACTGTAGAGGATATACTAACTACATTTATTTGTTCCAATTCCAAAATTAGAGGTTGTTCTATTTTAGTTGTTTCATTATCACTATTCATGTCATTTGATTCATGGAAGCACTTGTGGCCAATCATTGACAAAGTTAAAAATTGTAATTGTATCTTGTGCCTTTCCATCTAAGGGACGAAGCTTGGCTTTTGCATGAATAATTGTACCTATAAGTGGTTTGTTTAAGGCTGAAGGACTCATTTTAGCTCTACAATATTTTGTTGCCACATATTTTATGTCTTGTCACTTGAATAATTTTTAGCCCCTTTAGAACATTTTGATCTTGCCATCCTTGTGACTTATTTCTGAAATCTAGAGGAGGAGAGTACCCTTGAGAAGAGGGATAGCGATTGTTGAGATGACCTAATTATTGACGGATCCTACAACAAAATGTTGTATTTTCATAGTCCATCGACTGAAAATAGATAATATCATTCCACTCAAGGATGACCTTTCCTAGCAATGATTTATTAAGATCAATTTCAACACATATTCAAGAAAATGTCAGAATACCCTTCTCAAGCCTTTCTTTTTCTACCTTAATAAAACCTAAGGAATTTCCCACATTAGTTAAGATTTTTCAGATGAAGTCGATGAAGGAAAAAATATGGGATTCTTACCCAAACTAGAGTGATCATAGATGGCATAGAGAGAGGAGTTAAAATAAGAAGACCTAGTTCTAAAAGAGAGACTACTATGGCCCCAAAACAAATGTACTTCATCATAACCTTTGGATAATCGTTCATATATTAAAAATGCACCATAGAAAACCTTTTAAACATAAAAATATATTTGGATTGGTGGAGTAAGTTTGAAGAACTAGCTACTAGAGCAGAGATTTTGTAGGCCATAACCCATTAAATTGGTAGATAATAGCGTAGATCCAATAAACAATGTAAGCATCATCGGATTGAAGATAGTCCACTTTAATAGTTTGGATATTATTCTCATGATCCACAGTGAAGTTTGTCCCTAAGATCTCTTTAGGAATCACCTATGTGGAACTTGGCTTAAGGTTATCCTTGAAATATTTGGGTTGGGAGGAAGAGGATGCATCCCGACATTTTTCTCCACCTCTGAGCCTTAAAACTAAATGAATCAATGGATCATTGGTTTTGCCATGCGTGTTGATTGATTTTAGATCTTGAAGCTTCCAACATCTATTTAAGAGACAAAGGTTGCCATATGGGATTCTCATTCAATCTCCTATCATGGTTTTGAGTGATGCGGCAATATTTATGACATTAACCTACAAGTACAAGGATCCCTCTCACAGTGGTCTCTCAAAGACAATAAACCCTTCACATCGTTGTTGCAAGACGAGCCCTTCATTGAAAAATATTTTCTTTGATTTATAAGATATTAAGGAAGATCTGGTTTCTGATTCACTAATGCTAAGAAGACAATGCCATTGCCATAACATAACTCCCTTCTCAAGATCTTGAATTCAAGATCTTGAATTTCGATCGCGGTTGGGGCATTGCCTGTTTCACCCATCACCTTGGCTATAAGTGGAGGGGAGCCCTCTATCGAAGTGAACCCTCAAAAAATTATTGGAGGCCAAAAAATAGTAGGAGGCCATCAAGGGGGAGATGATTTTCACACTCAAAAGTATGACACTCCAAGACAAAAAAGGAGTAAAATCAAAGATAGTGGTAGGAGGCCCTAAATGTAGAGTTAAAGGGTCATAACTTTTGCATAACAAAAATTTCAATGATAAATAGACACAATTACCCTAAAATTATATAATATATGGAAGATTTATTTATTTTAAAAAAATAAAAATAATAATTATTGAAATTTAAAGTAATAATAATGGTTAATTTGGCCCACGGGGCTTTGGATTGACAGTGAATGGGCGCGCTGTTAAGGCACTCCTTGCGATAGGTCACTGGTTCAAATCCCCGAGGGTGCGTAGGTTAGTCTTAGCAAAGAAAAAAAAATAATAATTGTTAGTTTTATGTATTTTATTTAATAAAATAAGTCAAAGTGTTATGTAAAATATTATAGTTCTTTTTATTTGATATTTAAATTGAGTAATATCTACATTGTTGCAATTACAATCTAATTCCACTAATCATGAAAACATATATAATTCTTGAAATTTATAATTATTAAATATTATGAAAGATGAAATGCACTCTCAAAAGTGTGACACTCCCAAAGGAGTTAATGGTAGAATCAAATATGGTGGAAACAACGTGTTAACGTAAGGTTGCAAAGGCCATAGCTATTGCGGTGTAAAAATTTCAGCGGTAGATAGGTAGAATTACCATAAAGCTATAAGTTATATATGGAAAATTTACTTATTTAAAATATAAATTTGAAAAAAAAATAATAATTATTGTAATTTTAATTAATAATAATTCTTAGTTTTGAATATTTTATCTAATAAAATACATGAAATACAAATTAATCAACCAAATAGATTAATTAAACATCATGTCATTAAGATTTAAAAATAGAGGGTTGAACTGTTGATACGTTTTCTTTCGAGTTAAAGGATTATGGCGTGAAAAACACTGCGGCCAAAGAAGCACACATTTAAAATTCTAAAAGAAGGAGACGTTACGGCTTTGAAAGACCCGGGCATGGATGGACAATTAGGAACCAGTTGGAAGGGAAGATTACGTTGCAGCCAAAGAAGCCCACATTAAAAAATTGTTAAAGGGGAAGAAGACGTCCACGCCAATGGAAGACCTGGACATAGATGGACAGTAAGGAACCTGTTGGAATGGAAGACTATGCTGGTAGGTTTGTCAGTGGGAGTGTTGACCAGGATTCATTATTTTTTATTCCACAAATTGGCTGCCATTGTTAGAACAGGTAAACGTTTTGACACGTCTGAGCGCACGGGAATACATAGAAAATGATACAAATTCTGAAGTTGGGAGGTTGACATTTCATTTTATCAATAAGAAATTTGATATAGTTTGAGTGAATCGGCGGTGTTCATGTTCGAAATTCTTCATTTGCAGTTTAGAGAATCCATTTGGGGCAAAAATTAGTTTGTTAATTTAGACGATGTGGATGAAAATAAAGGTGAGTGGATTTATATTTCCGCTTCTTCATTCCAATCCAATTAAATTTCATTGCAGTGGAAGCCATCAAACGCTGGCTACAAACATTGAGAACGGGATGATTCGATTTTGTTTGTATTGCTTTCATGTTTTTTCAGGGGAAATCACTTGATACAGTTCGCCCTCTCAGGCAGCTTGTCTTCAATTGGAGGTTATAAAGTCAAAGCCTCCGGTTTTCGTTTGATTATGGCTCAGGAGTCCATAAAACCTAATCTCAATCAGATAAAGAAAATGGCCATGGAAGAGAGGGTGGATAGAGTTAAAGATATTGATCTGTCTGTTCGGCTGGAAGAAGAAAATGATGAAGGGGATCAAGACCCTGTGTCAGATTTCAGGGAGAAGATTAAATCGGCCTTGCTGTTTAAGTTAGAGCGATCTGAGGACGAGGACACCGAGGCTGCAGAGACTTCTAAGGAGATCCGCGATAGTTACTATCATGATAAATTCGGTTCTTTAAGGGTTTCTACACCTGTAAGTTCAACAATAGATGGACAAATGAAGGTATTTTGCATATCTCTTTGTTTTTCCCTTCCTAACTGCAGAGGTTAACTGGTTCTGGATCATTTTTATTTTTGTTATCTTTGCTATCAAGTGTTTGAGACACGTACACGGTCTTTGAGTCGCAATGAACATCTGCGTTAAATAAGATGTTAGAGATTGAAAAATATGGAGCAGAAGTCACAATATTCACATTGCTCAATAGCGGTTAAATAAAATTACATAGGAGATGGCAGTAATTAGAATAAGATTACATAGGAAAGAGCAGTAACTAATTACCGGAGTGAAACTCTCAATCACACTTTTAAGAGAGAGTTTTATGCAGACTTAGGGAGCGAAAAATAAGTAGAGTACAGATGCTAATTTTAATATTCAAAATCAGTTAAATAGATTAAGTAGGGGACATCAATATTCAATAATTGATCGGGAACTCAACTTAAATAGATTGTGATATGTTTGGACTTAGTTTCTTTAAATAAATTAATACCCAAGTATGTGGTTGGAATTAGTTTCTCGAACCGGGAAAAAATTCCCAGAAAATTATAATTTTTTAAGTCGAAATTAGAAGTATTTAGTACTATTGAAATACAGTTGACGCGTTAATAGAAATGGTTTAATTTTCTTTTTCTAAAAGATCTTTGATAGAACTATCTTCTTGTGTAGAACCCACCGCAGAAAAGTCGAAAAGTAGAAATATTTTAAAGTTCTAAACATCTTTGGTACAACAATGTTCCTCTTTATAGCGCAGAGTTGTAGACTTTCTAAACAATTGAGATCTTCACCCATCATTCAGTGTTTCTAATTTTCCTGCTCTAGCACAAGGTGCAATTACGGCACGACCACCTAATCTTGAAATTCTCCTTTCTGCCAAAGCAAGCATAAGTTCTCTTTTAGTTTTACAAACTTTTTCATCCGAAGGGTTAGTTCTTGCTGCTCAGATTCGAATCTAATCCATCGCTCCCATTAACTGCGGACAACGTGCGAATTGTTTACTCTATATTTCAATAGCCTTAGCTTCTTGCGATATATAGATTGTATGAGTGACTTATTTATTTGATTGTTTGTTAACAGATTCAAAGTTTGGGCATAGAAATGTGCCAACTAAAAGAGGAGAATGATACTTTGAGAAAGGATCTGGCTCGGACATTCAGCAATTATCATAATCTCCAGATGGATCTGTTCAGAGTTATGCAGCAAAAGCAGGAAGACAACGCCCAACTGAGAGAGCAGGTGAGTTTGACAAATACTGAGCATGAACAATTAAGATCGATGTATCGGATAGATCAATGCGTAGAATATACAGATTCTAAATTCAGTAGCATCTGCCTTTCGGTGCTTACTTCAATAGATTAGCTCTGATGAAGGAGATGACAATTGTTGTTCCATTGCAATTCAGGATTCGCAACGCCCTGAAGATGAATCGCAACTAGTGGCACTCTCTCTCTGCACAAATCCATCAGCTAAAGGGATCAAAGAAGAAACAACGGCATCTGCAGAAACTGGAAAATTGGTGCTCGATAAGACCAAAGGAAGACCTGTGGATTGGGGACCAGTAAAGAATCTGAAGGGTTTAAACCTAACATTAGAATTAATGGAGGAAGAAACAAGCGCAGAGTCTGTTGACGGGAACCTCTCGCCGAGTGGTACTCCCACAAGATCAGGTTGCGGTTTAATAAAGACGGACACCGTGCAAGGCAAGGCATGCCTTAGTCCTGAAAGCAGTTCTCTGGTTAATGATGAAAGTATGTATGCACAAGAAGGTGGATCTTGGACGCCAAACAAAACAATGAAGACTTCGCATGACACGAGCAAGAACGAAGAAACTGCACCCCCTGTGAGAAAAGCCAGAGTATCTGTGCGGGCTAGATGCGAAACACAAACAGTAAATCCTTTGATCTAAACTACTGTACCACATGATTTCAATGGGAAAATTTGATAGTGTAGCAAATACCAACATTGTTGAACCCAAAAAGTTGTATATTTAACAAGGAGAACCCAATGAAATAAATCCAAAACATATTGTAAATAAAAACCCATGATATATGTAACATAGATATAGCATGCTGCAGATACATTACTGGCAATTTCTGTTGAACGCTTCAACATATTTCCAATGAATTTTGAGAGCATTGCGTAATAATTTACATTTCACTTCTCAGATGAACGACGGTTGTCAATGGCGGAAATATGGTCAAAAAATAGCCAAGGGCAATCCCTGCCCTAGAGCATATTATCGGTGCACAGTCTCGCCAGGATGTCCGGTCCGGAAGCAGGTCAGTATGATTTTCTCAACCTGTTAAAGGAACATATGGTTATATACAAGATGTTTATAAAGGGTGTTTTAGAATTTTAAAAGGAACGACGTTTTAGAACGTTAGACTGAACATTGGGATTGATAAAATGCATAGAAACAGTTTTAATTTTCTTGTCTCGGCCCATGGACCTGAAATCTCTCGAAAGCACTTACTTTAATTCTATAACATTGTGAATAACCTAACAAATTTTGTTTAAATCTTGTATTTCTTGCTATATGCAGGTACAAAGATGTCCTGAAGACATGTCTATATTGATAACCACATACGAAGGGACGCACAATCACCCTCTTCCTATTGCCGCAACTGCCATGGCTTCCACTACTTCTGCAGCAGCTTCCATGCTTACTTGTGGTTCTACCTTAAGCCTAGAAGCCATGAATGCCAACTCATACTTTCTTGGGTGCGGGAATAGAAGAATTGGTCGATTCGTTGCCCCTAGTCCTAACATGCCCACTTCAGCCCATTCACTTCCTTCAATCACGTTAGACCTCACAAATAATCCTTATCCACAATCAAACGTGCGCATGGGCGGATCAGCAGGACCGTCATTAACCACCAACTTCCCCACCTCATTTCGATATCCATCGGCCGGTTCCGGCTTGCTTTCTCATAGCAGCTCGATTATGGCTTCCGACCATTCGTTAACACGGCCCTCAGGGTCAAATCTCTGGAATAATAATAGCGTCTATTACAGCCAACCTCATGCATGCAGCAAGCCTTCTCCTCTTGGCGCAAAGTATGATATCGCTAGCCAGCAGTTCCTGCAACAAGGACCAACAACAGTCGATCCTTCAACAGCGATTCAAGGGGCTTCATCAAGATATTCTACGCAAACTTTGATTCAAAACATCATTGCGGAGGCGGCTGCAAAGTGCAATAATTCACCCCGATCACAGCATTCTTTAGCTGATACTGTCGGCGCTGCAACTGCTGCTATTACATCGGATCCCAACTTCACAGCTGCACTTGCAAATGCTATCACCTCCATGACCAGTCAAGGCAGTACAAAATCTCAGTCAGGATCAAGCGATAAGACATTAATATCTACCAAGGGTGATCAGCTCCCACTTCCCAGAAAATGGAAAGAATCAATGCTTGCCTTATATGCGACGGATCATGCTGCAAGCGCAGCGAGTGCGACCCCTCATTCGGCTTGTCAATCCAACGTCCCTTTTTGTGCTTCCTCTATCCCTTTCTCGACTAAAAAGTGGCCTACAACTTATGGGGACAATCAAAGCCTCCGAGGGCCATCGAAGGGTAGTACCCATCAAGAAGGTGAGCGGTCACCAGAAGCTGCTTACTATCCTCTCTTGCATTAACCATATCAAAGAAAACTTCGTTTACTACATAAATTGGACTTAACGATACAATCGAACTAGCTGACAAGCACATCAGTTGATTGATTTGATTTCCCTGGATTTCTCTGTACGTTTGTAATTTAGTTCTCAATTGCGCGGTCTTCATTACATGTGTTTTGAATTTGTGAAACTTCTTAAAGATTATATGTGGATTGAATTTGTGCAATTTATGTTCTCAACTGTAAACATTTTGGAATGATTGAGGGTTTTAGCAGATTACATCAAATCCAGGCATTCTTTACGAAGTCCACGCGGAACAACTGGTCATATTATTTCCTTAGGAAACCCTAAAAATGTTACATTAAAACATGATGAACAAATTGGATGTAGACTCCAAATCTACAATATTTAGATACATTATAAGGAGAAGACGCAACAATGAAACCCACAAAGAGCTACAATATTCAGATACAACATAAAGAGAAGACACAACCATGAAACCACAAAGAGCTACAATATTCAAATACATTACAAACAAAAGAGGCAACAATGAAACCTACAAAGAGCTACAATATTCAGATACATTATAAAGAGAAGACACAACAATGAAACCCACAGTAATGAAATTAAACAACACCCAAAAGCCATATTATGTTGGAAATTTCAGGTGATTTCAAACTCAAAAGACCAGAGAACAATGCTCCGATATCACTATTGGGAATTCCAAAAACAAAATCACAGGACACAGAGACAATGCTCTGTTTCAAACACAGGATTTTAACACAGCAGAAACTTAAAAAAAATTATTTGGAGCTGACAGAGTTTTCACACACCAACAAATTTCTATTTATTAATAAAAACTGTTTTTACAAAATATGGTTCTTCCTCTCTCACAGAGGGACTTACAAAAACAAAAGACTCTGTTGTGTCTGTTGTATATTCTATTTTGCTGCTGCTGCCTTTCTTTTTCATTCACGCGATGCTGCGTTCTATATTTTTACTTCTTCGCACTGCTGTGCATTACAATACAATTTACACTGCTCTATATATTTTCATACGCACTGCTGCATTCTTCCCTCTTCTCACATCTTATCAACGCAACAAAAAAAACATTACATATGTATATCAACAATAAGAACTTACTTCATGTTTTCACTTCCCATGCTTCCATAAAAGAAATAATAAAAATTAAATGGTTTTACCAACTTTTTCTTGTGTCCATACTCGCGCTGAAATAAAATTAAAATCGTTAACAAAACTTACCAACCCACAGTAAATTGCATTTACTATTTTACTGACATTTATTGGTGGTAAGTGAAACTTTTACTTCACGTAAAATTCATTTGGTGCTGGCTTGTACTTCAACCGTTGACTTCATTTAGATCGCATCGCAGAAATCGCTTTTGGCAGAACACAAAAATGGAGCACACACATATGGGTGCAATCTGCGATATGCGATCGGATCACATCGCAACATAGCAATCGCAGAAATCACAGCACATAACGGAGGGTGACAGGGTGTGTTTGCAATTTGCGATATGTGATGGATCGCATCGCAAATAAAATAAAGCTGCAGTTGAAATTATTATTTCAACACTCCCCTTTAATTTCAACTGCTGGGTATTCAATCATACCCAAACATTTCCTCAAAAATTCAAAGCTCTTCTGATCCAGTGGCTTTGTTAGGATGTCTGCTACCTGTTCCTGAGTCCTGCAATGTTGTACAACAATTTCTCCATTGTTCACCAATTCTCTGATGTAGTGAAACCTTGTATGAATGTGTTTCGTTCGCTTGTGAAACACAGAATTCTTGGACAACGCAATAGCAGAACTATTGTCGCAGAAAATCACTGTTGTTGTTGCCTGCTCTTGGCATATACTTCTTAACAGTCTCCTCATCCAAACCGCTTGACATGCTGCTGCTGTAGCTCCCACGTACTCTGCTCCTGCTGTAGACAACGCCATAATGGGTTGTTTCTTGGAAGCCCATGAAATGGCTCCTGAATCCATGTGAAAAACGTAACCGGATGTGCTTTTCCGATCATCTCCACTTCCAGCCCAATCGCTATCGGTGTAGCCAACTAAGTCTGAGCTTTCTGAAAAAGTATATAAAATGCCAAATCTTTTTGTACCTTTGACATACCTCAGTATTCTTTTTGCTGCCTGCCAATGTGCTTCATTTGGCTTCTCCATGAATCTGGAAATCAAAATAACAACAAACATTATGTCAGGCCTAGTTGCAGTTAAATACATAAGGCTGCCAACTATGCTCTTATACAAACTAGGATCAAAATCCTTGCTACTGTCCTCTTTGCTGAGTTTTAATCCCATTACTGTGAGAGTGATTGCTGTTTTGCACTCTTGCATATTAAATCTGCTGAACACTTCATTTACATATCTTGATTGAGAGATAAAGATTCCATTTTCATTTTGATCTACTTCTATTCCTAAGAAGTATCTCAACAAACCCATGTGAGTCATCTCAAATTCTTCTTTCATGACTGATTTGAAGTTTTCAATGAGGTAGTCATCATTACCTGTAAAAATTACATCATCAACATACAAGACAACAATGAAAATCTTGCCATCCTTTTCTTTGATGTAGACGGTGGGTTCTCCCTCACATTTGTCAAATTCATTTTCCAGTAGATAGGAATCTATCCTACTTTACCATGCTCTTGGAGCTTGTTTCAGCCCATAAAGAGCTTTCTTCAATCTGCACACTTTGTGCTCTTGGCCTTTCTTCTCATAGCCTAGAGGTTGCTCAATATAAACCTCCTCCTTTAACACTCCATTTAGGAATGTTGACTTCACGTCCATTTGGTAAACTTTCCATTTGTTTTGTGCTCCTATGGACAACACTGCTCTCACGGTTTCCATTCTTGCAACCGGTGCGAAAGTTTCCTCATAATCTCTCCCATATTGCTGCTTGTATCCCTTGACAACCAGCCTTGCCTTGTGTCTTTCAATTTTGCCTTCAGCATTGCACTTGGTCTTATAGACCCATTTGACTCCAATGACTTCTTTACGTCTTGGTAGTTCAACCAAATCCCATGTCTTGTTTCTTTCTATGGCGTTGATCTCCTCATCCATAGCTTATATCCATTTCTTATCTTTAATAGCATCTTCAAAATGAATAGGATCATCAACATGACAATAGAATGCAAACAAAGAATTCATTCCTTCATTATAAATGTCACTTAGATTTCTAAACTTCTTACCTCTTTCATTTGGTGTGCAAGTGCTTGAGGACGCACTTGAATTTCCTCATTGTGGTGTGCTTGGAGAACCACTTTCATTTATCCTCAAAGGTGTTCCTTGTTGTCCTTGGGTTGGTGCTGCTGTTTGGGGATGCATTTCAGCCATCTCTTCATCATCTTCATCATGAGACAAATAATTTTTAGCATTCATTGTTTTCTCTATGCTTCCATCCCAAGCTTCCTCCTCAATAAACTGAACATCTCTGCTCACAAAGAACTTCTTGGTGGATGGGATATACAACCTGTAAGCTTTGGATTCCTCACTGTATCCAATGAAAATACATTTCTCCCCTTTGCTGTCCAACTTCCTCCTTAGCTGATCTGGAATGTGTGCATAAGCCACACATCCAAAAATTTTCATGTGGGTGACTCCTTGCTTTCTCCCACTCCATGCCTCTTCAGGCACTTTGTTCATCACAGCTTTTGTAGGACACCTATTCAAGATATATACTGCACAGTTTACCGCTTCAGCACAATAATCATTTGGCAAATTCTTTGCCTTCAACATGCTCCTCGCCATATCCATAATGGTCCTGTTCTTCCTTTCAGCAACTCCATTTTGTTGTGGGGTGTACCTCGTTGTAAACTGCTTATGTATTCCATTTTCTCTACAAAACCATAGGAAATCTTTGGAGATATACTCACCTCCTCTGTCTGTTCTCAAGACTTTAATACGCAGCCCACTTTGATTTTCCACAAGTGCTTTGAAATTTCAGAATTTTTCAAACACTTCCGATTTGTTCTTCAAGAAATAAACCCAAGTCTTTCTTGTAAAATCATCAATAAATGTTAGAAAATATTGACTGCCTGCTAAAGATGGGGTTTGCATTGGTCCACATAAATCTGAGTGGACAATTTCTAAGGATGCTTTTGCCCTTATGCTTTTTCCTGAAGGAAAACTTTCTCTTTGTTTTTTCCCCAATATGCAACCTTCACAAAGGCTATCAGGTTTCTCTATCAATGGTAATCCTCTTACCACCCCTTTTCTGTTCAACAAGTTAAGACCTCCAAAGTTGAGATGTCCAAATCTCAAATGCCACAACCAATTTTCATCTTTTGGTTGGCTTTGGAAAGCCTCTTGGGTAACTGCTGCAATTTCTTCTTTGTTTTTCAATTCTACCCTTATTCTGAGAGGGAACATCATATTCCTCGTCATCTTTATTTCAGCAATGCATCGCTTGCTGGGTGCTCTATCCATGATGGTGCATACATCATTCTCAAAGAAAACATTGTAACCTTTTTGAACTAGCTGTCCAATACTCAAGAGGTTACATCTCATTCCAGGAACATAATAGACATCTGCTATGGTTTTCCTTTCACCTTGCTTTGTAAATATTTTAACTTCTCCTTTACCCATAACAGAAATTTTGCTATCAGTCCCAAGTGTGACTTGTGACTTTGATCTAAAGCAGAAAAAAAAGCTATGTTTCCTATCATATGGTTGCTGTAACCGGAGTCTAGAAACCATATATCTTCACTATTTGTTTCAGCCATATTGCAAGCTAACAAAACATTATCTTGGCTGACATTTTCTCTAGTAATATTTGCATTAGATCTATTATTCACATCATGCTACTTCTTCCTACATTCACTGGCATAATGCCCATATTTTTTACAATAATAACATTGGACATTGGGTTTTTCATACCTTTGTCCTTGAGCATGATGTTTTCTTCTTTGTTGGCTGCTGCCTTGACCTTGGTTCTGATTTGGATTGCTGCCTCTTCCTTGAGCATTCGCTGGACTCTTCCTTCCACCTCTGTTCTAGCTTCTGCCTCTTCCTCTCTTATTTCCTCTGCCTTGACCTCTTCCTCTTCCAAAGGACATCTGGATCTTAAAGGCTTGCTCTAGAGATGAGTTTTCATTTCTACTCAACCTCTGCTCATGTGTGATCAGTGATGCATGAAGCTCATCAACTGAAAAGTTTGAGAGATCCTTTGTCTCTTCTATGGTGGTGACAATCACATGGAACCTTGAGGGTAGGCACCTCAATAGTTTCTCCACAATCCTCCTTTCTTCAAGTATCTCTCCATGAGATCTTATTTGTGTGACGAAGCCAATTACTTGAGTGAAGAATGATTCAATATTGTCTGACTCCTTCATGTTCAAATTCTCAAAATCTTTCCTCAGCAACTGCAGTTTTGCTGTCTTCACTCTCTCCATTCCTTGATAGGTTGTCTTGAGAGTTTGCCATGCTTCTTTGGATGTCTTAGCTGCTGCTAACCTTGGAAACACGCTTCCATGCACTGCTTGATACAAGAAGAAGAGGGCTTTTGAGTCCTTCTTCTTGTAGCTCTTTAACAGATCCTTCTCTCCCTGAGTTAGATTATTAAACTCATTTTCATCTGCTGGTTGTTCAAAACCATCCTCAACTATTTCCCATAAGTCTTGGGAAGCACACAAGGCTTTCATTTTTATTGCCCAATAGTTGTAATTTTTACCATCAAATAATGGGAGCTGCATACCCATGCTATTGCTGGTGCTGGTGCCAACCATTCTTGCACTCTTAACTATGCTTCAAATACCTCACTATGTATTTAAAATAACAGACTGTCTTCAGCAGCTACACAAAAAAAAACTTGAAAAATACCTTGGATTCTTTTGCATGAGTCTTCACACTGCTCGAGAAGTTGCTGCAGTAAGAAGCCTTCCTTCAACTTCTTTGACACCTTTCAAAGAGCCTGAACCAGCTATGATACCAGTTGTTGGAAATTTCAGGTGATTTCAAACTCAAAAGACCAGAGAAAAATGCTCCGATACCACTGTTGGGAATTTTTCTGGTAAAATTCCAAAAACAAAATCACAAGACACAGAGACAATGCTCTGTTTCAAACACAGGATCTTAACACAGCGGAAACTTAAAAAAAATTATTTGCAGCTGACAGAGTTTTCACACACCAACAAATTCTATTCATTAATAAAAACTGTTGTTACAAAATATGGTTCTTCCTCTCTCACAGAGGGATTTACAAAAACAAAAGACTCAGACTGTTGTGTCTGCTGTATATTCTATTTGGTTGTTGCTGCCTTTCTTTTTCATTCATGTGCTGCTGCATTCTATATTTTTACTTCTTCGCACTGTTGTGCATTACAATACAATTTACACTGTTGTGTATATTTTCATACACACTGCTGCGTTCTTCCCTCTTCTCACATCTTATCAACACAACAAAAAAAAACATTACATATATATATCAACAATAAGAACTTACTTCACGTTTTCACTTCCAATGCTTCCGTAAAAGAAATAATAAAAATTAAATGGTTTTACCAACTTTTTCTTGTGCCCATACTCCAGCTGAAATAAAATTAAAATCCTTACCAAAACTTACCAACCCACAGTAAATTGCATTTACTGTTTTACTAACATTTATTGGCGGTAAGTGAAACTTTTACTTCATGTAAAATTCATTTGGTGCAGGCTTGTACTTCAACCGTTGACTTCATTTAGATCGCATCGTAGAAATCGCTTTTGGCAGAACACAAAAATGGAGCACACACATATGGGTGCGATCTGCGATATGTGATCGGATCACATCGCAACATCGCAATCGCAGAAATCACAGCACATAATGGAGGGTGACAGGGTGTGTTTGCGATTTGCGATATGCGATGGATCGCATTGCAAATAAAATAAAGCTACAGTTGAAATTATTATTTCAACATATTATAGTTTTGTATTACACTTCTTCAAAAGCCTTGTTTAGCAAGAGAGTTTACAATCACTTGTTTATATATACATGATTTTTTTATAACCTTCATCTTTAGAGTTTTTTCTCTGTTGTATTCAATGCTTTTAACTACTTCTTTAATAGAATTGGGATATGGAAATATACAATCTTTTTTTTGGAAAAAATTGTCTTGTGTGTTTCTAAAATTTGATTATGCTTTATTTGGGAGTTGTCAGTGGTAAAAAAATTTCATCAACACTTTGTTTCAGCCTCTTCCAATAATCTATGAAAACTTCAAGAAGCTTTTTTTGCTTCATTCCTTGATATTCTCCCACTTGAAGCTAAAAGAAGGCATATGTTACAATCATTACTCCAAGTTTGTGCATTAAGTTACTGTGAGGCCTAGCGAGCTTCTACATAACTCATGCTTGTCATTTGGAAATATCTTCATAAGCGTGTCATTAGGATTCTTAGATATATGAATATTTTCCAAATTGAAATGTCCTTCCTCCAACACATGTTGTATCCAGTGGTACCTTAGATCAATGTGTTTGGTTCCTCAATGGAATGCTTGATTTTTTGCTAAATAAATAGCACTTTGACTATCACAATACAACACATATTTCTCTTGTTTTATTCCTATATCCCCAAGGAATCATTGCATCCCCATCATTCCATTGCAAGCCTCGGTTGTAGTGTGTATTCTGTTGTAGTTGTGGAAAGAGCTAGTTTTTTTGTAAGCTAGATACCCAAGATATTGTTGTGCCTTCAAATGTGATAACTAGTGGTGGAATTTCAAGTCTCCACATCTCTAACCATATCTCCATCTATAAATACTTCAAGGACAATATAATTTTCCCAAACATAACCAATAATGACTAGTACCTTTCAGATACCTCTAAATCCATTTTACTACTTGCCAATGTTGTTTTACCAAGGATTCTACTCAATGTTCCAAGTTCATGCGAAATATTTAGTCATGTACATACGATGTCATACTAGAAGTTTCACATACAGTGCTATACTTCAAGTTGCAAACTCCTCAAGAATAAGGAACCCTACTCAATTCTTCTTTCTTCGTGTCATCACAAGGACATAAATTAGTGTTTGGCTTGACATGGGTTGCAAGAGGGGTACTGAGTGGCTTGGAAACCTTCATGTTTGACCCGATAATCACCTTCTCAATATATTTTCTTCTCACGGCCATAGTTTTCTATTTCTTCTATCATGAATAATATTCATTCCCAATATCTATTGTGTTGAACCCAAATCCTTCATCGTAAATTGGTTTCCCAAATCATTTTCTAACATTGTAATCATTATCTCATCATGTCCACCAATGAGCATGTCATCCAAATATAGTAATAGTATAAAATATTTTTCATGGTCATACATTATGACATACACATAATGATAGCTTCTAGTATTTTAAAACCATGTATCAACATGAATGAATCAAATTTCTTGTACCACTAGCAAGGTGTTTGTTTGAACCCGTAAAGGCTCTTCCTCATTCTACTAACTAGATTGTCTTTACCTTTTACTTTGAATCCTTTAGGTTTCTCCATATAATCTCCTCCTCCAATTCACCATAAAGGAAGGTGAGAATAATTCACTAAAATAAATACCTCCTTATTTAGGAAAACCCTTTGCTACTAGTCTTCGCTTGTACCCTTTCTTTCACACTCATCCCTGATTTTGTATACCCATTGTTCTGTAGGGACCATCTTCCTTTTGGAAGCATCATCAACTCTCGGGCTTGATTTTCTAATGGGGAGCCAATTTATTCCCACATAGCCACCTTCAATTCCTTGATATGATAATCTTTATAAGCTTCTTGAAAATAGTAAGGCTCTCCTCATTAGTGACCAAAATATAGTTTAAGGGATGACACCTCTATGAGGTCTGATAAGGCCTAGTAGACATCCAAACCAAATGTGGTGGAGTGCTTTTCAACTAGACCTCTCGCAATGGTTTTTTGGTTGGACCTCTTGCAATGAATGTTGCTAATCCGTAAATTGTCATGGATATTCCACTTGAGAGTTCGTCAGAACAAATAATATAATATTATATTAAAATATGAGATTTTACACTATTACAATTTTATTTAAGTTCTATATGTGTAAAATTAACTATAATTAGTGGATGCATGTAAAATTAAATCAAGAAGGAAAGTAGAGAACGACAAAATAAGCTCACACACACATAATACACAAGATATGCTCTCTGGGAAACCCTTTTGGGAGAAAACCGAGTTGGAAGGTGATGCTACATCGCTCTCTTTCTCTGTCTGGAAATATGGTTACAGATACAAAGAAGTAATGTTTCTGGCCCGTGGGCTGCTACATGGCACGAATCATCTCTTTGTGCTCTACCCCTTATCTCTCCTGGCTATCATTTGTCAACTATGAAACAAAATGCTCTCGAAAGAATGTGTTGGCACCTAATCCTCTGCGATTGGGTGAATTTGGAATGTGAACGGCCATCAGAAGATGAACTAAGCAGTCACATTCTTTCTATATAACAATAACTACCTAATGAAATAAATTGTATCAGTTTTCTACCAGATTGGAATTACTCTTGGCCTAGCATGGTATTATAGCCAGCTCCCTGTTTACCCTTTATGTCTTTGTAACTCCTGATCTGCTCCATTGCACTCTCTATAATCCTATCTGCCATACGTACGTTCTATCTGCCACACCTGCGCTGCCCTGACATATTCTATTTATGATTTTTTGTGCCCTGTTGATTTGAATGCGCTCAGAATCCAAAACCGTTCCATATTCCTGCGCCACTGGGCTCTGTCCATAATTAACACATTTGTCCATATTCCTGCGCCACTGGGCTGTGTCAATAATTAACGCATCTGTCCATAATTAATGCATCTGTCATGGCCTGTCTTGTGTATCATTGACCGCATCTAAAACTGAATAGTCAAGCATTCTTGCTACAGGCTTTGTCCATGCAGCTATTCATGACACAAAAGATCTGGAGTCTACAATTTTAACAAAATTTCGAATACGCCTCTCAACTGTTCAATACGCCTCTCAAATGTTCTTCCCAGTCATTTTGTCAGACTCTTGTAAAATGCCGCATATTCTTCCTTCGTAATATCCTCTAGTTTTCTCATCCGGATAGGCTTCTGTTTGTTCACCAGACTCCATAACTGTTCCTAATAACTTTTGATATTTTGTTTTGTTGGAGAGTTTCATGAGAAATATTCAGAGGAAGGTCTTCAGAGTCCACGACACCCTTTACAAAGCTATGCTCCTGGATATGAAATGGGATTTGGCACGCATTCGTTCGGCGTAGATCTGTTCTGCTGTGGAGCTACTTGTTAGCATGTGCATGCCTCACTTGAGAATCTTCACTTGGCATTCCTTGATTCACGGTGGTCTCTCCTGGAATTTATTTGAACAACGAATTTAAATCATATAACTGTTGGTCTCTGCAAAGGAGATGCTGGAACTTCATGGTACCACAGCACACGGAAGGGCTTGTGGTCATAGTTTCATAAAGTGTTCAACATATGATGAATGTGTTTTGAGGGCTTTCTTCAATGCAGTCTGGAGAGTAGTTTCAATGAGAAAATCGAGGGATAGAAAGCGTGAAAACATCAAGCTGTCATATCAATCACTTGCTCGCTGAGCAACTAGAACTCGACAGCCTAGTTCTTGGCTCATTTACAGTAGCTGCTCCATAATCCCGCAATCAAGAATGTTTCCTACGTGTGAAAAGTTATTTTTTCCATTGTGATTTTTTCTGCCAAGGGTGACATGCTTCTGCCACTACAAAAGCAAATTTTTGAACAATGATGTGCTGATCGATTGGTTTCAGTCTTTTTCGAATGAAATACTCTTCAAACTCTTTGAACATATATTTTGTCATTTAATGGCAGCAATTAGTCAAGAAAACAGAGCTCCCGCCTGTCATCCTTTCTTGTGAAATATGGAGAGAATGTCTGCACTTTAACGCTGCCATATTTTTATTACTGGTCTAGAGAATCAAAGGGATTTATGGTGATTTTTTTAGTCTTTTCAGTTAACTTTGAAATTTTAATACCGTTGTTGCTCCAAATTTGTAGAGCTTGCGGTGAATGATTGATTATTTTTAAACAACCAAAGTTATTTCCCACAGAAATTTTTTGAATACAATTTCACTGTATATCAGCAGAAGTTTTTTTTTTTATCAGCAGAAGTTTTTTTTTACAGAATGCATTCAATCATCTCTATGGTAGGAATAGTTCTCACTGGCAAGGAGAACTATCCTGAATGGTCCTGGATGATAAAACACACCCTCATCTTCAATGGGTTGTGGAAAGGAGTGTGTGTCGGAGAAGCAGACAATGACCCAGTGCAGCCTACATCAGACAAAGAGCTCGTAATTTAGGAAAACAAGAACAACAAAGCCTATGCTTTAATCACATCATCTGTAAATGAAGAGGTGAGTCGCCATATTTCATCATATTCAACTGCCTTTGAAGCTTTACAAAAGCTGAAAGAACTCTATGACTCACATTTTGCACTTGAAGTTGTTCAGCTCATTATTAAACTCTTCACTCTTAAACTGAAAAATAATGATCCTCTTGCTCTTGCATTTGAAGTAAAGTCTATAATGCATGATATCAAATCCACTAAGGTTGAGTTGGATATCCCTCTTATTGCTTTTCTCAAGGCACTCTATCCTACCTACTCCAGTTATCTTGAGTCTTTACAAGCAAATGGAAATCTTAAAGATATAACCTTTGACTCTCTTGTGAAAAGGTTTGCTAAAAGAGAGAAAGCCTTTGGAAAGAAGACAGCCCGTGAATCTTCTGAAGAGACTGTGTGCCTCGCTCATAAAGAAAAACATCCTGCTCAAGATTCTACAAGACGAAGAGGTGGACGAAGAGGAAGAGGAATATACTTCAGAGGCAGGGGGCAGATATTCTCAAGGCGAAAAGGCAAACTTACACTGCATTCACTACAAAAGAAATGGATCACATGATGCTTCTACATGCAAGCTACCATGGGACAATATTGAGCAAAAAAGAAACCAACAGAAAGGTAAAACCGATGATACAGACAAAGGTAAAGCACCTGAATCCGCTCACTATATTGAGGCACAATGTAACATTGGAGTAAATGAAGATTGGTTTAATGCTTCACTTACTTCTTCGAAAAATGATTGGTTGCTTGATTCAGGAGCAGCCTGTCATATGACTCATAGAAAAGATTTTTTTGAAGATTTCACTGACAATGTTGATGGAGCAGTATACTTTGCAGATCAGTCAAAAATCAAGCCATCAGGGCTTGCACAATCAGGCTTAAACTCCCTGGTCTTCCAGACTTTCTTCTGGATCATGTTCTATATCTCCCACAGCTCAAAAGAAACTTGTTTTCCTTGGTTCACATCTGCCAGCAAGGTCACTCCATTCATACGTTTGATGGAAAGCTTGAGGTAAGAAAAGCATCTGACCACTCACTTTTCATGAGGGGAATAGAAGAAGAAAGGCTTCTCAAACTGCAAGGAACCTCTGGTCATGCACAACATTTCTCATATATTTCTCATCATGAAGAACGTACACTTCCATCAAGTTTATTATGGCATGCTAGATTTGGAAATTTAAACTATGACAGTCTCCGCTTATTCAAGAAAAATGGTGTTGCTGGTTTGCCTACAATTCCTAGGAAACATAACCAATGTGATGCTTGCATTCTAGGAAATCATAGCAAACAATCTTTTCATGATTCACATTGAAGAGCACATAGGAAGCTTGAACTCATTCATTCAGATTTATGTGGTCCAATGCCTATTCCTTCTGCAAATGGAAATAAATATATCATGACATTTATTGATGATTACACCAGAATGTGTTGGGTTTATTTATTCAAGAACAAATCTGTTGCCTTTCAAACATTCAAGAATTTTCATAAATGGATTGAAAATGATCCACAATCTCATATTGGGTCTATTCGCACTGATAATGGAAAAGAATATACATCAAATGAATTTGAAAACTATCTTCGCCAACATGGGATCAAACATCAAACAACTGTGCCTTATAATCCCCAACATTATAGTGTAGCTGAAAGAATGAATAGAACAATCTCGAATATGGTACGATCCATGCTTTTCTTCAAAAATGTAAAGATAATGTTTTCGGCTGATGCTATTCTATGTGCTACATATATAAAGAATTGATGTCCATCTAATGCTATAAGAAACAAGACTCCTTGAATTGTGGTATGGACATGTTCCTTCGGTAAAACATCTCAGGATATTTGGTTCCGCCTGTTATGCTTTGATACCAAAGGTACATAGAAAAAAACTTGGTGCTAGAAGTCGTAAGTGTATCTTCCTGGGGTATTCAAACACCTCCAAAGCATACCGCCTCTATGATGAAGTAAATAAAAAGTTTGTTGTATCTAGAGATGTATTTTTTCTTGAATCATCCAAATCTGACAATGTTGTTGAGCGACAACTTGATCGCTTGGATAGATTCACAAAAATGAAATCATTTCAAGAATCTGATAATCAGATTCCACATCTTGAAGCGGGGATTTCTATACTAGATCAACATGTGGAATCATCTTCTGAAGAACACTCTCCCCCAAATGAATCTCCAACAATGGATGATGCTTTAAGTGATGTAATTGATAGAATTGAGAGACTCAATCTTGATTCAGTCCCAACTCAATCAATAGAGCAGCCTTGACAATCTCAGAAAGGTTTCCCAAAGTGGCTGACAAAGACACTTGAAAGTGTTCATCCTGATGAAATTGGAAAAACAGGAACCAGAAATTCAAACAGACAAAATGGAGGTGCTGTAGATGACTCTAATTCACCTGTTGATATGGATGTTACTTATGATTGTGAATTGAACTTGTCTACAGATTTTGAACCAACTTCCTTCAAAGAAGCTGCTTCTCATGATGAATGGAAAGAAGTGATGCAAAAGGAGTGTGATTCCCTCATAAAGAATGGCACTTGGAAGCTGGTTGATCCTCCATTTGGAACCAAACCAATTGGCTGCAAGTGGGTCTACAAGAACAAGTACAAAGCTGATGGCTCACTTGACAAGCACAAAGCTAGGCTTGTGGCAAAAGGTTTTTCAAAGAAGGAAGGGGTCGATTATGAGGAAACTTTTGCCCCCACAGCAAAATGGGCCACCATCCGGACACTCTTTGCACTAGCAGCTCAGAACGATTGGAAAGTCCATCAAATGGATGTAAAAACTGCCTTGTTGAATGGAGATCTAAAAGATAATGTTTTTAAGTCCCCGCCTGAAGGATTTGTTGTGAAAGGACATGAACAAAAAGTATGCAAACTTGTGAAGTCCTTGTATGGCCTCAAACAAGCACCACGAGCCTGGTATGAAAAACTAACTGAGCATCTTCTGAAACTCAACTTCAATCATTTTGATCTTGATGATGCAACTTTATTTGTTAAGAAAGTTGGCAAAAAAGTTGTATGTCTTGTGGCATATGTAGATGATCTTTTAATGACAGGGAACAATGAAAGCCACATTGCATCCATAAAGAAGGATTTGGGGAAAAGTTTTGAAATCAATGATTTGGGCTATGTTCATTACTATCTTGGCATTGAAGTAACCCAACATCCAAAATCCATATTTCTTTCTCAAAAGAAATACATTGGAGATTTGTTAAACCGATTTGGCATGACAGAGTGCAATCCTCTTTCTACTCCAATGGAACAAAACTTAAAGCTCACATCTATTGAAGGAAAGGAATTTGAGGATGCAACAAAGTATAGACAGCTTGTAGGAAGTCTCATCTACCTCACTACTAACAGACCAGACATTTCATTTGCTATTGGAATCCTCTCCAGGTTTATGCAAAAGCCTTGTGAGGGACATTGGTCTGCTGCAAAAAGGGTTCTAAGGTACGTGAAGGCAACTCAAGACCTTAGAATCAAGTATACACAGGTGGACAACTTCAGCTTGACTGGATACTCTGATTTAGACTTCGATGGAGACAAAGAAACAGGGGTATCTACTTCAGGATATGCTATGAGCCTTGGATTAGGAGCTGTCTCTTGGAGATCATGAAAACAATCAGTTCTAACAGATTCCACAACAGAAGCAGAATACGTGGCAGCAACTGAAGCAACCAGAGAAATTGTGTGGCTCAGAAAAATTCTTGAATATTTGCAGGTAAAACAAGTACAATCATCTCCACTCATGATTTGCAACACCTCTGCAATAAAGTTGGCCAAGAACCCAAAGTTCCATGATCGTAGAAAGCACATCAATACTAAATATCATTTGATCCAACATCATGTTGAGGCCAAAACAATCCATCTCCATCATTGCTCCACAAATGAGCAAATTGCAGACATCTTCATCAAAGCGCTTGGAAGAGAAAAGCTTGAAAGATTCAGAACGATGCTTGGACTCACCAACATCCCTTCAGATTAAGGGGGGAAATGTTGACACCTAATCCTCTGCGATTGGGTGAATTTGGAATGTGAACAGTCATCAGAAGATGAAATGAGCAGTCACATTCTTTGTATATAACAATATCTACCTAATGAAATAAATTGTATTAGTTTTATGCCAAATTAGAGTTACTCCTGGTCTGACAGAATGGAATTACTCTTCCTCCTAGTGGCATGGTTGTAAGATAACCCGTTAGCCTATTAGTGGTTAAGTTTAACTATATCAACTATTAACTAGAGTTACAAAATAGAATCTTCTAGAATCTTTTATATCAAAAACACATGGCTAGCCCATTTTCCATGAATAATGGAGGCTGGCGCGACATCCTCCCGAGCTATATGTGTGAGAACAAGAAGGTCAACTTCTTAGTGGCATAATTTTTACATACAGACTCTGATTAACATGATTCTTGCACTGTTGGAAATATTTCTGTGTACAATAGTATCAAAAGCTGTGACGCTAAACTGGAAAAAATTTACCCCCAAAAATTGTCATTTGATGCCTCAAAATGCTCCGGAAAGGTTTGAGACCCCATTTCACGAAACTAGGTCCCGCCGGTAAAAACCGTCCCGTAAGTTGATTCCCCCACCTTTTCCACTCCAAATGCATCAATATCGATGAAAAACAATATAATGATCTAATTTGGATTAGCCGTAGTTGGACCCCTGGAGTTCTTATTCATCTTCATGTCCATCATGCTCATTTTATTGTAGCAGTGGAATATGTTCTTGTTGTTCTGTCAGCCTATCAACATCTTTTTTATCTCCATATTTCCTACATACTTCTTAAACTTTTCCAAATCACTAAATATGAAATATTTTCTTCTAGTAATTTTATTTTTAATTGGATCCCATAGTCGGTAACCAAATTCGTGATCAACATATCCCATAAAAATGAATTTCATGGATTATCATCTAGCTTAGTTCTTTCCTCTTTGGGAATATGAAAAAATGCTTCACATTCTAAAAAATTGAGGTGTGAATAACTTACACCTTATTTTCATTACATACATCTATAGGGGTGCCACCATCCAAGCTTGTAGAAGGCAGTCGATTTTTTATGTAATAGGTTGTCCTTACAACTTCTTCCCAAATGTTCTTTTGTAACCTAGAATTTGACAACATACTCCTAACATTCTCCATGTTAGTTTATTTCAAACTTTCTACAACACCATTGGATTGTGGAGTACTAGGAATAATACTCTCGTGTTTTATACGAGACCTATTAAAATAGTCCTTAAAGGTGCTTTTGTAGTATTATCCACCATTCTCTGTTCTAAATGATTTTATAATTTGTTAGCTTCCCTTTGAATAAAAACATGGAAATTTTAGAATATTTCAAATACTTCTCCTTTAGTTTTCATGGCATAGGCCAAAAATTTCTTGGATTCATCATCTACAAATGTCACAAAGTATGAGGCTCCACCTAGTGACTTAATATTGATAGACCACAATATATTAGAATCTGCTAATTCCAGTAGATTTTTTTTTCACTCATGGCCATTTCAAAGAAATGAAACCATTCATTGCATACCATATATACAATTCTAACTGAATTCAACACTATAGGATTTCAAACCTAGAATCAAATTTCTAATGGTGAATATTTTTAAACCCTTCTTTCTCATGTGACCTAAGGACCTATGCCATAATTCTATAAAATTTCCTTCTTTTGCAACAACAAATAAAACTAAGATTTATGTTTTTTCCCTAAATGTATGAAGGTTTCCAGTGTTTGATCCTTTTGGTGATGACCAATGCTCCTTTACTCATATTCTAGCCACTTTTTCCAAATCTTTTGGTTTTGTCTTCATCATCTAATTTTACCATGGACATTAGGCGCATGCAAATTTCTCGAATAGGCTTGACTTATTTCAACAAAATGTCTTGCCCCCCCTTAGACTTGATTTGAAAATCTCCTACTCCAACACTTTTTACATAAATGATTGTTTTCAAGATGTATTCTACCATAATCACCAGTGTCATATGCAATGAAATTTTGTTAGAGTTGCATGATGAGATGGCCGAGAATCAAATATCTAATCAAGGCTACAACTAGATATATAAAAGCGTGAAGCCTCTAGTCAAACCATAAATAAAACATCACATTCTTAAGATACAACATTAGTTTAACTTCATTTGTGCTTGTTGGTTTTTATTTGTGTTACCTAATTTGTGTTCCTTCTTCTCCCACTTTCAAACTCGTCATTCCTTTTTCACATGTTGTAGCTTCCCAAAATAAAATCATGTGATTATATATTCCTTTGATTTCACTCTTCCTCTTGACCTTGAACACCCTTAACGTGCTCAATAAATCTTCCTGCCACGATTCGTGAAGGCTAGAGCTTCTCATCTCTTCATTTTAGTCATATAATTATGACATAACTCCTCTTTCATTAGAATACTACTAATATCATCAAACTTCAACATCCTTGCAAGTGTTGAAACATTAATAACTATTATGAAATTCTCCCATCTATCCAACATAGAGCTCAATAATATGATGTTTCTAATCTCATCGTTGAAAGTAATTTTGATAGAGGCGAGCAAGCTTATAATTGTACTAAACTTATAATTGTACTAAACTTGTTCAAATGTTATGCCATTAAAGCACATTCCTACATCTTGAGATTGTGTAACATATTTTTCAAGAAAAAATTGTTCATTATTTTCTTTTTCTTATATTTATCATGCAATTTTTTCCATACACCTTATGTAGTATTCTCTCCAATGACATAAAAATACATGTTCTTTCCTAAGCACTCATGAATTGTGGTGATTACCTTTTTGTCGAGCTTATTCTAGTCTTCCTCTGACATCAATGACATATTTTTCCTTCCTCATTTTGAAAATACCAATCCTTTAAAATTAGTATGTCCTACATTTGTGCCTTCCATAAGGAAAACTTATCCCCATTTGATTTCTCCATATCACTTAATATCACTATCTCCATGCTTGTAACTCTCCCCAGGAACTTGGGACACACCAATGACTAAAAAAAAACCCTAGCACTCTGATACGAGTTGTTATATTGAAATATGATGAAAGACTATGGAAAATCCCAAAATTTGATATAGACTCGAAATCAACTATGGGATAAATGTCTACAATATTTAGATAAAGTATTTAGAGAACACACAACACAAAAGCCCACAACAAAAAATGAAACAACACATAAGAGATAAATTTATATTATTGTATAACACTTCTTCACAAACATTATTGACTTCGTGAGAGTAGCTTATAATCACTTTGTTATATAGGCATGTCTTATCTAGAGCTTTCATCTCAATATTTTTCTAGAGGATCGAATGACTTTAACTATACTTGTGACAAAATTGGGCTAACGAAACAACCATATTTTTCTAGAGAAAAATATGTCTTGTATGTGAGTTTCAAAAATATGTTTATATTTTATTTGTGAGATTTCAAGGGTCAAAACACCTCATAAAAACTCTATTTCATCAATATATTCCAATAATATTTAGAGACTTAGAGACCCTTCATTTGCTTGATGCCTCAACAAGAAAATGGAAAAAATACATTATGATATTGTTCCAAACTTCATACCTAAGTGGATTAAATTTGTTATTTTTTATTGTAAAAAAGATGTTTATATTCATATTTTCAACTCTCCTCATTTATTATCTAATTTTATTAAAAAAATTGATAATATAGTATATAAGAAAATAAATATATCAAGATTATGTTTTGACTTTCCATCATTTTACACATATATTATATATATTGTATTTTATACCAATTTTATTTTGTTTTAAAAAATGAATAGTATAACACATTTTGACACATTCAATATTTTTAATCAACAAATCACTTTTAACATAACATAATATTTTTTAAAATCATATTATTTTTAAGTTAACTGTGATACTAATGATTTTAAATCCCAATCTTATCTATATTAGATTTTGCAAGATATTCTACGCAATTAAAATGTTTAATAAAGGATTCAAAGTCATTAGAATCTCATGATCATTCATCGACATGAAAGGCATTTCACAGAGTAAATATGTAGGGCCTAACGTTATAGCATGACGAAATGAAGTCGTGAATTGAATATTTCCTCAATTGTAAGAAAATAGTGGTGCAATTTAAAATAAATCCCATCATTGACATATTGAATGTATAGCTAGTAATTACAGTAATGTTTTTGACATATTAAAATAATAATATAGATATTTAATGAAAATTTCAAATAATTGCGGTGTATTATAAGAATAATAAAAAAAAAAACTAATTGCTACCAGAATGGAATGGCGATGATCAATGTAATAGATATAAAATGAGAAAAAATTAAGAGCAAAAATATTATAATTATATATATGAACGGAAAATTATTATATTAAATTATAATATAAAAATAAAATAAAATATAGGTATATAATAAATTAAATTAAAATTAAATGAAATTTTAAAAATATTATATTGATTGATTTGAAAGGTGCTAATAAGAAATATTGAAATATGATTTATCTAAAGGATTTCCTCAATAATATTATGAATTAAAAAAAAATATTTTGAAATATTAAATTAAGAAAAATATTATGAAATATGAAATTTTATTAAATCTACAATACCTCCATTACTATTTTTAAAAAATGAAAAGTCTTTATACTGAGAATAAGTAATTTTGAAATCTAGTATATCAATTTGAAAGTAATGAGATTTTAATTATGCATATTTAATTATTAAAGATATACTAAATAAAATAAAATAAATAGAATGGCAAGCATACATTTTAACATAGAGATTTTACCTAAAAAAACAAATATGAAAAATCGAATATGTGTGTGGATGTTACACATAAATAGTCAATCCATATAAATTTAATTATAATAAATTGGTATTTCCTTAACTAAAACTAAATATAAATGGGTTAAGTTACCATGCACCATAAAATTGCTAAGGAAAAAAAATCATGTGCCCAAAAATACCAAAATAGATGCAAAAGGTCTCCCAACATTTTTTGGGGCTGGGGGCGCTTCCCATAAATCCCTATGAAGGGAGGATTTCACCCCCTAGGAGCCCTCCAAAAAGGAGGCTTCTCCCCCCCTCCCATGTAATCCTCATGCTGCATTTGGCACAATATATAATGGAAGAAATGAATTCCACAAATATTACAACATGTACACAACATAATCCCCCTTGTTGTTTTCTTTTCTTATAAGGGATCGCAATAGTACATGATCAATAATTGAATGCAATAACAACCATTTTTCTCTACACCAAGGGAACTTCTCAGTGCTCATAAATTTTCTTAGTGAATCTACAACATTCTTCAAATTGTCGACCTCGATGATCAACACCTTCTTTTCTTGAATCATCTTTTTAACAAAGAGATGTTCAACATCAATATGTTTTTCCTTAGAACAATATTCTAGATTCTTCACTATGAATATTACTCTCTCACAATCACATTTTATCATCACAACTTATTATACTAACCGATTTCCTAAAAAAAATATCTCTAACCATACTACTTGATTGCGTTAGTGGCTACCATGTGTTCAATTTTTGTGGTTGAGAGTGCTACTATAAACTATTTCGTATTAATCTAAGTGATTACTCCTCCAAATAGGTAAAGCACATATCCACATGGAGATCATCTATGATCCATATTTCTAGCCTATTCTAAATTAACAAAGCCATGTATGTCTAACACTCTAGCCAATCCTGGTCTTCCTTGGTAGTGCAACCTATAACTAGTAGTGCCATGCAAATACATAAAAGCTTTCTTGACTATTTTCCAATTCTACTTTATTGGCTTTGATATATACCAACTCAACACTTTCATTGCATGTACAATGTCCACTCTAGTATAGAGCATTGTTTACATCAAAATTCTAACCACATTGTTATATGGATACATGACATGTCTTCTTCTTCCTCTTGTGTCATGTTACATTACTTAATAGATATGTTTACAAATATAAGAATAGTCATGTTTAGTGGTCTATATTTTTGTATATAAAACCTATGGAATATTGTCTTGACATATTTCTTTTGATTTAGCCATAGCTTCTTGTTTCCTCAATATCTTTTATTTTAATTCCCACAATGAAATATGAAGCACCAAGATCCTTTATATGAAAATTAGAAGAAAACTAAGTTCCCACTTCCTATATGATTTCCTTTTCATTTATAATGAGTAGCATATCATCTACATATAAGATTATATGAATAGTATAATCATCAAGAAACTTAAAATACACAGTGTGATCCACCTTGCTCCTTATGAAGCCAAGTCCTAATATGTAGGTATTAAATTTCTCATACCACATCCTTGGTGATTGTCGTATACCACATATCAAATTTTTTAGCTTTCATACAAACTCTTTCTTTCCCTTCACCATAAATCTTTTTGGTTGTTTCGTGGAGGTTCCTTCTTCTAGGCCTCAACATATGAATGTTGTTTTGAAGTCCATCAATTGTACTTCAGATTCAAAGGAATCTAAAAAAGGAAAGAAATATATAAATGCATGTAGACTTTAAATGTCGTTCATAGTGTAGAAGAAGAAAATTTTGTAAACATATGTAGGTAAACTTGTTTTCACACATCTTCTACAAGAAAAATATAATGGGATTTTTAACAAGTATATGTCAAAATTAGGGAATAAGCCTTGGGAAAGAGTAAATAAGGATTTTAGGTAGTTTCCTCACTAATATTTAAGGATTGTTTTACTTGTGAAAATCAATACTAAATAGAGTGTTGAACATATATGGCTTTGTTAATGCTGATTGAGTAATCATAGAAGCTATACCAGTGGGTAATGTGTTTTACTTACTTGGAGGACTAATTAGCTCGATGAGAAAAATATAATATGTAGTATTAATTTCTATAGAAGCTAAATATATGGTATTCACTCACTCAAAAAGGATGAAATATTATTAAAGATATTATTTGGAGGTGTTAGGTTGGTACAATAACTTGCAAGGATATATAAAAATAATTGCAATTTAATTTTTCTCGATAAGAACTCATCTTATCATTCTAAAACAAAGTATATTAATGTTTAATATTACATTTTGAGAGACTCGTTTGAAAATAGGAGGTGTTGTTGGTGAAGGTGGAAACCTTGAAGAATATTCGAGATTCACTAATCAAGTCTTTTAGAACTCAACAAGTCTCTTTTCATAAAGAAACAATGGGCATTGGTGCCATGGATTGTTGATCATCTACTCTTGTGACCTCTTTTATGCAAAGGAAACAACATGTCAGAGAATGTTGTGTATGCGTTAGATTCTTGCGTGTTTTTTCTGATGGGGTGGGCACAATAGGGGTTCATAAGGAGGAAAAAAGCCCCTCTTGTTTCAAAAAGAGAATTGTTGCATGGGTCAAAGCCCATGAAAAATATTTTGGTTATTTTGTTTGCATCCATTTTTTATGGTTTTCAACACAAAGATTTCACATGTGGTAAACAGTGGTTCAAGCCATGATTTTTCCCTTCACTGAAATATGATTATCTTTTAATCCAATATTAATAGATTAAACATTTATGAAATATGTGAAATACAATTTTTATATATAATATAGTAAATAATTATTCAAAAAACATTGAGATTTTCCTAATATTTAGTTATTAATAAAAATATATTTATAGAAATTAATTATATAAAATTAAAACCAACATTGAAAAAACTACATTTTAACTAATAACGACATTACAAAGGATATGATAACTTTTTTTAAATTATTTTTCTTATTTAAAAAAACAAAGTAATAAAAAACCCTCTCTTCACTGAATAATCAAAAAAGCTTCTTATTTAATAATTTTTCCTTGACATAGGAGAAAAAAATATGAATGCTCTACCTACGAAGATACAGCTATTTTGCATAATATTTGGAGAGTATAAAAGGTTGTGTTTTATGAGGCTTCCGCGTAAGGACTCTTGCAAGTTGTTTTAGAACATCAATATATAGTTTTTGAAAACAAATTTACCTTTTGCGTAAATGGATTTTTTTCCCATAATAATATGCATGTGTGACCATATTATGATTTTAGCTGGCATACTATTTATGGAATTGTTTGGGTTTATGTTTGGCTTAGAATTTAGAATTAAAATTCATTGAATATTCTTAGTGCGTTTAGTATTGATGTGAAAATATAAATATCTTCGTAATATTAAGTATAAATTATTTAACTAATTCGCTAAAATTATTTTAAAAAATAACATTATAACATTAATTTTTTAATAAAGCCTTTGACTTAAATATTATATGATTTAATATTAATATTTACTAAATTATAATATACATCTTACAATTGATGTCGAGTATGTAAATTAGGTTTTTCTTTATGGTAAATAGAAAAAAATGAACTTTATTTTTATTATGATATTATTAAATCTTAAATGGTTTTATTTTATTTTATTTTTAATATAAATATTTTAAAATATATAAAATGGGTAAATATTTATTTTTCAAAATATTAGATTTTTTTGGGAGTGAGGGTGGTGTTAGTGCATTATCGTGGAATGAGAATTATGATATTCATTAATTTTGTAAATCGAATCCAATAAGTAGGTGGAGGTTATTTCATATTTTGGGAAATTTTAATGTAGTCTCTTTTCATATCGATAAGTTGGGCCATTGTGGGGATTTCAAGGTTATAACTTTAATATTCATTTCGGCTCATCCTTGCCGGGTTCTAAAAATAAGATGGTCCTCCAAAGGAATTTATATAGCGTATGGTTTATTGATTAGTTTAAACAAATTCATGTACTTAGACAAAACAATATTGAAGATGGTTTCATAGAATGTTTGCAAATAATACACAAAGTTGTGCTCCTAGAAAATTACTGGTCAAAAGTATCAGTACATTATTTGATGGCATGAAAACAAGTGTGAGAGTATGTCCACATTACAGATAATTGTCCGATTTAAGTTTGTGCCCTCTCGTTGAGTTAACATTCTATTCTTTATATATTTCATCATAGAACATGTGGGGTAGGACACTCACTTTGAAAATGTAGTTATGGGATGGTAATGCCTTTAAGAAAAGGAAATTATGGAATTTTGTGGCCGATTTAATGCATAGCAATGATTTCATCCTACACTCTCGGGATTTGAATCTTGAGGAGGAATATAAAGAGAAATTTTCCTAAGAAGTTAGTGCATTTTAAAGCTTTATGGGTTAACAAATATGCACCAACTTGTCATATTTTCTCCTTATACATGAACGCTACTTCAAAGTTTTAAACATCTCATTCATGATTATATTTATCAGTTGATTAGGATTTCCACTTCCTTCATAGTGATACTGTAGTTACCTAGTTCCTTTTTTATTCATGGCCTCTTTGTCTTGTTTAGCCTAAATTTATTTGCAGATGCGGCCTCTGAACCTATGTTGTTTTCGTTGATTAGAATTCCTTTTAGATTTGGTGTTTCTACATATTGTTAAATCCCATGTGGTGTAGGCCTAGGGTATAATTTTCATCTCTATACCTAATGAGTCAATTTTAGATCAAACCCCCAATTTTTCATTCTTAGAACCACCATAGCCTAATCATGGGGACAAAGCCCATTAATATATATATATATATATATATATATATATATATATATATATAGATGTATATATATATATATATGTATGTATATATATGTATGTATATATATATATGTATATATATATATATATATATATATATATATATATATATATATATATATATATATATATATATAAGTGGGAGGAGTATTATGGGTTTTAAAGCCTCCAGGACCAAGCTTCCCTATATAAAAACCGATACTTATTACTTAAATACCGTAGCCACTCAATCCAAGCCATTATTCATATAATTAGGTAAGGGGAGAACCTTTTCCAAATCTCACTATATTATGATTTAGAATCATATGCACCTAAAATATTTCCCTCTTAGCACAAGTGCAGGGAATTAAGGTCCATGAAACCTACCTATAGTAGCCCCTAGTTGATTTTCCATGTAAATAAAATAAGACCAAGGTCATAGGCCATGTATTCCAAGTTTAATGGTTGGAAAACATTACAGTGGACATCACTTGCAGTTTATTAATGGCTATGTAAATTAGAAAGGGAAGTATCGAGGGAAAAGAAGTAATAAATGACATTTAAGTAATGAAATAAAGGAAAATAGGAGAAAAGGAAGACGAAAAGATACAAATATGCATGCAAGGGAAAGTAGAGTGAAAATGAAGGAAAACCAAAGAAAATTGAGAAAGGAAAGGAAGAGACAAGACATCAATTAGAAAAAGGTACCTAAGAAACAACTAATAACATTTTCTTAGCTTTTGATCATGTTCAACAAAGGAGAGAGAACAAGCAAGGGAATAAGGAAGAAAGGAAAGAAAGGATGTGGAAGATGATGTTTGGACAACAATAAGTAAGGGAATTTTTTTTTGTGGATTTATAGGTAACAATGTGTATCCATAATTTAACATTCCTGGATTAGAATGCATAGTACATGCATTTGGTTATTTCGTTATGCTTGTTTTCATTGACATGGGATTTTCCTGGATTGAAAGTGGCTTCAAGATTGCCTTATGATTTCCTAGATAGACATGGTGTTTTGGGTTCCTTGTTTGGTTTAAGCTTTGGACGGTTGGTAGAATTGGATCCTGGTTGAAGTGATCTTGGGGAAATCCACAAGGCTCAAGGGTGCAGATGGGACTTCTTGTGGAAATCTTGATGAATTAAAGGAGACAATAAAATTTCTCTAGAGTTGGGAAGGAAGTCGAAGGCATCCATGCTTGTTTAGCATTAGTGATTTAGGGACTGGTTTAGGTCAAATCACTATGGTTGATGTTTGAGGTGGTTTTCCATCTTAAATCACTGGTTGTTTTTATTTTAGTTTAACCCATATGATCCTACATTCATGCTCAGAATATGGCATGAGTATGATTGGATGAAGGAGAGATTGGGTTTAGTCCAATCTATGGTTGGGTCGTACATGGAAGTCGCTAACTTGGTTGGATTTTGCATATATTAATAAATATATTTTCTTATTTTGATTTATGAGCACTTGTACTAGTTATTATGTTGATTTTATGGCTAGTTTGTCATGGTTTCTATGTTTGTCATATGTTGGTTATGCAGGTTATATTATGTGCTCTTGTTATGGACCTTTCTCATGATTTGATAAGTTATTGAATGATTAATGAATGCATGGGATAACAAGTGTTGTTTCAACTACCTTGAGAGGCAAATGGACCTTCTTCTTAATTCTCTGATGAAGTTTAGAATTTTACAAACATATATGCATCCATTACTTGTAGCTTCTTTGTTTCCTATCTGTATGATTAAATGTGTATCATGTATTAGGCATGTCTTGGTCAATACTTTTCCTCAATATTGGTTATTTCAAATTGTTATCACGTGATACTTGATTCTATAAAGTTTTTTTTCACTTTTGGGTAATGGTGTGAAGGCTATCCCTAAAAATGTTGCACATATATCACAACTACATGCACAAAACAAACAAATTTTTGTCATAACCACATGGAGGCTGGATTTTATGGGAGTTTGGAGCCTTTCAACTACATGAAAAACTTGGAAAGGGTGCATTTAGGGAGTTAAGCTCGTGAAAAGAAGTTTCAACTCAGGATCTAATCATCAAAGGTTGTTGGATGACTTCGTGGTGATTTCGTGTTTTTGAGATGTGTTAATAAGTTTATTATTTGTGGGCCCCACTTCCATAAATGGAACTTGGGGGTCAGGTCATATCATACTAACACTCATCTCATGTTTAACTTGGACAACTTCTAAAAATTTGTAAATGTGGGAGGAGGTGTTACAGAGTGGTACAAGGGGGAGGTTAAAACACTGCACCTTGGGGTAAATGAAATTATTATGCATGAATTTCTCTGGTTTTGGTTATGATATTCATGTATCAATTGGTATACTTGTGATATTGTGTCATAAGAATCTGGAATGAATTATGAAAATGTGATAGCCTCCCCTAAGATACATTGAGCTATGCTTTTGATTTTGTCTTTTATTTTGTTTATCTAACATGGTGTGGTTGCACGAAATAGAAGTTCAGAGATAAGGGGCATAATGGTCGACTACAATTCACATGAATCTCCTTACATGCATGATGTGAATTATAAGAATTTGGAATGAATTATGAAAATGTGATAGCCTCCCTTGAGATACAGTGAGTTGTGCTTTTGATTTTGTCTTTTATTTTGTTTATCTAACATGGTGTGGTTGTGTGAAATATAAGTTCAGAGATAAGGGGCATAATGGTAGACTACAATTCACATGACTCTGCTTACATGCATGATGTGAATTCTATGGAATGGTAAAGGTCCGTTGAGTAGTAAGGAAAGGATTATTCTCCTGATTTGGTCGATATACTAAGGAGTATGAGGGAAAATATTCGAAATTGTATGTCATATAATAACATATTGATTGAGGAGCAAGAAATACTTGCAAGGACCTAGGAAATGAAAGCAAAATCAAATGTAGTTATTCTTCAAAGCCTTACAAACATGAAGAAGTAGGGAAAACTGGGGATTAGTTATAGACAAGAGGAACAGAATAATGGGGCATATGGTAATAGGTCTCAGAGAAGATATAGGATATATAGAGATGATACAGTTAGAGGTGGTAGATATTTGGATACACCTAACAGGAGGGGAAATACTTATGGATTTTTTTCTAGGTTCAGTTCAAGGAGACATCGTCAGTATCACCTCTATCATCCATATAGGAGGAGTGAGAAGTGATATTTTCTAGAAGAGTTCAAGAAAGGAAAGCCTCCTAAATTTCATGGAGAGATGAAGAAATCAGAAGATGTAGAAACATGGCTGATTGGGATGAAGAATTTCTTTAGATTGCATGACTATTCAAAGAACACAAAAACCAAGATAACTACCTTTGGTTTCATGGAAAAGCATACATATTATAGTAGGAAGTTGTTAAGCATGTAAGAGGCATCAAACATGATGAGAGAATTTGGAATGAATCTGAGAGACACTTTACGAAGAAGTACATGTCTAAGAGATATTATGATCGAAGGAAAAGATTGAGTTTGATGAACCTCGGTCATTAGAGGAAATGATCATAAAGCTAAAGCTTTGTTATGAACAATCATGCACAACCTTGAGTTCAAGTGTGAATCAGAAGGGTAATGATAAGACTAAAGTAAAATGGCTTGAGAAGAAAGGTAGACCTCAACATGTAGGTTAAAAGGAAAATTTGGCGCTTATTAAGAAGTTCAACACAAATGAGAGAGTACTTGGGTCTCAGTGTGAGGAGTGGCATAATAGTGGCAATGGTAGAGAATGATTGTGGTCTTGAACCTGTGGCGGAGATCATCGCAATAAAAATTACCCTTTATATCAGAGTGGTGGAGTGGATGTCTGGTAGTCCTCAGAGCTACTATGTATAAGAAGCGCAAACAATTAGGGATGTAGGTCAAATAATTAATCTAATCTATGCAACAATGGATAACAAGTAGGTAGACCATCACACATCCATGATTGAGATGGAAGGTGGAACCAAAGGGAGAGTTCGAGCTAGATGTTCAATGCATGTTCTAGAGGAAGAAGATAATGATCCAAAACGAAGCAATAAATAAGGTTAACGTGTGTGGAAGCAACTTCTGCCCAAGGAAGATAGATGGAATATAGTTGATTATATGCAAGCATGATAACATGTTTTCAGTTATAGCTAAATTCATCAAGGGAATTGGAATCCCTTAAGAGATGATATGTGTAGCAATTCAGTTTTAGGGTTGCGTGCTTGGTACATCATGGCAACGTAACTAGTATATTGCTATATTTATTTATGCATTGACAATTGTGTGTTTCTAGCAATATGATGCATGAATTGCTTCGAAAAAGAGATCACCATAAATATTGAGGAATACTTGAGCTAATATTTCACTCATGAATACTTGGAAGCACTAGGAAGTCATACAACTTGATTCATCATGTTAGTTGGCATTTATTTTCTTTCGGTGTTTTATGATTTGTTTGTTCTTGATTTGCAGTTTTGATTGTGATTGGGGAATGGTAATGCCACTTTGCTTGTGTTTTACTGGATTTTATGTTTTCTTTTTTACTTTTCCTTGTCTACTATGTTTTGATGGTATTGGGAATTGGTTGGGGAAATATGAAAGAAAATAGAGCTCGGGGAGAGTTGAATGAAAGTGAAGAGGTAATATATGTTGTAAAATTATATATTAGAGAAATGGAACACATAAAATATTGTAGAAATATAAACACAAAACATCCATAAAACAAGAGAGACGCAGATGTAAGAGGTTCCCCTAGTTTGGGCAATGTTCACAGAGAAACAACCAGTCGTTCATTTTATATTATCCAACAAAGTAAAGAGATACAACCTACAATAGATCCGATGTAATTACCTCTTCTGTCTCACTCAATATCATCTGTCTTTTTCTCTCAGAATACAAATCTAGATAGATGCAATACAATTCCCCCATATATAGTGAGGGGTTTCCTTCTAGGGAAAGAAATCCTTAATTAAACATAACTTATTCCATCAGATCTCTACCTAGTGAATGGCCCAGATTGACTGTGAAATTACAAAATTTTACAAGGCAATTTTACATCTATTTTTAGCTTTGGGGGCTCCAAATAATCATCATCGCTCCCCCTAGACCTCCCTAGTGGCGTACATTTTATAGGTGGTGTTGCCGCCACATTACAAGATGTAGTCCAATGCACAATACCTCTAAATAAACAAGATAATCAGGCTCCACACCCAAGAATATAAAACCTAGATGAAGCTCGTTGCATGAGCAAAGCACAGATGAAGGTAAGATAATGACAACTAGTTAGGCTAGTTGGGTCTATTATGGTAACTAAATAGTGGAAAGAAAATCATGAGAAAGGTAATAGGAAAGGTAAAGTAAATATATTTGAGGCATCAAATTCCTTGGTTATGTTGGGAATTATTTTTCTCATTTTTGTGAATGCTTTGCATGGATAAAGGAAATTATCCTAACCTTGACCTTATGAACACTGGTAATTGAGTTATGATCACAATTATTCTAATGTCTATATATGTATGTATGTATGTATATATGTATGAATTCCATTATCTCACAAGGTTGTTAGGGATCATTCTTGTGGAAAAATGGTTGTTTTATGCATATAAATGGAATGAAAAGTTTCCTCGTTTCATGAGGAATCAAGTGGGTAGAGTAGCCCTCGAAGATCTATGAGGTTAGTATCATGTGGATATGATTTTGATATTATGTGCTTATCATTATTATTATGTTTATCTTATGGCAGAAAATGGTGAAGGATATATTAGAAGAATGAAAGTAGTGTGATTTGCGACATTCTTGGACAAATATGGATAGTGGCAAGGGACACAGTCCTAAGAGTTGGGTTGTGGATGCACGCATTGAGGCCTGGGAAAGACACTATAGGCAAGGTTTCCTGGTAGAGTCGGTGTGGTCTCTATATGTGTAAAACTGATGATCATGGAAAATTTTAGGGGCTATTGTTCACCCAGTGGGCTAATTTTCCATGATTTATCTGCAAAAAAGATTCGTCAATTTCCAATTTTTATAAAAGACAATTACCCAAAATTTTAGAATATAAAATTATTTTACCCTAAAAATCGTCAAAATTATATAGAGACTGTATATAAAATCATTATAAATTTGAATAATTTGACAAATATATCAACACACATTTTATAGTTTGCATATTAGGGATTAGTGAGATCCACCAATGTTTTTAAACTTCAAGGAATTTTTCCATCCTCAAAATTCTCCTTGTTGTTGATGTGTACATGTTGTACATGTGGTGTTCTGTACATGTTCTACATGTGGTGTTGTGTACATGTTCTACATATTATGTTGTGTGCATGTGATATAATGCCATGTGTATTGTGGATTTGTTGTATAGTGGCATGTGTATTCATTGTGTTGTATTGTCTGCACATGTCTATTTTGCGCTGTACTCTGTGTATGTGTATGTACTGTAAAAAGCATTAATTCTCATTATCCCTGGAGGTTGTGATTGTGGCAGGAACTTTAGAGCCCTGCAACATCTTGGGTTCCCTCGAGGCTATGGGTTGAAGGCAAGTAACAACTTGGGTTCCTTAGAGGCTATGGTTTGGAGCCCTGTAATATCTTGGGTTATCTATAGGATATGGGTTGAGATAGTAGTGCTTTGGTCGTTAGATATCTTTGGAAGAGAGTAATCTTAAGTTGCTCATATTGAGGGTAGAGGTAATATAGTCGTTGGAAACCCTTGTTGATGGTAATAAGGGAGGAGGTGGTATAGTCTCTAGATTCGCTTATTGCTATGAAAGAGAAGAGAAGGCATTAGGTGATTTCTGATGCAGGAGCATCCAGCTCCGAGGAGACAGCAGGCGGTTGACTGTCTTGTAGAGAGAACAAGGACAATCCAAAGGTTACATGCATAGCTGGATAGGTTATTAGACTTGTCGTTGTTTTTAATTTTTCTTTATTATTTGTTTCATTTTCCCAGAAGGTCGTTAGAGACCATAGAATTACAATTGTGAGTTGTTTTAGTTTAGGAGATAATCAACAGTTAATTAAAATTTTTGTAAAAAGAAACTGGTTGCCAGTTGTACAAGTTCTGGTTGAACAGTTCAACCGAAAAGGGAAGCAGATATGCTTTTCAGGTGTTTAAAAACAAAGAAAGACTGGAGCAAAAAGAGAGAAGACAACCTCTGGCACAAGAAATGTACAGCAAAATAAATCCTCTGTAATACAAACAATCAAATATTTTACTTTTGCCAACAAATGACCCACTGTTTATTGTTCTATACGCATTCATATTTCTTTCTGTATGTTTTAAAACGCGATTGAAATGAAAAGCTACCAAGCTGTAACAAGATATGAGAAGACCAAAAGGTGTTACAACAGATAGTCATTTCCCAGCAAACAAAAGTGAAGAACCATTCAACTGTCTCCAACAACCAGGTACCGAGAATACATCATTTTGTTTCATTCTATTTATAAGTTAATATAAATACAGAACGCAAGGAAGGGAAAATAGTTTAACAACCATCGTTTGTTACAAACAAAACATATTACAAAACTTCCTGAGCGAACAACACTCGCCCAGAAACAAACTCTCTCAAAACGTAGCCATTTAAATTATAACAACCAGAGCAGGGCTACACGAGCGACAAAACGTAGGAAGAAGCACGGTCAACTACGACTCAAATGTTGCAACCATAACAGAACAGGAACCAAGACATCCGAACCTTCCATAACCTAGCAACTAAACTAAGGTCGGAAAGACCCTACCCATTTTGCGAAGACTGGTTGGGTTCGAACTGAAGACCGAAGGTTGAGAGCAAGCAAAACCCTCGGCGGCCAGCCACCATAGCAACCTGCAAGTGAAAGTGGAAGAGGGTTAGTGCAGAACACAGGAAATGAAAAACGAGATAACACAACAAATGAAAGAAGCCACGAAAGTCATAAGACTTACCAGTAGTTGACAAGGCGACTCAGCAGAACCGAACCCAACAAACCAAGCCTGAGACAAGGAGCGAAACCATAAGAAACTGTAACAGGAGTGGAGACAAAGTAAAGCATAGAACCGTTGTTTACCTTTGGAGGCGAGGACGAACGCACCAAACCGGAAGCGCCGAAGTTGTGGATACCCTGTCACAGTTACAAACAACTAAATATCAGAGCCGAGAAACACCCATGTGATAGAAATCACCGACAAAAACAACCAACCTACCATCACACAGAGCAGGGAACCAGCAAGGCTAACACGTGCATAGAAAGTTCATGCACAGAGCAGAGAAAGCCGAAGGCACCGTCAAACCATAACGGAGCAGAGGTCAGAGACAAGCGTAGTAACCCTCCAGTAACCCACAACGGAGCAGCGTTCAGAAAACGAGCACAGTTAACCTCCAGCAAAAACCACCACGGAGCAGAGCTCAGGGCCGAACACGGTGAATCACCAACAAACCCAACGGAGCAGAGCTCGGAGTCTAGCACGGTGAGAAAGAAAAGTGACACAAAAACGAGGAATAGGGTTTAACAAAAGGCGGGAGCAGGTAGACCGGAAGAACCGATAGGTGGCAACCCTCAACCGAAGAGGAGGGACAACAATCAAGACCCACAGATTGCGAACGAGTCAAAACATACGGAGATTTGATATCATTACACATGGACACGACAGTTAACCTAACCCGAGTTTGATCACCGAAGGGTCGAGAGGGCCTGTAAGTATTGGCGTGATTCCAGCTACACATGTCAAGTTTCCACACGTTTGTAAACGTTGGGGGTTGGGCCATCAAAAGTGGTATCAGAGCTAGTTGTCGAGTAGGAGCAAATGGAGGTTGGCAGAAGAGGAAGAGGAAGAGGAAGAGGAAGAGTGGTCCGGAGGATAGCAGAAGAGGGACTCCATGATGAGATTTGCGTTTTGCGTGAAAGATTGGAAGCAGTAGAAGCTGGGGGAAGGAGAGACCCATCAGATGAAAGTGATGAAGATGTGGCAGAACCAGAAGACGAGTTTGAAGGGGTGACACCAGAATTCCGGTTATTAAAGTCAGTTTTGCTGTCCAGTCATAAGCCGAAGCATGAGCTACCCACCTATGACAGAAGTTTGTCTGTGGATGTGTTACTGGATTCGTTGAGTGAAGTAAATAAATATTTTGAGTTTGAGGAAACCATTGAGGACAAACAAGTGAAGTTTGCCGCCGCAAAGCTGAAAGGACATGCGTCCTTGTGGTGGGACAACATTCAGGCAGAAAGAAAAAGGCTACACAAACAGCCTATAAAGAAGTGGGCCAGAATGGAGGAAAAACTGAAGGAAAACTTTCTGCCAAAAGACTATCAGATCATGTTGTATAGATAGGTGCAGAACTTGAAACAAAGAGGGATGACTGTTAAGGAATTTACAGAAGAATTCTATAAGTTGAATCTGCAAGCAGGGTATGTGGAAGATACCCCAGAAAAGACAGCCATATTTGTGAACGGGTTGAGTGGGGAAATACTGGATGAAATCGGTATCCTCTCGCCCAGAACTTTGGATGAAGCTTACCAGTTTGCACTAAAGGAGGAGGAGAAAATTAACAGAAAACAAAATGCCATGAGAGGAGGCGGAACTGGCAGAGGGAAAGGTAAGGTTTTCGGCAGAGGTAGAGGTACAGGTTCAAGTGAGGAAGGCAGCAGTTCTAAGTCTGCTGGCACGACAGAGAAGGACAATAGCAGTAGAGGAGGATGACCAGCTCAGCGAGGGCGAGGAAATGGTCGGGGTAGGGGAACTGTCCAGTGATATCGTTGCCACAAGTTGGGACACAAGTTGTATGACTATCCTGAAGGTGAACCGGTAGGTGGAAGAGGAGCTTATGTTGCTCAGACAGAGGATGCTGAGGCAACACCTCAGGAAGTGGAGAACACACCAGAGACGGGTGAAGCTTTGGTGTTGAACAAGGTGCTGTTAAAACCAGCAAAAGAAATTGCGGAACCTGACCAGTGAAAGGCTTTGTTCCGAACTGTTTGCAAGTCACAGGGTAAGTGCTGCAAGCTGATCATCGACAATGGAAGTACCGACAATTTAGTGGCTGTAGAGATGATGGAGAAACTGGGATTGAAAAAGTTGAAGCACCCCACTCCCTACAAAGTGTCGTGGCTGCAGAAAGGACATCAACTGTTAGTTGATGAGCAGTGTGAGGTGGAGTTTCAGATAGTCAGGTACAAGGATAAAATTATCTGCGATGTTATGCCAATGGATGTCTATCATATACTACTAGGACGACCCTGGCAGTTTGACAGAAGCGCAGTTCATGACAGAAAAACAAATTGTTATAAGTTCGTCAAAGATGGGATCAAGCACACGCTTGTACCCATCAAAGACGACAGTGCAGCTGAAACCAGCGGGGTAAAAGCATTGTTGATGGGGGGAAAAGAATTTATAAAACAGATTGAGGACAGTGATGTAAATTTCGCTGTCATAAGGAGACCAAAGGCAGTGATATTGCATACACAGATTTTAGATTTGCCTGAGGAAATCCAAAAGATGTTGCAGGAATTTGGAGACATCGTGGTGGATGACCTTCTGGATGAACTACCACCCAGGAGAGGTATTAGTCACTGTATTGACTTTATACCAGGGGCAAGTCTACCAAATAAAGCAGCTTATCGTATGAGTCCTAAGGACCATGAAGAAATCAGGAAACAGGTCCAGGAGTTGTTAGACAAAGGATTGATTAGAGAGAGCATGAGCCCCTATGCAGTACCAACCGTTTTGGCTCCAAAGAAAGGAGGAGAATGGCGAATGTGCACGGATTCCAGAGCTATTAATAAAATCACCGTTAGGTATAGGTTTCCCTTACCGAGAATGGACGATATGATGGACTGTTTGAGTGGGGCAGCTTATTTCTCGAAGATTGACTTGAAGAGTGGATATCACCAGATCCGAATTCGGGAAGGAGATGAGTGGAAGACTGCTTTCAAGACGAATGAAGACCTATATGAGTGGTTGGTGATGCCATTTGGGTTGAGCAATGCTCCCAGTACGTTCATGCGCCTGATGAATGAGGTGCTGAAAGAATTCATTGGGAAGTTCGTAATAGTTTATCTGGATGACATTCTGATTTTTAGTAAGACTAGGGAAGAACATTTCAAGCATGTTCGAAGTGTGTTGAGGAAGGTGCAACAAAACAAGATGCTGATCAATCTGAAAAAGTGTACTTTTTTTCAGCGGGAGCTAGTATACCTGGGTTTCGTAATTGCAGAAAATGAACTGAAGATGGACCCAGAAAAGGTGGTAGCTATAGTCAGCTGGCCTTCTCCAAGAAGTTTATTTGAAGTCCAAAGTTTCCACGGACTAGCAAGTTTTTACAGGAAATTCATCAGGAATTTCAATGAGATCTACGCACCTATGCTGGATACGATCAAGAAGGAAAATCAGCCTTTTCACTCGACCGAAGCAGCGGAAAGTGGTTTTCAGATTTTGAAAAGGAAGATTACCGAAAGGCCGATATTGAGGCTGCCTGACTTCAACAAACTCTTTCAAGTTCGTTGTGATGCCAGTGGAATAGCCATTGGGGCAGTACTTAGTCAGGAGGACAGACCAGTCGCATATTTCAGTGAAAAGCTGAACGAGAGTAGACAAAAATACTCAACCTATGAGAAAGAGTTCTACGCAATTATACAAGCGTTAAAGCATTGGAGGCATTATCTGTTAGGTAATGAGTTTGTTTTATTTACGGATAACTTTGCGTTACAGTACATTATGCAGCAACATAAATTGAACCATAAGCATGCAACATGGGTTGAGTACCTGCAGAATTTCACATTTGTGCTAAAACATATTAGTGGGCAAGCGAACAAGGTGGCAGATGCGCTGAGTAGGAGGACCCTACTCTTACAGGAAAGTACGATGCAGGTTTTGGGCTTTGAGCACCTGAAGGAACTGTAGCAAACAGATGCAGATTTTAAGGAGGCCTATGAGGCTTGCCAAAACCCTCTGTTGAGAAACAGTAGCCTGTGGTTGGACTACAATTTTCAGGAAGGGTTGCTGTTTAAAGGAGGACAATTATGTATTCCGAACTGCTCTATGCGAGAGAACATTATTCAGGAAAAACACAGTGGGGGTCTGGCTGGACACTTTGGTATAGACAAGACAATTGCACAAGTACGACATTTCTATTTTTGGCCAAAATTGCAATGGGATGTACAAAGGTACGTGAGTAGGTGCAAGGTTTGTCAACTGGCAAAGAGTCACAGTCAAAATACAGGTCTTTTTTTACCATTACCCATTCCGAGCCGACCATGGGACTCCGTCAGCTTGGATTTTGTTCTGGGCTTGCCTAAGACACAGCGGGGTTTCGATTCAGTAATGGTTGTGGTAGATCGGTTTTCAAAGATGGCGCACTTTATACCTTGCAAGAAGACCAGTGATGCTACTTATGTAGCCCATCTGTTTTTCACTGAGATCGTTCAACTGCATGGACTTCCGAGGTCCATCATCTCTGACAGGGACGTAAAGTTCACCGGACATTTTTGGCGAACCCTGTGGAAAAAGTTGAACACCCAATTACAGTTCAGCTCCGCTTATCACCCGCAGACTAATGGCCAAACTGAAGTGGTAAACAGGAGTTTGGGAAATTTGCTCCAGAGTTTAATAGGCGAGAATTCACGGACGTGGGACCGTGTACTAGCGTAGGCGGAATTTGCATATAATGATTCACCTAATCGCAGCACCGGTTATAGTCCTTTCCAAATTTTGTACGGCATGCATCCACGCAGAGTGCATGAATTACGAGATTTGGGGAAGCTCAAAAAATGAAGTGCGGATGGGGAAGATTTCGCCCAAGCCATGAGCAACTTACATGAGCAGGTAAAGCTGAAATTACAGGACAACAGTCAAAAGTATAAACAACGAGCTGATTCAAAGTGTCAAGAAGTTTAGTTCAACGTTGGAGATGAAGTCCTTGCGTATTTACGTAAGGAGCGGTTTCCAAAACGGGAGTACAACAAATTAAAATTTAAAAAGATCTGTCCCTGTAAAATCATTCGCAAATTTTCTGCAAATGCCTATGAGCTACAGTTGCCACCAGGGATCAGTATTTCTCCCATTTTTAATGTGGCAGATCTGTTCCCTTATGTCGTTGATCCAGAAGACAATACAGAAGCAAAGCCACCGCGGGATACCAGTTGTGAGGAAAGTTCATGGATGAGACAGATGCCAACGGCACAACCCCTTGAGATCCACAAGATTATTGACACATAGGCAGCTAGGCGCATGCGCAGGAAAGAATATCTGCAATATTTGGTCAAGTGGAAGGACCGTCCGATAGAGGACAGTTCGTGGCTTAACGCGACGCAGATATAGAAAGCAGGTTGTTCTGTTGACGACCTCATGGAACGGAGCCATGACTTTTTGCCACCCCGGAAGCCTGATGTAGGAGCATCCAGCTCCGAGGAGACAGAAGGCGGTTGACTGTCTCAAAGAGAGAACAAGGAAAATCCAAAGGTTACATGCATAGCTAGAGAGGTTATTAGACTTGTCGTTGTTTTTAATTTTTCTTTATTATTTGTTTCATTTTCCCAGAAGGTCGTTAGAGACCATAGAATTACAATTGTGAGTTGTTTTAGTTTAGGAGATAATCAACAGTTAATTAACATTTTCGTAAAAAGAAACTGGTTGGCAGTTGTACAAATTCTGGTTGAACAGTTCAACAGAAAAGGGAAGCAGTTATGCTTTTTAGGTGTTTAAAAACAGAGAAAGACAGGAGTGAAAAGAGAGAAGAGAACCTCCGGCACAAGAAAGGCACAGTAAAATAAATCCTCTGTAATACAAACAATCAAATATTTTCTGCCAACAAATGACCCACTGTTTATTGTTCTATACACATTCATATTTCTTTTTGTATGTTTTAAAACGTGATTGAAACGACAAGCTACCAAGCTGTAACAGGATATGAGAAGACCAAAAGGTGTTACAATAGATAGTCATTTCCCAGCATACAAAAGTGAAGAACCATTCAACTGTCGCCAACAACCAGGTACCGAGAATACATCATTTTGTTTCATTCTATTTATAAGTTAATATAAATACAGAATGCAAGGAAGGGAAAATAGTTTAACAACCATCGTTTGTTACAAACAAAACATATTACAAAACTTCCTGAGCGAACAGCACTCGCCCAGAAACAAACTCTTTCAAAACGTAGCCATTTAAATTATTACAACAGAGCAGGGCTATACGAGCCACAGAACGCAGGAAGAAGCACGGCCAACTACGACTCAAATGTTGCAACCATAACAGAACAGGAACCAAGACATCCGAACCCTCCATAACCTAGCAACTAAACTAAGGTCGGAAAGACCCTACCCGTTTTGCGAAGACTGGTTGGGTTCGAACTGAAGACCGAAGGTTGAGAGTGAGCAAAACCCTCGGCGGCCAGCCACCATAGCAACCTGCAAGTGAAAGTGGAAGAGGTTTAGTGTAGAACACAGGAAATGAAAAACAAGATAACACAACAAATTAAAGAAGCCACAGAAGTCATAAGACTTACCAGTAGTTGACAAGGCGACTCAGCGGAACCGAACCCAACAAACCAAGCCTGAGACAAGGAGCGGAACCGTAAGAAACTGTAACAGGAGTGGAGACAGAGTAAAGCATAGAACCGTTGTTTACCTTTGGAGGCAAGGATGAATGCACCGAACCGGAAGCGCCGAAGTTGTGGATACCCTGTCACAGTTACAAACAACTAAATATCAGAGCCGAGAAACACCCATGTGACAGAAATCGCCCACAAAAACAACCAACCTACCATCACACAGAGCAGGGAACCAGCAAGGCTAACGCGTGCATAGAAAGTTCATGCACAGAGTAGAGAAAGCCGAAGGCACCGGCGAACCATAATGGAGCAGAGCTCAGAGACAAGCGCAGTAACCCTCTAGTAACCCACAACGGAGCAGCATTCAGAAAACGAGCACAGTTAACCTCCAGCAAAAACCACCACGGAGCAGAGCTCAGGGCCGAACACAGTGAATCACCAACAAACCCAATGGAGCAGAGCTCGGAGTCGAGCACGGTGAGAAAGCAAAGTGACACAAAAACGAGGAATAGGGTTTAACAAAAGGCGGGAGCGGGTAGACCGGAAGAACCGACAGGTGGCGACCCTCAACCGGAGAGGAGGGACAGCAATCAAGACCCACAGATTGCAAACGAGTCAAAACATACGGAGATTTGATATCATTACACATGGACACGACAGCTAACCTAACCCGAGTTTGATCATCGAAGGGTCGAGAGGGCCTGTAAGTATTGGCGTGATTCCAGCTACACACGTCAAGTTTCCACACGTTTGTAAACGTTGGGGGCTGGGCCATCACTTTCCTAGTTGGTAATTGATCCAATGAGTGCACATGGTAAAAGAGAATAGATGACACCAGGTACTTGTTGGGTTTTTCAACTGACCTAGTGTGCGTACGAAAAGGACAAAGAAGAAAGGAAAAGGAAAAGAACCAATTTAAATGACAAGTATATGTATTTTATTTTAATTTTAATTATGCATGTGATCTATTATTCTGATTTATGATGATTTCATTTTGAGGTAACCAAATGTGGTATGCTTATACATGATGATTGGATTAAAGAGATAATTTGTGTTGTTACAGGAAGTAAATGAAATTTAAAGTGTAACTTATTAGAGAGCTATGAAATGAGGTATGATTTGAATTTATTATAATTCCTTTTGAGTCTAATGTAAAATATGTTCTTGGTAGAGGAAAGTATGGAAATTCTCATTTGGGTGGTTGGAATGGGCTATAAAAATTTTAGAGGCAACAACAAATGGGAAAATGGAATAGTATTTTGGTAAAGCACTTTAGGAGCAAGAGCATTGTGGGACACTATTACCCAATAGTGCCCATTGGTTTCCATGAGCATGCTATGACCGATATGATTGTTTTGAGGCAGGGATATGCTAGAGTGGGTAATGAGTGTGGGATATATAAATAACGTCCAGTGGATTTATATTTGGGCTTGTTTAATCTAATCCAATTAAATTGCATTCAATTGAAGCCATGGGTCATTTGTTCTAAATGATACAAGGATTATCCAACTTGTTTATGTTTGTATGATCCTCAACAATGAGAACAGATTGATTCAATTTTATTCGTATTTATTTCATGTTTTTTTACTATGGGAAATTTCTTAATGCCATTCTCCCTCTATAGTAGATTATCTTCAATTAGAAATTATAAGGTCAAATACTATGGCTTTGTTTGATTATGGGTATGGAAGGACATTGATGAGGCTTTAATGTGAGTCATATTACTAAGCAGAAAATCACCTTCAAACATTTATCCATTAACAGTAATCTCAATGGGGAAAAATGGCTATGGAAGATAGGTTACATAAAGTTATATAGATTGATCTATTTGTTAGGATGGAAGATGTCAGATCCATATACTACTAGTGTAACCCCTTATTGTTATTAATGCAAACCCATTATTGTATTAGTGTTCCCATATAGTCCCCATGTTGTTATTATTATGCCCCATAGAAGCCCACTATTGTTATTGTTGTGCCCCTACAAAATTATTGTTATGTAGGATCTAATTGTATTGGAACCCCTTAGACTCCTATATATAGAAAGGAGGTATTTTCATTTGTATCATCCATGAATTGTTCATTTTTGTAATGTGAAGGAGGTTTCTCCCTTGAGGAGGCCAATTTTGAAGGCATTGATCTATCTTTTCTTATATTTTGTGAGTTGCTTTCATAACAAAAGAAGAACACGGTGAAGTGGATGAAGATCCTATGACACATTTTAGGGAGAATATTAGATCACCCTTGGTGTATAAGCTAGATTAATCTAAGGAAAATAATGAAGAGGATGCTAATACTTTTATAGAGATCCATGATAATTACTATCATGATAAATTCACTTCTTTGAGGGTTTCTACACCTATACGTTCTCCAGCAAATGGACAAATAAAGGTACCTTTCTTTCCCTTGATGATTACAACTGTGAACTAGGCTTAGTCCATTGATGATGATTCTAATACTTTTATATAGATCCATGATAGTTACTATCATGAGAAATTTACTTCTTTGTGGGTTTCTATACCCATACGTTCTCCAACAAATGGACACATAAAGGTACTTTTCTTTCCCTTGATGATTACAACTATTAACTAGTCTTAGATCATTCTTATTTTTGTTCCATGTATAGTATTATGTGGTGTATGTGTTCATTACTTCTATTTAGTATTTGAGTAGTAGTTAATATCTGTGTCCAAATTTAGGATCACCCATTGCGGTAAATGCTAGAATATGATAAGGATTGAGAAGAAGAAAACATAGACAGGAATAAACTCAAAAATATAAGTGGAGAAAAATTCTTTACAAAAGATTCAATGAAAACTAAATTGATTACATAGGAGACAATGAAACAAGAAATAATAAATAACTCAACTACAACTCAACCGAATAAAGTGAACTAAAACTAACTATGAAAACTAGAAAACAAAGATGAGATAGGGAAATTAATACCCTCAATAGATTATTCACAGAAAAAAAATCTCAATCTCAAAAGAAAGAATTATGATTTTTTAGCGTGAAATAATAATTATTTAGTGTCATTTACATACATATGTAATTTCATGCATTAATAGAAACGATTTTAATGTTTTCTTTTAAACATTCTTCATATAACTATCTTATTTTGTAAAGTGCAACACTGAAAAGGATAAACATTTTTAGTTTTAAACATCTTTGTTACAACAATGTTCCAATTTAGAGCACAAAGTTTCAAAAACATTAAACTATTGAAATCTTCCTACTTTATTCATCATTTTTAATTTTCTTGCTGAAGCAAAATATATTGGAATTACATCATAAGCATTTGATCCAGAAATTTTCATGTCTACCAAAGAAATATATTTTATTTTTCAGTTTTACATTTTTTTCATCTAAACTTCTAGTTGGCACTGTTCAGATTTGAACCTTGCCCATTATCCCCATTAGCATCACAAATCAAGCAGAGGAGAACTAGTGAATTATTTACTATATATGCGAGTAGCTTTCACTTCTTGTGATATAAAAGTTGTGTGAGTAACTTAATATTTATTTCATCATTTGTGTACATTAAAACTTTGCAGAGAGAAATGTACAAACTCTAATAGGAAAATGACACATTAAGAAGGGATATGTCTCAAAGATTCAACCGTTATCATATTCTCCAAATGGATATATACAAAGTTATGTGGAAACAAGAGGATGAAAACGCACAACTGAAAGAATAAGTGAGTTTGACAAGTATCGAGCACGGGCCAGCATGAAAAATTAAGGTCAATGCATTGGATAGGTAGCCTTTTGTTGGTAATTGGTTCATGAAAGCTTAGTATAAACCAAAAATTACTTTTAATATTGTTCAATTATTATTTACTGTTAGTTTACACAAAATTTCCTATAAAAGTTGTAGAGGATTTTTTAATTACTTGTTAGTTTTGAATCACCAAACGGTTTTTAGCCTCTAAATGTAAAGAAAATAAATCACATAGAAACACTCTAAAATGTGCAATAATAATAGAATATTATTATTACGGTTGAGCATTTACTGGAGATATTTTATTTGGATATTCATAATATAACAAAAGGGTGGCAAGTAATTGTATTTCCTCTGTAATTGTATTTTTCTTTCATTTAAATAAATTTTCGGAGTTTGAGAATCTTCATTTGGTATCAGAGTAATGATTAATCATGTTCAATTATAATACTTTCTCCATTTCAAAATTTAATGGAAATGAATATTATTATCGATGTATCAAAATGATGACTTTTTTAATAAGAAGGAATTTATGGAAACTTGTAGAAACATATTATGTACCAACACAAGATTGGATCATCCTTACGACTAATGATAAGGTAGCTAAAAAAGGAAATAAAAAGAAAATGTTCAAGGTTTATATCTTTTTGAAATAGCTCTAGATAAGGGTCTATTTTCGAAAAATTGTAGGTGGAGATATTGGTAAGAATTCTTGTAACATTTTAAAATAATCCTACCAAGTTCGTGATCAAGTAAAATTTCTCAAGCTACAGACATTAAAAAGATAATTTTGGAAATTGAAGATGAAAGAAGCTGAAAACCTAAGTGACTATTGCATGAGATTAAATGACTTAGTTAACAAGTTGGATACTATAGAAGAAATAGTTAACAATGAAGTTTTGGCTAAAAAGGAATTAAGATATCTAACACCTAAATTAAACCATGTTTGTATAGTAAATATTTGTCTACCCTTCTTCTAGTTGGATATATTTTATCTCATGAATAAAGATCGAGAGATTTATTTAAAGAAAGTGATGACAAATATTTTTATTCAAAATGATCATTTACAATAAATGAAAATTCCTTCACTAGCAACAACCAATGTAAAAATAAATATTATTCTACAAAAGGTATTAGTGGAAGAAGAGGTGGTTCAAGAGGAAGAGGTAAACATAGACTTTATAAGAGGAATATACAATGTTCCTATTATTAAAGGTGTTGTCACTTTGAAAGCGAGTGCAAATTCAAGGAATGTAATAATGATAGAAGTGTTAAGTATGCTCAAGTGGGTAGTTATCGTTCTTCAAATAATTTATTTTTTAATATGGAAAAGAAGGGAATACTATTATTAATGCTTGACGAATACATATATTTAGGGTTCCCTAACCATATGTTAGAATGTAAGGAACCTTTTTCTGCAATTGTTCAAAGATTCAAATCTTCAATTAACCCTGACTCTGATAGAGATTTGGAGGTCGTTGCCCATGGATCTATGGAATTCCTTTTTAAATAAGGCATTAAATGTGTTAAAGGATTTTTTTACACTCCAAAATTAAATAATAATTATAATTGTTGGACAATTGATTGAAAAGGATTATAAAGCGGTGTTTAAAAATAGACAATGCATAATTTATGATAAGAATCAAGGTTATAAGGTGGTCAATGTTGTGCCTGTGACCAAGAAATGGATGTTCCCATTGAAGTTTGGATAACATGACAACCATTTTTTAATTTGGAATATGAGGGAAAAAGTTGGTTATGACATATGAGGTAGGGCCATTTGAATTTTTATATTTTTATTCTTTTAGAATCAAAAGGTTTAGTTTATGGTTCAAAAACAAAAGGATGTTCATGATGGTTGAGCTAAAGGAAAACCTGCATGTGATAAATTTCTAAAAGGAAAAGCATGGAGGGTCCATTATCCTCTACAGCCAGTACATTCAAACATTTGTGGACCTATGCAAACAAAACGTTTGGGTGAATCCTCATATTTTATTATTTTTATTGATGATTACTCAGAAAAGTGTTGGGTTATTTCTTCAAGATGAAGGATGAAGATTTTGATACATTCAAGAATTTTAAAGCTCCTGTAGAAAATGAAAGTGGTCGCATAATAAAATATTTATGTAGTAATCGTGGATGAAAATTTTGGTCAAATATTTTCTACATTATCATGAAATGAATGACATTAAAATTATTGTGAAACAAATAGCATCATTTGGAAATGCACCATTGATTACATGACTCAACACAATGGGGTGGCTAAAAGAAAAAAATGTACAGTGGTGAAAATTGTAAGAAGTATGCTACAAACCAAATAATTTAGTAATTCTTTTTGGGGTGATGCAACTATTACAAAAATATCCATGTTGAACTAAAGACCCACTAGAGAATTTCACACAATGTCTCCTTATGAATATTGGTATGGAAATAAGCCTACTATTTCATGTTTTTTTTTTGGTTGTTTAGCATATGTTCATGTTGCTCATCAAAAAAGAGAAATGTTAGATCTTGAGAGTGCATCCTGCATTTTTGTTAGATATAGTGAACAAAGTAAGGCTTTGAAATTATATAATCCATTTATTAATAAGGCTTTTTTACAAAAAGATGTGCTTTTTGACGAAGGTGGGATTTATGGTCATCAAAAACGCCACGTTCAAAAATTGATTTTGGATGGTGCTATTACTAATGGTATTGATGGTCAGCCCACTTATATTTCAGTGCCAAGTACCACAAATTCACCTAGTAATTTCTTGTCTCCAAGCACAAGTCCAACTTATTTAGTTCAATTTCAACTCCCAATCCAAGTTGTGAAAGGAAGGTAAGAAGCTAAAGTTGTATTTATCAAAGGAATATAAGACAAGAACATGAAAATCCAAGTGGCAAAACAATAAATTTTGTTTTAATTTTTCACTCTAACATTGAACTCTCATCTGCTGGATATGCATGTAATAATGAAATTTGGGTGTATTAAATGTAGTAAGAGATGTATTCTACTCTCAAGAATGATACTTGGGAACTTGCCAAGCTTCCACATGAAAATGAAAATTGGTACTAAACGGGTCTACAAATCTAAGTATAATAGGAATGGGAGTATTGCAAGATACAAGGCAAGGCTAGTGATAAAAGGCTCCATGAAAAGGTATGGGATTTACTGTGAGGAGAAATTTGAACTAATAACAAGATACGTGACTATTATATTGATGATTTCTCTAGCAAGAGAAAATAAATGGTGCATTAATTACATGGATATGAAGAGTGCATTATTGAATGGGTACTTAGAAGAGGAAGTTTATGTGGAATAACCATAATATTTTTATGTACAAGGTAATGAACACCAACTATACAAGTTAAAAAAGATTTATATGGCCTCAAACGAGCACCTCAAGTGTGATAAGAAAGAATTGATGAGTATTTTTTGTAGAATTGTTTATACAGAAGCAACAATGAACCTACCCTCTACTACAAACAAGAAGGAAATGATATTCTTATTGTAAATTTGTATGTTAATGATTTATTGTATATGGTTAGTAGTTCTACATAGGAGAATGAATTTAAAATTTCCATGATGAATGAACTTGGCATGAAAGGTTTAGGTCTGATGTAATATTTTCTAAGAATAGAGGTTTATCAACAAAGGATGAAATGTTCATTTCTCAACAAAAATGCGCAAAAGGTATGTTCAAGAAATTCGATATGGTTGATTATAAACCAACATCTACTCCAATTTCTCATGGAGTTATGTTTTGTAGAGGTGATGGTGATAAAACTATTGATGAGACAACTTACAGAAGCATTGTTAAAAATTTGATGTTTCTAACACGTATAAGGCCTCATATTTCTTATTTAGTTTCTCTCATTTCAAGGTATATGAACAAGCCATCTAAAATTCATTTGAAGGTAGCCAAGAGAATATTGAGGCATGTGAAAGCCACTATTAATTTTGGCATTCATTACTATACCACTGAAAAGTTTGAACTTGTAGGTTTTAGTAATTTTGATCAGGGAAAAAAACTAAAATTTCTCTTCCATCCATAGAACAAGAATATGTTTCAGTCACTCTCCTAGGTACACAAACATTGTTTCTTAGAAAATAACAAGAAGAAAATGGAGAGAAACAAATTCAACCTACAATTATTTTTTGTGATAATATGAGTGCAATCAAATTGACCAAGGATATAGTTCATGATATTAGAAGAAATCATTTTGATTTGAAATGTGACTTTATTAGAGACCTAGTTCATAAAATAGATGTTGATTTGACATACGTCAAAAATCAAGAAATGTGTTTCTTCCACCTTTAGACCCATGATCACTATTCGTAGCTCCCTAATCAAAGACCCTGTGTAACCCAACAACATGTAAGGTGTTTATTTGAACTTATGTTCTTGTGGGAACCCCTACATTGGATAAGTTGGTTGTTCCATGAACCAAAGGATTTCAAATCACACGACTAACTTAAAAAATTGTACGACTCACTCCTTAGCTTTGACTGAGCATGCAAAGGAGACAAAGAACCACATTTTTATAGAGGATTCCTAGGTCAATTTCAAGATTGATCATTTCCATGAGGATAATATTATGGAGGCTATTGAAATTGAAAAAAAAAAACCTAAAATGCTAAATAGGGCTTATGGATGGAAGATTAGTAATCGTTGGATCCCTTCCCTTTACTCATAGGTGTCTTCGTTTATTTTTCTCCCCCTTTTTCCTTGGAGGTTCACTTTCTTATTTTCCCTTCTCTTGCTTTCTTAATCGTTTTCTTTATATTGTTAGTAGTTTCTACTCATCCCTTTCTTTTTTGCCTAATTGAAAGTGTTTGATTAAATTATATTTCACCTTTTCTCTAATTTGTTGTTCTTTCTCTTTTCATGTTTAGTGTATTTGTCTCTTGCTATTGGCTAGAAATTAAATAAAAATAAATAAATTTCTAAATTTTAAGTATATATTGACATTCTTCTCATTAGTTTATCTTTTCATTTATCATTGGGTTATTTATAATTTAGGGGCTCTATATTTTGTTGTTTACTTTTTAAATATTTTTTTCCAATATTTCATTTTGATTCCTTTATTGGTTTATTTTACTACTTTCTAATTTATTTAGATTAGCTTCCTTACTTTATGTTTTTTTATTTTTTATTTTTATATTTTATTTTCGTATATCAAAAATAAAAATAATTATATTATTATTAATTCATAAATTTGTGTTCATTACTTTTGGTCTTCTTTATATTATATTTCTATTTTTTATTTTTTGTTATTAATTCTTAATTTTATTGATTTTCAATTTTATTTTATCTTTAATTTTTTATTTATTATTATTAATTCTTAATTTTATTGATTTTCAATATTTTCAATTTTAATTTAAAGTAATTTTTTATTTTTTTCCTTATTTTCTCATATTTTCTACCGTTATAATATTATTTTTTTATTTAATCATTACATTTTTATTATATTTATTTGTTCTCGGTGTCAAATTATCTATCTATGTTCTGACTAAGTAGTTTGAAATATAGAAATCCTAAAAATTGTATGTGATTTATCAAAAGAAATACTTAGTATATAATCAAGAACAATTTATAAATATATTTACTAAAGCTATTACAAAGGCTATGTTTTTAATACTCTTAAATTATATTATATTGTAAATCCTGTCAGCATCGACTGGGAGTATGTTGTCATTGATGCATGACAATTTAGTCACTAAAAGATAAATTAAGTATATAACCACTTGTCAAGTTTTAACTACCAAACGGTTTTTCAGAAAACAAATTATGAAGAAATGCATGGAAATGTGTGAAAATAATAGAATATTATTCTCTTTAAGATTTACTGAAGATATTGTGTTTGGCTATTCCTGATATAATAGAAGGTTTGTAAGTAATTTTATTTGCTATGCAAATATTTTTTTCGTAGTTTTAAAGAATTTGTCTCTGTATTCGTTTGTGTTTTTAGAATCTTCAAAGTTATTATTATATACAGATTCTAAACTGAGTACAATCTTGCTTATGCTTGACTGTCACTCAATACACACAAACTCTGTTGCAGGAGATGCCAATATTTTTTCCTTTATAATTTAGGACTTGCAACGCCGTGAAGATGAATCACAACCAGTGACGTGCTCTCTCTCTCTCTGCACAAATCCATCAGCTAAAGGGAATAAAAAGAAACCACGACATTTGTAGAAATTGGAAAATTGAAGATCAAATAAAACCAAGGAAAACCTGTGGATTGGGGATCATAAAGGATCTGAAAGGTTGGAATGTAACATAAGATTTAAACGGTGAATCAAACCTAGACTCTGTTGACGAGACCCTCTCGCCCAGTCAAATTAAAAGTACTCCGACAATATAGGTGGCGGTTTAATAGAGTTGGACGCCATTGATTTGACGACCGTTCAAGGCCAGGAATGTTTTAGATGAAAGTATGTATGCATAAGAAAGTGGATCTTGGACACAAAACAAAACATCGAACAGTTCACATGACACGAGCAAGATCGAATAAATTGTGAGAAAAGCTAGAGTATGTGTGCGTGCGATAAAGTATACTTCTATATTAATAATTATTATTTGTATTTTTTTAAAAACTAATTATTTATATTATTAATAATTATATAAATAATAATAATCATATTTTCATATAATAATAATAATAATAATAATATATATTATAATATTATTATTATTTATTATTATTATAATAATATTATTATTATTACTATATGATAATAATATTAGTAATACTAAATAATAATAATAATTTACTTATAAAAGTGAATAAATAATAATTAAATAGTTAATTATTGTTAAATAGTAATAATATTTTTTTAATTAAATATTGGTACATAATAATAATATGAATATTAATTAATTAAATAAAAATAATAATAATTAAATCACTTTTACATAATAATAATTAATTTTTTGTCACAATATGACGTTGGATTATATTTGGCCATGGTTGATCATGGTTGACTATGATTCACGATGTTTGACCCAAAGGAATAACAAACTATTGGGATTAATACTAAAAACCCAAGATTGAACATGGTTGTCCACGATTGACCATGGTTGACCATGATTGTCCATGATTTTTATACGGAGACAATTTTTTTCACAATGTGACATCCCACCATCCTTGACCATGGTATCATTTATATTATAAAACCAAGCTAATAATAAACCCAAGGGATTGATATTATGAACCCAAGGGAAAAATAAACCCTAGGGATTAATAGTAAAACCCTATGATTGACCATGGTTGACAATGGGTTACCGTGATTGATATTATAAACCAAAGGGAATAATAAACCCAAGGGATTGATATTATAAACCCAAAGGAATAATAAACCCAAGGGATTATTACTAAAATTCCAAGGGATTATGAACTCAAGGAAACCGAAGGGACTAATATTATAAGTCCAAGGTATAAAAACCCTACGATAAATATTAAAAGTACTAAGATAAACATGGTTGAGCACGGTTGATTTTTATATTGAGATAATCTTTGTTAGAATGCAACGTTAGACCATGGTTGACCATAGTTGATTCCCATATCTAGCCTTGTTTGAGCATGGTTGAACATGGTTGTTTATGATTGACTATGGTTGACAATGATCAATATTATAAACCCAATGAATTGATATTATAAACTCAAGGCAGTAATACAAAAACCCCAAGGGATTATGAACCCAAGGGAATACTATTAAGCTCAAAGGACTAATATTATAAAGCCAATGTATATAAACGCTACGATAAATATTATAAACACTAAAATAAACATGATTGACCATCGTTGATTTTCATATTGAGACAATCCTTATCATAATTCGATGTTGGACCATGGTTGACCATGGTTGACATCATAATAAACCATGGTTGAGCAAGGAATAATAAACCCAAGCGATTGATATTATAAACCCAAAGGAACAATAAACCCAAGGGATTAATACTAAAACCCCAAGGGTTGATTTCCATATAGAGATAATCCTTGTCACAATGCAATGTTGGACCATGGTTAACCATGGTTGACCATGATTGAGTTTCATATCAAGACAATCTTTGTCAGAACACAACATTGGACCATGGTTGATTTCCCACGGTTGAACATGATTGGATATGATTAACCATGGTTTACCATGATTAATATTTATAGACCCAATGGATTGATATTATAAACCCAAGGGAATAATAATAAAATCCCAAGGGATTATGAGCCAAAGTGAATAAGATTAAACCCAAGGGACCGATATTATAAACCTTGAGATAAATATTATATACACTAAAATAAACATGATTGACCATGGTTGATTTTCATATTGAGATCATCCTTATCCCAATGCCATGTTGGATCATGGTTGACCATGGTTAATTTTTATATTGAGACAATCTTTGTCAAAATATGGCAGTTGACAATGGTTGACCATGGTTAATTTTCATATTAACACAATCCTTATCACAATTCCATGTTGAACTATGGTTGACCATGGTTAAATTTCATATCGTGGCAACCTTTGTAAAAAAATGACACTAGGCCATGGTTGATCATGGTTGATTTTCATATTGAGACAATTTTTGTCATAATGCAACGTTCAAACATGTTTGACCACAACTGACCATTGTTGACCATGTTTGATTCTATAAAACATTTTTGAAAATCATCAGCCATGGCTAAGCATGGTTGACCATGATTGCCCATGATATTTATATGGAGACAATTTTTTTCATAATGCGAGATCTCACCATGATTGACCATGGTTAACCATGGATCGTTATGGTTAACCATGGTTGACCATGATTGATATTATAAACCCAAGGGAAACATAAATCTAAGGGATTAATACTAAAACCCCAAGGGATTATGAACCGAAGGGAATAATATTAAACCCAAGGGACTAATATTATAAACCAACCATTGGTAAACCGTAATATAAATATTAGGAACACTAAAATAAACATGGTTTATTTTCATGGTGAGATAATCCTTATTACAATGCTACATCCAACCATGCTTGATCATGGTTGGCCATGATTGGAAATGGTTGATCATGATTAATATTATAAACCTAAATCAATAATAAACCCAAGGGACTGATATTATAAAACCAAAAGAATAATTAACCCAAGGCATTAATACTAAAATCCCAAGGGATTTTGAACCCAAGGGAATAATATTAAACCCAAGGGAGTAATATTATAAACCCAAGTTATAAAAACCCTTAGATAAATATTAAAAATATTAAAATAAACATGGTTGAGAATAGTTGATTTTCATACTGAGTCAATCCTTGACACAATGTGATGTTTGACCATGGTTGACGTTCGTCGAACATTATTGTTTATTGTCGACCATTGCTGAATAATATTAAACCCTAGGAATATGAACCCTTAAATCAATAAATCCAAGGGATCGATATTATTAACCGAAGACAATAATAAACCTAAGGGTTACAAATTATAAACCCAACTCATATATACAGTAACATGACTATTATAAACCTTAAAATAAACATGGTTGATCAGCGTTGACCATGTTTGATTTCCATATTAGATTAATATTTTGTGATATTTACATAATCATAAATAGTTGGACAAATATTTAGCCCTTAATATTGGGGTTTTATAAAACCTAGTGATTATTAATATTATAAATACAAGAGATTAATAAAGACAAGGCATTATTAACATTACAAACCCAAGGCATTAATATTATATAACAAATGATTAATAAATGTAAGGGATCAATATACCCAAGGAATCAATAAAACCAATGAACTAATATTAATAACCCAAATGATTAATAAACATTAGGAATTAATATTTTAAGCTTACACGATTAATAAAACCAATGGATTAAATGATAAAGAAAAGGAATTATTAATATTATAAACTTGAAGAATGAAAAACCCAAGCATTTGACATTATAAATCCAAGGAATTAATAAAGACAAGGGAAAAATATTGGAAACCCAACGGATAAAATTTTGCAAGGGATATAATTATACTTATTATATTAATATTATTTTGTATACTAATATAATATTAAATATTACATAAAAGTTTGCTAATATATTAATAATTGTATTTAAAACTATAATATAATTCAAATATGACATAATATTAACATTTACTTACTATTAATAATATATATTTATTTTCACTATTATAAATATTAAATACCTAAGGGATAATTATTATAAACCCAAAGGATAAATATTATAAACGTAAGGGATAAATAATGTAAACCTAATGGATCAACAATCCCAAGGGATCAATATTAATAACTCAAGGGATTAATAAACCTAAGGGATTATTAATTTTATAAACCCAAACGATTAATAAATTATTATTATTATAAACCCAAGGAACTAATAAACCAAATGGTCTAATATTATAAATCCTAAGAATTAATAAACCCAACAGATAAATATTATAAAAGAAGGGTTATATATACAGAATGGATAAATAATTTAATCCTAAGGGACCAATAAACCCAAGGAATCAATATTAGACCTCCAAGGATTAATAAACCCTAGGAATTAATTTTCTATCAAGTGATTAATAAACCTAAGTGATTAACTTATAAATCCAAGAAATTATTAATAGTATAAATCCTAGAAATTAGTTAACCGAAGAGATCAATATTATAAACCTAAGGGCTAAATATTATAAACTTAAGGGATAAATATACATAAGGGATAAATATTTTAAATCTAAGAGATCAACAAACCCATTGGATGAATATTAAAAAATCAAGGGATTAATAAAACCAAAGGATTGTCAATATTATAAACCCTAATGAACCCCAGAAATGGGCAATTATATGGGCTCATTCTGCCTCTTATTTCGACTTAATCCACCATTCTCATTATCTTAATGCATGATTTTGAATATATTTATGCTAATAGAGTGAATTGTGTTAGTCACTTTACCATGTAGTCTAATGTGTGTTGTATGTAGATTTTTTTGGCCAATTTTGGACAAAGTCAAGGGATTTATTAGCAAATGGCAGCCAAAACTTCAGGAAAATAGGGAAGAGGATTCATAGGGGGGTGTCTCCTGCATTTATGACTCCTTTCCTCAAATCCTCCATCAGTTACTCGGAGCACAAGGGTCCACATTGATGATTCCAAGGGGTAGCTGAGCAAGTAAAGTAGGACTGTTGTTTATCTCCAGTTTTAGGAAGCTGAGTTCCATGACTTTAGGAGGAATGTTGGAGGGCTCCACTTGTATAAATAAGGAGGCTTAGAGCCTCAGTAGGTTATCCATTTATTAGTTGATTTTCGCACTTTTTGTGCAGCATTGTGCTCATCTTATTTTTGAGTTCCTTTTGAGAATAGTTTATGTAATGTAACTGGTATTTTTGATAATGAAGGTGAAACAATTTTTGAGCCAGAACTGATCTCTTTCTCAGGGCTGAAGAGATTGGGTGAGGGCCCAACCCAAGCTACCCAGCACCTTCTGCTATGTACTTATTGTTTTTGCTTCAATTCATCCATTAATTTATGTTGCATAGATTCATTTAACTTTGTTAGATTAGGTTGCTTTGGATGGTTAGTATAGTTGTTGTTATTTCAGTTGATCAAGTAGGTTACTGAAGTGATAGAATAAGATTCAAAAAGGCCAATAGTAGGCCCTAATCTCCTTTCTCCCTTCCTGGGACTATGATTTGAGGTCAAGGCACTTCTGTTGCCACCAAAAACATAGTTTTTGCTCTTCTAATGCAACTGCTAGTGTGATAACTTGATTTGGAAAGGTTGATAGATTAATTCAGATTTGGTTGCTTAGATAATTTTCTATTTTTTTACCACAGTTTTTTCCATATGCTTTTCAATTCATAGGTTACTGTTTAGCATTTTCTGTTTGTACGTCATAACTTAGGTCAAGCTAGAAAAAATTTTGTTTTCATGATATAGTTACCTCTTTCTTTGCTCAGTTTTGATAAGTAAATGTGCAGATCTCCTTAAGGTTATATTAGTTCATGATACATCCATAGAATAGCTTGCACCAGCTCACTTCTCATAGATTTCCCAACTCATTCGCAACATTTCGCCAATTTTTCCTAATTTCTGCGTTTTCTCCATAAAGATGTTTTCTTGCCATTTGAACAAATCCAAGAATCATGTTCATCACTGATCTTATTTGAAAAGTTATAGACACTTCAACACCTTCATCTGGCCTTCAGTTCCCCTTTCCCATCATTTTTCCACCTTTAAAACTCCAAAAATAGCTCTCGGCCTCCTCGTGTAGATCCTCCTGTAGATCCCCGCAGCCTCGTGTAGAACTTCTTGTGAGTGATGTTTCGAACTCCGATAGTTATGGAAGCCTTCAAAAGGGTGCTAGGGGATGCTTGGGACCCCTCCACACCTTCCTCCACCTCTGCAACCACCAACTCTATCTTCCTTTGCTACCAACCCTCTACACAGTCATAGCCAGATGAATCACAAGCATAATAATTTCACATAAAAACACTCAAAAATACAAAAAGATGTTTTCTTCCCATTTCTTTTCAGAAGTAGCTTGAATAAATGAAATTTACCTTTTCAGTAGTCAATGGCACTCATTTCATCAGTTTCCATCTCTTTTCTTGCAAAAGTATGGTTAGTAGGTAAATCAAGGTTTGCTAGGGTTTGTTAGACTTTGCGTTACATTTCAGTTTTTCTTCTCTTTCTGCAAGTAGAATAGCTTCTTTAGAGTTAGTTTTCTTTCAACACAGTTAAAAGCTTCTTCTGAGAATTCATAGAAGTTGGCTTAAGCTCCTATTGAACTTATGCCAGTTGATCAAGTGACAGCCTGCAGTAAGAGCTAGTACTTATGCATACAACACCATCACTTCCAAGTTTGTTACGAATTACCGGGTAGATAAAAGTAAAGCAAGAAGCCCCAGGAGTTGCAGCATCATTGCTCCAATACTGGTGCTCACCACCTTTTTAGTGTCGTTGCCTGGGAAGCATCAGAGTATTTTGTGATTACTGCTTTTCTTCTATCTTCTACTACAACGTTCTACTAAGTAGTTTATTTTAGCAAAAGTAGAGTAGTTGTTTCATTTCAATTCCGCAATTTCCATTTTAGCAAGCGTAAATTAGTCACTTCCTGCTTCCATTTCAATTTTGAGATTTCCATTTCATCAAGTGTAAATGAGTCATCTCCTGCTTTCATTTCAATTCTGCAATTTCCATCTCAACAAAAGTAGTTTAGTCATTTCCTGCTTTCATTTCAATTCTGCAATTTCCATTCGAGAAAAGTAGATTAGTCATTTCCTTGCTTTCATTCAAATTCTGCAATTTTATCTTATAAAGTTCATTTCAGTTAAGTTGCAATTTGTTGGTCAACCCATTTTAGTTTTTGCAGGTACAAACAGAGAAAAAAACAAAAATCACCCAAAAAGTGATTTCCTTTCATGCCTCGTAGGAACAGAGACAATTCAGGAAAATTCCTACCCAACACCCCCACCACATCACTATGTCACCCTTCTCTCTTCTTCGATGGCAATGATCCTGAAGAACCTATAGGTGAACCTCTAGAGATATACGAAGATCCCATAGTAGAAGAAGATCAAGAAACCATTTCTCCTCAGACCATGGCTGAAAACGAAAATGTTAGAGGAAATGGGGACAGAGTAGAGGGTACCTTTCCTATCCGAGAGACCAATGGGGACACTAAAATGAAAAACATAAGTCCCTCAGCCAGGGAAAATTTTAAGAACCGCCCCAAATTTACATGTGTAATAAATGGGCGAATCTCCATGGTATATAAGAAAAATGGAAGGCAATTTTATCAATAATATGAGATGCATATATAATTTTTTGGCGAATCTCTCACCAGGCATGGCGAATATTTTACTCAATTATAAAAACATGTGTTTATTGAATACACAAATGAAATCGTTGAATTTCTTTAAAATATCTTTTGAAATCAAAATTACCGAAATTACATATCGATAACCTAGTGGGTGTAGGATAAAATTCACCCGTGCCATTCACAGAAAGCATGAGAAAAACCTAATACTATATATAAAACCAAGAAAAATTTGAATTCATCACTTCTAGGGACCTCGTAACCACCCTGCCAATACAAAAGTATGTTCCTGTTTGCAATTAGAAAAATTACCCAAACTGCAATATGTTTACTCCACTTCTAGGGACCTCGTAACCACCCTGCCAATACACAAGTATGTTCCTGTTTGCAATTAGAAAAATTACCCGAATTACAATTTGTTTACTCCAGCATATGTTGGAAAGTTATAGAAGGATGACTAGTGCAATCAATCCATTCCTTTTAGCTTTGTATTTGTTTCAGTTTAAAATAGAAGTATACAAATATATTTGTCCAATGTCTATGCTTTAACCATTCACCTTAAGATGTTTTTACAATATAATTTTCTAAGTCTATTTAATATCTTCATTATCATAAAAACCAACCTATATCCATCTTAAATCCACATCTACCACTCTTAGGGGGATGAAATCTATTTATCCCTCTGAGCACTTGGTAGACCCAAAATTAAGATGGATCTAAGATAGAATTTACCCTTTAAATAGTCTATGCTCACATGAATACCATGGGTCAATACCATGGGTTATCATAAACCTGGAGCTTAAAAATTACTATTAGTAATTTATAAAAATTAATAAAATTAATAGTTGATTTTATTTTATTTTTTATTTTAACCAAGCTAAAATGTTTAACATACATTAAATTACAACATCCATTTTTACTCTTGATCAGATCAAATATTTTTTCACTCTATGCTAGTTTGCATATCACGATATTTAATACCTCTTGGGGGTTAGTAGATCCAGAGTAAAGATGGATCTATGCTAGTTTAATTCCCCCATTTAAATAGGCTACATTCCAAGTGAATACTATGGGTCAATACCATGTGCCATTTTGGTGAATACCATGGGTCAATACCATGTGCCATTTTTATTTTTATTAATACTAATATTAGGGTTAATAACGTTTTTTTGCATGGTATTAATAACAATCTAGTCCATGGTATTTTTCCCATAGTATAAATATAAGGTGACTTATGGAGTAAATATAAAAAAATGTTTTATTTGTTTACCATACCTCTCATTTATTTATATTTTTATTAATTTACCGTACCATTCATAAATACAAGGTGACTTATGGAGTAAGTATAAAAAAATGTTTTATTCGTTTACGAGACCTCTCGCTTATTTATATTTTTATTAATTTACCATACCTCTTTTACAAATATGGTATTTGGCCCATACGATTCACTTAAATAAAACCTCTTTCTTGAGCCTTCATAAATAGAATGAGGGTTATGGACTAAATATAAAAAGAGGTTTTATTTATTTACCATGCGTCTAGTATATTTATATTTTTATTTATTTACCATACCTTTTGAGTAAGTATAAAAAGATGTTTTATTTATTTACCATACCTCCACTTTACTTACATTTTTATTTGTTTACACCCTTACATGTATATAAGGTGACTTATGGAGTAAATATAAAAAATGGTTTATTTATTTACCATACCTCTCATTTATTTATATTTTTATTAATTTACCATATCTCTTTTATAAATATGGTATTTGGGACTTTGACCCATAGGATTCACTTAAATAAAACCTATTTTTCAAAATGGGCAAATGGATTCACTTAAATAAAAGCTATTCTTCAAAATGGGTGAATGGAAGGTTGTAACTCCTAATTTCAAGGGCTAAATTTACCTTTTTTACCCTCTCCCTTAAAATAAGGTGGGCTATTTGAGGTGATTTGTAAAAATGTACTATGATACAAAATATTCGCCCACTAAAAATTTAAAACCCCTTAATTTCACCAAATGGTGAACATTCGCCCCTAAAATCACCCCTACCCTCAGCCTTACCTCACTTCCATGGGTTGACTACTGAAGACCTTGATACCTTCTTGTTTGAATTTGATATTCTCTGTCTAACCTATGACTATGCAGAGGATGAGTAGAAGTTGAAGTTGTTTCCTTCTACCCTCAAGGATTCAGCATTGTGTTGGTTCATGGGGTTACCTAGAAACAACATCACAGTTTGGGCTCAGATGCAGTAAGCCTTTAACAACAAATACCGGGACTGCTGTAGATCAAAGGATACCAAGGAAAAAATCTTCTGAATGACCATGGGAAATGATGAATCCTTGGAAGACTATGAAGAGAGGTTTCAGCTCAGTTATAAAGGGGTCAAGTGCACACTTGACCCCGAATCTTTGAAGTTGGTTCTGCTCAGAGGAGTCCGAGAAGACCATCTAGTTACCCTCCATTTGCTGGCTATGGGAGACATCTACCAACTACCTTATGATGACATAAAGACTATGTTTAGAAACCATTCTAGGGAAGCGAGAAAGAGAGGTAGGGAAAGTTAACGTTTAGCCAGTACACCCTTATCCAGTTCATCTCTTAGAATTGAATTTGAGAATCGGCTGGAAGATTGCAAGACCGAGATGAGGTAGACTCTTGCCATGCAAATGGATACCTTGCATATCAAATGAAAAAAAGAGGTAGCCGAGAGGGCTTCAACCATTTTTTGTCCTAGGAATGAATTTCCATTGAACTCTATAGAAGTGTGTTTAGTCTATGAAGAAGACCATCCTACAAATCAATGGGACTTAAAGCTGCATACCAAGGGGCCAAAGGAGCCACTAAACTACTCTATTTCATGAACCAAAGGAGGTCACATGGGCCGAGACCTTACTAGAAGGGAATGCAAGGGACATCCCAAACTTATTACAACCCCAATCAAGCCACTTCCATGCCTTCTTGGGGTTCCCCTACTCATCCTTCCTGGTCCACACCCCCTCCTTGGTCATAGCCATCTCAACACCATGCTCAACTAACTCCTCCTTTGTTTCACTCTTATACTCATCCACAGCCTCAGTGGAATGTACCTTAACAGGGGTGGAGGCCCCAGTACAACTCTCCTCCTACTCTTTTTCCTCCACCACCTACGTAACCTCAACCATTGCCTCCTGTTCCACCAAGGCAACCCTAAATTCCCGCTCAACCGAAACTGAACCCGAATAACAGACAAGCCCAACAGGTATATAGTGGGGAAAGTTCATGCCCAACCAATGCTATGGATATTCAGGAGATTAAACTACAATCTGGGAAGGTTCTCCCAGATATCCAACCTCCCTCTAAGGAGGATGAGGAAGAAAAACAGGAAAGTGAACCAAAAGCCATTCCACCCTTTCCTGAGGGATTAACCAGCACAACACAACCTACCCCAGAATAGACTGAACTTCTGGGAGAATTGAAACAATTATGTGTAAAGACACCACTTCTCCAAGCCATAAAGGATGTGCCTATATACAACAAGATGACAAGGAGAAGTGCTTTAGGCACCCAGGCAAGTGCAAGAGAGATGCCCGGACTATCAATTTCATAGGACAACTATCCGAACTGATGTTGGGGCAAGTAATCTATCTGAAATATCGATAACGTGGAAGTCTTGTAGTCGATGTCCACATCAATGGCATCATAATCCCCCATACCCTGATTGATCTAGGGGCTACCATTAATGTGATGACCAAGGACACTATCCTCAAGCTCAACCTTTAGGGCTCCCTGAGAAAGACCACAACAATACTGCATTTAGCAGATCGTTCCACCATGACCCCTGAGGGCATTGTCGAAGATGTAATGGTCTCCATCAATTCTTGAGAGCACCCTACTGATTTCCTGCTTCTCCAGCCAAAGGAAAAGCTCACTGGATATCCTCTCATCCTGGGAAGACCTTGGTTGGCTACTGAAGATGACTACATCATTCGTCGAGCTAGGAACATGACAATTAAGAATTGGCATATGTCCAAGTAGCTAGTCCTGTATCCTCCTCCCTAACCTCTGTTAGAACATGATTTACCTATCTGGTTGGAGGAGGAAGATGAGGATGAAGTCTATTCTACACCACTGTGTGTAGTAGAAGCTACCATGGGAGGCCCACAAACCGAGAATGATCTTCTTGAAAACTTGATTCAAAATCCACCCCCCAGTGTGTTGCCATTAGAAGAGCTGGTGGAAGAAATCCAAGCCAATCCTTTGGTTGATCTCTGTGTGGTTGATCAAACCTCTTTCTGAGTTAAGAATGTGGAATTCATCCCAGAAAGAACCTTGAATATCAACTCATCCCTATCCACCTCTTAGAAGAAAGAACTATGTAGCTTATTGAAAAACCACTTAGATGCTTTTTCCTGGAGCTATAAGGAGATGAAGGGAGTCCACCCTTCAGTTTGTACTCATCACATTTACATTAAAGAAGATTGTAAACCAGTCAAGCAGCCTCAAAGGAGGATGAATCTAGCCCTTAAGGGCATTGTCAAAGAAGAACTGCAAAAGTTGTTGGATGTAGGATTCATCTACCCTATCTTTGACAGTGAATGGGTCTCTCCTTTGGTGCTCTTGCCAAAGAAAAATGGGAAGTGGAGAATCTGTATTGATTATCGGGAATTAAATAAGGCCACCAAGAAGGACCATATTCCTCTACCTTTCATAGATCAAGTGTTAGATGGCCTGGTAGGGAAGAAGTTCTTCTCCCTTCTAGATGGGTTTAACGGGTACAACCAGATCCAAATCAGCCTGGAAGACCAAGATAAGACCATTTTCACTTGTCCTTGGGGTACCTTTGCATATCGGGTCCTTCCCTTCAGATTTTGCAGTGCCCCAACCACTTTCTAGAGAGTTGTATTGAGTATATTTGATGAACTAGTTCATGATTCAGTGGAAATATACATGGATGAATTTTCCCCTTATGGTTCTAACTTCCAGGAAGCTTTGACTAACCTGGGAAAAGTTTTAGACAAGTGCATTGAAATGAGCCTCTCCATCAGTCCTAAAAAATGCAAATTTCTTGATGACTGAAGGGACCATACTAAGTCATAAAATTTCTCAACAAGGATTACTGGTGGATCCCAACAAAATTGCCATCATCCAAAGGGTCCCACCTCCTCAAAAGGTAAGAGATGTTCGGACTTTCCTAGGCTTAGCAGGGTATTATAGGAGATTCATTAAGGATTTTAGTAGGCTATCCTCTCCATTGTTTGGTCTTTTGGGAAAAGATGTTGAGTTCATATGGACTGATAATTGTCAAGAGGCTCTGGATACCTTGAAAAGTAAACTGGTGACTACCCTAATTTTGAGAGGCCTGAACTGGGCCCTACCTTTCCACATTTATACAAATGCCTCGAACAAAGTGATAGGAGTATCCTTAGGGCAAGTTGATGAGAAGCTGCATTATGCCATATATTTTGTAAGTAAAAACTCGTCCAAGGAAAAATTAAACTACAATGTAGTAGAAAAAGAGCTCCTAGTTGTAGTTCATTCCCTAAATAAGTTCAGACACTACATCACCAGCTATGAAGCATTTGTACCCACTGATCATAATGCAATTAGGTATTTGAAGAACAAACCAAATGTAAATGCTCGTATTATTATATGGTTACTTTTATTATAGCAATTAAATTTAGCCATTGTTGATAAACCAGGTAAGGAAAATGTTGCTATTGATATTCTATCTGGACTAGATTTTCTTGCAGGAGAAGAAGGAATGGTGGATGGTCAAATGGCAGATGAACACTTATTTACTATCTTAGTTCTCTCTCTATGGTTTGATGATATAGAAAATTACTTGGTTTTAGCACAGTTTCCGCCATACCTGTCCTCAAAAGATAAAAGCAAGATTGTGAGGAAAAGCGCCCCATTCATGTGGATTGGGGGCAATCTTTTCAAACTTGGCCTAGATCAGATTTTGAGGAGATGTGTTAGGGAGGAGGAATTTTTTGACACTCTCCAAACCTATAATGATGGGCTGTGTGGGGGCCATTTTGCCGCAAAGAAGACTGCCTTAAAAATTCTACAAGCATGTTACTATTGTCCCACTCTTCATCAAGATGTCAGGATATATATCAGCCAATGTGACCAATATCAAAGGATGGGGAAACCTACTCCAAGGGATGAGATCCCCCTGAAACCTCAAGTGACATTCGAGCCATTTGAGAAGTGGGGCATGGAATTTGTGGGTCTTGTCAATCCTCCTTCAAAACATAAATCTTACATCATTGTGTGCACTGATTATCTAACAAAATGGGCAGAAAAAAAGGTGATCAAGGCAACAACAGAGGAAAAGGTAGTTGAGTTTTTGAGAGAGAATATATTCTACAAGTTTGGTTATCCAAGAGAATTAGTCATAGATCAACGGAGTCAGTTTACCTCCAATATGATTAAAGACCTGCTCACACATCACAAAATTAAGCATAGAACTTCCATCCCTTATCATCCTCAAGCAAATGGAAAGGTGGAAGTCACTAATAGAGCTTTGGAAGGGATTTTGATAAGGTAGTGAGTAGCAGCAAGAAATATTGGGCAGATCGGTTGGTTGAGGCCACTTGGGCCTATAACACCACCTGGAAAAACACCACAGGGTTCACACCTTATGAGCTAGTCTATGGGAAGAAGGTTTTGCTTTCTATAGAATTTTAATACAACACACTAAGGATGGCAGCCCAACTGGACCTAGATCTTAGCCATGCACAAAAGGAAAGGTTACTCCAGCTAAATGGATTGGATGAGCAGATATTGCAGGGATCTCTCCACTCAAAGGTAGTCCAGCTTCAAAGGAAAATATGGCATGGCAGACGCCTCAAAGAGAAACAATTCTAAGAAGGAGATTGGGTGCTTTCATATGATTGAAGATATAAAGATTTCAAGGGCAAACTGAAGACAAGATGGCTGGGACCGTACACAGTAGAAAAGTGCAATGACAATGGTTCGGTTTTTATCTGGACCATTGATGAAGAAGCCATCCTCATGCTCCTCAATGGGCATAGATTGAATATCTACAGGAAGTCCCTCTCCAAGCAAGAATTCATTGAGAATCTAATTAAAAAAGTGTTGGTAGTGGAGCAGTCTCTGCCTCCACTCCACCCACACCCTAAACAAAAAGAAACAGAAACAATAAAAGATCCCTGGGTGAAAACCTCTTGGAGGAACCTAGGGTAGGAAGTAAGGGTGAAAACCTCCTGGAGGTACCCCAACTATCTCATAAAAAAAAAGAGAGGGAGAAAAAAAAAACAGAAAAAAAGAGAAAAAATAGGAAAACTAACTTCTTTTGAATACATTGCAAATTGGAAGAGGGTCACAGGAGAAAAAAAGAACATGGTCAGGCTAAATACACCCCTGATAAATCATTCCTCAATCACCATTGTCTTTTCCCAGGCACTAGTCTCATTCATTCTGGAGATTATGCATCCTACAGGAAGCTTTGTGCATTCTATTGGAGGCTCCTATAGAATGCAGAAAGTGCTTGAAATCAAGTTCAGAAAAGAGTGAGAGGGCTAGAAATTTGTCTAGAAGGTCTATGGACCTCCCTGCCACCATTCATCATCCTAATTCTCCATTCCATCCATGCACACATGCATTTTCACTCACTTCTTTGTTCCCTGCACAGAAAACACATAAATTCAGTTTCGTTTGTTTTTTTAAGAAAATGATAAAGACTAAAACAACAGCATCCTCAACTTGTTTCTTACCTAGTGCATACCAAGATGCTTTTCCTTTTTTTCTACAGAGCCTTCCTCGGCTATCTCTCCAGTCCCTACTCAAGCATCAACTTGAAATTTTAGAGGGAGAATAAGTTACAGGAAATCCTGCAGGATTCCTGTAACAACTGATCCCCTTAAAAAAACTAGCTCTAGAAGCAGGGCCAATGTTGTATACAACACGCAAGGAGCCGTTCCTGATTAGAAAATCACCAGCATGAGGTAGCCAAATCACCAATTTAGAATCCACGATCACCAACAACAGTAACAATCCATGAACAAAGTCTGAGCATGCAAAGCGCGGTAGCAACTAATAGCTAAGTGATGAAACCTATTCCTCTGTTGCATGAATATAATTTAGAATCTGCATGAACTAATTGGATGGTTGTGATTGAATGAAATCAGTGGCCAGCTATCTGGCCACCCTCGTCTAGTTCAAACAAGCCTCGTCTAAATTCAAACAACGTTCAGTGGGTGCAGTCAGCACATGTGGTCAGTCAACTCGAGAATAAAAACTCAAAAGAGGTAGTGGTGGCAGTGGATAACAGGAATAATGGAAGTGATTGTGAGTAGACGGCATGAAAGATCATAATGGAACTAGAGTAGGGACCAACAATCCAGATGGGGATAACACACCCTTCCTACCACCTCTCCTCATCACCGCAGAACACGCCTGTAAGCTCCCATTTGCTTAAGTACGCTACAGACGTCAACTTCACCACCCTTGCTTGCATTTGCATCAATGAGTTCTCAACTGTAGCAACCTACTTACCACCTTTAAAACCTTGTAATAGCCTCCCTCTATCAGTTTCAAAACCTTGCCACCTATCGGGCTCTACAAGAGCATTATCACATTCTATAGTAGCGGAAACATAGTTTACAAGAGCCTTTCTACAGGAAGGCCAGTGAGCAGCTCTACAAAGGGAAAATTTATGATTTTTATGGCAAATTTGGGCTTGAAAAAGGTAGGCACAGAGAACCCCCTCTGCATTTCATATATCTACAAAAGGTGGTGGGATTTGAAGCGAGGAATTAAGTTGAAAAGAAAGAGAAAGTGAAAACAGATGTCTACCTGTGTGTTTTTAAATATATAAAGTCTCTCCATTTTACTCTCTGCACTAAAATTCCATCTCTTTCTCCTTCGTGATATTTTGTTGTGAAAAGAAGTGATGCAACCATAGGAAATTAAGTCTATAAAATAGTGAATTTGCATTGGGTGCTCTATTTATTTTGTGAGAAAAAAACGTTGTTTTATATACTCTCTATTTTCTCAAGATATTGTCCCCTCCAAAAATCCTGAGAAGTAAATTAAGGTTGAGAACAGGGTTTGAAAGGCAACAAAATTACAATTTTTTTTTAGAGAAAAAAGAAGAGACATGAAAAACTCTATTTGGTTCCAGAAAAAACCTCACTTGTTCCTCTATTTTCGAATTTGAAATTTGTTGTCTTCCTCCTCACCTGAGAATTTCCAACAATCATTGAACATCATGACAGGGGGTTTCATGAGGAAGGAGCCTCTGAATTCCACCAAATTGGTTTGAACACTAAGAAGTGGTAGCAATCTTTACGAGGGAAAATTGGATGCCTTTCCTTGGGAAATTTCATGGGTTTGATGATGAAGTTACAGAGGAATTTTTGTTGTCACTAAAACCCCACTCAAAAACCCATGCTACAGTCAGTTTCAGGGGTCTAACCACATAACTTACACCAGAGTTCATCAGCAGAATTACTAGTCTTCCACTAGGGCTCCCCTGGAGCAAAGAAGAAAAGCCACTAGGACAGGTTGCTAAGAAGACCTTTTTCCAGCCCGATGAACATCTTATGGAGGATAAGAATGGGATCAGAAGGACAAGTATACCTTATCCATGGGGTGAGTTCAGCTACCAGATCATGAAATATATCTCTTGTGAAGGAAGATACAATATAGTCTATCGTTATCATTTCAGATTGCTACATGAACTAAGAAATGGCATGGACCTACTTGCATCTAGAAGACTCAATCTTCCATACTTTCTCCTCCAATCATTGATAGAGTGCTGCAACAAATTGAATGCAGGAGTTGTAGACCAACTGGCTCACCATGGGCTCATTAAATTTCTAGACGAGGATGCCCTCCACACATAGACAATCGCTATAGCCTCGGAAATTTTTAGGAACATGACTAAAGAAGATGACATAAAAACTCTCACTGATGACCTTAGTTCATCTAACAGTGAAGAGGAGGAACAGAAAGAGGAATCTGAGAAGGAAATCCATAAGGAAGCACAAAATATTCAATTGGAAGAAAATAAAGAAGAAAAATAGAGGGGAGAGGAGAAACATGACACCACCATAGTTGAACCCAAAGAAGAGAAGAAAACATCATCAAAAGCAGAAAAAGGAGGAACCACAACAGAGAAAAGGAAGAGGAAAAGAGCTGAAAAGAAGAAGCCCAAGATAGCTCAGAAAAAGGTTGCCACAGAGAAGGTAGAATCTCAGTAAGCAGAGGAAAATTCAACACTAGAGACAACATAAACAAAATCAAAGACAATAGACACAAGAAAAACAACAGATGGAAAGGAGGAAGCACAACAAGAAGAAGTGTCTCCTGAGAAACTTGCAAGAGAAGCAACAACTGTTCTTGGTACACTTAGTACTCCGGCCAGCCGAAAGGGGAAAAGGAAGAGATAGCCATCCATGTACTTCAAATCTGAGAAGAGCACCAAAATCAAGATAGGGAAGCCTCAGCCACCCTCAAAGAAACCCAACATCATTGAGGATGTACCTACTGTAACGAAGGAGGGATCTACCTCCAAAATCTCCATCACTTATGAGAGAGGAAGCCCTAAAACCTCAACCTGGAAAGAAAAGATCAAATTAATGGACTTTAAAGCAGTCCTATAGGAGGTGCAGACCTCTCTACAGGAGCCATTGGCCAAGCTCAAAGAAACTAAAAAACTGGAAAGGAAAGTAGAAGAATAGACCCAGGAGGAAGGTAAGGAAAAAGAAATATCAGAGCCTGGACCTTAGCCTAACTTAGGCTCCTATTACAACCTTCTGGAAGGTGGCAAGATCATCCCACAAAAGTTTGTAGTGCCTCTTTTCTTCGAGTTGGAAAAGGAAAGAGTCAGGACCTATACATGGACGAGGATTGCAAAACAAAAGGGGTAGAAGACATTGAGCATATGGAAAACAAGTTGAGAGAGATGGGAAAAGAATTGAACATGGTCAAACGTAGAGAAAGTATGAGAAGAGCTCAATTAGAAGAAGAAAATGAAATGTTGAAGAAGCAACTGGAGAAAAGGGAAACTCAAGGAGGAAAAGAGCTGTCAATTTTAAAACAATAGGAAGAGGAAGAGGAAGCCCAGGTAGATAGTGAGGCAGCAAAAAGACAACAACCAGAAGAGGAACCCCAAACAAACAGTGAGACACTGATGAAACAAAAACAAGAAAAGGAATCACAGGAAGAACTTGAAGTATTGATTTTGAAAAGGAAACTACAGGAAAAGGAAGCCCAGTTAGCTTGCATGGCCAGCTTGGAAATGCACGCACTGCAGTGGAGACAACCAGCCAAATCATATGCATTATACCTCAAAGATCAGTGCCTCCAATTTCATATTAAGACACTAGCCTAGAGGGGCACAATACCTTTTCAGGATTATGGCGAATTTATGTGATCAGAGTTCAGCTAAGGATGAAGCAAAGCTAGCAAAATTTTACTTGCACAACATGGCACTTACTGACATGAATTTGTGGGATCCAAATGCTGCATTGGGAGACTTGAAGCTAATGGATATGGCATCTTGGATGAGCCATGAAGAGAAAAGGGTAGTGGAAATCTAGAAAATGATGGAAAAAGAGCTAAGTGAGCCCCTGATGATTAGAGCAGAACAAACAGACTCCTTAGCTCTCATATATGCCCACCAACACCTTGCAGCTAATCCCCAAGCTGTCCCAGATTATGTTGACAAGCAAGCTCAGGCTATTGCTCATTTTGAGGGTATGGAGAGATTATTTGGAGATGATTGCATCCATGCTTGCACGAGAAGATGGAATACATTACGAAATAGCCTAAGGATCAAGGAGTATCACTCCCCAAATAGGATGATGGAAGCCATTAGAAGAGTGCCCCTGTATAAGCACTCAGTGCAAAACTTGAAGGCCAACTGGATTGGCCTTAAATCCATTCCTCCACTGCTGATAGGACTGCTGGAAGGAGTCAAGGAGGAGGAAGAACAGAAATAATGGGAAGAAATGGATAGGAAAGTAGGTTTCCATGATAAAGAGGAAGACATCACATCAGAGGCTTGGGATTTTAGGGAATCTATCAGAGCCCTTAAGGATGAAGAGCTAGATTAGTTGCTTAGAGGATGAGCAACCCATTCAGCAGGGGAGTGATGATGAGCCCCAGAAATGGGTAATTATATTGGCTAATTCTGCCTCTTATTTTGACTTAATCCACTATTCTCATTAGTTTAATGCATTTTTTTGAATATATTTATGCTAATAGAGTGAATTACGTTAGTGACTTTGCCATCTAACCTAATGTGTGTTGTATGCAGATTTTTTTGGCCAATTTTGGACAAAGTCGAGGGATTTATGATTAAATGGAAGCCAAAACTCGAGAAAAATAAGGAAGAGGATTCGTAGGTGGCTGTCTCCTCCATTTATGATCCCTTTCCTCGAATCCTCCATCAGCAACTCGGAGCACAAGGGTTCAGATTGATGATTCCAAGGTGCAGCCGAGAAAGTAAAATAGGACTTTCGTTTATCTCCAGTTCGAGGAAGCTGAGTTCCTTGACTTTAGGAGGACTATTGGAGGACTCCACTTGTATAAATAAGGAGTCTTAGATCCTCAATAGGTTAGCCATTTATTACTTGATTTTCACACTTTTGTGCAGCATTGTGCTAACCTTATTTTCATGTTCCTTTTGAGAACAATTTATGTAATGTAACTGCTATTTTTGATAATGAATATGAAACAATTTCTGAGCCAGCACTGATCTCTTTTAGAGGGCTAAAGCTCTTGGGTTAGGGCCCAACCTAAGCTGCCCAACACCTCCTATTGTGTACTTATATTTTTTTTCTTCAGTTCATCAATTAATTTTTGTCGCATAGATTCATTTTATTTTGTTAGATTAGGTTGCTTTTGATGGTTAGTATAGTTGTTGTTTCAGTTGATCAAGTAGGTTATTGCAGTGATAGAATAAGATTCAAAAAGGCCAGCAATAGGCCCTGATATCCTTTCTCCTTTCCTGGGACTATGATTTGAGGTCAAGGCACTTGTGCTGCCACCAAAAACACAATTTTTGCTCTTCCAATGCAACTACTAGTGTGATAACTTGATTTGGAAAGGTTGCTAGATTAATTCAGATTTGGTTGCTTAGATCATTTTCTATTCTTTTACAATAGTTCTCTCCACATGCTTTTCTTTTCATAGTTTATTGTTCAATATTTTCTGTTTGTAGGTCAAAAATTAGGTCAAGCTAGAAAAAGTTATGTTTTCATGATATAGTTAGCTCTTTCTTTGCTTAGTTTTGATAATTAAATGTGCAGATCTCTTGCAAGTAATCTTAGCTCACCATAAATCAATATAATAGCTAGCACCAACTCACTTCTCATAGATTTCCCAGCTCATTCACAACATTTCGCCAATCTGCCCTAATTTCTTTGTTTTCTCCATAACGTTGTTTTCTTGCCATCTGAACAAATCCAACCATCATGTTCATCCCTAATCTTCTTTGACAAGTTCTAGACACCTCAACACATTCATTCAGCCTTCAGTTCCCCTTTCCTATCATTTTTCCACTTTCAAAACTCCAAAAATAGCTCTCGGCCTCCTCCTGTAGATCCTCTTGTAGATCCCCTGCAGCCTCCTGTAGAACTTCCTGTGAGTGATTTTTCGAAGTCTGATCACTATGGAAGCCTTTAGAAGGGTACTAGGGGCTTCTTAGGACCCCTCTAGACTTTCCTCCACGTATGCAACAACCAACTCCATCTTCCTTTGCCACCAAACCTCTACACAGTCATAGCGAGATGAATCACAAGCATAATAATTTTACATAAAAACACTCAAAAATACAAGAAGATGTTTTCTTCTCATTTATTTTCAGAAGTAGCTTGAATAAATGAAATTTACCTTTTGAGTAGTCAATGGAATTCATTTCATTAGTTTCCATCTCTTTTCTTGCAAAAGTAGGGTTAGTAGGTAAATTAGGGTTTACTAGGGTTTGTGTTAAATTTTAGTTTTCCTTCTCTTTCTCCAAGTAGAATAGCCTCCTTAGAGTTAGTTTTCTTTCATCATAGTTAAAAGCTTCTTCTGAGAATTCATAGAAGTTGTCTTAAGCTCCTACAAAACTTGCACCAACTGATCAAGTGACAGCGTGCAGTAAGAGCTAGTACTTGTGTATACAACATTGCCACTTCCAAGTTTCTTACGAACTACCAGGTTGATAAAAGTAAAGTAGGGAGCGCGAGGAGTTGCAGCATTATTGCTACAACACTGGTGCTCACCAAACCCAATGGATTAAATTATAAACCGATGAATTGTTAATATTATAAACCCAAAGGAATAATAAAACCAAGGGTTTAATATTATAAACCCTAGGAATTAGTAAACCCAAGGGGAAAATATGATAAACCTAATGGATAAATATAGATAAGGGAAAAATATTTTAAACCTAAGGGATCAACAAACCCAAGGGATCAACATTAAAAACTCAAGGGATTAATAAACCCAAGTGATTATTAATATTATAAACACAAGGGATTAAATTATAAACCCAAGAAATTATTAATATCGTAAAGTCAAGCGACTAATAAATGCAAGGGTTTAATATTATAAACCCAAGGGATAATATTATAAACTCAAGGGATCAACAAAGAAACAGGATCAATATTAAAAATGCAAGGGACAAATAAATACAAGGAATAAATATCTTAAATGCCAAAGTATATAAACCAAAGGGAATAATATTAAACCCAAAATATTAAAATTATATATCAAAAATATATAAGAAATAAGGTAAATACTACAAACCATAAAATAAACAGGGTTGAACATGGTCCATTTTCATATTGAGACAACCTTTGTCACAATGTGACATTCCACCATGGTTGATTTTCTTATGAATAAATATTGGTCACAATGTGATTAAATTATAAACCAAAGAAATGATCAACATTATAAACCAAAGTGACTAATAACCCAAGCTTTTAATATTATAAACACAAAGATCTAGTAAACCCAAGGGATAAATATTAAAAAATCAAGGGATTAATAAACACTAGGAATTAATATTTTTAACTCAAGGGATTATTGATATTATAATCTCAACTGATTAAATTATAAACCCAAGGAATTATTAATATTATAAACCCAAGAGACTAATAAACCCAAAGGTTTAATATTTTTTTCGTAAGCTTAGGTAGGACCCTCTCATTTTTGAGTTTTTACATGTCCGTTATTCACCCCATTTCCGAGGAGGGTAACACAAGAATCAAACCAAAGATTTCTAGTTCGGTGAGACTTCATTTCCACGGCCATTGCCACTTGAGCTACCCCATGCGGACAACCCAAGGGTTTAATATTATAAACCCTAGTAATTAGTATACTCATGTGATAAATATTATAAACCTAGGGGATAAATAATATATACCAAAGGGATAAATATAAATAAGGGATAAATGTTTTAAACCTAAGGGATCAATATTAAAAAATCAAGGGATTATTAATATTATAAACCCAAGGGCTTAATATTATACAACCTTGGATTAATAAACCAGAGGGATAAATATGATAAACCTACGAGGTAAATATTAAACCTAAGTGATAAATATACATAAAGGATACATACTTTAAACCTAAGGGAACAACAAATCCAATGGATCAATATTAAAAATTGAGGGGATTAATAAACCGAAGGGATTGTTAATATTATAAACCCAATGGATTAAATTATAAACTCAAGAAAATATTAATATCCTAAACCCACACAACTAATAAACCCAAGTGTTTAATATTATCAACCCTACGAATTAGTAAACATGTTTGTTTCACCATTTATAATATTTATCTAAGGGTTTATATACTTAGGGTTATAATATTAAGCCCTCAACTTATTATTTTTCCCTTGGGTTTATAAGCCTTTGCTTTTTTATTATTGACCCCTTGGGTTTAAAATATCTACCTGTTGGCTTTATTGTTCTAAGGGCTCATATTTGTAGGGTATAAAATTATTCATAGGGTTTATAATATTAAAAAATAAAAGGGATAAATATTATAAACCTAAGGGACTAATAAACCGAAGGGTTTAATATTATAAACCCATAGATTTAGTAAACCCAAGGTATAAATATTATAAGGCTAAATGATAAATGTTATAAATCCAAAGGATAAACCTAGTGGATAAATAATATAAACCTAAGGGATAAATATACATAAGGGATAAACATTTTAAACCTAAGGGATCAATATTAATAAATTAAGGTATTAATAAACCTGAGGATTCAATGTCAGGATTCTTGTCACACTACGACATTGGATATAGTTTTGTACCATTCCAATGTAAAAATATTAAAAGCTAATATTATACCAAATATTATAAAACCCAACTTTATAAACCACCAAGATTAATATTATAATATCTAAGATTATTGTTTGAACGTCCATGATAAATATTATATACCATAAGATTAATATCGTAAACATCGTTTACAATATTATAAACCTTTGCATGAGTGTTATAAATCCTAAGATTATAAAACAAAATATTAAACCAATATTATTAACTCCAACATTAAAAGCCCAACATTTCAAACCTTAGACTAAACGCCATATTATAAACCTAATAGTGAAAACCCAAACCTTATAATCCCAATATTAAACACTAAGATTATAAACCCAATATTAAATGCACTATTATAAACTTCATTGTTATAAACCGAAAATTAAAAACCCTAATATTAAACCCCATTTTTTTTATTGTCGCATTACGATCTTCAAAAAAATTGCAATGTAATGTAACATTTCAATAATCATTGCGAGATTATAAAAACAATATTATAAATCCCAATATTAAACTTAATCTAAGGTATAATATTATATATCCAATGTATTAATAAATCCAAGGGATTAATATTATAACCCTCGCGATTAATACTATAAACCCAAGGGATTATTAATGTTATAAAACCATGGGATTTGTACTATAAACCAATGGTAGTATTAATATTATTAACCAAATATATTATTAATATTACTCTATTAATAGTAATATTGTTATCATCAAATATTTTTTAATCTTAAGAGTGGATGACCAAAGATGACTTTAGCTAACTAAAGTTGGCAATGCTTGAATTTGATTATCGCACTTTTAGTTTATGTCTCTCTCTAAACTCTTTTTCCATAGATTAAAGGGGAACTCTCGTCAATAGTCATCGTATATTATCCATTGCCTTGAATTCATGGATACTTTTTTCAATTACATTCAACAATTTCTATCTCTCCTCGACATTATCCAAATATAGGTTTATTGAGAATGTATGAATTTGGTAGACTATGGTTGATCATTGTTGATTAGAGTTTACCATGGTTTATTATAGTTTCACACGGTTAACCGTCAATGACTATGGTTGAGAAAGGTTGTGCACCATTGAGCATTGGTGAGAATGAGTGACAATAATTGACTCTCTTGGCAATGTTTAACCATATTTAATTAAAAATATTATATTGTAAGTATTATTAATTATTAATATTAATCTTAGCAGCCTTTATATTAACAACATTAATGATAATATCATTAGTAATTTTAATCATTTAAGAAAATTCTTTTGGTAGAAATTACATAAGAGAAATTTTTGGCTGAAGTGTTTCTACCGAAAGAATTTTCTTAATTTATTATGGATCACATAACCCTGAATACAAAAATTTTAATCATATTATTAGAGAATAAATGTTTTAAATTTTTATTTTCATGATAATTTTATTATTAATTATTAGAAAGTAGATATTTTTTTTTTTTTTAAATATTAATGTTACTATTTTTTTTTTTGAACAATCTTAATATGATTAATCATATTAATATTATAATGTAAATGCTATTATCTTAATATTAAATGTTAAAAATTTTAAAACTTTATTAAGATTGTGAATACTACAGATATTATTTATTTATTTATTTATTTTTATTTTTTTTTTCCAGCTGGTTCACGGACCCTGGTTAGTTGATCCGCTACTCCAGGTTCGAGAAATCTGGGTGGACCCCACCCGAAGGGGGTCCACCCCTCGGTCACCACAGACCTAACCCCAAGAGCTTTCAGGTTTCGACCCTGTGACCTCCCATTGGCGAGGCCCCGACTTGACCGATTGAGCTAACCCTTGGGGCTACTACAGATATTATTTTTTAAACATTATTAATATAGTATTTAATGATATTATTAGTAATATTATTTTTAATATTAATTTCAATTTTTATTTATATGGATATTTATTAATATTAATATTACATAGTAATTAATATTGTTGATATTAATAATATTTATTTTATTAAACTAAATTTAGTATAAATTTTAATTTTTTAAATCTAACTTGAAATTTACTATAAACTTAATATTGTAATAATGTAAACATTAAACCTAATTTAAATTTTAATGTTAGCTCTCTAACTTGTTGTCCAAAGAATTATTAATATTATAAACCTAGGAATTATTATACTCAAGGGATAAATATTATAAACTTAAGGGATACATAATATAAACCCAATGGATAAATATACCTAAGGGATAAATATTTTAAACGTAAGGGATCGATATTAAAAACTCAAGAGATTATTAATATTATAAACCTAAGGGATTAAATTCTAAACCCAAGAGTTTAATATTACAAACGCTTGGAATTAGTAAATCAAAGGGATAAATATGATAAACCTAAGGGATAAATGTTATAAACCTAAGCGATAGATAAACTTAAAGGATAAATATTTTAAACCTAGGGAATCAACAAACCCAATGGATCAATGTTAAAAATTGAAGGAATTAATAAACTCAAGGGATTGTTAATATTATAAACACAAGAAATTATTAATATTATGAACCCACGCGACTAATAAACCCAAGGTTTAATATTATAAACCCTAAGAATTAGTCAACATATTTGTTTCACGATTTATAGTTTTATCTAAGGGGTTAAATACCTAAGTTTATAATATTAATCCCTTGGGTTAATATTATTCCCTTGGGTTTATAAGCCGTTGATTTTTTAGTATTGATCCCTTATGTTTATTATTTCCTTGTGTTAATAATATTAAAAAACTAAGGGATAAATAATATAAACCTAAGGGATCAATATTAATAATTGAGGGGATTAATAAAGCTAAGGATTTAATGTTGCAATATGACATTGAATAAACTGTAATGTAATGTATTATTGTGGCAATGATTGTCATATTTCTTGTTGCATTGAGACAATTCTTGTCACACTGCGACGTTGGTTATGACTTTGTACTGTTCCAATGTAAAAATATTAAACCAAATATTATAAACCTTCACATTGTAAAACCCAACATTATAAACCCCGAGATGAATATTATAATTTCTAAGATTATTATTTGAACGCACATGATAAATATTATAAACCATGAGGTTAATATTGTAAATAGCAACATTAATATTATAAACTATAAGATTATAAAACAAAATATTAAACGCTAGTATTAAACAAAATATTATTAACTCCAATTTTAAAAGGCCAACATTTCAAACATTAGCCTAAACACCATATTATAAACCTAATAGTGAAAACTCAAATCTTATAATCCCAATATGAAACCCTAATATTATAAATCCAATATTAAACACATTATCATAAACCTCAATGTTATAAACAAAAACCTAAAAACCGTAATATTAAACCTCATTTTTTTTAATGTCGCCTTGTGATATCAAAAAATTGCAATGTAATGTAGCATTTCAATAATCATTGTGAAATTATAAAATGAATATTATAAATACCAATATTATAAATCCAACATTTCAAACCTTGATACTAAACACAATATTATAAACCCAATATTAAACTTAATCTAAGGTATAAATATTATATATCCAAGGTATTAATAAATCCAAGGGATTAATAATACCAAGGAATTAAAATTTTAAACCCAAAAGATAAATATTATAACCCTTGGGATGAATACTATAAATGCAAAGGATTATTAATGTTATAAACCCACGGGATTAATACTATAAACCAAAGGGATTATTAATATTATTAATCAAAGATATTATTAATATTACTTTATTAATAGTATTATTGTTATTATCAAATATTTTGTAATCTTAAAAGTGACCGACCAAAGATGACTTTTGCTAAGTAAAGTTGGAAATGCTTGAATTTGATTATGGCACTTTTAGTTTGTGGCCCTATTTAAACTATTCTTCCATACAGTAATGAGAACTCTTCAATAATCATTGTATATTAGCCATTGCATTCACTTCATGGATATATTTTTCAATTACATTCAACTACTGCTATCTCTCCTCCACATTATCCAAATATAGGTTTCTTGAGAATGTCTGAATTTAGTAGACTATGGTTGATCACGGTTGATCATGGTTGACCATATTTTGTTATAGTTTAACAAGGTTAACCATGGATGACTATGGCTAAAGAAGGTTGCGCACCATTGAGCATTAGTGAGAATGAGTGACAATGGTTCACTGTGTTGGCAATCTTTAACCATATTTAATTAAAATGATTAGAATGTGAATATTGTTAATTATTAGTATTAATCTTAAGAGTCTTTATATTAACAAAATTAATGATAATATCATTAATAATTCTAATCATAGTGTTAGAGTGAATAAAAGTTTAATTTTTTTTATTATTAATAATTATATTAACAATAATAAAATTAAAAACAATTTATTAAAAGATTATAATAAAAACTTTAAATATTGTTAATAATTATTATAAATAAAAATTAAGATCAAGATCAAGAAACAAAATAATTAATAGCCGATCTTCATCTCCTTAAATCAAATTATCTTATAACTATTTATCCTCTCACTAAGCTCTTCTTCTATCAACATTCAAAATTGTCTTGATGATGGATCCCTCTTAGGATCTGAAACATTGACAAATATGGTTATTAATGTGGATACTCTGAAACTTAACTCAAAATAAAAGAATCACAAATTCCTAAAATCGAGGAATAATTATATTGTTAATTATTATACGATCAACATTACGATTTTTATTTATCTCTATTAATGTTAATACCTTTTTAATTTTTTAACAATCTTATTATGATTAATCATATTAATATTATAAAATAAATGCAATTATCCTAATAATATTAAATGCTAAAAATTTTAAAATTTGATTATTAATACTACATATATTATTTTTTAAATATTATTAATATTGTATTTAATGATATTATTAGTAATATTATTTTTAATATTAATTTCATTTATTTATTTATTTTTTAGATGGATATTTATTAATACTTAATATTGTTGTTTTTAATAATATTTATTATTAATATTATTATATTAAATTTAATTTAATATAGATTTTAACATTATTTTTAAATCTAACTTGAACTTTACTATAAACTTGTAATAATATAAACATTAAACCTAATATAAATTTTAGCGTTAGCTCCATAACTTCTTGTTTTGGATAGATAAAACTATTATATTAATTAGAGTTTATAATATATTATATTAATTAGAGTTTAATATTATAATGGAAAACGTAACTATGTAAATATTAAAATTAAGTATTACTAATCACTAATATTAACTTTAATTGTCTTTATATTAAAAATATTAATGATAATACTTTTAATTATATTGTTAGAGAATAAGAGTTTTAAATTTTTATTTTTATTAATAATTATATGGTGAATTATTAGAAATTAAATTTTATTATTTGTATTTGTATTTATGAATAATGTTATTTTCTTAACAATTTTAATATTATTGTAAATGTTATTATCTTAATAATATTAAATGTTAAATTTTTTTTATTAAGATCATTAATATTGTAAATATTAGATATCATTTTGGGATTTAATTGGGTTAAGTAAGTCATTCATCTAATTCTATGAGAGGTAGTCTTAATTGACTAATTTCTCATGAGTTTTGAATAGTCAACTTAGCACTCATTGCATTTGGTGATGCTCACAAGGGTGAAGACATGGGATTGAAACTAGTGAAATGAAACACATAGCGTCAATCATCACTTCTGGGGCTTGCACCTCGTAACGAGGACTTCCGAGGAGGTCACCCATCCCAGATCACCTCTCACTCAAGCGTGCTTAACTGTGGATTTTCTCCAATAATCAAGCCCACTTAGCTTGCTAACCCATGTGCAAAACCTTAGCAAGTATTTTGCCTCATGAACCATTCCAGTAGAGTTCCCTTCACTCTTTTTGAATTAAGTATTGGGGGTTTCACAGTGCTTTATATTAGATGTCATTTTGGGATTCAACTGCATTAAGTAAGTCACTCATATATGACCATTTCCATGAGAGATAGTCGTAATTGACTAATTTCTCATGATTTTTCAATAGTCCACTTACCACTCATTGCATTGGGTGATGCTCACAATGGTGAAGAAATGACATTGAAACTAGTGAAATGAATCACATAGCATCAATCAAAACTTCCAGGGCTTGCACCCGCTAACCAGGCCTTCACCGAAAGGTCACCTATCCTTGATCGCCTCTGGCTCAAGCGTGCTTAACTGTGGAGTTTTCGCCACAATCAAACCCACTTAGCTTGTTACCCCATTCGCAAAACCTTAGCAAGTATTGTGCCTCATGAGCCATTCAAGTAGAGTTCTCTTCACTCTTTTTGAACTAAGTATTCAAGTATTCACAGTGCATCACCCAATGCAATGAGTGCTAAGTGGAATATCCAAAAAAGCATGATAAATTAGCGAGTTATGTCTACCTCTCTTGGAAATGGTCATAGATGAATGACTCACTTAATGTAGTTGAATCCCAAAATGATATCTAATATAATGCACTGCGAAAACCATAACACTTAATTGAAAAATAGTGAAGGGAAATCTACTTGAATGGTTCATGAGGCACACTACTTGCTAAGATTTTTCAAATTGAGTAGCAAGCTAAATGGGCTTGATTGTGGGGAAAACTCCAGAGTTAAACGTGCTTGAGCCAAAGGCGATCTAGGATGGGTGACCTCCCAGGAAGTCCTGGTTACTGGGTACAAGCCCGAGAACTGATGATTGGCGCTATGTGATTCATTTCACTAATTTCAATCCCATTTCTTCACCCCTATGAGCATGACCCGATGCAATGAGTGCTAAGTGGAATATTATAAAATCATGAGAAATTAGTCAGTTACGACTACCTCTCATGGAAATGGTCATGGATGAATGACTTACATAACATAGTTGAATCCAAAAATGATATCTAATACAATGCACTGTGAAAATATCAATACTTCATTCAAAAAGAGTGAAGGGAACTCTACTTCAATGGTTCATGAGGGACAATACCTGCTAAGGTTTTTCAAATGGGGTAGCAAGCTAAGTGGGCTTGATTGTGGGAAAAAATCCACAGTTAAGCACGCTGGAGCCACAGGCGATCTAGGATGGGTGACCTCCTAGGAAGTCCTGGTTATCGAGTGCAAGCGCCAAAAGTGATGATTGACGCTATGTGATTCATTCCACTAGCTTCAATCCCATTTCTTCACCTGTGTGAGCATCTTCACCCTTGTAAGCATCACCTGATGCAATGAGTGCTTAGTAGATTATTCAAAAATCATGAGAAATTAGTCAGTTACGACTACCTCTCAAGGAAATGGTCATAGATGAATGACTTACATAACACAGTTGAATCCCAAAATGATATCTAATATAATTCACTATCAAAACTGCAATACTTAATTAAAAAAGAGTGAAGGGAACTCTACTTGAACGGTTCATGAGGCACAATATTGCATAACGTTTTGAAAATGGGGTAGCAAGCTAAGTGGGCTTGATTGTTTGTAAAAATCGACAGTTAAGCGTGCTTGAGCTAGAGGCAATCTAGGATGGGTGACCTATCGGGAAGTCCTGATTACCAAGTGCAAGCTCGAGAAGTGATGATTGATGCTATGTGATTCATTTCACTAGTTTCAATCCCATTTATTCACCCATAAGAGCATCACCCGATGCAATGAGTGCTAAGTGGCTATTCAAAAGTCATGAGAAATTACTGAATTACAACTACCTCTCATGGAAATGGTCATAGATGAATGACTTATTTAATGTCGTTGTATCCCAAAATGATATCTAATATAATGCACTGCAAAAACCGCAATACTTAATTCAAAAAGCGTGATGGGAACTATACTTGAATGGTTCATGAGGTACACTACTTGTTAAAGTTTTGCAAATGGGGTAGCAAGCTAAGTGGGCTTGATTGTGGGAAAAAATCCACAGTTAAGCGCACTTGAGCCAAAGGAAATCTCAGATGGGTGACCTCGGGGGAAGTCTTTGTTACTAGGCCCAAGTGTCAGAAGTGATGATTGATGCTATATGATTCATTTAACTAGTTTCAATCCCATTTCTTCACCCCTATGAGCATCACCCGATGCAATGAGTGTTAAATGAATGACTTACTTAATGTAGTTGAATCAAAAAATGATCTAATATAATGCACTGCAAAAACCCCAGTACTTAGTTCAAAATGCGTGAAGGGAACTCTACTTGAATGGTTCATGAGGAAAAATACTTTCTAAGGTTTTGCAAATGGGGTAGCGAGCTAAGTGGGATTGATTGTGAGGAAAACTTCATAGTTAAGCGCGCTTGAGCTAGAGGCGATCTGTGATGGGTGACCTCCCTATCGGGTGGAAGTGTCAGAAGTAATGATTGACTCTATGTGAATCATTTAACTAGTTTCAATCCCATTTCTTCACCCATGTGAGCATCACCCGATGCAATGAGTGCTAAGTGGACTATTCAAAAATCATGAGAAATTAGTCAATTACGGCTACGTCTCATGGAAATGATAATAGATGAATAACTTACTTAATGAAGTTGAATCCCAAAATGATATCTAATATAATGCACTTTGAAAATTCAAATACTTAATTATAAATATTATTAATATTATATTAGTAATATTGCTTTTAATATTAATTTTTATTTTTATTATTTAATAATAATAATAATAATAATATTAAATTTAATATAAATTTTAATATTATTTTTAAGTCCTAACATAAAATTTACTATAATCCCACTATTGTAACAATACAAACATTCAATTATGGTACAAATATAAACAATAAACCTAATTAAAGCTCAATATTATAATATATGAGAAATTTTTATGATTCTCCATATATTTGCGCCTTTGTCTACCTCTACGAAAGGACATATGTTATGCACGGTATAGCGGAAAAATACTATAATGAAGAGTCAACAATGTAGTTTGGAATTTTTAGATATATAAATGGGAGAGAAATAAATAAAGCATTTACTAAACTTATCTATCTGTAGTATTAGCATTTAAAATAGATTATATTTAATGTTTCTATTGAAATCTATTTCCCACAAAAATTACAATCCCTCATCATGCATTAAAGTATTAGTAATTATAATTCAGATTAAAGATAGTTAATTTTTTCTAATCAGATATAAATTCAGAATTATCATAATACAATATAATATAGTGAGTAGATGTTTGTTTGAATAAAATAATTCATTTTTTTTTTCAAAACTTATAATTTAATTACTAAAATTATTTTTTTTAATAATTTATATTATTTTTTTAAATAATTTATTAAAAAATTATAAATTTGGTTTTAAAATAATATAAAATTTCTCCTACAAAATCTTAAATTATGTTCATTGGTATAAAATCAAACATATAAGAAAATCAAATTAAACAACAATTTTTCTGCTAATTTCACAAAAAATAAACAAACAACTTAAAATAATAAAAAAAAAATTATATAATAATTGTTTTCAAAATAAAACATAAATAGATCCCTCGACATGTTCAACAATAAGAGATTACAGGGAAAAAAAATAAAAATTCAACCATATTTGCTACCACAAAACCTAGAGAAAGGCTTCAACTACTGCTTCATCTACTACTTTTTAAACCATCTACTGTTTTTTAAACCATACTATATTATTCCTCCTATTCTTATACAAATTATTGCATTGAATGATAGAATTGAAAATTACTTTGATGTTTCTTGTTGTTACACTCAGAATATAGCTAGTTTAAAATAATTAAAGTGACCAAACAATACTTATTTAAAATAGGAAATAAACAATATCATTTGAAGAAACAAATTTAAGTATATGTTTCCTATGTCTCAAATCATTGAGCATCCCTCAAGGTATTCATATATTCCAAAGTCCCCAAGTTGAATTATGGTCTAGAAAATGCAAAGCTTCACCAAAAATTTCAACACTCTTCTCTGCCAAATGAAGATGCAAATGAAGAGGAAGATTCTTGTTCAATGTTTTTTTTTCCTCTACATATCTTTACCATTTGTCCATTTACAGTGCAAGGTTCAGTTGTGGGTGGTTCTATCCAAATTGAAGAGTTGATCTTGCATAAATCGCCTAAACGTTTTAACTACAACCAAGCAATCAACATTTCAAAATTTATTGGGGCAAACCATAATATTTTGTGGGGTTTCCAAAATTTATTGGGGGAAAACCATAAGGTTCAGGATATGAGGTTAAAGATTGGTGAAAAACATGTAATTTATATACAAAAAAAATAAAGATCAAATTTTGGAAAATTTATATTCAATTCATTTGTAAAATATCTGCATAATTAAATATCAAAAGTAAAGGAGAATTGATTATGACAACCCCTTTTATTTCTGCAAAACCTAAAGAAAGGTTGATAGTTTAGTTTCAACATTATTATTTTAGCCCTAGACTACTAATATCCTGCACACAGTTGTGGAAGGTTATTACTCACAAGATTTCTAATGATAATTCTGCCATTTATACTTCTAGGCTGTGATAAAATGACTTCGTTTTAAAGAAAAAGAATGAACCATAGAATCTGTGGAATGCTTCCATGATAAGGGGAGTCCCATACACCATTATGTTTATGTGTGGTCAAATAACCATGGCTTCGTGTGGGATTCATGATCACTCACTTGTTAGGGATTCAAAAAGTGCTACTTCCTACCTAGTTGTTCAAGGTGTTTATTTGGAATATAATATAGTAAACTTTTAACCATTTATAATTTCCACAATGAACATTGAATTAAAATGCATATTACTTCAGAATATAATATAATAAGCTCTTTATAGTTTATATTTTCCATAATTTACACTCAATTGAACTACAATATTCTTAAGTAATCCAAATAAATAACTTCAAAATTTATATGGGCTCTATTAGAATTTCTTTTACAGAAATTTGATGAGTTTTTCTAATTATGGATACTTCAATTCACTGCAATCAAACTAACTCCCTTACAAACATCCTATCCCACATAATCTAATTAACTCTCTTACAGACATCATATCCCACACAATCTTTTGGTCATATCATGTCAAATATTAGAATGCATAACTTCTTAATTCTGGATCGAAATCGTTCAGTTCACATATGACTCCAACAAATATATGGTGAAAATTACAAGATACTGCCCATAAATATAAATTTCGAATTTCCATGATGATGATGATGATGATGATGATGGTTAACATCCACTCAGACCAAATTGGTCTATCGGACCTACAATTTTCTTAATTTTTACTTGTCTGGCTCCTCGTCTTTCTTGGCGAGATTGGTGTTGTAGCTTTCTTTCTTTTCTCTACGGTCTTCCAACTTCCTTTGTCTTGCATCTCCTTCATCTCTTCTTGTTCTTGGGACATTGGTGTCTTAGCTTCGCGATCTATTGTGTTCGTTCTTTTGAAAATAGTCGGAGAAGAAGTTTGGTTTAGGAGATCTGCTTTGCTGTTAAATGAAGATTTATTTTCTGCGGTATTCAAATCCTCATAACTGTTGATTTGTTGGGGCGGGCTTTCTCCTTGCTTGTTTTGAGAGTTGCTTCCTTCTTCCTTGATTTCTTGTGACTCATTTTCTCTAGAATATTCTTCTTCTTTGATGACAGTGTAGTGTTCTTTTTGTGCTCCTTCCCACCATGTAGATCTGTGGTGGTTTTTTCTAGCAAAATTTTTCTCAGAGGCTTTTGGGCAATTTTTGGCTAGATGCCCAGTCTCAAAGCATGATCGACATCTGAAGAGGACACTTTCATAATCAAGCTTCTGGTTCCACACATAGTCTTTACTTGTTAGGTTTATTTCAGCTGGGAATCCGGCGCTGAAATCCATTTCCACACAGATGCATGCATAGGTGGTTCTGGCATATTCCTCTGTTTCTGGGCACCTGCAGTAAAATTTCCCAATTGCATTTCCGATGGCTTTTAGCGAGGAGAGATTCCAGAGATGCAAGGGTAGGCTTGGCAATCTCACCCAAACTGGTGCTGAGGTTATCACTGCTGTAGAGGGATCGAATGATGGGTTCCATGGCTTCATGAATAGGCCTGATTTTTCCCAAAACCAAGGGCCGGAGTCTAGAATACATTGTCTGCTTTCAGGATTTTCAAAATCTACTATAAAGAAACCTCTAGCACAGGGGTAGATATTAATTTCATCAGAAATGATAGGCTTCCATACCTCCGAGATCCAATTGTGGAGTGCTATCAGCCGCGGCCAAAAGCCATTGAACCGGCAAATTAGGGCACTTTCGGAGAACTTCAAAGCTTCATCGAGTGAGTCCTGGACCACTTGGATAGTGGGAGCTGGGGCTTCACTCACGATATGGGCAGGAGATTTCCCTTCAGAGGCGGATGAGCCACCAGTTATTTTTGCGAAGCTCGGAGCCATATTTTACTTGCTCGTAGAATGCAGCCGCAGAAGAGGGGAACCGAGACTTCTGAGATCCACAGAAGATAGATCCACCATCGAAGAAAGGTGGATCCACAGAAGAGAGATCCACCACCGAAGAAAGGTAGATCCGCAGAAGATAGATCCGCAGAAGAGAGATAATAAACACCGGTAGATCCGCAGAAGAGAGATCCACCACCGAAGAAAGGTAGATCCGCAGAAGATAGATCAGCAGAAGAGAGATAGAGCCGCAGATCTATACGAGGAGAACCGCAGAAGAGGAGAATCGCAGAAGATAGCTCCGCAGAAGAGAGATAATAAACACCGGTAGATCCGCAGAAGAGAGATCCCCCACCGAAGAAAGGTAGATCCGCAGAAGATAGATCCGCAGAAGAGAGACCCCCCACCGAAGATAGATCCCCATATAGACCATAAAAGTTGAATTTTTGAACCCGTTTCATATAGAGCATAAAATTTAAATTTTCGAAAGAGTTTCATATAGAACATAAAATATGAATTTTCAGACCAATTGCATAGATTACAGTGCGAAAAATGACAACGCACAACTTTCTCATGACAGTGTAAACCATAAGCGAAGGTCGTCGATTAAACATGTTAAAATGCAAATGCACAGAAAAAAAAAATATAGCACAATCCCAAAAATGTAGCCGAAGAGGCCTTCATATTTCAAGAATTCATATTCATTTCACTTATAGAAAATATGCACAATTAAACATCAAAAACTAACGACTAAAGGTGAATTGATTATGACAACCCCATTTATTTCTCCAAAACATAAATAAAGGTTTATAGTTTAGTTCCAACATTATTAGTTTAGCTCTAGCACTGCTACTACCCTGCACATAGATAAAGAAGGTTATTTTGCACACAGATAAAGAATGTTATTTTTCACAAGCTTTTCAATGATAATTCAACCACTTATACTTTTAGGCTGTGATGAAATTGCTTCTTTTCAAAGAAAAGGAATGAACGATATAATTCGTGGAAAGCTTTCATGAGAAGGGAAGTCACATATACCATTATGTTTCTCTGTGATCGAATCACCATGGGGTTTTGTATGATTCATGCTCACCGACTTGTTAGGGATTCAAAAATTGTTGCTTCCTATCTAGTTGTTCCACATGTTTATTTGGAATATAATATAGTAAACTTTTGAGAATTTATAATTTCCAAAATGCACATTAAATTAAAATTCATATTACTTTATAATATAGCATAATAATCTTTTTATCATTCATATTTTTAATAATTCGCACTCAATTAAACTACAACAAACGTAATTAATCCAAATAAATAACTTCAAAATTTTTATGGGCTATATTGGAAATTCTTTTACAAAACTTTGATGTGTTTTTCTAATTACAAATACTTCAATTCACTACAGTCGAATTAACTCCCTTACAGATATCGTATCCCACTTAATCTAATTAACTCCTTTACAAACATCATATACCACACAATGTTATATTCATATCATGTCCAATATCGTAACAAATAGCTTCTCAATTCTGAATTGAAAGATAAAATGTGAACAGAATTGAAAAGAAAGAGATGTAGCTCTCAGGTGTGGCCTGCACCTGGAGTCTACACTCACAAAACTTGAGAGATCACTCTCGTCCACTCTATTCTTCAATCAATCAAAGATTACATCATTAAATACAATACTAGGAAATAGGAAGTTGCACCCAAACCCCATAACTATAGGAACTAATCCTAAACTAGGGAGAAAGTTAGAACAACGTAACTATTTTCTCCATTAATATCAAAATAATATTAATTATTCTCAACTCCCCCCCTTTAATGGAGAAAGGGCTCTCCTGGACTCCTAGAATCTTTCTAAACAATTCAAATTTCACTCGTGCAAGAGGCTTTGTAAAAATATCTGCCACATTGTCACAAGTTTTACAATATTCAACATCAATTTCTTTTGACTGTATTTTCTCTCTAACAAAATGGAACTGAGTGTCTATATGTTTGGTGTTTTTGTGAAACACTGGATTGTATGCTAATTTGATGGTGCTCTGGTTGTCGCTTTTGATAGAAGTGGGTTGCTTATGTTCTTTCCCTGCATCTCTGAGAAGTCTCCTCAACCAGATCGCTTCACATGTTGCTGCAAACAATGCTTGATACTCAGCTTCACATGACGACAAAGCTACAGTACTCTGTTTCTTGCTGCTCCATGCTATAACCCCGGAAGCTATGTTGAATGCATAACCTGTGATGGACCTCTGATCATCCAGGTTACCTGCCCAGTCTGAGTCTGAAAAACCTTCTAGAGTAACATTAGATACATCAGTGTATAAAATACCAAAATGAACAGTACCACAAAGATACCTCAACACACTTTTTGCTGCTATCCAGTGACTTTCACGCGGTTTCGACATGAATTGGCTCAATACATTAACTGAGTATGCCAAGTCAGGTCTGGTTGTTGTAAGATATATCAAGCTGCCAACCAGTTGTCTGTACATTGTGGCATCTACCTCCTTAGTGCCATCGTCACTGCTCAATTTCAGATTTTGCTGCAAAGGTGTCGCTGCTGATCTACATCGATCCATCCTAAACTTTTCCAATAGATTTCTAGCATACTTCCCTTGGGTAAGAAAAGTTTGCCCAGTATCTCTAAATACTTCTAATCCCAGACAATAGTTAAGGCTTCCGAGATTTTTCATTTCAAAGACTTGTGCCATGAGCCTTTTGATTCCTCTGATTAATTCATCTGCATTCACTGTTAAAATCATATCATCCACATATAGAGAAATCAAAATAATCTGCCCCTCATCATTGTACTTGGTATACAAATTTGGGTCATTTAAACTTCTATGGAAACCATGCTCTATAAAGAAAGAATCAACCTTTTCATACCAAGACCTGGGAGCTTGCTTTAAACCATATAAAGCCTTTTTCAACCTACAAACAAGTTGTTCCTGCCCCCGCTTTACATATCCTTCTGGCTGTACTAAGTAAATTTCCTCTTTTAAATCACCATTTAAAAATGCAGATTTAACATCAAGCTGGTGTAATTCCCAATTACATTTAGTAGCTAAAGCAACAAGCATTATGATTGTATTTAGCTTTGCTATAGGTGCAAAAGTATCATCAAAATCAATACCTTCCTGCTGTTACACTAAAATTTGTCACCATGACTATTTGCAGTTAGTATGGCTCCATCAACTGTCATATTATCCTCCTTGGCAAGTCTCATACCTCTGCTCTCCATGTCAAACTCCAAGAAAGAGAGAAAGTCTTTAAAAATCTATATATCTCTAGGTACGCAGTTTCTCTTAGCTTTACCTGCGTGTACGCACTCCAAGTTCACAATACCTGCGTACATGTACGCTCTGTCTGTAAAGGGAAGGGTGCGTACTCCTGTAAAGGTCAAAAGGCGCAAGTTTCACTCCAAAAACGTTACTTGTGGTCATTTCTAGAGCATTCTAGAAGCTTGTTTGACATGTATGGAGCGCCTCCAGATGGTTCATGTATCCCTATCAAAGAGGAACTTATCCCATCAAGAGGGGAGCTATCCCATCCAAAGAGGGGCTTATCCCATTGATGGTGGACCTGAATAATTTCCTCTAGAGCACTATAAATATAGGCATTGGGCCAGAGGGAGGGGAGGTTGAAAGCTGAACATTCCTAAGGGTAGATGCTGCTGGAATTAGGACTCCCTTATAGAGCTTGAGAGGAGAGATTCCCATCCTTTCCTAGCCTTATTTGGAAGTGGGTGACAGGGAAAATTTTAAGAACCCCCCCTAAATTTATAAATATAATGAATGGGCGAATCTCCATGGTATATAAGAAAAATGGAAGGCGATTTTATCAATAATATAATATGTATATATAATTTTTTGGCGAATCTCTCACCAGGCATGGCGAATATTTTACTCAATTATAAAATCTTGTAAGATCTTGGCGAGTCTTTCACTAAATAATAAAACTTTGTAAAGTCCTAGTGAATCTTAGCATAGGCTACATGCTGGTTTAATTCCCCCATTTAAATAGGCTACATTCCAAGTGAATACCATGGGTCAATACCATGTGCCATTTTTATTTTTATTAATTCTAATATTAGGGTTAATAATGGTTTTTTGCATGGTATTAATAACAATCTAGTCCATGGTATTTGTCCCATAGTATTTTGGCCATATGTTTCACCTAAATATAACCCATTTTTTTAGTGTTCATAAATATAAGGTGACTTATGGAGTAAATATAAAAAAATGTTTTATTTGTTTACCATACCTCTCGTTTATTTATATTTTTATTAATTTACCATACCTCTTTTACAAATATGGTATTTGGCCCATAGGATTCACTTAAATAAAACCTCTTTCTTGAGCCTTCATAAATAGAACGAGGGTTATGGATTAAATATAAAAGGAGGTTTTATTTATTTACGATACGTGTAGTTTATTTATATTTTTATTTATTTTCTGTACCTTTTGAGTAAGTATAAAAAGACGTTTTATTTATTTACCATACCTCCACTTTACTTATATTTTTATTTTTTTACACCCTTACATGTATATAAGGTGACTTATGGAGTAAATATAAAAAATGTTTTATTTATTTACCATACCTCTCATTTATTTATATTTTTATTAATTTACCATACCTCTTCTATAAATATGGTATTTGGCTCATAGGATTCACTTAAATAAAAACTATTCTTGAAAATGGGCGAATGGATTCACTTAAATAAAACCTATTCTTGAAAATGGGCGAATGGAAGGTTGTAAGTCCTAATTTCAAGGGCTAAATTTACCTTTTTTACCCTCTCCCTTAAAATAAGGTGGGCTATTTTAGGTGATTTGTAAAAATGTACTATGATACAAAATATTCGCCCACTAAAAATTTGGAACCCCTTAATTTCACCAAAGGGCGAACATTCGCCCCTAAAATTATCCTTGGTGGGTGAGTTTATCAAAGTAAAGGAAAACTCTTGCTGGACCCTAGGAGGGACCTGCACAACGCCAAGGCTCAGGTTGTAATGGTTTCTTTTGTTTCCACCTAATACAAATAAACTCATTTTTCTCAACAGATTGTTATCCATGATTTGTTTCATATACTCCTTGGTCTGTATGATGGATATGTGTTATTTTATAAGTTTATCAGGTGCTATTTAATCTTTTGGATTGTTAGTGAATGCAGGTTTCGAAGAGAAGGAGGAGCTCATCTGGATCAGCGAGGCTAGACTACTACAAAGCGTTGGACTAAAGGTATGTTATAATCACCTGATTACTTGTATTCTAAATGCATGTTTAGAGAAAGGTAGTGTTTATTTGTCTTATTTGTCACTAGAAAGCCTTAGCTTCTAGGGAGGTCAGTTTTGTCCACACAATCGACTCTTTCCGCATGACAAAATGGCGACTCCGCTGGGGAACTCCATTGATGTGAATGGTTTTTCCTTTGTGTGAAACTTTGATTTGAGAAAATTCGTTTGTTTTCTGGTTTTTGGCTGTTTGACTGTGCATTTGGGTGGGATAGCTTAGGGTTAAATTAGATTTTAGTTTTTCTTGGTTTTGCTAGAAGTACGCGGCCTCTGCGTTAAGCACAGTGCATTCCTGTACGTACTTTTGCTATGTACACAAAGCGTGGTCGCACATGTGCAAACAGGCTGCCTGCGTACCCCTGTCAAAAGCTTAGAAAATTTCCATTATTTCCTTTTTCTCCTATTAGATTTTGTTTATAGCTTGTTTTTGCTGCCCAGATCCACTGTTCACCTGTCAGAAGCTTTCATCTTGGCCAATTTCATTGGCATTCCTGCTTTAAGCTTTTATCAATTGGGTGTTTTGAGTCTCTTTTTTGAGAAATTCTAAATTTGATTTCCTTTGGTCATTACATGGAGGTTTATCTCAGTCTTTTCACAATTTTTCATCTTTTTGCTTTTGCTTTTGCAAAAAAATTTCCCGCTCATTCGCCGGGGGGGGCTAAATTGTGTATGAGTGTTAATCGCCTTTGAGTGTTTTTATTTTTTGATCTTTGGAACTCTCACCCAATTTTCTTGACTTGCACTTGATTGGTTCTTAGATTACATTAGAATCATATTGTGTTTGAGAATTCTCTTGCATAGATCACATTTGCATAATTAGAATTCTCATTTTCAGAATATTATTGAAAAATGTGCATAGATTACATTTGCATACTTTTCAAGTGAATTGTGCATAGATTACAATTGCATAGTTTACATTCTGAAACATCAATGGTAGATTTAGATCAGTTTTCTTGGATTTGAATTTACACAAAAAAAAAAAAAAAATGGTTTGGAATTGATTTGCATTAGTTTTTCTTGATAAAATTAGTGCATTAGAGAATTTGTTATATTTTCTCATAGTGATCAATCTTTTGCATTGTCGGAAGTGAATGGAAACTCTCTCCTTACTTTAATTAGGATTCATTGAATTGAAAGGATTGCATTATCATTACATTCAGTTGAGCCGGGTCATAACACCATTGGTTTCGTATCCATTTACCCATTTGAGTAAAAACAACCTTAATAACACAGCGCTTAATTAAAATTCATCTAGTAATTTTTACATTTCTAGGGCTCTAAAACACCAACATAGATCAGGCTAGTGTCTTGGAGTAGGAGAGTAATTAACTCTCCAAGACAGCAAAACCAAACAAGTAGCTTATCTTGTGGTAGGATAAATCCAATAGTTTCATTTGTACTCTGGGAAAGCTCCTCTTAAAGGAGAAGCAAGAGATTGTGTCCGAACCAGTGAGGAGATCAATCCTCCTTCATTGGGAACGACGCCAGATACGCACGTACTACAAACGGTAAACCTTGGATTAACCATTGTCGAGGAGCCTGGGATCACTTGTCGGTAAACCTTGGATTATTGTCAAGGAGCCAGCAAGGGGACTGAGCTTGATACTCTGCCCTTGCATGCTATCGGATCATAGACTATTCCCCCAGGTATATTTGTTGCTGTTGGTAACCTTAGTGACTATTATCTTTAGGGTTCTACCCAAGGTGACGGTGGAGGGAAGATCCCACTATACCTGGAGCAGACGTCGGCTAGACTCACTTGGATTCTCTGGGGGGTTCACTTCACTCGAGACGGTTAAAGTGGAGGAACTTGGTATAGTCTATTCATTAAGCAGGTTGTCGGGGTAGCTGTTCCACCCGCCACTTCTGTACTAAATTCTGTAATGTTGGATTTCATCACCAACTAGTGTTTTCGGTCCGAAAGGTTATTGTTTGTGTGTGGTTTGACTCCTAGATTTGATAGCGCGTGTTAATTTGTTTTTTTTTACTTTTAGAGACCATAGGTGTGAATTGTGAATTTTAATTGTTAGGTGTGAATTGTGAATTGTTAATTTTAGTTTTAAATTGTTAATAAAATTCACTAAAGTTGACTATAATGGCAAGTGTTCCGGAATTTACCAACCTAGGAACCCCTCCTAACGAGAATCCTAGTACTTTTCCTTACTTTGGAAATGTTGGTCCTCCTTATATGGCTACTTTGTCATTACCTGGATTTACAATAGGTTTACCGATATGGTTATTTTCAACTTCGTTGGCCCAAAATACTCCAATTGTTCCATCTCAACCGGATGCTTCACCTCAACAGAGTTCACCATCTCAACATCACCAACCTTCTGTTGACCCTTTACCTTCTTCGCCTAATTTTTCTTCCTCCATTTCTTCCTCTTCGCCTGGTAAAAGCCTTGATGCTAGTAACTAGGAGGCTAAGAAGAAGAAGAAAGGGAAGAAGAAGAAGAAGAAGAAGAAGCAAGATAAGAAAGAAGTCAACCAACCAACCACGACTGTAAGTGTTAGTTGTGTTGAGGAAAACTCCGACATGCATCGTAAACCTAAATACCCTTGCAGGCTTTGTAACGGTGACCACTTCCTTGTTAATTGTCCTGGTATTCCAAAGGTCCTGGAAGTATGGTCAGAAAAATCTCATCAACTTTCCATTGATCCATCAACGAGTGATAGTCAGGTTCCTGGGAAAAAGGGTAAAGTTAGGTTTCCTTGTAAGTTATGCAAAGGGAGTCATCAAACTCACATTTGCCATCACATGGATGAAGCCTCAACGTTGTTGGAAAACCTTACTATTCCACGGCAAGAATTTCCAACTGGTTACCGTAAACTTTCTCCCAACCTATCGTCAACTGACGGAGTGATTGATCTAATTTCAAGTACAGTCGATCAAACTCTTCCATTCGAGAGTGAAATTCATGTCACTCAGGTTGATGATCCATTAGTTGATCAAGTGGTCGATTCAATTTCACATTCAGTCGATCCCACTTTCCCTTTAGAGAGTGAACTTCATACCGCTCAGGTTCTTCTTGTTACATCAGATTCTTCTATGCCGGGGGGAATTTCACCTGTTCATACAGAACCCCCTCCAAGTACTGAGGTGTTTTCCTTTGATTGGAATAGATTGACAGAACCTCGTCTTCCTTCCTCCATCCCTTTCCAAATCATTGTCAAGGCTGGTAGTAGGGACATACATCGTACTCAGGTAGATGAAGGTGCTTCTGTTAGTATTTAATCCTCAACTGTTTGGAAAGCTTTGGGTTCCCCTCAGCTTGCGCCTATTACGTAGAATCTGAAAGCTTTTAACAGAACCATTAGTGAACCTTTAGGGATCCTTCCTAATTTTTCCATTACCTTGGAAGGTAAAACTGTCTATATTGATCCTATGGTAGTTCGAGGTCCCTTGGATTTCAATTTACTCCTTGGGCGAGACTATGTTTATGCAATGAAAGTTGTCGTATCGACACTCTTTCGCGTGATGTCTTTCCCTCACAATGGAAGTATTGTGACTGTAGATCAGCTTTGGTTCCCTAGTCTTGTCTCAACTACCAATAATATGACACCCCTAAACATTCCTGATTCTAAAGTGGTATCAACCCTGCCATGGGTTAATTATGTGGCAACTGGTCCCATGTTTTCAGTTACCGATGTAAGTGAGCCTCTCACTGTTTGCTCATCTTCCTTTGATTTAGATCTGGTAATTGACATGGAAAACTCTATGGTATTTCTTGAACACGATGTTCTTATCCCTTTTGAGTCCCTTGACATGTGTTCCTTCCAAAGAACTATTCTTCCTTCTGATGAAGACCTCTTGGAAGCCATGATCAAGGTGTGTCCATTGACATGTCTTTCTTCCAGTTGGAAGCCATGATCAGTGCGTGAGGAAAGTTCCTTTTACTGTGTCAACCTGGTTAAAGAATGAATCAGTGTGTACGAGAATAGTTTTTCCCTGTATCAACCTCGTTAAAAAATGAAACAGGCTAGCTTGAGGATAGTTCCTGTTACTGAGTCAACCTCGTTAAAAAATGAATCAGGTAGATTTTAGGATATGTAGGTAGATTGTAGAAAGTAGGATTTTGAGGATAGTTCCTGTTACTGAGTCAACCTCGTTAAAAAATGAATCACGTATGAGGATAGTTCTTTTCTTGTGTCAACCTCCTTAAAAATGAAACAACTCCCTTTTCAAGTTAAATATTGAAAGTAAACCTTCATTCCATCCATCTGGTTGAATGCAATGAAGCCTGGGGACATGTACCTCACTTTGCATCATTATACTGGGGGCATGCGAACTTTTTCAGCATAGTTCCTTGTCTTGTGTCAAGCTCGTTAAAAAATGAAACAAGGAGTCTTGAGCATATTTCCTTGTCTTGTGTCAAGCTCGTTAAAAAATGAAACAAAGGTAGGTTAAGTAGGTAGATTGTAGAGAGTAGTCATGAGCATAGTTCCTTGTCTTGTGTCAAGCTCATTAAAAAATGAATCAAGGATTTTAGAGCATAGTTCCTTGTCTTGTGTCAAGCTCGTTAAAAAATGAATCAAGGTTTTTAGAGTAATGTTTTTTGTTAGGTAGATTGTAGGGAGTAGTTATGAGCATAGTTCCTTATCTTGTGTCAAGCTCGTTTAAAAAATGAAACAAGGGTTTTGAGGATAGTTCTTTTCCTGTGTCAACCTCACTAAAAAATGAAACATCTCCCACAAGTCTTTCCAAGATCTTGAAAGTAAAGCTTCATTCCATCCACCTCATTGAATGCAATGAAGCTTGGAGGGCATGTGCCTCGTTTTGTGTCATTATGCTGGGGGCATGTGAACTTATAACAAGCATAGTTTTTCGTTTCAAGCTTGCATAAACATGAAACCGAATCCAAGCATAGTTCTTTTCCTGTGTCAAGCTCGTTAAAAAATGAAACAAATCCTCCTCTACTTGAGTCGAGAGTTTGAATAGATCTCATAAATTTTAACTTTAGGTTAGTTATTTCAGTGTTTTGCATAATTTTCTCACAGTTTTAGGTTGAGTCTTTCAAATGATCTCGTAACTGAACCTTCATTTCGTCCACCTAGTTGAATGAAATGAAGCTAGGGGGCATGCGCTCTAGCAATTATGCTTAGGGGGCATCAAAAATAGTTTTTTCTTTGTTTCAAGCTTGTGTAAAAATGAAACTACTTTGAAGCATAGTTTTTCTCTGTTTCAAGCTTTCGTAAAAATGAAACCTATTTCGAGTCAATTTCAATTATTTTCAAGACTCGTTAAACTCAAGAAAATCTCGAGAATATTTTGCTATATTTCATTCTCGTAAAACAAATGAAAATGTCGAGTTCTTTCCGTCTTTTCCTGCTCGTAAATTAAATTGAAATTCGGCCATATGAGTACATTTTTATCATTTTTTCGAACTCATTAAAACTTACAAAAAATGAAAACCATGAGTACATTTTTATCATTTTTTCGAACTCGTTAAAACTTACGAAAAAGTGAAACCTTAGAGTCATCTTTAAGCCCTTTTCTGACTCCTAAAACATGAAAAGATTGTCGAGCGTTTCTTTTACACTCGTTAAAACGAAATTAAAAGACGGTCCCCTTATAGCCCTTTTCTGACCGTAAAAACAGGAAAAGATTGTCGGATTTTTGTCGTTTCAAATTCGATACTAGAAATAAAACGACGTGTCCTTGATCGCTTTTTACTTTTCAGGTCAAAGAAACTAATCATGAAAGTACTCCTTGGTCGCAAGATCAAGCGGTTCTCTCAAGTATTATTTTATACTTTTTCGGGCTTGGGAAACACAAATTTACGAAAAAGTTCAAACCTAGAGTCTTCTTAAGTTTTTTCAGACTCTCTAAAATTGAAAAATGCCGAGTTTCTCCTATACTGGACTCGTTAAAATTTCACAGTAAAGGACCTGTTCGATTACAAACAGGAACGGACCACTCCTTCTTAGGGTTCGAATCAAAACTAAGTTGGACTCATCCGAAGGATGAGCTTATAATCAAGCATATGTTATCCTCCTCAAGCTTGTAAAAAATAAAGAGGTACTTGCCAGAAATGGTGGGGGAAAAGAGAGAAAAATGAGCCTATTTGTTATCCTTTGTCTCAGAAGAAGCCTTATCACCACTCTTGAACACGACACTTTTCATTCAGCTGGGTTGGGAAATCCTTTGCCTCACAGTTGATCAAACCACATTGAAAGTCTTCAGCCGGGTATTAACTTTGGGTCAAATGTCACCAAGCCATCTGTTGTGTCGTTATGTGTTCAATAGGTCACTGCAAATAAACCATTCATCTGCAAAATACCCGTCATCCATCTCGACCATCCGTGAGTCAGTCCTTACAGCTACATTTCTTCAGCTTGATCTATGATTTCGTGTTGTGGGCTTGCCTGCAACGGGTCGCTTTCTATCGACATCAACACATTATCTAGAAAGATGACCTAGAAATCGTCAGTACCTTGAAATCTGCATGCATCAATGGCAGGTTTCTCGCCTTTGATGACAGTTTACATCATTGACTTTCGATCGAAGGATTCCGTGAAATGTTCGACATCAACTCATTCATTCACATCTCATGGATTGTACTGGGTACTTTGAGAACCATTGACATCACTGGTGGTCTCTCTCACGCTTGTTAACAATTTACATCATTGATTGGTAATCAAGTGGTTTCTACCATGTTCGACATCAACTCATTTATTCACATGGATAGAATCGTACCTCTCGGGAAGTAGAAATGAAGACACTGGATCTAGTTTCCACCATCCAGGCTGCGAGGAGTTTTGTATTCATTATACAGTAGACTAATCATAAACAGATGGCTGCGCCCATACTGTGTCTACAAAGTCTATGATTATGATGTACTGCAAAATCATTCCTGTATCAGAGCAGTAGATAGTTTGTTAGTTAAAGTTTTCAATCTGAGTATGGGAATGCCTACCTCAACGATGATATGATCTTATATATTTATTTTTTGTTGAATACTTGCAGGTTCTGACTGGGCTCTCCACAATATAATCCTTGAAATGATAAAGTACTTCACCCTTCCTAGATGATATGAAACCCTTATCTACTACAGGCTTCGCACTTTAGGGGGCAATCTGTTACACTAAAATTTTTCACCATGACTATTTGCAGTTAGTATGGCTCCATCAACTGTCATACTATCCTCCTTGGCAAGTATCATACCTCTGCTCTCCATGTCAAACTCCAAGAATGAGAGAAAGTCTTTAAAAATCTATATATCTCTGGGTACGCAGTTTCTCTTAGCTTTACCTGCGTGTACGCACCCCAAGTTCACAATACCTGCATACTTGTACGCTCTGTGTGTAAAGGGAAGGGTGCGTACTCCTGTAAAGGTCAAAAGGCACAAGTTTCACTCCAAAAAAGTTACTTGTGGTCATTTCTAGAGCATTCTAGCAGCTTGTTTGATGTGTATGGAGCGCCTCCAAATGGTTCATGTATCCCTATCAAAGAGGAACTTATCCCATCAAGAGGGGAGCTATCCCATCCAAAGAGGGGCTTATCCCATTGATGGTGGACCTGAATATCTTCCTCTAGAGCACTATAAATACAAGCATTGGGCCAGAGGGAGGGGAGGTTGAAAGCCGAACATTCCTAAGGGTAGATGCTGCTGGAATTAGGACTCCCTTATAGAGCTTGAGAGGAGAGATTCCCATCCTTTCCTAGCCTTATTTGGAAGTGGGTGAGCTGATCAAAGTAAAGGAAAACTCTTGCTGGACCCTAGGAGGGACCTGCACAACACCAAGGCTCAGGTTGTAATGGTTTCTTTTGTTTCCACTTAATACAAATAAACTTATTTTTCTCAACAGATTGTTATTCATTATTTGTTTCATATACTCCTTGGTCTATATGATGGATATGTGTTATTTTATAAGTTTATCAGGTGATATTTAATCTTTTGGCTTGTTAGTGAATGCAGGTTTCGAAGAGAAGGAGGAGCTCATCCGGATTGGCGAGGCTGGACTACTACAAAGCATTGGACTAAAGGTATGTTATAATCACCTGATTACTTGTATTCTAAATGCATGTTTAGAGAAAGGTAGTGTTTATTTGTCTTGTTTGTCACTAGAAAGCCTTATCTTCTAGGGAGGTCGGTTTTGTCTGCACAATCGACTCTTTCCGCATGACACCTGCTGTGAATATCCTTTTGCAACCAGCCTAGCTTTTAACTTATATATACTTCCGTCTGCATTCATTTTTGGTTTAAATAGCCACTTTCATCCTATGGGTGTTTTACTCTTAGGCAGCTCAACTAAATCCCAAGTATCATTTCTAAGAATTGATTCCATTTCTTCATTCATTGCAGCTCTCCATTCTTTAAATTGACTGGCTTCTTTATAATTAGAGGGTTCTACAATGTTCAAAATTTTTGACATCAAAGCATAGTTTCTCAACTTCAATGGTAATTGAGTCTTCCTACCTCACCTCCTTGGTAGAGGACCTACCTCAAATTTGTTTTCCTCTGCCATAATTGGGCCTGCTTTTTCACCTTCTTGTTGTTCTTCTTCATTCTCTTCTTTCTGCTCCTGTTCCTGCTCCCTTTCATCCTCGTTTCTTTCCTCCAACAACAATGGAATGTGCCAATCATCTTCAAGATCAGCTTTCCTTTCTTGTACCTGTTCATGAAAGACTACATCTCTACTTGCAAATGTCTTACGAGACTCAGGATTGAACAGTTTGTATGCTTTAAACTCTGTACCATAACCAACAAGGATACATTTTACTGCCTTAGCGTCTAGTTTCTTTCTATCAGCTTTGGGTACAGGTGCAAATGCCTTTGACCCAAAGACTCTTAAATGGTTTACTGCTGGTTTAAATCCATATAAGGCTTCAAAAGGGGTTTTGAAGCCAAGAAACCTAGTAGGACTTCTATTTTTCAAATATACAGCAGTATTTATCACTTCTGCCCAAAAAATATTAGATAGACCTTTACCTTGCAGCATGCTCCTTACACATTCCACCAAGGTTCTATTTTTACGCTCTGCAACTCTGTTTTGCTGTGGTGTGTGCAGTACTGTATACTGCTGAACAATCCCGTGAGATTTGCAGTATTTCATGAATTCCTTTGATTTGTATTCTTCTCCTTGATCAGATCGGAGAATTTTAATACTTTTTCCAAACTGTTTTTCCACCAGGGTTTTGAAATCTATAAAACATTGGAAAGTTTGACTTTTCTTGTTTAAAAAATAAACCCATGAATATCTAGTGCAGTCATCAGTAAACAACAAAAAATAGTATTCTCATGCTAGCGACCTTGTCTGCATGGGACCACATACATCAGTGTGCACTAGCTCTAAGATTTCTGTTTGCCTCCTCCTATCATGCACATGGAACTGTTCTCTATGCATATTTCCTAAGGCACAACCATCACAGTTTAACTGAATGTTACGAAAGATGGAGAGACCTTCGACCATACCTTTATTTTGTAACAACATGAGATCCTGCAGATTCAGATGACCAAACCTCTGATGCCAGAGTTGTTCAGCTGTCGACTCTCATGCAACCATGGCTTGCTTTGATATACTTTTTGCATCCAATCTGTATAGGCTTCCAACTCGCATGCCTGTTGCAACAATTTCATTCTTGCAGTCCTTTATCACACAGTGAGTCTTGAAAAATTTGACATGCATATCTTGATCAGCCATCATGGATACAGATATCAGGTTTTTCTTTATTCCAGGTACATATAAAACATTTGAAAAGTGACTAATTTTTCCATTTGGTAACTTAACTGAAATCACCCCATGACCTTTAATTTGATATCCATTATCGTCCCCTAGATATATTTTTGATCCGTTTATAATTTCTTCAAGACTATCAAAAAATTCCTTATTACCTGTCATGTGAGAGGATGCTCCGGAATCGACATACCAAATGTCATCTTCATTCGATACTGAAAGGGCATAGTCGACTGTGAACAGTCGAAATTCATGACTGAAGTCTTCTTCTTCAACAAAATATCTTCTGTGTTTTGGATTTACCTGTCTCCTCCTTGCCTCATCAGCCTCCTTCTTATAATAACAATCTCTCTGTATATGACCCTTCTTTCCACAATAAAAGCATTTCCTTTCAGAATGATTTGCAAGCATACCTTTATGACAGTGATTTTTATGTGTTTTTCCTCCTTTCTGGACTGATTGCTGCTGTGACTGCTTCCCTTTAGATAGTCGTCGCTTCGCCATCAGCGCAAGATCGTCACTTTGGGGGTTCAGATTCAGATTTTTTCATCGCTTTTCCTCTTGCTGCAAGATCGCAGTGAGATCATCAAACGTGGGTGTTTTCTCCCTTGCCGAGACTCCAGTGATGAAGGTTTGGAAATCATCACGCATCCCATTCATTGTTATTGCAACAAGATCTTCATCAGCCACTGCCACACCAATGGCCCCCAATCCGTCTTTAACATCCTTAATTCGTGCAACAAATACAGTAGCAGACTCCCTTTCGTCCATCCTCATTGAAAATAGCTTGCTTTTCAGATCCAAAAGTCTGTTTGCATTATGGGTTTCATACAGACTTTAGATTTTCGTCCAAATCTCTGCGGACGTTTTACAGTCTCTGATGTGTGCAATGACATTGTCTTTCATAGACATTTTCAACAGGACTTTGGCCTTGTTTTCTCGTTTTTCCCAGTCTTCCTTCTGTGTGGTTGCAGTCGGCTTCTGCTCATCGCCTGTCACTATAGTCCAAGCATTCGCACCTTCGAGCAGGGTCTGGATCTTAAACTTCCAATTCGTGAAGTTAGACCCGTTGAGTTTACTTGATTCGTTAAGGTAAGATTCCATCGTATTACTCATTGTGAATCTACTTAACAACAACAAAATACAATACCTCACAGATGGATCTGTCACCTCTGCCACCGATCTACAGTGTCTGGCACTCCCGCTCCAATGAGAAAATTCGGCGTTTTCAACACACCCGAAACAATGATCTGATCACAATTTATCTGATCCACCTCTCCCGGATTGATCTGCCACTTCGTCGATCCTGCTCTCCCTGCAGATCGCCAAACGAAGTCGAGGTTTCCCGCAGATCACCTCTGGCGCTCTCCCGATCTGTCTCTCCCGGACGGATCTGCAACTCCACCAATCTGCACCGTTTGCGAACTGCGAAACGAAGTTCACGCTATTCGTAGATCCTCTTGGCGCAACTTTCCCGGTAAAATCCTGCGCTAATCGGTCTCTCCGGTGCCTTGGCGCAATTTATCCCTCAAAATCCGCTCTAATTCCTCTTCTGGTGCGACTGTCAGTGCAAAATCCGCACTAATCGGCCTTTCTACTCAGAAAAAAAAAATTTCCGAGTCCGAGCCAGGTGTTCTGCAGTCCACCTGCTCAATCGAGCACAGAGCTCTCATGTACAGACAGCCACAAAGGCACTTCAAGCCACACATGCAATTCCGCCACACAGGCAAGCTAGCTACTACAGGCACTTCAGCCTCACAGGTGACAAAAGATCAGGCTCACTCAAGCTGAGCTCTGATACCAAGATAAAATGTGAACATAATTGAAAAGAAAGAGATGTACCTCTCAGGTGTGGCCTGCACCTGGAGTCTACACTCACAAAACTTGAGAGATCACTCTCGTCCACTCTATTCTTCAATCAATCAAATATTACATCATTAAATACAATACTAGGAAATAGGAAGTTGCACCCAAACCCCATAACTATAGGAACTAATCCTAAACTAGGGAGAAAGTTACAACAACGTAACTATTTTCTCCATTAATATCAAAATAATATTAATTATTCTCAACTTTGAAATCATTCATTTCACATACGAATCCAACAAATATATGGCGAAAATGCGAAGATAATTCCCATAAATATAAATTCCGAATTTCCACGTAGAGAATAAAAGTTGAATTTTTGAACCAGTTTTATATAGAGCATAAAATTTAAATTTTCGAATAGGTTTCATATAAAACCAGTTTCATATAGAACATAAGATTTGAATTTTCAAACTAGTTACATAGGTTAGAGTGTGCCAAATGACAACACACAAGTTTGAATCCTTTCTCATGATAATTATAACCAGAAATGAAATCCTTTCTCATGGCAGTGAAAACTATAAGTGAAGGTAGTTAATTAAACATGTCAAAACAAAAAGGAACCGATGAGAAAAATTATAACAAAAACCCAAAAATGTCATGGAATATGCCATCATATTTCAAAAATTCATATTCAATTCATTTGTAAAAAATCTACACAATTAAACATGAAAAAGTAAAGACGAATTGATTATGACAACCCTATTTATTTATGTTAAACCTAAAGTAAGGTTTATAGTTTAATTTCAACATTATTAGTTTAGCCTTAGCAGTGTTGCTATACCGCACACAGATAACGAAGGTTATTACTCACAAGATTTTTAATGATAATTCCACCATTTTTACTTTTAGGCTGTGATAAAATGGCTTCTTTTCAAATAAGAGGAATGAACAATAGAATCTGTGGAACGCTTCCATGAGAAGGGGAGTCACATATACCATTATGTTTTTCTGTGATTCAATCACCATTGCCTTCATAATTTACTGATCAGCAATGAAATCTACAGAATTTTAGGGATCCATAACAAGATAAAAATTTGTGAGGAAATGAATTATGAGGAATTAAAACCAATTTAAAGAGAGCATGTGGCACAAGGGGAATATTAATAGGGAAGGGGCACAAGTGGTATTTATTCCTCCAAGTTTTAACATTCATACTGTTGAGAATAAAACATACATCTGTTTCAAAGTCATGTTTTTCACTAATTTTTTAATTTCGTTTTCTCTAATCCCTCAAAAGTGGAGATAAATAAGGGGCACAATAGTTTTTTAATTATCATTTGATAAAAAATTAATTTAAGTAGGGTTTAAACACTTTATTTAGATATGCTAGGAGGTTATAACTTTCAATTTCATTCATTAATGGAGTGGCAAGGATGAAAATATACTCGCATCTTTTAATTTAGACCATCACATCAAAAAATATTAATTAGAAAATTACTAAAGTGACCAATTCCAATAGAGGGACACCTACCAACTTAATTAATGCACAATCTCCCAGGAATGTAAGATGTGAGTAAGATTTGATTAACCTATTACAATAAGTCATATAGCATAGTCATGTAAAAAATGTTTATAAAGGATGTTTTGGAATTTTAAAACGAACGATTTATAGAGGGCAATGGGATTGATGGTATGCATAGAGAGTGAGTCGATTCTCTTCTCTCAAACCATAGACCTAAAACTATTGCGAACCACCTTTTCGATTCTATAATATTGCCATCAACATAATAAATATTGTTTATATCCTCTACTTCTACAAAGACATCCTCAAGACATGTCTATATTGATCACCACATACGACGGAATCCACGATCACCCTCTTCCTATTGTTGCCACTTCCATGGATTCCAATACTTTTGTAGTAGCTTCCATGATTACTTCTGGTTCTACCCTAAGCCTAGAACGCATGAATGCTAAATCATACTTTCATGTGGCCGGGAATAAAACAATCAGGCAATTCCATGCCCTAGTCCTAATATGATCACTTCAACCAGTCCATTTCCTTCAATCACATTATAGCTTACAAATAATACTTATCCACAATCAAGCCTTTGCGTGGACCTTGAGCAGGCCCTCATTGACCACCAGCTTCCCCACATCATTTTGATTTCCATCGGCTGGGTTCGGATTTCTCTCTAATAAAAGATCAATAATGGGATCTGACCATTCGTTAATACCGCTCTCAGGGTCTACATTAGCCAACCACATGCATACAACAAGCCTTCTCCTCTTGGCCCAAAGTATGATATGAGTAGTTAACATTTCTAACAATGACCAACAACTTTTGATCCTTCAAGAACGATTCAAGTGGCTTTATCAGGATATTCCACTCAGACTTTGATTCAAAAACACCATGGCAGAGGGGCTTGCAAAGTGTAATAATTAACCAGCATCACAAATTTCTTTAGCTAATATTGTCGTTGTTGCAACTGTTACTATTACATCGAATCCCAACTTCCGAGTTGCACTTGCAAATGCTATCACCCCGTTATCAGTTAGGGCAGTACTTAATCTCAGTAAGGATCAACTCGCAGATCATTAATATTGACTAATCATGATCAGCTCTCACTTTCTAGAAAATGGAAATGATCAACGCTTACCTTATATGCAAATGATCATGCTGGAAGTACAAGGAGTATAGCCCCTTATTTGGCTTCCAAATCCAACGCCCTTTTCTCTGTTTCTTCTATCCCTTTCTTGACTTAAAAGAAGCCAACAACATGTGGGGACAATCAAAACCTCTGAGGGCCATTAAAGAGTAGTACTTGATCTAACCATTAAGAAGATGATCGGTAATTAGAATCAAACAAAAAATCCCTCTCTTGCATGAACCATATCATAGAAAACATTTTTTACTACGTGGATGTGATTTAATGACACAATCCAGCAACCTGACAAGCACATCTTTTGATTGGTTTGATTTCTTTGGATTTCTTTGTACATTTGTAATTTAGTTCTCATTTTCGCGTGCTTGATTATATGTGTATTAACTCATACGATGAAACTCGTAATGGATCGAATTTGTGTAATTTATCTCCCCAACTATAAACATTTTGGAATGATTGGGGTTCTTTAGCGGCTTGTGTTTTTTAATAAGTCTTTGTGTTTCGTCTTTGTCCTTTAGGTGTTATAGTTAATTTGAATTCAATTGAGTTAGTTGAGCTCTAGTTTAGTACTATTTGAGTTTTTTATCCTTATATATTTCTTTATTTTCTTTTTTTTAAATGTAATTTATTTAGCTATTACTTAGTAATTTGAAGAGTTAGTTGAATTTTGGTACAATTCAATTGTAATTTGAGATATGTGAAATTGTTGAAACTCTAGAGGCTCAAGTTCAATTCTCCATAACCAAGGTTATCCAAGAGGGACAAAGTGTACCACCCTATAAATTTATTGGTAGTTAAGTGTCAAGCTGACACTTGGTTCATATGAGATATCAAAAAAATAAAAAAATTGAAAAGCTAGTTCACTCCACTTCAATTTTTTATTTTTAATTCTATTTTTTTATTCTCAATCTTTATCATGCTATCAAAGTTCGAAGCTACATAATTCGAAGCTAAAAGTAGCATTTGAAATTTGTGTATGCTAGGAGAGAAGAATAGCTCAAAGATGAGAAAAAAATGGCAACCCAAGACAAAAAAAAATCACGCTCCAAAAAATAGTCAAAGAAGAAATGGATTGTGAACATTTTTAAAGAATCATGAAGGCTGATCGAAGCCACCCCAAAAGCCAATAACACTACATTGACATAGCACCGAAAAGTAAAGGAAGTTGTTTCGTTATCGACGCCTAGGAGAAGAAAATGTGAGTCCATTTAGATCCCCAATTATGGGCACGAGAATTTTCTAAATTGTGGTAATCTCTCTACCTTGAAAAGCATATCAATTTCCAATTAAAAATGATATAGTTTAATTTATAGAGAAAATAATTTTTTTCATTTTAGTTCACCAAAATCACTTAATATAATTTTAAGATATTTTGTTGTTTAAAATATATTTTTGAATGTATAAATAGATTCAACATTTTGAAAAACTTTATTAAACAATTTATTTATGTTTAATTTTAATTAAAATTACACAGAAAAAAATGTAAAAAAAAATTGTTTTATCTATAAGTAAAATACACGATTAAATAAACACACAAAAATTTAACAAACACATTGGAGCATGGAGGTATTAGGGCTTTTGAGGTACAAATTTATCATTTTCATGTAGCAAAAATCTGAGGTAACTAGTCAAAATTCCTTTACGGCTCAAAGGGGTCCCTCAAAAGTTCGTTTGAAAGTTTTTTTTTTTAATTAAAAATAATAATAAAAAAGGCGCTCATTTTGAAAGTTCTTTCCTATTTTAAAAAAAGGAAAACACTTGAAATAAAAGACATTCAGTGTTGTTTTTCAAAAGGATATTACAAAAAGGGCCTGGTTTAGAATGGAATCAGAGGGGTTGTTCATATCGGGTGTTGTTCCTTTGGAGTCTTATTTAAAACAACCTTATTTTTATTATTAATTTATTATTAAAATTTAAAAAAGGTTTTATTTAAATAAATTATTTATTTGAAATGATTTATTTGAGTTTTAAAAGAAAGGGGTGTGACTAAATTTTAAATAATGGGTTTTTCCAAGTGCTTTGCGACACTGATTTTGCTTCGGAAAATTTCTGAATTTTAGTTTATAGAGATGAATACTTTTATACAAGCTAAACAATTGTAGATTTGTGGGGTCCAACACAAAATGGATATGTAGAGAGAACCTAAGAAGCACTAGCAAGTATTAACAATAATAAAATAAAAACAACTACCTAATTGAGAAAGAGAGGGCATCGAGAAAAATAACCATCACAGCAATAACAAAAGAGGCTTGATATATTCTCAAAGTTGAATATCAAGGTAATGATATAGTTTAGACAATTAAATTGTAGACATTGGGGACTTAGTTCGAAACCTTGAAGATGGTTGACAAAGATAATGTTGATTAGTTCATGACGAGTCATGGGCATCATCAACCAAATCAGGCTTATTAGTGAAATGATTGGAGATTATAAGATTGTTGAAAAAATCCTCTAAAGCATGGTGAAGAAATTTTAAATGGTTGTAACAACGATTCTGGACTCAAAAGATCTTACTACCCTTACAGTAGGTTAGTTGACTAGATTGCTTCTATCATATGAAACATGACTTAACCTAGGAGAATATTTCGTGGAACAAGATTTTGAGACACAAGTATCTCTCAATAGAGGCGCACACAGAGGATATACTAGTAGAATCAAATGAGGAAAAAGAAGATGAATATATATATAATATCATCATACAATAGAATATTTCATACCAGAATAATCAAGGTAGGTGAGATCCTCACAGAACCAAACACAAACAAGAACAACATGGAGGAACAAATATAATGTTCAAAGTTATTATTTAAAAAAAATTGGGTATTTTGAACATGAATGCTAAAATAAATAGTGAGATCAACACAAAGACAATGTCCATATCTCAAACAATGAAGGAGAGTCACTTGCAGCCATGTTTCTTTCTTGCCATATTTATGGACAAGATCACACCAAGGACCCCTCGTTGTTTGAAAATACCTTCAACAACCATATGGTAGTTAAAAAAAATGTGATTTCCTGTATTGGTGATTCTATAAAATTTGAAATTACTCTAGGTGACCATTCTTGTATAAAAGTTGAAGGGAGAGGTATTGTTCTTGTTCATGGTAGAAAAAATAAGTTGAAACATATACACAATGTTTATTATGTTCCACACCTGAAGCATAATCATGTCAGTGTACGTCAATTGATGGAAAAAACCAAGAATATAATGCTTCCCTTGTCTCTCAAAGATACAAATTTGTCACACTCACTTACACACAATGTTATAAAGATAGATGGGTCATTGTTATGGCCTTCTAGGTATGTTCATATTACCTTAAGGAATTATTTAAAAACATTTTTTTTTCATCGGTTTCCATATTGTGAATGAACAATATTTTCAATGTGAATTTTGTATTCTTCGAAATCATAAAAGAGACAAATTTATGACATCTTATGGTAGAGGACAATAACCGCTAGATCTATTCTACACAGATATCTATGGACAAATAAAAATACAATTCATTGGTGGAAGTATTTATTTTTAGACCTTTAATGATGGCTAACGAAGGAAAATAGAAACTTATTTTGTTAAAAAAAACTCGAATAAATTGTCAAAGTTCAATGATTTGAAAGAAAAATAAGAAAATAAGAGTGGAAAGCTTTTTAAAGTACTCAGGCTAGACATAGGAGCAGAATACATTTCCAATAATTTCGCATCATTTTGTTGCTGACAAGGCATCATTGCGCAAAACACAACCAAATATACTCTACATCCTAATGGAGAAGCAGAAGGGAAAAACCAATGAATCATGAATATGGAAAGGTGTATGCTTCATGCAAAGAATTTTTCTAATGAGTATCAATATGAAGATTTTGCTACTGCAGGATATATTTTCAATAGATTTTTGATAGCCAGTGTTAAATATATAATACCCTAAGATGCTTGGGATGCTAAGAAGGTGAATTTCTCTCACTTTGGAATATTTTGTTACATGACATTTGTACATGTTCCAGAGAATCTGCGAAAGAAACTTGAGGACAAAAGTGAAAAACACATCTTTATAGGATACAATGAACAATCAAAACCCTACACACTCTACAATCCGCTCACCAAGAAATGTTTGTTAAGTGGAGATGTTAAGTTCTTTGAAAACAAATCTTGGTTTGAGCAAATTAATGAATATTCAGATGAACATTTTCAACCACCAAGGATGCAAAGATTGCATGTATAAGAAGAGACACAACGCTCTGAAAATGGTACTTCTTCTAGAACTAAATAATCATCTTAATAAAATAATAAAAAAACTAGTAGCACTAGGGATATCTATGAGAAAGAACATGATTTTAACCAACAATTTCTTTTTCCTTTCTTGCCATCAACCAATCCACTTCAAGCGGAAATAAAAGAGAAACATTACGTTAATGCAATGAATTGAAAAATCACATCCAGAATGAAGAACAAAACTTTGGAATTGGTTGATCTCTGAAAAGACCAAACTAACATTGATTTCATGTGGGTCTAGAAGACCAAAATTAAATGAAAAAGGAAAAATCAAGAACTATAAGGAAAAGTTGGTTTCCAAAGGATTCTCTTAGTAGCTTCACATAGACTATGGTCACACCTGTTCTTGAGTAGAAAGGTTAGATACAATCATTACTATTCCAACCACTACAACTCAAAATAAATCGTAAGTTTTTCAACTAGATGTCAAATCTACTTTTTAAAATGTCATATCGGATGAAGATGTTTATGTGTATCAACCACCTAGTTTTGAAGTCCAGATTAAGAACATAGATTGTATAATTTGGAGAAAGGCTTATATAGCTAAAATAATTTGAGACAAGATCCCCAAAGTTGGTATAATCGAATTGACTCTTACCTCATCAATAATGGATTATGTAAAAGAAACCATGGGCCAAACCTTTATAAAAAATAAAATAATGAAGGTAAAATTTTCATTGTTTGCCATTACATTTTTAGTTTTCTCTAGACAACCAATATGATGTTAGAATAATTTAAAGTTTTCATCTAAAAGGAATTTGACATAACTGATCTTGGTCTCATGAAGTATTTCTAGAGAATTGAAATTTGACAATTTCCAAATTGTATTTTTTTCTCAAGAAAAGTATGCCACTAACGTCCTACAAAAGTTTAGAATGATCAATTGCAAACCAAATCACACTGAAATTACTTTAGGAACCAAGCTAGAGAACAAGATGAAGGACCATCAGTTGATTCTACTTTGTATAAAACTCTAGTTGGTAGTCACTTGTATCTCACTACATCTAGATTGTATGCCATGATTGTAGCTAGTTTTGTTTCCATATTTATGGAATCACCCAATGATTCACACTGGAAAGTTGCAAAAATAATTCTAAGATCTATTTAATGCAGACGAAACTATTGATTATTGTATAATAATTTTGAAGATTTCTCACTCTCCGGCTATAGAGATAACAACTATGTAGGCAACTTAGATGATTATAACCAGACACTAGGATACACTTTTCACTTGGGAAAAAATATGATATCATGGGCATCCAAGAGACAACCCGTTGTTTCAATATATTCTTCGAATGCAAGTATGTAGTTGCAACTTTCATAACTTGTCAACGAGTATTGCTGAGAAGGCTATTGAACGATATTTCACGTGTACAAAAGGAGTCAGTTCCTTCTTTCTGTGATAACAACTCCACAATATCCTTATCGAGAAATCATGTGTTTCACAAAAGATAAAACATATTGACACACACTTTCACTTCATGCGAGAGCTTGTCAATAATGGAGATATATTTCTTGATTTATGTTGATCATGCAATAATTTTTTACAAAGGCATTGGGAATAATTGTATTTGTATTTCAGAGGGAGCACTTGGGCATTGTAACTGCTAATAATTGTAACAATTGATATAGGAGGGGGTGTTGAGAGAATTAATCTCCCTACCTCATATTTGTCTACTAGGTATCATAGTTAGCTTGAGTTGAGTTCGGTTAATTGAGCTCTAATTTAGTTCTAGCAGAGTTACTTATTACTACATGTTCCCTTATCTCCTATATAATCAATTTAGTTGTTACTTAATAATTTTAAGAGCTATTTTGATCCGCTCCTATTTTCAAGTTTATTATCATTTCTATTTTCTTTTTCTCAATCATTTTCAATCTACACACAACAACTGGTCATACTATTTCTTTAAAATACCTACTCGGTACATTCCATCTATTATTGTTTTTATAAAGTAATAGGTTAATATTCATATTTTCAATTCTCCTCATCTATTTTATTATCTTATTGAAAGAAAATTGACAATGTGGTATACAAAAAATTAAGATTCTGAAATTATGTTTAAACTATTTTTCATTTTGAAATTATAAATTATGCATTATATTTCTATAAAATTTTCTTTTATTTTAAAATATAACAATATAGGAAATTTGGAAACATTTAATATTTTTAAAACACTTATATCAACACCAAATATTTTTTTCTAAATCATGTTTTTTTAAAACTTAATTGCGAAACAAAAATTTTAAACCCGAATCTTATCTATATTACATTTGGATGATATTCTAGATAATTAAAATACTGATTAGAACTAAATAAAAAAATTCAAAGTCAGGCGAACCCCTTATGAGCATTCATGGACACGAAAGGCATTTCAAATAGTAAACATGTAAGCCTAACGTCTAGCCTGACGAAATAGTAAATATTTCTTCGATTGTAAGAGAATAGTGGTTACTTTGAAGGAAATCCAATCTTTGACCTACTAAATGCATATCTAATAATTACAGTGAAATTATTTATAGATATTTAATAATAATATAGATCTTTAATGTAATTTTCAAATAATCGCGGCGTAGTGTGAGAATATAAAAGAAAAAAAAAAAAAGAGAATTTTTTAATTGCTAAACGAAGAATGGGATGATTGTAATAGATATAATGAAAAAATTAAGGGATAATATGTTATAATTATACATACGAAAAGAGAATTATTATATTAAGTTATAATAAATAAGTTAAATTTCAATATGGAAAGTGAATTTATTAATTCTGCATTATCTCAATTGTTATTTTAAAATTCTAACTCTTTTAAAATGAAAGTCCTCTTAATATTTTATTAATTTAATATAATTAAAATATAATAAGTAACTTCTAAATTTTACTAATTTTAACTGCTTAATATAATTAAAATATATTATATTATAATTAAAATATATTATATTATCTTAAATGAAATATTGAAGGTTTTAGTCATGCGTGGCTAATTATTATAGACATTTTAAATAAAATAGAAAAGATGCATCGATAAGATACTTTTATGTAAATTTTATCTGGGAAGCATAGACTTTATATATATATATATATCAACTAGAATGCAATGGAATTTCCTTAATTTAAATTTAAGAATAATGGGTTAAGTTTCATGCAATACAAAAATGTTAAAGGAAAAAATCACGCATCAAAAACTACTAAAACAAATGAAAAAATATCATTTTTTCTTTGGGTCAGGCACGCTTCACTTAAACACCCATAAAGCAAATATTTCACCTCCTATGACGTCTTAAAAAAGGAAACATCCCTCCCTCCTTGTTAGGTCTCTATAATACTAGTGATTCCCCCATTACTATTGTCATTGTAGCCCTTATTGTTATTGTTGTGCCTCTATTGTCCCCATATTATTATTATTGTGCCCCATAGAAGCCCACTATCATTATTATTGTGCCCTTACATTATTACTGTTATGTCGTCTTTGATTATATTGTAACCCCTTAGACTCCAATATATAGAAACGAGGTTTTTTCATTTGTATCATCAAAGAATTGTTCATTTGTGTAATTTAAACGAGGTTCCCCCCTCGAATAGGTTGATTTTGAAGTCGATGATCTATCTTGTCTTCTAATTTGTTAGCTGGTTACATAACATTTGGTATCAGAGACTTAGATTCTAGAGTTTTGTTGCTCCAAACAGGTCATCATGGAATTTTCGCTATAACATTTTTCCTACGACATTTCAAAAGATGAAATTAAAACCCATTTGAGTTGAAATCTTGTTGAACCTCGGGTTCAAATTTAAGATCTTTTCTTGCTATATTTTCTAAGATAGGATCCAAGGAAGTTAGGGTTTTTGCACACTTTCGAATCATATCTCAAACAGGTGACTTCGGGAAACTTGACATAACATTCACTCTAAGCATCAGATTGCAATTTCATATAATGTTACAAAAAGAGGAAAACCTTGATTTTTCTATGTATTCATTTTAGATGCTAAGGTCGAAAAGTGACACGTGACACTTCGTACAAGTTATTTATACTAAACTAGTCTATAATCAGGTTATTGTGGGAGGTTTGTCATAACTCTTCCTTGGAGAATCCAATATTGATCAAACTTGTGGGGTTGGAAAGAGGACTCAGAGGTCTACTGCATGAATTAATTTTAGACCTTGGAGATCTGAAATTACAGAGTTATAATAGATTCAATACTGAGCTCCTTCAAAGTGAAAAAATGTGTGTAGTATTTTTTAATTTTCCATAAGTTTGGTTTTAAAAATTAGTTTGGAGGAATTCAAAGGGCATAGTGAAGCATAACTATCATTAATTTATGCCTTGAACAAAGATAATGGAAACACCTTGTAAGCAACTTGAAATCTCTAGCATGACTCGTGAAGAAGAGGAAGAAATGCAACATGATATATCAAAATTATGAGATCGAGTGCAACAAAATTTACTCTCACAAAATGTAATAGAAGCTAAGATGGATGGTTTAAAGAAAGGAATGGAAGATAAGATGGATGATGTGGAAGCTAAGATGGATGGTTTAACGAAAGGCATGGAAGCTAGGATGGATGGTTTAAAGAAAGACATGGAAGCTAAGATGAATGAAGTTGAAGCTAATATGAATGACGTGGAAGCTAAGATGGATGGTATAGAAGAAAAACTTAAAGGAAACATGAAAGAATTGAAGACATATTTGACAAAGTTGCTACAAGAAATGCTTACTAATGGTGAAAGGGTAGTAAAGGAAACTCATGATGAGAAAAAAATAAATGGTAATCATGATTTCATAGACTCTAACATTGAATTGAAGTCCCACCATGTTCCAAAGATCGATATGAGAAAGTTTGATGGAAAGATTCCCATAACATGGATACTACAAATGGAGCAATATTTCGATCTCCATAATGTGCAAAACACACAAAAGATATGCATTGCAACTTTACATTTTGAACTAAATCATGATATGTATTCAGAAAGTCTTGAACATCTGATGAAGTATGAGATCTTGTATGCAGGTTATGGGTTGATTATGCATTGCTTAATCTGAGGTAAGGAGATATCTCACCGGTTGATGGAGAACAAGATCTAAGGATAGACCGGGATCATATGGTTTGAAATAAACTGTCTCTATGTGATTGATTATGCTTATTCTAGATCTATATACTGACGCATGTACTGATCTGAACTGGGTTTAACTTAAGTTTGAAATCGCTGCAAGTCATGATTGAATATTTATAGATCTGTACGTGGGTTGGCTTCGGTGTAATCGCGTATGTACACGTGTTTGGTTCATTGTAGTAGCATATACCATTTGAGCTATGATGTCTGAAGTTACAGATGGTTCTGACTGTTGATGAGTTCTGATGACAGTTTAATAGTGTCAGTATTCTGCATATCTTGGTTGGTTGATTGTGTATTGATGGATGAGAACCAATAAGGATCAGGATCATAATGACTCATATTTATGTGATCTGATGGACTAGATCTGGGTGCTAACACATATTATCCTTGTATATGTAATGATCTGGTTATGTCTGAAGTCAGGAAGTGCAACAAAGTTATGAATATGTGATTAATGACATATACGCTGGTTCATCTTGATGAATTTGCGTATACACGCAGGTTCGACACTTCCAAGTAGCGTATGCACTCTGAGGCATGATTTTGATGGTAAAGTTGGTTCTGATTGTCATTGCAGAGTTCTGCTATGTGTTCTGGTGACTGTGTTGTTGACAGGGCTTCAGTGTTTCAGTGATTCAGAGATTGATGATGCTAGTATTGATTGTTTTGTGCTTCAATGATATTTATGGGTCTAGTATGAAAATTAGATGAAACGTGGCCTTCAGATTATAGTGTTGTGCTTCAGGAGTATCCATTCTGAAAATGTATGAAACGTGCTACTCGGAGGAGAGAAGATTGTAGGCCAGCGCCTATGTACTAGTTAGCTAGTACAAGAGCAAAGGGGGTTGGAGCTCCCTTCCAGGAGAGTCTGGAGAACGAGAGAAGGTTGTAGCCTTCTGCAGGTTGTACCCTGCATGCTAGTAAAGGACTGCACCAGTACATTGTAAAAGAAGTTTCTTAATAAAGGAAGATAGAAACGAATAGCAGCAGGTGGTTTTCACCCACATTGGGTTTCCACCTTATATCATGGTGCTCATTCGTGTTGCTTATGTGTGTTGATCTATCTGTTTTACTGCTACTGTTGACTGTTAATACGGCTAATAATGTTCTGATACATCCACTTAAGATCACATAACTGAATCATGCATTTAATGGTTATACGCTAGTTGCAATAGACACAGTCGCGCATATATGCGGTTATACTTAACTGAATTAGTGTATATGAATCTGAAGTATGAAAATCAAAAATTTTTATTGATTAGATAATATTCATTCACCCCCCCTCTTAGTATTATTTCCAACATCTACAACAAGTCTTGGAAGGATCATGTTCGACATGTTGAAAGTGTTCTTAAAATATTGGTGGAGAAACAATTATATGCAAAAAGCTCCAAATGTTCCTTTGGAGTACAAGAGGTGGAAAATATGGGTGATATTGTATCTCATGAAGGTGTTAAGGTAAATCCTAGAAAATTTAAATCCATTAAGTAATGTAAAATCCCCACATCCATAAAGCATCCACGAGGATTTCTTGGGTTGATAGGGTATTATTGCAAGTTTGTTAAGAATTATAAGGTAATAGTGGGACCTTTAACAACATTATTGAAGAAAGATGCATTTTCACGGACTCCACAACCAATGAAGGCCTTTGAACATCTTAAGAAGGAAATGTGCCAAACACTAGTCTTAGCTATGCCGAACTTCAGAAAAACATTTATTGTGGAAGGTGGTGCCTTCGGAAATGGAATTGGTGTTGTTTTAATGAAAGAAGAAATACCCATTGCTTTCAAAATTTTTCCAATCAAAGGAAGTTATTTACATAATGCTATTTATTTGAAGGAAATATTGGCAATTCTACATGCACTTAAGAAATGGCGACCCTACCTAATGGGAAGACACTTCAAGGTAAAAACGGATCATGATAGTTGTAAATATTTTGTAGAAAAAATATTATCTTCAGAAGAGCAACAAAAATGGGTCACAAATATGTTGGGTTATGACTTTGAAATCATATACAAAAAAGGGAAGCAAAATGTTGTGGCAGATGCACTGTCACGAAAGGATGACGATGTGGAATAATTTCTTTGTCCCATTTCTATTATCCAACCAGATTGGATAAATGAAGCAAGGGATGAATAGAATAATGACAACGAAGTGTGGGCCCTCATTGGAAAGTTACAACAAGATCCCAGTACATCTAATACATTTAGCTGGAAAAATCATTCATTATGGTACAAAGATCACTTATACCTATGTAAGGATTCCCCAAACAAAATATTATTTTGGAATTGGACACCTCTCCCTTAGAAGGCCACTCAAGATTTTTAAAAACTTACAATAGGGTTAAGAAGGAATTTTTTTTGGATGGCCTTAAATCAGATATTCAAAATTTTGTGGAGGAATGTTTGGTTTGCCAAGAAAATAAAGTTGAAATAATTAAGGCCCCAGGTCTATTACAACCTTTATCCATTCCAATAAAACATTGGGAAGAAGTTTTAGTGGATTTTATCATAGGTTTACCCAAGTCCAAAGGAAAGAGTGTCATCATGGCAGTAGTTTTCAAAATTACCAAGTATGCACATTTTTGTGCATTATCTCATTCATTTAAAGCTAGTACATTTTGTACTGCATTTATGAAAAGAATTCAAAAGCTACATGGAAAGCCAAATATTACTGTAAGTGACAGAGATCCCATTTTCACTCAAAATTTTTGAACAAAATTATTTTCTTGTCTTGGTACTCAGTTAGCTCATAGTTCATCTTATCATCCTCGATCTAATGGGCAAACTGAGATACTAAACAAATGTTTGGAAGGATACCTATGATGCTTTCTATCTAATAAATAGACACAATGGATCAAATCGTTACATCTTATTGAATGGTGGTATAAGACTACCTTCCATACTGCAGCAAAAATGACCCCATTTATGGCACTTTACGGATATCATCCACCATCCATCACATCATATTTAAGAGAAGGTTCTAAGGTTAAATAAATGGAACATCACATCTAGCATAAACAACAAGTTCTCCAAATCTCAAAGGATAACCTCACTTTGACACAGAATAGAATGAAACAATAGGCATATCAACATCATAAGGAAAGAAGTTTTGATATAGGTGGATGGGTATTCCTATATCTATAACCATATAAACAAATGTCCCTCAAACAAGCTAAGAAGGATAAAAAATTATCAACAAAGTATTATTCTTCGTATAAGTTGTTGTAAAAGATTGGTACTATGGCATAGAAATTGGAGCTCCCTGCAGCTTCCCAAGTACACCTAGTTTTCCATGTTTCATGCTTAAATAAGGTTATAGGTGACAAGCACACAGTTCAAAAAATATTGTCAGAACCTGACGAGAAAGGAAAAATCATATTAGAACCTAAATTAGTCACATAAACAAGAACTCGACGACTACGAAATAGATCAATTTCGGAGTATCTCATCAATTGGAAGAACTTACCCGCTAAAGATTCCACATGGGAGGATGAAAGTTTTATACAAAATCATGCATAACTACTCGAGTGTTTAGGACAACATACTTTTGAAGGAGAGGGGTATATAAGGTCCCTATAATACTAGTGATTCCCCCATTACTATTATAATTGTTTCCCTTATTGTTATTATTGCGCCCATATTGTCCCCATATTGTTATTATTATGCCCCATAGAAGCCCAATATTGTTATTATTGTGCCCTTTTATTATTATTCTTCTATCGGATTTCATTGTATTGTGACCCCTTAGATTCCTATATATACAAGGAGGTTTTCTCATTTGTATCATCCAAGAATTACTCATTCATGTAATGTAAAGGATGTTTCCCCCTCAAAGAGGTTGATTTTGAAGTCATTGATCTATCATTTCTTCTATTTTGTGAGTTGGTTACATATCACTCCCCCCTCCCCTTGTGAAAGTCGTGCTACATTTGGCACAACATATAATGAATGAATGGAATACTACAAATAATATAACACATGTTGAATTTAGGCTTTTGTGATCCATATCAAGATTATTAAGATGGTTTTTAGAAATAATCACATTGAAATTCATTTGTCGATGCGTTTTGAACAAACAAGTGTGGTTCATCGTTAGGATGAGATGAAGAATCAAATCATGGCCCCAGGTTAAATAGAGAGATCTATCATTCAACCGCTACTTTTGACGAAGAAAACAACTACAAAGGACATGGAAACAACTACATTTGACTGGACCAAGAGACAGTGAAATAAGTCAAAATGATTTAATTTATTAATTAAAATATTATTATTATTATTATATATTTTTTTAGTTTTTTAAAGCAATTCATTAATATTTTTATTTTTAGTTTTTTAAAGCAATTCATTAATATTTTTATTTTTAACCAACAAACTTATTTATAGTCAACTAAATGTTTTAAGGAACCTAAACATCGAACCTCAGACCTAAATATTTTTTATATCCTCTTTAACACTTTTAATCTACCTAATAAATAGATAGTTAATTAGTTATCATGACCATAAGTGCATTTATTTATTTACTTTAACTATATATGTAACTTCCTAGGTAATACAATAAGGGTAAATCTTATGAAGATTTATCGGATAAATTAAATATAAATAACTTAGTTAAAATAAATATTAAAGGTATCATGGTCTAAAAGTTTATTAAATAACCCACAAATTAGTTAATAAGACTATATTTAAGATTTATAAGTATATACAAAATAAAACCTAGGTAAAGGCAAGACTATAGGAAACTAAATATAATAAAAGTAAAGGGGGGAGACTTTAGTAACCATCAAATAATAAGAGTGAAAAATTAATTAAATAAAATTTAATGAGAAAAAATAAAAATCCTAGCAAAGGAAATAAAGGGGAAGTAAACAACCCCTAGGACCAGGGAGAAAAAACTAGATAGAAAAAAGACCCCCAGGTAACCAATCAGGGGTAAGGGGGGAGGCAGGTGGGGGCTAGGGGGAAGGGCAGCGATCCAACAACTACTAATCTTCCAACTGTCATCTCTATTGAGATTACATGACCTTCTTTCAATTTCAATGGCCTCCCTAAATTTTCGGTGATGAAAAGGAGAAATTTTAGCAATAACCTAGTCCTCTTCAATACATATATGATTCTCAGTCTTCTCTGCATCTTCAGTGTGAGCTGAAGACCGTGTCCTCCCTTGTTTAATGTCAGAAATGTGCTCATGAATCGTCTGATTAATGGAGTACCTCGTTTCAACCACATAAGGTGTCCCATAGGAGCAAGGGATAACACAAACACCTTTCATTTCCTTGGGGTCGACAGGGTCTTTATCTGACCTTTTGGAACTACATAAGGTGTTAAGGGGTCAAAAGTTTAATGGAACATTAGGCTTCCTAAGGACCCTAGTGATCTTGTGAGGTCCCTTGGATGAAGGGAAGACGAACCCCTCAGAATCAATCTTTGGGATCATTACCTTCGGATCTATGCTAACGATAAGGAAGGATTTCAGACTTTCATGTCTACTATATCCATTGTTGATAAAAAAAATTAAGGAGATGGGATTTATCTTTATCCAAGGACTTTTCATTTGAGATTCTCAATGCACGAGCAACTAGTGTGTTGATAACACCCAACTTTTGAGGAGGGAAATGATGTGAGTTGGCATGCAGATATTGCTCAGTATGAGTGTTTTTTTCAAAAATATTTATGGGAGAAAGAACCGTCATCATTCTTCAAAATTATAACATCAAGAAAATCAAAGAACACATCAACTTCCTACTCCATAATTAATTTTATGGAGGAATATTGACTATAGAGATGCTTGAAAAAGATATCTAACCCCTCCTGGTCATGGGACCATATGACACAGGTGTCATCCACAAATCTCTTCCATAGCTTGGGCAGGAGATGAGCAGAGGCCAAAGCCTTGGATTCAAAATATTCCATACAAATATTAGCCACAATCGAGGACACGAGGGTAGCCATTGCATAATAATAATAATAATAATAATAATAATAATAATAATAATAATAATAATTTAATTAATAAATTAAATAATTTTGACTTCTTTCCTTGTCTCTTGGTCCAGTCAAATGTAGTTTTTTTTGTGTCCTTTGAAGTTTCCTTGGTCAAAAGTAGTCGTTGAATGATGGATCTCTCTATTTCACTTGGGGCCATGATCTAATTCTTCATCTCATCCTTACAATGAAGAACAGTTTTTGGTTCAAAACACGTCAAAAAATGAATTTCACTGTGATTTTTGTCGAAAACCATCTTAATAATATAGCACTTACAAAACATTATCACCCCTTTTAATTTTTTTGGACATGGGGGGTTGTAGGAGTACATGATTAATAATCTAGTGAAACAATGGCCATTTATTTTTTACACCATGAGAAGCTCTCTATGCCCATATATTTTCTTAATGAGTCTACAACATTCTTCAAGGTGTACACCTAAAAGAGGAACACCTTATTTGTTTGAATTATATTTTTAACAATGTGATGCTCTACATCAATATGTTTTTCCTAAGAATAATATGCTAGGTTCTTCAGTAGGAAGAATCCACTCTGACTATCACATTTTCTTGTCACAACTTGCTATACTAGTTGAATAACTAAACACAATATACATAACCATACTAATTTCTTGCATGAGTGGCTACCACGTATTTAAATTTTGTAGTTGAGAGTTCCATTATAAACTACCTCATGTTCATCCAACCAATTTCTCCCCCAAATAGGTTAAAGACACAGACACTTGAAGATCACCTAGGATCCATATTTATAGCCTAGTGTGAATGAAAAAATGCATGTATCTCTGACACTCTATCCAATCCTAATATTCCTTGGTAGTGTAATCCATAACCGATAGTGCCATGCGAATACTTGAAAAACTCTTTATCATTTTCCAACAATCCTTCATTAATTTTAACATATACATACACAATATTTTCATTCAATGTTCAATGTGCAGTCTACCATAGACCATTTCTTACATCAAAATTCAAACTAAATTGGCATATGAACATGGTGCATGTCCTCTTCCTCTTCTTGTGTCTTGGGACATCGTTATATAGAAATATTTACAACTACAAAAATATGTACCTTTAAAATCATTTACATTTTTTCATATAAAACCTCTAGAGTATTGTCTCATCATATTTCATTTTATTTATCCATAGTTTCTTGTTTTCTTGTTACCTTTTAAATTTCATTCCCAAAATAAAATTTGTAGCTCCATGATTCTTCATGTCAAAGTTAGAGGAAAACTAAGTTATGGAAAATCCCCACATCCATAAAGCATGCACAAGGATTTCTCGGGTTGGTAGGGTATTATCGCAAGTTTGTTAATGATTATAAGGTAATAGCGGGACCTTTGACAACATTATTGATGTAAGATGCATTTTCATGGACTCCAAAACCAACGAAAGCCTTTGAACATCTGAAAGAGGAAATGTGACAAACACTAGTCTTAGCTATGTCGGACTTCACAAAACCTTTATTGTGGAAGGTGATGCCTTAGGAAATGGAATTGGTGTTCTTTTAATGAAAGAAGAAAGACTCATTGCTTTCAAAATTTGTCCAATCAAAGGAAAGTATTTACAAAAATCTATTTATGAGAAGGAAATGTTGGAAATGCTACATGCACTTAACAAATGGTGACCCTACCTAATGGGAAAACACTTCAAGGTAAAAACGGATCATGATAGTCTTAAATATTTTTCAGAAAAAATATTATCTTAAGAAGAGCTGCAAAAATGGGTCACAAAGATGGTGGGTTATAACTTTGAAATCATTTACAAAAAAGGGAAGCAAAATTTTGTGGGAGATGCACTCTCAAGAAAGGATGAGGATGTGGAAGAATTGCTTTGTCCCATTTGTATTATCCAACTAGATTGGATAAATGAAGCAAGGGATGAATGGAAGAATGATGAAGGAGTGTGGGCACTCATTGAAAAGTTACAACAAGATCCAGGTACCTCTGATACATTTAGCTAGAAAAGTCATTTGTTATGGTACAAAGATCACTTATACCTATGTAAGAATTCCCAAATCAAAAAGAATATTCTTTTGGAATTGCACACATCTCACTTAGAATGCCACTCAGGAATTTTAAAAACATACAATAGGGTTAAGAAGGAATTTTTCTGGGATGGCCTTAAATCAAATATTAAAAAGTTTGTGTAGGAATGTTTGGTTTGCCAACAAAATAAAGTTGGAATAATTAATACCCCAGGTCTATTACAACCTTTATCCATTCCAAAACAACATTGGGAAGACGTTTTAATGGATTTTATCATAGGTTTACCCAAGTCCAAAGGAAAGAGTGTCATCATGGCAGTAGTTTTCAAACTTACCAAGTATGCACATTTTTGTGCATTATCTCATCCATTTAAAGCCGGTATATTTTGTACTGCATTTATGGAAATAATTCAAAAGCTACATGGAAACCCAAATATTATTGTAAGTGACAGAGATCCCATTTTCAGTCGAAATGTTTGAACACAATTATTTTCTTATCTTGGTACTCAGTTAGCTCATAGCTCATCTTATCATTCTCGATCTGATGGGCAAGCTAAGATAGTAAAAAAATGTTTGGAATGATACATTTGTTTCTTTTTGTCTAATAAACAGACACAATGGGTCAAATCGTTACCTCTTGTTGAATGGTGGTATAAGACTTCCTTCAATACTGCAGCGAAAATGACCCCATTTATGGCACTTTACGGATATCATCCACCATCCATCACATCATATTTAAGAGAAGGTTCTAAGGTTCAAGAAATGGAGAATCACATCTATCATCAACAACAACTTCTCCAACTCTTAAAGGATAACCTCACTTTGACACAGAATAGAATGAAACAACAAGCAAATCAACATCACAACGAAAGAAGTTTTGATGTAGGTGGCTGGGTATTCCTACATCTATAACCATATAAATAGATGTCCCTCAAACAAGCTAAGAAGGATAAAAAATTATCAACAAAGTATTATGCTTTGTATAAGGTGTTGCAAAAGATTGGTACTATGGCATAGAAATTGGAGCTCCTTGCAGCTTCCCAAGTGCACATAGTTTTCCATGTTTCATGCTTAAAGAAGGTTATAGGTGACAAGCACCCAGTTCAAACAATATTGTCAGAACTTGACGAGAAAGGAAAAATCATATTAGAACCTAAATCAGTCACAGAAACAAGAACACGACAACTAAGAAATCGATCAATTCGGAGTATCTCATCAATTGGAAGAACTTACCCAGTAAAGATTCCACATAGGAGAATGAAAATTTTATACCAAATCAAGCATAACTACTTGAGCGTTGATGACAACACGTTTTCGAAGGAGAGGGGTATGTAAGTTCCCTATAATACTAGTGATTCCCCCATTACTATTGTAATTGTTTCCCTTATTGTTATTATTGCACCCATATTGTCCCCATATTGTTATTATTGTGCCCCATAGAAGCCCAATATTGTTATTATTGGGCCCTTTTATTATTACTGTTATGTCGGATTTGATTATATTGTGACTCCCTAGAGTCCTATATATACAAGGAGGTTTTTTCATTTGTATCATCCAAGAACTGTTCATTCATGTAATGTAAAGGATGCTTTCCCCTCAAAGAGGTTGATTTTGAAGTCATTGATCTATCATGTCTTCTATTTTTCGAGTTGGTTACATATCACTCCCCCCTCCCCTTGTAAACATCGTGCTAAATTTTTAAGAACATATAGTGAATGAATGGAATACTACAAATAATATAACACTTGTTGAATTTAGGCTTCTATGATCCATATCAATATTATTAAGATGTTTTTTGGAAATAATCACATAGAAATTCATTTGTCAACACATTTCGAACAAACAAGTGTGGTTCATCATCAAGATGAGATGCAGAATCAAATCATGGCCCCAAGTTAAGTAGAGAGATCCATCATTCAACTACTACTTTTGACAAAGAAAACAACTACAAAGGACATGGAAACAACTACATTTGTCTGGACCAAGAGACAAGGAAATAAGTCAAAATGATTTAATTTATTAATTAAAATATTATTATTATTATTATTACTATTATTACTATTATTATTATTTATTTTTTTAGTTTGTTAAAGAAATTAATTAGTATTTTTATTTTTAACCAAAAAATTGATTTATAGTCAGCTAAGTGTTTTAAGGAACCTAAACATCGAACCTCACACCTAGATGTTTTTTATCCTCTTTAATATTTTTAAACTAGCTAATAAATAGATAATTAATTAGTTATCATGACCATAAGTGCATTTATTTATTTATTTTAACTATATATGTAACTTCCTAGGTAATACAATAAGGGTGAATCTTATGAAGATTTATGAGATAAATTACATATGAATAACTTAGTTAGAGGTTTCATGGTCTAAAAGTTTATTAAATAACCCACAAATTAGTTAATAAGACTATAACTAAGATTTATAAGTATATAAAAAATAAAACCTAGGTAAAGGCAAGACCATAGGAAACTAAATATGATAAAAGTAAAGGAGGAAGACTTTAGTAACCATCAAATAATAAGAGTGAAAATTTAATTAAATAAAATTTAATGAGAAAAAATAAAAGTTGTAGCAAAGGAAATAGAGGGGAAGTAAACAACTTTGAGGACCCAGGAGAAAAAACGAGATAGAAAAAAGGCCCCAAGGTAACCAACCAGGGGGAAGGGGGGAGGGGGGTGGGGGCTAGGCGGGAAGGGTGGGGATTCAAAAACTACTAATCTTCCAACTGTCATCTATGTTGAGATTACACAACCTTCTTTAAATTTCAATGGCCTCCCTAAATTTCCAATGATAAAAGGGAGAAATTTTAGCAATAACCTAGGCCTCTTCAATACATATATGATTCTTAGTCTTCTCCACATGTTTAGTGAGGGTTGAAGACGTGTCCTCCCATGTTTAATTTCAGAAACCTGCTCGTGAATCCTCTGATTAATGAAGTACCCCATTTCACCCACATAGGGGGTCCCATAGGAGCAAGGGATAAAATAAACACCTTTCATGTTCGTGGGGTCGACGAGGTATTTATCTAACCTTATGGAAGTACATAAGGTGTTAAGGGCTCTAAAGGTTGATGGAAAATTATGCTTCCCAAGGACTCTAGTGATCATGTGAGGTCCCTTGGATGAAGCGGAGATGAACCCCTCAGAATCGATCTTTGGGATATTTCTTGACCTTCAGACGTATGCTAACTATAAGGAAGGCTTTTAGACTTTCGTGTCTACTATATCTATTGTTGAAAAAAACATTAAGGAGATGGGATTTCTCTTTATCCAAGGAATTTTCATCTCATATTCTCAGCGCACAAGAAACTAGTGTGTTGAGAACACCCAACTTTTGAGTAGGTAAATGATGGGAGTTGGCATGCAAATATTTCTCAGTATCAGTTCGCTTCCGAAAAAATTGATGGGAGAAAGAACCCTCATCATTCTTCGAAATGAGAGCATCAAGAAAAGCAATGCACCAATCAATTTCCTGCTCCATAGTTAACTTTATGGAGGAATATTGACTATAGAGATGCTTGAAAAATATATCTAAACCCTCCTGGCCATGGGACCAGATGACACTGGTGTCATCCGTAAATCTCTTCCATAGCTTGGGTAAGAGATGAGCAAAGGCCAAAGCCTTTGATTCAGAACCTTCCATACAAATATTAGCCACAACCAGCGACAGGGGTGTACCCATTGCATAATCATAATAATAATAATAATAATAATAATAATAATAATAATAATAATAATAATAATAATAATTTAATTAATAATTTGAATAATTTTGACTTCTTTCATTGTCTCTTGGTCCAGTCAAATGTAGTTGTTTATGTGTCCTTTGTAGCTATTTCCTTGGTCAAAAGTAGTCGTCGAATGATGGATCTTTCTATTTCACTTGGTGCCATGATCTAATTCTTCATCTCAAAGTCACGATGAACCACACTTTTTGGTTTCAAACGCATAATGAATTTCGATGTGATTGTTGTCGAAAACCATCTTAATAATATAACACTTACAAAACATTGTCACCCTTTTTAATTTTTTTGCACATGGGGTGTTGTAGGAGTACATGATCAATAATCTAGTGAAACAATGGCCATTTCTTTTTTACACCATGAGAAGCTCTCTATGCTCATATATTTTCTTAATGAGTCTACAAAATTCTTCAAAGTGTACACCTAAATGAGGAACACCTTATTTTTTTGAATTATATTTTTACAATTTGATGCTCTACTTCAATATCTCTTTCCTCAGAATAATATGCTAGGTTCTTCGGTAGGAATATTCCACTCTAAGTATCACATTTTATTGTCACAACTTGCTATACTGTTGAATAACTAAACACAATATACCTAACCATACTAATTTCTTGCATGAGTGGCTACCATGTATTGAAATTTTGTAGTTGAGAGTTCCACTATAAACCACCTGGTATTCATCCATCCAATTGCTCCCCCAAAAAGGTTAAAGAAACAGACACTTGAATATCACCTAGGATCCATATTTATAGCCTTGTGTGAATGAAAAAATGCAGGTATCTCTGACACTGTATCCAATCCTAATATTCCCTGGTAGTGTAGTCCCTAACCAATATGCCATGCGAATACTTGAAAAACACTTTATCATCGTGAAACACTCCTTCATTAGTTTTAACATATACCTAGTCAATATTTTCATTTGATGTGCAATGTGCAATCCACCATAGACCATTTCTTACATCAAAATTCAAAACACATTGGCATATGAACATGGTGCATGTCCTCTTCCTCTTCTTGTGTCTTGGGAAATTGTTATATAGAAAGATTTACAACTAAAAAAATATGTACCTTTAATGGTTTACATTTTTTCATGTAAAACCTCTAGAATATTGTCTCGTCATATTTCACTTATTTATCCATAGTTTCTTCTTTTCTTGATATCTTTTAAACTTCATTCTCAAATAAAATTTGTAGCACCAAGATCCTTCATGACAAAGTTAGAGGAAAACTAAGTTATGGAAAATCCCCACATCCATAAAGCATACGCGAGGATTTCTTGGGTTGATAGGGTATTATTGCAATTTTGTTAAGAATTATGATGTAATAGCGGGACCTTTAACAACATTATTGAAGAAAGATGCATTTTCATGGACTCCACAACCAACAAAGGCCTTTGAACATCTTAAAGAGGAAATGTGCCAAACACTAGTCTTACCTATGCCGGACTTCAAAAAAACCTTTATTGTGGAAGGTGATGCCTTAGCAAATGGAATTGGTGTTGTTTTAATGAAAGAAGAAAGACCCATTGCTTTCGAAATTTGTCCTTTCAAAGGAAAGTATTTACCCAAAGATATTTACGAGAAGGAAATATTGGAAATGCTACACGCACTTAGGAAATGGTGACCCTACCTAACGGGAAGACACTTCAAGGTAGAAACGGATTAGTATAGTCTTAAATATTTTTTAGCAAAAATATTATCTTCAGAAGGGTAACAAAAACAGGTCACAAAGATGTTGGGTTATGACTTTGAAATCATCTACAAAAAAGGGAAGAAAAATGTTGTGGCAGATGCACTCTCAAGAAAGGATGAGGATGTGGAAGAATTTCTTTGTCCCATTTCTATTATCCAACTAGATTGGATAAATGAAGCAAGGGATGGATAGAAGAATGATGAAGAAGTGTGGGCACTCATTGAAAAGTTATAACAGGATCCCAGTACATCTGATACATTTAGCTGGAAAAATCATTCGTCATGGCACAAAGATCGCTTATACCTATGTAAGAATTCCCATCTCAAACAAAGTATTCTTTTGGAAATGCACACCTCTCCCTTACTAGGGCACTCAGGATTTTAAAAAACTTACAACAGGGTTAAGAAGGATTTTTTTTGTGATGGCCTTAAATCAGATATTCAAAAGTTAGTGGAGGAATGTTTGGTTTGCCAAAAAAATAAAGTTGAACGAATTAAGACCCTAGGTCTATTCCAACCTCTATCCATTCCAATACGACATTGGAAAGAAGTTTTAATGGATTCTATCATAGGTTTACCCAAGTCCAAAGGAAAGAGTGTCAACATGGCGATAGTTTTCAAACATATCAAGTATGCACATTTTTGTGCATTATCTCATCCATTTAAAGCCAATACATTTTGTACTACATTTATGGAAACAATTCAAAAGCTACATGGAAACCCAAATATTATTGTAAGTGTCAGAGTTCCCAATTTCTCTTGAAATTTTTGAGAAAAATTATTTTCTTGTCTTGGTACTCAATTAGCTCATAGCTCTTCTTATCGTCCTCGAGCTAATGGGTAATCTGAGATAGTAAAAAAATGTTTGGAAGGATACCTTTGTTACTTTGTATCTAATAAACAGACACAATGGGTCAAATCACTACCTCTTGTTGAATGGTGTTATAAGACTTCCTTCCATACTGCAGCAAAAATGACCCCGTTTATGGAAATTTATGGACATCATCCACCATCCATCACATAACATTTAAGAGAGTTTTCTAAGTTTCAAGAAATTGAATATCACATCTAGCATCAACAACAAGTTCTCCAACTCTTAAAGGATAACCTCACTTTGACACAGAATAGAATGCAACAATAGTCAGATCAACATCACAACGGAAGAAGTTTTGATATAGGTGGCTGGGTATTCCTACATCTATAACCATATAAACAAATTTCCCACAAACAAGCTAAGAAGGATAAAAAATTATCAACAAAGTATTATGCTTCGTATAAGGTATTGCAAAATATTGGTACTATGGCATAGAAACTGGAGGTCCCTGCAGCTTCCCAAGTGCACCTAGTTTTCCATGTTTCATGCTTAAATAAGGTTAGAGGTGACAAGCACCCAGTTCAAACAATATTGTCAGAACTTGATGAGAAAGGAAAAATCATATTAGAAACTAAATCAATCACAGAAATAAGAACTCGACAACTACGAAATCGATCAATTTCAGAGTATCTCATCAATTGGAAGAACTTACCCACTAAAGATTCCACACTGGAGGATGAGAATTTAAAAAAAAATCATGCATAACTACTCGAGCATTAAGGACAACACGCTTTTGAAGGAGAGGGGCATGTAAGGTCCCTATAATACTAGTGATTCTCCCATTACTATTGTAATTATTTCCCTTATTGTTATTATTGCACCCATATCATCCCATATTGTTATTATTGTGCCCCATAGAAGCCCAATATTGTTATTATCGTTCGCTTTTATTATTATTGTTCTGTCGGATTTGATTATATTGTGACCCCTTAGAGTCCTATATATGCAAGGAGGTTTTTTCATTTGTATTATCCAAGAATTGTTCATTCATGTAATGTAAAGGATGCTTCCCCCTCAAAGAGGTTGAATTTGAAGTCATTGATCTATCATTTCTTCTATTTTTTGAGTTGGTTACATATCACTCTCCCCTCCCCTTGTAATCTTCGTGCTACATTTGGCACAACATATAATCAATGAATGAAATACCACAAATAATATAACACTTGTTGAATTTATGCTTCTATGATCCATATCAATATTATTATGATGGTTTTCGGAAATAATCACATCGAAATTCATTTGTCAACACGTTTCGAACAAACAAGTGTGGTTCATCGTCAGGATGAGATGAAGAATCAAATCATGGCCCCAAGTTAAATAGAGAGATCCATCATTCAACTACTACTTTTGACCAACAAAACAACTACAAACGACATGGGAACAACTACATTTGACTCGACCAAGAGACAGGGAAATAAGCTAAAATGATTTAATTTATTAATTAAATTATTATGATTATTATTATTATTATTATTATTATTATTATTATTATTATTATTATTATTATTATTATTATTATTATCTATTTTTTTAGTTTGTTAAAGAAATTCATTAATATTTTTATTTTTAACCAACAAATTTATTTATAGTCAACTAAGTGTTTTAAGGAACCTAAACATCGAACCTCAGACCTAAATATTTTTTATATCCTCTTCAATACTTTTAAACTACCTAATAAATAGATAGTTAATTAGTTATTATGACCATAAGTGCTTTTATTTATTTACTTTAACTATATATGTAACTTCCTAGGTAATACAATAAGGGTAAATCTTATGAGGATTTATAGGATAAATTAAATATAAATAACTTATTTAAAATAAATATTAAAGGTATCGTGGTCTAAAATTTTATTAAATAATCCACAAATTAGTTAATAAGACTATATTTAAGATTTATAAGTATATAAAAAATAAAACCTAGGTAAAGGGAAGACTATAGGAAAATAAATATAATAAAATTAAAGGAGGGAGAATTTAGTAACCATCAAATAATAAGGGTGAAAAATTAATTAAATAAAATTTAATGAGAACAAATAAAATTCCTAGCAAAGGAAATAAAGATGAAGTAAACAACCCAGAGGACCTGGAGAAAAAACGAGATAGAAAAATGGCCCAAAGGTAACGAACTAGGGGGAAGGGGGGAGCGGGGTGGGGGCTAGGGGGGAAGGGCAGGGATCCAACAGCCACTAATCTTCCAACCATCATCTTTGTTGAGATTACATGACCTTTCAATTTCAATGGCCTCCCTAAATTTCCAGTGATGAAAAGGAGAAATTTTAGCGATAACTTAGGCCTTTTCAATACATATATGATTCTTAGTCTTCTCCGCATGTTCAGTGACAGATGAAGACTGTGTCCTCCCATGGTTAATGTTAGCAACGTGCTCATCAATCCTCTGATTAATGGAGTACCCCTTTTCACCCACATATGGGGTCCCATAGGAGCAAGGGATAACATAAACACCTTTCATGTCCTTGGGGTTGACGGGGTCTTTATTTGACCTTATGGAACTACATAAGGTGTTAAGCGGTCTAAAGTTTGATGGAAAATTATGCTTCCTAAGGACTCTAGTGATCTTGTGAGGTCCCTTGGATGAAGGGGAGATAAACCCCTGAGAATCGATCTTTGGGATCTTTCTTGACCTTCCGACCTATGCTAACTATAAGGAAGGCTTTCAGACCTTCATGTCTACTATATCCATTATTCACAAAAAAATTAAGGAGATAGGGTTTCTCTTCATCCAGGGACTTTTCATCTGAGGTTCTTAGCGCACGAGCAACTAGTGTGTTGAGAAAACCTAATTTTTGAGCAGGGAAGTGATGGGAGTTGGCATGCCGATATTACTCAGTATGAGTTTTCTTACGAAAAAATTGATGGGAGAAAGAACCGTCATTAGTCTTCGAAATAATAACATCAAGAAAAGCAAAGCACCCATCAATTTCCTTCCCCATGGTTAACTTTATGGAGGAATATTGTCTATAGAGATGCTTGAAAATGATATCTAACCCCTCCTAGACATGGGACTAGATTACACTGGCGTCATCCACTAATCTCTTCCATCGCTTGGGCAGGAGACGAGCAGAGGCCAAAGCCTTGGATTCAAAATATTACATACAAATATTAGCCACAACTGGCAACAGGGGGTACCCATTGCATAATAATAGTAGTAGTAATAATAATAATAATAATAATAATAATAATAATAAATTAATTAATAAATTAAATAACTTTGACTTCTTTCCTTGTCTCTTGGTCCAGTCAAATGTAGTTGTTTCTATGTCCTTTGTAGCTGTTTCCTTGGTCAAAAGTAGTCGTTGAATGATGGATCTTTCTATTTCACTTGGGGCCATGATCTAATTCTTCATCTCGTTCTCATGATGAACCACACTTTTTGGTTTGAAATGCATCGACAAGTGAATTTCGATGTGATTATTGTCGAAAACCATATTAATAATATTACACTTACAAAACATTATCACCCTTTCTAATTTTTTTGTACGTGGTAGGTTGTAGGAGTTTATGATCACTAATCTAGTGAAACAATGGCCATTTATTTTTTACACCATGAGAAGCTCTCTATGCTCATATATTTTCTTAATGTGACTACAACATTATTCAAAGTGTACACCTAAATGAGGAACACCTTATTTTTTTGAATTATATTTTTAACAATGTGATGCTCTACATCAATATTTTTTTCCTGAGAATAATACGCTAGTTTCTTCGGTAGGAAGATTCCACTCTGACTATCACATTTTCTTGTCACAACTTGCTATACTAGTTGAATAACTAAACACAATATACCTAACCATACTAATTTCTTGCATAAGTGGCTACCATGTATTCAAATTTTGTAGTTGAGAGTTCCACTATAAACTACCTCGTGTTCATCCAACCAATTGCTCCCCCAAATAGGTTAAGGACACACACACTTGAAGATCGGCTAGGATCCATATTTATAGCCTAGCCAAAAAATGCAGGTATCTCTGACACTCTGTCCAATCCTAATATTCCTTGGTAGTGTAATCCATAACCAATAGTGCCATGTGAATACTTGAAAAACTCATTATCATTGTCCAACACTCCTTCATTAGTTTTAACATATACCTACTCAATATTTTCATTCGATGCGCAATGTGCAATCTACCATAGACCATTTCTTACATCAAAATTCAAACCAAATTGGAATATGAACATGGTGCATGTCCTCTTCCTCTTGTTGTGTCAAGGGACATTTTTATATAGAAAGATTTACAACTACAAAAATATGTACCTTTAATGGTTTACATTTTTTCATATAAAACCTCTAGAATATTGTCTCATCATATTTCATTTTATTTATCCATAGTTTCTTGTTTTCTTGATATCTTTTAAATTTCATTCCCAAAATAAAATTTGTAGCACCAAGATCCTTCATGTCAAAGTTAGAGGAAAAGTAAGTTCCCACTTCCTGTATAATTTCCTTGTCATTTCTAATCAGTAGCATATCATCTACATATATAACTATATGAGTAATAATTACCTACATGTTTGAAATACACATTGTGATCTACCTTCCTCATTGTGAAGCCATGTCACATTATATAGGTATTAAATTTTTTACACTACATGTATGGTGATTTCTTTAACATATATATGGAACTTTTTTAGCTTGCATACTATCTCTTTCTTTTTCTTCACCAATAATCATTTTGGTCGTTTCATGGAGGTTTCCTCTTCTGGGTATCAATACATGAATGTTTTCTTGAACTCCATCAACTGTAGCTTAGATTGAAAAGAAGCTACAATGGATAAAAGAAATATATTAAAGGTATATGTAGTGGGATTTTTTGACAAGTATATGTCAAAATTAGAGAAGGAACAATGGGAAAGTGTAAATGATGTTTTTAGTTATTTTTTGCACTAATATTTATGGATTTTTCTACAAGGGCGAACCAAGAGAGGATAGATTGTTGCACATACATGGTTTTGTAGATACTCATTGGGCTAGAGCTTTTACTTATAGAAGATATACAAGTGGGTATGTTTTTAACTTATTTGGATGAGCAATCACTTGCATGAGAAAAAACATATGTAGCATTACATTCTATATACACTAGATAAATGGTATCCACTTATGGAAGAAGGGAAGAAATGTGGTTAAAATATCATTTTCAATTATTAAGATTGTACAATAATCTGTAAGGATAAGTAATGATAATCATAATGTAATTTTCCTCTAGAATAACACATCTTATCATTGTAAGAAAAAGTGCATTGATGTGCAACATTACTTTGTGAGAGACATGGTTGAAAACAAGAAGGTGTCATTTGGGAAGGTGGAGAAACCTTAAAGAATATTCCAGATTCACTAAAAAAGTATATGAGAACTCAATACTTCTCTTGGTATAGCGAAGCAATGAGCATTATTCCACGTTGTGTATGCATTTGATGCTTTGCATAGTTATCCCTACGTGCAGTTTGTATGTGTTGGGCACAATATGAGCTCATAAGGAGGATCGAAATCCCTCTTGTTCAATGGGGATAGCTATTGTAGGGTTCAAATCCCATGTAAAATATTTTTTCTATTTTCTCGCATCCATTTTTCATGGTTTTCGACACAAAACTTTCGCTTTTACTAATTTTTATTGCAGGGTAATTCAAACCATAATTTTGTAATTTATTGATCGAACAATGATTACATTTTAATCCAAGGTTAATGAATTAGGCATTTATGAAATCTATAAAAACATAAATATTTTATTGTAATATTATAAATAGGATATTCAAAATTCATTCTGATTTAGATATAGATTTCTAAGACAACATATTTACATTAATAACAATCTAAATAAAAATTAATTATACAAATTTAAAGGCAACTTAAAAGAAATATGTATTTTGACATGAATCATTTAAGTAAAGAGATTACTATATGCTCAATTTGCTTTAATATTATAATATATTAGAGTATAAATCCTCCGTAAGGGGTCTTACAAGTAGTATTACGATATCAATAGATAGTTTTAAAAACAAATTTACCTTCCACGTATATGGTTTCTTCTTTAATATGTAAATACTTCATAATATTATGATTTTACGTAACATACCAGTTATGGACTTGTTTATGTTTACGTAAATTGAGAATTTAGAATTACAAATTTATTGAACATTTTTTCTGTGTTTATTATTGATATCAAAATAGAAAATAATATTAAACACAAATTATTTATTTAATTCTTTTAACTTATAATGGAGGGAAATTAATCATAGCTTTTCAATAAAGATTTATAGTTACAATACACATTTGACGTTACTCAGTTATAATAAGTATTTTACACAGTCGAGTAGAGAATTTATGTGGCTTTTTTTAGTAATTAGAGAAAAGTTAACTTTATCTTCAAATTATTAAATTTTAAAATATTTTAGTTTAAATAAAATTTTAAGAAATATATAAAATTGGAAAAAAAATTATACCTCGAAAACTTTGATTTTTTTTGGGAGAGCGTTGGGGTGCTAGTTCATCTTGGAGAAATTTGGTGCTATCATATTCCTTAATTTCATAAATGGAATCATATACTTAGGTGTACTGGTATTTTATCCAATACGAATTTGTCCAAGTAGTCTCTCTTCATATCCATAAGTTGGGCCATTGTGAAGGATTTCAAGTTTATAATTTGACAAATTCATTGTGGCTCATCTTCATATCCATAAGTTGGGTCATTGCGAAGGATTTATGACAAATTCATTTGTGGCTCATCCTTGTTGGGTGCTAAACATAAGATCATTCTCAAAAGTATTTTATATATAGGTTTTATTGTTCAATTTAACACAACGCATGACAAAATAATACTAAGACGATTCGACAAAAAGTTTGGCAACACTGCATGAAGTTGGTCTCATAAAAAATCTATGATAAAAAATATCATTACTTTATCCAATATCATGAGAACAAGTGCGAGTGTATTTTCACATTAGCTAATAGTGGTGCAAGTTAATTCTATTCCCTCTCTGTCAGTTGGCATGCTATGGTTCATAAATTTCATCATGGAACATGTGTAGTAGGACACTCACTTCACAAATGTAGTTATGGGATGGCATCCCTTTGTAAAAAGGAAATTATGGAAGTTCATGGTTGATTTGATGCATTAGAGGGATTTAATGTTGCACTTTTTGGATTTGACCCTCAAGGAGGAAACTAAAACAATTGTTTTCTGAGAAGTTAGTGCAATTTATAGGTTTATAGGTAAAAAGAGATGTTCTAGCTTGTCATATCTTCTTCTTGTGCATTGAAACTACTTTGCAGGTTCAGAGAGCTCATGCATGTTTATTATTAGTAGTTGATTAGGATCCCCACTTCCTTCTTAGTGATAATGTAGCCACCTAATTCTTTTTGTAGTCATGGCCTCTTGGTTTTGTTTAGCCTAAATTTATTTTCATATGTGGCCTACAAATCTATAATGTTTTTTTGGATTAGAATTCCTTTCATATTTGGTGTTTGACCTTATTTCTAAGATCCATGATGACTCTATGAATTCACATTATTGTGTGGGTTCCAAGGAGGTTGGCATTCAAAGCTAACATGAATAGATAGAGAAATTTCATCCTTCTCATTTCAAAAGTTGAGGACATTCAAGAGGTTATGTTACATTTATAAATTAGGTGTATTGAAGTATTGAAATAAATTTCCTCTACCATGGACAACCTCATTATATAGACATAACAGATTTAAAAAATAGAAGATGAAATTACCACTATGAAATGTGATACTAAAGAATTACAAAAAGCTAATAACTAGGGTATTATGTCCCTCAATATCTTCAATTAATTCTCTAATTACATTTATGTTTCTCATACATAATTTGATCGCAGCCATTGTAATTATGGAGCTTATTACTTCTCCAAGGGTGGAAAATCATCTAGGTGAGGTCTAGGCTTACGCAAAAACAAAAAAAATGAATTTTGACTATTAGTAGATATTTTTTCTCAAATTTATACCATTAAGACCACTAAGATGATTATTTTTTCTCTAAACTATATTATGGAGTTAAATCTTTTATATAAATTAATATTGAATAAACAATCTCAATTTTAGGTATCTTCCTTGAAATGTTATGGAAGTAGAAATTTTATTAATATAGTATTTTTTATTGTGATTTTACACACATGGAGATATATAATCATTTCATATTATTCCTAAACTAATATATTAATTAGATTATTTTTCTATAAACATTTAAAATTTAAAATTGAATATAATTATGTTGGGAAGTGCATTATATAGCTACTATGTGGGTGATGTGTGATTCCGTCCATGCTAAATATGGAGCTACCACATGTTCTTAAGAAAAAAAATACTCTATATATATATAAATGTATGATATAATGAAAAAATAAGTAAATATACATGTTCAACTAAATATCCATTAAAACCACTAAGATATCTCTTTTTTTTTTCTAAAATATATTACGGAATTAAATATTTTATATAAATTAATATTGAATAAACCATCTTAATTTTAGGTATCTTCCTTGGAATGTTATATGTTCCACTAAAATCTCTCTCTCTCTCTCTCTCTCTCTCTCTCTCTCTCTCTCTCTCTCTCTCTCTATATATATATATATATATATATATATATATATATATATATATATTAATTAGATTAATTTTTTATAAAAAATAAACAAAAGAAAACAAAAATATAATTATGTCGAGAGGCACATTCTATAGCTACTACAAAGCTGACGTGTGATTTCATGCATGCTCGATGTAAATAAAAATGTATGCTATAATGAAAACATAAGTGAATATACGTGTTCAACTGAATATAATTAAAAACATTATACAACATTTATGATACCACTCTTATTATATCATTTTGATTCATTTTTAATATTACAACTTAGTATGAAAGAAAAGTCGTAATATTTTTTTTACATTTCCTCTCACATCCATAAATAAAATATTTCAATGGATATATTTTATACTAGCTCTAGTTGATAAGATAATTACAAGTTTATATATATATATATATATATATATATATATATATATATATATATATATGCCCATGAGGCTTTGGATTGACGGTGAATGGGTGCATTGTTAAGGCACTCCTTGCAATAGGTTAGTGGTTCAAATACTGCATGGGTGCTTACCTACCAAATATATATATGTATATGTATATGTATATGTATATGTATATCTATACCTATACCTATACCTATATATATATATATATATATATATATATACTTACTTACTTTTCAAATATTTTAATATAAGAATTAAATAAAAGTTTTTGTTAAGTGATATATTTTAATGGAAACCTTATATAGAGAGAGATAGAGAAAGACTGATGCAGGAGCATCTAGCTAAGGGCACCATGACCGAGTGTTGGTCTCCGCCAAGGTGGAAAGTTTTATCAGTGATTGGTTTCTTTATGTTTAAATAGTCAAAGTAGAATGTAGGAATTTGTTTCTTTTTAATTTCAGTATCAGTTAGGGAACAGTCTAGTCAGTTAGGGTCATTGTCTTGTTTGTCTTTAATAAACAATAGTTTTATAACTATTTCGTTCATTTTAGAAAAAAAAGACAAACATGTCAAATGTAAAATCTTGCAATGCAAGCAGAACCGAATGCATAAATAGTTGTATAACTAATAGAATAGAAACTGAAAAGTAACTATGCATAGTTCAGATAACTATGGACAAAAAGTACAAATGGAAGATTGTAAATCATTCTGAAGGTTCAGCATACGAGCATAAGTAATAAAAAGCAGAGCAGACAATTTTTATTCATTCGAATCCATCTGTAACAACCATTATAATATTTATTTATTGTTTTTCCTAATCATTGAACAACCAGAATAGCAGACATGGTGCATGCAAACTATTTCATTTATTTTCTTTTCTAAAAGAATAGCACACAGACAACAAGGATTGCATGCGAGTTTCCAGAACGAAGGTTGGTAGTCCACAAAGAGAGACCACGACCAAAAAAGACAAGTGAAATTTCAAACAGTTCGAGCAATGTCAAGCATGCGAATGCTAGTAATAATGCCCCAGGATAGAAGTAACATACATAAACCAAAACACTGTGATTTCTTTTCATTCCAGAACACACACACACACACACACACACACACATATATATATATTCACATACATATGATAGAAGGTACGGAGATAGCCAACAAACAACCAAAAAGCCGATTTAGCCATTAGAACCCTAGATGAGGGTTTCGGTTCCAGAAAGACATAAATAAACATATATAATTGTATACAATGAACAACTATCAATCCAAACTAACAAGTGGAACCCTAGAAGAGAGTTGCGAACAACCTTCAGGCAATCTTCCAAAATCATTGTAACTTTACAAAATTTCACAGAGTCAAATGAGGGTTTGTGCCAACAACCCAAGATGCATAGCAACAATAAAGGCATATTAACAAAGAAATATAGGGAACTATTCCCATTAAACCGACACAAACTAAGCACCAGAAAATAAGTCGAGACAGTGGCAGAGCCTACCGGAACAAGGATCATGGTGTTCATACCAAGCATGCCCAAGGACCAAACCCCGACCTGCACAACCGAAACAGGGCAAGACTGTTAGCCAATTGTCAACTGGAAGAAATAAACGAAGGGCAGAGAATTGTTAGTACATTGCGGAAAGAAATTACCTGGAGTTTTGGCCGCGCAAGAAGAAAGCAAAACCAGAAGTCACAAGCCATAGTGACAACCTGAGATAGAGGAGCCAAGATTGTTAGAACTAGTGTAAGATGAGGAGAAAAAAAATCATGGAGAGTTAAGTTACCTAAGTGAAATCATGAACAGGAGGAGGCCACTGTAGACGTGACCTGTAGCATGCACAACATGAATCAACTCTAATCAGTTGGATAACCATTAAAGAACAATAACAGTGAAGCGAGAACAAGCCAAGCAATTGAATAGGACATACTGTGACTATTTCTCTACGCAAATGAGCAGAGTCATCACCCTGTGCTCAAGGAGCTGAGCCCACAAGTCACCCAGATAAATGCAGGTGCCACACTCATAGGTAAAGTAGTCCATGACCGGCGTGCACAGAGTTGTAGCTTAATATCATACATTTGCAGCATAAAAAAAACTTCCAGACCAAACCCTCAGCATAGTAGAAACGCAGAACAAAAATGACAGATGAACAATAGGAGGAAGGGTTTTGGCATAGACCGAGGAGTGGGAAACACAAACCAAGGTAAGTACCACTAGCATAGTGATATTAAAGACTGTCATAAATGCCACCTTAACAAAGTCCAGAATCATCCAAAGATTAAACGTTAACCACAGCTGTTAAGTCCACAAGAAAATCATTATTTAATCATTTAATTAGTGATTAATGTAATATTGTATTATTTAAAATCTTTGTTGTGCGGAACCGTGCAGAACTTTGGGCTGGTCCCATCATAGTGGTATCAGAGCAGGATTCAGAATTGGCTTGAGAAATGGAGGTAGGAAGACGAGGTCGTGGAAGAGGTGCTCGGAGGATAGCAGAGGAAGGATTGAGAGAGGAGATCAGGATTCTTACTACCCGTTTGGAGGCAGTTGAAGCAGGGAGAAGAAGGGATCGAGAGGTAGGTGATGACAGTGAAGAGGAAGCTATATTGTCAACAGATGGATTGGATGAAGAAGGGATAGAAATGAGACTGTTGAGGTCAGTCCTAGTGGTGTGTAGCAAGCCTAAACCAGAAATCCCAAATTATGATGCAGCTTGTCGACAGAAGTTCTGTTGGACTAGATTAGCGAACTGGTCAAGTATTTTGAGTGTGAAGAGGTCAGTGAAGACCGGAGGGTCAAGTTCACTGTAAGTTGAAGGGACACACAACCCTATGGTGGGATAGTTTCCAAACAAAGAGAAGGAGGTTGAACAAGTTGACGATCAAGAAATGGTCAAGGATGGTGGCCAAGTTGAAGGGAAGATTTTTTCCTAACGATTACTAGATTGCGCTACATTGACAAGTGCAGAATCTAAAGTAGAAAGGGATGACTATAAGGGAGTACACAGAAGAATTTTACTGAGTGAATTTAAGGGCCAGTTATACAGAGGAAACCCCGGAGAAAACAACCAGGTATGTAAATGGCTTAATGATAGAAATATTAGATGAAATCAACATTCTTTCGCCAAAAAAAATTGAAGAAGCATATCAGAGTGCTATGAAAGCAGAGGAGAAGATTGCCAGAAAACAAAATGCTAGGAGAGGACGGGGAACCAACAAAGGAAGAGGATAGTGTTATGGTAGAGGGTGAACTGCTAGTAGTAATGAAGAAGGAAACAGTTACAAAGCTTCTGGAACAGCAGAAACAGGTGATAGCACAAGAGGTGGTAGGCCATATCATCGAGGCAGGGGAAATGGCCAAGGCTGAGGAGCTCGTTATCAATGTTACAGGTGTGACAAGTGGGGACACAGATCTTTTGAGTGTCTTGAGGTGGAAAAAGCTGGACAAAGGGGTGCATATGTCGCACGGCTAGAAGAAGTAGACGCACTTCCCAAAGAGGCAGAAAATGTGCTAGAAACAGGGGAAGCCCTAGTTTTGAACAAGTTGTTGCTGAAACTAGCCAAGGAAACAGCTGAACAAACTCAGTGGAAAGCTTTGTTTTAGACAGTTTGTAAGTCACACGGTAAGTGTTGTAAGCTAATTATTGATAGTCAGAGTACAGACAATTTGGTTGCCACAGAGATGGTGGAAAAGTTTGGGTTGAAGCATTTGAAACACCCCACTCCTTACAAGGTATCATGGCTGAAAAAAGGCCATCATTTGCTAGTAGATGAGCAATGCGAAGTGGAGTTTCATATCTGCAGATATAAGGATAATGTCATTTGTCACATAATGCCGATGGATGTATGTCACATACTGCTAGGTAGGCCATGGCAGTATGATAGGAAGGTGGTTCATGATGGGAAGACAAACTATTACAAGTTTGTCAAAGATGGGATAAAGCACACTCTTGTGCCCATCGAGGAGGAAAAGACAACGAGAACAAGTGAGACGAGAGTGTTGTTAACATTGGGCAAAAAACGGTTTTTGAATGAAGTTGAAGATAGTGAAGTGAGCTATGCTATTACAAGAAGAGCAAAGACAATGCTGCTACACACAGAGGTGTTAGATTTGCCCACAGAAATCCAGCAGATGGTGCAGGAATTTAGTGACATAGTGGTGGATGACTTGCCAGATAAACTGCCCCCTAAAAGTACCATAAGTCATATTATTGACTTTATACCTGGAGCAAGTTTTCTGAATAAGGCAGCATATCGGATGAGCCCCAAAGACAAGGAGGAGATTAGAAAATAGGTGTAGGAATTGCTAGATAAAGGGCTGATAAGGGAGAGTTTTAGCCCTTGCGTAGTTCCAACAGTTCGCGCTCCCAAGAAAGTAGGAGAATGGCAGATGTGCACAGACTCGAGGGCCATCAATAAGATAACCATTTGCTACAGACTTCCACTTCCATGGATGGATGACATGATGGATTGCCTGAGCGGGGCAACATATTTTTCTAAGACTAATTTAAAGAGTGGGTATCATCATATTCGAATTCGAGAGGGGGATGAGTGGAAGACAACCTTCAAGACTAACGAGGGACTATATGAGTGGCTGGTAATGCCATTCGGACTGAGCAATGTACCGAGTACCTTTATGTGGTTAATGAATGAAATGCTAAAAGAATACATTGGTAAGTTCATAATAGTGTACATGGATGAAATATTAATTTTCAACAAGATGAGGGAGGAACACTTTCAACATGTTCGAAAAGTGCTAGAAAAATTACAGCAGAATAAGCTCCTGATAAATCTGAAAAAGTGTACTTTTCTGCAAAAAGGATTAGTTTATTTGGGCTTCTTAATAGTAGAAAATGAGCTAAAGATGGATTCAAAGAAGATTGCAATGATAGTCAATTGGCCATCCCTGAAAAGCTTATTTGAGATACGTAGTTTTCATGGGCTGGTGAGTTTTTACCAAAAGTTTATAAGAAATTTCAGTGAAATCCGTGCACCTATGTTGGACACTATCAAAAAGGAAAGTTAGCCTTTTCGTTGGATCGAGGCAGTAGAGAGGAGTTTTCAGCTACTAAAGAAGAAGATCATAGACAGACTGATCTTGATATGGCCAAATTTTAAAAAGCTTTTTCATGGTCGCTGTGATGTAAGCGGTATGGCTATTGGAGCTATACTTAGCCGGGAGGATAAACTTGTTGCATTTTTCAACGAGAATTTGAATGAAAGTAGGCAGAAGTATTCATCTTATGACAAGGAATTATATGTTGTTGTCCAAGCGCTGAAGCACTAGAGACACCATTTGCTGGGGAATGAATTTGTTTTATTCTCAGATAATTCTACACTGCAATATGTGATGTAATAGCACAAGCTAAATCACAAACATGCTAAATGGGTTGAATATTTGTAGAGCTTCACCTTTGTGTTGAAAAACATCAATGGGCAGGCCAACAAGGTGGCGAATGCGTTGAGTAGGAGGGCCTTACTCTTACAGGAGAGTACTATACAAGTGCTGGGCTTTGAACACTTGAAAGATTTGTATCAGACTAACATAGATTTTAAGGAGGCTTATGAAGCATGTCAGAATCCTTTGGTGAGGGACAATAGTCCATATTTGGACTATAATTTTCAGGAAAAGTTGTTGTTTAGGGGAGGATAGTTATGCATTCTTGACTGCTCGATGAGAGAGAATATCATTCAGGAGAAGCACAGTTAAGGTCTAGCCAGACATTTCGGCATAGACAAGACATTAGAGGAGCTCAGCCATTTCTACTTTTGGCCAAAAATGTGAAGGGATGTACAAAGATTTGTAACCAGATGTAAAGTATGTCAATTGGAAAAAGGACACAGTCAAAACACAGGACTTTATGCACCATTTCCCATTCCAAGTAGACCGTGGGACTTTGTCAACTTGGACTTCGTCTTGGGTACCAAGGACACAGCGGGGTTATGATTTGGTGATGGTAGTAGTGGACTGGTTTTCAAAGATGGCACATTTCATCCCTTGTAGAAAAACAAGCGATGCCACTCACATGGCCCACTTGTTCTTTACAGATATTATCAGGCTATATGGTTTGCCTAAGTCTATTCTTTTTGATAGGGATGTGAAGTTTACAGGGCAGTTTTGGCACACCCTGTGGAAGTAGATGGACATGCAGTTGAGTTACAGCTATGCTTATCACCTGTAGACCGACGGGAAAACAGAGGTGGTAAACAAGAGTCTAGGGAACCTGCTATGAAGCTTGATTGGTGAAAATTCACGGATGTGGGATCGAGTACTTGCCCAGCCAGAGTTCTCTTATAACGACTCACCTAATCGTAGCACAGGTTGCTGTCCTTTTCAGATCTTATATGGCATGCATCCTCACAAAGTGCATGAGTTACGAGATCTAGGACAACAAGAAAGGCGAAGTGTTGATGGGGAAGATTTTGCTAACGTGGTGAAAGATTTGCATGAGCAGCTGAAGATTAAATTGCAGGACAATAGTCAAAAATACAAGAAGTAAGCAGATTTGAAAGGGAGAGAGGTGCAGTTTAATGTAGGTGATGAATTCCTCACCCATCTGTGCAAGGAACATTTCCCTAGAGGTGTATACAACAAATTGAAGTACAAGAAGATAGGTCCCTGCAAACTTCTCTGGAAATTTTCAACAAATTCCTATGAAATACAGCTTCCACCAGGAATAGGTATTTCACCCATATTTAATGTGGCAGACTTGTTTCCCTACACTACCGATCCAGAAGAAGAAGACAGAACCACACGGCCTACACGGGAAACCCAAGATGGAAGTGAAACTTGGATGAGGCAAATGCCTTACGTTCAGCCTCCCGAGATTGAGAGAATCCTCGACACTCAGGTGGCCAAACAAACTCTGCGAAAGGAGTATTTACAATATCTGGTCAACTGGAAAAACCATCCTATCAAGGACAGTTCATGGCTTGATGCCAGGCAGATAGAGTAGATGGGTTCTTCAATCGAGAAGCTCATGGACCGGAGTCATGATATCTTTTTACCCCGGGAGCCTGATGTAGGAGCATCCAGCTAAGGGAACCATGACCAGGTGTTGGTCTCTGCTAAGGTGGAAAGTTTTATTAGTGATTGGTTTCTTTATGTTTAAAAAGTCAAAGTAGAATGTAGGAATTGGTTTTTTTTTTTAATTTCAGTATCAGTTAGGGGACAATATAGTCAGTTAGGGTCATTGTCTTGTTTGTATTTAATAAAAAAATATTTTTAAACTGTTTTGTTCATTTTAGAAAAGAAAAAAAAGAAAAACATGTCAAATGTAAAATCTTGCAATGCAAGTAGAACCGAATGCATAAACAGTTGTATAACTAATAGAATAGAAACTGAAAAGTAACTACACAGTTTAGATAACTGTGGACAAAAAGTACAAATGGAAGATTGTAAATCATTCTGAAGGTTCAGCGTACGAGCATAAGTAATAAAAAGTAGAGCAAACAATTTTTATTCATTCGAATCCATCTGTAACAGCCATTATAATATTTCTTTATTGTTTTTCCTAATCATTGAACAACTAGAATAGCAGACATGGTGCATGCAGACTATTTCATTTATTTTCTTTTCTAAAAGAACAACACGCAGACAACAAGGATTGCACGCGAGTTTCTAGAATGAAGGTTGGTAGTCCACGAAGAGAGACCACGACTGAAACAGACAAGTGAAATTCCAAATAGTTCGAGCAAAGGCGAGCATGTGAACACTGGTAATAAAACCCCAGGATAGAGGTAACAGACATAAACCAAAACATTGTGATTTCTTTTCATTCTAGAACAAAAATATATATATATATTCGCATACATATGACAGAAGGTTTGGAGATAGCCAACGAATAGCTAAAGAGCCGAGTTAGCCATTAGAACCCTAGACGAGGGTTTCGGTTCCAGAAAGACATACATAAACATATATAATTGTATACAATGAACAACTATCAATCCAAACTAACTAGTGGAACCCTAGAAGAGAGTTGCAAACAACCTTCAGGCAGTCTTCCAAAATCATTGTAACTTTACAAAATTTCGCAGAGTCAAATGAGGGTTTGTGCCAACAACCCAGGACGCATAGCGATGACAGAGGCATATTAACAAAGAAATACTGGGACTCAATCCCATTAAACCGACACAAACTAAGCACCAGAAAATAAGTTGAGATAATGGCAGAGCCTACCAGAACAAGGACCATGGCGTTCATACCAAGCACGCCTGAGGACCAAACCCTGACCTGCACAACTGAACCAGGGCAAGACTGTTAGCCAATTGTCAACTGGAAGAAATAAACAAAGGGTAGAGAATTGTTAGTACATTACAGAAAGAAATTACCTGGAGTTTTGGCCGCGCAAGAAGAAAGCAAAACCAGAAGTCACAAGCCACAGTGACAACCTGAGATGGAGGAGCCAAGATCATTAGAACCAGCGTAAGATGAGGAGAAAAAAAATCATGGAGAGTTAAGTTACCTGAGTGAAATCGTGAATAGGAGGAGGCCACTGTAGACGTGACTTGTAGCATGCATAACATGAATCAACTCTAATCAGTCAGATAACCATTAAAGAACAATAATAGTGAAGCGAGAACAAGCCAAGCAACTAAATAGGACATACTGTGACTATTTCTCTACGCAAACGAGTAGAGTCATCACCCTGTGCTCAAGGAGCCGAGCCCACAAGTCACCCAGATAAACGCAGGTGCCACACTCACAGGCAGAGTAGTCCATGACTGGCACGCACAGAGTCACAGCTTAATATCATACATTTGCAACATAAAAAAAACTTCCAGACCAAACCCTCAGCACAGTAGAAACACAAAACAAAAATGACGGATGAACAATAGGAGGAAGGGTTTTGGCATAGACCGAGGAGCGGGAAACGCAAACCAAGGTAAGTACTGCCAGCACAGTGATATTAAAGACTGTCATAAATGCCACCTTAACAAAGTCCAGAATCATCTGAAGATTAAACGTTAACCACAGCTGTTAAGTCCACAAGAAAATCATTATTTAATCATTTAATCAATGATTAATGTAATATTGTATTATTTAAAATCTTTGTTGTGTGGAACCGTGTAGAACTTTGGGTTGGTCCCACCAAAGACAAAGGGAACTAGCACATACACACAATTATGTTAAGAATATTAAAATATTTTCCATAAGGAATAAATAATTAAAAGTAAAATAATTCATTTTTTTTAATAAAAGTAGATGTGTAGTTCATTTAATTTTCAATATGATATTGATATATGTGAATGAAAAAATATTATTAATAATAAAAACATTTAATTAGGTAATAAATAAAATATTTATTATATAAGGTTGAATAAAATTAACATGTATTTAGAATATAATGATAAAAAATTCCTAGGGGAGCTCAATTATTGATCAAAGTTATGTGAAGTAGTGCAAACTAGGAGATGCAAGGTTTGATTCCGAGTAATGACTTCGTGCATATATAATATAGAGAAGGGACAGATCCCAAATATAGTAATAGTGCTAGAAATAAAAAATGAACAAAATACACTCTATATCGATATAATGGTATGTCACATAAATATAAAACAAACTTAATTACCATATATATAATTATTTAAATTTATTTTAAATATTATAATGAAATAAAATATATCAGTGTAATAATCCCTTTTATTTTAAAATTATTTTATCTAATATACCAAAATAGTTATCTTAATAAATTCATTTGGTAACTTGTTATTTATATATATATATATATATATTTTATTATTATTATTATTATTATTATTATTATTATTAAATGGTATCAATATTTTATTATAAATAGTTTAAAAAAAACATGTATATTTTAACTTCTATTCAAATAGTTTATTTTAAATATTATACCAATCTTGTACTTTGATTCAAATTAGTCTTTTAGGTTGCATTCATTATTTAGAATTACAACTTAATTACTAACTATTAAAAAATATATATATTATAATTTTTTTTTAACATTTTATAGTTTGGCAGGAACGAAATATGTAATTTCTGAGTTAAAACAAATTTAGTTTAAAACGAAAATGAAATTTTCTAAATACAAGCAAATAAAGTAGGCTATAGTAATAAAAATATTGAGCTTACCTATTTGGTTAACCTTTATAAATTTTCAGTATCAATAATATCGTTTTCACTATAATAGAAGGATTCACTATTAATATTAAAATTATGAAAAATATTTCATTTTATTTCTCAATTACAAATAAAATACTTATATATACTTGTATTAAAATACTTATACATACTTATATTTCTATGTAAGGAAACATAGTTTTATATGAGTTTTAAAGACAGAAAAAAATAATCCAAAAAGATATTTTATTTTTTTATTTTTTTTAAATAAAAAGAAAATTTATAATTTACATATATTTGGAATAAGAAAAATTAATTAAAAAATGAAATACTTTTGGATGAGGAAGATTTGTGATTTATTTAATTTTTAATGTAAAACTAATAATTATTTTTATAAAGTATAAATAATAGTTAATAAATTCAATGTAAGTTATAAATAAAAAATTTCCATTTTGAAAAGCCAAGTAATATTAATTAGTATTTAAAAATATATTAATAACAAAAAAACATTATAACGTGGAGAATGTAAAATATAATTAAAATATTTCAGTTGAAATTATGTAGATAGTAACTATGGTTGAATAAAATATGTATATATATTATATATATCAATTGGGAGGAAAATTTGAAATTTCATAATATATTGTTACATCGCATGAAAATGCATAGAGTGAATTTTTTTCTAATATTTGTCAATGTCTAACTTTCTTAATTACTTTCCATATTTCTTCAATGACCATTAGATAAGTCATGAAAATTACATAGAGTAATATTTAGTAAAGGAATAGTAAGTTACACATCTATTAACTTTAACTTCCTTATGTAACATTGCATCAATTACATGATTCTTTTAACTCTGTTAATTAATGAAACATTTTTATAATATAAACCTCACATTATGCAAGGAATCAAAATCATAAAAATGACATAACAAGAAAAAATCACTAACCAACAATATACCCTCGAAACCTCGTATCGTGAAAACTACCAAATGATAATTTTTTATTAAATGCTTGTGAGAGTGTCCAACTCTCACTCAATGGCATGTAAGGGAGCCCCTCCCACAACCATTGTCATAAAATATTACAAATAAAGATCATATTAAATAAAACATTGATGAGCCTAGGTATTGCAACAATAATGTTGCAGCTCCGAGGGCTACCATCTTTACTTATCAACTCGAGGTTTGTACAAACTTGGAGGTGACAGTGCTATATGCACAAGTAGAAGTGAAGGTCCTTCCTATTGTCACTATTTGTCTGGAAACAGACCCCAGGGGTTCCAAGCCAAACTTCTATAGAGTCATAAGAAGCTTAATTCTTTGATGGAAGGGGAGAAAACTTATTCTAAGAGACAGATACTCTACTGCAATAATGAAGAAAACATCATGAAATGCTAAACTTACACCATAACCTAACTAACCAATTAAAGAAATATGCTAAGAAGAATTTCTAAATCAACACTAACCTAATGCTGATTACCTAAGTTGCAGAAGTAACGAGCATCAAAACTAGACTAAGGTGTAACAAAAAGACTTAGGCTAAATCGGGTTTCAACTCGAAAAAGCAATCGGAGGTCGAAATTAGTGAAAGGAGGACATGAGGGAGAAATAGTGCATAAGAACCGTTGGATCAGTGGGGTGAAAGGAAAATGATCGATGGAGATTGGATCACAGGAGGTTACGTAGATAGATGGGAGAACATGGTTAACTAACAAGATGAATGGTGGAGATTATATCATGGCGGTTGAGTGAATAGATCAACAAACAAGGTTAACTGGACATGGAAAACTGAGAATATATCGCGGAGGCTGAGTCAAGAGATGGATGGACAGGATTAATCGGTAGATGGATAGTGGAGATTATATCACAAGAAATAGAAACATGCGGAAATGACGGAGTGGGTTTAGAGGGTGGTAGGTTGTTTATCGTGCGCCCTCAAAGCTATAAGTGGTTTTCTAAACTTTTGCATGATTAGCCTTACTGGGCGACACATAGCACAGAGAAACCACTCTCATCTCATGTCCTTAGGCAGATAATGATGAGACAGAAATCCACGTGATATTGCGTGATAACCGTTGGATCTGGCGAGGCAGATCAATGGTCAAGATTTTACGGAGCTAGTTGGCAAGTGGGTGCGTGATAGCCATCGGATCTGATAAGGTAGATCAATGGTTAGGATTTAAAGTGAAAAAAAATAGTGTTAAAAGTGAATCGGGTGGTCGTTGGGAAGGTTTGTTGGTGATCAGACGGTGAGGAAGCAATGTAGGAGGAACATGCTGGAGGTGGTTTGAAATGAAAATGATAGAGAAAACTAGTGTGGGTGAACAAATAACTTCATTAAACAACGAACTCCACAACGCATGAGAGAACCAGAGACTATGTTTTTGGAGTTGCTGTAGGGTCCCTTCCTCAAGTCATGGTCCCAGAGGGAGGAGATGAGGTCGAGACACTTTCTCACAACCTGATAGTGATCGTTTTCCTTTAACTAACCTATGAACTGAAAGAAGGCATAAATGAAAGTAAACTGAGCACAACGTAGATAAACATAACTAGAAAGCTACTTCAGGAAATAACGGATGAAAACCATGAATCTATTTAAGTAAATGAACAAGTAAACCAGAAAGCTATTTAAGTAGGTAAACAGTACCAGGAAGCTACTTAAACAAATGAACATAACATAACTCTATGCTAGCATAAATGTATAGTAAAGAGGAGTCATGGTTTCTTGGGTCGGGCCCTAACCTAAGATCTTCATCCCTCAAAGTTAATTTAGATCTGGCTTAAACATAACTCATTCTTATTGTAGAAACCATGGATTACAGAGAAAACTGTCACAAGTCTTTGCAACTCATAAATAAAACAGAGTTTTTACAAATAAAGTCTGAATCCTAATGAGGTCCTAAGCTTCTGTATTTATACATTTGAAGTTTCTAATGACTTCCTTCCCATTAGGGAGGCTTGGCTCCCAACTTAAGATAAACTATTTTCTATCATTTTCACATGCTTGCTTGTCTTCTAGTCTTCAGACTGATGGTTGTTTGCACTCCGAGCTGCTAGAGGAATATTCGAATGTGCGCTAGTAAATGATGAGGATTTACCTCCTGAAATTACTCTCCCTTGTCCCATTCTAGTTTTACCAAGGTCTTTGCCATAGTTCATTGCTTTTATCCTTTATACCTGCATTTTCCTTGCTTTTATTATTTATTCCTACATTTCATTTACATTAGACCACAAAGCAACATATTCAACTCTAACTCATTTCATAAACAAAATATAATCAAAAGTATGCAATAATTTGTGAGAGTAGTTGGTTTAACTAAGCTAGGAGGTGAATTAAGGAAAATTAAGGGCCATATAATTACTCAATGATGAGGCTCATCATTCCCCCTATTTATAGTGTTGCTCATCCTCTGAGCAACTTATTCAATTTCCGTGCCCTTCATGGCTCTGATAGCCTCTCTGACATCGCATGCTTTTGCTATGGTCTCTTTTTCTTGTTGATAGAAACCTGCTTTCATTTCTACTTCTTCCCACTGCCTCTTTTCCTCTTCTTCTTTTCTCCCTTCTAGCATCCCAAGGACTAGTGGTGGATTGAGTTTTGGGCCTATCCAATTGACCTTCACCCTTTGCATCGATTGCTTATATGTAGGTGTCTTGTTGAGTGCCTCTCTCAACCTTTAAGGGAAGTGATATTCTCTAATCTTCAAGGTATGTGGTAATGTTTCATCTCCTTTAGCAGGCATGTATATTATAGTCTCTTAGCAGCCTAAACATATCCTCAAAATGTGAAATTGCTTGCTCTTGGGCAGCAAGCTATCTAAGTGCTCATTGGGGATTATTTACAATCAGATTATGGGTGCTGATTAAGGCCACACGATTTTATTATTTAGCTTTGATGAAAAGAGGCTCATTTTTCTCTCACACCAGTATTCTTTTCATCTCTGTAGCCCTTGAGTCCTCATGGTTCGTCCATGATGCCAAATCTATTAATTATAGATCACCTAGCTCTGTGTTAGGATCCCAAATATTCATGTTTGTGAGGGCCATGTTGTGCAAGTAAATCTCAACCATGTTGGCCATATCTTCTAGTGCACTTTGATCATAAAGATCAATAAACTGCATGCAATCCTGAAATGGCATGGTGCTCCTTTGTGATAGTGTTTTAATCTGAAATTGCAACCATTTTTCTCTGAGGTAAGTAGTATATGATTTAGATGGAATCCTACACTGGATGGTCTTCAATGAGGGTTTGGCCATACATGCTAGCTATTTTTTCTTTTCCTACAATTTCCTCTCTGTTTTTCTTGTCTTCTTCCTTTTTCTGTTCTTTCTCATCTCCATCAATTTCTTCTTTTGTTTCAACATCATCTTCCTTGTGTTCTAGCATGTTCCTCTGTATTAGTTTCTTCTTTATTCATATCATCTCATCTTTGTCTGTATCTTATTCTTGTTTTGCCTCCTCTTCACTCACAGAAGGACTAACATCATAGATGAGGGTTTTGATGTCATCCTCTACGGGCAAGTCTCTGAAGATTGACTGTTTTATAAGGATCCTGAGGTTTTGGAGGGCATCCTCAATGAGGATCCTGATCAACCCATGGTGAACTAACTACTGGGAATTTCCTTCCTTTACTTTGTTGTTAAAGTCTTTGGTGCACTGGTATTTCTACCCAAAATCTTAGTTCTTCAAGCATTGTCAAATGGTTGCCATAACAATATTGTATCTATAGACTCTTGCATTCTCTTTTTCCTTATTCGAGAATTTCCTTTCTGCCACCTTTTCGCTTATAAACCAACTACCTATTAACCTTTACAACTTTTGATCAAATGATGCATATGAGTGAGTGAGTGGGATACTTACATGTGGTCTTGATGCTATGTTGCAATTGTCAGAGATTAGTGGTGTTGACGATGGTCAGTATTCCTCCTCCTCTACTGCCTATTGATGGTTTATTAACTTTTGAAGGTGTCTGTGACTGAAGATTTTTTTTTTTTGTTGTTGTTGTGGAGCTATTGGATCTGATGTTGTTGCTATTGTGAAGATCTTCGATTTGATGTTATTATTGTTGTGGAGCTCTTGGATTACCACTTGGCATTGTTTGGTGTCTCCCTTAGAATTTCTTGATCATATTGTTGGCTGGAGCTGTGAGGATACTGTAATGAATGGACAGATGGAGTAGGAGTGTATGTGGATGCAGGGATGATGGTAATGGTTTAGGTGGTTCTGTTAGAAAACACCATCTTCACCCGAGTTGAAGCAATGAAGTGAAAAACAATATAATTGATGGAGGAATGCATGGTAAGGAGTGGAGGAGATGAGTATATGTGAGGGAGGGTTCCCTCTGGATCTTCTCTTTGCTCCTTGCCTATATTTTTCACCCACCTGAAATAACAATTATGTGTTATTATTATTATTATTATTATTTTTATATATTTAAAGAAACACCTAGGCTGCCTCAGAGAGGTTTTCATCCTGCATATCTACCCTGGGCACCTCAAGGAAGGTTTTCACCCAGGGATCTTCTTACTCATTTTCATTTTTCTCATCCTTGGGCCACCTTATGAGGTTTTAAACACAAATATGGGACTCAGGTGCTTCATGGAGTCATTCACCTGAATCCTTATTCTTTTGTTTTTTCCTTTTTTAGTGACCTAGTGAGGGAGGAGATGGAACTTGCTCTACCATCATCATTGCCTTATTGATACTATCAATGAACTCTTGTTTTGATAAAGGCCTCTTGAACATTTTCAATCTGTGGTGGAATGACTTCTTCATCAATAGTTCTGATTTTCACTTAACCATTGTATGCCATCTTTCCACCACATAAGGTCTAAGTCATCTTGTCCTTCGCTTTCCCTTGAAGTCTTTAAACCTGGAATCATATAACAATGCCCATTATCCTTCTTGAAATTGCTTCTCCTTGATGTGCTTGTCATTCCAGATCTTCCTTTGAAGTTGAACTATCTCAGTATGTAAGAGGGCTTGCATTCTGAATTCATCGAAGCCATTTAAACGTAACAACTTTTCTTTCTGTGCATGATTGAGATCTAAATCTAGTTGGGTTGCCATCCTCAATGTGTTATATTCAAATTCAATGGAGAACCTAGCCTTTTACCATAGACTAGCTCATAGGGTGTAAATCTAGTGGTGGTACTCCATGTTGTATTATAGGCCCACGTGGCCTCAACTAGTCTATCTACCCAATCCTTCCTACTGCTTGTCACTACCTTGGTTAAGATGTTATCTAGTGCCTGATTGGTCACCTCCACTTTCCCATTAGCTTGTGGATGATAAGGAGTGGAGGTCCTATGCCTTTTTTTGTGATGGGTGAGTAGTTTTTCTGTTGCTACCTTAATCACCTTGGTTTCATCCCACTTAGTTGAATAATAAATGCAGACAATGATGCACTTTTTCTTGCTTTGAAGGAGGATTTATAGGCCCAATGAAGTCCATGTTCCACTTGTCAAATGACTTGAAAGTCACTTGATTTTGTAGGGGAATTTCATCTATTGGAGTAAGCTTTCCCATCCTCTAGCACTAATCACACTGATTAATATTCTTTTTCACATCCCGATGAGGAGTAGGCCAATAATAGCTTGCTTGCAACACTTTGAATGTTATCCTTTTTGCTGCAAAGTGACCTCCACAAGGCCCATCATCACAGGTCAGAAGTATGTCAAAGACTTCCTCTTCCCTTACACACCTTCTTAAGATTTGATCTGGGCTAATTTTGAACAGATTTCCCCTAATCCAGGTGAAGTGGGTGCTCTTTCTGACTATCTTGCTCTTTTATTTGGAGGGCAAGTTTGGCAAGAAATATGCTAATACCAGATAGTTTGCTATATCAGCAAACCATGGGGAGAGAACTGAAATTTAATATATATATATATATACACACACACACACACACACACACACATATATATATATATATCACATTTGGAAATTGGTCATCCACCATTCCTTCTTTACCTGCAGGCAGATTCATTCTAGATAGAAAGTGAGCAACAACATTTTCCTTACCAGACATTTCAACAATAGTTGGATCAAACTGTTGTAGTAGAAGCAACTATCTTATGATTCTAGCATTCACATCTGGTTTTTTCATTAAATATCTAATTGAAGCATGATCAGTATGCACAAATGTTTGATATCTTGTAATGTAATGCCTAAATTTGTTCAATGAATGCACAACAGTCAGGAGTTCATTTTCGGTCATAGTATAGTTTAGCTCAGCCTTTGATAGGTTCTTACTGATAAAATACATGGCATAGGGAAATTTATCCTCTTCCTGACCTAAGGATACTCCTATGGCTTTGTGTTAGGCATCAACATGAATATGAAAAGGGAGGGCCTAGTTTGGGCCTTTAAGGATTGGTGCAGTGGTTAACTTACCCTTTAGAATGTCTAAGGCCTCTTGATAGCTCTTTGGCCATATAAACTCAGAATATTTGGCCAACAATCCAAACAAAGGAGAGGCCAACTTGCTAAAGTCCTTTATGAATCTTTGGTAGTATCCAACCAATCCTAAGAAACTTCTTACATCTATCTACTTTTGTGGAGGCGGGACCCTTTGGATTATTGCTATTTTGTTTGGGTCTACTTGCAGTCCTTGCTGAGATATTGAATGACCTAGCACAGTCCCTTTAGTCATTAAGAATTCACACTTTTCTGGATTGAGAGATAGATTCATTTCAATGCATTTTTGTAATACCTTTCCTAGGTTGGTCAGGGCTTCTTGGAGATCACAACCATCAGGTGTAAAATCATCCATATAGATTTCCACAACATCATGTACTAATTTAAGAAAAATACTTAAGACTACTCTATGGAAAGTGGCAGGAGCATTGCATAGGCCAAAACGGAGGACCCTATAGGAAAGAGTACCCCAAGGATAGGTGAAGGTGGTGTTATCCTGGTCTTTTGGGAATATTTGGATTTGCTTGTACCCACTAAATCCATCGAGGAAAGAAAAGAATTTCTTCCGTGTTAGGCCATCTAGTACTTGATCAATGAAGGGTAGGAGAAAATGATCCTTATTTTTGACTTTGTTCAACTCCCTATAATCAACACAAGTCCTCCACTTACCATTTTTCTTGGGAACTAACACTAAAGGAGAGACCCAGTCATTATCTAAGATAGGGTACATGAATCCTACATCTACGAGTTTTTGCAGTTTTTTTTTGTACTATGTCTTTAAGAGCTAGATTCATTCTCCTATGTCATTTCCTGACTGGCCTACCACCTTATTTGATGTATATGTGATGAGTACACACTAAGGGGTGTACTCCCTTCATTTCCTTATAACTCCAAGAGAAGGCTTCTAGGTTCTCTCTCAACATGTGGCATAGTTTTTCCTTTTCTAAAGCAGAAAGAGATGGGTTAATGTTCAAAGTCTCCTCTAGACCAAATTCTATGGTTTTCACATCAAGTGGGTTGGAATTGGCCAAGCATAAGTCAATTGGGTGATTGTTCTGGGCTTCCTTTACTTCATATTCTAATGGAAGTGAACTAGGAGTTGGACTTTGGAGCGGGTGTTCAATTAACTCATCCTCATCTTGTGGTCCTCCTCCTATAGTTGTTTCAAAAGAATAAAGTTGGGCAGAATAAACTTCATCTTCTTCCTCCTCCTCTAACAGTAAGGGTAAATCATTCTCTAGGGTAGGATGAGTAGGACGGTATATGACTAATTGTTTGGATATATGCCCATTCTTTATGGCCATATTCTAGCTCTGCATCTAATGTAAGCATCAACTTTGGCCAACCATGGCCTCCTCAGGATGAGAGGGTAAGCAGTGAGCTTAGCCTTAGGTTGGAGAACTAGGAAATATGTAGGGTACTCCCAAGAGTCAATGGAGACCATCACACCCTCCACAATTCCATCAGGGGTGACTGTGGAATGGTCTACAAGTTGCAGAACTGTTGCGGTCATCCTTAATGACCCTTGGAGCTTAAGCTTGAGCATGGTGTCCTTAGTCATTTTTCCATTGATGTGCAGATCTACTATAGGGATTCCAGGGTCTAAATATTTTGGACATATTACCTGCCCCAACATTAAGTCAGACAACTGCGTAATGACATTAATGGTAGGTGCATCCCTTTTTCTCCTTCTTGGATGCTTCAAACACTTCTCCTTAATCAACTTATTGTAAATAGGGACATCTTTGATTACCTGGAGAAGGGGGATCTTTACACATAAGGTTTTCAATTCTCCTAGAAGTTTAGTTTCTTCTGGGGTAGGTTGGAGTGGTTAGGCTAGTCTTTCAGAAAAGGGTGGATTTACTTTAAGATTGCCTTCCTCTCTTTCTTCCTCAACCTCCCTATGTAAGAGGGAGGTTGTTTGTCTGGGAGAATTCTCCCAGATCTTAGGTTTATCTCCTGGATCTCTATAACATAAGCTCGGTATGATGTCTCTCCATTGTATGCTTGTTGATCTTGCCTATTGTTTCGATTCAGATTTTCCTAGGTAGGAATCTGGGGTTACTTAGGTGGAGCAGGAGTTGTGGCTAGTTAGGTGGTGGAGGAAATAGGGCTGAAACATTGTTGAGTTGGGGCCTCCACGCCTAGGGTGGGGTATTCCAGTGATGTTGTGTTTGAACATAAAGTTGAAATGACTGGATGGCTAGCTGAGATTGATATTGAGATGCATAGGACCGGGGAGGGGGTGTAGACCAGGAAGGATGAGCACGGGGTCCCCAAGGAGGTATAATTGTGGCTTGGTTGGGATTTTAGTATGCATGGGATGGCCCTTGCATACCCTGCTAGTATGGTCTAGGCCAAGGACGTCTCCTCTAGTTGATGTACCAAAGCTGCTCAATGACCCCTTCAACTCATTGATATACAACTTTGAGTTCAGGTAAAAAAGATTACTTGTCTGTGGAGTGTTTTTCTTCAATGACTAAACAAATATTAGTACAATGCCATAGACATTCATTCCTAGGGTGCCTCCTATTGCATCTACGACACCAGATCACCAAGGATCTCTCTGCTTCCTCTTGCTTCCTCTTGATGTTCATGGTGTCTAATTGTAGGGAAAGGGTTTGTAGCATATCACTTTTGAATTCTTCCAACATATTTTCAATTTCACCCTTGATGGATAAGTTAGAGGATGATGTACTAGCCATAGGTTAATTACCCCTACCTTTCTTCTTAGCTGACCTAGAATGGTTTCCAAAAACAGTCTTGATATCCTCATAGTGTAATTGTTAGACATCTCCTCCTACTATCATATGTAAGTTATCCAAAAGATCTTCCCTTACTCCTCTAATCAGGACCAGCTTTAGTGACTCAGGCTCAAGTGTGCACCTGGCCCTTTTGTAGCTAAGCTGGAATCTTTCTTCATAGTCTTCTAGGGATTCATCCTGGCCTATGGTCATCCTAAAAATCTCTTCTTTAGTGTCCTTTGACCTATAGTAATCCCTATATTTTTTGTTAAAAGTCTAATGCATCTGAACCAAAGTTGTGATGCTATCTGTAGGTAAACCCATGAACTAGCGCAATGCTGCATCCTTGAGGGTAGATGGGAATAGTTTTAACTTTTTCTCATCATTTGTATAGTCGTAGGTTCATCATACAACATCAAATTCAAATAGGAAAGTGTCAGGGTCCTCTGTGGTCAGGCCATGAAATGTGGTAGAGAAGAGGGGCTTATATTATTCACCTTGGTGTCCCCATTGGTTTCCTTGATGGGAAAAGCACTCTCAATTTTGTCTCTATCTCTCCTATCATTTTGGTTTCCAGGCCTTGGTTGAGTAGGAATGGGTTCTTCCTCTTGTTATTCTTTTGCGGGCTCCTAAAATAGGTAAGGTTTCTCACCTAAAGGGTCTTCCAATTCACCGTCACTGAAGAAGAAAGAAGGTTGCCTATTGGATGCAGTGGGGGCATTTGAAAAGAATTTCCTTGAAGTTTCTCTAATCCTACTAGGCATGAAAGGAAATTTTTTTGTGTTGGCTTTTGTAAGATTTTGTTAAAGCTAGAAAGTACTTGCAAAATGGAAAGGAAAGCAGATAATGACAACTAAAAGAAAGAAAGAAGCTAGACTACTTTTGTAAAAATAAACTAATGGAAGAAAATTGAAGACTAGAAGTAGAAGAAAAGAAAGTTTGCAGACTAGAAATAGAAGAAAGGAGTAATTAATTCTACTTAGCCACCTCCCCGAAAATGACGCCAAAAAGTGATGAGCCTAGGTATTGCAACAATAATCCTACAACTCCTAGGGCTACCAACTTTACTTATCAACCCGGGATTCATACAAACTTGGAGGTGATGGTGTTATATGCACAGGTAAAAGTGAAGGTCCCTCCTGTTGTCACTGTTTGTCTCGCAAGAGACCCCAGGGGTTCCAAGCCAAACTTCTATAGATTCAGAAGAAGCTTAATTCTTTGATGGAAGGGGAGCAAACTTATTCTAAGAGAGAGCTACTCTACTGCAATAATGAAGAAAACAACATGAAATGCTAAACTTACACCATAACATAGCTAACCAATTAAACAACTATGCTAAGCAGAATTGCTAAATCAACACTAACCTAATGCTAATTATCTAAGTTCCAGAATTAAAGAGAATCAAAAATAGACTAAGGTGTAACAGATAAACTTAGGATAAATCGGGCTTCAAGCAGAAAAAGTAATTGGAGGTCGAAATCTGTGGAAGGAGAATGTGAGGGAGCAATAATGCATAAGAAGCATTGGATCAGTCAGGTGAAAGGAAAATGAATTGCAGAGATTGGATCGCATGACGTTACGTGGATAGATGGGCGAATAAGGTTAACTAATAGGATGAACGGTGGGGATTATATCGTGATGGTTGAGTGAATAGATGAATGAACAAGGTTAACCGAAGATGGACGACTGAGATTGTATCGCAGAGGCTAAGTTAGGAGATGGATGGATAGGATTAATTAGTAGATGGATGATGGAGATTAGATCACGAGCAGAAGAAATGTGTGTAAATGACAATGCAGGTTCAGAGGGCGGTAAACTGTTTATCACGTGCTCTCAAAGTTGTAAGTGGTTTTCTAAAATTTTGCTCGATCAGCCTAACAGGGTGACATGTAGAATGAAGAAACCACTCTCATTGCATGCCCTTGTGCAGATAACGATCAGATGGAAATCAAAACGATATTGCACGATATCTTTTGGATCTAGCTAGGCAAATCAACGATGGAGATTTGACTGAGCTAGTTGGCAAGTGAGTGAGCGACAACCATCAGATATGATGAGGTAGATCGACGGTGGGGATTTAAAGTGCAAAAATTCAGCGTTAAAAGTCAATTGGGTGGTGGTTGGGAAGGTTTGTTGGTGATCGCACAAGGAGGAAGTGATGTAGGACAAATGTGCTAGAGGTGGTTTCAAATGAAAAGGACAGAGAAAACCAGTGCAGGTGAACAAATAACTGCATTAAACAACAAACTCAACAACCCATGAGAGAAACAAAGACTGTGTTTTTGGGTTTGCTGGAGGGTCCCTTCCTCAAGTCATGGTCCAAAAGGGAGGAGATGAGGCCAAGACATGTACACATAACCTAATACTGATATTTTTCCTTTAACTAACCCGTGAACTAAAAGAAGGCATAAATAAAAGTAAACTGAAGCACAATGCAGATGAACAAAACCAGAAAGCTACTTTAGGAGATAACCAATAAAAAACCATGAATCTATTTAAGAAAATGAACAAGTAAACCAAAAAAAAAATTAAGCAGGTAAACAGAACCAGGAAGCTACTTAAACAAATGAACAGAACATAACTCTATTCTAGCATAAGTGTGCAGTAAAGAGGAGTTGTGGCTTCTTGGGTTAGGCCCTAACCCAAGAGCTTCAGCCCTTGAAGTTAACTCAGAGCTAGATTATACAGAAATCACTCTTATTGTAGAAACCATGGATTATAGAGCAAATTGCAACAAGTATTTGCAACTCAGAAATAAAACAAAGCTTTTACAAATGAAGTTTGAACCTTAATGAGGTCCTAAGCCTCTCTATTTATACATGGGAAGTTTCTAACGACTTCCTTCCCATTAGGAGGCTGGCTCCCAACCTAAGATAAATTGTTTTATGTCCTTTTCGCATGCTCAGTTGTCTTCTAGTCTTCAAAGTGATGGTTGTTTGCACTCCAAGTTGGTGGAGGAATATTCAAATGGGGGTAGTAAATGAGGAAGATTTACCTCCTATAATTACTCTCGCTTGTCCAATTCTAGATTTATGAAGGTCTTTGCCATAGTTCCTTGCTTTTATCCTTTATACCTGCATTTTCCTTGCTTTTCTCCTTTATTCCTGCATTTCATGCACATTAGATCACAAAACAAGATATCCAACTTTAACTCATTTCATAAACAAAATATAACCAAAGGTATGAAATAAGATGTGAGAATAGTTTGTGATGAGGCTCATCAAACATAACAAGTTAGAAGCTATTATAATGATCATCATATCATTTACGCACAACTCCTCAAACATTATATCTTTGGTGCCTGGTTCTTCCAATCAATGAATTCTCCTGCAAATGACATTCCTCAATATGCAAGAATATTTATGAGTGATAATGTTAAACAAAATATATCGTTCGAATATGTGAATACATCACCATGTCATTATTGTCATTAGCAAATTTTATCATCCTAATTAGATAAAATATTAATAAACCAATAATCAACCTTTATTAGTGATGCTTCAACATCTATTCGTGTGCATACAGAAGAAAAAATAAATAAAAAATAAAAATAAAAATATATGTATCTATATATATATATATATATATCATGACATACCTTCTATAATGGCACTACACACACAATAATAAAATCATATAACTATCAATCATGTCACATTAATGTAATCATTATTCATGTTGCATAGGTCCACATTCTTTTCCAAATAAAATCACTTCAACCTCCCTTATTCATTTAAAGGAAAACTAGCATGTGAGATATGAAGTTTGATGCAATACATAAACATTTCATGATAGTTGTTAATCTTTTCTCAAAATGGAAGCTAACGTAATATTGCATGTAACTACATGATCTTCAAAATGAAAGAGAGAATAACATTATGGGTAGGTACATAATCTTGCCAAAGGAAATATAAAATATAAATCTTATCCTTATGAATGAAAATGCATACAAATATTTCAAGAGAACTAGCCCATCAACCATAATCTTATGGCATGTGAAGAAACACCCTTTTCAAAAATGATAAAATAGTGTCATAGTTAATGTGTGCAATTATATAAGATTTATCCAAGAAAAATGGGCCATACTTTTTTCTTTTTATATGAAATTATGTATTTTTTTCCAAAAGAATTAATACAGTAGGTGTTATTCTTATACATGCAAACACATCATATTTTCCCAAAAGAACTAATGTAACATAAAATTTTTCCAAAGGAATTTAACATGAAATTTATTCTTTACATGCATGAAAACTACATTTATTCCCAAGAAAACTACCCCAATAGTTTTCCTTTCCAAAATGGTCATTCTTGGGTTGCGCAATCTTTACATATAACTCTTTTTAAGGAAAATTGTTTAGATAGTGTAATTATTTTCAACAAAAAGCCATATAGAGTTTCTAGGAATTGCGTAACAAATACTTTTAAGAGAATAAATACATTTAACATAGGCTCATGCAAAATGATAACTGTAGAATTTTTGTAAGTACTTTTAACACACTTAGAACATGCAAACACATGATCTTTTTCAAAAATAATGTATCTTCTTCACCTTTTATGTGCAATGTTCACATGCATTTATTTTACATTCAAAATAGAATCGTATATATGCATATCCCTCATGCATTAAATATTTTCTTTTAAGATAAAATCTTACCTATGCCTTAAATAATTGCCTAAATCATTTTATTCCTACTTCAAAAGTACTAAGAAAGATATTTGATTTTTACGGTTACCTTTTATTGTTCATGCAAAAATAATTACAACTTCGATGTTGCATTTTCTTATTTCTGTTTATTCATTCTTAAATGCAAAGAAACTATATAATAGATTTTTCATGGCGCTATTTTTCAAATAAATGTTCCATATCACATACCTTATCATTTGGAATATACACTTAACTATTTTACAAACCTCTTCACAGCCCCATTCATGGAAGTGTATTATGACAACTTTGTAGAATAAAACCAACTAGTGATAGTCCTCATTATTTTCACACAATTCCCTACATGATTTGTATCCCCCTTGCCTTTATGAACACCATCGTCTTTAACATTGAAGAACTAAGATATGGTGGAGAAAACATTACTAGATAGAACACAATAGTTTCTATAAAGAACCAATGGTAAGGAAATGAAGGGTATATATATCACAATCTCTCAATGAAAAAAAGGTACTGCACATAGATGAGATAAGGTATACATATATATGTGAACTAATTTCAAAAAATTCATGTCCCGGCATTGTGTAGAAACATGGACTGGATACGATGCGTCAACTATAATTTGAAGGTGTCTATTAAATCTTTTTATCCCACTAATGGTGCATAATATTGTTATTCAAGCATTATCGAAATAAAAATATTCTCCATATATCTCATAGTTCTTTCATTCACATGAATAATTGTTGCTAATTGACTCTTGATATCATCTTTTCTCTACCTTATTTTACTAACTCCCCTCTCAATAGCTTAGCTTTGCATAGATTAGTAGGTAGTTACAAATATTATGAAAATTATAATGAATTCTTAGATAACAATCGATTCCAATAAATATTATTATTATTTGTAAATATATGAGTTTAAGGGAATTTTTTACAGTAGTTTATGGTATGGATATTACATTCTCCCCCCTATGGAGAACATTATCCTCGGTGTTCATCTCTCGTTGAGACTCTAACATTTACTCTAAACAACCTAAAAATGCATCTTTCCACTTAAAAATGAAGGATTTAGTTTCTAAGATATACCAATAAGAACAAAATTAATGTTTTATCAATAATCATAAGAATATAGAGCTATAAAAATATGCAGTTTCCACTTTCCATTACTTAATCATTATTTGATTTTGTAGAAATAAAAACCAAACCCTTATACCAACTTACTATTACTTACAAATTAATCTTGGATATCATCATTTCCATACGCGATAATTTCATCTGTTGGTGGTTTCAGAGCCTACACAACAATCGCCCTGTAATGTATGATCAACAAACCAACATAATCACATTAGTCAAAACATTTTCAATAAAATGAAATACTTTTAACCATAAATTATTTATGCAATGTCAAGTGATATTTTAATACAGTACCTCCACAGGTACTTATATATCGCCAACCATATAATCATTAAAATGAGAAATCATTGTGCCAAGTGAACATTTTCTTAGCTCGTGCTAAAAACAACCACACAATACTTCTAAAAGTACTTAGACATCACCTAACTCTCTAATCATCGAAAGGATCAATAATTGGATAAAGTGTAAATTGTCTTAGCCCCTACTAACATCATTCAAAACATTGGTAATACCTACACTTCCAATAATTCCTTACCGAGCACCAGGATCCATTCCTGTCAAATCTAGATAAAATTATTGCACAATCATATAGAAAACTCACTTTTTTATACAAAACATAACTAATTAGTTAATTTGTTATACTGTGAGAACCACAGTGGAAAAACAGTGCTCCTCCCAACCAATGGGAAATGGTTTCCAAAACCATATTGAGCCATTTTCAAATCAAGATAGTTCTCTACGAGAGAGCATACCATGTCCAATCTTGAATTGCACTGATCAACAAACTCATGAATTCGAATGACTACACAGGGTCCAATACAGGATTCCTCTTGGTAGTATCTTGCTTATTACTTTGAAAACCTCCCATCTATGAGGAATTTTAGGCCTCTTGTAACACGCTCCAACATTTTTCCCTTCTTCACCATCTTCACCAAATATTTTCCCTTACTTAGATCATCTATCTCTAGGGAGAAGAAATCCAAGTAAGACATTGCCGTTAGCCCATCTAGGAAGGCAATCACAATCAACCAAAGGCCTCCTTTCCTTTCACATCTTTCCACAGCTATTTGGCATATCAAATTCTCTTTTCCAACCTTCTCTCACTACAATTTACATAAATCTCCATATCCACATTACCATTAGAGAAAAATACGAATTTTTGTACATCATGCATTCAACTTTAACCATTAGTATGGGTGCTATTGGAAAATTTAGTGTTTCTTCAAGCGACTAACCCCTAGACCTAGTGGCAAGTTTAGAACAACAGCCAAAATAATTCCAATGCTTTTACTATAGCTAACAGATAAAATAAAGAGGAACAAAAGAACTAACCTATATCTCTCATTCGATCCCTCTTCCCTTTGACTGCTTTCGCCACTCCCTTTTGTACTTAACTTGCTTGTAAGGTACCTGCACACAAGCCGAGACAGAAAACCATAAAATCATACATATCGATCTATTAACTAAACATATTATATAATCGAAAGTACAATATACATCATATAACACATGAATGGGAAAAAGCATAGAACTCTTTATTAATAGAAGGAAAGATTACAACCCATGTAGATGCATGTTCGATTTAGTGTCATCCTTCTAGCTTGAAACCCTTCTCTCCTCATGAAACAACAATTTGACATGATAGCATTACTCTCTCTACTAATCACATTCAAACAAAATTTCCTTAGCTTAAGACGTTCCAACCTCCCCAAGACTTTTAATGCTTGGTTAATTTATAGTGTAATGGAGGAGGTTAAGCCATTAATGGCCCTCATGAATGTTGGGTGTGGAGCCTGATTATCTTCTATATTCAAAGGTATCGCCACATAGGACCCCAGTTTGAAATGGGGGCGGCAACGCCGCCCGTAAAATGTTCGCTGCAGGGGGGGTCCAGGGGGGGCAGCTGCAACCTTTGGGAGCCCCCCCCCTGGCGGGGGGTTTCGGGGGCAGCACCCCCGAAGCTAAAAACAGCTGTAAAATTGCCTTGTAAAGTATAGTAATTTCTATTCAATCTGGGCCGTTCATTAGGCGGATGATCTGACGGTAGAACTTATGTTTAGTTTAGGGTTTTTTTCCCTAGAAGGCAACCCCTCTCTTTGCATGAGGGTATTGTATTTGAGGCTGTGTGATAGATGTGTATTCTGTGAGCGAGAAATAGAGAGGTGAGACTGTGAGAGAAAAAAGAGGATATTACAGTGGATTTGCTGTAGGTTGTGTCTCTTCATTTTGCTGGATAATAGAAAGGAAGGACTGGCTGTTCGGGGTGGACGTAGCCCAAACTGGGTGAACCACGTATATCTGTGTCTCTCTTGTTTTGTGCGTTTTCTGTGTTTATATTTCTGCACTATTTTATGTGTTCCATTGCTCCGTAATATATAATTTTCTAACAATGAATTCTTTGCCAAAATTGGGAAGTGGTTCCATGGAGGAAGGGATAATGGATTAAGGTTCATTCATCCTCTTCCTCATCCAAAAGTGAGCTCAATCCATCTAGAAACTTACAGAAGAATCTATTGGATGAGGAATAGAATGGCTTCATTTGAAAATTTTGATGAATCTCACTCATCACAGGTGAAACAAAAGCTAGGTGCGATGCATAGCACCTAGATAGTGCAATTCCTGCAATGCATTGTAGCCTGATAAAGAACCATTTGCGCTGATCTCCTTAAGGGAATTTTTTGGATGAATGGTGTTATGAAACTCTTGGGAAGCAAGCATGATGTAGGTTGACCTCATTAGGGAATGAAGACAACTAAACTAGGGGTTGATGGACCCTAATAATACAGATCTAGAAGTCGGGGTTGATGTTCCCAAATTTTCCTGTAACAGTTTCCCCCTAAAGCATGAAGTCGCAAATAAACATGTTGAGTGAGATGCTTTACCACTTGGAGAGAAATTTTCAAAATGGAAGGAGACATGCATCAGTTATAATACATATATCATGATACTTTAATTTTTTCTCACAAACTAGCTGAGGGAAGGCATACCCATGCTCAGCTTATAAACTTTCATTACATGTACAAATATAGTCGTCCACAGATACATACCCATGAATGGTTGACCACAAATGTATGGCCATTGTACATTTGATTTAGTACTCCTGAAAAATATATCGCAACCCAGATGGATGAAACTAGATCCGAAGTATTCAATCTCATCCAATATTTCACTCAAGTGCAAGTCTAACCATGTGAATAGATGATCTCAAGTCGAACATGGACATACATCATCTGGTTACCAGCCAATGATGTAAGCCATTAATAGATGTGAGAGGAATCACCGATAATGATAATTACCCTCAAGGTACTGCAATACATTTTGCATGGTGCGAATAGATGATTTGATGTTGAACAACATACAAAGTCTTTTGGTCAAAGGCCATTGATGTCAACCTATCGCCGGAAGCAAGAAACTTGCCATTGATGTATGCAAGCCTCAAGGTACTGAAGGGGTGTTTCTAAGTCAACTTCTTGGATGATGTGCTGATGTCAACAGGAAGCGACTCGTCACAGGAGGGCCTTGATGTATCCCACATCAACGAAACGAAATGAGGTAAATGAACTTGGAGGTTTGATATTGACTGACGACACAAGGTTCAGGAATGACAGGCATGAAAATGAAGGTTTACTATATCATAAAGGATGAATTTTTGAATTGAATGACTTCTCTTGAACATATCGTTGACATTGAAGTGAATTGGTAGCATTGACCCAAAACAAAGTGATGGATGGTATGATAGACCAATGGTGTGATAACCATCAAGCTGAATGACCCAACCCACATTGTCATGGTGATGAGGTGAAAGTGTCATGTCGAAGAGTGACTTGCTACCATAAAGCATTCTTGGTTTTTTCCCATTTTCCCCAGTTATTTCTGACCAGTACCTCTTTTTTTTTATCAAGCTTGAGGAGGATAACATATGCTTGTTGTATAATTCCACCCTTCGGGTGAATCCATTGCTATTTGATGTTTTAACAAGTCAAACGAAGGTGAAACTTGGTCTTGTCTAGTTGGACAAGTTTGTCGTTATTTAATGTTTTTAACGAGTTTAACGAAAAAGATAACTCGGTCCTTTTCACATTTAGAGAGTCTAAAAAGGGGCTAAAAAAAAACTCCACAAGTTCTTTTTCGTACAATAATCTCTCAATTCAGAAAAAGCGTAAAATAATACAGGAGATATATGGTTTCCAATCCTTTTAACGCGCTGGAAAAGACAAGTGCTAGACAATCTTTTCATATTTAGAGAGTCTGAAAAGAGCTTAAAGAGGACTCCATTTTGAGGAACAAGTGGTGTCTAGGGTAGCAACTAGTTCCGGTGATGTTAGAACTTCTCAAAACATGTTGATTTATGTGAAGAGGCTAGATAATAAGACCACTCATTGCAACTATTCCTCAAGAAAGGGTAAAACAACCAAGTGAAAGCGTATGATTGACCAGAGTGATGGTGGCGACGGGATAAAAGCAACCAAGGCTCATTTGACGAAAGAGGCTAATAGAATGGTAATCACAAGGGTTAAAATGGAAATGGGTTCATTTTTGGCCAAGCTTGAACCATAGGGAACTATGCTTGGATTCAGTTTCGTGTTTACACAAGCTTGAAATGAAAAACTATGCTTGGATTCAGTTTCATTTTTACACAAGCTTAAAATGAAAAAGTATTCTTGGAACTAGAAAAAAAAATTCTTGAAACGGGTTTCATTTTTACACAAGATCGAAATGAGGAAAAAGTATGCTTGAAATTTTTTTACATGCCCCCAACATGATAAAAGGGAGAGTCTCTTGTAACCAGATGGAAGTGACTGCGGTGAAGCAAGATAGTTATATAACACCTTTTCAGCTTCGTCCAGATAGACAAAGGTTAATGTGGTGATTCCCTTCACATAAACTACAGAGAAACTTAACTTTACCATTAGGTGCATGCCCCCCAAGCTTCATTACATTCACCTAAGTAGACTACTCATGACTATCAGGTGGATGGAATGAAGATTCTTTTACAAGATCAAGTGAAAGATTCGACTAGGATTTTATGAGATCTAATTAAAGACTCGAATTTGAAATTTACTCTAGGGGACCTTGGTTTCATTTTTTAATGAGGTTGCCACAAGACCGGGAACTATCCTCATGAGCCTATTTCAATTTTTAACGAGGTTGGCACAGTAAAAGAACTATCCTCATATTCCATGTTTAATTTTTTAACGAGGTTGAAACAGTAAAAGAACTATCCTCACAGAACCTTATTTCATTTTTTAATGAGGTTGAAACAAGACAACGAACTATCCTCAGAGATCCTTGATTTCATTTTTTTAACGACGTTGACACAAGACAATGAACTATCCTCGGGAATCCTTGATTTCATTTTTTAACAAGGTTGACACAAGACAACGAACTATCCTCGAACTCCTTGTTTAATTTTTTAACGAGGTTGACACAAGACAATGAACTATCCTTGGACTCTTGTTTCATTTTTTAATGAGGTTGACACAAGACAATGAACTATCCTCAGAGACCCTTATCACAACACATAAGAGGTCATGAAGGAGAGATTTGGTTCCAATGCCCCCAGTACATAATGTACAACATCACTGATTTGATTGTCAGTTGATGTAGCTATGGAATAGGTTGCCTCATAATTAACCCATGGTGGGGATGATACCATTGGTACAAAAGGACCAATTAGGGAAGATGGTTGACTAGGAGCCATATTTGTATCGAGAAATGAAAGCTGGTCAATGGTGACAATTCTTCCTTCATGCAGGAAACAAATCACTTAAAAGAGTGTGGAAACAATAGCTCCCATTCCATAAACATAATCACGCCCAAGTAGTAAGTTATAATCTAAAGGGCCTGAGGCTACCATCACATTTAGATAAATGGTTTTTCCTCCCAAAGTAATAGGTAACCAAGGGAGGGTCCCTAATGGTTGACTCGTATTTCTATTAAAACCCAACAGATTCTGGGTAATTGGTACAAGCACCGACGAACTAAGCGCTTGCCAAGCAATTGGGGAAAGGATGCTCATGAATGCACCTTCATCTATAATAGTGCTTGATACAATCATATTACAAACTTGTACTATGATCTAGAAGGGAAAATAAGAAGGAAGGCAGAACCTTGCCAGTCAATTCCAATCAAAGGAAGTGAGTAGACTACTTGGAGGGTATCCCATAGAAGCAAAAGAATTAATCCCTTGAGTTACAAGAACTGGAGGATTTTCCTCTTGTCTTGATGGAACAGGCGGACTGCCCCCAAGCTCATTAGAATCTAAAGAAACAAAAAGAACTTGATTTGGTATCATGTTCACTCTCTTCAGGAAAGGTACAATTAGCTGAAGGTGGAATCGAGTCAACTGTTACCTCGACCTATTGATTTCGATCAGGTATAAACTCATAGGATTCACTTTTAGAGAGAGTGGTTTTGACCGACAGTTGATTTTGGTTAGTCAATTCATCAACTAGTGAAGGATTTAGGGGAAGTTTCGAGTAACCATATGGAAGTCGCTGCAATGAATCAGGATGGTTATCCAACACTTTCTTGGCTTCATCGAGATAGGGACAAAGGTGAATGGGGTCATTCCCTTCACATAACCTACATGGAAACTTGACTTTACCCTTCTTTCCATGATCTTTACTACCACTAGTTGATGGTGTGTCACCAACATGATCTCCAGAAGTTGATGACACAGGATGGTGTGAACGAGAAGACCATTCTTCTAATATTTGAGGAATATCATGACAATTTTGAAGAATATGGTCTCCCACACAAAGTTTGCATGGATACCGAACTTTGCGAGGTTTGATGGATGGTTTCTCATCATATGCTGCATTCAAAGCAATGGTTGCTTGGTTGCCCTTCTACTGAATTGGCTTCTTCTTCTTCTTCTTCTCTTTCTTCTTCTTCTTCTTAGCCACCTGGTTACTAGTACCAATACTTTCACCAGGTGAAGAGGAAGAAGGGAAGGAAGAAACAACCGAGGAAGAAGGAAAAGGGTCAACTTTAGGATCATCTAGAGGGTGATTTTGTCAAGTTGGAGGTGTACTCGATTGTCGATAAATAAGAACATTTTGAACCAAGGAGGTTGAAAAAAACCATACTGGCAAGCCAACGATAAATCTCGGAAGGGAAAATGTAGCCATATATGGAGCATCAATATTTCCAAATGGAGGAAGAGGACTAGGATTCCCATCAAAAGGAATTCCTTGATTGGTGGACTCTAGATTTGTCACCATATGTTTCAACCTAAGATCAACTAAGGAGTTAGCCTGGAGGATGTTATCTGCGGTCAATTAATTTTACGACACTAGAGCACAACTTCTGTCTTTTATTTTTAAAGAGTCGAGAGAGAAAAAAGATGTCTCTAGTCGCTTTCGATATTTAATGAGTCTGAAAGGACAATTGCTCAGATGAACCTTTTATTTTAAGGAGTCGAAAAGGAGTGAAAGTTACTGCTCTGGAGATTCTAAACAAGAGGGTTTACCAAATAAATCGTAAAACTACAATATACACCTTGGTGATAAATGAAAGAGAAATGACCAAGGACTTTATGTACACCAGTCAATCTTCCCGAATGTTGTGCTCGGTGCGTTGCGATCGGTAACGTGGCAGACTCAGCTTCCTAGGGATAAAGGATTTCAACCTATTGGGGTCTTCGACCATATACTCGATGATAGAGGAAGCACAAGTCTGTACTAGCACTTATCAAATTAGAGAGGAGGAATCACCCAACCTTAGTGAAAATGACAGCCACTAGGTTTAAAGATGCTGGAACACATCTCAAACCTAGACTTCTAGATGTTTTTCATTAAGTTCCAATGCGTTATTAGATTAATTCAGATAAATTTTAAGTTGATCTTATTTAGAATTTTCCTTTAAAGGTTCACCACGAGATGTTTTCCGAAATTCCTAAGAATGAAACTAGAATGAGAAGCACTCTTTCCATTTGTTTTCAATAATGAAAATCCTAGCTATGAGGGATAAAGAATACATGCACTTTTTTAACAAGCAACAAAGAGAAAAAACTAATTGAATTCCCTAAACCATTCCTTTCAAGCATTCAGAAACTTCAAAATTCATATTGCATGTATTTCTTTTTAGTTTCTCTTAATGTGAATGATGTAATAAGAAAAACTAATGCACAAATGATTCAAACCTTTTTCATAAAAAATGACGATTTGTGACAATTTCTTTTAAAAGGGAAAGGAAGATTGTACGACACTTTTGATTTTAAATAAATGAATATTTTCGACACTTTAAATGAAAATACAAATCAAATGCATAAATAAATCAATCGATAATTTATGAAGGAATATTTTACGACACTTCATTTTTTGAAGAAAATGATGATTTTACAACACTTTTCTATCAACAAAAACAATCAATTATACTCTAACTTTGAATATAGACTGATAATGACAAAGAAACCATTAAAGAAACATTAATCAATCCAATCAAAGTAGGGCTGTCTTCTTGAGCAGATGAAAAAACTGCTTTCAGAGATAAGACATCATTGATTTTCAGCAAGCAAGCAATCAAAAGAAGTTTGGCAAAAACTCAATCCAAAGGTGGGAATTTAACCTAAGGTTAATCAACACAGTTGAAAGAGGGGCTAACTTCATTGCATAGCATTGTGTCTCACTAAAAACTGCATTGATTTCAATGAATTGAAAACTGATCAGTGCAGGTTAAAGAGGGCGAGTCTGCATTGATCATCACGGGCCAAAGAGGGCAAAACTGCACTGATGAAAGTATTCCTTTGTTAATCAGTGTAGGTCAAAGAAGGCCTAAGTGCGATGCATTGCACTGTCTCTAAGGCTAGCCTACACTGATTCCTGTGAGGCCGCTCAAGAGTCATCTAACCTCAAATTTTGACCAAAATTTAATGCAAAAGGTTGAATTACAACAAGTAGAGCATCTCAAGGTGTCTAAGGAGGTGGATAAGATACTAAAAGGGCTAAGAGGTCCCTAGTGGAGATGCCATTTTTTATGGGAAAATTTAGTGTTTCTTCAAACGACTAACCCCTAGACCTAGTAGCAAGTCTAGAACAACAACCAAAGTAATTGCAATGATTTTCCTATAGCTAACAAATAAAAGAAAGAGGAACAAAAGAACCAACATGTATCTCTCGTTTGATCCCTCTTCCCTTTGACCGCTTTTGCCATTCCCTTCTGTACATATCTCGCCTGGAAGGTACCTGCACACATGCTGAGATAGAAAGCCATCAAGGCATACATATCGATATGTTAACTAAACATATTATAGAATCAAAAGAACAATATACATCATATAGCAAATGAATGGGAAAAAGCATAGAACTCTTTATTAATATAAGGAAATATTACAACCCATGTAGATGCATGTCTGGTTCAGTGTCATCCTTCCAGCTTCAAACCCTTCTCTCCTCATGAAACAACGATTTGACATGATAGCATTACTCTCTCTACTAATCTCATTCAAACAACATTTCCTTAGCTTAAGAAGTTCCAACCTCCCCAAGCCTTTGAATGCTTGGTTAATTTATAGCTAAATGGAGGAGGTTAAGCCATTAATGGCCCTCATGAATGCTTTGCCAAAATTTGGAAGTGGTTCCATGGAGGAAGGATAATGGATTAAGGTTCATTCATCCTCTTCCTCATCCAAAAGTGAGCTCAATCCATCTGGAAACTTCCAGAAGCATCTATTAGATGAGGAATCCAATGGCTTCATTTAAATATTTTGATGAATCTCGCTCATCGCAGGTGAAACAAAGGCTAGGTGTGATCCATAGCACCCAGACAGTGCAGTTCCGCAATGCATTTCAGCATGATAAAGAGCCATCTGCACTGATCTCCTTAAGGGAACTTTTTGGATGAATGATGCCATGAAACTCTTGGGAAGCAAGCATGATGCAGGTTGACCTAATTATCGAATGAAAACAACTGAATTAGGGGTTGATGGACCCTAATAATATAGATCTGGAAGTCGGGGTTGATGTGCCCAAATTTTCCTGTAACAATGGGTCCCACAATATGTAGAAGTAAATTGACAGGAAAACGTATCTTACATCACATGTCATACAAGTAATATTAATTTCAAAATAATCATGATGTAATTCAGAAAAATATTACTATATATTCTATATCATCACATTGTAATTTCTAATTTGTAGTTGCAAATCACATTCTAATGTTTTACCATTCTTAGGTACACTAAGCTACCCTTTCTTAATCACGTAAAAAACATTAGCTACAATTTTTCTTTTAATAAAATCATACCTTATACAAAATACTACTGTGCAAAAATGATTTTTCAAATACATTTAAGATGAATTTAATTTTCACATGTATCTATGATATCAATGTTTGAAGATAATATAAGTTACTTCTTTTGTTTCTCTTCAGAAATGACCTTGTTGTATTAAAATTAATAGAGCCAGTAAGGATAAATCCTCCATATTGTAAAACAAAATATTCATAAAATTTTTTCTCCAAAATAATATTTAAAGGAACAATACCTTAAACATTGACATTCCCATAGTTTCTAACTCATGAAACATGTCATTTCATTAGGCATATGTATCTAATCAACAATTATCAATGCATACTGGCTAACATCAACATCGAATCATCAATTAGTAGAGTTTTGAAGTTTTTATCAAACAAGGTAATCAACATCATTGTATTACAACTAGTTCTACCATTAAGCTAGTAGAATCATCAAATAAGTCACTTTAATGACATTGTTGTATCATGATCCAAGTTCTTTGTAAGTTTCAATAACTTACAGTCACATGTATGCATTTCTAAATAAGTATTAATTTTTTCCATGTTTGTGTTTTTCTTGCATACAATATTGTTATGCATAAAAACCTTTTCAAGAACTTGTCATATAAAACGTTGGTTTATCATTAATGTGTAAATTTTGTTAGAAATTATGGTAACAATACGAAAAACCTCAATTTCAACAATGTATTATTACAAATAGACGATCAACATGAAGTAAACTTCCACAATCACTTGTTTACAACTCACTATAAACTTTAATCAAAATGGATTCATGCATATAAGTTTTAATATTTATTCATGCAATACTAATTAATCAATGCTACCAACCATCTTAAATTCAATCATGATACAACTAAATCATCAATTTTCCATTCCAATCAAGTTTAACCACTTGAATCATTGTTCATTTTTCAGATATAAAGGGGTTATTTCAATGTCCTTTAAAATTCTATTGTTCTATTAAAGGATATACCATACCTTTCTACATTCATTTGTTTCATGCAATATCACTATATGAATCCATCGTTTATAAGTAGGGAATTGTAACTTTATCCATGTTATTTAAATACGTCATTAAGTATGTAAGTAAAGGTTGGTAGTTATTATTCAGTATCACTAGCAAGTGCTCAATATTTTTCATAATGGAATATAAGTTGTATTATAATTTATCTGAATGAGGATTCAAATGTTGTAAACATAATTTAAAGAAAATATTATCATTTATTATTCTTCAATGTGGTTATTAACGTGCATCATGCATCTCATGTCAAGTGCATTCTACTCCATACACCGTTATGTATTTTGTTATAATCATACTTAAGATGAAGCCCACTAGTATCATACATCTACTTATTTTTTGCTTACCGGATCTCAAAAGGCACCATTGATACAACCTAGGTCTAATACCACTTGTAACATCCCTAGTTGACCTCGCATGAAAATGCAGGAAGTTAGAAAAATTTTAGAACATTTTATAATGTGTAACTTTCTAAATTAATTTCCATATTCCTTGAATGACCATTATATAAACCATCAATATTAAATTGAGTAATCCTTAATAAAGGAATAGTAAGTTACGCAACAATTAACTGCCACTTTTGTATCGTATTGACTTAAACTTCCTGATATAATATTGTATCAATTCCATGATTCTTTTAACTTAGATAATTAATCAAATTCTTGATAATATAAACATAACATCATGCAAGGAATCAACATCATAAAAATAGCACAATAGAAAACCACATCATTAGACACTGATATACCCTCGAAACCTTGTAGGGTGAAAACCAAAAAATGTTTAATATTTATTAAAAACTTGTGAGGGTTTTCATACCTCACTCAATGTCTTATAAGGGATCTGAACCCTTAACAATTTTCTTAGAATATTACAAAAAACATCTTCTTAAATAAAACATAACAAGTTAGAAGCTATTATAATAATCATGATATCATTACATGGGTCAGTAATCCGAGGAATAAAGCCCTCCAGAATGAAATACTAAATTTTACATCTCTATCATATATAACTACATTACGTATGCCATGCAGTCGAAATAAGTAGACTACACCAAAATGAAATGATTTGTTTCACTTAGTTTATCTGCCATGAGCATGATTGAATCAATATTTCTCTTTGATTTTGGTAATCTTATTATAAAATATAGCATAATGAGTCCCCATTTTCATTCAATAATAGGCAGTGGATGGAGAAGGCCAAAAGGATGTTAGTGTTTAGCTTTAACTTGCTGACATTTTAAACATTTCGCCCAATATTCTTCAAGGTCTCTTCTCATTCCTGGCCAAAGTAGTCGTTTTGTAATTGCCAAAAATATTTTTTTGATATCCGTGATGGGAAGTGTAAGGACACTACAAAATTCATCTGGAATCAGTTTCCTCACTGAAATCTAGTTAGGAACATATAATATTCCTCTAAACATTAGCAATTTTTTTCTATTAAAACTATGCTCAGACTGTTTTCCATTATTATTAGTCTGATGGGATTGTTGCCATAAACATTTTTATTGTGGGTAACTTTTAGTAGCTTATTTAATATATTCCAAAAACTTAAATTCTATATGGTTGTAGTGAAGTTCATGCACATAGTGAACCCTTCTACATGCTGCGTCCACTACTCAACTTTATTTTCACTTTAAATACTTGATGTTGAAGTCAAATTTGCTAATAAAATCATTCGATATTGATTAATGAATATTTATCTTAGGTTTTTTAAAATAGTTATCTATAATGTTATGATATGTCATCAGGAAAAAATTCTTCCCCAATAGATACTGTCACCATATTTTTAGTGCATGGATTACAACAGTTAATTCCAAATTGTAAGAAGAGTATCTTTTCAAATGTTACTTCAGCTTCCAAGATTCGTAAGGTATGACCTTCCCTTCATACATCAGCACTCCCCTTATCCCTGCTTTCCAGGCATCCATTCATACCACAAATTCCTTGTCTAGGTCAATAATCTTTAGCACGAGAGCAGTGGTTAATCATTGTTTTAGTCAGATAAAAATTCATTGAGAGTCAATTTTCCACTTGAAATCCATTCCTTTATTTTTCAAGTAAGTGACAGGGTAAAAAATTCGATGGAATCCCTCAACAAAATGAAGATAGTTTCGGGAATGAGGATTTTCGTTAGACCAAAGCCCGCAGGTGTTAGTCAATGATCACATTGTGAGAGATATCGATCCATAAGAGGTGGTTAGTCCATGCCACAAAAAACAGTGGTAGCATTGGTTTATCCAATTTCCAACAATCTACACACCAACACGAGTTGGGTGTGTATTGAACTCATGACCTATGCTCTAATACCACTTGTTTGGAATCAAAATTACCATTAGATCAAAACCCGTAGGTGTTAGTCAACACTTTCATCACCATAGATAAGGATCTGCAAGGGGTGGTTAGTCCATGTCACAAAAAAATGCTGGGATCATTGGTTTATCCAATGTTTCCAATGGTTTTGATCCTTTTAGCATCAACAACTATAACTTCTTCTGAAATGATGAGCCCTAAGTATGGGATTCATCCCTTATAGAAATCACACTTACTAAATTTAGAATATAAGTGATGTTCCTGTAACACTTGCAGCACTATCCATAAAGTTATTTATGTTGTTCTAAATTTATGGAGTAAACCATAATATCATCAATAAATATCGAGACAAATTTATCTAGAAAAGGGTAAAAAATATTGTGCATCAAACTCACGAATTTCATTTGCACATTGGGAAACCCAAATGGAAATAGAACAAACTCATAATAGCCATATCAGTTTCTACACACTGTCTTACAGATGTCTTCTTCCCCTACTCTAATTTCCTGGTAACCTGATTGTAAATTTATTTCGGACAAGACTGTAGCGCCTTTCACTGTGTCGAATAAAACATCATCTGAGCTCCTAATCATGACATGGTTGGGTGAATATACCATTTTCCAAGAAATTCTTGTAATTTCATCTTAAGCTCTATTAGCTCATGTATGCTCATATGGTAGGGATCCTTTAACATTGAAACAACTCTAGCAACTGACTCTGTCGTGAATTCAATATCCCATTTTCGAGTTAGTCCTAGCATCATGTCAAGAAACACATAAAAAATTCTTGAATGACTGGTATTTTTTCTAAGGTGGTTCTTTTATCCTTAGTATTAGAATACCCAACCTAGACAACTTATACTAGGAAATCGTTTCTCACACATTTTCCCAATTAAGAGGAAATAATAGGACGTAATATTATTGACTTTTTTATTCTTTTGATTTCTTGCCTAGAGGCATATTAGGTGTGATAACTAATATATTTTTGTTTACTATTCAATAAGGACCAATTCCCATATAATGAGTCCATCCCAATCAACATGTCATAAGATTCGAAGTGTAGCACATATAAATTCACCTTTATTGGTTATTTTCCTATTTCAATGTGACAATTTGGTACTTTAGCAGTTACTCTTCTCTTTGCTCCATTAGTTAATTTTAACAACTAGGGGTTTTAAATTTATGAGTCTGTAGATGACACCTTTCCACTACTTTAGGGCCGACATAACTTAAACTTGCTCCTAGATATACTAAAATAGATATAGTTTGGTTAAATAGTTTACCTTCCACTTCTATCATAGTAGGTTGATAATATGCTTGATGGTCTTCCAAAGTAGCATTGGTCTTTAGAATGATCCTCACTACCTCAATAACTATAGAATATTCCTGTATGTTAGCATCTTATTCTATCCTGGCACACTGGGGACAATTTTTATAGTAATGCAGTTCCCAACAACCCCTAAACTATAAATGGGGTTTCCGCGTTTGACTGTGTTCCAACATGCTTTTTTTTTTGTTTGGGTTCATTTTGAAATTTAATTTTCTCTTAATTTTTCCCAAACTGTCTATTTTTCTGACTTTTGTGTGCACCCTTGAAACTTATAGTCTTTATATTTTTGGTATTTTGGAGTTTTCTTTGCCCTTTTTTATGTGACCAACTTTTACTATTATCCCCCTTTCTGCCTCAATTACTAATAGTGAATTCTGGCCTTCCGAATTTCTTCATTGATCATTTTTCGATTATTAAATTATAATCTCTCCTTTATAAACACATGCATACTACTAATAAAAATATGGACTTTAGCCTTTTCCTCATGTATACATGGAATGCATCTTAACATGGATGTAAACTTGGTCACAAAATCATCCATATTCAATTGTCCTAACTTCAGGTCATGAAAATATTTTTCCTTCCAAACATAAAATTATTATGTCACATATTTATTTTAAAAATTCTTTTGAAACCCATCCCATGTCACCTCCTTCTCCTTAATTCCCTTAATTGTGTTTAGTTATTCCCACCATAAGGTTTCCTTTCAATGAAGCTAGTGAATAGCTAACCTAGTCTTAAGGTTATTATAGTACTCATATATTTGGAAGAGTTTATTCATATTGATAATCCAAGCTTCAACAACTTCTGTTGCCTCCCCATCAAATGTAGGTTGTTTAATTGTTTTCTTAATTATCCCTGCAATTGAGCTTCATTTTTCTTCATTTTCATTTTCTTGGAGACATTTCCATATTCCTCCTTGTTATCATCCCTATCTCCTTTGATTCTTTGGGTATGCCTTCTTTTTGGCATTTCATCTTTCCTCTGTCTAGGTTTATCATCCCTAACTGTATTATATGGGCTAGGTATAACATTCCTATGATTTTTCCTTTCCGAAAAACTATTCATAATTCGTTCTTGGCCTTGCATTAGCCTTTCATTATTAGTTCCCAAATGAACCATTTTAGACTTCAGCTATTTAAAAATTTCCAACAACATAGATGTTGGGTTTTGATTCTCTTCACTCTATTGTACCCATATTTCAAGTTTTTCCTCTATGATGGTTATAGGACCAAATCCTATAGTTGGCCTAATTGGGAGTAAAATTTTAGTTTCCCTCCTCATCTTTCGTCTCATCTATGTTCACATTAACACACCTTTTATCATTGCAATTTCGCAAACAGGCCGCAATGTTTAAACCATGGCTCTGATACAACCGGTAACACTCGTCAACACACAAATAATAATAATAAATTATATTCTCTTATTTGCCTCTATAAATTATTACATGCCCCCTTGTATAAAGTTGTTACTTATATGGCATAGACATCGTGGAGTAATCTTATAATTAAAATTTACATGAATAAAATTTTTGAAGCTGAGAACTTAGGTAATAAATACCATGAACCTATGTGATTTGTGACTCCACGGATATATATATATATATATATATATATATATATATATATATATATATATATATATATATATATATATATACACACACACGTTCTAGTTTCATAATTTAATGGAGATCACCCTATGATTCTTTTTAACTGTTTATCTTCCCATGGTGTACTTACGGGGCACAATTGTCATGCGTTTTCGACCCTTCTCGATACATTTTAATTTAACATGTGGAGGAAGGATCACCATCAATTTGATGGGGTTTCGATCCCATGATTCAACCACTCTTCTAGGGTTTAATGAGAAACTGCCTAACATTCCCTAGAGTTTTGGAGTCATTTGTAATAGTGAACCTCCTGGGGAGGCTTCACCACCCAACCTTCCTAGACATGTTTGTACACCACGATTAGTAAGTTTGGTTTTACCTCTAGAATTTAACACATTCTTTGGATTGTTGGTTTACTTTTCTTTATATACGGTGTTGTCCTTGGTTTCTAATTCAGGTTTCCTTCTTGTGCTCCTCATATAAGAAGGATTATTTTTCAAAAAATTTCCACACCTCTTGGTAGTCATCTAGTGAGGATTATTTCTCACACACCAATATTTGGTTTCTTGTAGCACCGCAAACATGTTTTTGTGGGTTAATATCTTCAGGTAGTACTGAATGGTTTAGAATTTGTTCCAGTTTTTCAATTTTTTATTTTGGGAGTTATGTTCCATAATTTGTGGGTTATTTCACTCATCACATATTTTTCTGCATAGGAAGGGTTTGCACAAGTAACACCCTTGATCAACATTTTTGCTAAGATTTTAAAGGCACTAGTGGTATGACTTGGATCTCATTTCTAACATTGAGTTCTTCTTTCCCCAGGTGCACAATTTGTCTTTGTTTTTCCTCAAGAGTGATATGGAACTTGCAGTGTATAACCTCCTTGTTGAGGATTTTTAAATATTACAGTTGATTTCTTTTGTAGAAGAGAATTCTTGAGGGACTGTGTAATAGAGAAGGGAAGGCAAGAGATGGATTTTTTTTGGTCAATAGAATTTCCAGATGGAATAAAATGCACATTGTGAGTGTGCCCTAGAACAGTGAGCCGATAAAGTTTTACGAAGAGGACAAGTGGTACAGCATTATAGTGCTAGACATTGGATGTAGATTTGACCTTGGAGTTGATTTTAGACTTCCTAGGAAGGAGGTGAATCATGGTATTACTTTAGGGGTGGAGGTGTGAGCCTCTAGATTCGCTTGTTGCACATCCAGGCATAATATCCTTTTATTTGCTTGTTGGAAAAAATTTCATATTTAAACATGTGTATTATTGTAAATACTATATCAAACTGGATTTATAAATCTCCATAGACAATATGCTTATTTCTTGGGTGAAGAAAATTTGTATGTTTATATATGTAATTATTATTGTGAATATCGTAATAAGTTGTGTTATAAAGCTCTAATAAATAGTATGTTTGTCATGTGTTAGTAGATGGTCATTGCAAATACTGCAACGATCTATGTTATAAAGATTCATGGGCAATATGTTCTATTTTCAACAGCCTTGTTGGTTATAGGTGTCATTTAACACCAAGGATAGTTTTCCCCCAAGGGGTAGGGTTATGTAACAACCCTGGTTAAAAATCCATGTAAAATATATAATACCATAGTCATGGGACACATATTCCAAGAAGAATGGTGGGAAAAACATCATAGTGGGTGATAATTTTGGTTATTATGGCTAAGGAAATTGGAAAAGCAAATCACAAAGTCTTTGGGAAGGCATGAGGAAATTATTGGCATTTATTTATGAAAATAATGGAAATTAGGAGAAAAGGAAGGTCATAGGTCATAGGTTTCATGGGAGGAGGAAATTGAAGGAAAATAATGAAAAATGAAGAAAATAGAGGCCTAATTGATAAAAAGGCTTTTGAGAATGAGTTCGAAAGATTGGTTAGTTAAATTTTGGAGCTCTCTCATTATTCTCTTTCTCTCTCGCTAACCCTTGGACACTTATATTTTTACTGAAGTGCTTCACATTAGAGAAGGAAAGGGAAAATAACGCAATAAGAAGGAAGAAGAAAGTAAGGAAGAGTAACATCAAGCAGCTACAACAAGATTCCAAGATTCTTTATAGGTATTGATTTGCATGTGTGTTTTCCTTCCTAGATTTGGCATGCATGGTATTGCATGTGGTTCTTTTAAGTCATGGCATTCGTTTCTCCATGTGTGATAGTGTTTTTAACCTAGGCTTTCCATTTCCATATAGCCTAGATTAGATGGGTTCTCATACTTCAGTTGAGCTAGATTACCCGATGGATTTGAAGTCGAGTGAGGTAGATCTCTGAAATGATAAATGCATAGTCTAGTGGTCCCTGAACTAGATTATGGATCATGGTATAGCTAATGGCTTAGTAACACCTGAGCCAGACTGTGGTTGTGGTAAATCCAACATTGTGTGGCTCGGTGGACCTAGGAATCCTTGCTAGTGAATGGCAGGATATATGGTAAAGAGAACAGGTGGAATGCTCTTCATTGGGGCTAGTAGTCTAAGGATGGGATGTACACTAAAACCTAGAGAGTGGGTCTCAATGTAGGGCATAGTGATCCCTATATTAGACTATGGATTACGGTAAAGCCTGAGAGACTAGAAGGCACTAAAGTTCCTCACGGTGTAGGTGGCGAGCTCAGGTAGCATCCATGCTTGTTTGCTTCTTTTGGTTTGAGTTCCACATTCATGCTTGGGATATGGCATAGGGGTGATTAGCTAAAGGGATATTTTTATCAACCAATCTATGGTCAGGTGGAACATCGTAGTCCCATCCTAAGTTGGTTTCTACATTCATTAATGAGAAATTCATTCCCTTAGTTTTTCATGTCTAAATGTATTGGTTTATATGTGGATTCTATGGATGATGTATTCATGGTATTTATTTTATTATGATGTTGTTTGTGAGCATGTAATTCTACAATGATGATGTATGTCTCTCATCATGTTTCTATTGTAAATGAATAAAAAATGTGTCTATGACCTAATAGATGATAATGCAAAAAATGATATAAGGGAACAATTCTTCTTAGATATTCTCAGATAAGTGTGAGACCCCTATTCTTAAATATGTTGTTTACACCTATAGATTTTATTGATGCCAAGTGTTTGACAGAATGCCATTCCTGCTTTGGGGTGGTCAGGCCTAGTCCTGGAGTTAGTTTTTAGTTTATTAGCTTTGTCATCATGTGTTTAATGGATTTCAGAAGTTACAACTACTTTTGGGTAGTGGATGAAATTTCAGGCTTGAAAAGTGCCTTAAATCCCGCAAAATATTCCACAACTATGATGGAAATAGTCCATGGATGCAGGCTTGTGGGAGAATCCAAAGCTCTTTGGATGCTGACATGCACATAGCATGGGAGCGTCTAGAGGTTTAATAGGTTGAAAACTAAGTGGGACCTAGGGGCATGATACCTGTGTGGTTGGGATGGAGCCTTGGAGTGTTGTTGTTGATGTATGAGGTATGTTTAATGTGTTTCCATCGATTCTACCTCCTTTATCTCACCTAGGTAGTTGAATCATATCATGGCAACTTCTCATCACATGTTTACCTCAGTTGACTAGTTACTTGGGTAGATGTGGGAGGAGGGTCTTACAAAGGAAAAAGAGAAGGGGAGCTTCTTGAAATGAATGGAAACAGGCACATGATAAAGAGTAAGTTTAGGCTTACAATTTGTCAAATGGCTACATTGTAACTATTTACACTCAAGTTCATATAAATGCATATTTTGATCTCATACGTTATATATATATATATATATATATATATATATATATATATATATATATATATATATATATATATATATATCTGTGTGTGTGTGTGTGTGTGTCCGTTTGATTTATCATCAATAAATTCATAAATTGAATCCATCAAAAAATAAATTCTTTACAATATGAAAGTGACACAACTTTGGGTTGCATTGTATGAAGACAAAAGGGGGAAATGGGAGAGTGATAGAAGATAATTCAAAAGCATGAATGATAGATGCATGACTTATCTTGATCATTTAAAAGAAAATATGCCAATGACATGCCTTAACAGTTGGGTTGCTAATCAAGTTAGATATAAATACAATGCATCTAGTTGTTACCTACATGCTGAAGAGGATGCGCTAAACATAGCGATTGGGTGCAGTAACTTGGTAATTGTATTTTCTTTAATACATTTTTAACTTCATACTATACCTCTGAATTGTAACATCTATATATGCTTTTTATTTTTAATTATGTTTGGTGATGTAGGAGAATCGAAGCACCCTTCCTTAAAATCTGAATTCAAAGTTGTGAAAGAGGAAACATGGACAATCTTTGTAAACTGGGGAAAATTCTATTAAAACAGAACTAAATTGATGGAATTTATAAGTATTTAGAAGGCTTGATTAAATGCAATTATCTTCCATGTATGCGTATAGAGAGATTTAGGAGTTTGTTTGAATGGTTTTAGGAGAAGATCATGGATGTAGAATGATCCATGATCTGTATTTATTTCTATAAATTGTGTAACTGCTTGTTGTGAGAGGGAGAGAGAAGGCACAATGTAGTACTAAGAGAATTTGTTACTAAGGTTGAGATGCCTTAGACTGTAATCAAATTATGTATATAATGAAATGTATGTGTTATTGTGCAATATGTGTGTTATGTCTAGTTTTGCATGTTTGTGTCTTTATATATCTGGTCTTTACTGTAAGTTTGTAAATATGTGTATGCGAGTGTAAGTCGAAGTTCCTAAGTCGAAGTTCCTACGAACTTCGACTTAGAAAAGTAAGGCAGAGTTAAATATGTGTGTGTAATGTGAATTCCATCAATAGGCGACTACATGATAAGAGTTGGATTAAAAATAGATCAACGACGTAGAAAGAATTAAATCGGCAAAGAACGGGAACCGTCAGATCGGCTAGATCGACCGATAATATCGACAGAATATCTGAATTGTTAAATCAACAGATCCATAGATCTAACAGTCATTATGTGGCTATAGGCATTGAAGTTTAATGTAAAAGGGAACCCGAGAAATCATTAAAATGAGTTTAAAGTCTGGAGGTGATCGGACCATCCGTTGAAAGGTGATCGAACGCATATCGCATGCAAACAAGCGCGGCTATTAACTCCGAAAACTGACGCGATGAGGTTTTATTCAACGGGCTTAAAACCTCATTGAGCTCCAATCATCAGGATTTTTCATTGGTTGACTGATCAGACGATAATCATGCTCGAATGTGCATGTGGGTTAACACGATCGGTGGACCCGCTGAATTATTAAAAGAAGTTTAACTCCTTTAAGTTCCATTGGAAATGGTTTAAGGTTGGAGATCATGTGATAGTTATTGATCTGATGGGGTGGAATCGATGGCATGGATTGAAGCATCTAAAAAAAGGGAAAGGTCAAAGAGAACCGACGTTTGTTGGTCAAGTTATGTTATGATTCTGCTAGTGTAAAGGATTCTGATATATATATTGGCCATAACCCGCAGGTCCACGCACAAGAAAAGGCAAAGATGCAGATTTTCTCTATAAAAGCAGCTTAGCTGTCATCAAATTTTTGTATCAGAGCAGGGAAAATATTTCCTACAAGAGGTATTTTGTGAACAAAAGGAGGAGGTATAGCTATATTGACTGTTGGGGAGTTTATGGTCTTTCTATTGTCATGCAAGTAATGACAAAAGAAGGTGAGCAGACAACAATAGCCTAGAGCTTGGAGTGCTCAAATGGTTCCAAAGAAGAGAGAACCAGAGAGATGCGAAAAGACTAACCTTAGAGGAGAGAACCTTTGTGAGGTATCGTGTAGCAAGAAGAAGACTTGTTACTGTAGAGGTTTTGTTGCATCTCTTAGAAAGATCATAAAGGCAATTCCATAGAGGATGTTGGAAAAATTTCTAAGGAATGATGGAGAAGCATATGACCAGAAGGTGATAAATTTTTGTACCTCAGGAGTATGATGAATGAACCTTTGAGCACCCTTCATTAAAATCAGAATTCAAAGTTGTGAAAGAGGAAATGTGGACAATCTTTTTACACTGGGGAAAATTCTGTTAAAACAAAACTCAATTGATGGAATTGATAAGTATTTAGAAGGATTAATTAAATGTAATTATCTGGCATGTATGCGTATGGAGAGATTTACGGGTTGGTTTGAACAATTTTAGGAGAATATCGTGGATCTAGAATGATCCATGACTATGTGGTTATTTCTATAAATTCGGTAACTACGTGTTGTGAGAGGGAGAGAGAGGATACAATGTAGTACCAAGATAATTTGTGACTAAGGCTGAGATGCCTTAGATTGTAATCGAATTATGTATATAATGAAATATACATGTTATTGTGCAATATGTGTGTTATGTGTAGTATTTTGTGTTTGTGTATTTATATATCTATTCTTTACTGTAAGTTAGTACATATGCGTATGCGAGTGTAAGGTGAAGTTCCTATGAACTTCACTTTAAACAAGTAAGGCAGAGTTAAATATGTGATTGTAGTGCGAATTCCATCAATCAGCGACTACATGATAAGCGTTGGCTTGAAAATAGATCAACAATGCAGAAAGAATTAAATTGGCAAAGAACAGGAATCGTAGGATCAACTAGATCGATGGATAATATCAATGGAAGATCTGAATCATTAGATCAACAGATCCATAGATCTAACGGTCACCACATGGCTATAAGCATCAAAGTTTAATTCTAAAATTGGACCCAAGAAATCATTAAAACAAGTTTAAACTCTAGAGGTGATCAGACCATTCACTGAAAGGTTGTCGGACGCATATTGTGTGAAAACAAGTGCGGTTGTTAATTCCAAAAATGGATGCGATGAGGTATTATTCAATGGGCTTAAAGCCTCGTTGAGTTCCGATCATCAGGACTATTCGTTGGTTGACTAGTCAGATGGTAATCACACTCGAATGTGCATGTGGGTTATCATACTAGGAGGACCCAATGAATTATTCAAAGAAGTTTAACTCCTTTGAGTTTCAGTGGAAATGGGTTAAGCTTGGCGATCGCACAATATCCGTTGATCTGATGGGGTGGAATCGATGGCATGGATTGAAGTGCCTAACAAAAGGGAAAGGTCAAAGAGAATTGGTGTTTGTTAGTTGGGTTATGTTATGATTCCACTAATGTAAAGGCTTCTGATATATACGTGGGCCATAACCCACAGGTCCATGCATAGGAAAAGTAAAGATGAAGCTTTGCTGTGCAAAAGCAGCTTAGCTGTCATCATTGGGTTATTAAACACATGACACTATTATTTTTTCACTTTTTGACAAGTGCATTTGTTCATGTCTATGTGAGCATATGGACATCATTTTGTCATGGAGGATGTCAATGATGAATGCATGACAAAAGGATGTGGAGTGGAAGTCAAGTTTGACCAATCTAGTCATGCTAGCCACCATGATAAAAGCATAATGTAGGGGACATTAGGATAAACTGAAAAGATACAATAGATCATTGAAGTGGACTACTCTTTGTTCCAAGGTATTATTTTTAGATGAAAGTGGTGGGACACCTTTCATCGGAATAATGTAAAGGAATATTGCAATAGTGGGTTGATATCTATCAACTCTATAAAATGTAGCACAAAGCTAGGGAGCCTTCTATTTTCCCAAAACACTACAACCAAATGTTTTTCTACCCAAATATGTTGGATAGGGATTGGTGGTTTGTATTAAGACATGACCATAGATCAAAACATATTCTTGAGAAAAGAATGTGTTATCAAGCCAAGAGTGGAAGATAATCAGGGTGATGATAATGGAGAGTGATATGTACTTGTGTTATTTCATCATTTATACTATTGTTGTGTGTTTTTCTTGTCATTATTTCGCTAATTTTATTGTTTTTTATTTGTCTTGTTGGAATTTTATAATATAGTTAGTAAGATTCAAAAATATTTTGTATTGAATGGAAAAGGTATTAATGAGAACATAAATTTCAATTAAAAAATAAAAAACAACAACATGCCTAAAACACGGCCATGCACCAGATCCAGTGCACTTTATAATACAACTATAACAACCCCAATTAAATATTCATGTAAAAATTTATAAGACCAAGGTCATCGGACACACATTCCAAGATGAATATTGGGAAAAACATCCCGATGGGTGTTCTTTTTGGTTATTATGGCTAAATAAAATTGGCAAAGGTAGTGGCAAAGGATTGGAAAAGGCAAAGGGGCATTACTTGGAATTTTATTTATGAAAGAAATGGAAATTAGGAGAAAGGGAAGATAAAAAGGTCATAGGTTGTATGCGAGAAGGAAAATGAAGGAAAATAATGGAAATTTGAAGAAATTGGAGGCCTCATTAATGAAAAGGATTTTTAGGATCAATTAGTAACCTTTTGTAAGTTCCTTTTTGGAGCTCTCTCTCTATTCTTCCTATCTCACATTCTTAGACACTTAGAGAATTTTTGGAGAACTCTAACATTGGATCAGGGAAAAAAAATGAAGGGAAATGAAGGAAAAGGGAAGAAAATATAAAGCGAGGAATGACAAGATCGACCATTATAATGGTACTACTTATAGGTATTGAATTACATGTGTGATTTCCTTGTTATATTTGGCACGCATGATACATGCATGTGTGTATTTGGTTCTCCTATTATCATTGGCATTTGTGTATTTGGTTCTCTTGTCATTTATATATAGGCATGGTGTGAAGGAGTTCTCTTGTTTTGGTTGCTTTTGATTTCTAAATGGATTCAAAGCTCAGTTGTGTGGTCTCAAGATTATTCACAAGGCCTAGGAATCCTAGGATGGTATACATGGTAAATCCAGGTTGTGAGAACCTAGATCGGACCTATGAATACTCGACCAGTGAATGGAGGGATACATGGTAAAGTTCAAAGATGAAAACCCTTGATTGGGCCTAGGAATACCTTGAAAGGAAATGCCATGATACATGATAAATACGAGAGGGTGGTGACTGCATATGCCTAGGAATCCCTTGACTAGTAATGGTGGGAAATACATTAATTCTAAGAGGTTGAGAAAAACAAATTCCTCATGGTTTACCTGGAGAGAGCCAAAGGCATCCATGCTCGTTTAGGGAGTAGTGGTATGGTGGGGATTTTGGTAAATCTCGGTTCTATTGATGAGGGTTTGATCCTAGCAATCCCTTGTTGGGATACACAGTAAAGGTTGAGGAAGCCCTTGTTTGTTTTTTTGTGAGTTCCACATTCATGCTTGGAATATGGAACAGGGGTGATTGGCTAAAAAATGATTTGGTTCAACCCAATCTATGGTTGGGTGCTTCGTGTAAGTCCCATGTTTGGTTGGCTTATGTATTCATGAATAAAAACCCATTATCCTTGGTATTTCATGTCTAAATGTTCTAGTTCATATGTGATCCTTAAGGATGCTATATCCTTGTTATTTCCATTGGTTATGTTCTAGTTAGTAGTATTTTTTATGACAAACTTGATGTATGGATCTCATCACATTTAGATTATAAAATGAATGTAAAATGAATATATGACCTAATAGATGATAATACATCTATTTTTATAAGGAATCAATGCTTCTTTACAAATATCAGATAAGTATGGCACCCCTATGCTCAAATCTATTGTTATGACCTATAGATTTCATATTTGTGACATGTTTTAGAAAATGCATGTCATGTATAGTAGGGGTTAGATCAATTGCTTGTAGTAGTGATTCCATTAGTAGAATTTTTCCATTATTATTTACCATTTCTTAAGGTTTCATGAAGTTTTGGGCAGTGGCATGTGACCTAGTCCTCAAAATTTTGCTCAGAATCTGGGGTCACTGGCTAGGAACTGGGTGAAAAATTCCACATTCATTGGCATGCCTTATTTTGGGAGTGACTGGAAGACCTCAGTTGCATGCTTAGCTTTTCATGGGAGAAGATGAGGGTCTAGATCAGTAAAATGTCAAGTTGGCTCAAGGGTTGGTTGGCTCATGAAGGTTTTGTAGCAAGTGTGTAAGGTAAGATTGGTTTTGTTTTGTTAGTTCCACTTCCTTAGCTGTACATGGGGAGTTGAATCACATCATAGTAGCCTTTTGTCATATGTTTACCCCAGAGGACTGCTTAACTTAGGTAAATCTCGAAGGAGGGTGTTACATAGTGGTATTAGAGCAGGTTCCATTCTCTTTAGGTGATGTCTAGTTTCCATTCTCTTTGGGTCATATCTGATAAAACAGAGTGGTATTAGAGTGTGGTTCAACACTTGGACTAGTTGGGTGGATTTGTTTGTCATGCATGCATGTAGGTTGTACATGTTCTTTATATGTATGCATGGTAGTGGCCATTATTATATTTGTGTTTCCATGTAGGATTTGATGATGTGGTTGTTGGGATGCTTTAGTTATGAATGCATTTCATTTGCATATTCGTTTGTTATGCATGTCAGTGTATATATGTTGCTATGCATGCATCTCCATAGTTACAATTATGCATGTATAATATCTCAAACATGAAATTTGAGGTCATTGTGTGTATTTTGTGTCATCATGATGTTGTTTGTTCTTATGATGTTGATGTGTTGGCTGAGATGGAGTAGGAGATGCAGATTATTAGAGTGAGGTTGCAACACTGAACGTCGAGGTAAGAGAAGGCCATCATACATGTTTGTATGTTGGCCTTCACATATATTAGTTAATGGATTGTTATCATATCTATGGTTATGTAGGTGATTTCCATTTTATCATTGTTGTGGTTACATGTATGATAAATTCTACTTGACTAGTGTACTCATATGTACATGTGTCAGATAGTGATGAACAATAGTAACTTGTTGTTATATGCATTGTGGTCATATGCATGATGGTTATGGTAATTGTACAATCTTGATGTTATATGTATCATGATAGTTTGGATTAACCTATCCAAATGATTATGGTTATAAAATTTAGGTATGAGTTAATATATTGTGATATTATGTCATACTAATCTAGACGAACTGGGAATGTGTGATTGTTATGCATGAATGGCAATTTATTCTAATCTTATGATGTGAAAATGTTAGCTAGTTACTGTTATGGACATCATGACCTTATTTATGTTTGAGTTGATATGTTGTGACGTTATATCATGATAATATAGATTGATTATTCATATAAGATAGCCTCCCCTGAGATAAATTAAGGTATCAGTTTGCTTATGTCATTTATTTTGCGTTTGAATGTTTGACTATGTCATTTATTTGGTGTTTCATTGTTTGGTTTCTATATGTTGTATGAATGTTTTATTACTTGCATGATATGAGTATGTTTCTATAATATTGCATGAAGTAATGGTTTTGTTTTAAGACAACTGTACTAACACATATGTTTTGAGACAACTGATATGCACTTGAATGTAAGTAGGTTCTAGTTGTAGTAGTATGAGTAATGACTGCTAGTTGATTATAACATGGTTGTTAGTCTTGCAAAGGGTTGATTTCAATTAATAGACATGGTTTATTTATCCTTGGAACATGTGCCTGAAATGTGTAAACAGTTGCAGGGAAACATGCTTGGTATTAGCATGACAAGGTAATAGTTGTTTTTTTTATATAACTATTCATTCGGTGATGTGATAGTTAATAGTAAGAATCAGTTGTGGCAAGGTAAAGGTAAAAGAAAGGAATTGGATAAGAATTAATTTGGCTATGTTTGGAAACTGCAAATCCAAATGAATGAATGCTTTGAATATAGGAAGTCTTGTTAAACTATCATTTATATGATATTATGTGAATATATGTTATATTGCTAAACATGCATTTGAACGATATATTAAGGTTGTTTTCAACTATGGATGGATTTGTCAAGGGAATGGATTCCCTTAAGAGATGATATATGTACTAGTTTAGTTACAACTCAACGTGTTGTGTACAAGAAGGTAAGGTAACTGGCGTATTTTTATATTTATTTATATACTGACATTTATCTGTTTATCATAGTATGAAGCAAGGATTGCATGGAAAATGAGACTTCCATGAAATATTTAAAAATGATCAGGTTGAATTTCCATTAGAGGCATTGGGAAAAAATGGGGTTGAATCATGGTTTCTGTTGGGATTTTTGTCCCTTCGGTATTTTGTGATTTGTTTGACCTTTATTCATGGACTTTGATTGTGTCATGTAGGGCCTTGCCACATTTGTGGTGTCATGTTGCTATTGGTGTTTCATGGTTTTCCTATTGTTTGTTTATTTTTCTTGCCTTTATGCTTTGAGAGTTTTGGAAATCGGTTTGGAAGGAGGAAGTTAATGGAGCTCAGGAAGAGATAAATGAAACCCAATAGGTGATGTAAGGCCTGAATGAAGCTCGGTCCATGTATAAGGGTAGCTGAAGGAAAGGGTATGACAACCAATTGGATTGATTGGGTTCATTGATGTAAATGGATGGTGGTAGGATAATCATGAGAAAAGTAATTAGGATAGGTAAAGTAAATTAATTTTAGGCATCATATGCCTTGGCTACATTTGGAATTATTGTTCTCAATGTTGTGCATGAATAAAGGGAGTTCTCTTAATCTTGACCTTATGTTATTTGGTAATAATGTTGTGATCATGATTATGCTAATGTCTATATACGTATACATGTATGCATGTAAATCATTATCTAATAGTGGCGTCAGTAATCATGATTATTTAATGCTAATGTTTATATGTATATATGTACGTTTGTATGCCATTGTCCGACATGATCATGATTGTTTTATGTTAATGTTTATATATATATATATATATATATATATATATATATATATAGATATATATATGTATGTATATATGTATATATGCCACTGTCTGAAATGGTTGCCAAGGATTATTGTTATGGAGTAATGATTTCTTATGCAGGTGAATGACATGAAAAAGGTTCTTGGTATTATGGGGAAGCAAGTGGGAAGAGTAGCCTCAACAAATTTATGGGGTCAGTATCATGCAGATATGAGTTGAGATTATGTGTTTATATTATGCATATTTTTACGTTATGGATAGGTAACGCTAAGAGATGCATCATAGGAATGAAAACAACATGATCCATGGCATGTTAAGTTATGCATGGATGGTGGAGAGACACTAGAAGCAAGGTTTCTTGGTAGAGATTGTATGGTTTTGGATGTGGAGTGCTATTGTTGTGTATATGTTGTGCATATTGTACATTCAATGATTGTACCTATGGTGTTGTATGCCTGTTGTATATATGGTGTTGTGTTCATATTACATATGTAGTGTTGCGTATAGATTGTTCTATGCACATGATGGATATGAGGTGTCTTGTACATATTGTATTGTGTCCCTAATGCATGTGTTTCTGTCTGCTAATGGTGTTGTGCACATGTTAGATATGTAGTTTTGTGTACATATTGTGTTATGTACATGTTGTATATGCAGTTCTATGTACATAAGGTGTTATGTGAATGTTGTACATGTGGTGTTGTGTGCATGTGGCGTTCTGTACATGTTATACATGTCGTGTTGTGTGTAGGTGGTGTTCTATACATATCATGCATGTCGTGTTGTGTACATGTGGTGTCGTGTACATGTTGCGCATGTGGTGTTGTGTACATGTTGTATTGTACATGTGGTGTGCTGTACATGTGGCATTGTGTACACATTGTGTAGATGGTGCCATGTATATGTAATGTTGTGTACACATTGTGTAGGTGGTGTTGTGTAAAGGTGGTACTGTGTAGATTTTGTACATATGGTACTAGCATACATCACGTGTGTGTGCATGTCGTACATGTTGTGTTGTGTACATGTGGTACTACATATGTGTATTGTGTAGTTTTGGAATTATGACATGTGTATTAATTGTGTTGTACTATGTGTACGTAAGTGTATTATGTTGTACACCAGATATAGGAGTGTGTATTGTGTTGTTTTGTACACAAGTTGTACATAGTTGTATGTGTCATTATGCATATCGAGTGTAGGTGTATGCATTGTGTGGTGTTGTACATTGTGTGTAGATATATGTGTTGTGATGTACATTGTGTATGTGTATGTGATTGAAGAAAAGAAAAAGGAATTGGGTGTTTTCTAGTTGTGGCAACCAATCTGGTGTATGTACGAAAAGGACAAAGGATAAAGGTAGAAGTGAAGGACCAATCAAAGGATTGGTATTATTATTTTATTTCAAATTTATTATGCATGTGATCTATGATTCTGATTTATGATGGTTACATGTGATCTATGATTCTAGTTTATGACGATGGCATGTGATTCATGATTTTTATCTATGATGGTTGTGGTTCAAGCTAACTGGATGTGATATGTTTATACATAATGGATTGATCAAAGAGTTATTTTCTCTTATTGTGGTAGGAAGTAAACAAAATTGAAAGTGTACCTCATTGACGAGCTACCAATGAGGTATGATCTGGATTTATTTCAAGTTGTTTTGATTCTAATGAAAATTATTTGCTTGGTACATAAAAGCATGAAAAATACTTGGTTTGGGTGGTTGAAACTGACTGCAATCATTAGAAGCAACAACAAAAGGATTGGAAGAGGAAACAAGATGCTACCAAAGCACTTCAGTATTAGGGTCGTTATGGGACACTGGTACCTGATAATGTCCATTAATTTCCATGAGAATTCTATAACTGGCATGATGGTTTTGATATAGGGATATGCCTTGGTTTTTGGACCTTCCGATATGAGGAAACCTTGTAAAGGGATGGCTTGTGTGTGACAAGGGATTCCAAGGAACATGGAAGGTGAGTAAATTCATGGAAGGGGTGGCTGGAATGACCAAGGGACTATGTACCGGATAATGGAAGGCCAGGAATGGATTTTTTTTGGTCATTAGAATTACTAGATGGAATTGGATGTACATTGGAGTGTGCATTGGAACAATGAATTGGTAACTATTTGATGAGCACTAGTATTGCAACAAGTATGCGACAACTCCTCGGCTACCATATTTACTTAGCAACCCAGTTTTCTTAAAAACTTGGAGGTGACAGTGCTATATGCACAAGTAAAAGTGATGGTCCTGCCTGTTTCCACTGTTCATCCAGCGAGAGACCCCATGGGTTCCAAGCCAGACATCTATAGAGTCAGAAGAGGCTTGAGTCTTTGATGGAAGAAGAGACTATATATCCTAAGAGAGCTACTGTACTTCAGTGATGAAGAAAATAATATGTAACTCTAAATCACACCATATCCTAATTAACCATTTAAACAGCTATGATAAGTAGAATTTCTAAATCAACACTAACCTAATGTTGCTATCTAAGCTATGCAAGTAAAGAGCATCAAAACATACTAATGTGTAAGCAAGTAAACTAAACTAAATATGTTTTCACCTTTTTTGGTTTTTTAAGGCAAAATCAACTATGCAAATTAATTATTCTTGTGGATGTGACAAGTGAATGGAAGGTCATTGAGGATGGCCAAAATTCTTATGAAGTGGTTGGATGGTGTGGAAGGGTCCTAAGAGGATTTTTGTGACTTCCTATAGGTTCCCCGTCAATTCGGCCTCAAAATGGGTTGTTTCAGGAAAACCTACAGGATGTACTAGAAACCTACAATATGATCCTGTAGGAATTACATAAAACCAACAGGATACAACTAAGAGCTAATTATGAGGTGTTTGAGGTGTTGGGAATCTTGGAAAAGGTGTGTGATGAGTATGATGGAGTGTTAGAAGGTCTAGGAATACTTAGGAGAAAATATCCAGGGTCCAAGATGGCTAGATTCACTCAATGTATCTAGGGGAACTTCAATGAAAAATGAAAAAAACTAGTGAGGGTGATGGTGGAAAAAGAGATGGTTAGAGTGGATAAAGTGGGGGGTGGCTCATGAGCCCCAAAAATGGGTAACTATACGGGTTCATTTTTCCTATTATTCTCATTTAATACACCATTATCCATAGTTTTATGCATGCTTTTGAATATATTTATATTAATTGAGTGAATGGGAATAGTCACTTTACCACAAAGTCTAATACGTGCTTATTGCATATTTTTGGACATTTTTGGACCAAGACCAGGAATTTATGAGCAGATTGGCAATAAAATTCGAAGAAACAAGGCTGAGGATTTATAGGATGGTTGTCTCCTGTACTAAATGACCCCTTCCTCGAGTTCTCCACCAATAGCTCAGAGTTCAACATCCAACCGAAGATGATTTCAAGGGGCGGTCGAGTAGGTCTAGTGAAGTGGCTGTTATCTGTAGTTTTGGGTAGCCAAGCTCCTAAAGTTAAGGAGGATTGTTGGGAGTCCTCATTTACATAAATAGGAAGGCTTCAAGCCTTAGTATTTTAGCCATTTGGTAGTCTATTTTTTCACTTTAGTGCAGCCTTGTAATCAGCTCATTTTCGAGCTTCTTCTTGCAGACAATTTTGTGATGTAACTATTATTTTTTGATCAATGAAGATGAATCCATCTTTGAACCAGTTTTGATCTTTGCTAGTGGGCTGTAACTCTTGTGGTTGGGCCTAACGCAAGTTCCCAGTGCCTCCTTTGTGTACTTCTATGTTTTTTTACTGCATTCATAAAATAATTTCTACTATTTAGGTTAAATCTTTCTTTGTTACTGAGCTTGTTTTTGATGATTAAGATAGTTGTTCTTGCTTCAAGTTGATTTGATAGTTTGATAACAGAAAAGATCCACAAAAAGGCTACCAAGCAGTCCTTGATCTCCTTCCCCCTCCTTGGGACCGTGAATTGAGACCAAGGCACACTTGCTGCTACAAAAACACTGTTTTTGCCTTCCAATGCAATTGCTAGTGTTAGAGTTTGAGTTGGAAAAGTTGATATCAGTTGTGTTTCCATGTTTAGATATATTCTTGCTTAGTTTCCATAGCTTTCTGGCATGACATCCTTTCCATAATGTTTTGTTCATCGTTTTTTTTTGTTTCTAGATCAGATTAGCTAGAAAATAGATAAATCTATGTTCTCTCAGTTTTTGCTTGGGTCAGTTTTGAAAAGAAGTGTGCAGAACACTTGTAAGACACTCCAGCCTATCCTTCCTCTATCATAAAACCTACTTCAACCCTTCTCTCAATATTTCTTTCACTCATTCGCCATACTTTCCCAACTTGCCATAATTTCTACATTTTTGTGCAACATTGCTTCCTTCACCTTTGAACAAATCAAACCATCTTCATTACTCCTGAGCTTCATTTACTAGGTCCTAGACCCCTTAATGTCCTTATCAATATTTCATTTCCACTTTCCCACCAACTTTTCACCTTCAACCCTCTAAAAACCACTTTCGACCTATTCCTGTAGAACTTCCTGTAGATCCCATGCAGCCTCCTGTAGAAGTTGATGCGAGTGATTTTTCGAAGTCCGACCATGGTGGAAATATCTAGAAGGGTGCTAGGGACCCCTTAGGTCCTGTCCACACCTTCCCAACCTCCTACAAACACCCAATCCATTTCTTTTAGCCGATAAACCTTTGCACAGTCACAAATAGTTAAAACACATGCATAATAATTCTGCATAAAATTGCTCAAAAAGACAAAAAGATGATTTTTCCATATTTTCCTTTAGAAGTAGCTGAAAAACATGAATTTGACCATTTCAAGAGTTAATGGCATCCAGTTCAGGAGTTTACATCTCTTTTCTTTCATAGGTAGTGTTTGTTGGTAAAACTAGGGTTTGTTAGGGTTTGCGTTTTCTTTCAGCTTTCATATTCTTTCTGCAAGTAGACTAGCCTCTTTTGAGTTAGCTTCCTTCCATCACAGTTAAAATCTTCTTCTGAAATCTCATAGAAGTTGACTTGAGCTCTTTGTGAACTTGTGCCAACTGATCAAGTGACAGCCTGCAGTAAGAGCTAGTACTTGTGCATATAGCACCGTCGCCTCCAAGTTTGTTACGAACTACCAGGTTGAGAAAAGTAAAGTAGGGAGTCCCAGGAGTTGCAATATCATTGCTACAATACGGGAGCCACCATCTTTTTTGTTGCCATTTTTGGGGAAGCGTGAGAGTACTTTGTGATTACAACTTTTTTCTACTACAAACTTCTGCTAAAGTAGTTTATTTCAGCAAGAGTAGAGTAGTTGTTTCATTTCAATTCTCCAATTTCAATTCTGCAAATGTAGATTAGACGATTTCCTGCTTTCATTTCAATTCCACAATTTCATTTTAGCAAGCATAGATTAACATCTCCTACTTTCATTTCAATTCGACAATTTCATTTCAGCAAGCGTACATTAGCATTTCCTTCTTTCGTTTCAATTCTGCAATCTCATTTTAGCAACATAGATTAGTCCTCTCCTGCTTTCATTTCAATTCTGCATTTTCATTTCAGTAAGATAGATTTTAGGTAGTTGCAGTTCAATATATTTCAGTTTTTGCAAGTACAAGCACAAAAAAGAAACAAAAATCACCCAAAAAAGAGATTTCCTTTCATGCCTCGTAGGAACAGAGACAATTCAAGAAAATTCCTACCCAACACTCCCACCACATCACTGAGTTACCCTTGTCTCTTCTTTGGTGGCAGTGATCCAAAAGAACATATAGGGGAACCTCCATAGATATATGAAAATCCTATAACAAAAGAAGAGCAAGAAACCATTCCTCCTGAGACCATGGATGAAAACATAAATTGTAGAGGAAATGGGGAGAGAATAGAAGGTGCCTTTTCCATCCGAGGGACCAATGGGGACACAAAAATGAAAAACATAAGTCCCTTAGCCTTACCTCACTTCCATGGATTGACTACTAAAGACCCTGAGACCTTCTTCTTTGAGTTTATTGTCCTTTGCTGAACTTATGGCTATGGAGAAGATGAGCAAAAGTTGAAACTCTTTCCCTCTACCCTCAAGGATGTAGCCCTAAGCTGGTTCATGGGGCTACCTAGAAATAGTATCACAACTTGGGGTCAAATGCAGCAAGCCTTTAACAACAAATACCAAGACTACTATACGTCAAAGGATACAACAGAAGAAATCTTTTGAACTACCATGGGAAGTGATGAATCTTTAGAAGACTATGAAGAAAGGTTTCAACTCTGTTATAAAAGGGCCAAGTGCACACTTGACCCCAAATCTCTGAAGTTGGTTCTGCTTAGAGGAGTCCCTGAAGACGTTCTAGATACCTTCCATTTGCTAGTTGGGGGAGACATCTACCAGCTACCTTATGATGACATAAAGACTCTGTTTAGAAACCATTCTAGGGCAGCCCGAAAGAGAGGTAGGGGAAGTCAACTCTTAGCTAGTGCCCCCTTATCTAGTTCATTCCTTAAAAATGAGTTTTTAAATCAGATGGAAGATTTAAAAAGTGAGATGAGACAGACTATTACCATGCAAATGGATACCTTGCAAATCCAAAAGAAGCAAGAGGAAGCCGAAAGGGCTTTGGCCATCTTTTGTCCCAGGTGCACCAGAAAGCATCCTAGGAACGAATCTCCATTGCACTCTGTAGAAGTTTTTTTTGTTTGTGAAGAATACCATCCTACAAATCAGTGCCCTTCCTTGCCCAGATTTAAAGCTATGTACCAAGGGGCTGAAGGAGCCACTGAACCACTCTACTTCATGAACCAAAGGAGTCCAAATGGACCCAGTCCTTACAAGCAGGGAATCCAAGGGAGATCCCAAACTTATTACAACCCCATTCAATCCACTTCCATGCCTTCTTGGGGTCCCCCTGCTCATCGTTCCTGGTCCACACCCCCTCCTTGGTCATATCTATCTCAATACCATACTCAACCAGTTTCTCACTCGTTTCGTTCTCATGCTAAACCACAACCTCAGTGGAATGCACCTCATTAAGGGTGGAGGCCCCAATACAACCCTCCTCCCGCTCTTTTGTCTCCACTGCCTACTCAACCACAACCATTACCTCCTGCACCTCTAAGAAAACCCCAGATACCTTCTCAACCGAACTCAAACCCCAATAATAGACATGCCTAGCAGGTATATAATAGAGAAACAACATGCCCTACCTATTCTGTGGAGATTCAGGAGATCAACCTACAATCTGGGAAGGTGCTGCTAGATAGCCAACCTCCTTCTAAGGAGGATGAGGAAGAGAAACAGGGAGGTGAACCCAAATCCATTCCACCCTTTCCTGAGAGACTAACTGGAACCACGCAACCAACCCCAGAAGAAATTCAACTTTTTGGAGAAATTAAATAGTTATGTGTTAAAATACCACTTCTCCGGGCCATAAAAGATGTACCAATCTACAATAAGTTGATCAAAGAGAAGTGTTTCAGACACCCAAGCAGGCGCAAAAGAGATGCCCCAACTATCAATGTCATAGGACAACTGTCTGACCTGATGTTGGGACAGGTAATCTGTCCAAAATATTTGGACCTAGGGAGTGTTGTAGTCGATGTCCACATCAATGGCACCATAATCCCCCACACCTTGATTTATCTGGGGGCTTCCATTAATGTAATTACCAAGGACACTATGCTTAAACTCAACCTTCAAAGTTCCCTAAGAAAGACCATAACAATACTACAGTTGGCAGACCGCTCCATTGTGACTCCTGAGGGGATTGTGGAAGATGTCATGGTCTCCATTGATTTCTGGGAGTACCCTACTGACTTCTTGATTCTTCAGCCAAAGGAAAAGCTCATGAGGTATCCCCTCATCTTGGGAAGGCCTTGGTTACTGTAGATGCTTACTTCAGTTTTCGAGCTGGGAGCATGACCATCAAGAATGGGCATATGTCCAAATAGCTAGTCCTATATCCTCCTACCCAACCTCTACTAGAACATGACTTACCTCTCTAGTTGGAGGAGGAAGATGAGGATGAAGTCTACTCCACACCATTGTGCACAGTGGGAGCCACCAGGGGAGGTTCTCGAGCCGAGGATGATATTATTGAGAATTTGATTCAAAATCCAGCCCCTAATGTGTTGCCATTAGAAGAGTTGGTGGAAGAAACCCAAGCCAATGCTTTAGTTGATCTTCATGTGGTTGATCCAACCTCTCTCCGAGTTAAGAAAGTGGAATTTGGCCCTGAAAGAACCTTGAAGATCAACTCATCCCTATCCACCTCTCAGGAGAAAGAGTTGTGTAGCTTATTGAACAGTCATTTGGATGCTTTTGCTTGGAGCTATAGGGAGATGAAAGGAGTCCCCCCTTCAGTCTGTACTCATCAAATTTACATTAAAGAGGATTGTAAACCATTCAGACAGCCTCAAAGGAGGATGAACCCAGCCCTTAAGGAAATTGTCAAAGAAGAACTGCAAAAGTTGCTGGATGCAGGATTCATCTACCCCATCTTTGACAGTGAGTGGGTTTCTCCTTTGGTGCTTGTGCCCAAGAAAAACAGGAACTGGAGAATCTATGTAGATAATCGAGAACTTAATAAAGCCACCAAGAAGGACCATTTCCCTTTGCGTTTCATAGATCAAGTGTTAGATGGCTTGGTAGGGAAGAAGTTCTTTGCCTTCCTAGATGGTTTAATAGGTACAATCAGATCCAAATCGACCCAAAAGACCAAGATAAGACCACTTTCACTTGTCCATGGGGTACCTTTGCCTACCGAGTCCTTCCCTTTGGGTTGTGCAATGCTCTTGTAACTTTTCACAAAGCAGTACTGAGTATATTCGCTGAGTTGGTTCATGACTTTGTCGAAATCTATATGGATGACTTTACTCCTTATGGTTCTAATTTCCAAGAAGCTCTAACTAACCTGAGGAAAGTTTTAACCAAGTATATTGAAATGAACCTGTCCCTTAGTTCTGATAAATGTGAATTCCTAATGACTGAAGGGAACGTGCTAGGTCATACAATTTCTCAACAAGGTTTACAGGTGGATCCCAATCAGATTGCTATCATCCAAAGGGTCCCGCCTCCTCAAAATGTAAGAGATGTTAAAATTTTTCTAGGCTTAGCAATATATTATAGAAGATTCATTAAAGATTTCAGTAAGCTATCCTCTCCATTGTTTGGTCTTTTGGGAAAAGATGTTGAGTTCATATGGACTGATAACTGTCAAGAAGCTCTAGATGCTTTGAAAAGTAAGCTGATAACTGCCGCAATCTTGAGAGGTCCAAACTAGGCCCTACCTTTCCACATTCACACAGATGCCTCAAACAAAGCTATAGGAGTAGCCTTAGGACAAGTTGAAGAGAAGCTACCACATGCCATATATTTTGTCAGTAAAAACCTATCCAAGGCAGAGTTAAACTACACTGTAACTGAAAAAGAGCTCCTGGCTGAAGTCCATTCCCTAAACAAGTTCAGACACTACATCACTGGCTATCAAACATTCATGCATATTGATCATGCTGCAATTAGGTATTTCATGAATAAACGTGATGTAAAGGCTCGTATGATTATATGGTTATTTTTATTGCAGCAATCTGATTTGACCATTGTTGATAAGCCAGGTATGGAAAATGTTGTTGCTGATTTTCTATCTAGAATATATCTACTTGCAGGCGAAGAAGTGATGATAGATGATCAAATGCCATATGAACACCTATTTACAATTTTAGTACTCTCTCCATGGTTTGCTAATATAGCAAATTATTTGGTTTCAACATAGTTTCCGCCATACCTGTCCTCAAAAGAGAAGAGAAATATCATGAGGAAAAGTGCCCCATTCACTTGGATTGGGGGAAATCTTTTTAAACTTGGCCCAGATTAGATTTTGAGGCGATGTGTCACGGAGGAGGAAGTTTTTGACATCCTCCTACCCTATCATGATGGGTCCTGTGGAGGCCACTTTGCAGCAAAGAGAACTGCCTTCAAAATTCTGCAGGCAGGGTACTATTAGCCCACTCTTCATCAAGATGTTAGGAGATACATCAACCAATGTGTGCAATGTCAAAGGATGGTGAAACCTACTCCAAAGGATGAGATGCCGTTGCAACCTCAAGTGACTTTCAAGACATTTGAGAAGTGGGGCATGGACTTTGTGGGTCCTATCAACCCTCCTTCAAAACAGAAGTCCTACATCATTGTGTGCACGGATTACCTGACAAAGTGGGTAGAAACAAAGGCAATCAAAGCAACAACAGAAGAAAAAGTATCTGAGTTTTTGAGGGAAAATATCTTCTACAAGTTTGTCTACCCAAGAGAAATAGTCACAGATCAAGGAAGTCACTTTACCTCTAACCTAATTGAAGACCTATTCACTCATCATAAGGTTAAGCATAGAACTTCCACCCCTTATCAGCCACAAGAAAATGGGTAGGTGGAAGTTACTAATAGAGCCTTGGAAGGGATTTTGACTAAGGTAGTGAGCAGTAGCAGAAATGATTGGGCAGATCGCTTGGTTGAGGCCACCTAGGCCTATAACACTACTTGGAAAACTACAACAGGTTTCACACCCTATGAGCTGGTCTACGCGAAGAAGGCTTTGCTCTCGATAGAATTTGAATATAACACATTGAGGTTGGCAGCTCAGCTGGACCTAGATCTCGGCCATGCACAACAAGAAAGATTACTTCCGCTGAATGGATTAGATGAACAGATAATGCAGGCCCTTCTCCACTCAGAGGTAGTCCAACTTCAAAGAAAGATATGGCATGACCGGCACCTCAAAGAAAAACAATTTCAGCTAGGAGAATGGGCACTGCTATATGATTCAAGATATAAGGATTTCAAGGGCAAGCTGAGGACAAGATGGTTGGGACCATATATAGTGGAAACATGCAATGAAAATGGTTCAGTCCTTATTCGGACCATTGATGAAGAAGCCATCCCCATGCTCATCAATGGGCATAGATTGAAGATCTATAGGAAGCCCCTTTCCAAGCAAGAGTTCATGGAGACTCTTGGTAAATCAGTATTGGTAGTGGAGCAGGTCCCTGTCTCCACTCCACCTACACCATGAGCAACAAAAAAAAAAGACACAGAGAAAAGAAGAAAGAGTAAAAGATCCCTGGGTGAAAACCTCTTGGAGGCACTCCAGCTGTCTCAGACTAAAAAAAGAAAAAAAATAAGAAAAAAAACCTAATTTCTTTTGAATAAATTGCAGGTTGCAGGAAGGTCATTGCAGGTTTTAGGAGGATTGCACAAGACAAAGGCAAAGGACATGACTAGGTTGCATGCATCCCTTGCAGTCCATTCCTCCATCACCATTTTCCTTTCCCAAGATTTGGTCCCATTTGATATGAAATTTCACATCCTACAGGAAACTCTATATCTTCTACAGGAGGATCCTGTAGAAACTACAGAAAAGCCAAAATCAATCTCAGAAGAGGACCTAAAGGTTCGAAATATGTCTATGAGGCCTACAAACCTCCCTACCACCATCCATCACCTTATGTCACCTTTCCACCTCTATACACCTTCATTGCACTCGTTTTTATGTCCCTGCACAGTCAAACACATAAATTCTATTTCCTTCGTGCTACAAATAAAAATTTTTAATGACAAATAAAGAAACAACCTTTTAACTCACCCCTACCTAATACCTTCCATCTATGATTCCTTGTCAGCTGAAACCTTCTTCAGCAGTTGTAGCCCTACTCAGATATTAGCTTGAATTTCAAAAGGAGAAGCAGCTACAGAAAATCCTACAGGATTCCTGTAGCAGTTGATCCCTATGAAAAACATACTCCAGAGACAGGGTCAGCAAAGTAGGGCATATGAAACATGCAAGGAGCCTTGTTTGAATGTGAGAACATCAGCAAAAGCCTGAGGCCGAGCATGTAGAGCGCAAGCAACAATAGCAGTGAAGAAATGGGTTCCAAAATCTGAAATATGCATAACACAACCGCGACTAAGGAGGTAAGTGCCTAAACCTATTCCTCAGTTGCATGAATCATATTTCAATGCTGCATGACTTTGGAAATGGTTACGATTGAATGGAATCATTGGCCAGTTAACTGACCACCCTTGTTCAGTTACACATCCTCGTGTAATTCAAATGAACCCCGTCAAATTCAAAACTTCCAATCAGATACGCAGCGAGCATGTGTGGTGTGTCCATTCAGGAGAAAAATTTAGGACTGGTAGTGGTGGCGGTGGATAATGGGAGTAAGGGAGGTGATGGCAGTCAGATCACATGGAGAGATGTTATGACCATGATGTAGGACCAACGGTCCCAATAGGGATAATGTACCCATCCGACCACCTCATCTCCTCACCACAGATCACACCAACAATTAAAAAATAGATCAGTTGAAGCCTTCACCACCCTTTGTTCATTTCTCATTCATGACATCCTCAACTGCAGTACACACGTACCACTTCCAGAGCAGCTAACCAGTCATCCTCTACCAGTTTTCTACCAGTTTTTTTAAAACTTCTCCCCTATCGGGCTCTACAGGAGCACAGTTTCATTCTATAGGAGCCGGGAGATTTCTACATGAAAGGCAGAGAACAGCTCTGCAAAAATAAAACCCAGGATTTTTGTCGAAATTCAAGCTCAAAACGATGTAGGCTCGGGAAAACGTCTCTGCATATGACTTGTTTGAGTAAGGTGGTGAATTAAACATGGCATTAGATTAAAAAAGAGAGTGAGTCTACCTGCATATTAAAAAAAGAGAGTGAAAGTCTGCCTGCATATTTCCCTAAGTCTACACAGTTTCTATTTTCTTCTCTACATCTAAAATTTCCTCATCCTTTTTCAAATTCTACTGTAAGGAAGATGCATGCAATAGTAGAGGCTAGCCTGTGTGTGTGAAAAAAACAAATTTGCATATCTATCTACTTGCTAAAAAAGGAACATGTGTCCTTATCATCTGTTTTTTAGAAAAAATTCTTTTCAAAAACAGAAAGCCAAATTCAGGATAATAGCAGTTTCAAAATAGAGGAATTGTTGCAATTTGATGTTGTAAGGAGAAGCACACTAGGAATTCCTTCCTAGTTTCAGAAAGAAAGAAAAACTGAATTCATCTATCCTCTGTTTTAGTGTTGATTGTTTTTTCACCTGAGAATTTTCTTTTTTGGTTAAAACACAAAAAGAAGCACTCAACACCATGCCAGGAGGATTCATGAGAAAGGAACCTTTAAAGTATAGCAACTTCAATGAGAACCCTGAGGTGGTGGCCGTCTTCACCAGGGAAAACTGGATATCCTTCTTTGAAAAAATTCAGGGATATGATGAGGAGGTGACTAAAGAATTTTTGATGTCCCTAAGACCACATTTGAAGACACATGTCACAGTTAGTTTTAGGGGTTTAACCCTAGAACTTACACCTGATTTCATCAGTAGAACTACCGATCTCCCATTGGGGCTCCCTTGGAGCAAAAAGGAGAAATCATTGGGACAAGTTGCTAAGAAGACATTTTTTTGCCTGAGGAGCATCCTGTAGAAAATAAAAACGGGGTTAGAAGGACAAGCTTGCCTATTCTCTGGAGTGAAGTCAGTTACCAAATAATGAAGTACATCACATGTGAAGGGAGGTCCGGCATCATTTATGGTTATCATTTCAAGTTGTAACATGAATTGACGTATGGTATGGACTTGCCTCCAGCTAGAAAACTGAACATCCCATACTTCCTCCTTCAGTCTTTAATTGAATGTGGTACAAAGCTAAATGCAGGGGTCCCAGATCAGTTTTTCCACCATGGGCTGATCAAACTATTGGTGGAAGATGCCTTACACACCTATACTATCCCCATAGCTTAGGAAATCTTCAAAAATATTTCCAGGGATGATGACATCAGAACTTTGATTGAGGAAATTAGCCCATCCAGTAGTGATGAGGAGGAGAAAACTGAAGAAATGGAGAAGAACAATGATGAAGGAGCACAAGACATTCAAGCAGAGGGAAAAACAGAGGAAGAACAGGGGAAAAATGAGGAATTTGACAAGACTACTGAGCCTAATGTGGGAAATGGGACAACATCAAAGACATAGAAGGGAAAATGTACAAAGGTTGGGAAGAAAAAGGCAAAGAAATCCCAAAAGAAGACCGCTACAGCCAAGGCAGGGACCCATCAAGAAAAAGAAAAGACACACCCTGAGATATTAGTGACACAAGCAAAAACATTGGACATAGACAAGGCTACAAGAAGTGAAGGAAAAGAGCAGCAGAAAGAAACATCCCTTGAAATGTGGGCAAGGGAAGCAGCAGTTGTGCTTGTTGCATTAAGCACACCTACAAAACAAAAAGATAAAAGAAAAAGGCAAACCTCCATGTATTTTAAAGCCAAAAAAAGCACAAGGATCAAAGTGGGTAAACCCCAACCACCATCAATGGAACCAATTGTCATTGAGGACACACCCACTAAAAAGAAGGAAGAGTCTCCTTCCAAGATATCTATCACCTATGAAAGAGGAAGCCCAAAAACCTCCACATGGAAAGAGAGAATTAAGTTGATGGACTCAAAGGCAGTTCCATAGGAAGCTGAAACATATCTGCAGGAAACTCTATCCAAGTTAAAAGAAATTGAGAAATTGGAGGAGAAGGCATCCAAACAGTCATAGGGGGAGAGCAAGGCCAAAGAAATACCTGAACCAACCCCTTATCCTAATTTAGGCTCTTATTACAATCTGCTAGAGGGTGGAAAAATCATCCCATAGAAATTCGTTGTACCTTTATTCTTCGAATTACAAAAAATAGGGTTAGAACCTGCACATGGATGCAAATCACCAAATCTAAAGGAGTTTAGGACATAGGCCACATGGAGGACGAGCTGAAGGAATTAAGAGGGGAGTTGGCCATGGTAAGGCACATAGAAAGTAGTAAAAGAGCCCAGCTACAGGAAGAGAATGAACTACTGAAAAAGAAGTTGTAGCTACAGGAAGTTCAGAAGGGAGATAGGCTGTCCATTTTGGGAGGCCAGCAACAGTGAGAAGGTCCTATAACAGACAATCTAGCAACTGAGAAAAAATAGAAAGAGTGAGAGCCACAAGCTGATGTGAAAATGCTAATGAAACTACTGCAAGGAAAGGAGTCTCAGGTAGCAGAAGAGGTGTAGGTTTTAAAACTGCAATTGTAAGAAAAAGAAGCCCAAATGGCCTACATGGCCAGCTAGGCAATAGAAGTGTTGCAATGTAGGAAACCTACTAAATCCTATGCATTATATCTTAAAGACCAATGGTTGAATTTTCAAATTAAAACATTGGCCCAAAGGGGCACCATCGCCTTCCAGAATTACAACGCGTTTATGCAATTGTGTGACAATAGCTTAGCTAAAGATAAGGCCAAGTTAGCATAATTCTATTTACACAACTTGGCACTTCATAACATGAATCTATGGGACCCAAACACTGCATTAGGAGACCTAAAACTCATGGCCATGGCTTCTTAGTTAAGCCATGAGGAAAAGAGGGTAGTAGAGATTCAGAATATTATGACCCGGGAGCTAAGTGAGCCACCGATGATAAGGGCAGAAACAGAAGATCCCTCAAGTCTCATATATGCCCATCAGCACCTTGTATACAACTCTCACATCGCACATGACTATGTTGAAAGGCAAGCACAAGCCACTGCTCACTTTGAAGATATGGAAAGATTGTTCGGTGATAACTGCCTTCATGCTTGCACAAGAAGATGGAATACATTGTCCCATAGTCTGAAAATAAGAGAGTATCACTCCCCAACCAGAATGAGGGAGGCTATGAGAAGAGTACCTCTATACAAACAATCAATGTATAACTTGAAAGCAAACTAGATTGGCCTTAAGTTTAGCCCTCCACTACTATTAGGGCTATTAGAAGGGGTCAAGGAAGAAGAGGAACAAAAGCAATGGGAGGAAGTGGATAGAAAGGCAGGTTTTCATGATAGAGAAGATAACATCACCTCATAAACCTAGGATGTCAAAGAGGCAATCAAAGAAATCAAAGATGATGAACTAGCTTAGTTGCTCAGAGCATGAGCAACACATTTAGCAGGGGGGTGATGATGAGCCCCAGAAATGGGTAACTATATGGGCCCATTTTTCCTATTATTCTCATTTAATCCACCATTCACCATAGTTTTATGCATGCTTTTGAATATATTTATGTTAATTGAGTGAATGGGAATAGTCACTTTACCACAAAGTCTAATACATGTTTATTACAGATTTTTGGACATTTTTGGACCAAGACCACACATTTATGACCATATTGGCAGCCAAATTGGAAGAAACAATATTGAGGATTTATAAGAGGGGAGTCTCCTGCACTAAATGACCACTTCCTCAAGTTCTCCACCAATAGCTTGGAGTTCAACAGCCCACCAAAGATGATTTCAATGCGTAACAGAGTAGGTCTAGTGAAGTGGCTGTTATCTGCAATTTTGGGCAGCCAAGCTCCTAAAGTTAAGGAGGACTGTTGGAATTCCTCATTTGCATCAATAGTAAGGCTTCAAGCCCTAGTATTTTATCCATTTGATATTCTATTATCGCACTTTAGTGAAGCCTTGTAATCAGATCATTTTCGAGCTTCTTCTTGCAGATAGTTTTGTGATGTAACTATTATTTTTTGATCAATGAAGATGAATCCAGCTTTGAACCAGTTCTGATCTTTCCTAGGTGGTTGTAGTTCTTGGGGTTGTACCCAACCCAAGTGCCCAGTGCCTCCTTTTTGTACTTCTATATGTTTTTACTGCATTCATAGAATAATTTCTGCTATTTAGGTTAAATCTTGCTTTGTTACTTAGGTTGTTTTTGACGATTAAGATAGTTGTTCTTGCTTTAGGTTGATTTGATAGTTTGATAATAGAAAAGATCCACAAAAAGGCTACCAAGCAGTCCTTGATCTCCTTTTCCCCTCCTTGGGACCGTGAATTGAGATCAAGGCACACTTGCTGCCACAAAAACATAGTTTTTGCCTTCCAATCCAATTGCTAGTGTTAGAGTTTGAGTTGGAAAAGTTGATATCAGTTGTGTTTTCATGCTTAGATCCGTTCTTGCTCAGTTTCCATATCTTTCTGGCATGACTTCCTTTCCATAAAGTTTTGTTCATCATTTTTTTTGGTTTCGAGGTTAGATTAGGTCAAAAATAGATAAATCTTTGTTTTCTTAGTTTTTTCTTGGGTCAGTTTTGAAAATAAGTGTGCAGAACACCTGTAAGACACTCTAGCCTATCCTTCCTCCATAATACAACCTAATCTAGTCCTTCTCTCAAGATTTCCTTCACTCATTCACCATACTTTCCCAACTTGCCCTAATTTCTACATTTTTGTGCAACATTGCTTCCTTCACCTGTTAACAAATCAAACCATCTTCATTACTCCTCAGCTTCATTTACCAGGTCCTAGACCCCTCAAAATCCTTATCCATCCTTCATTTCCACTTTTCTATTGGTTTTTCACCTTCAACCCTCTGAAAACCACTTTCGGCTTGTTTGTGTAGAACATTCTGTAGAATTTCCTATAGATCCCTTGCAGCCTCCTATAGAAGTTTATGTGAGCAATTTTTCGAAGTTTGATCGCAGTGGAAATCTCTAGAAGGGTGTTGGGGACCCCTTAGGTCCTCTCCACACCTTCCCAACCTCGTACAAATGCCCACTCCATTTCCTTTTGCCAATAAACCTCTGCACAGTCACAAATAGTTAAAACGCATGCATAATAATTCTGCATAAAATTGCTCAAAAAGAAAAAAAGATGATTTTTCCATAATTTCCTTCAGAAGTAGCTTAAACACATGCATTTTACCTTTTCAAGAGTCAATGGCATCCAATTCAGTAGTTTACATCTCTTTTCTTGCACAAGTAGTGTTCGTCGGTAAAACTAGGGTTTGCTTTTCCTTTCATGTTTCATCTTCTTTTTGCAAGTAGACTAGCCTCTTTTGAGTTAGCTTCATTCCATCACAATTAAAAGATTCTTCTGAGAACTCATACAATTTGGCTTGAGCTCCTAGCGAACTTGTGCCAGCTGATCAAGTGACAGCCTGCAATTAGAGTTAGTACTTGTGCATATAGCACCGTCACTTCCAAGTTTGTTATGAACTACCGGGTTGATAAAAGTAAAGTAAGGAGTTCCAGGAGTTGCGGAATCATTTCTGCAATATTGGAGCTCACCAGTGGCTATTGGTGATGAAGTATGTCTCTCCTCCTAAAGTACTTGATGTGCTTAAAAATATATTTGTTTCCCAAGAACTATGCAACACAATACATTTTCATAACCTAGAAAAGCATGAATCAATTACCTATGTTATGCATGAAGATATTGTTAAAGGGAATAAATGCATGAGTTAGATCTTATTGCAGAAATGGGGTAATGGAAAAAGATGACAATGAAATGAACCAAATGTTGCATCAAGACAACAAACTCCAATACTCATGCAACAAGTAGAAATCTATGTTTGGGGCTACTGAAGGGTCTCTTCCTCAAGTTTTTGGTCACAAAGGGAGGAAGTGAGGCTGAGACACCTGCTAACAAACTTATCATGATCCTTTTTCTCCTTTCTAACCTACTAATTGAAATAAGGTACAAATGGAAGCAAACAAACGTACAACCAATCTAATCTACACTGTTGTAATGGAAATGCAGCTACTTAAGCAAATGAACAATTAAACTATGAATCTATGCTAACATACATGTACAATAAAGAGGACCATGGCTGCTAGGGTTGGGCCCTAACCTAAGAGCTTCAATCCTCTAAGTTAACTCAGTGCTAGCTCAAAACAAAACTCATCCTATTTTCAAAACAATGGATTACATAAAAAGCTGTCACAGGTCTTGCAACTTGAAAATAGAGTAGAGTTTTACAATCAAAAATATGAATCCTACTAGGGTCCTATGCCTCTCTACTTATACATCTGAAGTCTCCAATGACTTCCTTAAAATTAGGGAGGCTTAGCTTCTAAACTTGAGATAAACTGGTGCTTTTTCTTTCACTTGCTCAGTTGCCTTCTAGTCCTCATGATTTGGTTTTTTTCAGTCCAAGTTGATGGAGGAATATTTGAATGGACGGGTAGTAAATGAAGAGGATTTACCTCCTACAATTCCTCTCCCTTGTCCCATTTGAGTTTTGACCAAGGAATTTTCCAAAATTCGTTGCTTTTATCCTTTAATCCTGCATTAATGCACATTAGACCACAAATAAAAATATCCAACTCTAACTCATCTCATAAACAAGATATAATCAAAAGTATGCAATAATTTATGAGAATAGTTTGTTTGACTAAGCTAGGAGGTGAATTAAGGCCCATATAATTACCCAATGATGAGGCTCATCATCAACCCCCTACTAAAAGTGTTGCTCATCCTTTGAGCAACTTAGTCAATGTCCATGTCCTTCATGGCTCTGGTAACCTCTCTGACATCCCATGCCTCTGTTGTCGTCTCTTCTTGTTGTTCATAGAATCCTGCTTTCTTTTCTATCTCTTCCCACTACCTCTTTTCTTCTTCTTCTTTTCTCCCTTCTAGCATCCCTAGGAGTGGTGGTCAACTGAGTTTTAGGCCTATCCAATTGACCTTCAACCTTTGCATTGATTTCTTATATATAGGTGTCCTGTTGATTGCCTCTCTCGACGTTTAAGGGAGTGATATTCTCTGAGCTTCAAGTTTTGTGGAAGTGTGTTCCATCTTCTTATACTATCATCTCCTAGCAGCCTAAACATATCCTCAAAATGTGAAATTGCTTGCTCTTGGGCAATAAGATATGTAGGTGTCAGCTGAGGGTCATTTTTAATCAAATTATGGGTGCTAATTAGGGCCATGGGATTTGATTGTTCAACTCTGATGAAAAGAGGTTCATTTTTCTCTCTAGCCAATATTCTTTTCATCTTTGCAGCCCTTGACTCCTCATGGTTCATCCATGATGCCAAAGCCATTAATTGTAGATATGCTAGCTTGGCATTAGGATCCCAAAAATTCATGTCTGTAAGTGCCATGTTGTGCAAATAAAACTCAGCCATGTTGGCCCTATCCTCTAGTGTACTTTGATCACAAAGATCAATAAATTGCATGTAGTCCTAAAATGGCATGGTGCCCCTTTGTGCTAGTGTTTAATTTGAAACTGTATCCACTGTTCTTTGAGGTAAAGAACATAGGATTTAGCTGGAATCCTACACTGGATGGCCTCCAAGGAGAGGCTAGCCATACATGCTAGTTGGTTCTTCCTTTCCCACATATGTCCCCTCAGCCATGCATTTTCCCTCTCAAGTTGATCTCTCATTATTGCTTCTCCCTTAAGCCACTTAGCTCTTTTACCATTTCTTTGAGCTTCTCCTCCATGTGCCCAATGTCTTCCACCCATTTTGACTTGGAGATTTGCATCCATTGGTGGGTTCTAGCCCTTTCCTTCTCAAGTTTGAAAAAAAATGGGATGGAAAATTTTTGAGGTATTACCCTGCCTCCTTTAGTAAACCGATAATGAGAGTCTGAGTTAGGTTAGCAGCTTGGTTCCTTTGTCTCTGGGTCTTCTTCTTTTGTTTCTTGTTGCTCCCCTACCTTGCCTTCCAATTTCTGTGCTTCCTATATTTTTAGCAAAGTATCTTGTACGACTGCTTTTGCTCCCTGTAGGTTTTGTTGTGGATCCTATAGGATTGCCTTACCCTTTGAGGAAGTTGGTTTAGTATTAGGCCTCCTTACATATGTGATTGGAGACTTATGTAGAAATTTGAATAATATAACACTTATTCATAGATATTATCCTGATTATACACTATATGCGGAATGCATGCATAATACATAACCTCCTCTACCATTGATCATCAATTTGTGGAATTAAAAAAAACAATCGCATGCGCACATTGAAACATCAATCACACATATCAACACAGTATGTAATGGGCAAAGCATACAGCTGAAAACCCCCAACTATCTGTATATTATAATGATAGAGAACATGTAACAATACATAATACAATACTCCTCACAAGTACTCAGTACTATCTACACATGCTACACACAAACTAGCTCAGATTTGAACAAGTCACGGGTTCAAATCTCCTCCACTGTTTGCCTGCCTCTACTGCGCAATCCAAGTTGGGAATAGATCAGATCTAAGTTCAAATTCCCTTGGCTTGTACCATGCAATCCTCATTGGCAATCTCAATCAATGATTGTGCAAATCTCATGCACAACTATAGTCACAACTGATAGTAGTCTCACCCTTTCACCCACCTCTAACACTTGTCTCCACTGAACTGTGCATGAACTGAGTTAACTGATGTATTATTTAGTTGATTTATGAGTTAATAACTAGTGAATTAATTAATAATTAATTCACATCACTCATCACTAGTGTATCTGGCAGTTAGACTAAATACAACTAGTTCAACTAAGTCAAACTGAACACAACTCCATCAACTCCTCAATCAACTCCACCAAACTCAATCACTTGAGTTCTAACTGAAGTCCATCATGCAATAGCTCAACTAACCCATAGGAAAATCATATTTCCTTCTGGAATTTGCATGTTACACATCCGTAGCTCGAACTGAAGTGATGCAAGAGGATAAGATAATGTTTGTAGTCCAAATATTATTAAGAGCTAATAATATTCGACTGTTCTATTTTTCGACTGGCAGTCTAAAAATAGACTCCGCCCATATGTCTAAAAATAGAGGACCATCTATTTTTACCAACATGACCAATCATCCATAAATAACATCCTACAAGTCATAGAACATGATCCATATGTCTAAAAATAAACATAGTCTAAAAATAGACTTTACGCCAAAAATAGCCTGCGGGCCCACTTAGTGAAGGCGACTTCTTTTCACTAAGCTCCATCATCTTGTTGCATTTCCAACACTCCCTCTCAAAATGATATGGATTATCTGCAACCCCTATCCTGCCTTTGTGGTATTCAAATTTGCTCCTGGTAAGTGCCTTCGTCAAGATATTAGCTTCCTGATCCTCCGTGGGAATTTATAAAAGCAACATGATTCTCTGCTGCACAAAATCTCTGATATGATGGTACCTGATGTCGATGTGCTTGGATCTATCATGAAATACTGGATTAGATGAGAGTTTAATTCAACTTTGGTTATCACAATATATCACAGTAGCCTCCAAGTGTGACTCAAACAACCTGACCAGGATCTTCCTCATCCATATAGCCTCGCATGCAGCCAAAATTGCTACCATATAATCAGCCTCTACTGAAATGAGTGCCATGGATCTCTGCTTCCTGCTATACCAAGAAACTGTTGTCAACCCAATACTGAAGATCCCTCCAGATGTGCTCTTTCTATCCATTGGGCTCCCTACCCAATCTGCATCCGTGAAACCACATAGCTTCACCTCATCCTCCTATCTGTACCACAATCCATATCCCAATGTGCCTCTGAGATAACGCAATACATGCTTTCCTGCCTTCCAGAAGAGCTTGGTTGGCTTAACAATAGCTTTTGAAAGCTGGTTAACAACATAGCATATAGCGGGTCGTGTATTGACTAGATACATAAGCGACCCCACCAACTGTCGATAAACAATGGCATCCCCTACCTCCACTGAAGTGGCGTCCTCCTTCCTCCAACCTCCAGGAAGAGGAGTATCAACAGGCTTACAACCATGCACGTTGAACTTCTCCAGTATCTCCTAGGCATACTTACCCTGAGAAACAAATAGTCCATCACTGCACTGCCAAATTTCCAATCCTAGGAAATAATGAAGGAGGCCCAAGTCCTTCATCTCAAACTCTCTAGCAAGATCCTCCTTGCATGAAAGTATCAACAGCTCATCTCCCATCAAAATCGAATCATCGACATAAAGTACAATGATCAGCAAATTACCCTCCACCACAACCTGGTATAGGTTAGGATCCGCCTCACTCTTGGAGAATCCAAGTCCGGTGAAATAACTGTCTATCCATGTGTACCAAGCACGAGGTGCTTGTTTCAACCCATACAACGCTCTCTTGAGCTTGCACACAAGCGACTCGTTGCTGAAGATCTCAAAACCTTTGGGTTGCTCTATGTACACCTCCTCCTCAATGACTCCATTGAGGAACGCAGTCTTCACATCCATCTGATGGATGTGCCACCCCATCTGCGCTGAGAGAGCAAGAATCATCCGTATGGAAGAATACCTTGCGACAGGTGCAAAGGTCTCCTCATAATCGATCCCCTCTATCTGTGAGAAACCTCAGGCAATAAATCTTGCCTTGTACTCCTCCACACTCCCATCAGCTGCTTGCTTCACTTTGTAGATCCATCGCGAACCCACCATTGATTTCCCCTCTGGTCTTGGGACAATATCCCATGCACTGTTTCTGACAATCAAATCATACTCTTCCACCATGGCATCTACCCATGAGGGATCCTCGACAGCTTCCTCGAAATAGGATGGCTTAGTCACGACACATTTTCTCACAAGAGCCATGTATCCAGTGTACCGATCAGGTGACTGTCTCTATCTGCGCTGTGTTGTAGGTGGTCCTACAACCTTCTATGCATCTTAAGCCAGATGCTCAGCTTCTGTAGTACGATTTCTCCCTCTGATGGTTGGCGCTGCATGAGTAGTCTCTTCACTCCATGAAATTCATCTTGTGGCTGATCCACATCCTGAAGTTCATCCTTAGGAGCTAATAGCTCCTCATCTGCATGCAAGTATGGCTCCCTCTCAAGCTAACACTTCATGGCTTTCTCCTCCTGAAATTTGATATCTCGTCGCACAACAGTCTTGCAACTGTCTGGCAAATACACACGATAGTTGTGGGGCGTACCACTGTACCGCGTAAATATCCCAACCTCTGCGGTCAGCTCCAGCTTCTTCCTAGCATCCTTCGTCACATTCATGTAAACAAGAGAACCAAATATCCTTAAATGGGAAATATCAGGCCTCTTACTAGAATAAGCCTCCTCGGGTGTACTCATGCCAAGTATCTTGTGAGGACAACGGTTCTGCACATATACTGTAGTATTACATTCCTTTGCCCACAAATGAAGGGGTAAGCCCTGATCATGCAACATCACCCATGCAGCACCCACGATCGTTCTGTTCTTCCACTCAGTAACCTCATTTTGTTGTGGGTTATGGGGAGCTACGAGATCTCTTCGAATCCCTTCTACACTGCAGAAGTCCTTGAACTTGCCAGATATGAATTCACCACCATTGTCGCTCCTAAGAGCCTTCACCTTCTTCCCCAATTCCCTCTCGATCAGTGCTTTGAACTCACATAACCTTGAGTATGTCTCTCTCTTCTTCTTCATGAAGAAGAGCCAGCACTTTCGAGAGAAATCATCAACAAAGATCACATAGTACTTGTGCTTTTCTGTCAAAGCTACTGAGAAAGGTCCACACACGTCTGTGTGAATTCTCCCAAGGGCCTTCGCGGCGTGACTATCCTTCTCGTGAAAGGTGGCTTTCACAAATTTTCCCAAAGTACACCCCTTGCACTGATCTGACTACACAAGAGTGCCTTTAGGAAGCCCAGTAGAAATCTGCTACAGTATCTTCAAGGCTCCATGGTGAAGGTGGCCCAATCTTCGGTGCCACAACTCGCCATCATCTTGGCTCACCAATCCTTCTACCTTGCATGTCATTGCTGCGTAGCCATCTACATGCAATTGATAAAGGTTCTTGACTCGAAACCCTATCTTTCAGGTTTCTCCAGTTGTCTTACTGCATAAGAAAGCCTTTCCCTCGCTGAAGACAACATCATATCCCTTGTCTTCTAACATCACCACAGAGATAAGATTCTTCTTCAATCGTGTAACATGCATCACTTACTTCAATACAAAGGGTTTATCAGACTCCCTCTCAAAGGAAATGGTACCGATACTGGTCGCATTGTATCTACCATCATCACCCATGTCGATGTGCACTCCAAGATCTTTCTCATCTATATCAGAAACCAAATCTCGATCTCCTATCATGTGAAAAGATGCACCACTGTCCAAGAACCATATTGATCCCATCACACTTGATACCAAGCATGCGATCAGTGAAAAATCTAGCTCAAATTGTGAGGCTAAGGCCTCTCCCACTGCAGATCCAGTAGCTTGCTCATTTTTCTTCTTCTATGAACAAATTTTTTTGGCATAATTTTCATGCTGGTGACAGTGAAATCACTTCACCTTGAACATGTCCTACTTTTTACCTTTTGCACTGGAATGAGAAGCTTTCTTATTCTTCCGCTTATTTTCTTTGGCATCCAAAGCGCAATTTTCTTCATCAGATGCCTTTGATGAAGATCTGTCCCTGGTATTCCACCTGATGACCTCTTGCACAAGATCAGACCAAAGTCTCTCCCATCCTAGAAATTTCTCCCGACGATTGACAGAGTCCTGATAGGAATGCCAACTCTTTGCAAGACCAAGGAGAGCCAAGCTCACCAAGTCCTCATCATTGACAGTCACCCCCACACTTCCCAGCTCATCCTGGCATTGGGTGAACTTCGTGAGATACTTGGGCATATTGTCTCCTTTTTGAGTTTATCCTTGAGCGCCAACTTCCTCTGGTCGCCCTTGCTTTGGAATAAATCTGTCAATGCTTTCCACATCAAGTATGGAGAAGCCTTTCCATGCAGGTTGGATACAATGTGATCCTTCACGCCCTCCAACAGAACCCTTCGACACTTTGCTATCTTCCTTTGCCAAGCCTCAACTTGAGCAGCATCAGTAGGCTTTGGGACCTTAGCATCTATGAACTCCTTCAACCCATTTTCATCTAACAAGGCCTCCATCCTATCTTTCCATGCAATATAATTCGAGTTGCCTTCAAGGGCATACTCCAATTACAATCTGTTGAAAGACATTTCAACTTTGACACCAAGAAAACAATGCTCCAAATTCGAATTCCACTAGATCAAAACTCAACCGCTTCTGATATAAAATTCATGAGAATAAAGTATTTCTCGTACAAAGATTTACTGTATGGGCATTTACTGGATATCTCACCTTCCAAAAGAAGGATGAATCCAAAGGCTACCTAGCCTGATTACAGACTCTGCCTGAAGAAATAAAATGTAATCACTTTCTGAATAATAGATCTGATGATAAACTTCGCTCTGATACCATGTATAAATTTGAATAATATAACACTTATTCACATAGATTATCCTGATTATACACTATTTGTAGAATGCATGCATAATACATAATCTCCTCTACCATTGATCATCAATTTGCGAAATTAAAAAAAACAATCGCATGCGCACATTGAAACATCAATCACACATATCAACACAGTATGTAATGGGGAAATCATACAGCTGAAAACCACCAACTATCTATATATTATAATGATAGAGAACATGTAACAATACATAGTACAATACTCCTCACAAGTACTCAGTACTATCTCCACATGCTACACACAAACTGGCTCAGATCTAAGCAAGTCACGGGTTCAAATCTCCTCCACTATTTTCCTGCCTCTACTGCGCAATCCAAGTTGAGAATAGATCATATACAAGTTCCAATTCCCTTGGCTTGTACTTCTCAATCCTCGTTAGCAATCTCAATCAATGATTGTACAAATCTCATGCACATCTATAGTCATAACTGATAGTAGTCTCACCCTTTCACCCACCTCTAACACTTGTCTCCACTGAACTGTCCATGCACTGAGTTAACTAATGTATTATTCAGTTGATTTATGAGTTAATCGTTAGTGAAGTAATTAATAATTAATTCACATCACTCATCACTAGTGTATTTGGCAGTTAGACTAAATACAACTAGTTCAACTAAGTCAAACTGAACACAACTCCATCAACTCCTCAATCAACTCCACCAAACTCAATCACTTGAGTTCTAACTGAAGTCCATCATGCAATATCTTAACTAACCCATAGGAAAAGCATATTTCCTTCTGGCAGTTGCATGTGCCACATCCGTAGCTCGAACTGAGGTGCTGCAAGAGGATAAGATAATGTTTATAGTCCAAATATTATTAAGAGATATTAATATTCGACTGTTCTATTTTTTGACTGGCAGTCTAAAAATAGACTCCGCCCATATGTCTAAAAATAGAGGTCCATCTATTTTTACCAACATGACCAATCATCCATAAATAGCATCCTGCAACTCATATACCATGATCCATATGTCTAAAAATAGACATAGTCTAAAAATCGACTTTGCGCCAAAAATGGCTTGCGGGCCCACTTAGTGAAGTGGACTTCTTTTCACTAAGCTCCATCATCTTATTGCATATTCAACAACTTAGGGGAAGGAATTTTGTCTCTTTGAGTAGGGGAATGTTCAATATCGATAGGAATTTTTGTTGATATTTGTGGCTTCCCTTGTTTGATTCTTGTGCTCTTTCTTGTTCTGAAATATAGGGGGTTTTCCTCCTTCTTCTTCCATTTTGCCTAACTAGGGTGCTGAGAGTAGTGAGGGTAGTTGTTGCCTCCCTCTCAGTGGCCTCTAGAGACACCCTAGGTGACTCCTCCTTGCTTTCTTTCCCTTCTGTTTCAATGCCTTCTTCCTCTCTGTTTTTCCTGTCTTCTTCCTCTTATGGTTCTTCCTCATCTCCATTAGTTCCTTCCTTAGTTTCCTCCTCTGTTTCATCAAAATCCTCCTTCTCTTCTCCCTCTTCTTCTTTTTCTTAATCATGTTCCTTTGTGTCAACTTCTTCTTCATCCAGCTCATCCTTATCTAGCTCTATATCCTCTTCTTCCTATTTCTCCTCCTCCTCACTCACAAAAGGACTATCATCATAAGTGAGGGTTTTTATGTCATTCTCTGCTGGCAAGTCTTTGAAGACTGACCATGTTATAGACATTCCAAGTTTTTGGAGGGAATCCTCAATGAGGATCCTAATCAACCCATGGTGAGCCAATTGTTGGGAATTCCCTTCCTTTACTTTGCTGTTGGAGTCTATGAGTGATTGCTTCAAGAAATAGGGTATGTTGAGTCTTTGGTGAACTGGTGTTTCTACCCCAAATATTAATTCTTCAAGGATCCTAAAATGGTATGCATATGAGTGAGCGAGTGGGATACTTACCTGTGGTTTTGATGCCATGCTGCAGTTATCGAAAATCAGAGGTGTTGTGTTGATTATTTGTTGCATGTCATTCTCCTTCCTCCTCTTGTTGTCTATTAATGTTTTCTTGGCTTTTGCAGGTATCTGTGACTGAATATCTGATGTTTCTTCTGTTGTTGAGCTCCTGGATCATCCTAGTGAAGACTTGTAGCTGTTGATTGGCATTCTGTGGGATAGGCTACTATAGGATTTCTTACAGGATGTCCTGTAGCTGCTTCTCCCTCAGAATTCTTTAATCATGTTGTTGCCTGGGGCTGTGAGTATGGTACAACGAATGGACAGAGGGAGCACGAGTGTGTGTAGAGAAAAGGACACTTAGGTAATGCTCTTACACCTCTTTGTTTTTCTTTTTTCTCTTTTTGCTATGATTGGTAGAAACTGTTGACACTGATCTTTTTTTTTTGAATGGTGAGTGCAGGGATGATAATGTTGTACGAGGTGAGGTTTTAGGTCATGCCTAGGATGAATTTGAGGGACCCAAAAAACCTACTATGTGCCCTTGGATTGCTTCCTGTAGGTTTTTTGGGGCACTGTAATTCCTATAGGATCATCCTGTAGGTTTTGAGGGGATCCTGTAGGAATATAGGCGATCTTTTAGAAAACACGGTCTTCACCTAAATTAAAGAAATGGAGTGGAAAAATGATAGAAATGATGGAGGGATGCATGGTGAGGAGTGGGGGAGATGAATATGTGTGAGGCAGGGTTCCCTTTGGATCCTCCTTTTTCTCCTTGATTGTCTTTCTCACCCACCTACAAATAAAATTTTTATATTTTCTCTCTTTTTTTTTCATTTTTTTTTTAAAACAACTAGGCTACCTCAAAGAGGTTTTCACCCTTGTTGTTTACCCTGGGCGCCTCAATGGAGGTTTTGACCTAGGGATCATCTTATTCTTTTTTCTATTTTTTTTTCTTCATTGGGCTGCCTCACGAGGATTTCAACCCAACAATGGAACTCAGGCGCCTCATGGAGGTTTTCACTTGAGTCTTTATTCTTTTTCTTTTTCAGGGACTTGATGAGGGAGGAGCGTAAACTTTCTCCACCATCATCAATATTTTATTTGTATTGTCAATGAACTCTTTTCTTGATAAAGGTCTCTTGTACATTTTTAATCGGTGCCAATTAACAAGAAATGGGATGGCTTCTTCATCTATAGTTCTAATTTTTGTTGAACCATTATCATGGCATCTTTCCACAACATAAGGTCTGATCCATCTTGTCCTTAGCATGTCGTTGAAGTCTTTATACCCAAAATCATATAAAAATGCCCAATCATTGTCCTAAAATTGCTTCTCCTTAATATGTTTATCATGCTAGATGTTCGTCTTAAGCTGAACTATCTTTGTATGTAGGAGGAGTTGCATTATGAATTCATCCAAGCCATTTAATTGGAATAATCTCCCTTTATGTGCATGACTGAGGTCCAAATCTAGTTGGGTTTCCATCCTCAATGTGTTATTTTCAAACTCAATGGACAACAAGGCCCTTTTCCCATAGACCAGCTCATAGGGCGTAAATCTAGTCATGGTTTTCCATGTGGTATTATAGGCCCAGGTGGCCTCAACTAGTCTCTTTGCCCAATCCTTCCTACTCCTGCTCACTACCTTGGTTAAGATGCCCTCTAGTGACTTGTTGGTCACCTCCACTTGCCCATTATCTTGTGGATGATAGGGAGTGGAGGTCTTATGCTTGATTTTGGGATGCTTGAGCAGTTCTTCAATCATGTTGGAGGTAAACTGGTTTCCTTGGTCTATGACTAGCTCTCTAGGGTACCCAAATTTGTAGAATACATTATCCCATAAGAACTCAGCCACCTTCTCTTCTGTTACTACCTTGATTTCCTTGGTTTCTGCCCACTTAGTCAAATAATTAGTGCACAGAATAATATATTGTTTATGATTTGAAGGAGGGTTGATAGGCCCAATGAATTCCATGCCCCACTTGTCAAATGGATTGAAAGTCACATGAGGCCGTAGGGGCATTTCATCTCTGGGAGTAGGCTTTCCCATCCTATGGTACTGATCAAACTGACTAGTGTACTTTTTCACATCCTGATGGAGAGTGGTCCAATAATATCCTACTTGTAACACTTTGAATGTTGTCCTCCTTGCTGCAAAGTGACCTCCACAAGGCCCATCATGACAGGTCAGAAGGATGTCAAAAACTTCTTCTTCCCTTACACACCTTCTCAAGTTTTGATCTGGGCCAAGTTTGAAAATATTGCCCCCAATCCAAGTGAAGCGGGTGATTTTCCTGACTATCTTTCTCCTTTCTTTGGAGGGAAAGTTTGGTGGGAACTATGCTGATACCAAATAGTTTGCTATATTAGCAAACCATGGGGAGAGAACTGAAATATCAAACAAGTGCTCGTCTGGTAACTGGTCATCCACCATTTCTTTTTCACCTGTAGGCATATTCACCCTAGACAAAAATTCCGCACCAACATTTTTCTTACTAGGATTATCAACAATGGTTAGATCAAGCTACTGTAATAAAAGAAACCATCTTATAATTTGAGAATTCACACCTCGTTTGTTCATTAAATATTTGATTGCAGCATGGTCAGTATGAAAAAATGTTTGATAGCCTATAACGTAATTCCTAAATTTGTTTAATGAATGCATAATAGCTAGGAGTTCCTTTTCGGTCACAGTATAATTTAGCTCAACCTTTGAAAAGTTATTACTGATAAAATATATGGGATAAGGCAGTTTTTCCTCTACTTGACCTAAGGCTGCTCCTATGGCTTTTTGTGATGCATCTGCATGAATATGAAAGGGGAGCGCCCACATTGGGCCTCGAAGAATTGGTGCAGTGGTTAACTCACCCTTTAGAATGTCTAAGGCCTCTTGACAACTTTTTGACGATATAAACTCAGAATCTTTGGCCAACCCAAATAAACAAGAGGCCAACATACTGAAGTCCTTTATGAACCTTCGGTAGTATCCAGCTAACCCCAAGAAACTCCTGACGTCTCTCTGCTTTTTTGTAGGCGGGACCATTTGGATGATGGCTATTTTGTTCGGGTCCACCTGTAGTCCTTGCTGAGATATTGATGACCTAGCACGATCCCTTTAGTCATTATGAATTCACATTTTTCTAGACTAAGAGACAGGTTCATTTCAATGCATTTTTGCAGTACTTTTTTTAGGTTAGTTAGGGATACTTGAAAATCACAGCCATAAGGTGTAAAGTCATCCATATAAGTTTCCACTGCATCATGTACTAATTTGGTGAAAATACTCAAGACTGCTCTCTGGAAAGTGGCAGGAGCATTACATGGGCCAAAAGGAAGGATCCTATAGGAAAACGTACCCAAAGGATAGGTGAATGTGGTCTTATCGTGGTCTTCTTGGTAGATTTGGGTTTGGTTTTACCCACTGAATCCATCTAGAAAAGAAAAAAACTTTTTCCTTGCCAACCCATCTAACACTTGGTCAATGAAGGGTAGGGGAAAATGATCCTTCTTTGTGCCTTTTTTCAACTCCCAGTAATCGACACAAATCCCCCACTTACCATTTTTGTTGGGAAATAACACTAAAGGGGAGACCCACTCATCGTCAGAGATAGGGTAAATGAATCCTACATCTAGCAGTTTTTACAATTCTTCTTTGACTATATCTTTAAGAGCTAGATCCATCATCCTTTGTGGTTGTGAGACTAGCTGGCAACCTTCTTTGATGTATATGTGGTGAGTCCACACTGAGGGTTGTACACCCTTCTTTTCCTTGTAACTCCAAGTGGAGGCTTCTAGGTTTGTTTTGACATGTTTCATAGATTTTCCTCATCGAGAGCAGAAAGAGATGGATTAATTTTCAAGGTTTTCTCTAGGCCAAATTCTATGGTTTTGAAATGTAGTGGGTTGGAATCATCCAAGCATAAGTTAATTGGATGGTTGTTCTAGGTTTCCCTTACTTCTACTTCTAATGGTAACGAACTAGGAGTTTGGATTTGGAGCAGGTGTTCAATCAAGTCATCCTCATCTTGTTGTCCTCCTCCTATGGTTGCTTCTAAAGCATAAAGTTGAGCAAAATAAACCGCATCTTCTTCCTCCTCCTCCAACCATAAAGGTAAATCATGCTCTATAGATTGTTGAGCAGGAGGGTATAGGAATAAGTGCTTGGACATATCACCATTCTTAATGGTCATATTCCCAGCTCTGCAGCTAATGTAAGCATCGGTTATGGCCAACCATGGGCTCCCAAGGATGAGAGGGTAGCTAGTAAGCTTAGCCTTAGGCTGGAGAACTAGAAAATCAGTACAGTATTCCGAGGAGTCAATGGAGACCATCACATCGTCCACAATTCCCTCAGGGGTGACTATGGAATGTTCTGCGAGTTGCAGAACTGTTGCAGTATTCGTTAATGACCCTTGGAATTTGAGCTTGAGCATGGTGTCCTTGGTGATCACATTAATGGCATCCCTAAGATTGATCAGAGTGTGTGGGACAATGGTGGCATTGATGTGCACATCTACTACAAGAATTCCAAGGTCCAAATATTTCACACATATTATATGCCCCAACATTAAGTCAGACAGCTGCCTAATGACATTAATGGTAGGGGAATCCCTTTTTCTTTTTCCTGGATGCTTGAATCATTTATCCTTAATCAACTTATTGTAAATGGCGACATCTTTTATTACCTAGAGAAGGGGGATCTTTACACATATATTTTTCAATTCTCCCAAAAGTTTAGTTTCTTCTGGGGTAGGCTTGAGTTGTTGGGCTAATCTCTTAGGAAAGGGTGGATTTACTTTAAGGTTTCTTTCCTCTCTTTCTTACTCAACCTCCCTATTTGGAGAGGGAGGTTGGTTATCCAGGAGAATTACCCCAAATCTTAGGTTGATCTCCTGGATTTCTACAACATAAGATGGATATGATGTCTCTCCACTGTATACTTGTTGAACCTGCCTATTGTTCAGGTTAGGATTTAGTTGGGAAGGAATCTAGGGTTTCTTAGGTGGAGAAGACTGTAGGAGTTGTGGTTAGGCAAGTGGTGGGGGCAACAGAGCTAGAGCATTGTTGTATTGGGGCCTCCATCCCTAGAGTGGTGTATTCCATTGAGGTTCTGGAGGAGCATAAGGTTGAAATGATTGGGTGGTTGGCTAGGAATGATACTGATATGTATAGGACCAGGGAGTGAGTGTAGACTAAGAAGGATGAGTAGGGGGTCCCCAAGAAGGTATAGCTGTGTTTTGGTTGGGGTTGTAATATGCATGAGATGACCCTTGCATGCACTACTGGTATGGTCTAGGCCCAGGAGGTCCCCTTTGGTTGATGTAGAAAAGCTACTCAGCGACCCCTTCAACTCCTTGATATAAAACTTTGGGTCCTGGTAAAGAAGGGAACTTGTCTATGGAGTGGGTTTCTTCGTAGGATGAGAAAATTTGAATACAACTCAATAGACATCCATTCCTAGGATTCCTCCTAGTGCATTTAGGACAAAATATGGCCAAGGCTCTCTCTGCTTCCTCTTGCTTCCTTTTGATGTTCATGGTGTCCAATTGTAAGGCAAGGCTTCGTAGCATCTCACTTTTGAAATCTTCCAGCATATTTCCAATTTCACCCTTGATGGTTGAGTTGGAAGATGGTGTACTAGCCATAGGTTGACTACTCCTACCCTTTTTCTTGGATTCCCTAGAATGGTTTTTAAAGTTAGTCTTGCAATCCTCATAAGGTAATTGGTAGATGTCTCCTCCTGCTGACAAGTGTAAGGTATCGAGAAGGTCTTGTCTTACTCCCATGAGCAGTACCAACTTTAGGGATTTAGGGTTCAAGTGTGCACCTGGACCTTTAGTAACTGAGCTGGAATATTTCTCCATAGTCTTCTAAGGATTCATCCTATGCCATGGTCATCCTGAAAATTTCTTCTATAGTATCCTTTAACCTACAGTAGTCCTGATATTTGTTGTCAAAAGTCTGCTTCATCTGAATCCAACTTGTGATGTTATCTTCAGGTAAACCCATGAACCAACGCAATGTTGCATCCTTGAGGGTAGATGGAAATATTTTTAACTTTTTCTCATCATCTTTATAGTCATAGGTTCGGCATATAACATCAAGCTCAAATAGGAAACTGTCGGGGTCCTCTGTGGTCAGAGCATGGAAATGAAGTAGGCCATAGGGGCTTATATTCTTCATCTTAGTGTCCCCATTGGTTTCCCTAATGGGGAAGGCACCCTCGACTCTCTCTCTATTCCCTCTGTCATTCGGGTTTTTAGCCATTGGTTCAGTAGGAATGGGTTCCTCTTCTTGTTCTTCCCTTGTAGGTTCTTCAAATATGTTAGGTTGCTCACCTAAAGGTTCCTCCAGTTCACAACCACCAATGAAGAGAGAAGGTTGGTTTTTGGATGCAGTGGGGCTATTTGGAAAACTTTTTCGAAAGTTATCCCTATTCCTATGAGGCATGGAAGGAAATGTTTTCGGGTTGTTTTTTCTAGATTTTTTAAGGCTGGAAAGTACTTCGCATAAATTAAATTTCTGATTGAATGAAAATCATTGACAGAATGAAAAAGCTACTTGCTGAATTGAAATTCTACTTGTAGAATCGAAAGGAAAGGAGATAATGACAAATGAAAGAAAGGAATCCACTATATTACTTTTGCAGAAATAAACTAATGGTAGAGAATTGAAGACAAGAAATAGAAGAAAAGAAATAAGTAATCACATTCTACTCAGAAACCTCCCCGGAAATGGCGCCAAAAAGTGCTGAGTGCCAATATTGCATCAAGGATGCAGAAACTCCTGGGCTACCAGCTTTACTTATCAACCCGGGCTTCGTACAAACTTGGAGGTGATAGTGCTATATGCACAAGTAAAAGTGAAGGTCCTGCCTATTGTCACTGTTCATCTAGCAGGAGACCCTATGGGTTCCAAGCCAGGCTTCTATAGAGTCAGAAGAAGCTTGATTCTTTGATGGAAGAAGAGCAAATCTATTCTAAGAGAGCTACCCTACTGCAATAATGATGAAAACAACATGTAACGCCAAATCACAACATATCCTAATTAAGAATTTAAATAGTTATGCTAAGAATAATTACTAAATCAACACTAACCTAATGTTGCTATCTAAGCTATAGAAGTGAAGAGCATCAAACCATACTAATGTTTAAGCAAGAAAAGTAAACTAAATACATTTTCACCTGTTTTGGGTTTTTTAGGAAAAATCAAGAATGCAAATTAATCATTCTTGTGGATGTGACAAGTGGATGGAAGGTGATTAAGGATGTTTCAAAGGCCTATGAAGTGGTTGGATGGTGTGGAAGTGTCCTAGGAGGACTTTTGTGACTTCGTAGAGGTTCCCCATCAATTTTGCCTCAAAACAGGATGTTTCAGGAAAACCTACAAGATGTACTAGAAACCTACAGGATCATAAAACCTACAGGATACAACCGAGAGCTAATTGTGAGGTGTTGGAGGTGTTGGGGAGAGGTGTGTGATGATGTTATAGATCTGTTTGAGCACATCATTGCCATCATCTAGATCAGTGTTTTAGGGCTCATCAAACCCTAATTTCAATTGCTACATGCCCTAAAAAAGTCACCCCTTTGAATGCTTCCTTCCTAAACAGTTTCATGACTTGAAGACATTTAGAAATATCCTCTAGAGGGACCATTGTAGGTAGGCCCATGTAAGGGTGCACTACAGAGCAGTTAAGTCCATGCCAGGGTGCTTTGCAGAGCACTTAGGCTTCCTTTCACTTGCGTTGGGTGAGTTTGAGCAAAATTCACATAGGGTTTGAGGAATATTCTTATCTTTTAGAGTCATCTAGAAGGTTCCCTCACTTATCAACTCCTCTGAGCTTGAAAATGGATGAAGAATGAGTTAATATGAATCCTATCCTCTCATCTCTTCCTCCATGGAACTAATTCTAAATATGGAAGGCCATTCAATGCCACCATTTATGAAAAAACCTCCTTCATATTCCTATAAATTGACCACTCATCTAAGTGATCAGGGGTTGGATTATGTTGAATTGTAAGGATATAATGTTGCTATGATATTTGGATTTGAAGCAAGTATTGTAATGCTACAATTTTGTCATGGTTTTGATGTGATGTGGATGGGATCCAAGCTGGAGGAATGGCTTTGAATTAGACAGAAATGGTTTTAATTATTTCTTCTATTCAATAAATTGTTTCAACCTCTCTCCCATATGTTTGTATTGTTTTAAAATGCTTATATGTGTGAAATTTATCTGATTCCATTCACTTATATTCAATAGATCTTTTCCTTTGATCGATTCTTTTTTTTTTTTTTTTTTACGGGTCCTTCTCAAGTGTATTAAGTATGGGAAGGAGCAACATGATTGATACAAAGGAGAGGAGAGGAAAATAGAACTACAAGTAGGTCTTCTCATATTCTTATCTTATCTAATGCTGATAGGAAAAGACTAAAACACTTTAAGTTGTTGTTCTAGATGTGGCTACTTATCTAGGGAATTAGAATTTATCGGTAGATACCAAATTATCCAAAACAAATTGGCGACTCCGCTGGGGAGATAACATATTTCCTAGTATCTTATCCACCTCCTAGGACATTGTTGTAGAGCCTACTTGTGTTTATTTACTGTATTTCAGCTCTTCTGCATTGAATTTTTGTCAAAAATTGATGTTAGATGACTCTTGAGTGGCCACTTAGGATTCAACACAATCTCGGTCAGGGGACAGTGCTCTACAGAGCACCCTTGAGTGAGAGACAATGATCTATAGTGTAGTTAGTCCCTCTTTGACATGCACTAATCCACCTTAGGGAAAAAATTCACCTTTGGAATGTGACTTTGCCAACTTTTCTTTGTTTGTTTTCTTGTTGATTTATCAACGAATGTCATGTCTCAGAGAACAAGTTCTATCTCCTTGTCTAGCCCTACTTTGAGTTGATTTATTAATGTTTCTTAAATGTTTTCTTTGTCATTATTGATTCATTATCAAAGTCAAATTATAGCCGATTAAGCTTTGTTCTAAAGAAAGTGTCATAAAAGTATTATTTTCCTTCGAAATTGAACTCTCCTAAAGTCTTCGTTCTTTTAAAAAGATTGATTGATTGTATGTGCATTAGTTTCCTTTTTGTTCATCATAACATTAAGGGATTTGAAAAGAAAAACTTGCATCGTTCATATTGTAGTTTGTTAATGCTTGAAAGGAATAGCTAGGGAAATCGCATTAGATGTGCTTCTTGCTCTTTGTCAAAGATTTCATTGCTCTATCCCTACTAGCTAAGGTTTTGATTGTTTAATTGAATGAGAAGAATGCTTATCATATTAGTTTCATTTTAGGAATTGCAAACATACATCACGTGGTGAACCTTGAAAGGAAAACTCTAAAGAAGATCAACTTAAAATTTATCTGAATTTACCTAATGGAGCATTGTCACCTAACGAAAAACATTTAGAGGTCTAAGCTAGAGACGTGTTGCAGCGTCATAAAAAAAAGTAGTTGTTGCTAACTTGTCTGCAATACATCCTGAGTGTGATACATCATTACATGTACGTGAGTATATCATAGCTCATCCACGTACCTTCGGGTATATAAGTTAGTGTTACAGTACATAAAGTATATGGGATTGCTATCATTGTGCAGTTTTGCATTAAACAACGCTTATACGGATTGGACATCCACATACTTTTGGGTATATATGCGAGGAAAACACTAGGTTGTTATCCATCCTTAGGTAACCGAGTCGGCTACATTGTACATTGTGATACACTGAACATAGCATTTGGGGAGATTGCATGCCTGTACTTCTCAGTTCTCCAGGAGGTATTCTAAAGTTCACAGTTGCTTCACAAACCTTTTGCGTAGATTATCCCTCTTTTGTTTTGGTATGTTACTTTGATTAAAAAAAATTAATTAACTATGGATAACATCCTCCACAGTCACTTCTTAGTTGATCTTAGGTTGAGACATATGGTGATAAATCCAGAGTCCACCGATCAAGGAATTCCTTTTTATGGGATTCCTAGTCCTTTTCCTCCGTTTGGAAATATTGGTGCTCCTTACATGGCTACATTATCCCTTTCGGTATTTACCATTGGCTTGCTAGTCTGGTTATTTTCAACCTCCTTAGTTCAAAATGTCATGTTTTTTCCACAATCAAGTACACCTCCAATTGGACAAAATTGACCTCCAGTTGATCACAGAGTTGACCCTTTGTCTTCTTCCTCGGTTCTTTCTTCCTCCCCTTCTTCCTCTTCACTTGGTGAAAGTATTGGTACTAGTAACCAGGTGGCTAAGAAGGAGAAGAAAAGGAAGAAGAATAATAAGAAGAAGCAAATTCAACAGATGGCCAACCAAGCAAACATTGCTTTGAATGCAACATTTGATGAGAAACCATCCATCAAGTCTCATAAAGTTCGATATCCATGCAAACTTTGTGTGGGAGATCATCTTCTTCGAAATTGTCTTGACATTTCTCAGATCTTAGGAGAATTGTCTTCTCATTCACATCATCCAATGTCCTCAACTTATGGAGATCACGCTAGTGACACACCATCAACTAGTGGTAGTAAAGTTCATGGAAATAAGGGTAAATTTAAGTTTCCCAATAGGTTATGTGAAGGGAATCACCCCATTCACCTTTGTCCCTATTTGGATGAAGCCAAAAAAGTGTTGGATAACCATTCTGCTTCATCGCAACGACTTCCATATGGTTATAGGAGACTCTCCCTTAATCCTTTACTAGTTGATGAATTAACTGACTCAAATCAACTATCAGTCAAGCCCACTCTCTCTGAAAGTGATTCCTATGAGTCTATACCCGACCCAAATCAACAAGTCGAGGTAATAGTTGACCCGATTTCACCTTCATTTAATCGTACCTTTCTCGAAGAGAGTGAATATGATATCAATCAGGCTCTTTTGGTTTCTTCATATTCAAATGAGCTTGGGGGCAATCCTCTTCTTCCATCAATATAGGAGGAAAATATCCCCGCTCTCATAACTCACGGGGTTAATTCTCCCATTATTATGGTACCTCCTCCAAGTAGTCTTGTCACTTCCTTCGATTGTAATCGACTAGTAGGATTTCATCATCCTTCTTATGTGCCTTTCCAGATCATAGTACAAGTTTGTAATATGATTTTATCTGGCACTATTATAGATGAAGGTGTATGAGTGAGAATCCTTTCCTCCACTACTTAGCAAGAACTCGGTTCACCGCCAACTCTGCCCATTAACCAGAATCTGTTTGATTTTAACAGAGTAATGAGTCAACCATTAGGGATCCTTCCTCAGTTCCCTATTTCTTTAGGAGGAAAAATTGTTTACCTAATGTCATGGCAGTCCCAGACCCTTTAGATTATAATTTACTTCCTGGGCATGACTATGTTTATGACATGGGAGCTATTGTTTTGACACTCTTTCAAGTGATTTGTTCCCTGCATGAAGGCGTAATTACCACCGTTGACCAGATTTCATTTCCTGGTCCAAATATGTCTTCCAATCAGCCATCTTCCCTAAGTGGTCTTTTGTACCAATGGTATCTACCCCACCATGGGTTAATTATGTGGCAAACCATTCCACGCCTACTTCAATGGACAATCAATTCCATGATGTTGTACATTATGTACTGGGTGCATTGGAACCAAATCTCTCCTTCCAGAGCATTGTTCTCACATTTGATGAGAACCTCTTAGAATTCATGACCTAGTATGAGGATAGTTCTTTTATTGTGTCAACCTCATTAAAAAATGAAACAAGGAATCTAGGCATAGTTCCTTGTCTTGTGTTAAGCTCATTAAAAAATTAAACAAGGTTCCAAGTTCCAAGTCAAGTATTTGATTAGATCTCGTAAAATCCCAGTCGATTCTTTCACTTGATCTCGTGAAAGAACCTTCATTCCATCCACCTAATAACCCCAAGTAGTCTACTTATGTAAATGTAATGAAGCTCAGGTGGCATGCACCTAATGGTAAAGTTAAGTTTCCCTATAGCTTATGTGAAGGGAATCACGCCATTCATCTTTCTCCCCATCTAGATGAAGCCAGGAAGGTGTTGGATAACCATCCTGCTTCACTGTAGCAACCTCTATCTGGTTACAAGAGACTCTCGCTTTCATCATGTTGGGCCATGTAAACCAATCTCGAGCATAGTTTTTCATTTCAAGCTTGTGTAAAAATGAAACTAAATCCAAGTATAGAGTTTCATTTTGATCTTGTGTAAAAATGAAACTGAATCCAAGAATAGTTTTTAATTTCGAGCTTGTGTAAAAATGAAACTAAATCCAAGCATAGTTCCCTATGCTTCAAGCTTGTGTAAACATGAAACTAGATCCAAGCATAGTTCCCTATGGTTCAAACTTGTGTAAAAATGAACCCATCTCCATTTTAACCTTAATAATTTCCATTCTATCAGCCTTTTCCATCAGATGAGCCTTGGCTGTTTTCACCCCATCGCTGCCATCCCTTTGGCTGATCATACGCTTTCGCTTGGTTGTTTTACCCTTTTTGAGGAAAAGATGAAATGAGTGGTCTTATTAGCCATACTCTTCACATAAATCAACATTTTTTGATAAGTTCCAACATCACTGGAACTAGTTGCTACCCTAGACACCACTCATTCCTCTAAATGTGGTCCTCTTTAAGCTCTTTTCAGACTCTAAACATGAAAGGATTGTCGAGTTCTTGTCCTTTCCAGCTCATTAACAGATTGGAAACGACATCTCTCTTGTATTATTTTATGTTTTTTCAGGCTTGAGAGATTAATTTACGAAAAAAAATTGTAGAGTTTTCTTTTTGTCCCTTTTCAAACTCTCTAAACATGAAAAGGACCGAGTTATATTTGTCATTAAACTTGTTAAAATATCAAATAGCGACAAACTTGTCCATCTAGAAAAAATCGAGTTTCACCTTTGCTAGACTCATTAAAACATCAAATAGCGATGGATTCCCAAGAAGGTTGGAATTATACAACAAGCTTATGTTATCCTCCTCAAGCTTGATAAAAAAAAGAGGTACTAGTCAAAAATGATTGGGGAAAATGGGAAAAAGGGGAAAACCACTTTATTGTATCAGGTCACTCTTGAACATGACACTTTCACTCCATCACCGTGACTATTTGGGTTGGGTTATTAGCTTGATGGTTATCATATCATTGGTCTATCATACCATCCATCACATTGTTTTTGGTCAATTATTCCAATTCATTTTAGTGTCGCCGACATGTTCAAGACAAGTCATTTAGTCAAAATTAATCCTTTGCAATACCATAAACCTTCATTTTCATGTCCACAATTCTTGAACCTTGTGTTGTTAGTCATATTCCATCTCTAAAATCACTCAACTCGTTTCGTGTCATTGATGTGGGATGTATCAAGGCCCTCTGGCGATGAATTGCTTCTTGTCAAAATCAACACATTCTCCATGAAGTTGACTTAGAAACACCCTTCCACTACCTTGAGGCTTGCATGCATCAATGGTAGGTTTCTTGCTTTTGGAGATAGGTTAATATGAATGGCCTTCGACTGAAAGACTTTGTATGGTGTTCAACATAATATCATCCATTCACACCATGCAGAATGTACTGCAGAACCTTAAGGATCATTATCATTATCGGTGATTCTCTCGTGTCTATTAACAACCTACATTATTGGTTGGTAATCAGACAGTGCCTTCCCACGTTCAACTTTAGATCATATATTCACATCGTTAGACTCGTACTTGAGCAAACGATTGAACGATATAGAAGACCACAAATCTAATTTCATCGATCCGAGCTGCGATTTCAAGAGTACTAAATCATATGTATGATGGCTTTACATTGATGTCATTCCAATCATGGGTCTATATCTATAGATGACTCTATGTACATGTAATTAAATCTTATTAGTTGAGCATGGGTATGCCTTCCCTCAACAATTCATGTAAAAATAAAAAATCACGATGTATGTATTGTAATTGATGCAGGTCACCTTCCACTTCGATACCTCCTCATCACATTGTAAAGCATTTCATTCAACATTTTCATTTTTCCAACTTCATGCTTTAGGGGGCAGTTGTTACAGATCCATTTGGGCACATCACTCCCATCATCCAGATTAGTTTTTCAGGGCTCATCAAACCGTAATTTCAATTGCTACATGCCCTAAACAAGTCACCCCTTTGAATGCCTCCTTCCCAAACAATTTCATGACTTGAAGACATCCAAAAATAGCCTCTAGAGGGACCAATGTAGGTAGGCCCATGTAAGGTTGTGCTAAAGAGAAGTTAAGTCCATGCTAGGGTGCTTTGAAGAGCACTTAGGCTTCCTTTCACCTGTGCTTGGTGAGTTTGAGCAAAATTCACATAGGGTTTGGGGAATATTCTTATCTTTTGGAGTAATCTAGAAGGTTCCCTGACTTATCAACTCTTATGAGCTCGAAAATGGATGAGGAATAAGTTAGCATGCATCCTATCCTCTCATCCCTTCCTCCATGGAACTAATTCTAAGTGTGCAAGGCCATTAAAGGCCACCATTTATGACAAAACCTCCTTCATCTTCCTAAACATTGATCACTCATCTAAGTGATCAGGGGCTGGATTATGCTTAATTGTAAGGAGATAATGTTGCTCTGAGATTTGGCTTTGAATAAAGTATTGTAATGCTACAAGTTTTTCATGCTTTTGATGTGATGTCGATGGGATCCAAGCTGGACGAATGGCTTTGACTCAGACACAAATGGTTGTAATTCCTTCTTCTATTCAATAAAGTGTTTGAACCTTTCTCCCATATGTTTGTATTGTTTTATAATGCTTGTATGTGTGAAATGTATCTGATTCCATTTACTTGTATTCAATATATCTTTTTCTTTGATGGATTCTTTGTTCTCTGTTTTGTTTACAAGTACTTCTCAAGTGTATTAAGTACAGAAAGGAATGATAAGATTGATACAAAGGAGATGAGAGGAAAGTAGGACTATAAGTAGGTCTTCTCATCTTCTCATCTTATCTAGTACTTATAGGAAAAGACTAAAACACTTTAAACGATTGTTCTATATATGGCTACTTATCTCGGGAATTAGTATTTATACGTAGATACCAAATTCTACAAAATAGATGAGTGGGATGTGGTGTTAGAAGGTCTAGGAATACTCAGGAGTCAATATCCAAGATCAGAGATGGTTAGGTTCACTCAATGTATCTAGGGGAACTTCAATGAAAAATGAGAAAAAATAGTGAGGATGATGGTGGAACAAGAGATGGTTAGGGTGGCTAAAGTGGGAGGTGGTTGCAAGTGATGAAGTCTAGGTCTCCTCCTGAAGTACCTGTTGTGCTTAAAACAAACATGTTTCCAAAGAACTATGAAACAAGATACATTTTCATAACCTATAAAAGCATGAATCAATTTCCTCTATTATGCATGAAGAGAGTGCTAAAGGGAATGAAAGCATGAGTGAGATATTATTGCAGAAATGGAGTAATGGAAACATATGACAATGAAATGAACCAAATGATGAATCAATACAACAAACTCCAAAGCTCATGCAAGAACTAGAAATCTATGTTTTTAGGGCTGCTGAAGGATCTCTTACTCAAGTTCCTGGTCCCAAAGGGAGGAAGTGAGGCTGAGACACCTGCTGTCAACCTTATGGTGATCCTTTTTCTCCTTGCCAACCTACTAATTGAAAGAAATCACAAATGGAAGCAAGCTAACATAAAACCAATCTAATCTACACTGTTGTAATGGAAATGCAGCTACTTAAGCAAATGAACAATTAAACTATGAATCTATGCTAACATACATGTACAATAAAGAGGAGCCTTGGCTGATAGGTTTGGGCCCTAACCCAAGAGCTTCATCCCTCTGAGTTAACTCAGTGCTATCTCAAAACAAAACTCATCCTTATTATCAAAACAATGGATTACATAAAAAACTGTCGCAAGTCTTGCAGCTCGAAAATAGAGTATAGTTTTACAATAAAAAATCTAAATCCTACTAAGGTCCTAGGCCTCTCTACTTATAAAATTAGGGAGGCTTGGGTCCCAAAATCGAGATGAAATGGTACTTTTTCTTTCACTTTCTCAGTTATCTTCTAGTCCTCATGATTTGGATTTTTGCACCGCGAGCTGATGGAGGAATATTCAAAAGGAGGGGTAGTAAATGAGGAGGATTTACCTCCTATAATTCCTCTCCATTTTCTTATCCGAGTTTCAACCAAGGAATTTTCCAAAATTCCTTGCTTTTATCCTTTAATCCTACATTAAATGTACATTATACCACAAAGAAAAATATCCAACTCTAACTCATCTTATTAACAAAATATAATCAAAAGTATGCAATACGTTATGATAACAGTTGGTTTGACTAAGCTAGGAGGTGAATTAAGGCCCATATAATTAGCTCATGATGAGGCTCATTACTATTCACTGGGAGGAAAAGTGGCATAGGATTGTAGCGTTGGACATTGGATGTAGATTTGGTTTTGACAGTGGATTATGGACTTCATGGGAGGAGGTGAATCTTGGTATTTTTTTGAGGGTGGAGGTGTGAGCCTCTATATTACCTTGTTGTGAATACAGACATCATATCCTTATATTTGTTGGTTAGAGTAAATGTACATGTGTGTATCTGTGGATAGTATTGTAAATAATGTATTGAGATCGATTTATAAAACTCCATAGATAGTATGATTATTTTTTGGTTGAAGAAAATGTGGATAAGTATATATGCTGGTTATTGTAAATACCTTAATGAGTTGTGTTATAAATCTCCAATAAACAGTATTATTCTCATGTTTTTAGAAGTTTGATCATTGTAAATACTGCAATGAGATGTGTTATAAAGCTCCATGGGTATTATGTTTTGGTTCTCAGTAGTTTTGCTGGTTATATGTGTCATTCAACATCGAGGATGGTGTTCCCCCAAGGGAAGGGTTGTATGAAAATCCCCATTAAAAATTCACGTAAAAAAATATAAGATCAAGGTCATGGGACATTTATTCCAAGTTGAATGTTGGGAAAAACATTCTAGTGGGTGTCCATTTTAGTTATTATGGCTAAAGGAAATGGGAAAAGGCAATGAAAAATGATTTTAAAATTCAATCTAGCATTAACTGGAATTTTATTGATGAAAATAATGGAAATTAGGAGAAACTAAAGGTGAAAGACCATAGGTTGCATGTGAGGAGGAAAATGAAGGAAAATAATGGAAAATTGAAGAAATTAGAGGCCTCATTAATAAAAAGGATTGTGAGGATTAGTTGGCAACCTTTTGTAAGCTTAGTTTCAGAGCTCTCTCTCTATTCTCTCTCTCTCTCTCTCTTGGACACTTAGATCATTTTTGGAGCACTCCAAAATTAGATCAGTGAAGGAAAAGGAAGGAAAAATGAAGGAAAGGGAAGAAAAGATAAAGTATGTAAGAATCGGATCAAGCAGCTATAATGAGACTACTTATAGATATTAATGTGCATGTGTGATTTCCTTGGTAGATTTGGCATGGATGGTACATGCATGTGTGTATTTGTTTTTCTTGTTATCATTGGAATGGGTTTTTCCAAGTGTGACAATGATTTCCAGCCTTGTCTTTCCATTTCAAAATATCAATGGTGTGATGTGTTTCGCTTATTTTGGTTGAGATGGAATTCCAAATGGTTTCGATGTTCACTGGGGTGGTCTCAAGATTGTTCACAAGGCCTAGGAATCCAAGAACGATGAATGGAGGGATACATGGTAAAGCCCAAAGTTGAATAACCATGAGTGGGCCTAGGAATACCTTGAGTAATAATGAAAGGATACACGATAAATCCTAGAGGGTGGTGACCTCATAGGAGTATTAATCCTTTGACCTGTAATGAGAGGATACACGGTAAAGTCGAGAGGTTGAGACAAATAAATTCTTCATGTTTTAGGTGGAGAGATCCATAGGCATCCATGCTTATTTAGGGCCTAGTCATATGGTGGGGATTGTGGTAAATCCTCGTTGTATTCATGAGGGTTCGGACCTAGCAATCCCTTAGTGGGATATATGGTAAACCCTGAGGAAGCCCTGGTTGGTTTTGTTGTGAGTCCCACATTCATGCTTGGAATATGGAATGGAGATGATTGGATGAAAGAAAGATTTGGTTCAACCCAATCTATGGTTAGGAGGTTTGTGGAATTCCCAGGCTTGGTGATCACGAGCTCAAAATTTTCCAAAAAAAAATAAAAGTGTCATAATCTTGATAAGATTAGCATTAGATAGAAGAGATCATCATTTTGAATCCAACGGTGTGAATGACACTCAAATCCGAGCTCGTATGCAGAAGTTGGTGGAAGTCAAAGTTCAGGTTTGACTTGTCTACATGGCAAGATTAGATAACGTTACAGAGCCCTTTAGCAAATGGGAAAGCACCAAGTTGTAGGTTTCCATTGGTCCCTTCATATCACATATTGGAGAAAAAGGAATGTCGACATCATATATCAGCCCCCGAGAAATAAGGATTGTGATGCGATAACGCAATCGCAAATTGCGTTCGCACTCGGTGAAGTGGAAGGTGTTGCAGAATTAGCCCCTAAAAAGATGGGTTATGATGTGATATCACAATCGCATATCATAGGTGTTAATAATTTCCCCATGGTTCAAGCATGGTTGTGATATGATTTATCACATATTGAAATCACATAAAGTGCCACATTACATTATTGTCAGTTCTCTGCCAATGTGAAATGCAATAGGATATGCCGGATGTGATGCAACTTTAGATTGTAGTTTATAACCCTGGTGGGTCCGCTGCTATTGCAGTGTATGGAAATTGATATTTACCGAGGGAAAGTACCTATTGCAATAGGACTACCGAATGTGATATGTTATATGTTGTTTTTCATAATCCCAACAGATCTATGTATCGAAGAGTACCTGCTATTTAGTCTTGGGGTTATCCATCGATTGAAATAAGTAATAAGTACCAGACGTGATATGTTTCCAAGTTTTAGTTTATAACTCGTCAGGTCCACCACATCGCCAGATCGCATGTGGTAATGCGTTAAGTCCTACGTATAAGAATCACCCTTGACAAATGTGACTGTGATATCGGTTAGGGCAACAGAACCATAGCCCTAACTTCCAGACCACCACTCTGCATGTGACCACTATGGCTTAACAAAAAGATAGGTGGGAAAGTTGGCGAGACTACAGAGTTTGGAAGAATTGCTAGATTTGACTCCAGATAATGAATTTAACTAGCAATAAGCTAGATTTGGAGGAGAAAATTGTGGAAAGACCAGGAAAAGTCATATCTAAGGAAATTTTTGACCAAATGAGTTGCAAAAAGAGGCTATATTACCATTTTTGTTTATTTTTAACTCATTAAAATAGGTTTCAAGAGCAATGGAGAACTTGTAGATAGGATTTTTGTAAAGTGAAGCCTATGGGTACTCTGGTCAAGCAGAGTGATGATTCAGTTTATGGATGAGTATGAAGGTGGAGATGACCTTGCTGGGGGCTTCCAATGTCCATGTGATTTCTACAACAACCATTACAATAGTAATGTGACTTTATTTCTTCTTTGCTCTATATGTGTATGGATAAAGAGACTTGTTTAAGTACTTCAAGTGGATTGTTGTACTTGTTTATGCTCTTGGTAGTTGGAGTATGGGGTCTTGATTTGAGATCCTTATCTTGTTGATTGTTTCATTACTAATTGTAGGTTGTCATATGTTTAGAGTAAGATTTATTTACAGAAGAATGTTTCCATGAAGGGGAAAAAATTTCCTTGAAGGAGAAACTGGCCACTCTTTTTGTCAACACATTTATGTACTCTTTACCATTGAAGAATTTTGAGCATAATCAGAAGGGGTGATGCCTTAAGAGTTGATCCAAGGAGATGTAGCCCAGGAGGGGTGAAACCCTTTATCAATGGCTAATGTATTACTGTTTGATCCATGTTTCCATTCAATGTTTTGGTTTCATGTTTTAAGTTTTCTTCATGGAACTAACTTAAGTAAAAACACATAAAATTCATGCTTTTACTTGCTATTTTGGATTCAAACCTCAAACACATTTTTATATTTTGATGAGTGGAATTAACACAACATTACTAATCTTTCCCAATTCAAATTAGATTGGTATTGAAGCTATGGTTTTCTTTGCGCTAGGAGGAATTGACTGTTGTTTTCAAGTGAATGTGTTTTGAAGCTCATTGAGGAGAAGGTTTTGGAAAGGAGAGAAACATTTTTATAATATCTACCACTCATCTCTACCTCAAATTGCAATAGAACCTTCAAGAAAAGCATGTCCCAAGGAGGAGATCCTACAATAATGTCATAGGATGTGAAGGCTTTTAGAAAGGCTTTCTTAGAGATGGCAAAAATGGTGAAAAGCCTCTATGGAGAGAGGAATACCAAATTGTAAGGTGAAAGCTCTAGACCTAAAAGAGGAGAATGCTCTTCAAAGGAAGAAGGTAACAAGAATGGTGATAAACCACCATATTCTCCATAATATTCATCTTTTTATACAACTATTATAAGCGATTCTAGTGTAGAAAGTCCCTCTGAGAAGCTAGATGGACAAGTTTGTACCTTTTTTCCACATGATGTGGAAGATGAGGTTTTATTAGCACCCAAATTCAGGGATCTGAAAGAAGAGAGCCAAAGAGTCCAAGAGGACACATCTCGAATCAAAAGGGAAACAAAAAACATCCTCGTGTGTCAATCAAAAGATGAAGCAAATGGTAAGAATTTACATTCTTCTTCCTTATGTGAAAGTATTGATGTAAACTCATTTGTAGCCTTTGAAAATCATAGTAAAGGAATTGGATCCAAGCTCTTGACCAAGATGGGTTCAAGGGATGAGACCTTGGCATAAACCAACAAGGATTTACAAATCTAATTGTAGCCAAGGAGAGGCCTAAATACTAATGATTAGGCCATGTTGCAAAAGAAGAGGCATACTCTAGCGATAGTTCATGGATATCATGTTCCTTTTGCCATAAGAAAGGACACCAGGATGCAAGATATTGGGAGTTGCGTCTAGAAATGGTTCCCGCTTGATTCCTCAAGCATAAGGATGACTTTCAGCGAAAAATGTCTCTAAAGGGAGATGAATATGTTGAAGAAGAAGGGTTGCTAAATTCTTCTTTCCACGCATGTTCCTCACACAGGAAGCACAAGCCAAAGGATGAAAAACATAGGTGTATTCGTTTTGTTAATTTGAATGCTGTTAATTTGAATGTTGTTCATGATGGAAAAAAAACATGGAGATTTGAATAGCATGTTGAGGAAAATGTTTCATGCACATTTTTCCTTTCATTTAAATATTTTGTAGATAAGTGCAATAAAAGTAAAGAAATCATCAGGAAGATGTTTATGTCTACTAGAATTGAGGCCAAAAGGAGAAAATATCATCCATGGATAAAGGCAAGTGAGCCGAGAGGAGCTCAAACTAACTTTTGTACTCACTGCAATATTAGTGGGCATTAGGTCGAGAAGTTTTGGAAATTGTTTCGACAACTTCATCCTAGTAAGGGAAAGAAAATCATGTAATCACGAGAGGAGGGAGAGACAACAGAGAAAGTATCGCAATATGCGACCATCCCTGAAGTAGCTTCAGAATAAGAGAAAGTTCAAATAGAGGGTTAATTTACCAAGTTGGGTAAGGAATGGGCAGCCTATTTGTCCAATTGAAGTTTGTAGATTTATATCTTGCACTAGTTGCCTATCCCCATAGTTGGGTAATTTACAAAAGTGATGTTCATAAATAAATCAGCTATATGCAACAGTGTTTTCTCTAAGAAATTACAATGCTAGTTTGCCTTGTTGATAGTCAAATTGAATGGAAAATTTGGGAGTCAAGTTTATTCCATTTTGTACAAAAAACAAAAAGGCATTTTAAAACTATTGTATGAGTAGTTACACCTCTTTTAGTATGTTCCAAATGTGCGTAGCACTCAAGTTATACAAGTATTCACTATGTGAAGCTTGTTTGGGTTCATTTGGAAAAGTATTTTCGGATCTTTTCCTTTATAAGGATTTTGCAGATAAAGAATTCCAAGGTGCTGATATTCTTGGAATTATTCTTGGGAAGGATGTTCTTTTGGATGGCCATAGTACCATGGAAAGATTTTCAATCATCACTTATGGCTTCGAAGAACAAAGGTGGAGGAGAAGGAAGGATGACCTATAGGAAACTTGTGGTGCAGAAAAAGTACATAGCAGTTGCATATTATTTAAACTTTTGGAGACCAAAATTTTTTTAGTGGGGAAGAGTGATCAAGCGCTCAAAATTTGCCAAAAAGAAAAGTTAAGTGTCAGAATCCTCATAAAATTACCTTCAGACCTAAGAGATCATCATTATGAATCAATCTCTTCATCATTCTGAATCCAGCTCTGTGAACGACAGTCAAATATGAGTTTGTATGCAGAAGTTAGAGGAATTAAATGTTCAAGTTTGACTTGTCTACATGGTAGGATTTGATGACATAGCAAATCCCTTCAAAAAATTGGAAAGTTCCAAGTGGTAGGTTTCCATTGGCCCCCACATATTCGATATAAGAGAAAAAGGTAGGTCCGCATTAGAAATCAGCCCTCGAGCAGTAAGGAATTTGATGCGATAAGGCAATCACAAATCACAATCGCAATTGGCGAAGGGGAAGGTGTTGTAGAATCGGCCCCCGACAAGATCGGTTGCAATGCAATATCGAAATCACATATAAGAGGAGTTAAGAATTGACCCCTAGTTCAAGCATGGTTGTGATGCGATTTATTGCATATCGTAATTGCAGAATGTCTCTCATTACATTATCGTCGGTTCTCCGCCGATGTGAAATATGATTGGATATTCGAGATGCGATGCGACTTTAGATTCTAGTTTATAACCCAAGTAGATTTGATACTATCACAATGTATGGAATTCGATATCCGCTGAGGGAAAGTGTCGATTGCGATAGGACTACGAGATGCAATATGTTATATGTTGTGTTCCATAATCCCGACAGATCCGTGTATCACAGAGTGCCTATTATTTGGGCTTGGGGTTATCCACCGATTACAAAAAACAATAATTCCTAGATGCGATATGTTTCAGAGTTACATTTTATAACTCATCGGGTCTACCACATCGCCAAATTTCCAAATTGCATGTCGCAATGCATTAAGTCATGTGTATAAGAATCATCCCCGACAAAGCCAATTATAATATCCGACAGGGCTGCAAAACCATAACCTTAACCACTGGACCACCACTCTCCATGTGACCATTCAGCCTTAACCACATGATAGCTAAGAAAGTTGGAAAGACCGCAAATTTCAGCGGAACTGCCATATTTGACTCCAAATAATGAATTTCACTGGTAGTAAGCCAAATTTGGAGGAAAAAATTATGGAAAGACTAGTAGAAGACATAACTATGGAAATTTTTGACCAAATGAGTCGAAAAAAGAGGCTATATTACCATTTTTGGGAATTCTGAACTCATTAGAATAGGTTTTAGAACCAAAGGGGCACTTTTGGATAGGATTTTTGCAAAATGAAGCCTATGGGTGCTCTAGTCAACTAGAGTGTTGATTTAGTTTATGGAGGAGTCTGAAGGTGGAGATGACCATGCAATGGTCTTCCAACCTCCATGTGCTTTCTCCAGTGGCCATTACAATAGCGTTGTAGCTTTATTTCTTCTTTTCTATATGTGTATGGAGAAAGAGACTTGTTTAAGCGCTTCAAGTGGATTGTTGTACTTGTTTATGCTCTCAGTAGTTGGAGTACGAGGTCTTGATTTGAGAGTTGTTATCTTGCTTATTGTTTCATCAATAATTGTTGGTTTTCATATGCTTAGAGTGATATTTATTTGCCTAAGAATGTTTCCTTGAAGGGAAACTGTGTTAGAAAATTATATATTATGGAGCAATGGAACACATAAAATATTGCAGAAATATAAACACAGAAAGCACATAAAACAAGAGAGACACAGATATACGTGGTTCACCCATTTTTGGCTACGTCCACCCCGAAAAGCTAGTCCTTCCTTTCTATTATCCAGCAAAATGAAGAGAAACAACCTACAATAGATCCGCTGTAATATCCTTTGTTTTCTCTCATAGTCTCACCTCTCTATTTCCCGCTCATAGAATACACATCTATCAAACAACCTCAAATAAAATGCCCTCATAGAAATAGAGGGGTTGCCTTCTAGGGAAAAAAACCCTAAACTAAACATAACTTCTAGTGTCAGATCATCCGCCTAATGAACGGCCCAGATTGACTAGAAATTACTATACTTTTACAAGGCAATTTTACAGCTATTTTTAGCTTCGGGGGTGTTGCCCCCGAAACCGCCTGCCACGGGGGGGCTCTCAAATGTCACAGCCGCACCCCTTGGACACTCCCTGCAGTGAATATTTTACGGGCGGCGTTGCCGCCCCCATTTCGAACTGGGGTCCAATGTGGCGATACCTTTGAGTATAGAAGATAATCAGGCTCCACACCCAACAAACTGGCCACTCTTTTTGTGAGCACATTTATGTACTCTTTATGATTGAATAATTTTCAGGATAATGAGAAGGGGTCATGCCTTTAGAGCCGATCCAAGGAGATGTAGCCTAGGAGGGGTGAACTACTTTATCAATGGTTGGTGTATTACTATTTGATGCATGCTTCCATTTAGAGTTTTGGTTTCATGTTTAAAGTTTTCTTCATGAAACTAGATTAAGTAAAAACACATAAAATTCATGCTTTTACTTGCTATTTTGGAGTCAAACCCGATACACATTTTTATATTCTGATGAGAGTAATTAGTACAAAATTACTCATCTGCCCCAATTCAGATCACTTGGTTGGATTATGAATTCATTAATAAGAGATCCTTCACCTTCGTATTCCATGTGTAAATGTACTTGTTCATATGTGATCCTTATGGTTGTTATATCCTTTTTATTTATGTTGGCTATATGTTTGTTATCAGTATATTTTATGACATACTTGATGTATGTATATCATCATGTTTTGATTATAAAATGATTGTAGAATGAATATATGACCTAACAAATGATAATTTAGGTATTGTGATAAGGAATCAATGCTTCTTTACCAATGTGAAATAAGTATGAGACCCTTATGCTCAAATATGTTGTTATGGCCTATAGATTTCATATTTGTGACATGTTTGATGAGATGTCTATCGTGGAAAGTACAGGTCAGATTAAGTAAGTGTACTAGTGATTGCATTAGTATCCTTATTGCATTATTACTTAACCTTTTTAAAGGTTATCTGAAGTTCTGCGAAGTAGCCTGAGACCTAGCCCTGAAAATGTGGCTCAAAATTGAGGGTCACTAGCTCCAAATTTGTTGAAAACACCCACAATTGTTGGAATGCCTTGTTGTGAGAACAATTGGAAGGCCTTAGTGACATGCATGGAATTTCATGGGATCGAATGAGGGTACGGATAAGTAAAATGTCAAGTTTTCTCAGAGGTTGGTCACCTAGAAGGGTTGGTTGGCTCTTCCAGGTTCTCTAGCATGTGTGGAAGGTCAAATAGGTTGTGTTTTGTTGGTTCCACTTCCTTAAATGTAGATGTAAAGCTGAGTCATATCATAGTATCCTCTCGTCACATATTTACCCTAGAAGACCGATTAACTTGGGTAAATATGGGACGAGGGTGTTACAATAAACACACCATAATTGATCCAAAAATACCTCTGACACACCATTATTAGTTCAAAAATTTAAATTTCAGTAGTGGTGCATCAAACTTATGCACCAAAGGGAATGTATAATGTTTCAACACTGGTATGGAAATTTCATGTTATTGAAAGCACTGAGCCATAACTGTATGCTTAATATTATTTGTGCATTGTGTTTGAGAAGTATGATCACACCAGTGTGAGAGGAACATATCAAGCACATTGAATTTGTGACGGTGTTTCATAGGCATTTGTTTGACTTTCATATAGACTTGGTGATGAATTTTCATTCCTATTTAGATTATGTGAAATTAATATCTCTTTTTTATGTATTTATAACTATATTATTTAATCTATAATTGTTTTTATCATTTTTTTCAACTGAAAAAATCGCGCCTAGTGCAAGTCTCAGACATACATAGTCCTACCCAAGATTTGACGAGATGACTTGTCAGGACTAAACCTCCCCGCCTAACCATTGGACCAAATCATTAGGACTAGACATATCTTTATCATTGTGAGCATGATGTAATGTTGGCTAGGAAAAATTGAAAAACATGAATTTTAGTGACTATCTCATGATAAGTATGTGGAAAAAAATAATATTTTGTGAGTTGTTCACAAAGAAATAATCAAATATATTATTTGTCAAAAGTTTAAATTGAATATATTATCATATTTTTATTATTTAACTCATATTTATTACTAAAAAGGGTTAAATTTAAATGAGGACAATTGTTAGGATATTCCGACACATAGGAAATAGTTAAGTACAACTTGGTCTAGTATAGAGTTAAGTATAGAGTTAGGTAAAGTGTGTTTCTTTACCATTGTACATTTTGTAACTTACAATCCGACGGTCACGATATGTAGTGATTCGACGGTTCATTCTCTCCTCGGTATTATCGACACTTGATCCGTGGCTTGACACCCAATTGGTCCATGATTTCTATTTAAAGCGCATGGAGGGTCATTTGTAGGGTAATCCGTGCATGGAGATTCTTATCACATGCCCAAAAACAAAGCCATGTTTTCTTCTTTAAATGATTGTGACACCAAAAATATATATGTTGGTGATGATAGATCTCTTAATTTTGTAGGGATTGGAACTGTTCATCTAGACAATGGTCAGTTTAATGATGTATTATGTGTTCCAACCTTATCCTGCAACCTTCTATCTGTATATCAGATAACTCATTCAGGTGAAGGTAAAATCGTTGAATTTTCACCTCATGATGTTGTAATCAAGGACTTAAGAGATCCTAAATAGATTTTGGCTACTGGCATTGCTGATGATTCTACAAGGTTGTATAAGTTTCACAACTTTGGGTCATCAAATCTTCCCTCAGTATTTGTTGCTCATAACGATGAAGTGAGAAAACTTTGGCATGAGCGATTTGGTCACTTAAACTATCGCTCCCTTGAGCATCTATGTAAAGAAAATATGGTGACAGGTCTTCCTATGGTATCATGCAGAGATGGTGTTTGTTCCGGATGTGTACTCGGAAAACAACATCAGGACAGTTTTGAAAAACGTGCCTCTTGGCATGCCTCAGCCCCTTTACAACTTGTGCATAGTGATTTATGTGGTCCACTTCCAGTTGTGTCATTCTCTGGCTGCAAGTATTTCTTAACTTTCATTGATTATTTCTCCAGATGAACTTGGGTATACTTCTTAAAACTCAAGAGTGAAGTATTTAACACTTTTTTGGCCTTCAAGGGCTTTGTTGAAAAACAATCTGGACATCAAATTCTTAAGTTAAGATCTGATAATGGAGGAGAATATGTTAAAAACACATTCATCAAATATTGCACTGAGAATGGAATTCAAATGCAACATACTATTCCATATACTCCACAACAAAATGGTGTAACTGAAAGGAAGAATCGCACCTTAAAGGAAATGGCTAATTGTATGCTACAATCTAAAGGACTTGGTCTTAGTTTTTGGGCAGAAGCAATTAACTGTGAAAATTACATAATAAATCGCACTCCTACTAAGGCTTTAAAGAATATCACTCCAGAAGAAGCATGGAGCTCAATCAAACCAGATGTAAGTCACTTTCGTGTTTTTGGAAGTGAAGCGTGGGCCCATATTCCAGATGAAAAGCATAAAGCTTTAGAACCTAATAGTGAAAAATGTACTTTGTTGGATATTCTGAAGATGTCAAAGGCTATAGACTTATTCCATTTAAGTCCAAAAATGTTATCATTAGAAGAGATGTAAAATTTGATGAAAATATATCGGCCTGCGAGCCTAGTCCGGCAGATGTGCCACCTCTCCCTATCTATTCTACCTTTGAAAAAATTTCTTCTTCAGATGATGAAAGTGAGGATGACAATCCTCCCCCACCATCTCAGGATCCTCCTTCAGCTCCTGAGCTTCCAAAATGGGTTCGTGCTACTCGAGATGCAGCAGGTGATCTTGTCGGTGATCCTACAGATCAGCGACGCACACGTTCTCAGTTCGAGAGAGCCTCTTCTTTACTGGCTCAAGCTCCAGTAAATTATGATCTAGACACCTTTGCAGAAGCTTCAGGCCGTCCATATTGGGAGAAGCTATGAATGAAGAATATCATTCATTATTGGCAAATGATACATGGGATCTTGTTCCTCTACCAAAGGGATGAAAACTTGTTAGATGCAAATGGGTTTACAGAACCAAGTATGGACCAGATGGAAAAGTTGATAAACATAAAGCTCGTCTTGTTGCTAAAGGTTTTTCATAGGTTGAAGGCATTGACTACACTGAAACCTTCTCCCCTGTTGCCAAAATGAACTCTATCTGCCTTGTTCTTTCCCTTGCTACCTCTTTCAATTGGGAAGTCCATCAGATGGATGTTAAATCTGCCTTCTTGCATGGGGACTTGCATGAAGAAATCTATATGGAACAACCCATTGGCTTCATACAAATAGACTCAAGCCTTGTATGTCGACTTAAGAAATCCCATTATGGTCTCAATAAATCTCCTCAGGCTTGGTATTCCAAAATGGATAGCTTTCTTTTAGAATCTGGCTTTTCTAGGTGTCATTCTGACAATACTGTCTACACCAAGAAAGTGGGAAACTCCCTTATCATCCTTGTTCTTTATGTTGATGATCTTATCCTTACTGGTAGTGATCCCAACCTTATAAACCATGTGAAGTCTAGCCTTAAAAGGAAATTTGAAATGAGAGACTTAGGACACTTACATTATTTTCTCGGTCTTCAAGTCTTGCAATCCAAGGAGGGTATTTCTCTTTCCTAGTCCAAGTATGCCTGTGATATACTACGCCATTTTCACATGGAAGACTGTAAGACAGCCCCTTCTCCCTTTCAGTCTGGAGTGAAACTTTCAGTCACTTGTACTTCTCCTGAAGTTTATGCTACCTTATACCGTCAACTTGTAGGAAAACTTTTGTATCTAACCCATACTCGTCCTGACCTTTCCTTTGTTGTTGGCCTTGTTGCTTGGTTCATGAAAAACCCCCGTGAAAGTCACTGGAAAGCAGCTAAAAGAATACTTCGTTATGTTTGAGGTAAAGTTCAATTTGGGATTCATTACAGTGCCGAAGCATCTCATCTATTGGTTGGTTTCACTGATTCTGATTGGGCATGTGACCCTGATGATCGGAAGTCTACTGCCCGTTTTGTGTTCACTCTTGGTTCAGGACCTATTACATGGGCTTGCATGAAACAAGGTGCCATTTCTCTTTCATCAGCAGAAGAAGAGTATCGTGGTGCCATAGAAGCTAGTAAGGAAGCCTTGTGGCTTCGTCAGATCTTGTCAAAGTTTGGCTTTGAGCAACAGCATCTGACTACACTTTGGTGTGATAATCAAAGTGCCATTCAGCTATGCAAAGATCCAGTCCAACATCAGCGCAGCAAACGCATTGAACTGCACATGCACTTCATTAGAAAGCTCATTCACGACCATGTTCTTGAAGTGCAATATTGTTCAACATGTTAGCGCTTGAAATTTCACCTCAGGCTGAGAAAGGTAAACCTCAAGGCAACATCAAACCATTTAGCCTCGTAGCTAGCCCTACGGGGCAGGAGAAGGCTCTCTCCGGTCTATCTCGGTAAAATCTTCAATAGATGAGATGACCAATAAGGTAACACTGATATTAGGCTAGTAAACTGATCAAAGGGTTTGATTTGGGGTTTTTTGGGTTTTTTGGTGGCAAATTGAGGAGAGGGCAATTTTGGGTGCGGGGATTGGACACAGTTTCTGCAGGGGGTTCCTTGGGGCGAGGTAGGAGACAGTGTTGATGCCTTTAACTGAGGTGGATGGTTAGGAAAGAAAGATGAAGAGCTAAAGAGAGCAAACAATAACTTTTAATTCTCTTTAGACAGTAGAAAACATTGAAATTAAACAAACTTAAAAGCAGAGCATGGCAGGCATGAATTCTTACTTTAACACTTCATTTGTTTAATTTGCAGAAGTAAAAGAAAGGAAATGAATCACATAACAAGCTTACAAGTACATTGAGAAACACACCATCAACACATGAGTCCACAAGAATCCCAAAGAGGACTGCAAAACCCTGGTCTTCCTTAGCCAAAAATTGCAAAGATACAATGAATAATACAATGATAGCTTCTCCCTCAAGAGTCCAACCATGAAAATGAGAAAGAAAGTACATAATATAGATGATCTAACCTCTTTCCTTGCCTCCATGGGTCGAGCTCACTATCCTAGGAACTGTTTCAGCCACTTCTAAACTAAGCACTACAAACTAGGCAGTCAAAACAACTTGCCTCTATAAACTTGGAAACCAATTCATTCATTTAATATTTACCCTTTTCATGAATGAATGTTCTAGAAGTGTTACATAAGAGTAAAAGTGTCTAAAAAGTACAATAATTACATCAAAGAGAATCACATTTCATCCCAAAAAGTCAAACTGAGTCAAATCTGCGTTTTCTGGGCTATACAGTGCATTTATGGACAAAACTGCCTAACAGGTCGCGCGCCCCTGCCTGACGGGTCACGCGCCTTTGGAGCCATTTTTGGGGCACTTGTAGGTGGCCCAATTGAGCAAAAGTGGGCTTGTTGGAAAGGTCTATGAGTCTACTTTCCAACCCAACTAGAATTTCTGAATTTGGAGTTCATTTGCCCTGTCAAAGCTCAAATCTCCCAAGACTGCTTTCTGCAATTCAAAAAAGTGGCAGAAAGTCAAATTTTGCATGTATTTTGACTTTCTGGAGGCCTAAAACTTCACCAAATCTCAAGTCCATCCATGAGCATATGTAACTTTGCATGAAAAATCTGGAAATGCTGAGTTTTGGTCAAAAGGAATTGCCCTGATGTAGGGTCGTGCGGGGGGTGAGACCCGTTAATGGGAAAAACCTGCAAATTGCCAAAAAATGCCAAAATTCACCCAAAATTCTCAAAATTTCTTGGGATTGGTGCTGTGGCTGGGCTATTTAGTGCCTTGATCCTTGAGTGAAGCCTCAGCCAAGATACGAAGGGGATTAGGCCTCTTTCTCCGTTTTAGTGCTTCGGTCAACCGCCTTTGAAACATCTTCATTTTTGCCTTGCACACATGCATCCTTGCCCAGTAGTGGTTCTTCATGTTCCTAAAAAATCTCTTCTCTTGGTTGGCCTTAGCCAACAGCCTCTCCAAGTGTGCATTTACCTGGATGAGCATGGACTCTTGATCAGTGGGTAATGGGTCACTGGGTCTTCTTCGGTTCAAGATTCGGTCACTACGAATCCTCCATAGCTCATCAAGTGCCTTCTCCTCCTCCAACTGTTTGTTGCGCTGCTCCAGGTATGTAATGGTCCACTGTGCACCCTCTAATCTCCTCTGTAAGGCATCATTTTCAGCTTTGAGATGCTGAATGACCTCCTTTGCCTCTTGGCTCGGAGAAATGGCCTCAAGATCAACAAGCTCAATATCTGGAACTCCTGATGGCCCCTCATCAATCTTTGGCTACTTGCCCCTCTGTGCTGCCTGTGCTGCTGAAGAGAGCGAGGCCCCTTCCACCTCATGTGGAGATAACACTCGCTGAGCTGATGATGAAGGCGAGACCCCTTCCACCTGCTGTTGAGATAGTACTCGCCTAGCTGCTGCAAATAAGGCCCTCGGGCCTTTCTGATAGGTGACGAGAGGTGAGGATCTGACATGTCTAGTGATAGGGATTAGTGCTGTGGCTGGGCTATTTAGTGCCTTGATCCTTGAGTGAAGCCTCAGCCAAGATACGAAGGGGATTAGGCCTCTTTCTCCGTTTTAGTGCTTTGGTCAACCGCCTTTGAAACATCTTCATTTTTTCCTTGCACACATGCATCCTTTCCCAGTTGTGGTTCTTCATGTTCCTCAACAATTTCTTCTCTTGGTTGGCCTTAGCCAACAACCTCTCCAAGTGTGCATTTACCTAGATGAGCATGGACTCTCCGTCAGCGAGCAATGGGTCACCGGGTCTTCTTCGGTTCAAGATTCGGTCACTACGAATCCTCCATAGCTCATCAAGTGCCTTCTCCTCCTCCAACTGTTTGTTGCGCTGCTCCAAGTATGTAATGGTCCATTGTGCACCCTCTAATCTCCTCTGTAAGGCATCATTTTCAGCTTTGAGATGCTGAATGACCTCCTTTGCCTCTTGGCTCGGATAAATGGCCTCAAGATCAACAAGCTCAATATCTGGAACTCCTTATGGCCCCTCATCAATCTTGTGCTGCTTGCCCCTCTGTGCTGCCTGTGCTACTGAAGAGAGCGAGGCCCCTTCCACCTGATGTGGAGATAACACTCGCTGAGCTGATGATGAAGGCGAGACCCCTTCCACCTGCTGTGGAGATAGTACTCACCTAGCTGTTGCAAATAAGGCCCTCGGGCCTTTCTGATAGGTGACCAAAGGTGAGGAGCTGACATGTCTAGTGACAGGGATGTCATGCTACTGTGATGGTCCTCCCTCCTCATGAATAACCTTAGGATGTGGCGAGGGTGGTGCTGTGAAAAACTCACGAGAGATGAACTCCTCCCATGAGATGCCCTGCTGAGTCAACTGATGCAATACTACTAGCTGAATCAAACCATAATGATAAAGGCTCATGTACTACTGTGCCGGGCTCTTCCTCTGTAACATGGGCACCATCCTCTGAATGTTCTGATAGAAGAAAACAGGGATGTTCATCATCCTCACTCGGGTGAAGTGCATCAAGAGGCGAATATGATATGAATATACCTGTGAAAATCTGCCCTCACAGGTAAAATAGTGCATAATGAGCCTCATCATGGGATCATACTCGCTCCTGAGAAACCTGAACGGAAACACACCTGCCAAATGTCTCATGAATGGTGGCCGGACAAAAGGCTCAAAATGAACATAATCTAGCACCTTGCGCTTGTTCCACACCTCCCCAACATTAGGTATCCCTGTGGCATGTGATATCACCTCAGGTGTCAATGTAAAGTTTACCCCTGCAAGGTTGACATGTCCATCATGCAAGTGTAAGACAAATAGGCGAGCCAACTCTCTATGGTGCTGAATCCGTGAGATCCTCTCACAAAACTCATAGCAAGACATATACTGAAAACATGTGACTGCCATAGGACAAGCCTGTAACTCTGCTAAAGAAGTGGGCTCCTCTCTCTTATGATGTCCACACTTACCACCCTTATGAGGTCTCCTTTGTACCTCAATCTCTGAAGCTGATGAATGGTCATCACTTTGCTCATAGGTTTCGGTTTCTGACATGTTTAAAAGAGCAAAGTGGACAAAATGTACTGTTGCTTCTGCTTTATAAAATGCTAATTTCTACGTTGTTTCAAGGGGAGAAGGACATGAGGGAAATGTTAGGGGAGGGACCTTTTTACAAGGAATTGGGAATATATGAATATAACAGGGAATTTGAGGAAAACATTGCAAACAATTATTGCATATAGGAATACATGTTTATAATCAGGAATATTGGGAAATCATTTGCAAAAATCACTGCATATGGGAATACATGTATAGAAAGTGAACATATGGAAATATGAATACATGCACTAACAGGGGAAGATAGGGAAACATATTTACAAAACTCTTTACATATTCACCAACAAATTCTTGTGTTTACACATACATATGATGCAGCAAGATTAGGGTTTGAGTTTTTTGATGCTTTGGGAGAGGGGTAGGGTTTTCATTTTTAGTGATTAGGGAGAAGGGAGGGTTTGCATTTTATTTATAAAATAGTATGGGAAAATACAAATGTGAGTGGAAAGGGGAAGGAGGGAAACAATTACAAAGGGAAAAAACCTTGAAACAACACAAACCCTAGCACATTTTAACCATTAATATTGCAGTCATATTAAGCCTCTTCCACTTGCACAATTTGATTCTTAAACACAAGCATGAGGGCCTTCAATCATAACCAACAACCAAATTGAATTGTAGAGGGCCTGCCTCAAACAACTTGAAGATTTGGAGGGAGTTTGAGCGATTTTGAGTTGAGTTTGCAGGGGAAACGTTGACGGGTCGCGCGCCTTACCCAACGGGTCGCGCGCGCTTGACGGGTCGCACCTGTTACAAAACAACACTGCTGGATGCTTGCTGATGGGTTGCGCGCACCTGACGGGTCGCGCGCCTGTCTTGAGCCCGAATTTGACCAGATTTTGCCCAAAGCTCTTGGATACTTACTCACTCGCACTTGCCAATGCCTTGGATGCATAATGAGAGTAAAAGGAGGGAGATTGGGTTTTTATAAACTCCATTTGAAAAAATTTCATGCTCAAACCCACTTTCTAAAGTTTCTCATTGACACTTTACAAAACTGACTTTTTGGCTTCCTTTGTCCTGAAATTGACTCATTTAGTTCTTTGACTTGATTCTTTTTACAGGTAGATCATCTGAGGGATCTTGGCAAGGGGACCAGGGTTGCATACTGTCCACTGAAGTCTTTTGAAATTTCATCACTTTCTACAAACATTTAAAAAAATGACCTTGGCTTTAAAAACAGAGTTTTTAAATCCAAGGTGAAAATTAACTGTACAGGATAAAAAATCTCGAATAAACATCTTTACCATCATCCCTCTGGCTTGCTGAACACTTATTGACCTTCAAAACATGACCTTGTAGACATTTTTGACCAAAACCCTAGACCTAGGAGATTGACCTCAAGACAAGACAAGACAAGCTTTGAGAGAGCTTAATGACTGAAATGACCTAAGCCAACAATGCCAAGAGGGGAAAAATATACCAGCTCCTCCATCAGGGTTATGGCATGCCTAATGGGATGCAAAAAATTGAAACTGATGAGACACCTACATATGCAAATGCAAAGAGTTTTGATCGCTGATGGAGGGCTCAAGACCGACTCTAACACAACAGATGATCAAGTTGCAGACATCTTCACAAAGGCTCTCACAGAGGCGAAGTTCACTAAACTTCGATTTATGGTTGGAATTCCGGAAGTTGTCACTAAGGGGGGATAGGCTCTAGTGCCTGCTTCCTTCTCCTATTGTGTCATATTTGTAAATTCTTCAATCCTATCCCAAGTTGTTCTTAAGGGGGGTTGTTAGGATATTCCGACACATAGGAAATAGTTAAGTACAACTTGGTCTAGTATAGAGTTAGGTAAAGTGTGTTTCTTTACCGTTGTACATTTTGTAACTTATAATCCGATGGTCAGGATATGTAGTGATCCGACGGTTCATTCTCTCCTCGGTATTACCGACACTTGATCCGTGGCTTGAACTCGCCGCGTTGGCTTAGGCCGCGGATTGTTTCCCTCTTTGAGGGTTTTAACCACGTCAAAAATACTGGTGTATTGATCTGCGATCTGGTTATGAGCGGTGTCCTTTGGTGTTCTGTCTGAGGAACTTACCCTATAAATTCCTACAACAATAACAAATAGAGAGCAAAAATAGCATCAAAAGGTCGTATCTTTATTACTAGAAAAAAATATCTTGCCTCTTTAAGCGAAAACTTCCAATAGAGCAAATCCCCAACTACAACTAACTTCACATGAAGCCTTATGTGACATTTATTTATCCTAATCTTATAGAAGGAAATTTATAATTTAAATTTGTAAGGGTTTCTATAAATATTAAATTTAAATAGCTTGAAAAACCCATAACTTTAGTAATAAATTAAATTTTATGTAAATTAAACTTTTTAAGTTCTACAAAATCTAAATTAATTGAACCAAGAGGATCTCTACAACTTAGTATGGGAGAGATGTTTTCATGTAACTGAATATTTAAAAATAGTAAAATAATAATTTAAATTTGAAAATTAGAAATAGTAATAACAAAAAAAAATTAATGTCAACCATAATTACAATACCTCCGTTCACACCTTAATCTTATATAAATTTATATACATATATAAAGTAATCGAAAGTAAAGAAATATCATTTACCTTTTATTATGAGGAAGAAATGTTATGAGTAAAAATATATAATTTACTTTTTACAAGGAAGAAATGTAATCTTTTCACATGACAATAAATAGTATTATTAATATTACATTATGTGTACTTCATTTTATGTTCCATTTACATGTGATATTTAAAACAAAAATATAGTTATGACAAAAAAAATTTACTGTTAAGAAAATATTTCAGTGTCCATATTAAATAACATAATTTTATAGCTACTTTATTGAGAGAAAATTAAAGTAATTTAAATTGAAAATTTTCTTATATTTTCACTTTAGTGAGAAAGATTGAGAGAATACTTATTCCATTAATAGTTTGTTTGTAATTCAATGTATGCAGGATATTTGTAAAATTTTAATTGTTTAATATGGATTTGATATGTAATATTTTTGAAATATTAATATTGAAAGTAATTAAATGCATACATATATGAAAATAATTATGAGGGGGCATATATATACATTTTAATGTGGAGAAAATCAATTATAAATCAAATATTTCAATGTCAACTAGATATATATTATACCAACCTACATCCATCTTAACTCTATATTTGCCAAGCACCTAGATGGATGAATTCCCATTTCACTTTAAATATGTTTGCATCTTAAGATGGTTGATCCCTTTGGGTGCTTGGTAGATCCAGAGTTAAGATGGATCTAGGATGCAAGTTATAAAAGATTGTAACCTAGGTTTTTAAATTTAACAATAGATTGGATCTTATAAAGTAATATTGAATTAGTTAAATTGTATTTTTAATAATATTTTATATTAAAATTGGATGAGTTACATATTTTCGTCTTATTAATAACTAACTAAATTATTTCACCTTTAATTATTTTTTCCTTGTCAGTATTGAAATACTTTACTATTTAAGTTATGTTGAATATCAACTAACTAGCTAAGCAATAGAAAAGTATTTATTGTAATTTTACAATCATAGTTTAAACCATATTAAACTTTGTATTTTATAAAAATATCTTTGCATTTTTTTTAAAGTATGTTGTTTTGCATGCAATTTCATCTATAAAATTTTGATATAAGTTCACCAATACATAATCTAAAATAAATATTATTTCATAAAATAAACATCATGATGATAGCCAATTAACAATCATAAACATCATCTAAAATACATATTCGAATTCACTACCATCATCTAATTATATACACCTCTGGCACATATAAACATCATTGGCTAGCACAAAAGTCTAATAATCTAATAGGGAATCAACATCGTGATAAAATCTAACAGAACAAAACATTGTAATCTAACATCATCACCACACACATCCTCAAATTAATATAAATCTCATGTCAAATAATTGTTATCACATACACATTTATCTGCAAGCACATTAAATGAACATATCTAACATGACCTGACAATATACACATCAACACCAACATATAAATTAAGTACATAAACATGAAAAAACATTCACCATATATATGTGTACACGTATATACAAAAAGAAGTCAAATAACTACATCAAGTTGAATAAGCACAATCAAATATCCGATAAAACAGATGTAGTGTTAGGGTATTCTACAGTAGAAGATGACGGGTGGTCAACTACTACATGATCAACCTCTCTCGAACCCAATTGAGTTGGAGGAGGAGGTGGCTGGTCTGCATAAGTAGAAGACGATGGATTTTCAACTACATCTGCACCCTCAATGCGGTCTAGTGAAATCTAAGCTAGACGAGGTGGTAGTTGGTTTGTTTTATCAGGAGAAATATGAGGTATATCCTCTAGCTCTAGCATCTCATCATCACGCACCTAACAAGGCAGGGTACTACTAGAACAATCATGGACACCTTGATGACCATGATATGATGGGGTGGTAGTATGAGAAGCATCATAATAACCAGCCTCATGATCATGATTATGATCATCACGCTGATCATCGTCATCTCCACCCTCATATTGCATCTATCATTGCATGATGTTGGCTTACATCCCCCAACATTTTCAGTAACCTACTAGCTTTAATGATATGCCACATAAGATAAATCATGTTAGGTAGATTGTCCCTATACAAACCCATTAAACTAGAATCGACGTTGATATCTCTAGCCCTCACAAGGTAGACTCCTGCATTAAACAAAACTCTAGCCAACATGTTGTAGTCCACTTGAACTCGATGACCAGCCATACGACCCTAGATGCCCACACCCTCTTGAGGATGTGCCTCACCATCTTGCATTAGAGGTAATTTTAGCCTAAAAGTGGGCTCCTGAGGAAAAATAATAAAATAATAGTTAAAATAATAAAATAAGAGCTATGAGTTTTGGATGGAAAAGAAGAAAAGTACCTTTTTTAATTGTATTTTGTGCTTACCTCCTTATAGGTTCACTAAAATTTCAAGTGTAGACACTAGTTGGATGCTAAATTACATTCTACTTCCAATGAGTTCCTATTATACATACTTTTGAGAAAACCAACATTGATAAAATTGAAGATACATTAAAAAAATCATGTTCAACACGCTTTTTTAATGTATCTTCAATTCTTATCAATGTGGGTCTTCTCAAAAGTATGCATAATGGATACTTGTTGGATGAGAAATTGAATTCCACATCCAACGAGTGTCTACACTTGAAATTTGAGTAAACCTATAAGGTGATAAGCCAAAAATACAATTAAAAAAAGTAGTTTTTTTCCCTCCAAAATATTTTCATGAACCTCTTTTCAAATTTAAAGGATTTTCATTGGTTTACATATTATGACATCGAAATTTTGTGTAAAATTCATTGGAAATTTTACGGTAAAGTTTCCTCTAATGGGCCATACCCATCTTTTTATCCCCTCTAACATATTATGAGGGAGGAGGCATGTCCCCATCAAATGTGCTGATGTCTAAAAGATATATAGTACAAAAAAATAATTTGACAAATTCATCAAACAATTTAATAAAATAAGTTAAAGAATGTGCTAGAATAAATTTTATTCCAATTAATTAAAACAAGTAAATGGAACTAGATTAATTTATAGAAAACACTAATATTACTTCTATCATCTAGATGTTCAACCACTATGAACAAGATGCTGGCACATTGTCTCCAATAAATCCCCCACATATGGAAACAACAATGCAACAAACAAATGGTCATCCTCACTAGCGAGTAGTGCCAGTTCCTCAGGAACAATCCTGGTTAGATACTCTGGCAGGCTCCCCTTCTGCATCATTTTCCCCCACATGCATATCCAGAACTCAGTGATAATCCTTGGAGGGTGATGGTCAAATGTAGGCCTCGTCTCTGGAAACCTCTCAAAAAAAAAAAAACTTGAAAGGGAAAGGGAAGGTCTCCCTCAAATGTCTCAATCTACAACGTCTATCTAAAGCCATGTAAAACTACCTAAAAAAAATGCAAACCATTGATGAAATGCGGAAAATGAATCAAAGAATAAACATAATACAAAAGAGGGTAATTAAATTTCTTCCCATCACCACTAAAGTGTGTAATGGTGGTGACTAATAATGAAAGGAACCTAACCTACTCTCGAGAAAAGGAAGAAATATGTAGTTGTCCACCATGGTCCTGGAAATATGATGGATGGATCGCATGAGGCCCCACATATATCTAAGTGTAGACAAGTTTAATGTCATCTACAATGCCATGGGGGATATCTAGAATTAGGGAAAATCCTCCCCTCTCCTAGAAAGTTCAATGATAAAGTATATGTCCTCCTTAGTGAGCCTATACCACACCCTATGATGAACATGAAATGCCTACTCCTGGGTACTCCATTTGTGCATCAGATGCACTAATAAGATAAATTGTGCCTTCATGGATGTAGCCTCCTAATAGTACTTGAGGAGGCATACATTCCTCAAGAGTGATCGGGTCACTGCAGTAATAGGGCATGGGTATCAATCCCTCTCCATCTATATGGTATGTCATGTTCAAACCATATTGTATGGGTCTGCCTACTTCTCCTGGTCCCGCTATTGATTCCTCTACAGATGTCTCTACTACATGATTCAAATAAAAAATACATTAGCATCATACATATAAATCAATTTTTTTATTAAAGAAACACGTCTTTATAAATATGGAAAAATAAATTTCAATAAAAATCAAAATAAATAAATCATTGGTGTGCTCAAAACACAATCACGCACTGGATTTGGTGCTCTTTCAACTATAACCACACTGATATTGGTGTACACATAAGTATGATGCATCATTGTTCTTTCACAGATTTAAATTTTGATAGCGGTGTGGCACACTTGTGAACCGGTGTGCATGTATGACCTTTTGCATTGGTACATAATGTTCAGGTTATTGAACAAACTAAGCTATATGAATATTTTTAAATATTATTTTTGCAGTGTGTTGGATAAATATAAATGCACCGGGAGTGATGCAATGACATACAATCTATCATATTTTTATTTACAAAACACACCACATTATTGGTGGTCCATTATGTTCACACACAAAAACACGATACACCCTATAAATTTAAATGGTTCATCTCACCTAGTTTTAGCCGAATGACTCGAATGCATCACAGAGTGATTATTTTTATTATTTTAAAAACAATGGAAAATTTAGCCTAATATAAAATTCTAATTTTCTAAAAGATTAAATTACAATGAAGTATAGACATTACTTGGACAATTGGTCAGTGATAATTTTTCGACAGATAATAGAGAAAAACAATTTTTAGGATTGTTTGAAAAAATTGAAAACTCAAACATTGAGCATAGTACAGAAGGATGGTGAGAAAAAGATTGACCAACGTCAAGGCACTTACATGTGACAAGAGTGGCATTGATGATTCAAATATCTCCCGCACTGTATATTGTAAAAATGAAAATTACGGCTAGGAGGATTTCTTTTTTAACCCTCTAGTTTGTTTCTCCAAATGCACTAGTGCGTGATATATTCAAAAAAACTGCATTTTTTTGATTAAAAAATATGGCATTTTTTTTCTCGAGATATGCCCCAATGAAATTCTCTACAGGTACTCTTCCGATACTTTGATTTTACTATAGCACAACTATTTTCTTTTAGAAATTAAAAACTACATAGCGATGCTCATGAGACGATTCCCCATTGCATTTTGTTAAGCTTACCGCATTAGGGCTTCATTGGAAAATAGCACCACATTTCTCTTAAATTTAAAACTACAGTGGCTCTCCTTACTGGTATGCATTGAGATGTTTTACAATGTGAAGGGCACCAATGTTATCGACTATTCAAGTGCCAGTGTGTTGTGTTATTTAATACACCATGTTTTTGAATTTTATAAAAAAAAAATTGACAATACACCGTGCTATATGAAATATCAGTTCTTGTATTTATATTAAAGAAATGGAACATTATTATATTTTAGACACATTGTTAACAAAATATAGTAAAAAATTTGCGGCCCCCACTTCGGCTGCTGCCCTCCGCTACAAACTCATTTTCGCACTATTTTTATAGGGAATTTTACAAAAAGTTGTTCTATAAGAAATTTCCGTTATAGTGGTAGGATACAAAACATGGAAATTATCTATAGGATCTGAGAAGTGAAACATAGGCTGGATTAATGTGCTTCATTACAAAGAGCACTAGCCATCCACAAAAATTAACACCGACAAACTATACTCCTCAAACTGAGATAAAATCACTATGGAAAGGGGATAGATTAGCATAATAACCACCCATCGGTCACTTTTCACACTCTCATACTCCTTCCATCCATCAACAAATACCATATTTATAAAAAACTTACTAATAGGAGTGATGTAAAAATGAAAATCCATTGCACGTACACTGCAGTCTCATGGAATGCCAAGTGGTAGACGTGACATGCAACTTAACAAAAATATTCCTCTCGAACTCTTTCCCATCATTAATTGTTTCCTCTGAAAATCCACAATCCATAACTTGGTAATTTCACACACCATTAACCTCATCCAGTGTCTCTATGAAACTAAATACCTTTGTCATATTACATGACTCCTGAATCGCAGTTTTCTCACCAACCTCCTCTCATTTAAGGTGATTAGGAAATTATTCGTTTGAACTGCTAATAACTTATCCTGAAGAGAGTGACAATATCCATAGTTGGAAAACACTTCCAATATATAAAATTTAATGCAATGTACACACCCTCATCAGGGAGCCCCAAATTTGTGTTCATTGACTTACATTTCCAATCATGCTCAAAAATAGTGGTATTTGGTCCCCATTCCATCCTTTGATAAGATAAACTAATAAATTTAGTTAGTACTCTCCAAATATATCCCCACAAAACTTGCTTTTCCTTTGACTTAGATCCATAATGCATCTATTATGTGAGAAATTCCCTTATCTACAAGGAAATAATCAAAACTATCTTTAGCCATATTTAGACTTCCTTTGTTAGAGTAACTCACTTTGTTTATTCTCTCATGTAAATAAAGGACTTAAGTTTTGAGCCACGTCTAGCCTTTCTTGCATAGTCCAAGGAAAATAAATATTACTATATGGGGATGTACAACCCACATTTTCCGAAGAGTGTGCAATTCCATTGAAATCACATTTAGTTTGTAAAACAATAATATACTCAAAAGCTATCAACATAGAAGGAATATTAGACACCTATCCTTGTAGGCTACAATTATGCATAGTTCTAGAAATTTCTTGTCCATTTATAAGCTTTTGAATGTAATTAACTGTCATTATAGAGTCACCAACAATATATAAAAGTTTATATCCATCTTTAAGAGATATCTGAAGTCTTGTTTCTAGTGCCATGAATTTTGCATAATTATTAATCGTCACTCCACAATTCATAGAATATATTCTAAAAGGATTAAGTTTTTCCTCCCTAAAAAGACCACAATATCCAACATTAACCATATTACCTTTCGAAGTCCCATCGAAGTTTAGTTGAAAAAAATGCATGGGCATATTGTTATGACATGAGTTGGCCATCGTTGGTGTTAGCAAAGAGATTGTGGGTGTTATAGATATTACTACCTTATCTAGATTGAGATTATGAATAACAAGAGAGTTTTTTCATTACCCTCCCAATAATGTGATCTCGTGGGAAAAATAAAAATAATTTCTCTAATATTTCTAAAAAATTGATCCCAAATAAAAACTGGATTTCTCTCCTTCTCCCTAAATATTCTATTATTTTGTTCCTTTGTTATGAAACTCGCTCACAAAGAGATAGAAAAGATAGATCAATGACTTAGAAATAAGCCTCTTCGAGGGGACAAACTCCTTTACATGACACAAAGAAATAATTCTTGGATGATAAAAATCACAAGACGTCCTTTCTATATATAGGAGTCTATCGGGTGATAATATAATTAGAGCTGACATAACAATAATAATGTAAGGACACAAAAATAACAATAGTAAGTTTCTATGGGGCATAATAATAAAAATATGGGGACTACATCGGCACGAAAATATAATAAGGGGGTTGCAATAATAAAAATAAGTGGTTGGACTAGTGTTATCGGGGCCTAACATGACCCTCGCCTTCAAAAAGTGTTGTCCTCAATGCTTGAGTAGTTTTGGATGTTTCTGTATAAAATTATCATCCTCCCATGTGGAATTTTTAGTGGGTAAGTTCTTCCACTTGATGAGATACTCTGAAATTGATCGATTGCATAACCTTCAAGTTCTTGTTTCCATGACTGATTCAAGTTCCAAAATGATTTTATTTCCTCATCAAGTTCTGACAATATTGCTTGAACTCGGATCTTATCACCTATAACCTTCTTTAAGCATGAAACATGGAAAGTTGGGGGCACTCAGGAAGATGCAGGAAGATCCAATTAGTATGCCATTGTACCAATACTTTGCAGAACACTGTAAGGAACATAGTACTTTGATGATACTTTGTTCTTGTTCTTAGCTTTCTTGAGGGACATTTGTTTGTATGCTTGTATTTGTAAAAATACCTGATTGCCTATATCAAAACTTCCTTCACTGTGACATTGATCTACCTTTTATTTAACTAGATTCTGAACGAAAGTGAGGTTATCCTTTTTCTTCTTGATATATCCTTCTACCTTGAGAGTTTGAGGAGTGGTAATTCTTGCCAATACATTACAAGATATGGTCGGATTCATTTCTTCTTTCTCTCGGTTAGGTCGCTGGTGTATATCCTCTTCTTTTGATGTTTATCGATCCTTTTATTCCTCGTCTTTACAATCAATGTAAAATCATTTCTTCTCAACACACTTATGACCTTTAGTGTATTTTCTATCACAACTATAACAAAGGTCATTTTCTCCTTTTTCTTCCAATTGTTGTGGTGCAATGTTGTAGGTTGTGGAAGGCTAGGAGAAAAATCACCTCCATCTTTATAATTGTGAGTGGTAGGATTTGTTGTTGCCATAATTTTGCTTTCAATTTTGCTTTCCACCCTAAATGCCTTCTCCAATGAATCAAGTTCCCAAATAAGAACCTCATTTTCAATGTCATCCTTTAAAGTACCTATGAATACATCAATCCTCTACTTTTCTGGAATATCATTTACCCTTATATTGAATCTTTGGAAGTCCTAAATGTGGTCTACCATTGCACCCTTTTGTTTGAGATTTTTAAATTTGCTAAAGAAGGTGTTACTCTTTGTATCTTCATAACGTGCTATCATTTCTTTCGTATAAATTGACCAGGTGACAAGTGGTTTATGAGAACAAAACCATATATACCAAAGAAACATATTGGGCTCTAAATATAACTATGAAATATGTAGCTTTTATGAGGGTTACACACCCTGTAGATCAAAATATTACTCCATCTGTATTATCCAAGTTAACGGATCCTTGCCATCAAAATTTGTCATCTCTATATTTGGAATGTGGTGGTTCTTAAACCCCACATGAGAGTCTCTAAAATCATGATTGATATTTCTTTTGTCTTGATCATGATTTTCATGGATTTCCTTGTCACCAATTTGACGCCTTTCTTCTAGCAACTTTTCCAAATATTCTTTCAATCCTTCTATCTTGACATTCATCATTGCTTCAATGTGTTATTTTAAAACATGTTTCAAAATTACCATGTCCCTTTTTATTACATATATCTTAACATTCGTCATGGAATCCAATTCATTTTTTGTTACTTTTTGCAAGAGTGAAATTTCTTGTATTTGGTCTTGCTATTTTGATATATCATGTTGCATTTCTTCATCTTCTTCATGTTTCATAGTGAATATTGTGGGTTTCTTACTATGTGTTTCCATTTTGTTTCTTTAGGGCATCAATTAATGATAATTATGCTTCACTATGCCCTTTTGAATCACTTCAAACTATTTTTTCAAGCCAAACTTATGAATTCTTTTTTAAAAGACTACACACATTCTTCTTTTTTTTCTTCGTAAGAGCCTGATATTGAATCTGCTATATCTCTGCAATTTAGGATCTCAAAAGTCTACAATTTAGTTCTAAGGTATCACTATGAAACCTATTTCCAGCCCCATAGGTATGATTAGGATTGGAGTCTTCAAGAAAGAGTTAGGCCAAATCTCCCACACTGACCCGAATATAGACTTCTTCAGACGATCTCACTTATACGAAGTGCCATGTATCACTGTTTCCACCTTTGTACTTAAAAATGCTACACCGAAAACTAAAGTCCATCCTCTCTCTATAACATCTTATGAAATTTCAATCTGATACTCAGAGAGAAAATTATGATGATTTTCTCAAGGTCACATGTTTGGGCTATAATTCGGGATCTTGCAAAAAACCTAAATTCCTTGGATCATAGCTCCAAAAATATAGCGAGACAAGGTCTAAAATTCAGAGCTAAGCTCATCAATATTTCAACTCAAATGGGTTTTAATTTCAGAGTATGAACCTTGAACTTAGAAAAAATTATAACGCACATTCCATTATGATCGGTTTGAGATACAATTTTGGAGTTTGTAAAAACCCTAACTTCCTCAAATCATATCTACAAAAATATAGTGACAGAGGATCTGAAATTTGGACCCGACGTTTAGAGCGATTTCATCTCAAATGGGTTTTTTTTTATCTTCTGCAATTGCATAGATAAAATATTATAGCAAAAATTCCATGATGACTTGTTTGTAGCAGTGAAACCATAAAATAAGCTCTCATACCAAACGTTATAAAACCAGCTCACAAAAAGATAGAAAAGATAGATCAATGATTTATAAATAAGCCTCTTTGAGGGGGAAACCTCATTTACATTACACAAATTAACAATTCTTGGATGATACAAATGGAAATACCTTCTTTCTATATATATGAGTCTAAGGGGTCACAATATAATTAGAGCCGACATAACAATAATAATGTAAGGGCACAAAAATGTAATAAGTGGGTTGCGCTAATAAAAATAAGGGGTTACACTAGTAGTATCAAGACCTAACATCCCTCCACAAATACCACAAAATAAATCAAAATGTATGCTTCCAATCTTGATTAATGATTGCATTCTTGAACTTGTTTGTAAATCATTGACTCATATATAGATGAGAAATCTAGGAAGGAGGCTGGAATTTTATAAAAAAAATGGAAAAGAGTCACGAGACTTCTATTGTGAAAAGGCATGATATAAATAAATGATTGATTGATTCCTCCTCTTTACCACAAATAAAGTAGATAGATGGTCCTTCCACCCCATGCTTTTGAATTCCTTCCCAAGCCAAGAGTATATTCCATGCAATCATCCATAAGAACATAGATATTTTGGGCCATCCAACTTCTATCCAGATATAGTTCCACAAATTTGTCTCTTCCAACCTCATATGCTCTACAACAATTGCATAGGCTTCTTTAAATATAAAAGAGTCAGAATAATGAGATCCCCATCTTAATACATTAGTTTCTTTTGAGAGTTGTATTATCCTTTGTGAAAGAACCTTTTGTAAAATATTCCAAGGTATATTTTGTACAAATTTAGTCCAATCTTGCTTCTGTTTCCATACGTGTTGAGGGTTTTCATTAATTTTTTCTTGCCAATAGTAAACAACCTTAATAAGCCTCATATTTTCCAAAATAAATTACATGTCCTTAATATTAATGTGATATTTCTACCTTGGGATCTATTGCCAGACTTCATTGCTGAAAAATAATGTCTTCGCTAATTTGACATCCCAAAACACTACATTTCACGCTAAGTATCTTTTGTTGATTTCCCAACTCCATAAACTAGATCTTGTGTTATTACTATCATATGAAATCTTTTCTTCCTGTTCATGTACATCTACATATTCCTTAACCAAATTCGGATCCAAGGTTACTTGCCCCTTGTTATCCATTGGCACCAAACTTTAGCTCCAAAACAATTATTCATCATTTATGGATCTTTTAATCCTAAGATTCCAACAAGTTTACATAAAATTAGCTTTTACCAACTTAGTGATGAATATTGCTTAGCTTTCTTGGATCCTCTCCACAAAAATATTTTCATAGGGATCTAAGACTAGCTATAATGGTCTTTGGAAGATGCATATCCACTACCTAATATATTGAAATAGCTTGCCAAATGAACTTAGTTAGAACTAATTGGCCTGCCAAACTAAGGGTTTTGAATGTCCAGTTTTGAATGTTGTTTGACATATTTAATAATAAATCTTTCCACTAGGTTCTTATTTTTTAAAATAAGACCAATGGAATCACAAAGTATTTAACTAGGAATTGATGTCATTGGATTGAAATAAAATTTGTAAGGTTTATTTTAAAGGTGTCCTTGTAGTTAAGGAAACATATGTGAGTCTTCTTCCAATTTATTATATTATTAGAAACCTCAGAAAAAGGTTCAAAATCTATTCAGTTCATCTAGCTTCTCGAAGAGTGGATGGAAATAACGTATAATTCTCATCTACAAATTGTCAGTAAATTACTGGAAAGTATTTCCAAAATAAAGGAAGAACTTTAATATATCATTGAGTTTGGATTCCTTTTTAACAATTTTCTGAAGCCTTCCATAACTAATATAAAAAGAAAGGGAGATAAAGGATCACCCTGTCACAAGAATTGAGAGGATTGAGAGGTAGAATATGGTGACCCATCGATTAAAATTGAAAATAATGAAGAGGAAATGAGAGAATAAACCCATGAAATCCATTTCAAACAGAATCCAAAGAACTATCAAATTTCGAGCAAGTAAATCTGAATTAAAGCATCGTACACTCTAGATAAGTCTATTTTGATTAACATACCTAGACATTTTATGGTCCTAAGGGAGTGGATAATCTCCTGGGATATATAAATACCATCCATAATTTTCTTCCCCTCTACAAATATCATTTGTTCTTATGCTATGAGAGAGGAGAGTAGTGATTTCAGGTGCTTTATCAGAATCATAGAGATAAATTTGTATATAACATTGCATACAACTATGGCATGAAAACTTTTTGGATCTTGCAAATAACCTTATTTAGGAATGAGGGTAATAAAAGTGGCATTCATCCCTCACCATAGTGACTGTCACTATCTAGATTCTTCCACCAATTCAGATATCTCTTGTTCTATGAATGGTGAACACGCATGATAATATTCTACCATGAATCCATCTAGACTAGGTGAATTGTTTTTAGGCATACCCAACACCACCAGTTCCACTTCTTTTAATGTAATAGGCCTCATCAATGCTAATATTTTCTCCTTTATAATAAGATGAGATGTTATGCAAATTGTGATTGATATATTCATCATGATGAGATGATGTTTCAAACAAAATCTCTTGGTTATAAGTGATCAAATCTTCCTCTATGTCCTTATGGATAATTTTTTGGGTACTGTTAGCTCCCAAAATAGATAAATTGTTATTATTACAATGAATTTGAATCATTGAATTATGGAAAAAAAATTAATTCATTTTCCTTGTTTAAGCCATTATACTCTATAATTTTTCCTCCATAGGATCTCCTCCTATTATCTCCTTTATTCTAATTGAGGTAGTTTTAAACCTTCCTATACTATTATATTTGGCATTCTCCCATGCAATATCATTCTTTGTTGTAAATCTTGCATTTTTATTCTAATATAACTTTTTCTTCAAAAAAAATTATGAAATCCTTTCTATTCCAGACCTTGATATGTTGTTTGAGTATATGTAATTTTAGTTGGAACTAATGCATCCTATTTGACCATTTTACCTTGATATCCTTCCACCAACCTCTTACATTTTCAATGAAGTTTGGATCCTATAACTAGAAAGATTCAAAATGAAAATGATGGTTCTTTGGGCTTTCCTTGATATCCAATTCCAAGTGAAGTGGCCAATGGTATTATCCTAGGCAAGGAAAAATAACATCTTCCATAAATATTCCTTTATGTAGTACTTTCTATAATACCAAGAATCGATCCAAGTGACTAGAAATCTAATACTTTCCTTGTTTACTATTCTGAGTAAATATGTCATTGATAGTAGGAAGATATGATAGCTTGGGACTCTGAATAATTTCATCAAACATCCCTTAAATATGTTCAAATTCCTCTATACCTCCTTTTTGATCCTTAGATGAATGTATTATATTTTTTTTTCTAATTAAGATTTCTCTATTAACATAAAAGGGGGGTAAAATTACAACTTGACCGAAGTCAAAAACAATGCCCTGAAGGAGAGGCAGAGAATATCAAAAACACAACCCATAATAGGAAACTTAGTCTAGAACTAGATATCAGATCCCACGTAGGGGAACAAGTGATGACCTTCTTGATATTACAGAGTTTACAGAAATTCACAAAAACTTGCAATTTGAACCAAGACTTGTAGAAATGAACCCACATATCAGTTTGAACAAAAACTTGCCCGCTATTATGGACCTCAGGACAAGATAACAAGGCAGCACTGTGCGAACTAATCATCTGGAGGCTCTTCCACAATTCTGCACCAACCAGAATCAGGCAGATCCCTTGCAAGAGCAGCCTCAGAGTTAGAAGGGCCAGGGTCCGCTGGAGCCATTACAACATCAAGAGCATTGCGAGCTTGAGCCTCCGTGGCCTGAAAAGAAAACAAATTCGAAGTAGAGATAGAGCCAGGTCCCTTTTGATGTGAGCTGGACTCTCCCACCTGGGATTCCTCGTGAAATACCATAGAAATGTGAGCTATAATCCTTGGGGAGTTCAGAGAGAAATTGAAGGTGAAAATCACAGAGCCAAACGAGGGAGAAGACGTGGAGTCTGGAGGACGGAACTCAGGGTAATGGCTGGGTAAATGAAGACGCCCTCTTCCACTACGAGTACGAGGGTAATGGCCGCTATGAATTCACTGGAGAGGGAGGGAGAATCGGAGGATGGGCTGGAGGGCGCACGCCGAGGAGTGCCCCTGCAGCTCCTCATTCTATGGCGTAGACGGGGCATAGGGGAAACAGCAGCAGCGAGATGAAAACAAGGCTGAGCAACAACGATGGCTGAGCACGGGCGAATCAAATAGACATCAAAACGAAGGCCAGAGGCCCAAGAGAGAGACCAGAGAAATGGCGGAGTCTGCTCCTTAGGAGGACTAGAACATAGCTCCAGCTTATTCGCCCCTTTCAAGCCATGAGAGCCAACACCATACAGACCATGACCAGAACAGAGATCAGAGGCAGGGTAGGAGTGCACGTGAATCAACAAAGGCGCCACAACAGTCTCATGACTAAGCCTTAATTTATCATCCTCAGTCATGCCTCGAGAAGCACCCGCCATAACTATGGCATTGAAGAGAGCCGAGGTATCGTGTAGTTCAGAGCGTGCGTAGGCGATAAACATAACGGATGACAGGCTGGGAGGATCAGAGCTGCTTGAGGCGAAGCATATGAACTCTGCGTACCTCAAATGCCGAGGTTCTTCATTCAGCAGGCATTTATCTATGCGATACTAGGTAGGCAGGTGTCGATCCACCTCACCGCACCCCTGTCCCATCGCATTTACATCCTGGATATACACCCGCATCCGGGGATGAATCTATTATATTAAAATAAATTCTAACTATCCATACAAATCATATACACTACTACCATGGGGCACAACTTGTTGTAAAAAAGTTGGTTTCTCTATTATGACCAAATGTGCACAGACTCCTATTAAATAAATTAGGTCTTAGGTACCAATGTACAAAAAAAAAAATTAAAATTCTTGAAATTTCCTTACAATCCTAAAACAAAAATTTAAGGGATTCCACAAAATAGTTAGACCCCTTGATCTTCCTAGGGCGTTAATAGCATGAATTGGTTGTGTTTCCAACAAATTTCTACAATATTTGTTAGTTTATCCCAAGTAAGTTTAACTTCCTGCATCTTGGTTTCCCCTTTTAAATCTAGTCCTATAAATACCTTTGTTTTCAGTTACGATTCAGACCTTTAATGTTTAAAGATAGAATATTCATTGTTGGTTTTTATTTTTAATGGGAAAATAATCAGAGGTTGTTGTGGCTTGTCCAAAGTTCACCAAATCCCTCGCTATTTATTGCAAACACTTTCATTTTGCTTTACGTCCTTTCCATTTTACATCTTTAACCAAACATTTAACTATAATATCCCTACTTTTTCATGAAATTCTTGTAAGGAATGGATCCCGGTTACCCCACTTGACATTTACGTTGTAGGGTTTTTCATTCAATGAGGGCCTTCACATATTTTTCTCTTTATTCTTTCGATATCTCTTATAAATCATTTTCATCCCAGTCATTTAGGAGATCCACTAGTGTTCCTCCCTCTTTTGACAAATGAGTCATAATTTTGTTTAGCAATAGGAACCATTTATGCAATGGCTAGTAAGTCAAAGACTATGATTCTATGGTCTTCATTTTCATGAGCCTCTGAGGTCTTCCTGTTAGCTTATCATTTACCTGCATGTGATTGCATCATACCATGACTTGATTATCGCATGGGAACATGGGTTCGAACCTCTTCCTTCGTGTCTTCCTAACTATATGTCATGAAATCAAACAAATTGGATTCTTGTGCCCCTAGTGGATTTTTAGGATTCCCCATTTTAATGTTTCTTCTATAGGATGAAACTTTTTGAAACCCATCATTATCTACGAAACCTAAACTTTCTTGTTCCTTCTTCATAGTTGTAAACTCTCTAAGAAAATGTGCATGTTCATGACAAAGGCGATAATGAAAAGGAATATGCTCATAATCCATCGATTGAGACTATATTTCTACTTGATAATTTAGTTTATTTAGTTCTAGTAGGCAATGTGAAATATTCATGTAGATACAAAGTATAGCATATAACATACTTTTCAAACATCTTGCCACCTCCAATAGTTTAACAAATCGGCTGAAAACATTACCAATTCCCTATAGAATTTCTAAAATCCAAAAGTCGTCAGGAAAGGAATATAACCTTACTCAGATAGGAGAAAATTGAAACTCTTATTTATCATCATTAAAAAATTCCTCCCAGTGATAAACATATAAAATCATGTTTTTGTAAACATATCTTCCATAAAAAAACATTTCCTTATCTTCCATACTAGATAATATGATTGCATAAAAATTTTTGGGCCCTAACCTTAAATTGATTTCTCCCTTCGGTTTCCATTTTTCTGAAATCCATCTCTCTAATTCCTTCTTTTTATGAAATGTTCCTATAAACTTGCAAATTAATGCATGGTATTTCATTTTCTTTGGATGGTCTTCCAAATACTTGGGCGGAATTATGAAAGAAGGATTGTAGGGATATTTTAGGATACATTTCCACTGCAAACTAGTCTTCCATTATGCCACAAGGAGAGGGGAAGCTAAAAGTGAAGCTCCAATATTATTAGTGTTAATTGAACTTTGAATGGAACGTGCCACAATGTTTTTAAAGGAGTGAACACTATTCCCCTATGTAAAAGCTATCATAGTTACTAGAAATATGAGTAAACCAGTCTCAGATAAGCCATGCTATGTACAAAAAAAAAACTAATATCTCGAAAGCCATATCAAGAATTGAATCTCGTGCCTAACAAATATAGATATATTAGGGAATGCCTTTCTCCATTTTATGTTAACACTCCACATTCCGTATGAGTGCCTAACTGGTTGAGTGATGGCATCAAGGTTGAAACGCTTAAATTATTTTATATACACACATTAACCAAACATGATTTCAATCTTGAGTTACTCATTATATCTATGTTATTAATGTTAACGAGCACCTCCATTTCCTAGAATCTATTTTTTTTAGGTTAATATATTGGTATTTATTTTTATGGCAGAACATTCTTGATAGGAAATTCTAATGCATAGATTGAATCCAACACTATGGACTAGTTTTCACAAGATCAATGATTGTCATCATTTAGGGTTTGATCAAATGGTGGGAAGACATGGGTTTTAGTTATATGTAACATCTTCCCTCCTACCTTGCCTCCAACTCCTAGTTGCACACTCTCGCCTTCCAGTTAGCTCTAAAACGGTTTTCCATGTTGTTTCTCAAGATTACTCACTATACCTTTACATTAAAACTCCAATAATATCATGAAGACACGTAAGGCTACTCTAGTGGTAATGATTTCCTGCATCTTCAATTGAATACCCTAAAATTTGTGCAAGTGATTATACATTCTTCCTCCGACATTTTTTTTCTTTCCTTCGAGTCCCATATTCTGTGATAATTTAGGGTTTACAAGCTACTGATTTGGGTTTATAATTATACTTACTTGTAAGCGAGACCTTAGGGCTTCAGTAGGAAAAATGTTGCTTTGAATGGGTGCTTTAGTGTCGATAAAGAAATGATGGAAAAAATTAAATTATTTTTCATTGATATACCTTGAGAAGTTTTTTTCTTGGTATTTTCTAAATTCATTCTTTGACTAAGATGGTCCTCATGTAGAGGAATTCTAGAGCTTTTCCAGATTTTGAATTAATTTTCCTTAAATAAACGCTCTTACAAATAGGGATAACATTCTCTATTTTCTTCTTGTTATGAGTTTACACTAATAACTCATCTTTTTTTGTTTATCTATTGTGACAATAGTAACAATTAGTGTCTTTAGGGCGATATGGTATGGTACCCCGACATTGTTCTCACATAGATTTTATTTATATATATTTTCAGTTCTTTATAGCCAAAGGACTTGTCTAACATGGAAAGCATTTATCCTTGGTTTTAATACTATTGTCAAATATTTTTTATTTTAAAAATGTTTGGTTTCTTCATAATGTGTCTAGACCCGCTCATAGCCTTGGCCTTACTTTACTTAATTATGACCTTCCAGTCAATATGTGATGATTTTGTTGTGTAAGTATAGTTACTAAGGTTTCCTATTCAAAGAATGTTTATTGTACAATGGTTTAATAATATCTCCTTGATACAATGTATGAAGAACTATAGTCTCCTTGGCCAAATGCATGCACTAATTATAATCACGTTTTTATTCTTCTTAGTCCCATGTATTATGTTATTGGGTTGTGATAGTTTACTTATTATCTATTGTTTCATACAGTTGGCATTTCTAAAACATCGCCTGAAACCCTTCTTTTCACTATCCTTCATTTACGTATATAGTACAAAATTCTAAAGTAAAAAGAACCACTAAATATTACAATGAAGTTGCACATTAATTTACTCATTCATTTATTTTTTCTCATAAGTGCTTATATATTTATTTATGTTTTTAGTTTGTAGATAACACAAGCCTATCCCAAGACCTGCTTGTTGAAACCTAGTATTTAGGGTTCATAATTATTTCCTTTCTCACTGATGGATTTAATTTGGTCCATTAGCCTAAATGACTGACCTAACCTAAAAGAAATAGCTACAATCTAAATTGTTGATTTCATATCATGTGAGTTTTCTATAATAGTGAAATGTACATAAAAACAAAATTCAGATGCACAAATAGTATGTACATTGGATTTATTTATTATCTAATTCTCTCAATAAATCACTTAGCCTACCATAAACCATAATGAGAAAACAAATTCTCCACCTGACCAATGGGAATTAATAACTATATCAGAACTGCCCCTCCCCCAAGTGAAATTCACACCTAGAAGAATCATTTACCAACAAAGACCCTTCCAGGTCGACATATGATTCCTCTTGGAATATTCCTTCCCTCCTCAACATAATGTACTCTCCTTAAAGGGTGTACCTCAACAAAAACTTATCTTTATTGGGACACCTCTTACCCTTCTCCATTTTTACCAATTTTCCTTAGGCTTTTCCCCTCAAACCATCTTTGCCAATATTTTCCAAAAAATTGGAAAAATTATCTGGGATAGAGGAATCTAGGTAGAAAACTACCTTTACCCTTTTCCCTTCTTGGGATTTCCCTAAATTTCTTCTTAATTGTCTAGGTGTGATTTTTTCTCTCGAATATTTCCCCCACCATGATTTACATAGCTAGCCAAATGCAATATTTTATTAATATGAAATTAGAAAAACATTTATTTACGTTTCACATTCATACCTCCCCCTTGGCATGGCGCCGTAGTCTGTAAAAGTAAATTCACAAGAATGTAAGTGAAATATTAATGTCATTGGGGGATATTACATGTCCTCCCCTCAAACAAAGCATCTTCCTTGTTGTTTTCCTAGCCCTTGAAAAGAGTATGGTATTCCTCACGCATGAAAATTTCATCTTCCCAGGTAGCCTCTTCTAGGCTAAACTGCTTCCATTTTACTTTTAACCAGGGCAATTACTCTCTTCCATAGCAAAGTTCCTCTTTAGTCTAGTATGCACAAATGCTTGACAGAGAATTCTCCATTTGGCTCTACCTACATCCATACCATTAAGTGAACCATTAGTTTCTAATGTTTATAACAGAAAAACATACATAATCATTGCAACTTTATCGTTTACCTCAACATCCCACCAATTAATAATATGTTTGGGATCATGCACATATATTTTTAGCAATGAAAAATGAAACACACTATGCACATGTATATTACTATGTAAATCTAGTTGATAAGTTATAGGTCCAACCTTGGCAAGTACTTCAAAAGGGCCACAAAATTTGGTAGCTAGCTTTGCACAAATTTCCCATATTAAGGCAATTATTTTTGGATTTACCTTAACATATACTTTTCCTCCCACTTAAAATTCTTTGTAAGTTTTCCTTTTGTTTGCATACTTTTTCTACCAATCCTAGGGAGCTTTCAAGCCCCCCCCACACATTTTTCATAACTTATTCCATTTCCTTCAGCATATCGGGTCCCAATATTAGTCTATCCTTGGGATGAATTCAGTTAAGAGGTGTTATGCACCTTTTTCCATAAAAAAATTGAATAGGATCATTCACAAGGAAGCATGATAAGTATTATTATAATAAAATTCTACTAGGTGGAGATATTCTTCCCACTTGGTATGTTGTTGAATGATGTACATCCTTAACATGTCCCCTAATAATTGATTTATGCATTATTTTTTCCCATGTCTCTACATATGGTAGGAGATACTAAAATACAATTAGGGGTGTAATCCTATTAATTTCTATAAAGTAGAAATACATTTTACATCTTGATTATAACCTAATGTTTTAGGCATACCATGCATGTGAAAAAAATTATTTCATATATATATCAACAATTTTAAATTTCTTTATAATTTGATTGGACATGAGTAAAATGTGAATATTTACTTAACATATCCACCAAAACCATTATAGAATCATTCTGCCTCTTTGACTTCGGTGGACCTGTGATAAAATCTATGGTGATGGTTTCCCATTTCGACTTGTGAATGAGTAATGTGTGAAACAAATCGACTGAGGGTTGATGCTCTGCTTTCACCTGATGGCGCTCTAGACATTTCACCAAGTATTTTTTTACTTCCCTCATTTCTGGCCCAATGTAATCCTTTCTTAAGGTTGTAATAAATTTATGGTATCCAGGGTGAGAAGCATATGGACTCCTATGATATTAATCTAAAATTAGTTGTTTAATAGACTGCTAGTTAGGAACATAAATTCGATTTTTATAGATCCACAAATCATCATTGTTATTATCATATCCTTTTTTAATTTAATTTTTATTTTATTCTTTAATTTTTTGTCATAAAAAATAATATTTAGGGCCTTTTAAGGGTACACTATTAATATGATCTAAAAAAATCAGATTTCACTTTACTAAATGAAATTTTGTAATGAAAATTTAGCCCTCTTCTTAAGCCAACTACCACCAGTTTTCCTTACCCATTAAGTGTTTTATATCAAAGTTGAACTCACTCAAGAAAGCGTTTCATTGTGCTTGTGAGATACCAAGTGTGTGATGTTTGAAGAAACTAGTCAAGCTATTATTATAAATTATTAGGATAAATTTCTCTCCTAATAGGTAGTGTTGCCATACTTTTAAAGCATGAACAATTATTGTTAATTATAAATCATAGTTGAATACCTTTTCTCATGCTCATTCATTTTTTAATACTCATAGGCTTCCAATAAGCCTTCTTGCATTAATATGCCTCCTACTCCTTCTTAGCATGCATCTGTATACACAACAAATTCTTTCTCAGAGTATACAATTCCCAGGACAAGGGTTGTAGTTGATAGATTCTTTAGCTAGGTGAAGCTATTTTGACATGCTAGTGTCCATTTAAAACTTCTCATCTTCTTCTGGAATGAGACCATGTGGTAGCCTACCTTGGAAAACCTAGCTATAAAGTGATGGTAGTAGTATTCTACGCCCATAAAGAACATAATATCCGCAACATTCTTACTAATGGCCCACCCATAATTTTTTTTATTTTTTCTAGATATATTGCTATCCCTTCTTTGGTAATTACATGCCCCAGATATTGGATTTGATATTGAAAGAACTTACATTTGAAATACTTAGGATATAACTGATGTTCTCACAATGTTTGCAGGACAATTTGCAAACGACTTTTATTCTCTTCTAGATTTTTGGAAAAATTCAAGATGTCATCAATAAAAGTTAACATAAACTTGTCTAGATAGGAGTGAAATATACTATTCATCAGGCTCATAAATGTATTCGGGGCATTAGTAACCCAAAAGATAATACCACAAACTCATAACATTGATCACAAGTCATAAATGTAGTTTTATAGATGTCCTCCTCTCTAATTTGAATATGATGGTATCCAAGTAATGTAAATCAATTCTAGAGAATAAAGTAACACCCTTAACTTGGTCAAATAAATCATCAATTCAGGGTCATGGGTAATTATTTTTAACGGTTTATTTCTTTACCTTTATATAGTCAATGCATAACCTTAAGGTAGCTTATTTATTTTTAACAAAAAAGCATAGGAGCCCCCACGTGACACACTAGTATGAATGTACTTCTTGTCTAATAACTACTTTAATTGCATTTTCAACTCTATTAATTTTGGTATACTCATACGAAAGAGTGACTTAGATACTAGAGCCAATCCTAAGATTAGTTCATTTTTAAAATCAATATCTTGTTTAGGGGGAAGCCCAAAGATCTCTTCAGGAAATAAATCTACAAAACCTTGAACAACAGGTATATTCGAGAGTTACTATCTTCACTTTCGAGTTAGAGTATCCCTCTTGAATTGCATAAATTTGGTAGCCCTTCCTAATACCTTTCTTTAATTGCAAGGTGGTAATATGTCTTAACCTTAATGGTATACCTATTCCTTGAATCTCTTTCCTAAAACTTTCCTCATTAATATAGATAATGGTTTTGTCTTTACATCTTACAATAAACAATTTTTTTAGCCAATCCATCCCAATCAAAATTTCATAATAACCCAAGGGTACAATATTTAGGTTTATCTCTATTGGTTATCCTACTAATTCTTCTAGAAAGTTTTCAACCATTTTTGTTACTCTCCTTTTGGCTTCAATGGCCAACTAGACTAACAATGCATGTTTAAATTTATTAACTTCTAATTGAGACAACTCCACTATATTCGGGCTAATATAGCTCAAAATTTCCCCAGGTATATTAAAATTGACACAACATGTTTAGAAATTTTATCTTCAAACTCAATCATTATGGATTTGTGCTTGCCACGTCAGTCCTCTAGAGTAGCACTGATTATGGTCATACTTCTCACCACATCTTTTATGATAGATGCCTATTGAAAATTTACTGCTTTATTTTCCTTTTCACAGTAAGGGCACTCTCTAAGGTAATGTGGTCACTCACAACCCCAACACTATCTTGAGGGTCTTTGAACCTTATTGAAATCCATTTTATTTGATAACTCAAGTTGTTTCAATTTTCTCTATGATTGAGTTTTTTTCTGACTTCTAATGGAAAATTTATATTTATGTCCTTTGATAAAATTATTTCATACAATTCCCTTTACACCATCATTGTTTGGAGGATATTTTTTCACATTCTTTCTTCACCAAGATTTATTATTCCCCTCCCACCTTCTTTTGTTTTGTTTTTGATAGAATATTTGTGCCTTATGGATAGGTTCATCCATATTATTAGGTCTATCAAACTCCAAATTTTCTTTCATGGTCTTTGGCATACTAGTTATAAAACATTATACTTTAGCCTTTTCCTCCTATATATAAGGAACATACCTCAACAATGAACTAAATTTTTCAACATACTCATTCACATACAACTGACCAAATATGAGGTCATGAAATTCCTTGGCTTTTTTCTCATAACATCTCTCTGTTAAGTATTTTCTTTTAAAATGTCACTGAAAATCATCCCACAATATTCCTTCATTAATTCCATGAACTTCCTTGATTTCTTTTCACAATAATGTCTCTTTCCATTGGAGTTGATAAATTCCCAGGTGAGCCTTCATATTGGTGTCATATTCATAGACCTGAAAATGCTTGTTAATGTTTAGTAGCCATGTTTCTACTTCTTCCTTGGAATCACCATCAAATGTTGGAGCTTTGGTATTCTTAAATTCCCCTTGAAGCTCCATTTTATGTCTTTTCACTGGGTTTTGATCTTTCTGCTTAGAAATATGTTTTTACTCTTCTTCCTTTGTTTCTTTACCACCCTTAGATTCATTTTAAATATGTTTCTCACGAACATCATCCTTTCTGCACCTATATGGCTTTGTTTTGCTTTTCATTCCCAGAAGTTGGGGCCGAAGTCCTTTGATTATGCTTATTAGTTAAAATTTTAAGTATCCTCTCTTGATCTCTCAAAAATTGTTCATTATCATCCTTCAACCAGGCCATGTTTGCTCTTAATTGATGCACTATCTCAAATAGCATCGCAAATGTAGATCAAGGTTCGTCACCTAACTACACCCATGTCAGATTAGGTCCCGGAAATGGTTTATAATTTGGTCTTGTAGGTAATGAGCTCATATTACGAGCTCCTCTTCCTTCCATTCTGTTAAACATAAAACATAGTTTGTTACTTTTAAGCTTACTTCTAAATAGGCCATAATGTTTTAATCAGGGCTCTAAGGCCACCTATAACATGCCTGTTCTCCTCGATAGTGGAACACCCCTCCCTTGTGTGTTAAATTATTTTAAACCTAAGCTGAGGAAAGCTAGGTGTGATACCCCTCCTTTGTGGGTTAAACAATTTTAAACCTAAGTTCAGTAAAGGTAGGTGTGATACCCTCCTCTATGGGTTAGACTATTTTAAACCTAAGATGAGGAAAGATAGGTATGATATGTAATATGAAAAGAAAATATGTTATTAAATAAGTTAATAAAATAAATCACTTAGAGGGTGGAGCACCAAGAGAAGATATTCTTGCCAAATCCAATTGAGGAATGGGATAGAGATAAATCTTTCATGATAAGGCTTCTATATATGATTCTAGATAAGCTTGGATGGATTGGAGATCCATTGGATGGATTGGAGATAAATATCCATCAAACATAAAATATTTGCAACAGATAAAGGAGATATTTTATGAGGAAAAGCCTCATGGGAGATAAAGATGATTTTTTCTGAAAAATATCTAGGCAAATGGAAAAATCCCTAAAAGAATGACACCACTAATGGAAACTAAATCATGAAAGAGGGTATTAAATACCTAGTGCATTGATCAATTGAGGATAGTTGATCATTGGCAAGAACCTCAGCTCTCGGGGAATCAAAGTTGATTCATGGTTGGTTGGTGGTGCTCTACTATGAGGTTTTACTTGGATTCACATGTGTGGTATGTTTGTATGTTGATCTCTCACCCTTTATGTCATTATAGTATTTGGTTCAGTTATACAGATGTTGCCTTAATTGTTGGTATGGAAGAATTGCAGTTTATGCATATGGCGATTATGGATTTTTAATGTATTTCATGTTCAAATGAGTAGAAGGATTAAGTCATGTAAATTTGATGCAGTATTGGATATGTTTCCCTGTTTCGTCTTATGTGTTAGTATGATGGTATATGTATTCATGTCATTGGTTTCATTCTTATGCATGTGGATGAGTGAGATATCCAAGAAATCAAATGGTGATCTTCATTATGCTAGTGACAGAATGTAGAAAGTGTTTAATTTTATATAAAGCCTCTAGCTTAACATGGAAGATAGTGGTATATGACTGTAAATCATTATTGTATAATGTAATTAATATAATAGTCTATGATGGTCAGATTATCTATTGCATAGATACTCAATGAGGCTAGATTTGCATTTTGTCTGTTGCTTAGAAGTTATCTTATTATGGAACTGATGGAATTTTATTATGCATGTGATTAATTGAGTTAATGGCTTTTATAAAGTTTATGCATGCATATGGTAATTAGGATTATTAGTGTTGAGAAATTTATTGGCATGAGATATAGATGCATGCAGAACCATTAGGAAGTAAGTTATATATATATATATATATATCTATATATATATATATATATATATATAGATACATATCCAATTGTCAAGGATATTGATATCATTCATGTCATAAGAGGTTTGAGGGCTGCATGTTATAGCTCATCCTTCCTTCCAACTATTATTGTGTTTATAAAATCATTCAAGGAAGATGAGATAACGTGTCTATGGTATAAAGTTACTTCCTGAATGTGATGTAACAATTTGACTAGGAGAAAGGAACATGGAATCTTAACTATAAGGAACTTTGCAATAATTAGGTGATTAGGGGCTATTTTTCTAGGTAGGCCATGGAGGTACGTGACAAATGGTATCAAAGCTTCGAGTTCAAACCTTGTATCCAATGGATTCATCTACCTCTATAGAATTTTTTTAAGGCATTGACGAGTTTCAATTATAGAACTAAGAATATGTTAATTCAAAATTGATTTCTTGTCATTAAAATTCCTTAAGGATGAATACCAATGTTAATATAGTTTATTGAGAAATTATTAACCTATGGAGTGTAATTTAGGGGATCAAGCAATTAAATTTAATAAAGATGGGGTTAGATGCCTCCCCCAAAATTCGTCATACCATAAGCACTTATTATCATCTAAAAGGGTTTATGTAGTTTAATATTAAAAATGTATCTCAAGCCAATTCTATGAAAGAATATGTGACGCTGAGTATTTTAACACATCTCAAATAAGGATTTTTAATTGTGATAATTCTGTCGATGCCATTACCAAGAGCTTAAGTTCATATGCCACCTATCACATCTAGGGATGACCGATTATCAGGATATATGTCTACATAGAAATTAATAGCGATAATCTCATTTGTTATAATTACATAATTAGTAACTATGTATATAAATAACCAAGATAACTTATTAAATCATATGATTAATGATATGAGATTTTTCTGAGGCATAAAGGCATCTAAATGAGTGATATGGTGTTAATTTGATGCATTGGTCTTGGTTGAAGATGGTGATGAAAACTATGGGAAGAGGAATTGTCCGAAGATCCGGTATCGAGACTAAAAAATGCAACACATGGATGAGGTTATATGCATGTTATGCAGACAACCAGAAGATTAATCGTTCTCCTCTATGGCTTGGTGCTAAAGGCATGGGTACGATGATGGTTCCTCATGCACTGTCATATTTTTTTAATGCGTTCGTGTTTTGCTAGGATGTGGTTATGTTTAACAACAAATGTGGCATTACAAAAAGGATCACTTCGATATGGAATCATCATAAAACTGGCTCACCACTTTCCATTGAATGGTATACATTAATAAAGGGACTTCTTCCATTAGAATATATGGTTGGAACCTACCTACCTGAGTGAGGGCATTTCCCTTATTCTACATTTTATAAATGTAGATTGGATCAATGATGATCTCGATCATGAACCAGAAATCATGGAGGGATTTCAATTACTATTATGATAGTAAACAAATGACAAACACATGAAATAATTTGCTAGTAAGAGATAGGGTGAAAAATGGAATACTTAAATTACGACTGATAGTAGGTAAATTCAAAGAAGTGGACCTGATATGGTTGTAACATTAGTCCAACCTTTGGATACACGTGTTCCCAAGTTATTATGCTTGATAAGCCCCAATTTTGTTAATACCTCCATGTTGATACAAATGCATTCCACTGATGATGTAAATCCGGTAGCTTCTTGTTAAAATTTAGAATGTGAAAGTAGACGTAATGGTTGTCCATATCACATAGGAAACCTCCAATGATTCAAAGAAATTCAAAACTCTTCAATCCTGGAAAGTTGAATTTTTGGCTTACGGATATAGAAATGTTATCTGTAGCAACATGTGTCTATATGATAGTATGGCATAATGGGATAAGATTAAAGTGTTTTTTTGCTTCCTTTTGAGTTGTTGAATCATGGAGTTGGATAAAATCGCGTCAGTAAATGTTGTTTCCTACCTTACAATAGACGCGAAGAAAATAAAAATGAAGGGTGGATAATATCATCTGGGGCATTATCATCGTGAGTAAGATAGAGTATCCTGGAGCATATTGATAGTGATGTACCCAATAAGAATAGTCTGTAGACCACCACCAAAAATATTGGTTGTTGTTTACTCGTTTGTAATTTACTGTTTCCTTGTCAAAGTATTCACTGCCATGACTTGTGCCATGTTGGGAGGACTATTATCCCTAGTTGAATTAAGAAACATCCTCCCAATCAGATAAACGCTGGAATTATGATAATTATTATCCCCATCACCTTATCCTCCAATCTATAGAGGATATGCAATTCTTAAATCCTTAGAAAAATTATCAATCCTATAGCTGTAAGCGGCTCTCGCTTCATAACCTGATGTGGTGCTACCTTATAAAGGGAAAGTATGAGGACAACTGGGTTGAAAGATAGTGAATAAGGAAAGTGGGTTTTTTGGCCATATATAATGGCAACGCTTACCTGAATGCATCTCTTGCAACACCGAATACAATACCTATTGAGTGTTGTCTACTCGCACTTCATTTAGAAATTGTCGAGAATGCATTGATTCTGTAGAGGCTAAGGAAAAAGGGATCTAGAAGTTGTTCATTCTATGGAATCAATTATGCACCAGGATTTTTCCACAAAAACTTTCTTCAAGAGAGGAACGTTTAACAGTGTCTAAATTTTCTGATCTCACAGTTCTCACTTAGAGAAAAGCCTTATGTTTGTGATTTCATTTGTATGTATTTATTTCCCTAAGTGGCTTTATAGGTTTTCGAGTTAGAGCTTATAACCATTGTACCATCACATTACCAGCACAGAGAGAGATAAAAACTCTGGCTTACATTATTTTCTGTTTTTTAATGTTCTTTTCAGTGACTATCAGTTTAAAGAACTGAAGGTTCCAGTATTTATGAACCATTAAAAGTGAGTGTTCAATTTTCTTGTTGTTTTGGTTTTCCAGTATTGGACATGGGGTTTACAATTTTATACCTCTGCTAGAGATGGATAATGAAAAGAACCCAAGGCCTTACCTCCTTTCTTGTAGGTCGAAGGTTCTTGTTATAGTGAGTAAATTCTTCGGTGTTTTCTTGTACCCGATAAACTGATCGGTGAGAAAATTTCATGATAGACAACTCCAAATTATTTCATTCATCCAAGCAATTGTGAACTGGAAATGGAAATGTTGCGGTGGATCCTCAACAACATGGTTATCCCCATGGACATTATGAAATCATCCGTGTTGGTGTTGTAAATAATAACAGAATAGTATTTCATGGTTAGAATTTAAAAGTGTGTTTACTGTGGTGCTTGGAAATTTTAAGGTAAATTCTCATATTCTGCCTTTTAAATATCACAGTTATAAAACATGATAATATATATTTAAGAATTTGCTCTAACTTTGAATTTGTCAGTAAGTATAAAAAAAATAATAAATAAGCTACAACCATGCCTGTGAAAAGAAAAGGAGAGTATGTATAGATTGTAACTTTTTAATGAGGCTTCACTTCTGAATATGAACAATGGTTTCTCTCGCGATTCAAAAACCTCTTGGGCTGATACAATGCTTTCACTGATTTTTCTCCCATCTGGTCGCTGACAGTAAGTGATGGACTAACATGACAAATCTCTGCATAAGCACGATGAATGAATTCATTTATTTACTTTTATATTGCAATTTAAAATTGTTGAAGTATGTGCAACATAGATTGAAAACGTTTTTGCATGACTTGGAAATCCTACATGGGAAAAAGTAGTTTTCATGAGCTTAAGAAAATAACTACTCATTTGGAATCGCGTAGAAGAGTTAAATCCTTGTGTATAATGATTTTTGTATATGAGAAAAGGTAATTTTCTACCTGCAGTTTTAGTTTATTTTGTTGGCCTAATTTTTCATGTAAATCTCCAAACTAGTTATACTTGAGCATGTGGAGATTGTTGTTTTCAGAAGTGAAGGTAAAACACATATATATGCATGATAGAAACTAGATGTACATAAAAGGAAACTTGGGAAAAAATTGATATTATGTTTTGAAATGAATGTCAAGGAGGAACAAGAAGGGTTTTGGTTAAAACTCTATCACAATCTCTACCATTTGATAAAAAATCCCAAATCTATGACATCCATAAGATGTACTAGTTGATGAACCTTCTAGAAAACCATATTAGAATTGATTATTCTAATAGGTATAAATCTAAACAGGGATTGGTGAATAGAAGAAAATTATGAATGGTACAATTTCTCTCTAGATGCATGGCTAAATAAAATCTCACACAATACCTGAAAGGAAGATTATATAATGGAGGAAGTCCATGATTGTATCATAGTTTTATCATTGTGTAATGATACATATACCCATGTATTGTCATGGATTATTTTGTATGTCGTTACCATAGTTTGGTTAAGTAGTCATTAAGATAAACATGTTTGAAGAGAATCATGCCTAATATCCATCTATAGTAATGAGTCATATGGATCTTCCATGTAAGCACTTCCTAATGAATTATTGTATTGGTTGGTCCTAGATCGTTAGTAAATATTATGTTGTCTTACATGTTGAAAGAAAGCAAAATTCATTGTATGTTTTGCAGAAGGAAAGAGGATGATTGACCTAATGATTATGTTGTTAAAGTAGTGTTGAGATGTTGCGGCATTGCGATAGACAATATATTTTGTTGCTTAGATGTTGGGAATAATTGTTTGTGCAAATATTGATGGTTTGTGACCTGTAGAATCATTGTTTTGCTACTAGTGATGCTTAAAAATATGCATAGCATGTAAACATTTGGCTTTTTCCTCCATGTATAGGATTTGAGTTGCTTGAACTGTATTGAGGCTATATTGTGTTAGCATACATGCACAGGTTGTTATGTTCCAATGATAAATAGGTAGGTATGCATGAATAACTTATGATTATGTTTAAGAACTAGGAAACTGAAGGATTTAGTCCTTACTCTCATGGAAAATCGTATAACTAAGTTGTTATAGCATGACATGTGCCTGAGTGAGCAAATGACAAAAAAATTAATGGTATTAGAGTTTGTTTAATATCAATGACAAGTAATTCATATGGGATGAAGATATGATTACTTCAGTGGCACACGTACATATGTTGCCTTCATGAGTGAAAAATCACAATTCTCATAAAACTAGACTATGATAAAACCAGAAAAGAAATTTACCGTTCTTATTAGGAGTTATGTGGTAATTTATTCTGGTAAAAGATTAAACTTTGGTAATCATGTTATAAAAATATAAATGGTATAATTTCTATGAAAATATTATACCATGGTAAATGTTTTCAGGAAATAGTGTTATTATGGTGAGAACATGTTATAGTACAAGACTATATAATATGTAAAAATTGTCTTTCAATTTAATCCTTTGATTAATGCATCTACATACAATGTGATTTGTTCTTCGGTTGGAAGAAAGTGTGATTAAGGGGAACCTAACTTAACATATTATTATATACCATGACATATGCATCTTTCATTGGATATGAATAATGATCCCTACAAGTATCCTTGAGTACAACAATACAAAAAAACCATGGTAATTAATAATAAGAAGAAATTGTATGTTATGGATCACTGGGTCAATTAAATGATATCTAGCAATCTATTTAAATAGATTGATATCATACAATTTGAAATGCATAATTTGTACCAAGAAATTTTTGGAGGTTCTCTTATTGGATTGCATTCATAATGTGTGTGGACAACATAAGAAAATTTTCATAATTCAAACAGGAATTCATAAAATGGATAACTCATCTTTTGGTTAAGGGTTATTTAATGTTAAAAAGGAGCTAACATGTAAGTAACCTAAGATCATAAACACTAACAACTAAAAGGGGTGTAGGAATGTAGTAAAAACTTTCATGTATAACTACACTAAATTATGCATGGCCAACAAGTTGTTGAGACATAAAAAGGGCAATAGTAAATCATATGAGATGAATTAATTAAGAATGAAGTATGATCTTATGAATATTAAACTTCAAAAGCTATGAGTTAATAGTCTGCTTTAGAAAATTAAGAACAAGGTATGATTAAGATGAAAAGATGCATGAATACAATACTATGCTACTGAAATTGTGTTACAACCAAATGAAATCTGAAAATGGTCTGCACTTGACATAAAACATTCTTGGATTACAGAAATGAACCATGCTTGTGGGAATTCCTTACAAAATAAGCAACGTTGTTTTGTTTATCAGAAATAGTTAAAGGAATTTTTGGCATGATTCTAACATAGTGGAAAACTTGTGGTTAAAAATTATGTCATGTAGGTGATACCATGAGGAGGGTATGATGGGTTGTAGCAAAGATGGTACTTCGTACAAGAGTACATAGGTACCCCTATGATTATATGTGTTTCATGATTGAGATATGATATGTATATTGGTGTGTATAATATACCTTGTGTGAAGGTATTCATGAAGACGTTGGGTAGATGTCTATAAGGAAACCAACCTGGAGGTTGCACAAAATAACGAAAGTAAGGAGTTGTTCAAGGATAAATAACAATGGTTAATTGCATTTTGGCATACATAGGATTATAATGAATATATATGATGAAAATATATAATGATTATATATGGTTATGTGAACTAAATTTTTATGACATTGCATGCATATTGATGTGGAAAATATGCTAATAGATGTGTTGTATGCAGAGAAACTACAATAGGCAGGTGTTCGACAAGAATACAAATTCTTGGAAGAATTCCAGAAGAGAACCTACATTCTTTAGATAAAATGAAAAATGAGCAATAGCTGCTTTAGTAATATTGAGTACCACATCATGATATTTATCATAGTTAAATTTCTGCATCTATAACTTCTCATGGATGGTTTGAAAATAATGTTACATGTAGCTATGGAAGGAGATATGCTGGTACCACTACTTGTAACCGATGTACATCAAAATATTTGCATTAGATGGTGGATCCATGAGAGCTTTGGATTCAGGAAACATCTACCTATGAATGAGGACATGATGCATTGATACATCGAGGATAGTGTAAAGTTTAATGGGGCAGTATGTAACACCCCTCCCTTGTGTGTTAAATTATTGTAAACCTAAGCCGAGGAAAGATAGGTGTGACACCCCTCCTTTGTTGGTTAAACTATTTAAAACCTAAGCTGAGTAAAGCTAGGTGTGATACCCTCATTTGTGGGTTAACTATTTTAAACCTAAGCTGAAGAAAGCTAGGTATGATATGTAACATGAAAATCAAATATGTTATTAATTAAATGAATAAAATAAATCACTTAGAGGGTGGATCACCAAGAGAAGAAATTCTTTCGAAATCCCATTTAGGAATGGGATATATATAAATATTTCATGATAAAGCTTCTAGATGTGATTATAGATAAGCTTGGATGGGTTGGAGATGAATATCCATCTAACATAATGTCTTTTTGGGAGATAAATTAAAGATTTTATGACGAAAATCCTTGTGGGAGATAAAGACAAGCTTTTCCAAAAATGACCTAGGCAAATTGAAAAATTCATAAAAGTAGGACATGACTAATGGAAACTAAATAATGAAAGAGAGTATTAAATACCCAATTCATTGAACAACTGAGGACAGCTGATCCTTGGAAAGAACTTCAGCTCGGGGGGAATCAGAGGTGATTCATGGTTGGGTGGTAGTGCTCTGCTCTCCAAGTGAGGTTTTAGTTGGATTCCCAGGCATGGGATGTTTTAATGTTGGTCTCTTACTGTTTATGTCATTATAATATTTTGTTTAGTTATACAGATGCTACATTAATTGTTGGTATGGAAGAATTGTAGTTTATGCATATGGCGATTATGGCTTTTTAATGTATTTCATGTTAAAATCAGTAGAAGGATTAAGTCATGCGAATTCAATGCAGTATTGGATATGTTGCCCCATTTTGGCTTATGTATTAGTATGATGCTATCTGTATTCATGTGATTGATTTCATTCTTATGCATGTGGATGACTAAGATATCCAGTGAATCTAATGGCCATCTTCATTATGTTAGTGAAGGAACGCAGTATGTTTATAGTGTTATATAAAGTCTCTAGTTTAACATTGAAGATTGTGATAGATGCATGCATATCATTATGATATAATGTAATTATCGTAATAGTCTATGATGGTCACATTATCTATTGCATAGATACTCAATGAAGCTAGGTTTTCATTATGTATGTTTCTTAGAAGTTATTGTATTATGGTACTAATGGAACGTTATTATGCACGTGATTAACTGAGTTAATGACTTTTATAAATTTTATGCAAGCATATGGTAATTAAGATTATTAGTGTTGAGTAAGTTATTGGCATGAGATATACATGCATGCAGAACAATTAGGAAGTAAGTTCTATATATATATCCAATGGTCGAGGATATCGATACCATGCATGTCACAAGAGGTTTGATGGCTGCATATTATAGCTCCTCTTTCCCTCCCACTGTGCTTGTGTTTATAAAATTGTTTGAGGAAGATGAGATAATGTGTCTATAGTATAAAGTTACTTACTAAATTTGATGTAGCAGTATCACTAAGAGAAAAGAACATGGAATCTTAACTATTTAGGGGATTAGGGGCTATTTTTCCAGGTAGGTCATTGAGGTACGTTACAACATGACATATATATATATATATATTAACTTTTTTTCACTGTGATATGCAAACTGGTTCAATTTTTTCTAATTTCAAAAAACATTAAGTTAACACACTTAATAATTATGTCAAAGTAAATTTCAATTCACTAGGAAAGGTTGGGTTTTATTGTTCCACCAAATATTTTACAATGTCTATTTTCACTTGTATCACTCTTCATTTAACGTTATATTAATATGTATTTATGAATAATAATGGGAATTCCTTTCTCTTGTTTATGATAACACTTTTCATTTCTTATGAGTGCCTAACTGGTTGAATGATGTCTTTCAAGCCAGAGCACTTAAATTCTTTTATATACATACATTATCCAAACTTGATTCCAATCTTGAGTTATGCATTATATTTATGTTATTAATGTGAATAGAAGTTGCCCTTACGCACAATGTAATGTTATTTAGATTAATGTGTTGGTATATTTTTTTATGACAGAACCTTTCGGATAGTCATCTACAGCTCATGTATTGAATCACACATTAAGAACTAATTGTGAGAATATTGATAAAGGTCATCATTTAGGTTTTGCTCTGACAATCAGATTTCATGGGTTTCAATAATGGGTAATGACCTCCCTTCTAACCCACCTCTGGATCCAAGTTGCATCGTCTCACCTTCTGATAAGCTCTAATACTCTTACTCGTGTTTTTCCTTACTATTATTCACTATAACATGGTGTTACAACTTCAATAATTTCCCTGAGATAGGTAAAGGTATGCTAGTTGTAACAATTTCCTTCCTTGCCAATTGAATACCGTAAATTTTTCACAAGTGATTATGCATACCTTCTCCTTTGACTACATTTTTTATTTCCTTCTAGTCCCAAATTATGGGATAACTTAGGGTTTATTGGCTCCTATTCTTATCTCATATTTACAATCTCCAAAGAGAGACATTATGGTTTTAATATGGAAAATTTTGCTTTTAATAGGAGCTTTGGCATCTATAAATAAATCACAGTGAGTATAAAATTATTTTTCATCGAGATACCTTCAACATAACTTTATTTGTATTTTCTAAATTCCTTCTTTGACAAATATGATTGTTATGTTTAATAATTATAGAGATCATGCACATTCTGAGTTGTTTTTCCTCAAGGAAATGCTCTTATGATTAGGGTTATCATTCTTTAATTTGCTTCCTCCTATGAGTTTACATTGATAACATTTTTTTTGGTTTTTCTCTTATCAAAATTACAAGATTTGACTTTTAGAAATAATAATAGTTAGGGCCTTTAGGACGATATGGTGTTTTCATTAGACCAAGTTCTCACACCATTTTTATTTTATATATATTTCTAAGTCTTTATGGATGAAGGTCTTGTTTAGCATGGTAACCCTTCATCCTGGGGTTCAAAATCCTTTTCAAAGGCTATTTAGTTTTGAAATTTTTGTTTACTTCATAATGTGTCTACGCCCTCTCATGACCTTAGCCTTAGTTTTCCTAACTATGCCCTTCGGGGCTGCATATGAAGATTTTTTTATGTAAATTTATTTGTTAAGGTTTCCTATTCAAATAATGGTGATCGTACAAGGGTTTTATAAATATTATTTGTATATAGTATATGGAGAACTATGGTCTCCTTGGTCAATTTCATTCTCTAATTTTAATTAATTTTTTTTTCTTCTTAGTTCCTATTGCGTTATTTGCCTTTGATAGTTTATTCATTATGTATAGTTTCTTATATATTGTATTTCTAAAAATATAGCTTGAAACCCTTTTTTTCATAGTCAACTTATATTTGTAGGATAGAAAAATTTAGAGTAAAAAAATCATCCAATATTACAATGAAGGTGGACATTCATTTAGATATTTATTTATGTTTTTTCAAGATTTCTTAAATATTTATTTATATGTTTAATTTGCAGATAACACTAGTGCAGTCGAGGGCTTGCACTTTCTTCAAAACTTGTATTTAGGGTTGAGAACTATCTCCCTTCTAGCTGAAGGAGTTAATATGGTCGATTAGCCTTGGTGGCTAACCTATACCAAAAGGAGTTAGAGTCTTCACTAATGATTTCATAGCCTGTGAATTTTCTAAAACAATGAAATGTACATAAAAATAAAATTTAGACACAAAAAAAATGTATGATTAATTTCATTCTTTATGAGAGATTTTTCGGTGTAAATCACATGAAATACAATGTGGTTTATGCCAAAAAATCTCTCATAAACTTGATATGGATCACAGAAGCCTCAATTCAATAATTTCATTCTTCTTTACTTTTTTGAATATATCACTTGGCTTGCCACCAACCATAGTGAGCAAAAAGGTGCTCCACCCAACCAATGCGAACTGATACCTCTACTAGAAGCCCCACCAATCCAACATCACACCTTGAAAATATATTTCTTGAAAGATACCCTTCTAGGTCGACATATGATTCCACCTGACAATATCCTGCACTCCTGAACTGAATGTCCTGTCCTTAACAAATGTAACTCAAAAATTAGTTATCTTGCTTGGGCCTCCTCCTATCAGGGTCCAAGTTCACCACGTTGCCTCAGGATTTTCCCCTCTTACCCTCTTGGCCAACATTTTCCGAAAAATGAGATAATATATCTCTCGGAGAGACAATTGTATGCACACAACTTCCTTTTCCATTTTCCCTTCTTGGGATTTCCCTAAAGTCATTCTTAATTGACTCGATATGAATTTTCTATAGAATCCTTCCCCCACCATAATTAACATAGTTGGGCAATTGCAACATTTTATTAATATAAAATTAGAAAAACATTTATTTACACCACAGGTTCATAATTGACCCTCAGCATGGGCACATAGCCCATGGAATTAAACTCATAATAAGTTAAATAAAATATTTACAGGTCACTAGGGGGTATTACACGGATGAAACAATATGTCACCTTTGGGATACTAAGATGGTTGGAGATGAAAACCACTTTCTCTTGGATTGACTAGATTTTACTCACATCCATTCTCATTTTGAAAACATTTTTTCCATTATAAGCCTTTTGACTTGATAAATCAACAAAAATATTGTGATCTAGGAATGGTTCTTTCCCTCTTTTTGATAATATAAATAACATACATAAGAATAAGAATTTATTCCTTGCTTCATTAAGGTTCGATAGAACATATTGGTATTAGTAAACTTCCATCATCATCATCATCATCATCATCATCATCATCATCATCATCAATCATTGCTCTTATCTTATTCATGGAAAATATTAGTAAATATATGTTTTTTATTTAGTCAAGAAAACAATTTTCTAAATTTATTCATTAATCACTAAACAAACGATTTTTACTCTCCAAATGTTTCGTTTAGTTAATCATATATGTCATTTAAAATCATCTATATTTTCTGAAAAATAAAGAAATGATTTTATTTAAAATAACTAACCTTTTATAAAATTTAATGAGTTTATTTCGAAAAAAAAAAAAATCTTTCCTAAATTTATCTAAAAATCTATCAACTACCTTAAATTGTAGATTAATATAATTTTTTCTAATTAAAATTTTTTATTACTTTTTTATTAATCCATTATAGGTTTACGAACAACTTGGATTGGTCAATTCCAAGGGACTAGCAATAAAATCCACTATAAGAAACATGTTATCCAACTAACGTAAATTTACATGAAAATTGGTATATGATTAGCAATTCCAATGTTTTTTCTACCTTCTAATAAAATAACCGAGGAATGATGCTAGATTTTATTGAGGGCCATTTTTCCCTTTTTTCTTCCATATGTAAATCAACTCCAAGGAGTTACCAAGGAAATGTATAGATGATATAATAAGTACATATATTTGTTCCAATTCCAAACTCAGAGGTTCTACTACTTTAGTTGTTTCATTATCACTATTTATGTCATTTGATTCATGGAATAATTTGTGGCCGCTCATTGACAAAGCTAAAAATCATAATTGTATCTTGTGCCTTTCCATCTAAGAGACAGATCTTGGTTTTGGCATGAATGGTTGTACCTATAAGTGGTTGAGTTGAGACTAAAGTACTCATTTTAGTTGTAGAATATTTTTGTTGCCACATATTGTATGTCTTGTGAGTTGAAGATCTTTGAGCCCCTTTAGGAGCATTTTGTTCTTGCCATCTTTGTCACTTAGATTGGAAATCTAGAGGAGGAGATAACCCTTGAGAAGAGGGATAGCGGTTGTTGACATGACCCGATTGTTGATAGATCCTACAATAAGATGTTGTATTGTCATATTCCATTGACTGCAAATAGATAATAACATTCCACTCGAGGATGATTTTTCCTAACAATCCTTTATTAAGATAAATTTCAATAGATATTCAAGAAAATGTCACAATACCCTTCTCAAGCATTTCTGTGTGTACTTTAATAAAATGACTAATGAATTTCCCATTTTATTTAATATTTTTCAGATGAAGTTAATGAAAGCGAAAATTTTGGATTCTTACTCAAACTAGAGTGATCATAGTTAGCATAGAGAGAGGGGTTACGATGAACAAAGCTAGTTCTGAAAGAAAGACTAGCATGGCCCCAAACCAAAGGTACTTCATTATAAACCTTGGATAATCCTTCATATATTTAAAATACACCATAGAAAACCTTTCAAACATAAAAATAGATTTGTATTTGTGGAGCAAGTTTGAAGAACCAAATACTAGAGCATAGGTGTTGTAGGTCATAACACATTAAATCTTTAGATAATGGCATACATTGAATAACCAATTTAAGCATCATCGGATTGAAGATAATCCACTTTAAAAGTTGGGATATTTTTCTCATGATCCACAATGAAGGTTGTGCCTGAGATCTCTTTGAGAATCACCTATGTGGGCCTCGGCTTAAGGGTACCCTTGAAAGATTTGGGATGGGAGGAAGAGGATGCACCTCAACCTTTTTGTCCACCTCTTTAAGAGACAAATGTTTCCATATGGGATTCTCATCCAATCTTGTATCATGGTTGTGAGTGAAGCCACAAGATCTATGACTTTAACCTAGAAGTACAAGGATCCCTTTAAGAGTGGTCTCTCAGAGACAGTAAACCCTTCACTTTGTTGTTTTAGGAGGAGCACCTCATTGAAAAATATTTCCTTTGTTTTACCACATATTAAGGAAGATTTGCTTTCTAATTCACTGTTGCTAAGAAGACAATGCCATTATCATAGCATAAACCCCTTCTCAAGATCTTGAATTTCGCACTATGAATCAATCTAGTTAGAGGAAATATTGCGGTTGGGGCATTGCTTGTTTCACCCTTCACCTTGGTTATAAGCAGAGGGGAGCCCTCTATGGAAGTGAGCCCTCAAAAAATTATTGGAGGCCCAATAATCGTAGGAGGCCTTGAAGGGGGAGATGACTTTCACACTCAAAACTGCGACACTCCAAGAATGGTAAAGTCAAAGATGGTGGTAGGAGGCACTGAATGTAAGGTTGGAGGGGCTATAACTTTTGCACAAAAAAACTTTCAAGGGTAAATAGACACAATTACTCTAAAATTATACATTATATATTGAAGATTAATTTATTTAAAACAAAAAATTGAAAAAATAATAATTATTGTAATTTAAAGTAAAAATAATTGTTAGTTTTGTGTATTTTATTTAATAAAATACATAAAAGTGTTATATAGCCTTTTACAATGTCAAAATTATAGTGAGCTCGGGAGGCTTCTCTCCAAGCTTTTTAAACATAGGAATAAAATCTTAAATCAAAATAAATAATTTGTTTCTTTAGGTCCGTAGACCAAAGTTTGGTCTCAACAAAACTTTAACCACCATCATCATCATAAAATATTATATAAAAAAAAGTAATTAATATCTAAATTAACTAATATCCAATTAACTAATATCCACATTATTTCCATTACAATCTAATTCCACTAGTCATAAAAACATATGATATAATTCTTAGAAATTCATAATTATTAAATATTATGAAAGATGAGCTGCAAATTCAAAAGTGTGACACTCCGCGAGGAGTAAATGGGAGAAACAAAGATGGTGGAAACGAGTTAAAGTAGGGCTGTAGAGGCCATAGCTATTGCAGTGCAAAATTTTCGGCGGTAGATAGGTAGAATTATCATAAAGTTATAAGTTATATAATAAAGATTTACTTATTTATAATATAAATTAAAAAAAAAAATTATTGTAAATTAACTTAATAATAATTATTAGTTTCGAATATTTTATTCGATAAAGTACATAGAAGTGTTATGTAAAATATTATAAAAAATTTGTTGAGTAATTTATTTAATAAAGTATATGAAAGTGTTGAATATTTTATTTAATAACTTTTATGTAAACTATTATAAAAAGTTTGTTGAATAATTTGATTGATAGAATATGTAAAAGTGTTATCTAAAATATTAGAATTTTTTTTCCTTGCTCTGTAAATTAACTAATATCTACATGGTTTCAATTACAATATAATTCCATTAATCATCAAAAAAAAATATAACATAATTCTTAAAATTTACAATTATTGGATATTATAAAAGATTACCAGTATCACAAGAAAAATATAACTCGAAAACTAAATTAGTGAATTTGGATGATATTTTTTCCCTAGTGTTGTTGTTCATCATTTTAAAATTAAGGAGGTTCGTATAATGGTTTAATTCGTATTTGGTGTTCATCATTTTAAAATTAAGGAGGTTAGTATAATGGTTTAATTCGTATTGGGTATTTATCTGTTCATCATTTTAAAATTAAGGATGTTAGTATAATGGTTTAATTTGTATTTGGTATTTATAGAGCAATTTTATAAAAAATAAATACATTTATTTAATAATTCGCATGAAAATTTAATAATTATATCTTTAAATGTTAGTATAACGGTTTAATTTGTATTTGGTGTCTACACAGCAATTTTATAAAAAATAAATATATTTATTTAATAATCTGCACTAAAAATTAATAATTATATATTTAAATCTGAAAAATGAAAGGAAAAGATATTAATATTTCAAATTACACGAGCTTACACAAATATACCAATATCTTTTATTTATAACTATAATTGATCAACCAAATAGATTAATTAAACATGATGTGATTAAGATTTAAAAATAGAGCGTTGAACCGTTGATACGTTTTGTTTCGAGTTAAAGGATTAAGGCGTGAACCTCAAGGCAAAGAAGCCTAAATTTAAAAATGCTAAAAGGAGACGTCACGGCTTTGAAAGAGGGATGGACAATTAGGAACGAGTTGGAAGGGAAGACTACTTTGCAGCCAAAGAAGGCCACATTAAAGAATTGTTGAAGGGGAAGACGTCCACGCCTATGGAAGACCTGGACATAGATGGAGAGTAAGGAACCTGTTGGAATGGAAGACTATTCCGGTAGGTATGTCGGTGGGAGTGTTGACCAGGATTCATTATTTTTTATTCCACAAATTGGCTGCCATGGTTAGAACCGGTAAACGTTTTGACACGTCTGAGCGAACGGGAATGCATAGAAAATGATACAAATTCTGAAGTTGGGAGGTTGACATTTCATTTTATCAATAAGAAATTTGATATAGTTTGAGTGAATCGGCAGTGTTCATGCTCGAAGTTGTTTTCTTCAGGGGTCAAATTCTTCGTTTGCAGTTTACAGAATCCATTCGGGCCAAAAATTAGTGGATTTGTATTTGCGCTTCTTCATTCCAATCCAATTCAATTTCATTGCGTGGAAGCCATGAAACACTGGCTCCAAACTTCTTTATGTCTGTACGGACCTCGACAGTGAGAACGGTATGATTCGATTTGGCTTGTATTGCTTTCATGTTTTTTCAGGGGAAATCACTTGATACAGTTCGCCCTCTCCGGCAGATTGTTTTCAATTGGAAGTTATAAAGTCAAAGCCTCTGGTTTTGATTAGACTATGGCTCAAGGAGTCCATCAAAACTAATCTCAATCACATAAAGAAAACGGCTATGGAAGAGAGGTTCGATAGAGTTAAAGATATTGATCTGTCTGTTCGGCTGGAAGAAGAAAATGATGAAGGGGATGAAGACCCCGTGTCAGATTTCAGGGACAAGATTAAATCGGCCTTGCTGTATAAGTTAGAGCGATCTGAGCACGAGGAAACCGACGGTGCTGAGACTTCTAAAGAGATCCGCGATAGTTACTATCATGATAATTTGGCTCCCTTAAGGGTTTCTACACCTAGAAGTTCTCCAATAGATGGAAAAATGAAGGTATCTTTGATATCTCTTTGTTTTTCCCTGCCTGATTGTAACTATTAACTGGGGTTAGGTCATTTTTATTTTGGTTTCAAGCACAATAATCTTTCATATTAAGTGTTTGAGACCTGTACACAGTCTTTCAGTCGCAATAAACGAACATCAGCGTTCCAATATAGGATGACCCATTGGGAGAAACCCTAGATGACTCAATGAAAATGAATCTGAGTTTAAATTCCCCAGTGCCGGAAGAAAAGGAATCTGAGTTTAAATTCCCCAGTCTCGGACGAGAGAATTATAATTTTTTAAGTGGAAAGTAGAAATATTCAGTACTATGTAAATACAGATTATTCTTTCATGCATTAATAGAAATGGTTTAAATCTTGTTTTCTAAAACATCTTTGATAGAACTATCTTCTTGTGTAGAGCCCACCGCTGAAAATAATAAATATCTGTCAGTTCTAAACATGTTTGGTAAAACAATTTTCCTGTTTAAAGCGCAGAGTTTCAGACTCTCTAAACTATTGAGATTTTCACGCTTCATTCAGTGCTTTTAATTTACTTGCTGTAACACAAGGTGCAATTACTGCACAAGTACCTAATCTTGAAAACCTGCTTTTTGCCAAAGCAAACATAAGTTCTCTTGGAGTTTCACAAACATAACCATCCGAACTGTCAGTTCATCCATCGTCCTCATTGACATCCCAAATCTCAACTAGAGGACAACGTGTGAATTGTTTCCTCTATATTTCGATAGCCTTAGCTTCTTGCGATATATAGATTGTATGCGTGACTTATTTATTTGATTGTTTGTTAACAGATGGAAAGTTTGGGCATAGGAATGTGCCGACTAAAAGAGGAGAATGATACTTTTGTTGGAATATTAATTCCAACTGCTGTGCAGCAGCTATTTTACTTTATTCATTTGTCTTTATCCGGCGCCCCACATTTTTTTTTCGATCTGTTAAAATCACCGCTATTACCATCTTTTCACTCTTTAATTAATTTTGTGTTGCCTGAATGAAGAAGATCAGATCCAGCGGCACACCGTTACTTTTCAGCAAGCGTATTAATGAGCAGACGGCTGAAAGAGATAAGAACCAGCCTCGAGCCGTAACAGCATTTATCAGTCTTGGGTTTCAGCACAACCGACTCAAGAAATACAGCAAGAAATCAAATCTGTTAATTATGAACAGCAGATATTTCATCAGCAAGTTAAGGCGGTGAAGAACCTTTCCCGCACTATAAATAGAAACAGAAACAGAATTAAAATATATATGAGAAAGATAGAGAGCGGATGAGAGCACGCAGCAGCGTGAAGAAAAATATTTCCAGAACAGTGAAATGCACAGAAGTGCAGATTTGTAAGTTTTTTTTGTATTGCACAGCAGTGCTGAAATTTTCTGAGATAAATGTTTTCTGGAACTGAAGTGTTCCTGTTGTAATCTGTTAGGAAGATCCCTCTACGTGAGGAAGACTTAGTTTTATGTGTTAGTTTATTCTCATAAATAGAAATTTCTTTCTGTGCGTTTCTGTTTCACCAAAAGTTATTTCGTCAAAATTTTTAGTTGTTGAAACAGCTCGTAACTCAAAAAAAATACTTGACGTCAAAAATTACTGTTGCTGAAACACCGTTGCTGAAACACCTGTTTCAGCAACTGAAAAAAAACTGTGTTGCTGAAACACCGTTTCCAGCAAACGAATTTTTCTGTTTTTCTGAGTTAAAAACAGAGTATTTTCCTGTGTCAAAACTAGAATGTTATTTTGATCAGTTTGTGATCCTGAGGCAAAGTAGAGCATTATTTTATGCTCGGTTTTGTGTTTTTGAATTATCAGAAAACAGAGTATTACTCTCTGTTCATATTTTTGTTGTTTCGGAATTTATCAGAAAATTCTGAACAGTGGAAACAGAGGATTTTTCCACTGTATTCTGTTTGGAATAACCAGAAATTCCCGTCATGGTATCAGAGCTTGTTCAGGCTCTTTGAAGACATCAAAGAAGCTGAAAGAAGATTTGTTGCTGCAGCAAATTATCCAGCAGAGTGAAAACGCTGTCAAGGTATTTTTCAGATTAGTTTTTTTTGTGTAGCTGCTGAAGACAATTAAGTGTTTTTTTTTACAGTCAAGTATTGCAAGAATGGCCAGTACCAGCGTGGGTATGTTTAATACCCAGCTCCCACAGTTCAATGGGAAAAATTATGACTACTGGGCAATAACCATGAAAGCCGTGTTTGTTTCACATGATTTATGGGAACTTGTTGAATATGGATTTGAAGAACCAGCAAATGAAGAAGAGTTTATTGGATTAACTCAGGCAGAGAAAGAGTTGTTGAAGAGCAATAAGAAGAAGGACTCAAAAGCCCTTGTATTCTTATATCAAGCAGTGCATGAGAGTGTGTTTCCGAGGATAGCAGCAGCCAAGACATCCAGAGAAGCATGGCAAACTCTCAAGACAGCCTATCAAGGCATGGAGAAAGTGAAGACAGCAAAACTACAGTTGCTGAGGAAAGATTTTGAGAACCTGCGTATGAAGGAGTCAGACAATATTGACTCATTCTTCACACAAGCAATTGGTTTGGTCACACAGATAAGGTCTCATGGAGAAACTCTTGAAGAAAGGAGGATTGTGGAGAAACTATTGAGGTGCCTACCCTCAAAGTTTGATGTGATTGTCACCACCATAGAAGAGACAAAGGATCTCTCAAAATTTTCAGTTGATGAACTTCATGCATCACTGATAACTCATGAGCAGAGGTTGAGTAGAAATGAAAACTCATCTCTAGAGCAAGCCTTCAAAACCCAGATGTCATTTGGAAGAGGAAGAGGTCAAGGCAGAGGAAACAAGAGAGGAAGAGGCAGAAGCCAATACAGAGGCGGAAGAAACAGTCCAGCAAACGTTCAAGGAAGAGGCAGCAACCCAAATCAGAACCAAGGCCATGGCAGCAGCCAGCAAAGTGGACAACATCATGCTCAAGGACAAAGGTATGAAAAATCCAATGTCCAATGTTATTATTGTAAAAAATATGGGCACTATGCAAATGAATGTAGGAAAAAGCAGCATGATATGAGTAATAGATCTAGTGCAAATATCACTAGAGAAAATATCAGTCAAGATAATGTGTTGTTAGTTTGTAATATGGCTGAAACAAACAGTGAAGATATATGGTTTCTAGATTCTGGTTGCAGCAACCATATGACAGGAAACATAGCCCTGTTTTCTGCTTTAGATGAGAGTATGCAGTCACAAGTCACACTTGGGACTGATAGTAAAATTTCTGTTATGGGAAAAGGAGAAGTTAAGATATTTACAAAGAAAGGTGAAAAGAAAACCATAGCAGATGTTTATTATGTTCCTGGAATGAAGTGTAATCTCTTGAGTATTGGACAGCTTATTCAGAAGGGTTACAATGTTTTCTTTGAGAATGATGTATGCACCATCATGGACAGATTACCCAGCAAACGTTGTATTGCTGAAGTGAAGATGACAAGGAACATGATGTTCCCTCTCAGAATAAGGGCAGATCTGAAAAATAAAGAAGTAGTTGCAGCAGTGACACAAGAGGCTCTCCAAAGCGTACCAAAGGATGAAAATTGGTTGTGGCATTTGAGATTTGGACATCTCAACTTTGGAGGTCTTAATTTGTTGAGTAGAAAATGAATGGTAAGAGGATTACCACTGATAGAAAAGCCAGACAGCCTTTGTGAAGGTTGCATATTGGGAAAACAACATAGAGAAAGTTTTCCAACTGGGAAAAGCATAAGGGCAAAAGCACCCTTAGAAATTATCCACTCAGATTTATGTGGACCGATGCAAGCTCCATCACTTGCAGGTAGCCAATATTTTCTAACATTTATTGATGACTTTACTAGAAAGACTTGGGTTTATTTTCTGAAGAATAAGAGTGAAGTGTTTGAAAAATTTCAAAATTTCAAAGCACTTGTAGAAAATCAAAGTGGGCTGCGTATCAAGGTTTTGAGAACTGACAGAGGAGGTGAGTATATCTCCAAAGAATTTTTACGTTTTTGCAGGGAAAATGGAATTCATAAGCAATTTACAGCAAGGTACACCCCGCAGCAAAATGGAGTTGCTGAAAGGAAAAACAGAACAATCATGGATATGGCGAGGAGCATGTTGAAGGCAAAGCATTTGCCAAATGATTATTGGGCTGAAGCTGTACACTGTGCAGTATATATTTTAAATAGATGTCCTACAAAAGCAGTGATGAACAAAGTGCCAGAAGAAGCATGGAGTGGGAGAAAGCAAGGAGTCACCCACATGAAAGTTTTTGGTTGTGTGGCTTATGCACACATTCCAGATCAGCTAAGGAAGAAATTGGACAGCAAAGGGGAGAAATGTATTTTCATTGGATACAGTGAAGAATCCAAAGCTTACAGATTATATATCCCATCCACCAAGAAGTTTTTTGTGAGCAGAGATGTTCAATTTATTGAAGAAGAAGCTTGGGATGGAAGCATAGAGAAAACAGTTAATGTTAAAAACTGTTTGTCTCATGATGATGATGATGAAGAGTTGGCTGAAACACATCCCCAAACAACAGCACCAACATCAGAACAGCAAGAGACACCCTTGAGGAGAAATGAGAGTGCTTCTCCAAGCACACCACAAGGAGGAAATTCAAGTGCATCATCAAGCACTTGCACACCGAATGAAAGAGGTAAGAAATTCAGAAGTTTGAGTGATATTTATGAAGAAGGAATGAATTCTTTGTTTGCTTTGTATTGTCATATTGATGACCCTGTTCATTTCGAAGATGCAATTAAAGATAAGAAATGGATAGAAGCTATGAATGAGGAGATGAATGCCATAGAAAGAAATAAGACATGGGATTTAGTTGAGCTACCAAAAGGTAAAGAAGTCATTGGAGTTAAATGGGTCTACAAGACCAAGAGTAATGCTGAAGGCAAGATAGAAAGGCATAAGGCAAGACTTGTTGTCAAGGGATACAAGCAGCAATATGGGAGAGATTATGAGGAGACTTTTGCACCAGTTGCAAGAATGGAAACAGTAAGAACAGTGCTGTCCATAGCAGCACAAAACAAATGGAAAGTTTACCAAATGGACGTGAAGTCAGCATTCTTGAATGGAGTATTAAAGGAAGAGGTCTACATTGAGCAACCTCTAGGCTATGAGAAGAAAGGCCAAGAGCACAAAGTCTGCAGATTGAAGAAAGCTCTTTATGGGCTGAAGCAAGCACCAAGAGCGTGGTACAGTAGGATAGATTCCTATCTACTGGAGAATGGATTTGAGAAGTGTGAGGGAGAACCCACTGTTTACATCAAAGAAAAAGATTGTAAAATTTTAATTGTTGTGTTATATGTTGATGATGTGATTTTTACAGGAAATGATGACTACCTCATTGAAAATTTCAAATCAGTTATGAAAGAAGAATTTGAGATGACTGACATGGGTTTGCTGAGATACTTCTTAGGAATAGAAGTAGATCAAAATAAAAATGGAATTTTTATTTCACAGGCAAAATATGTAAATGAAGTTTTGAGCAGATTTAACATGCAGGACAGCAAGGCAGCAATCACTCCCACAGTGATGGGATTAAAACTCAGCAAAGAGGACAGCAGCAAAGATTTTGACCCTAGTGTGTACAAGAGCATAGTTGGCAGCCTCATGTATTTGACTGCAACTAGGCCAGACATAATGTATGCTGTTAGTTTAATTTCCAGATTCATGGAGAAGCCAAAAGAAACACATTGGCAGGCAGCAAAGAGAATTCTGAGGTATGTTAAAGGTACAAAAAGGTATGGCATATTTTATACTGTTTCAGAATGTTCAGATTTAGTTGGATATACAGATAGTGATTGGGCTGGAAGTGTAGATGACCGGAAAAGCACATCTGGTTACATTTTTCACATAGGTTCAGGAGCCATTTCATGGGCTTCGAAGAAACAGCCAATTGTGGCATTATCTACAGCAGAAGCAGAGTATGTGGCAGCTACAGCAGCAGCATGTCAAGCGGTTTGGATGAGGAGAATGTTGAGAAGTCTATGCCAGGAGCAGGCAACAACAACATTTATTTTTTGTGACAATAGTTCAGCTATTGCATTATCTAAGAACTCTGTATTCCACAAGAGAACAAAACACATAGACACAAAGTTTCATTACATCAGAGAATTGGTGAACAATGGAGAAATCATTTTACAACATTGCAGGACTCAGGAACAGGTTGCAGATATTCTAACAAAGCCATTGGATCAGAAAAGTTTTGAGTTTTTAAGGAAACTTCTGGGTATGACTGATAACCCAGCAGTTGAAATTAAAAGGGGAGTGTTGGAATATTAATTCCAACTGCTGTGCAGCAGCAGCTATTTTACTTTATTCATTTGTCTTTATCCGGCGCCCCACATTTTTTTTTCGATCTGTTAAAATCACCGCTATTACCATCTTTTCACTCTTTAATTAATTTTGTGTTGCCTGAATGAAGAAGATCAGATCCAGCGCCACACCGTTACTTTTCAGCAAGCGTATTAATGAGCAGACGGCTGAAAGAGATAAGAACCAGCCTCGAGCCGTAACAGCATTTATCAGTCTTGGGTTTCAGCACAACCGACTCAAGAAATACAGCAAGAAATCAAATCTGTTAATTATGAACAGCAGATATTTCATCAGCAAGTTAAGGCGGTGAAGAACCTTTCCCGCACTATAAATAGAAACAGAAACAGAATTAAAATATATATGAGAAAGATAGAGAGCGGATGAGAGCACGCAGCAGCGTGAAGAAAAATACTTCAAGAACAGTGAAATGCACAGAAGTGCAGATTTGTAAGTTTTTTTTTTTGTATTGCACAGCAGCGCTGAAATTTTCTGAGATAAATGTTTTCTGGAACTGAAGTGTTCCTGTTGTAATCTGTTAGGAAGATCCCTCTACGTGAGGAAGACTTAGTTTTATGTGTTAGTTTATTCTCATAAATAGAAATTTCTTTCTGTGCGTTTCTATTTCACCAAAAGTTATTTCGTCAAAATTTTTAGTTGCTGAAACAGCTCGTAACTCAAAAAAAATACTTGACGTCAAAATTTACTGTTGCTGAAACACCGTTGCTGAAACACCTGTTTCAGCAACTGAAAAATTTCCTGCTGCTGAAACACCGTTGCTGAAACACCTGTTTCAGCAACTGAAAAAATTTCCTGTTGCTGAAACACCGTTGCTGAAACACCTGTTTCAGCGACTGAAAAAAAACTGTGTTGCTGAAACACCGTTTCCAGCAAACGAATTTTTTTGTTTTTCTGAGTTAAAAACAGAGTATTTTCCTGTGTCAAAACTAGAATGTTATTTTGATCAGTTTGTGATCCTGAGGCAAAGTAGAGCATTATTTTATGCTCGGTTTTGTGTTTTTGAATTATCAGAAAACAGAGTATTACTCTCTGTTCATATTTTTGTTGTTTCGGAATTTATCAGAAAATTCTGAACAGTGGAAACAGAGGATTTTTCCACTGTATTCTGTTTGGAATAACCAGAAATTCCCGACAACTTTGAGAAAGGATTTAGCTCGGATATTCAGCAATTATCATAATCTCCAGATGGATCTGTTCAGAGTTATGCAGCAAAAGCAAGAAGACAACGCTTAACTGAGAGAGCAGGTGAGTTTGACAAATACTGATCATGAAAATTAAGATCGATGCATCGGATAGATCAACACGTAGAATATAGAGATTCTAAATTCAGTAGCATCTGCGTTTCGGTGCTTACTTCAATATATTAGCTCTGTTGAAGGAGATCAGTTGTTGTTCCATTGCAATTCAGGATTCGCGACGGCCTGAAGATGAATCGCAACTAGTGGCGCTCTCTCTCTGCACAAATCCATCAGCTAAAGGGATCAAAGAAGAAACCATGGCATCTGCAGAAACTGGAAAATTGATGCTCAATAAAACCAACGGAAGATCTGTCGATTGGGGACCACTAAAGAATCTGGAGGGCTTAAACCTAACATTAGAATTAAAGGACAAAGAAACAAGCCCAGAGTCTGTTGACGGGACACTCTCGCCGAGTAGTACTTCGACAAGATCAGATTGCGGTTTAATAAAGACGAACACCGTCCAAGGCCAGGCATGCCTTAGTTCTGAAAGCAGTTCTCTGGTTATGGATGAAAGTATGTATGCACAAGAAGGTGGATCTTGGACGCCAAACAAAACAATGAAGACTTCGCATGACACGAGCAAGAACGAAGAAACTGCACCGCCTGTGAGAAAAGCCAGAGTATCTGTGTGGGCTAGATGCGAAACAAAAACGGTAAATCCTTTGGTGTAAACTGCTGTACCACAGTATTTCAATGGGAATATTTGATAGTGTAGCAAATACCAACATTGTTGAACCCAAAAAGTTGTATATCTAACAAGGAGAACCCAATGAAATAAATGCAAAACTTATTGTAAATAAACCACCCATGATATATATAACATAGATATAGCATGTTGCAGATACATTACTGGCAATTTCTGTTGAACGCTTCAATATGTTTCCAATGAATTTTGAGAGAATTGTGTAATAATTTACATTTCACTTCTCAGATGGACGGTTGTCAATGGCGGAAGTATGGTCAAAAAATAGCCAAGGGCAATTCCTGCCCTAGAGCATATTATCGGTGCACAGTCTCCCCAGGATGTCCGGTCCGGAAGCAGGTCAGTATGATTTTATTAACCTGTTAAAGGAAGATATGGTTATATACAAGATGTTTATAAAGGGTGTTTTAGAATTTTAAAAGGAACGACGTTTTAGAATGTTAAACTGAACATTGGGATTGATAAAATGCATAGAAACAGTTTTAATTTTCTTGTCTCGGCCCATAGACCTGAAATCTTTCGAAAGTACTTACTCTATTTCTCTAACATTCTGATTAACCTAATAAATTTGCTTTAAATCTTGTATTTCTTGCTATATGCAGGTACAAAGATGTCCTGAAGACATGTCTATATTGATCACCACATACGAAGGGACGCACAATCACCCTCTTCCTATTGCTGCAACTGCCATGGCTTCCACTACTTCCGCAGCAGCTTCCATGCTTACTTCTGGTTCTACCTTAAGCCTAGAAGCCATGAATGCCAACTCATACTTTCTTGGGGCCGGGAATAAAAGAATTGGTCAATTCGTTGCCCCTAGTCCTAACATGTCCACTTCAGCCACTTCACTTCCTTCAATCACGTTGGACCTCACAAATAATCCTTATCCACAATCAATCCTGCGCATGCGGGGATCACCAAGACCATCATTAACCGCCAACTTCCCCACCTCATTTCGATATCCATCGGGCGGTTCGAGATTGCTTTCTCATAGCAGCTCGATTATGGGTTCCGACCATTCGTTAACACCGCCCTCAGGGTCAAATATCTGGAATAATAATAGCGTCTACTACAGCCAACCTCATGCATACAGAAACCCTTCTCCTCTTGGCGCAAAGTATGATATGGCTAGCCAGCAGTTCCTGCAACAACGACCAACAACAGACGATCCTTCAAGAGCGATTCGGGGGGCTTCATCAAGATATTCTCCGGAAACTTTGATTCAAAACATCATTGCAGAGGCGGCTGCAAAGTGCAATAATTCACCCGGATCAGAGCATTCTTTAGCTGATAGTGTCGGTGCTGCAATTGTTGCTATTACATCGGAGCCCAACTTCACCGCTGCACTTGGAAATGCTATCACCTCCATGATCAGTCAAGGCTCTACAAAATCTCAGTCAGGATCAACCGATAAGACATTAATATCTACCAATGGTGATGATCAGCTCTCAATTCCCAGAAAATGGAAACAATCAATGCTTGCCTTATATGGGACGGATCGTTCTGCAAGTGCAGCGAGTGCAACCCCTCATTCGGCTTGTCAATCCAACGTCCCTTTTTCTGCTTCCTCTATTCCTTTCTCGACTAAGAAGTGGCCTACAACTGATGGGGACAATCAAAACCTCTGAGGGCCATCGAACAGTAGTACTTGATCTGACGCATCAAGAAAATGAGTGGTCACCAGAAGCTGCTTACTATCCTCTCTTGTATTAACCATTTCAAAGAAAACTTTGTTTACTACATGAATTGGACTTAACGATACAATCCAGCGCGCTGACAAACACATCAGTTGATTGGTTTGATTTCCCTGGATTTCTCTGTATGTTTGTAATTTAGTTCTCAATTTCGCGGCCTTCATTACATGTGTATTAACTCATTTGATGAAACTTCTTAAAGATTACATGTGGATTGACTTTGTGTAATTTATGTTCTCAACTGTAAACATTTTGGAATGATTGAGGGTTTTAGCAGATTGCATCAAATCCAAGCATTTTCTACCAAGTCCATGCAGAACAACTGGTCATATTATTTCCTTAGGAAAGCCTAAAAATGTTAGATTAAAACATGATGAACGGCTACGAACAATAAAAAAAAAAGATGTAGACTCCAAATCTATAATATTCAGATACATCATAAAATTCAGATACATTATAAAGGGAAGACACAACAATGAAACCCACAAAGAGCTACAATATTCAGATACAATATAAAGAGAAAAAACAACAATGAAACCCATTAAGAGCTCCAATATTCAGATACATTATAAACAGAAGACATAACAATGAAAGCCACAAAGAGCTACAATATTCAGATACATTATAAACAGAAGACACAACAATGAAACCCACATTATAAAGAGAAGACAAAACAATGAAACCCACGGTAAAAAATGAAATGAAATTAAACAACAGGTAAAAGCCCAAATTATAGTTTTGTATTACACTTCTTCAAAAGCCTTACTTATTTGGCCATAGTTTACCGTCACTTGTTTATATAGACATGAATTTTCTATAACCTTCCGCTTTAGAATTTTTTATAACTTTCATATTTAGAGTTTCTTTTCTCTGTTGTATTCAATGCTTTTAGCTATTTCTTTAATAAAATTGGGCTATGGAAACATATAATTTTTTCTTGGGAAAAGAATGTCTTGTGTGTTTCTAAGATTTTATTACGCTTTATTTGGGAGTTGTCACTGGTAAAAAGAATCTTATCAACATCGTGTCTCACCCTCTTCCAATAATTTATGGAAACTTCAAGAAGCTCCGTTTGCTTCATTCCTTGACATTCTCCCACTTGAAGCTAAATGAAGCCATATGTTACAATCATTACTCCAAGTTTGTGCATTAAGTTATTGTGAGGCCTACCATATGTTACAATCATTACTCCAAGTTTGTGCATTAAGTTATTGTGAGGCCTACCGAGCTTCTACATAACTCATGCTTGTCATTTGGAAATATCTTCATAAGCGGTATCATTAGGATTCTTAGCTATATGAATATTTTCCAAATTGAAATGTCCTGCCTCCAAAACACATGTTGTATCTAGTAGTACCTCAGATCAATGTGCTTGGTTCCTCAATGGAATGCTAGATTTTTTTCTAAATAAATAGCACTTTGACATTCAAAATACAACACATATTTCTCCTGTTTTATTCCTATCTCCCCAAGGAATCATTGCATTCCCATCATTCTGTTGTAAGCGTTGGTTGCAGCCTGTATTCTGTTATAGTTGTGGAAAGAGCTATTTTTTTTGGAAGCTAAATACCTAAGGTATTGTTGTGCCTGCTAATCTGTACAAATAACTAGTGGTGGACTTTCAAGTCTCCACATCTCCAAACATATCTCCATCTATAAATACTTCAACCAAAATATATTTTTTCCCAAACATAAACAATAATGACTAGTACCTTTGAGATACCTCTAAATCCATTTTAGCAAGGATTCTACTCACTATTCTGAGTTCATGTGAAATATTTAGTCATGTACTTACGATGGCGTACCAAAAGTCTCACATATGATGGCATACTTGAAGTTGCAAACTCCTCAACCATAAGCAACCCTACTCAATTCTTCTTTCTTTGTGTCATCACAAGGACATAAATTAGTGCTTAGCTTGAAGTGGTTGCAAGACGGGTACTGAGTGGCTTGGGAACATTAATGTTCAAACCACTAATCACCTTCTCAATATATTTTGTTCTCACGACCATAGGTTTTTGTTTCTTCTATCATTAATAATATTCTTTCCCAATATATAGTGTTGAAACCAAATCCTTCATCGCATATTGGTTTCCCAAATCATTTTTTAACCTATTAATCATTATCTCGTCATGTCCACCAATGAGCATGCCATCCAAATATATTAATAATATAAAATAATTTTCATGGTCATACATTGTGATATACACATAACAATAGCTTCTAGTATTTCAAAACCATGCATCAACATGAACCAAACAAATTCCTTGTACCACTAGCAAGGTGCTTGTTTGAACGCATAAAGGCTCTTCCTCATTCTACAAACTAGATTCTCTTTACCTTTTACTTTGAATCCTTTAGGTTGCTCCATATAATATCCTCCTCTAATTCACCATAAAGGAAGCTGAGAATAATGCACTAAAATAAATACCTCCTTTTTGAGCAAAACCCTTTGTTACTAGTCTTTCCTTGTACCCATTCCTCCACACTCATGCTTGATTTTGTATACCCATTGTTCTGTAGGGACCATCTTTCTTTTGGAAGCATCACCAACTCCCAGGTTTGATTTTCTAATAGGGATCCAATTTCTTCCCACATAGCCACCTTCAATTCCTTGATATGTTAATCTTTACAAGCTTCTTTAAAATAGTAAGGCTCTCCTTGATTAGTGACCAAAATAGAGTTTGAGGGATGAAACCTCTACGAGGTCTGATGAGGCCTAGTAGACCTTGCAATGCTTTTTTTTTTGTTTTGGACCTCTTGCAATGATTGTTGCTAATCCATAAACTATCGTGGATATTCCACTCGAAAGTTTGTCACAATAAATATGATAATATTATATTAAAATATGAGATTTTACACTATTATAGTTTTATTTAAGTTCTAGATCTATAAAATTAACTGTAATTAGTGGATGCATGTAAAATTAAATCAAGAAGAAAAGTAGAGAACGACAAAATAATCTCGCAGACACGTAATACATAATATATGCTCTCTCGGAAACCCTTTCAGAAGAAAACTAAGATGGAAGATGAGGCTACTTCACTCTCTTTCTCTCTCTCGAAATATGGTTGTAGATACAAAGAAGTAATTTTTCTGGCCCATGGGCTACTACAGGGCACAAATCCTCTCTTTGTGCTCTACTCGCTATCTCTCCTGGTTATCATTGCTCAACTATGAAACAAAATGCTCTCGAAAGAATGAAATTTTTCTTCCTCGTAGTGGATTGTTTATAACACAACTTGTTAGCCTACTAGTGGTTAAGTTTGACTATATCAACTCTTAACTAGAGTTACAAAATAGACTCTTTTAGAACATTTTACATCAAAAACATGTGGCTAGCCCCTTTTCCATGAATAATGGAGGGTGGCATGACATCCTCGTGAACTATAGGTGTGAAAACAAGATGGTCAACTTCTTAGTGGCATAACTTTTACGTACGGACTCTGATTGACATGATTCTTCCATTGTTGGAAATATTTCTATGTTTACAATAGTGTCAAAAAGTGTGACGCGAAAGTTGAAGAGTTTTACCCCAAAAAATTGTCATTTGATGCCTCAAAATTCTCTTGCAAGGTTTGAGATCCCATTTCGCGAAACTATGTTAGACTGTTAAAACCATCCCATGAGATGATTTCTCCACCTTTTCCACTCCAAATACATCAATATGAAAAAAACAATATAATGATGTAATTAGGATTACCTGTAGTTGGACTCTTGCAATTATTGTTCATCTTCATGTCCATCATGCTCATTTTCCTGTAGCATTGGGACATGTTCTTGTTGTTCTATAAGGCTATCAAAATCATTTTTATGTCCATATTTCCTACATACTTCTTAAACTTTTCCAAATCACTAAATATGACATATTTTCTTCTAATTTTTAATTGGATCCCATAGTCCTTAACCAAACTCGTGATCAACATATCCCAGAAAAATGAATTTCATGGATTTATCATCTAGCTTAATTATTTCCTCTTTGCGAATATGAAAAAATGCTTCAGATTCAAAAAAATTGAGTTGTGAATAACTTACACCTTATTTTCATTCCATACCTCTGTAGGGGTGCCACCATCCAATGTTGTAGAAGGCGGTCGATTTTTTATGTAATAGGTTGTCCTTACAACTTCTTCCTAAATGTTCTTTTCCAACCTCGAATTTGACAACTTCCTCCTAACCTTCTCCATGATAGTTCATTTCAACCTTTGTACAATACCATTGGATTGAGGAGTACCAGGAATAATATTCTCATGCTTTAGAGGAGACCTATTAAAATAGTCTTTAACAAGGCTTCTGTAGTATTATCCATCATTATTTGTTCTAAATGATTTTATAATTTGTTAGTTTCCCTTTCAATAAATACATGGAGACCTTTCACTTGCTTGATGCCTTAACAAGAAAATGAAAAAAAACATAATAGTATTGTTTCAAACTGCATACCTAAGCGAATTAAATTTGTTATTTTTTATTGTAAAAAAATATTAATATTCATATTTTCAACTCTCCTCATCTATTTTCTAATTTCATTAATGATATAAAAAAATAAATATATCAAAATCATATTTTGACTTTCTATCATTTTACAATTATATATTTCATATATTGTATTTTATACCAATTTTATTTTATTTTAAAAAATGAATAGTGTAACACATTTTGACACATTCAATTGTTCAGAAACCAATATTTTTTAAAATCATATTATTTTTGAGTTAATTTTGATACTAATGATTTTAAATCCCAATCTTATCTATATTAGATTTTGCAATATATTCTACGCAATTAAAATGCTTAATAAAGGATTCAAAGTCATTGGAATCTCATGATCATCCATCGACAGAAAAGGCATTTCAAAGAGTAAATATGTAGGGCCTAACGTTCTAGCATGACGAAATGAAGTCGTGAATTGAATATTTCTTCGATCGTAAGAAAATAGTGGTGCAATTTAAAATAAATCCCTTCATTGACATATTGAATGTAGAGCTAATAATTACAGTAATGTTTTCTACCCATATTTAATAATAATATAGATATTTAATGAAATTTTCAAATAACTGCGGTGTATTATAAAAAAAACAGAAAACAATCTAATTGCTACCAGAATGGAATGGCGATGATCAATGTAATAGATATACATAATGATATATATATGTAATGGAAAAAATTAAGAGGTAAATATTATAATAATATATATGTGGAAAGAAAATTATTATATTAAATTATAATATAAACATAAAATAAAGTATAGGTATATAATAAATTAAATTAAAATTGTCTATGGGGCTTTGGGATGGGTGCATTGTTAAGGCACTTCTTGAGATAGGTTATTGGTTCAAATCTCCTGTGCTTTGTTGTCTACCAAAAAAAATTTAAAATTAAATGAAATTTTAAAAATATTATATTGAATGATTTGAAAAGTGTTAAATTTAAATTTAAATTAAATGAAATTTAAAAATATTATATAATTTATCTAAAAGATTTTCTCGTTACAAAAAATTATATTTTGAAATATTAAATTAGGAAAAATACTATGAAATATGATATTTTATTACATCTACAATATCTCAATTACTATTTTAAAAGTCTATGTTTTAAAATTGAAAAGTCTTTATATTGATAATAAATAACTTTTAAATCTTACTCATTTTATATATTATATCAATTTGAAATAAATTAATGAGGTTTTAATCATGTATATTTAATTATTAAAGATATATTAAATAAAATAGAAAAATGCAATGATAAGAATACATTTTAACATAGAGATTTTACTTCAAAAAAAAACAAATATGAAAAATCGAATATGTGTGTGCGTGTTACAAATAATTAGTCAATCTTCCCGATCGGGATGAGGAGCAGGTTAGGTAGAGATGACAGGAGTAATCATTGCAAAGGAAGGGCAGTGGGATGTGACTTTAGGGAAGAGGCAGCACCCCCAACAAAATTAATGAGTAAGCGGTCAGCTCAAGCCTCAAGAAATCGAAGTGGAGGTGGTGGAACGCAGATGAGTAGTAGGAGTGGTGACGGTAGTGGTAGAGAGAACAAGGTGGCGAGGAGTTGTTATAAGAAGACTGAGGTAAGTAGGGGTAAAATCATCTTGAACGAGGCGAGGGAGGAGCTGCAAGAACCACAGCGAGAAGCAACCTATAGAGAGGCCGACATTCACTAGTGAAGGCAAGACAAGGGATGGCGCGCTTGGGCTAGGGAAGAGGACGAGGGGGCCAGGGACGCCCAAGGCAGGAGACACAGGGTGGCAGGACTGCGGATGCAACAAATAGATAGCGCAGAGGAAGGAGATTGACCTTGACTACAGTTCAAGAAGCGTCCCGTGCCTACCAGGAAGGCACGGATGAAGATATTCGACATATTATAGAGAATATGGAATCTAGTATCCTAGAGGAGCAGTCTAGTTCAGAGACTGAAGAATTGGCAGAAGCGATATCTGACCCAGGCAACACTAGGGCCAGGCTTACCTTGTATAGAGAGTCCTTACACATTTACTGGGTCCTAAAGCATCTATTGGCTAAAGCTCTTGAAGAGGATGCTAAGGAAATGGCAGAACTCGCCAATGGGGTGCCTAATCTGCAAAAGGAAGTGAAGAACTTTCAAGTCATCATGATTAACCAGAACAACAAGTTAGAGGAGATGTCTCAAATCCTGTCTAGGATGGCTCGAAGCAGCCCTAGCTAGGTTGATTAGGCGCATATGCCCGTGGAAATGGACCAGCACACAGGAATCAGGAATGAATAAGCTTATGAAGGCCCTGGTTAAATTGTTTTGTTTTTCTCTTCTTTTTGTTTGCATGCGAACTAGTAGTTTAATAAGTAGTTTCAGTTGTTTGGTGTATGTAGCTAATATGGAAAGACTAGTAAAGTTATGCTTTTAGAATGCTTATAACAATCTAAGGTGGCCAACAAACCTAGTTTCCCTTCGAGGTAGGGTGAGGCCACCAGAGCAATGTATATGGTTACCCTGTTTGATATAATAGGAAAGAAAGAAAAATGGCACTACCTTTACCTACAAAAAAAAAAACAAAGAAATAGTCAATCTATATAAATTGAATTATAATAAAATGGTATTTCCTTAACTAAAACTAAATATAAATGGGTTAAGTTACCATGCACCACAGAATTCGTATCCCAACATTTTTTGGGGTTGGGACGCTTCCCTTAAATGCATATGAAGGGAGGATTTCACCCCCTAGGAACCCTCCAAAAAGGAGGCTTCTCCCCCCCTCCAATGTAATCCTCATGTTGAATTTGGCACAATATATAATGGAAGAAATGAATTCCGCAATTATTACAACATGTACACAACATTATCCCCCTTGTTGTTTTCTTTTCTTATAAGGGGTCGCAAGAGTACATGATCAATAATTGAATGCAATAATGACCATTGTTTCTCTACACCAACAGAACTTCTTAGTGATCATAAATTTTGTTAGTGAATTTACAACATTCTTCAAATTGTCCACCTTGATGATCAACACCTTCTTTTCTTGAATCATATTTTTAACAAAGTGATGTTCAACATCATTATGTTTTTCCTTAGAATAATATTCTATATTCTTCACTATGAAAATTACTCTCTCACTATCACATTTTATCATCACAACTTGTTATGCTAACTAAGAGTTCCTAAAAAAAATATCTCTAACCATACTACTTGATTGTGTTAGTGGCTGCCATGTATTCAAATTTCACAGTTGAGAGTGCTACTATAAACTATTTCATATTAATACAAGTGATTACTCCTCCAAATAGGTAAAACACATATCCACATGAAGATCTTCTATGATTCATATTTCTAGCCTAGTCTAAATTAACAAAGCCATGAATGTCTAACACTCTAGCCAATGATGGTCTTCCTTGGTAGTGCAATCCATAACTAGTAGTGCCATGCAAATACATAAAAACCTTCCTGATTATTGTCCAATTCTACTTGAGTGGCTTTGACATATACCAACTCAACTCTTTCATTGCATGTACTATGTCGAGTCTAGTATAGAATATTGTTTACATCAAACTTCTAATGACATTGTTATATGGATACATGACATGTCTTCTTATTCCTCTTGTGTCATGTTACATTACTTAATATATATGTTTACAACTGCAAGAATAGGCATGTTTAGTGGTATATATTTTTGTATATAAAACCTATGGAATATTGTCTTGACATATTCCTTTTGATTTAGCCATAACTTCTTGTTTTCTCAATATCTTTTATTTTAATTCCCATAATGAAATATGAAGCACCAAGATCCTTTATTTGAAAATTAGAAGAAAACTAAGTTCCCATTTCCTACATGATTTCCTTGTCATTTATAATGAGTAGCATTTCATCTACATATAAGATTATATGAATAATACAATCACCAAGAAATTTAAAATACACAGTCTGATCCACCTTGCTCCTTATGAGGCCAAGTTCTAATATGTAGGTATTAATTTTTTCATACCACATCCTTGGTGATTGTTGTATACCACATATGAAATTTTTTATCTTCCATACAAAATATTTCTTTCCTTTCACCATAAATCCTTTTGGTTGTTTCATGGAGATTTCTTCTTCTAGGTCTCAATATCTGAATGTTGTTTTGAAGTCCATCAATTGTACTTCAAATTCAAAAGAATCGACAAAAGAAAAATAATATATAAATGCAAGTAGAGTTTAAAAGTTGTTCAGAGTGTAGAAGAAGAAATTTTTGGAAATATATGTAGGTAAACTTGTTTTCACACGTTTTCTACAAGAAAAATATAATGGGATTTTTAACAAGTATATGTCAAAATTAGGGAATGAGCCTTGGGAAAGAGTAAATAGGGAATTTAGGTAGGTTTTTCACTAATATTTAAGGATTGATTTACTTGTGAGAATTGTTACTGAATAGAGTGTTGAACATATATGGCTTTGTTAATGTTGATTGAGCAATCATAGAAGTTATACTAGTGGGTAATGTGTTTTACTTATTTGGGTGAGAAAAAAACAATATGTGGTATTAATTTCTATAGAAGCTAAATATATGTTATTCACTCATGCAAAAAATGAAGAAATATGATTAAAAATATTATTTTGAGGTGTTAGCTTGGTACAATAACTTTCAAGGATATATAAAAATAATTGCAGTGAAATTTTGCTCGATAAGAATTGGTATTATCATTCTAAGACAAAGTATATTAATGTTTAATATTACTTTTTTAGAGACTCGTTTGAAAATAAGGAGGTGTTGTTGGTGAAGGTGGAAACTTTGAAGAATATTCCAGATTCACTAATCAAGTTTTTTAGAACCCAACAAGTCTCTTTTTATACAGAAACAATGGGCATTGGTACCATGGATTGTTGATCGTCTACTGTTGTGACCTCTTTTATGCCAAGGAAACAACATGTTGGATAATGTTGTGTATGTGCTAGATTTTTTGCATGGTTTTTCTGATGGCGTGGGCACAATAGAGGTTCATAAGGAGGACAACAACCCCTCTTGTTTCAAAAAGATAGTTGTTACACGGGTCAAAGCCTGTGAAAAATATTTTGGTTATTTTGTTGCATCGATTTCTTATGGTTTTCAGCACAAAGATTTCACTTTCAATAGTTTTATTGTGTATAGTGATTCAAGCCATGATTTTGCAATACCTTTGATTGAAATATGATTATATTTTAATCCAAAATTAATAGATTGAACATTTATGAGATATGTGAAATACGTTTTTATTATATAACATTGTAAATAAATATTGAAAAATCATCGAAATTTTCTTAATTTGAATTTCTATATTAAAATATTTATTTATTAATAAAAATATATTTATAAAAATTAATTATATAAAATTAAAACCAACAGTGAAAAAACTACATTTTAATTAATAACGACCTTACAAAGGATATGATAACTTTTTTTAAATCATTTTTCCTACTTTAAAAAAACAAAGTAAAAACAAAACACTCTTTAGTAAATAATAAAAAAAACCTTCTTATTAGTCCTTGCCATCTGGCAATGGCAAGGGACTATAGTAATCTGAATGGGTTGATTTAGCATTAATTTGAAGTGCTATTTCAGAGAATGTGGTGGTTAGAGCAAAGTTTTAAAATGCTCCGTGCTATTATGACCAAAGTCTTCTTGTCTGCCATCTTATTTGGACTCTTCCCGAGGCGGGAGAGGCTAGAGCTTTGGCTATTTTCCTTAGCCCGTGTTTATTATTGCTAACCGTCAGAGGACTTTGTATATTAATGTTAGCATTACTTAACATCAGTTTGGATCATTTGCAGTTTGAATTATTTGCAGTTTTAGTTTGGGCGTATTGTCAGGCAAGTGTTCTGCATGCAGGTGCTGCAGTTGTCCGTGCATGGTGGAGCCGAATTGACTGAGACCGGATTTTGAGCTATCCACCTGAAAGGATGCCGAGATCAATTGCTTAATCTGGACGAGGCACTCGCTTTCGCTCTAGCTTTCTGCCTGTTTCACTCAACCCGCCTATTTCCCTCCGTCGATTTGCCCTACCAGCAAGCCCTTCTAATTCAAAGAGATTCGAGTGCAGTTGGTTCTGGTTCAACTGGATCCACTCGACCAAGAAACACTTGTGCTACCGTGCGTCGTGGATGCAGATTCAACACTCTTGCCGATGCCATGTTTTCAGGGAGCACAAGGGCTTCAATTCCCTTGATTCCCTGGAATTCTCTGAATCCCGTTTTCAGTGTTGTAGTCACAGCTTCGATGGCGAAGCCCATCCCCCAGTATCTTCTGGCGATCGCGTACCCCATCTCAGCTCGGCAGTTGTGAATACCGGTTCCTTGCTTGAGCATGACATGACCAATAGGCCTCCCTCTGAAACATATTGCCTTGAACCATGGATGAGGAATCACCACCTTTAGCAGAAATTCACTCAGCTTCTCTTTGGATTTAAAAGCTTCCCACGTCATGAACTTGGTCACTTCTTCGTCGCTAGCCCATTCGTACAAGTCTTCCAAATCCGCCGGGCAGAAGTTCCTCAGTTCGACTTGCCCAACCCTAAAACTGTTATTCTTATTACTCACGCTACTGTTAGCTTCCATTCTTTCGATCTTTGATTCTCTCAAATGCTGAGTTGTGGCTCAGCTGTTCACAACGGACTAGGTAATTTGAATGAGCAGTATGAGCTATGAGTCTGCAGGACTGCAACATCACTGAAGTTATTTTAATGTTCTGCAGCGGTCTCTTCCGTTGCTGCTGGTTGTGCAACTGCTTTCATCATTGCCGCAGGGCGGGGAAATAGACTGGCACTGGGACTGGTGGGTTGATGGATTGATTCACTGATGGATGGGGAGCTATACGGATGCATGTCTCGATACCGGCCGGGATTGATGTTGGAATTGATGCTGGCTGAGATGTGGGTTGGGCACAGGGAAGGAAGCTAGGACTATTGGGACTGGTCGGATAAACCACTATTGATGTTGCGGGAAACCACTACTAATGCTATGTGTTTACGGATTTAATCCTCCTCCATCCTAGGGCTGACAGTCAGGGAGGTTAGACTGTTAAATAGGCAATAGGGGATGGAGCTTAGATGGTTAAACTGCAGGGCATGGAGCTTATGGCTGAAGGAATCTGTCTCGAGTCTCTCTGAACTAGAAGGGCTGAAGGGCTGACAGTAAGGGAGGCTAGACTGTTAAACAGAAAACATGGCATGGAGCTTAGATGGTTAAACAGCAAAGATTTTAAACATTTGAGCCAACAACTAAACATTTGAGCAAGCAGCTAAGGTAGCATGAAGAGCAATGGTGCTGACATCTGTTTGGGAAGTTATGACATCTGTGTTGGTTAAACAGCCAAGATTTTAGATCCCATATGCACAACCTAGTTCGTTCAGCTGAGCCCTATCTTACATGTATCTATCTGCTCATACGGGAGTGTTGGTAGCTCGATGAGACAAAGCTGAGAATGTGTAGTGGGTAGTTGGATTATTCTTTTGCCTCCCGTATTCATGATACAATGTTAAGTGGCATGGTTTAGGCCCTGCATGCTATGCCATGGAGAAGGAGGTGAGGCATGTGGCGCTCATGGGAGGGCCCACATGGAGGTGTTTTTATTTTTAGTTTTTTAATAGCTTTGTTTTCTTTTAATGCTAAATTACATTATGAATATCCCTGGGATTGGTAGTTGCGGAGTTTGGCAAGCAGGATCTGATTTGGGATAATAGAGCATAAACAATCGAGAGCTTCTTATTATGAAAGCATGGCTTTCGCTGAAATTCTTGATGCCCTGAATAGAATCAGGACATAGAGCTTATTGTTATGAAGCCATGGCAGAGCTTCATAATGCCACTGGTACCTATTTGCGGAAATACTCGATGCCCTCAAAAGGATGGGAACGACTTTGGCTGAAATTCTCGATACCCTGAATAGGATCGGGACAAAAATGGCAGATTCAGGGTCGGGACAAAAATGGTAGCTTCTGCAGCCACGATATGCAGTCTAGTTGTGATAGGCATTATGACACTGTTACCTGATAATGATTTATAATTTTATATTTGTAGGATCATCAACTGCTCCCACCCCCTGATAAAACAAAAGATGATATACTTTTGGTTTTCAAACTGTATGATCCAGAGAGAGAAGAGCTCAAGTAATAGCTTTTGTTTATCTTGAATGTTCTAAATCACTTTTCCTTCCAATACAATGCCTTGTGGGATGTTTTATTGGGTCTATATGACTAAGTGTTGTTGTCTTTCAGGTATGTTGGGAGGCTTTTTGTCAAGGCTCTCGACAAGCCATAGAAATTATTACAAAGTTGAATGCCATGGCTAGTTTTCCACCAGATGAGGAAATTGATCTTTACGAGGTTAGTTGAATAAAATCTTTTGGATACTGTGACACTAATTAGTGACGATGTCATGTGGTGTTGGCAAATTAATTATAAGCATTCTTATTCCAAGGTATTTGTGGATCCTTGTTGCTCCTAGTTTGTTGGTTGTCTATGATCCATTGCTTAATTTTTTATGCATTGGGTGTTGTAATATGTAGGAAATCAAATTTGAACCAAATGTCATGTGTGAACCCATTGAAAAGAGAATTACTTTTCCATCTAGCCAGGTTAGTTCAGTTTTATACCATTCTTGTCAATACTTGTTTTATCATTATTATATCTCTATTTATTTTAGAAAGGGTCAGTGAGGGGATTTATTATTCGAAATTCATGCAATGCAATTTGTTACTAAGTATGTTTCCCTCACTATATTATTTCCTATATTTGTGGTGATGTCAATCATGCAGCTTGAAGATGGGGACATCATTTGTTTTCAGAGATCTCTAGCGACATCTGAAGAGGATATACATCGATTTCCAGATGTTCCTTCATTCCTGGATTATGTTCATAATTGGTAGGTACATAATCTACTGGTAGCCCTGTATTTTTTCAAACTTGCAATTTCTTGGACCAGTCGTCTATCATTTAATTTGTTTGTAGTGCATTTTCTAACCGACGTAAAATTATTATGAAAGAAAATGAAGGTTTTAATTAGTACTTTAGATTATATGGCACAAGCATGTATGTGGAACGCTCAAAAACTCAATAAGCGATACCACTATGTATCTATGAGATGCAAAAACAGACTACGAAGCTTGAGGACAGGTCAACATTTTGGAAAAAATACTTGCTGACCTAGATTTCACAATTTCTAAAGAAAATGATGTTTATCTTGGTACCATTCAGGTAGACTCACCATCAAAATAGATAGTTTTTCTGAATATTTTTGTTTTATCTAAAACTAGCGGCAAAACTGCATATATCTATGTCATGTTTTGGTCTCTGTCTAGTTTGTTTATGTCTGTGTATCGAAGCACTTCCCTTGTGGGACGTTAGTCTGTCAAATCAAGACCGTATGTATCCAAGTCCTTGTCTTCTGAAATACTTGTTTCTATGCTTGTATCTACGTTTATTGCTTACAGGTTTACCATTTCCCCAAAAATATTCAGTGGACTATTACGATTTCAGCTCTAGTTGTTTATTTATTCCCAGGGATAATGTTATCTATGTATGTGTAATTGTACTAGTAATTCTATTAGCATAGGATTGTTAAAGAAACCATGCATTCTCAATGTGCAGGTTACTGTATTAAGGCTCTACAGTTATTATTACTTTTCATATTAAGATCTGTGGTGGTGAATTGTTTGGGTCATAAGCCTTTGATTATGGAGCAGAGTTCAAAGCAAATATGTTATGTTAAAAGAAGGCAATCACCATAATTTGGTCCTATATTTGCCTTAAGGTAATCCTCATGCTGATCTCTATATAAGCTAAATTGAAGAGGGGAGAGGGAACACCCCTGTTCTATTTCAGTGGTGCAAAAAATGCTTTCTGTCAACCCTCTCATTTTGTGATTTTGCACTGTGATTCTTGTAGAGTGACATGATGGCAATCTGAATCTTGTCTGGAGCCCCCAACCTAATGCAACCTATGAAATAAAAGTTACCTAGGCAATGTGCTAGTTTCCTGAAAGGTCAATTGACAGTTGGAAGGCTAGGACCTTCTTGAACAGAGCTTCTTCAATAAGGGCTCTTAAAGTGAGTCCCATGAATGCTGTGGCAGATTCTGTAGAAGAACCCTGCTTACCCGTTTTTCCAGAAGATTTATTTTAGTAGTAAATTTCCAAATGTTTAGTGAAGGAGTGTCTTTTTATGCCAAATAACAAAATAATTGTGTTGCACTAAAATTTGAATACTTATTTTTCTGATCAATGGGTTAAGTTTTTAAGCAGTGCCTATATAACTAAAATGCAACTTATACATGAAATAAGGTGTCCAATTCTAAATAGGTGCTTTTCTTATGGATGGGGTGCATGACTTTTCTTTTGAAATTTATGCATCAATTGCTTTTTGAGTATCTTTGTATGCTCCCTCTGTTACCCATTTGGGATGAAATTTTTTTGTTCTCTTATTTGTCCACATGCTTGTTTATCTTGCTTCTTTATTGCCTCTCTATAACAGCGTAGTTCGCTTCTTCCATTAATTCTAATAGTGAGGAGTGTTAGAATGTGGTAAACATGACCTAGCAAGATGGAATAAAATGGCTGTATTTGTAGATCTGTAGGTTCTGTCTGAGACACCTTGTATGCTTGATTATCATGTTTCTTTGTTGTTTCTCTTTATAACAGATTAGTTGTTGTTTTCCAATAATCCCAATACTAATGGTTCAAATATGTTTAACATGGTTTGAGCAAGATGACTTAAAATGTCTATATTTGTGGATCTGTAGTTTTTTTAGCTTGCATTGGGATTCCAAGAAGTATTATTTTATTCTTGGCATTCAACCACACGATTCCAATTAACTAATACTGACATAAATTGTTAAATATCTTCAGCAATTTTTTCTTCATTTACATGTTTCCATTGGTTAAGGGTTATGCGAGCTTTTATGCATTAAGTCAACTATAATGCAAATGCATTAGGTCCCTATATCACATGGTTTGAGTTTTTGTTTGAGTTCAGAGACCAAGTTCAGCAGCACAAAACTATAACATGAAGTTTGCAGTGAAAAACATGTAATAAATTCAGCATTAAATTTTAGAAACTCAACGTATAAAATTTTCAAAATTAATAAAGATATAATAAAATTACATTCTAGCATTTAATATATATATTTCAAAAAAGACTATTTTGTTACAAATTTAGGGATGTAAGTTTGGTTTTTTGAATCAGAATTTTTACTTCTATTAAAAGTTGAATTTGAATAACTTAGCCATAAAGTTCAACTTGACATTTGTTTAGAGTTGAAGGTCTGCAAATTTCAAATTTCAAGCTTGAAATCACTGCAGTGACTAATTTAGACCCAACCTTTCTGTAGTGTTAACCCTCAGGTAGATATCTTATCTTCAATAAATTTGGCTCGTTAAAATGTTGTTCTTGTGGTCACAAGGGCCAAAATTAGATTGTGAAGCACAAGCCAATGTGGTATGGCATGTTAGTGCTCTTACTGAAGCTTATGTGAAGCACATATCAATCTATCTCTTCAGTGCTAAGTTGTAACATTAAAAGCATTTCTTCACCTTCCCCTTCATTCAACTCGAGAGAATTATCATTTTCCCATCATCTTTAGTTGTTGTTATCAGGTAATGTGTCTAGTTACTTTTAGCTAATAACCATTTCATGTGAGATGCTTTAATGATATAACATTTTTCCCAAATAACTATTTGACCAACTGCCAGGCTGGGATGGTGCAAAATCAATAATGGGGGTTTCTGGCATAGTACCCAGGATGCACAAATGTTCTCTGCTTGTCTGGTAGAGCTCTTATCCTACTCAACTGGAAGTTAACCATATAGACTTCAATGGAAAATAATATTTACTCTTTCCACTACTATAGGACACATAGACAAGTGGATGCAAGTGTCCTCTTGGATTTAGGGGAGATGGTGTTGATAAGTGTGAATGTATGTTGAGGTAGATACCTCACCAGGTGATGAAAACAATTTTTGTTAGTGCAATTACTAATTCTCTTTTTGTTTTAATAACTTGCGGCTCATATATAAATGAATGCAAAGAAAAGGTAGCTTGCCAGTGCTCAGAGTACAGTTGAAAAAATACATGGGGTAGCTATGATTGTAGCTGCAAAGGTGACCTTATGTATATTAGAGACCATGATACCTGCATAAGTAAGTAGGTCAGTCATCTGCATCCTATGTTTAACAATCTATTCATATGACTGCTATGTTATTCAGGGTTTTATATTGATTAATTTGCATTTTTTTTTGAAGCTAAAGGTAAAGTAGGAAATAAAGTATAGCTTTCCAATTAACCTGGGCTGAAGTACATTGGAATAAGTTGGTCATGTACTGTTCCATCCATAGCAAAGCCCTCCCTGATTTTATATCATCTATGTCTCTTGTTTTGTCAATATTGGCTATTCGTTCTTTTATTGTTACAAAAAGAATGAAGGAAGAAGTCTTGTTGTTTCTGCAAGCTCTGGTAGGGGTTGTACATCATCAACAAATCGGAAGCTGTGAACAATTATATGAAAAGAAGGTAATGACCATAATTTGGTCCTATATTTTCCTGAAGGTAATCCTCATGCTAATTTGTGTATCAACTAAATTGAAGATGGGAGAGGGAACACCCCTCTTCTATTTCAGTGGTGCCAAAAATGCTTTCTGTGAACCCTCTCATTTTGTGATTTTGCACTGTGATTCTTGTAGAGTGACATGATGGAAATTTGAATCCTGCCTAGAGCCCCCAACCTAATACAACCTATCAAATAAAATTTACCTAGGAAAACACTATCCACCATGCAGACTCACCTAGTTTGGCTACTTAGAGTTTCTAAACATCTGTAAATCTCTGCTATACTATACTATAAAATATAGCTATAATGTGCATTAGTGAATTATTGATCTAAATCTGTATCTAGCCCTGTTTGAATAAAATTTTAATTTGATCTGCAACTATTTCAATGCTGCAATGTATATCAATGTTCTAGTCTTTGCTATTGGCGTGGTGGCCTGGATCGCAAATTAGCCAACTTGTTAACGGTGCCCTTCTTATGTAATTACTAAATGAAATTTTGACAAAAATCCAATCCATTTCAATTGTCTTGCCCGATGAAGCTTGCTCTAAGAACGTGAGGCTCAAGGTGAAAAGGCTAAAGGTTGATTCCATCTGTTGGACTTAGCTTAAGGCAAAGGAATCTGTATTCTTTCAGAACGTTCAAGTTGAAAGGCAAAGGCTAGAGTTGAAGGGCCAGAGGGTAAAGGCATCTGGCTTCTGATTCGTACCTGGTTAAAGGTGATAGGTTATAGGCTTCATCTTCTACTTAGAATCTCAATTGAATCAGCATCTAGTTCGGTTCCCAATACAGGGACTTGCTGCCTCGTAACCTTCCTTGTTTAATAACTTTTCCTTGACATAAGCGAAAAAATATAAATGCTCCAGCTACGAAGATATAGCTATTTTTCATAATATTTGGAGAGTATAAAAGGTTGTGTTTTATGAGGCTTCCACGTAAGAACTCTTGCAAGTTGTTTTAGGGCATCAATATATAGTTGTTGAAAAGAAATATACCTTTAGCATAAATGGATTTTTTTCGCAATAATAATATGAGATTTTAGCTTTCATACTATTTATGGAATTGTTTGGGTTTATGTTTGGCTTAGAATTTAGAATTAAAATTCATTGAATATTCTTAGCGCGTTTATTATTGATGTGAAAATATAAATATCTTGAATAATATTAAGGATACATTATTTAACTAGTTCGTTAAACTTATTTAAAAAAATAACATTATAACATTCAATTTTTAATATAGCTTTTTGACTTGAATATTATATAATGTAATATTAATATTTACTAAATTATAATATACATCTTACAATTTAAGTCGAGTATGTAAATTATGTTTTATGGTAAATAGAAAAAAAGGAACAAAATATTATATCATTTAATCTTAACATTTCTTAAATTATAATATATATTGTACAATTTAAGTGGAGTGTCTAAATTATGTTTTTCCTTATGGTAAAGAGAAAAAAATTAATTTTATTTGTATTATGATATTATTAAATGTTAAATTGTCTTATTTTATTTTATTTTTAATATAAATATTTTAAAATATATAAAATTGGTAAATACTTAAATTTCAAAATATTAGATTTTTTCGGGAGTGAGGGTGGTGTTAGTGCATTATGGCGGAATTAGAATTATGATATTCATTAATTTCGTAAATGGAATCCAATAAGTAGGTGGGGGTTATTTTGATATTTTGGGAAGTCTTAATGTAGTCTCCTTTCATATCAATAAGTTGGGCCATTGTGGGGATTTCAAGGTTATAATTTAACATATTCATTTTGGCTCATCCTTGTCGGGTTCTGAAAATAAGATGGTTCTCCAAAGGAATTTATATAGCATAGGGTTTACTGATCAGTTTAAACAAATTCATGTACTTAGACAAAACAATATTGAGGATGGTTTCATAGAAAGTTTGCAAATAATACACAAAGTTGCGCTACTAGAAAATTACTGGTCAAAAGTATCATTACATTATTTAATGGCATGGAAATAAGTGTGACAGTATGTCCACATTATTGATAGTTGTGGGATTTAAGTTTATGCCCTCTCGTTCAGTTAACATTGTATTCTTTATATATTTCATCATGGAACATGTGGGGTAGGACACTCACTTTGCAAATGTAGTTATGGGATGGTAATGCCTTTAAGAAAAGGAAACAATGAAATCTTGTGGCCGAGTTAATGCATAGCAAGGATTTCATACTACACTCTCCGGATTTGACCCTTGAGGAGGAATCTAAAGAGAAATTGTCCTAAGAAGTTAGTGCATCTTATAACTTTATGTGTTAACAAAGATGCACCAACTTGTCATATTTTCTCCTTATACATGAACACTACTCCAAAGGTTTAAACATCTCATTCAGGATTATATTTAGCAGTTGATTAGGATTTCCACTTCCTTCATAGTAATAATGTAGTTATCCAGTTCCTTTTGTATTCATGGCTTCTTTGTCTTGTTTAGCCTAGATTTATTTGTAGATGTGGCCTCTGAACTTATGTTGTTTTTATGGATTAGAATTCCTTTTAGATTTGGTGTTTGTAGCTATTGTTAAATCCCATTTGGTGTAGGCCTAGGACATAATTTTCATCTCTATACATAATCAGTCAATTTTGGATCAAACGCCCAAGTTTTCATTCTTATAACCACCATAGCCTAATCACGGGGACAAAGCCCGTTAATATATATATATATATATATATATATATATATATATATATATATATATATATATATATATATATATATATATATATATATATATATATATATATATATATATATATATATATATATATATATATATATATATATATATATATATATATATATATATATATATATATATATATATATATATATATATATATATATATATAAACAAGTGGGAGGAGTGTTATGGGTTTTAAAGCCTCCAAGACCAAGATTCCCTATATAAAAAACAATACTTATTACTTAAATACCAAAGTCACTTGATCCAAGCCATTATTCATATAATGAGGTAAGGGGAGAACCTTTTCCAAATCTCATTATACTATGATTTAGAAGCACATGCACCTAAATCATTTCCCTTTTAGCATGAGTGCAAGGAATTAAGGTGCAAGAAACCTACCTATGCTAGCCCCTAGTTTATTTTGATTGTAAATAAAATAAGACCAAAGTCATAGGACATGTATTCCAAGTTTAATGGTTGGAAAACATTACAATGGACATCACCTGCAGTTTATTAATGGCTATGTAAATTGGAAAGGGAAGTACCGAAGGAAAAGAAGTAATAAATGACATTTAAGTAATGAAATAAAGGAAAATAGGAGAAAAGGAAGATGAAAGGACATAAATATGCATGCAAGGGAAAGTAGACAGAAAATGAAGGAAAACCAAAGAAAAATGAGAAATGAAAGGAAGAGACTAGACATCAATTATAGAAAGGCACCTAAGAAACAACTAATAACTTTTCCTTAGCTTTTGATCATGTTTAGCAAAGGAGAGAGAACAATCAAGGGAATAAGAAAGCAAGGAAATGAGGGATGTGGAAGAGGATGTTTGGACAATAGTAAGTAAGGGAATTTTTTTGTGGATTTGTAGGTAACAATGTGCATCCATAATTTAACATTCCTAGATTCAAATGCATGGTACATGCATTTGGTTATTTAATTATATTTTTTTTCATTGACATGGTATTTTCCTAGATTGAAAGTGGCTTCAAGGTTGCCTTACTATTTCCTGGATAGCCATGGTGGTTTGGGTTCCTTGTTTGGTTTAAGCTTTGGATGGTTGGTAGATTTGGATCCTGGTTGAAGTGATCTCGGGGAAATCCACAAGGCTCAACGGTGGAGATAGGATTTCTCATGGAATTCTTGACGAATTGATAGAGACAAGAAAATTTCTCTAGAGTTGGGAAGGAAGTCGAAGGCATCCATGCTTGTTTAGCATTAGTGATTTATGGACCGGTTTAGGTGAAATCACTATGGTTGAGGGTTGAGGTGGTTTTCCGTATTGAAGCCCTGGTTGGTTTTATTTTAGTTTAACCCATATGATCCTACATTCACACTCAGAATATGGCATGAGTATGATTGGATAAAAGTGAGATTGGTTTTAGTCCAATCTATGGTCTGGTCGTACATGGAAGTTGCTAACTTGGTTGGATTTTGCATATATTAATAAAAATGTTTTCTTATTTTGATTGATGAACAATTGTATTGGTTATTATGTTGATCTTATGGCTAGTTTGTCATGGTTTCTATGTTTTTCATATGTTGGTTATGTAGGTTATATGATGCACTCTTGTTATGGACCTTTCTCATGATCTCAGAAGTTATTGAATGATTGATGAATGCATGGGATAACAAGTGTTGTTTCAATTATCTTGATATGGAAATGGACCTTCTTGTTAATTCTCTGATGAAGTTTAGAATTTTACAATCATATATGCATCCATGACTTGTAGCTTCTCTGTTTCCTATCTGTATGATTAAATGTGTATCATGTATTAGGCATGTCTTGGTTAATACTTCTCTTGATTATTGGTCATTTCGACTTGTTATCGAATGATACTTGATTCTATAAAGGCTTTTTCACTTTTGTGTAATGGTGTGAAGGCTATCCCTAAAAATGTTGCACATATATGACAACTACATGGACAAAACAAACGATTTTTTGTCATAACCACATGGAGGTTGGCTTTTATGGGGGGTTGGAGCCTTTCAACTACATGAAAAACTGGGAAAGGGTGAATTTGTGGAGTTAAAGTCGTGAAAAGAAGTTTCAGCTCAGGATCTGATCATCAAAGGTTGTTGGATGACTTATGGGTGATTTGGTGTTTTTGAGATGTGTTAATAAGTTTCTGATTTGTAGGCCCCACTTCCATATATGGAACTTGGTGGTTAGGTCATATCATACTAACACTCATCTCATCTTTAACCTGGACAACTTCAAAAAATTAGTAAATGTGGGGGGAGATGTTACAGAGTGGTACAAGAGAGAGGTTACAAAACTGGACCTCGGGGTAAATGAAATTATTATGCATGAATTTTTTTGGTTCAGGTTATGTTCATGTATGAATTGGCATACTTGTGATATTGTGTCATAAGAATTTTGAATGAGTTACGAAAATGTGATAGCCTCCCCTAAGATACACTGAGATATGCTTTTGGTTTTGTCTTTTATTTTGTTTATCTAACATGGTATGGTTGCACAAAATAGAAGTTCAGAGATAAGGAGCATAATGGTCGACTACAATTCACATGATTCTCCTTACATGCATGATGTGAATTCTATGGAATGGTAAAGGTCACTTGAGTAGTAAGGAAAGGAGTATTCTCCTGATTTGGCTGATATACTAAGGAGTATGAGGGAAAATATTTGAAGTTGAATATCAAATAATACATATTGATTGAAGAATGAGAAATACTTGCAAGGACCACTGAAAAGAAAGAAAAATAAAATGCACTTATTCTTCAAAGCCTTACAAACATGAAGAAGTATAAAAAACTGGGGATTAGTTATAGACAGGAGTAAAAGAATAATGGGGAATATGGTAACAGGTCTCAAAGAAGGTATAGAATAGATAGAGATGATACAGTCAGAGGTGGTAGATATCTGGATACACCTAACAGGAGGGGAAATACTTATGGATTTTATTCTAGCTTCAGTTCAAGGGGACATTGTCAGTATCACCTCTATCATCCATATAGGAGGAGTGAGAAGGGATATTTTCTAGAAGAGTTCAAGAAAGGAAAGCCTCCTAAATTTAATGGAGAGTTGAAGAAAACAAAATATGTAGAAGCATGGATGATTGGGATGAAGAATTTCTTTAGATCTCATGACTATTTAGAGAACACAAAAACCAGGATAACAACCTTTGGTTTCACGGAAAAATATACATATTCTAGTAGGAAGTTGTTAAGCATGTGAGAGGCATCAAACATGATGAGAGAATTTGGAATGCATCTGAGGGACACTTTATGAAGAAGTTCATGTCTAAGAGATATTATGATGGAAGGAAAAGATTGAGTTTGATGAACCTCAGTCATTAGACGAAATGATCAGGAAGTTAAAGCTTTCTTATGAACAATCAAGCACAACCCTGTGTTCAAGTGTGACTCAAAGGGTAATGATAAGACTAAAGTAAAATGGCTTGAGAAGAAAGGTAAACCTCAACATCCATGTTAAGAAGAAAATGTGGCACTTCATAAGAAGTTTAATGCAAATGAAAGAGTACTTGGGTCTAAACCTAAGGAGCGGCATAATAATGGAAATGGCAGAGAATCTTGTGGTTTGAACCTATGGTGGAGATCATTGAAACAAAAATTACCCTCTATATCAAAGTGATGAAGTGGATGTCTTGCAGGCCTCAGATATACTATGCATAATAAGCGCAAACAATTAGGGATGTAGGTCAAAGAATTAATCTAATCTATGCAAGAATGGATAACAAGTAGGTAGACCATCACACGTCCATGATTGAGATGGAAGGTGGAACCAAAGGGAGAGTTCCAGTTAGATATTCATTGCATGTTCTAGAGGAAGAAGCTTATGATCCAGAACGAAGCAATAAAGATGGTTAATGTGTGTGGAAGCACCTTCTGCCAGAGGAAGATAAATGGAATATAGTTGATTATATGCAAGAATGATAATTTTTTTTCAGTTATAGCTAAATTCATCAAGGGAATTGGAATCCCTTAAGAGATGATATGTGTAGGAATTCAATTTTAGGGTTGCATGCTTGGTACATAACAGAAAGGTAACTAGTATATCGTTATATCTATTTATGCATTGAGAATTGTGTGTTTCTAGTAGTAGCATGCATGAATTTCCTGGAAAAAGTGATCGCCATATATATTGGGGAAGGCTTGAGATAAGATTTCACTCATGAACACTTCGAAGCACTAGGAAGTTATAGAGCTTTATTCATCATGTTAGTTTACATTTATTTTCTTTCAGTGTTTTATGATTTGTTTGTTCTTGATTTGCAGTTTTGATTGTGACTAGGGCATGGTAATGCCACTTTGTTTGTGGTTTCCTGGATTTTATGTTTTCTTTTTTTTTTCTTTCCTATTATGTTTTGATGGTATTGGGATTTGGTTGGGGAAATATGAAAGCTAATAGAGCTCAAGGAGAGTTGAATGAAAGTGAAGAGGTAATATTTGTTAGAAAATTATATATTATAGCAATGGAACACAAAATATTGCAGAAATATAAACAGAGGACATCCATAAAACAAGAGAGACACAGATAAACATGGTTCACCTAGTTTGGGGTATGTCCAAAAAGAAACAACCATACCTTCCTTTTATATTATCCATCAAACTAAAGAGATACAACCTACAGTAGATCTAATGTGATTACCTCTTCTCAGAACTCAATCTCATCTGTCTTTTTCACTCAGAATATAGATCTAGATAAACTCAATACAATTCCCCCATATATAGCAAGGGGTTTTATTCTAAGGAAAAAAACCCTCAATTAAACGTAACTTATACCGTTAGATCTCTGCCTAATGAATGGCTCAGATTGACTATTTAATTACAAAATTCTACAACGAAATTTTACATCTATTTTTGGCTTTGGAGGCACTTCCGTCGATCCCCCGCCAGGTGCGGGCTCCAAATAATCATCGTCGCCCCCCTAGACCTCCCTGGTTGTGTACATTTTACAGGTGGCGTTGCTGCCACATTACGAGGTGGGGTCCAACGCACAATACCTCTAAATAAAGAAGATAATCAGGCTCCACACCCAAGAATATAAAACCTATATGAAGCTATTTGCATGAGAAAAGAAAAAATAAAGGCACGATAATGACAACCAGTTATGCTAGTTGGGTCTATTAGGGTAACTAGATAGTGGAAAGAAAATGATGAGAAAGGTAATAGGAAAAGTAAAGTAAATATATTTGAGGCATCAAATTCCTTGGTTATGTTCAGAATTATTTTTCTCATTTTTGTGAATGCTTTACATCGATAAAGGAAGTTATCCTAACCTTGACCTTATGAACACTGGTAATTTAGTTCTAATCAAAATTGTTCTAATGTCTATATATATATCTATGTATGTATATATGTATGAATTCCATTATCTGACAAGGCTGTCACGGATCATTTTTGTGGAAAAATGACTGTTTTATGTAGATAAATGGCATGAAAATATTCCTCATTTCATAAGGAATCAAGTGGGTAGAGTAGCCCTCGAAGATCTATGGGGTTAATATCATGTGGATATGATTTTGATATTATGTGCTTATAATTATTATTTTGTTTATGTTATGGCAAAAAATGGTGAAGGATATATTAGTAGAATGAAAGTAGTGTGATTTGCGACATTCTGAGACAAACATGGATAGTGGAAAGGGAGACAGACCTAAGAGTTGGCTTGTGGATGCAAACATTGAGGCCTGGGAAAGCCACTATAGGCAACGTTTCTTGGTATAGATGGTATGGTATCTAGATGTGTAATACTGTTGATCATGGAAAATTTTAGGGGCTATTGTTTGCCCAGTGGGCTAATTTTCCATGATTTTTCCGCAAAAAAGATTCGTCAATTTGCAATTTTTATAAAAGATGATTACCCAAGATTCTAGAATATTAAATTATTTTAGCTTAAAAATCACCAACATTATATAGAGACTATATATAAAATCATTATAAATTTGAGTAATTTGACATATATATCAATACGCATTTTATAGTTCGCGTATTAGTGATTAGTGAGATTTGGCAATGTTTTTAAACTTGAAGGAATTTTTCGATCCTCAAAATTATCCTTGTTGTGGATGTGTACATGTTGTACATGAGGTGTTGTGTACATGTTCTACATGTGGTGTTGTATACATGTTCTACATATTGTGTTGTGTGCATGTCATATAATGTCATGTGTATTATGTATTTGTTGTATAGTGGCATGTGTATTCATTGTGTTGTATTGTGTGTATGTATACGTGTTGTGTTGTACACTATGTATGTGTATGTGTATGTGTTGTGAAAAGAATTACTTCTCAGGATCGCTAGAGGTTGTTATTGTGGCAGGACCTTTAGAGCCCTGCAACATCTTGGGTTCCCTTGAGGCTGTGGGTTGAAGGCAGTTAACAACTTGAGTTCCCTGAAGGTCGTGGTTTGGAGCCTTGTAATATCTTGGGTTATCGATAGGCTATGGGTTGATATAGTAGTGCTTCTATCATTATATATCTTTGGAAGAGAGTAATCTTAAGTTGCTTATATTGAGGGTAGAGGTAATATAGTTGTTGGAAACCCTTGTTGATGGTATTAAGGGAGGAGGTGGTATAGTACCTAGATTCCCTTGTTTCTATGGAAGAGAAGAGAAGGCGTTAGGTGCTTTCCTTGTTGGCAACTAATCCAATCAGTGCACATGGTCAAAGAGAAAAGATGACACTAGATAGTTGTTGGGTTGTGCAACTGACCTAGTGTGTGTATGAAAAGGACAAATAAGAAAGGAAAAAGAAAAGAACCAATTTAGATGACAATTATATGTATTTTATTTTAATTTTATTTATGCATGTGATCTATTATTTTTATTTATGATGGTTTTATTTTGAGGTAATTGAATGTGGTATGTTTATACGTGATGACTGCATCAAAGAGATAATTTGAGTTGTGACGGGAAGTAAATGAAGCTTCAAGTGTAACTTATTGGAGATCTATGAAAACAGGTATGATTTGAATTTATTATAATTCCTTTTGAGTCTAATGTAAAATATGTTCTTAAAGGAAAGCATGGAAATTCTCATTTGGGTGGTTAGAATGGGCTATAAGAATTTTAGAGGCAACAACAAAAGGAATGGGAACATGCAGCAGTGTTTTGGTAAAGCACTTCAGGAGCAAGAAAATTGTTGGACACTAATAGCCAATAGTGTCCATTGATTTCCATGAGCATATTTTGACTAATATAATTTTTTTGAGGCAGGGATATGCTAAAGTGGGTAATGAGTGTGGGATATATAAATAATGTCCAATGGATTTATATTTGGGCTTGTTTGATATAATGCAATTAAATTGCATTCAATTGAAGCCATGGGTCACTTATTCTAATTGATACAAGGATTATCGAACTTATTTATGTTTGTATGATCCTCAACAATGAGAATGGATTGATTCAATTTTATTCGTATTTATTTCATGATCTTTCTTTATTGTGGGAAATTGGTTAATGCCATTCTCCCTCTCTAGTAGATTATCTTCAATTAGAAATTATAAGATCAAGTATTGTGGTTTTGTTTGATTATGGGTATGGAAGGAGATCGATGAAGCTCCGCTATGAGTCATATTACTAAGCAAAAAATCACCTTTAAACATGTAACCATTAATAGTAACCTCAATTGGGAAAAAATGGCTATGGAAGATAGGTTACATAAAGTTATATAGATTGATCTATTTGTTAGGATGAAAGGTGTTAAATCCCTATACTACTAGTGTAACCCATTATTGTTATTAATGCAACCCCCTTATTGTATTAGTGTGCCAATATAGTCCCCATGTTGTTATTATTATGCCCCATAGAAGTCCACTATTGTTATTCTTGTGCCCCTACAATACTATTGTTATGTAGGCTATGATTGTATTGGAACCCCATAGAATCCTATATATAGAAAGGCGGTATTCTCATTTGTATCATCCAAGAATTGTTAATTTGTGTAATGTAAAGGAGGTTTCCACCTTGAAGTGGCTGATTTTGAAGGTGTTGATCTATCTTTTAATATATTTTGTGATTTTCTTTCATAACAAAAGAGGAACATGGTCAAGTGGATGAAGATCTCGTGACAAATTTCAAGGAGAATATTAGATTTCCCTTGGTGTATAAGCTAGAGTAATTTAAGGAAAAGGATGAAGAGGATGCTAATACTTTTATAGAGATCCATGATAGTTACTATCATGATAAATTCACTTCTTTGAGGGTTTCTACACCCATACATTCTCCAACAAATGGAAAAATAAAGGTAGCTTTCCTTCCCTTTGTGATTACAACTGTGAACTAGGCTTAGTCCATTGGTGAGGATTCTAATACTTTTATATAGATCCATGATAGTTACTATCATGATAAATTCACTTCTTTGAGGGTTTCTATACCCATACGTTCCCCAACAAATGGACAAATAAAGGTACTTTTATTTCCCTTGATGATTACAACTATTAACTAGGGTTAGATCACTTTTATTTTGGTTTCATGCAAAATATTATGTGGTATATGTGTTCATTACTTCTACGTAGTATTTGAGTAGTAGTTAATATCCGTGTCAAAATTTAGGATGTCCAAATTTGGAATCACCCATTGCGGTAAGTGCTAGAATATGATAAGGATTGAGAAGAAGAAAACGTAGACAAGAATAAACTCAAAATAGAAGCGGAGAAAAATTATCTTCAAAAGATTCAATGAAAACTAAATAGATTAAATAGGAGACAATGAAAGAAGAAACAATAAATAATTCAACTACAACTCAACTAACTAAAGTGAACTAAAACTAACTATGAAAACTAGAAAACAAAGATGAGATAGCGAAATTAATACTCTCAATAGATTATTCAAAGGAAAAGAATCTCAATCTCAAAAGAAAGAATTATAATTTTTTAGCTGGAAATAATAAATATTTAGTGTCATCTACATACATATGTGATTTCTTGCATTAATAGAAACAATTTTAATGTTTTCTTTTCAACATTCTTCATATAAATATCTCATTTTGTAAAGTGCAACAATGAAAATGATAACCATTTTTAGTTTTAAACAAATTTGTTACAACAATGTTCCCATTTAGAGCACAAAGTTTTAAAAACATTAAACTATTAAAATCTTTGTGCTTTATTCATCATTTTTAATTTTCTTGCTGAAGCAAAATATATTAGAATTACATCACAAGCATTTGCTCTAAAAATTTTCATGTCTATCAAAGAAATATATTTTATTTTTCAGTTTTACATTTTTTTCATCTAAAATTTTAGTTCTCACTACTCAGGTTTGAACCTTGTCCATTTTCCCATTAGCATCACAATTCAAGTAGAGGAGAACTAGTGAATTATTTACTATATATGCGAGTAGCCTTCACTTCTTGTGATATAAAAAATTTGTGAGTAACTTAATATTTATTTGATCATTTGTGTACATTAAAACATTTCAGAGAAAAATGTACAAACTCAAAAATTAAGAAGGGATGTGTCTCAGAGATTCAACCATTATCATATTCTCCAAATGGATATATACAAAGTTATGTGGAAACAAGAGGAAGGAAACGCACAACTGAAGGAATAAGTGCGTTTGACAAGTATCGAGGATGGACCAGCATGAAAAATTAAGGTCAATGCAATGGATAGGTACCTTTTTGTTGGTAATTGGTGCATGAAAGTTTAGTATAAAACAAAGATTACCTTTAATATTGTTCAATTATTATTTAATTTTAGTTTACATAAAATTTCGCATGACAGTTGTAGAGGATTTTTTAATTACTTGTTATTTTTGAATCACCAAATGGTTTTTAGCCTCTAAAGGTAAAGAAAATAAATCAGGTGGAACCACTCTAAAATGTGCGATAATAATAGAATATTATTCCGGTGGAGCATTTACTCGAGATATTTTATTTGGATATTCATAATATAACAAAAGGGTGGCAAGTAATTGTATTTCCTCTGTAATTGTATTTTTCTTTCATTTAAATAAATTCTCTAAGTTTTGAGAATCTTCATTTGATATTAGAGGAATGGTTAATCATGTTCAATTATAATACTTTCTCCATTCCAAAATTTAATGGAAATGAATATTATTATTGGTGTATAAAAATCATGACTTTTTTAATAGGAAGGAGTTTATAGAAACTTGTAGAAACATATTATGTACCACCACAAGATTGGACTATCCTTACAACTAATGATAAGGCAGCGAAAAGGGAAATAAAAAGAAAATGCTCAAGGTTTATTTCGTTTTGAAATAGCTCTAGATAAGGGTCTATTTTCCAAGAACTGTAGCTGCAAATATTGGTAAGAATTCTTGTAACATTTTAAAAGAATCCTACCAAGTTAGTGATCAAGTAAAATTTCTCAAGCTACAGACATTAAAAAGAGAATTTTGGAAATTGAAGATGAAATAAGCTTAAAACCTAAGTGATTATTGCGTGAGAGTAAATGACATAGTTAATAAGTTGGATACTATAGAAGAAATAGTAAACAATGAGGTTGTGGCTAAAAAGGAATTAAGATATCTAACACCTAAATGAAACCATGTTTGTATAATTATTGAAGAAAGTAAATACTTGTCTACCATTCAATTTGATCATCTAGTTGGATATATTTTATCTCATGAATAAAGACTGAGAGATTTATTTAAAGAAAGTGATGACAAATATTTTTATTCAAAATGATCATTTACAATAAATGAAAATTCCTTCACTAGCGACAACCAATGTAAAAATAAATATTATTCAATAGAAGGTATTAGAGGAAGAAGAGGTGGTTCAAGAGGAAGAGGTAAACATAGACTTTATAACAGAAATATACAATGTTCCTATTATTAAATGTTTCGTCACTTTGAAAGGGAGTGCAAATTTAAGGAATGTAATAATGATAAAAGTGTTAAGTATTCTCAAGTGGGTAATTATCGTTCTTCAATTAATTTATTTTTTAATATGGAAAATAAGGGAATACTATTATTAATGTTTCACTAATATATATATTTAGGGTGTCCTAACCATATGTTAGAATGTAACAAACTTCTTTATTCAATTGTTGAAAGATTCAAGTCTTCAATTAACCCTAGCTCTAATAGAGATTTGGAGGTCATTGCCCATGGATCTATGGAATTCCTTTTTAAATAAGGCATTAAATGTGTCAAAGGAATTTTTTACACTCCAAAATTAAATAATAATTATTAATTGTTGGACAATTGATTGAAAAGGATTATAAAGTGGTGTTCAAAAATAGACAATGCATAATTTATGATAAGAATCAAGGTTATCAGGTGGTTAGTGTTATGCCTATGACCAAGAAATGGATGTTCCCATTGAAGTTTGGATAACATGAAAACCATTTTTTAATTTTGAATATGAGGGAAAAAGTCGGTTATGACATATTAGGTATGGCCATTTTAATTTTTATAGTTTGATTCTTTTATAATCCAAAGGTTTAGTTTATGGTTCAAAAACACAAGGATGTTCATGATGGTTGAGCTAAAGGAAAACCTGGATGTGATAAATTTCTAAAAGGAAAAGCATGGAGGGTCCATTATCCTCTATATCCAGTACATTCAAACATTTGTGGACCTACGCAAACAAAACGTTTGGGTGAATCGTCATATTTTATTATTTTTATTCATGATTAATGACAACAACTTTGGGTTTATTTCTTCAAGACAAGGATGAATATTTTGATACATTCAAGAATTTTAAAGCTCTTGTAGAAAATGAAAGTGGTCACATAATAAAATATTTATGCAATAATCGTGGGTGAAAATTTTGGTCAAATATTTTCTACATTATCATGAAATGAACGAAATTAGAATTATTGTGAAACAAATAGCATCATTTGGAAATGCACCATTGATTACATGACTCAACACAATGGGTTGGCTAAAAGAAACAAATGTACAATGGTGAAAATTGTAAGAAGTATGCTACAAACCAAAGAATTTAGTAATTCTTTTCGGGGTGATGCAACTATTACAAAAATATCCATGCTGAACTAAAGACCCACTAGAGAATTGCACATAATGTCTCCTTATGAATGTTGGTATCGAAATAATCCTACTATTTCTAATTTTTTATTTTTTGGTTGTTTAGCATATGTTCATGTTGCTCATCAGAAAAGAAAAATGTTAGATCTTGAGAGTGCATCCTGCATTTTTTTTGGATATAGTGAACACAGTAAGGCTTTAAAATTATATAATCCCTTTATTAATAAGGCATTTTTACAAAGTGATGTGCTTTTTGACGAAGGTGGGATTGATGGTCATCAAAAACACCATGTTTAGAAATTGATTTTGGATGGTGCTATTACTAATGGTATTGATGGTTAGCCCACTAATATTTCAGTTCCAAGTACCACAAATTCACCTAGTAATTTCTTGTCTCCAAGCATAATTCCAACTTATTTAGTTCAATTTCAGCTCCCAATCCAAGTTATAAAAGGAAGGTAACAAGATTAAGTTGTATTTACCAAAGGAGTATAATCAAAGAACATGAAAATCCAAGTGGCAAAACAATAAATTTTGTTTTAATTTTGCACTCTAGCTTTGAACTCTCATCAATTCAATATGTATGTAATAATGAAATTTCGGTGTATTAAATGTAGTAAGAGATGTATTCTACTCTCAAGAATGATACTTGGGAACTTATAGAGCTTCCACATGAAAATGAGAATTGGTACTAAATGGGTCTACAAAACTAAATATAATAGGGATGGGAGTATTGCAAGATACAAGGCAAGGCTAGTCATAAAAGGCTTCATGCAAAGGTATGGGATTGACTATGAGGAGAAATTTGAACAGATATCAAAATATGTGACTATTATATTGATGATTTCTCTAGCATCAGAAAATAAATGGGGAATTAATTAAATGAATATGAAGAGTTCATTCTTGAATGGTTACTTAGAAGAGGAAGTGTATATGGAATAACCATAATTCCTTTAAGTGCAAGGTAATGAATACCAACTCTAAAAGTTGAAAAATATTTATATGGCCTCAAACGCGCACCTCGAGTGTCATAAGAAAGAATTGATGGGTATTTTTTGTAGAATGGTTGAAAGAGAAGCAATAATGAACCTACCCTCTACTAAAAACAAGAAGGAAATGATATTCTTATTGTAACTTTGTATGCTAATGGTTTATTGTATATGGTTAGTAGTTCTATCTAGGAGAATGAATTTCAAATTTCCATGATGAATGAATTTCACATGAAAGGTTTAGGTGTAATGCAATATTTTCTAAGAATAGGGGTTTATCAATCTAAGGAAGAAATTTCCATTTCTCAACAAAAATGTGTGAAAGATATGTTGAAGAAATTCTATATCGTTGATTATAAACCAACATCTACTCCAATTTCTCATGGAGTTGTGTTTTGTAAAGTTGACGGTGATAAAACTATTGATGGGAAAACTTATAGAAGCGTTGTTGAAAATTTGATGTTTCTAACACATATAAGGCCTCACATTTCTTATTCAGATTCTCTCATTTCAAAGTATATGAACAGGCCATCTGAAATTCATATGAAGGTAGCCAAGAGAGTATTGGGGTATGTGAAAGCCACTACTAATTTTGGCATTCATTACTATACCTCTAAAAAGTTTTAACTTGTAGGATTTAATAATTTTTATTGAGGATGTAGTTTGGATGATCGAAGAAACAAACTAAAATGTCTCTTCCATCCATAGAATGAGAATATGTTTCAGTCACTCTCCTAGTTACATGAACATTATTTCTTAGAAAATAACTAGAAGAAAATGGAGAGAAACAAATTCAACCTACAATTACTTTTTGCGATAACATGAGTGCAATCAAATTGGCCAGGGATACAGTCCATGATATTAGAAGAAATCATTTTTATTTGAAATGTGACTTTATTAGAGACATAGTTCAGAAAAGTGATGTTGATTTGACATACGTCAAAAATCAAGAAAGGTGTTTCTTCCACCTTTAGACCCGTGATCACTATTCGTAGCTCCCTAATCAAAGACCCTGTGTAACCCAAGAACATGAAAGGTGTTTATTTGAACCCACATTCTTGTGGGAACCCCTACATTCGATAACATGGCCATTCCGTGAACCAAAGGATTCCAAAGCACATGAATAACTTAAAAAGTTGTAGGACTCACTCCTTAGCTTTGACTGAGGATGCAAAGGAGACAAAGCACCACATTTTTATAGAGGATTCCTAGGTCATTTCCAAGATTGATAATTTCCATCAATATAATATTATGAAGGCTATTGAAATTGGAAAAAAAACCTACAATGCTAAAATAGGGCTCGCGGATGGAAGATTCGTAATCGTTGGATCCCTTCCCTTTACTCATAGGTGTCTTCCTTTATTTTTCTCTCCCTTTTTCCTTCGAGGTTCACTTTCTTCTTTGCCCTTCTCTTGCTTTCTTAATTGCTTTCTTTGTATTGTTAGTAGTTTCTATTGATCCCTTTCTTTTTTGCCTAATTGAAAGTGTTTGATTAAATTATATTTCACCTTTTTTCTAATTTGTTGTTCTTTCTCTTTTCATATTTAGTGTATTTGTCTCTTGCTGTTGGTTAGAAATTAAATAAAAATAAATAAATTTCCAAATTTTAGGTATATATTGACATTCTTCTCATTAGTTTATTTTTTCATTTATCATTGAGTTATTTATAATTTAGGAGACTTTATATTTTCTGGTTTACTTTTTAAATAATTTTTTTTAATTATTCATTTTGGTTCCTTTATTGGTTTATTTTACTACTTTCTAATTTATTTAGCTAGTAGTATTAATAAAATAATCCATTGAAATATATTTATTTTGATTGGATTCCTTACTTTGTGTTTTTTTTTTTTTTTTTTTTTTTCGTACATAAAAAATAAAAATAATTCTATTATTATTAATTGATAAATTTGTGTTCATTACTTTTTGATCTTCTTTGTATTATATTTCTAGTTTTTTATTATTAATTCTTAATTTTATTTATTTTCAATTTTATTTTATCTTATAATTTTAATTTAAAGTAATTTTTTTTCTTATTTTCTAATAATTTTTTAGAGTTATAATATTATTTTTTGGATTTTATCAGTACATTTTTATTATATTTATTTGTTGTTTGTGGCTAATTATCTATCAAATTCTGACTAAGTAGTTTGAAATATATAAATCCTAAAAATTGTATGTGATTTATCAAAAAAAATATTTAGTATATAATGAAGAACAATTTATGCAAACATGTTGTAAATTAAAAACTTATGATATTTCTAACATAGATATACCATGTTGCAGATACACCACCCGCAATTCGTTTCTAATGAATTTTTAGAGCATTGTGTAATGTTTGACAACGTTTCACATGAACGACGATTGTCAATGGAAGATTTATGCTAAAAGAATTTAGCAAGGGCAAATTTTTAGTTAGAGTATATATTTAAAACATAATCACATACTATTATATTTTTCCATGTGATTGATATGAAGTATATCTATATATAAACCATATTAATAATTATTACATTGTATTTTTTAAAAACCAACTAACTATTTATATTATTCATAACTATATAAATAACTTATTATTATTATTATTATTATTATTATTATTAATAATAATAATAATAATAGTTTACTCATAAAAATGAATAAATAATAGTTAAATAGTTAATTATTGTTAAATAGTAATAATAAATTTTTTAATTAAATATTTGTAAATAATAATAAGAGGAATATTGATTAATTAAATAAAAAATAATAAATTAATTATGTTTACATAATAATAATTAATAATGTTAATAATTAATTTTTTACTACAATATGACTTTGGATCATGTTTGGCCATGGTTGATCATGGTTGACTATGATTTACGATGTTTGACTGAAAGGAATAACAAACCATTGGGATTAATACTAAAAACCCAAGATTGACCATGGTTGTCCATGATTGAACATGGTTGACTATGTTTGCTTCTATAAACCATGGTTGACCATGATCAACCATGCATGACCACAGTTGACCATGATTGTCCATGACTTTTATATGGAGACAATTTTTGTCACAATGTGACATCCCACCATGTTTGACCATGGTATCTTTGATATTACAAAACCAAGTTACTAATAAACCAAAGAGATTGATATTATGAACCAAAGAGAAAAATAAACGCTAGGAATTAATAGTAAAACCCTGTGATTGATCATGGTTGACAATGGGTGACCATGATTGATATTATAAATCTAAGAGAATAATAGACCCAATGGATTGATATTATAAACTCAAGGGAGTAATACTAAAACCCCAAGGGATTATCAACCCAAGGGAATAATATTAAACTCAAGGGACTAATATTATAAAGCCAATATATATAAATGCTATGATAAATATTATAAACACTAAAATAAAAATGATTGACACTCGTTGATTTTCATATTAAGACAATCCTTATCATAATTCGATATTGGACCATGGTTGACCATGGTTGACATCATAATAAACCATGGTTGAGCAAGGAATAATAAACCCAAGCAATTGATATTATAAACCCAAAGGAACAATAAACATGAGGATTAATACTAAAACCCCAAGAGTTGATTTCCATATAGAGACAATCCTTGTCACAATGCAACGCTCGACCATGGTTAACCATGGTTGACCATGATTTAGTTTCATATCAAGAAATTCTTTGTCAAAACACAACATTGGACTATGGTTAACCATGGTTGATTTCCATATCCATATGGTTTGACCATAGTTGAACACGGTTGGCTATGATTGATCATGGTTTACCATGATTAATATCTATAAACCCAATAGATTGATATCATAAACCCAAGGAAATAATAATAAAATCCCAAGGGATTATGAATCGAAGGGAGTAAGATTAAACCCAAGAGACCAATATTATAAACCTGGTGTATATAAACCCTAAGATAAATATTATATACACTAAAATAAATATGATTGACCATGGCTTATTTTCATATTGAGATCATCCTTATCACAATGCGATGTTGGATCATGGTTTACCATGGTTAATTTTCATATTGAGACAATCTTTGTCACAATGTGACGGTTGACCATGGTTTATCATCGTTAATTTTCATATTGAGATAATCCTTATGAAAATTCCATGTTGGACCATGGTTGGCCATGGTTAAATTTCATATCGAGACATTCTTTGTCACAATGCGACATTAGACCATGGTTGATCATCGTTGATTTTCATATCGAGACAATTTTTGTCACAATGCAACGTTCAAACATGTTTAACCACGATTGACAATGGTTGACCATGTTTGATTCTATAAAACATTTTTGACCATCATCAACCATGGCTGACCATGGTTGACCATGATTGACCATGATTTTCCATGATATTCATATGGAGATAATTTTTTTCATAATGTGAGATCTGACCATGATTGACCATGGTTGACCATGGCTCGTTATGGTTGACCATGATTGATATTATAAACCCCAAGTTAATAATAAACCTAAGGGATTGATATTATGGACCCATGGGAAACATAAATCTAAGGGATTAATTCTAAAACCCCAAGGGATTATCAATCAAAGGGAATAATATTTTTTTTCTCTCTGTAAAGACTAAATCTATTAAAGGAAAATAAAAATAAAATTACAAGGAGGTCGAAACCTCGGAAGAGAACATCTCTATGCTTTTCAACTCAAAAAAACTATCCCAAGATTGGGAGGACCAGTTACATAGTGCAGAGAAACAGACCTAGGACCCTGAGTACAGTGATAACAAAAGACAGAGATTCTGTACATATCAACCGTAGAACCCCACACTGCCAGACCACAAGGACAGAGAACCAGACAACCAAGCCGCATAGACAAAAACCAGATCCATAGAACCAGAACCATCTGAACTTGACAGAGTGAGCGAAAATGAAATTCAGGGAGGACACGCAAGGGAGCCAGGTGGCGTTACATGACCACGTCTGGGTCCAGCTGCTCCTCAACAATAGGACACTCATTTCCATACCAGATATTGTCGTCCTTCGCCTCGTCACCAGCCCCGCTGCCATCTGGAGGATCCGACGTCGGACGCGTGCCGCAGGAGCTTCCTGCAATGGCAACCGAGATAGAGGCCCCATGGGGGCTGCCACCTAGTAGCAGAGTGTCTCCAGGAGTATCCTCATCGACATGCATATCGCCACGCCTGTTGGCCTTACCTTCATCTGCCAGATTTTGCTCGATGCCATGGCTGCCTGCTATTCTGTGACCACCCTGAGATGTTTCAGCCATGGTGCGAGCTGAAGCTTGAGGTTGAGCCTCCTCCTCAGAGAAAATAATGGTAATATTTGCAATGATAATAGGCCTGTTAAGATTGCTCTGGAACTTAAAATGAGTAGTCTGGAAAGCATTATGCGGGAAAGGTCTGCGGGAAGGGCTAGACGGAGGCGAATTTGCTTGAGATGAAGGTGAAGAAGCAAGGGGCAGAGGCTGATCAACAGAGTGAGCAGGCTGAGAATGCCCGCGACCACCATGGCTCCCTCCATGACGGCTCCGCATACGATGACGGACCATTGCCAGATTGCAAGAGGAAAACTTAGCAGAGTAGGTAACTGTGGAAGGGAGACGAGGTAGCTGGAGGAGAAAACGAGCAGGAATCAGAGAACAGGGCTGAATAGGGGATAAGGAATACTTAAATTCAACATCCAGAGCCACCAGGAGCCAAACGCTAATGGCGGAAACTGTTCTGGTGCAAAGAAATTCGATATGGAACGGGCAAAGGCAAAAGGCCGAGGAGCGAACAATGGAGTGAAAGGCTGAGAGCACCATTAATAAAACCGCAGGGGCCCTGAGTCATCTGAGGTGAGAAGTTATGTTGGATTCCAGGCGGTCCTGCAGTCGCCTTATCTGAACCAGCGTTAACCGAGCTCGAGCATGGAGAAATGTGCCAACCAGCAGCTGGCAGGACCTTGCGTCGGCACCATTAAAAGACTCCATTAATGAACACTTAATTCACCTACATCTCGGTATTGAAGGGAATAATATTAAACCCAAGGGACTAATATTATCAACCAATAATTGGTAAAGACTATTATAGGTATTAGAAACACTAAAATAAACATGGTTTATTTTTATGGTGAGATAATCCTTATCACAATGCGACATCCAACCATGGTTGATCATGGTTGGCTATGGTTGACAATGGTTGATCATGATTGATATTATAAACCTAAGGGGTTGATATTATAAAACCAAAGGAATAATAAACCCAAGGGATTAATACCAAAAGCCCAAGGTGTTTTGAACCCAAGGGAATAATATTAAACCCAAGGGAGTAATATTATAAACCCTTAGATAAATATTAAAAATACTAAAATAAACATGGTTGAGAATAGTTGGCTTTCATATTGAGACAATCCTTGATACAATGCGATGTTGGACCATGGTTGATGTTTGTCGAACATGGTTGTTTATTTTCAACCATTGCTGAATAATATTAAACCCTACGAATATGAACCCTTAGATCAATAAACCCAAGGGATTGATATTATTAACCGAAGGGAATAATAAACCTAAGGGATACAAATTATAAACCCAACTCATATAAGCCGTAGCATGACTATTATAAACCTTAAAATAAACATTTTTGGTCATGGTTGAGCATGTTTGATTTCCATATTAGATTAATATTTTCTGATATTTACATAATCATAAATAGTTGGACAAATATTTAGCCCTTAATATTGGGGTTTTATAAAACCAAGTGATTATTAACATTATAGATACAAGAGATCAGTAAAGCCAAGGCATTATTAATATTACAAAACGAGGGCATTAATATTATATCAAAAATGATTAATAAATGCAAGGGATCAATATACCCAAGGAATCAATAAACCCTACGAACAAATATTAAAAACCCAAACAATTAATAAACATCAGGAATTAATATTTTAAGCTCACAGGATTAATAAAACCAATGGATTAAATGATAAACGAAAGAAATTATTAATATTATAAACTTGAAGAATGAAAAATCCCAAACATTTGATATTATAAAATCCAAGGAATTAATAAACACAAGGGAAAAATATTATAAACACAAAAGATAAAAAATTGCAAGGGATATAATTATATTTATTATATTAACATTACTTTGTATATTAATGTAATATTAATTATTACATAAAATTTTGCTGATATATTAATAATTATATTTAAAAATATAATATAATTCAAATATAACATAATAATAGCATTTACTTACTATTCATAATATATATTTATTTTCACTATTATAAATATTAAAAACCTAAGGGATAAATATTATAAACCTAAAGGACTAATAAACCCAAGGGAGAAATATTATAAACTCCAGAATTTAGTAAATCCAAGGGATAAATATTATAAACATAAGGGAGAAAATATATAAACCTAATGGATAAATAATTTAAGCCTAAGGGATCAACATTAATAACTCAAGGGATTAATAAACCTAAGGGATTATTAATATTATAAACCCAATGGATTAATAAATTATTAATATTATAAACCCAAGGGACTAATAAACCAAATGGTCTAATATTATAAATCCTAGGAATTAGTAAACCCAAGAGATAAATATTATAAAATAAGGGTTATATATACACAATGGATAAATATTTTAAACCTAAGGGACCAATAAACCCAAGGAATCAATATTAAACCTCCAACGATTAATAAACCCTAGGAATTAATATTTTTATGTCAAGTGATTAATAAACCTAAGGGATTAAATTATAAATCAAAGAAATTATTAAGAGTATAAACCCTAGAAATTAGTTAACTAAACAGATAAATATTATAAACCTAAGGGTTAAATATTATAAACTTAAGGGATAAATATACATAAGGGAACAAACCCAATGGATGAATATTAAAAAATCAACGGATTAATAAAACCGAAGGGATGTAAATATTATAAACCCAATGAATTAAATTGTAAACCCTATCAATTATTAATATTATAAACCGAAGGGAATAATAAAACTAAGGGTTTAACATTATAAACCTTAGGAATTAGTAAACCCAAGGGAAAAATATTTTAAACTTAAGGGATCAACAAACCAAAGGGATCAACATTAAAAACTCAAGGGATTAATAAACCTAATTGATTATTAATATTATAAACACAAGGGATTGAATTATAAACGCAAGAAATTATTAATATTGTAAACTCAAGGGACTAATAAACCCCAGGGTTTAATATTATAAACCCAAGGGATAAATATTATAAACCAAAGAGATAAATATTATAAACCCAAAGGATAAATATTATAAACTTAAGGGATCAACAAACACATGGGATCAATATTAAAAATGCAAGGGAGAAATAAATACAAGGAATCAATATTTTAAATGACAAAGTATATAAACCAAAGGGAATAATATTAAACCAAAGAGATTAAAATTATAAACCAAAAATATATAAACATTAATATAAATATGACAAACCATAAAATAAACAAGGTTGACCATGGTCCATTTTCATATTGACACAACCTTTGTGACAATGTGATTAAATTATAAACCCACTAAATGATTAATATTATAAACCCAAGTGACTAATAAACCCAAGCTTTTAATATTATAAACACAATCATTTAGTAAATCCAAGGGATAAATATCATAAACCTAATGGATGAGAAACCCCAAGGGATCAATATTAAAAAGCCAAGGGATTAATAAACACTAGGAATTAATATTTTTAACTTAAGGGATTATTGATATTATAATCCCAAGTGATTAAATTATATACCCAAGGAATTATTAATATTATAAACCCAAGAGACTAATAAACCCAAGGGTTTAATATTATAAACCCTAGGAATCAATATACTCATGGGATAAATATTATAAACCTAAGGGATAAATAATATAAACCCAAGGGATAAATAGGCATAAGGGATAAATATTTGAAAACTAAGAGATCAATATTAAAAAATAAAAGGATTACTAAAATTATAAACCCAATGGATCAAATTTTAAACCCAAGGGTTTAATATTATACAACCTTGGATTAGTAAACCAAAGTGATAAATATGATAAACCTAAGAGGTAAATATTAAACCTAAGGGATAAATATAGATAAAGGAGACATGCTTTAAACCTAAGGGATTCACAAACCCAATGGATAAATATTGAAAACTGAAGAGATTAATAAACCCAAGGGATGTTAATATTATAAACCCAATGGATTAAATTATAAACCCAAGAAATTATTAATATGATGAACCCGCATGACGAATTAACCCATGTGTTTAATATTATAAACCTGAGGAATTAGTAAACATGTTTGTTTCATGATTTATAGTATTCATCTAATGGTTTATATACCTAGGGTTATAATATTAATCCCTTGGCTTAATATCTTTCCCTTGGGTTTATAAGCCTTTTCTTTTTTATTATTAATCCCTTAGGTTTATAAGCGTTTGCTTTTTTATTATTAATCCCTTGGGTTTATTATTTCCTTGGGTTTATAATATCTATCTGTTAACTTTATTGTTCTAAGGGCTCATATTCCTAGGGTATAAAATTATTCATAGGGTTTATAATATTAAAAAACTAAGGGATAAATATTATAAACCTAAGAGACTAATAAACACAAGGGTTTAATATTATAAACCGAGAGATTTAATAAACCTAAGGGATAAATATTATAAGTCTAAATAATAAATATTATAAACCCAAAGGATAAATATTATAAACCTAAGGGAAAAATAATATAAAACTAAAGGATAAATATACATAAGGGATAGATATTTTAAACCTAATGGATCAATATTAATACCTTAAGGGATTAATAAACGTGAGGATTCAATGTCACAATATGGCATTGCATAAATTGTAATGTAATGTATTATTGTGACAATCATTGTCACATTTCTTGTTGCATTGCGATATTTCTTGCCACACTGTGACATTGGATACATTTTTGTACCATTCAAATGTAAAAATATTAAACCCTAATATTATACCAAATATTTTAAAACCTCACATTATAAAACCCAACTTTATAAACCCCCAAGATTAATATTATAATATCTAAGATTATTATTTGAGTGTCCATGATAAATATTATAAAACATAAGATTAATATTGTAAAAAGCGATATTAATATTGTAAACCTTTGCATCAATATTATAAACCCTAAGATAATAGAAGAAAATATTAAACCAATATTATTAACTCCAACATTAAAAGACCAACATTTCAAGCCTTAGACAAAATGCCATATTATAAACCTAATAGTGAAAACCCAAACCTTATAATCCCAATATTAAACACTAAGATTATAAACCCAATATTAAACACATTACTATAAACCTCATTGTTATAAACCCAAAATTAAAAAACCTAATATTAAACCCCATTTTTTTAATGTCGCATTGCGATCTTAAAAAAATTGCAATCTAATGTAACATTTCAATAATCATTGCGAGATTATAAAAACAATATTAAACTTAATCTAAGGTATAATAATATATATCCAATGTATTAATAAATCCAAGGGATTAATAATATTACAAACCCAAGGAATTAACATTGTAAATCCAAGAGATAAATATTATAACCCTTGGGATTAATACTATAAACCCAAGGGATTATTAATGTTATAAAATTAGGGGATTAATACTATAAACCAATGGTATTATTAATATTATTAACCAAATATATTATTAATATTACTTTATTAATAGTAATATTGTTATTATCAAATATTTTTTAATCTTAAGAGTGACTGACCAAAGATGACTTTAGCTAACTAAAGTTGGCAATGCTTGAATTTGATTATGGCACTTTTCGTTTATGGCTCTCTTTAAACTCTTTTTCCATAGATTAAAGGAGAACTCTTGTCAATAGTCATTGTATATTAGCCATTGCATTCACTTCATGAATACTTTTTTCAGTTAGATTCACTTATCGCTATCTCTCCTTGACATTATCCAAATATAGGTTTCTTGAGAATGTTTGAATTTGGTAGACCATGGTTGATCACAGTTGACCATGGTTTATTATAGTTTAACAGGGTTAACCATTGATGACTATGGCTAAGAAAGGTTGTGCACCGTTGAGCATTGCTGAGAATGAGTGACAATAGTTGACTCTATTGGCAATGTTTAACCATATTTAATTAAAAATATTATAATGTAAATATTATTAATTATTAATATTAATCTTAAAGGTCGTTATATTAACAACATTAATGATAATATGATTAATAATTTTAATCATTTAAGAAAAGTCTTCTCATAGAAATCACATAAGAGACATTTGTGACTAACGTGTTTCTACGAAAAGAATTTTCTTAATTCATTATAGATCACAAATCTGTGAATACAAAAATTTTAATCATATTGTTAGAGAATAAAAGTTTTCAATTTTTATTTTCATGATAATTTTATTGTTAATTATTAGAAAGTAGATATTATTATTTTTATTTATAAATATTGATGTTAATATTTTTTTTACTTTTATTAATCCTATTAATATTATAATGTAAATGTTATTCTGTTAATAATATTAAATGTTAAAAAATTTAGAACTTTATTAAGATTGTGAATACTACGGATATTATTTTTTAAAAGGTAATGATATTATTAGTAATATTATTTTTAATATTAATTTCAATTTTTATTTTTTTATTTATATGGATATTTAATAATAATAATAATAATAATATTATTATTATTATTATTATTATTATTATAAATTAAATTTAATATTGTAATAATTTAAACATTAAACCTAATTTATTAAATTTTAATGTTATCTCTTTAACTTGTGTTCCATAGAATTATTAATATTATAACCCTATGAATTATTATACTCAAGGGATAAATATTATAAACCTAAGGGATAAATGTTATAAACATAAAGGATAAATATTTTAAACCTAAGGAATCAACAAACCCAACGGATCAATGTTAAAAAATGAAGGAATTAATAAACTCAAGGGTTTGTTAATATTATAAAACCACTGGACTAAATTATAAACCCAAGAAATTATTAATAATATGAACCCACGCGACTAATAAACCCAAGGGTTTAATATTATAAACCCTAGGAACTAGTAAACATGTTTGTTTCACATTTTATAGTATTTATCTAAGGGGTTAAATACCTAGGGATATAATATTAATCCCTTGGCCTAATATTATTCCCTTGGGTTTATAAGCCCTTGCTTTTTTAGTATCGATCCCTTGGGTTCACTATTTCCTTTTGTTTATAATATTATAAAACTAAGGAATAAATATTATAAACCTCAAGGATAAATAATATAAACTTAAGGGATAAATATTTTAAGCCTAAGGTATCAACAATACCAAGGGATCAATATTAATAACTTAAGGGATTATTAAACCTAGGATTCAATGTCACAATATGCCATTGAATAAATTGTAATATAATGTATAATTGTGGCAATGATTGCCACATTGCTTGCTGCATTGCAACAATGCTTGTCACACTGTGATGTTGGTTATATTTTTGTACCATTCCAATGTAAAAATACTAAACCAAATATCATAAACCCTCACATTATAATACCCAACATTATAAACCCCGAAATAAATATTATAATTTCTAAGATTATTATTTGGACACCCATGATAATTATTATAAACCATAAGGTTAATATTGTAAAAACGAAGATTAATATTATAAATCTTTGCATCAATATTATAAACCCTAAGATTATAAAACAAAATATTAAACCCTAATATTAAACACAATATTATTAACTCCAACTTTAAAAGGCCAACATTTCAAACATTAGCCTAAACACCATATTATAAACCTAATAGTGAAAACTCAAATCTTATAAGAAAACTCAAATCTTATAATCCCAATATGAAACCCTAATATTATAAATCCAATAGTAAACACATTATTATAAACCTTAAAGTTATAAACCCAAACTTAAAAACCCTAATATTAAACCCCATTTTTTTAATATCACATTTCGATATTAAAAAAATTGCAATGTAATGTAGCATTTCAATAATCATTGTGAGATTATAAAAACAATATTATAAATTCAACATTTCAAAGCTTAATACTAAACACAATATTATAAACCTAATATTAAACTTAAACTAAGGTATAATACTATATATCCAACGCATTAATAAATCCATGTGATTAATAAACCCAAGGAATTAAAATTTTAAACCCAAGAGATAATATTATGACCCTTGGGATTAATACTATAAACCGAAGAGATTATTCATGTTATAACCCCACGTGATTAATACTATAAACCAAATTGATTATTAATATTATTAATCAAATATATTATTAATATTAGTTTATTAATAATAATATTGTTATTATCAAATATTTTGTAATCTTAAAAGTACCGATCAAAGATGACTTTTCCTATGTAAAGTTGGAAATGCTTGAATTTGCTTATGCCACTTTTAGTTTATGGCTCTTTTTAAACTCTTTTTCCATAGAGTAAAGGAGAAATTTTGTCAATAATCATTATAGATTAGCCATTGCATTCACTTCATGGATAAGTTTTTCAATTACATTCAACTACTGTTATCTCTCTTCGACATTATCAAAATATAGGTTTCTTGAGAATGTTCGAGTTTGATAGACCATGGTTTATCATGGTTGACCATATTTTATTATAGTTTAAGAGGGTTAACCATGAATGACTATGACTAAGGAAAGTTGTGCACCATTGAGCATTAGTGAGACTGAATGACAATGGTTGACTATGTTGGCAATATTTATGCATATTTAATTAGAATGATTATAATGTAAATATTGTTAATTATTAATATTAATCTTAAGAGTCTTTATATTAACAACATTAATGATAATATCATTAATAATTTTACTCATATTGTTAGAGTGAATAAAAGTTTTATTTTTTTTATTTATTAATAATTATATTAACAATAATAAAATAAAAAACAATTTACTAAAAGATTATGATAAAAACTTTAAATATTATTAATAATTATTATAAATAAAAATCAAGATCAAGATAAAAAAAATTTAATTAATTACCGACCTTCATCTCGTTAAATCAAATTATCTTATAATTATTTATCTTTTCACTAAGTTCTTCTTCTATGAACATTCAAAATTGTCTTGATGATGGATCCCTATTGGGATTTGAAACCTTGACAAATATGGTTATTACTTTGGATACTCTGAAGCTTAACTTAAAATAAATCAACCACAAATGCCTAAAATCCAAGAATAATTATATTATTAACCTTTATAAGCTTGAAATTATTATTTTTATTTATCTATATTAGTGTTAATATTTTTTTATTTTTTTTACATTCCTATTATGATTAATCATATTAATATTATAATGTAAATGTAGTTATTTTAATAATATTAAATGTTTAAAATTTTAAAATTTTATTAGGATGGTTAATACTCCCAATATTATTTTTAAATATTATTAATATTGTATTTAATTATATTATTAGTAGTATTAATCTTAATATTAATTTTTATTTTTATTTTGAGATGTATATTTATTAATATTAGATAATAATTAATATGGTTGTTGTTAATAATATTTATTATTAATATTATTATGTTAAATTAAATTCAATATAGATTTTAACATTATTTTTAAATCTAACTTGAACTTTAGTATAAACCTAATATTGTAATAATATAAAAATTAAACCTAATTTAAATTTTAACGTTAACTCTATAACTTTTTTTGGATAGATTAAATTATTATATTAATTAGAGTTTAATATTATAATGGAAAACGTAACCATCTAAATATTAAAAGTAAGTATTACTAATTATTAATATTAATTTTAATCGTCTTTATATTAAAAATATTAATGATGATATTTTTAATACGTTTAATTATATTGAAGAGTTATTTTTATTAATAATTATATTGTTAATTATTAGAAATTAAATATTTTTATTTTTATTTATTAATATTAATGTTATTTTTTAACAATTTTAATATCATTGTGAATGTTATTATCTTAATAATATTAAATGTTAAAAAATAAAAAATTTTATTAAGATCATTAATATTATAAATATTAGATATTATTTTGGGATTCAATTGGGTTAAGTAAGTCATTCATCTATGACCATTTCCATGAGAGGTAGTCGTAACTCACTAATTTCTCATGAGTTTTGGATAGTCCACTTAGCACTCATTGCATCGGGTGATGCTCACAGGGGTTAAGAAATGGGATTGAAACTAGTGAAATGAATTGCATAGTATCAATCATCGCTTCCGCGGCTTGCACATGGTAACCAGGACTTTTTGGGAGGTCACCCATAGCAGATTGCCTCTGCTCAAGCGTGCTTAGCTATGGAATTTTCCCCATAACCAAGCCCACCTAGCTTGCTACTCCATTTGCAAAACCTCAGCAAGTATTGTGCCTCATTAACCATTCTATTAGAGTTCCCTCCACCCTTTTTGAATTAAGTATTAGGTTTTCGCAGTATATTATATTAGATATGATTTTTGGATTCAATTGTGTTAATTAAGTCATTCATATAATGACCATTTCCATGAGAGGTAGTTGTAACTCACTAATTTCTCATGATTTTTCAATAGTCCACTTACCACTCATTGCATCAGGTGATGCTCACACAAGTGATGAAATGAGATTGAAACTACTGAAACAAATCACATAGTGTCAATCATCACTTGTGGGGCTTTCACCGGGTAACCAGGAATTCCTTGAAAGCTCACCCATCCTAGATTGCCTCTGGCTCAAGTGTGCTTAACTATGGAGTTTTCCCCACAATCAAGCCCATTTAGCTTACTACCCCACTTGCAAAACCATAGCAAGTATTATCCCTCTTGAACCATTCAAGTAGAGTTCCCTTCACACTCTTTGAATCAAGTATTGGGGTTTTCATAGTGCATTACCTCATGCAATGAGTGTTAAGTGCACTATTAAAAAATCATGAGTAATTAGTGAGTTACGACTACCTCCCATGGAAATGGTCATAGATGAATGAATTACTTAATGTATTTGAATCCCAAAATGATATATAATATAATGCACTGCAAAAACCCTAATACTTAATTCAAAAAGAGTGAAGGGAACTCTACTTGAATGGTTCATGAGGCACACTACTTTCTAAGGTTTTGCAAATGGGGTAGCAAGCTAAGTGGGCTTGATTGTGCGGAAAACTCCACACTTAAACACGCTTGAGGCAGAAGCGATCTCGGTTGGGTGACCTCTGAGGAAGTCCTCGTTTCCAGGTGCAGGCCCGAGAAGTGATGGTTGATGCTATGTGATTCAATTTACTAGTTTCAATCCCATTTCTTCACCCTTGTGAGCATCACCCAATGCAATGAGTGCTAAGTGGACTATTCAAAAATCATGAAAAATTATTCAGTTACAACTACCTCTCATAATAGTCATAGATGAATGACTTACTTAACACAATCGAATCCCAAAATTATATCTAATATAATGCATTGCGAAAACCCCAATACTTAATTCAAAAAGAGTGAAGGGAACTCTACTTGAATGGTTCATGAGGGACAATACTTGCTAAGGTTTTGCAAATGGGGTAGCAAGCTAAATGAGATTGATTGTGGGGAAAACTCCACAGTTAAGCATGCTTGAGCCAGAGGGATTCTGGGATGGGTGACCTCCGTGGAAGTCTTGGATACCATGTGCAAGCCTGGAAGTGATGATTGATGTTATGTGATTTATTTCACTAGTTTCAATCCTATTTCTTCACCCCTGTGAGCATCACCGATACAATGAATGACAAGTGGACTATTCAAAAATCATGAGAAGTTAGTTAGTTATGACTACCTCTCATGGAAATGGTCATAGATGAATGACTTACTTAAGATAGTTGAATCTCAAAATGATATCTAATATAATGCACTATGAAAATCTGAATACTTAATTCAAAAGGAGTGAAGGGAACTTTACTTGAATGGTTCATGAGGCAGAATACTTGCTAAGGTTTTCAAAATGGGGTAGCAAGCTAAGTGGGCTTGATTGTGGGAAAAAATCCGCACTTAAGCATGCTTGAGCTAGAGGTGATCTCGGATGGGTGACTTCCCGGGATGTTCTCATTACCGAGTGCAAGCCTCGAAAGTGATGATTGACGCCATGTGATTCATTTCACTTGTTTCAACCCCATTTCTTCACTCATGTGAGCATCACCCGATGCAATGAGTTTTAAGTGGACTTTTCAAAAATCATGAGAAATTAGTCAGTTATGACTACCTCTCATGGAAATGGCTATAGATGAATGACTTACTTAATGCATTTGAATGCCAAAATGATATCTAATATAATGCAGTGTGAAAACCCCAATACTTAATTCGAAAAGAGTGAATGGGACTCTACTTGATGGTTCATGAGACACAATACTTGTAAGGCTTTGCAAATGGGGTAGCAAGCTAAGTGGGCTTCATTGTGGGGAAATCTCGACAGTTAAGCATGCTTGAGCTAGAGGTGATCTTTGATGTGTGACCTCTCGGGAAGTCCTTGTTACTGGGTGCAAGCACCGGAAGTGATGATTGACATTATGTGATTAATTTAACTAGTTTTAATCCCATTTCTTCACCCCTTTGAGCATCACGTGATACAGTGAGTGCTAAGTGGACTATTCAAAAATCATGAGAAATTAGTCAGTTACGACTATGTCTCATGAAAATAGTCATAGATGAATGGCTTACTTAATGCACTTGAATCCCAAAATAATACACTACAAAAATTCCAATAGTTAATTGTAAATATTATATTTAATGATATTATTAGTAATATTACTTTTAATATTCATTTAAATTTAAATTTTTATTATTTAATAATAATACTAATATTAATAATATTACTAAATTAAATATAAATTTTAATATTATTTTTAAATCCAACATAAAATTTACTATAATCCAAATATTGTAACCATATAAACATTAAATTATTGTAACAATATAAACAATAAACCTAATTAAAATTTAATATTATAATATATGAGAACTTTTTATGCTTCTCCATATATTTGTGTCTTTGTCTACCTCTACGAAAGGACACATGTTATGCACGGAATAGCGGAAAAATACTATAAAGAAGACTCAACAATGTAGATTGGAATTTTTAAATATATAAATGCAAGAGAAATAAATAAAGCATTTATTAAACTTATCTATAAGTATTAGCATTTAAAATAGATTATATTTAATGTTTCTAATGGAATCTAATTCCCACAAAAATTACAATCCCTCATCATGCAATAAAGTATTAGTAATTATAATTCAGGTTAAAGATAGTTATTTTTTTCTAATCAGATATAAATTTAGAATTATCATAATACAATATAATAATGAGTAGATGTTTGTTTGAATAAAATAATCCATATATTTTTTTTTAACTTAAAACTTAATCCGTAAAATTATTTTTTTAAATAATCTATTAAAATAATTCTTAATATTGATTATAAATTTGGTTTGAAAATAATACAAAATTTCTCCTACAAAAACCTAAATTATGTTCATTGATATAAAATCAAATATATAAGAAAATCAAATTAAAGAATATTTTTTCAGCTAATCTAACAAAAAAATAAACAAGCAACTTAAAATAAAGAAATTATATAATAATTGTTTGGGACGACATCACATTTTCAAAAAAAAACATAAATAGATCCCTCTGCATGTTCAACAATAGGAGATTATAGAAAAAAAATATCAACCATATTTGCTACCACAAAACTGAAAGAAAGGCTTAGCTACTGCTTCATCTAATGCTTCATCTACTACTTTTTAAATCATCTACTCTTTTTTATACCATACTATATTATTCCTCCTATTATTATACAAATTATTGCATTGAATGAAAGAAAACTATTCCTTCTTAAACCAGACTATATTATTTTTCTATTCTTATACAGATTATTGCATTGAAGGATAGAACTACAAATTCCTTTGATGTTTCTTGTGGTTACACTCACAATATAGATAGCTTAAAATAATTAAAGTGACCAAGCAGTACTTATTTAAAATAGGAAATAAACAATATCATTTGAAAAAAGAAACTTAAGGATATGTTTCCTATGTCTCAAATCATTGAGCATCCCTCAAGGTATTCATATATTCCAAAGTCCCCAAGTTGAATTATGGTCTAGAAAATGCAAAGCTTCACTAAAAATTTCAACACTCTTCTCTACCAAATGAAGATGCAAATGAAGAGATTTTGTTTGCCTCTACATATCTTTACCATTTGTCCATTTAGAGTGCAAGGTTCAGTTGTGGGTGGTTCAATCCAAATTGAAGAGATGATCTTGCATAAATCATCTAAACCTTTAACTACAACCAAACAATCAACATTCCAAAATTTATTGGGGAAAACCATAAGATTTTGTGGGGTTGAGTTAGATTTTGAGAAATAGAATAGGATATGAGGTTAAATAAAGATCAATTTCTGGAAAATTCATATTCAATTCATTTGTAAAATATATGCACAATTAAATATCAAAAGTAAAGGCAAATTGATTATGACAATCTCATTTATTTCTGCAAAAACTAAAGCAAGGTTTATAGTTTAGTTTCAACATTATTATTTTAGCCCTAGACTACTATTATCCTGCACATAGTTATGGAAGATTATTACTCACACTATTTTCAATGATAATTGGGCCATTTATACTTTTAGGCTGTGATAAAATGACTTCTTTTCAAATAAAGGGAATGAACAATAGAATCTTTGGAATGCTTCCATGAGAAGGGGAGTCACACATACCATTACGTTTATGTGTGATCAAATCACATGGCGTCATGTGGGATTTATGACCATTGACTTGTTCGGGATTCAAAAACTGCTACTTCCTACCTAGTCATTGGAGATGTTTATTGGAGATGTTTATTTGGAATATAATACAGTAAGCTTTTAACAATTTATAATTTTTAAAATGTACATTAAATTAAAATGCATATTAGTTCAGAATATAATATAATAATCTTTCTATCATTTACATTTCCCATAATTCACATTCAATTAAACAGAATATAATATAATAATCTTTCTATCATTTACATTTCCCATAATTCACATTCAATTAAACTACAATAAACTTAAGTAATGCAAATAAATAACTTCAAAATTTATATGGGCTCTATTGGAATTTCCTTTTCTAAACCTTGATGCGTTTTTCTAATTATGAATACTTCAATTCACTGTAATCAAATTAACTCCCTTACAGAAATCATATCCCACACAATCTAATTATCTCCCTTACAAACATCATATCCCACACAATATTTTGGTCATATCATGTCAAATATTAGAATGAAAAACTTCTCAATTCCGAATTGGAATAATTCAGTTCACATACGGCTCCAACAAATATGTGGTGAAAATGAGAAGATAATGCCCATAAATATAAATTTCGAATTTCCATATAGATTATAAAAGTTGAATTTTTGAACCAATTGAATTTTTGAACTAGTTGAAAATGAGAAGATAATGCCCATAAATATAAATTTCGAATTTCCATATAGATTATAAAAGTTGAATTTTTGAACCAATTGAATTTTTGAACTAGTTTCATATCGAGCATAAAATTTAAATTTTTGAACAATTTCCATATACAACATAAGATATGAATTTTCATATACAACATAAGATATGAATTTTTAAACCAATTACATAGACTAGAGTGCGCAAAATGACAACACACAACTTTGAATCCTTTCTCATGACAGTTATATCCAGAAGTGAAATCCATTCTCATGACAGTGAGAACCATAATTGAAGGTAGTTAATTAAACATGTCAAAACTCAAAAGCATAAACGAAAAGAACTATACCACAATCCTGTGAAATCCTTTCTGATGACAGTGTAAACCATAAGTGAAGGCCATCAATTAAACATGTTAAAATGCAATAGCACAGATGAAAAAAATATAGCACAATCCCAAAAATGTCAACGAAGAGGCCATCATATTTCAAAAATTCATATTCAATTCATTTATAAAAAATATGCACAGTTAAACATCAAAAACTAAAGGAGAGTTGATTATGGCAACACCATTTATTTATGCAAAGCCTAAAGGACATTTTATAATTTAGTTTCAACATTATTATTTTAGCCCTAGCACTCCTACTATCCTACAAACACATGAGGAAGGTTATTTCTCACAAGCTTTTCAATGATAATTCCGCCACTTATACTTTTTAGGCTGTGATAAAATAGCTTCTTTTCAATGAAAAGGAATGAACGACAAGATTTGTGGAACACTTCCGTGAGAAGCGGAGTCACATATATCATTATGTTTCTCTGTGATCAAATCACCTTCGGGACTGGTATGATTCATGCTCACTGACTTGTTAGGGATTCAAAAATCGTTGCTTCCTACCTAGTTGTTCCAGATGTTTATTTGTAATATAATATAGTAAGATTTTAACAATTTATAATTTCCAAAATGCACATTGAATTAAAATGCATATTACTTCAGAATATAATATAATAATAATTTTATCATTCATATTTTCCATAATTCACACTCAATTAAACTACAATAAACTTAATTAATCCAAATAAATAACTTCAAAATTTATATGGACTATATAGGAAATTCTTCTTCAGAAGTTTGATGTGTTTTTCTAATTATAAATACTTCCGTTCACTCCAGTTGAATTAACTCCCTTACAAATATCCTGTCCCACATAATCTAATTAACTCCCTTACAAACATCATATCCCACACAATCTTCTATTCATATCATGTCAAATATCAGAACAAATAACTTCTCAATTTCGAACTGAAATCTTTCAGTTCACCTAAAACTTCAACAATTATATGGCGAAAATGAGAAAATAATTCCCATAAAAATAAATTCCAATTTCCATATAAACCATAAATGTTGAATTTTTGAACGAGTTTTATATAGAGAATAAAATATAAATTTTCGAAAGAGTTTCATATAGAACCAATTTGATATAGAACATAAGATTTGAATTTTCAAACTAGTTACATAGATTAGACTGGGCGAAATGACAACGCACTAGTTTGAATCCTTTCTCATGACAGCTATAACCAGAAGTGAAATCCTTTTTCATGGCATTGAAAATCATAAGTGAAGGCAGTTAATTAAACATGTCAAAATGGGAAAGAACAAATGAGAATATCTATAGGAAAATCCCAAAAATGTCACAGAAGGGACCATCATATTTCAAAAATTCATATCCAATTCATTTGTAAAAAATATGCACAATTAAACATTAAAAAGTAAAGGGAATTGATTATGGCAATCCCATTTATTTCTGCAAAGCCTAAAGCAAGGCTTATAGTTTAGTTTCAACATTATTAGTTTAGCCCTAGCAATGTTGCTATCCTACACACAGATAAAGAAGGTTATTACTCACAAGAATTTCAATGATAATTCCACCATTTCTACTTTGGCTTCTTTTCAATGAAAAAGATGGAAAGCTTCCATGAGAAGGGGAGTCACATATACCATTATTCTTCTCTATGATCAAATCGCCATCATAATTTACTCGTGAGCAATGAAATCTAGTTTTAGGGATCCATAACAATATAAAAATTTGTGGGGAAATGAATTATGAGGAATTGAAACGGACTTCTAGTCTATTTAAAGAGAGGATGTGACACAAGGGGAATATGAAGAGGGGTCTGTTACACAAACTACACCACATTTATGACAAAGCTGCACAGGTAGAATATTAACAAATAGTCCTATAGCAAGGTAACATTTGTGAGAAAGATATGGCAGGAAAACCTATTTTTATTCCTCTAAGTTTTAACATTCATACATTTGAGAATGAAAACATACTTCTGTTTCAAAGTCATTTTTTGCACTAATTTTTTTTATTTCTTTTTTTTTTATCCCTCATACATGGAGATAAATAAGAGGCACAATAATTTTTTAATTATTATTTGGTAAAAAAATAATTCAAGCAGGGTTTAAACATTTTATTTATATATGCTAAGAGGTTATCACTTTCAATTTCATTCATTAATGGAGTTGCAATTATGAGAATATACTGCCATTTTTCAATTTAGACCATCAGATCAAATAATATTAATTAGAAAATTATTGATGTGACAAATAATTAGAAAATTATTAATGTGACAAATTCCAATAGAAGAACACCTATCAACCTAATTAATGCACAATAGAGGATGTCCTATCACTAAGAAGGTGAGTAAGATTTGAGTAACCTATTACAATAAGTCATATAGCATAGTTATGCAAAAAAATGTTTATAAAAGATGTTTTGGAATTTTGAAATGAATGAAATTGTACGATATATACAGGACATTGGAATTGATGGTATGATTAGAGAGAGATTCGATTTTCTTTTCTCGGACCATAGACCTAAGACCATTTCCAACTAATTACTCTAGTCTATTTTATAATATTGCCATCAACATAACAAATATTGTTTATATCTTGTATTTCTAGCTATATTCATCTACAAAGACATCCTCAAGACATGTCTATATAGATCACCACATACGAGGTGATCCACGATCACACTCTTCCTATTGTTGACACTTCCATGGATTCCAATAATTTTGTAGTAGCTTCCATGATTACTTCTGGTTCTACCATAAGCCTAGAACGCATGAATGCTAAATCATACTTTCTTGTGGCCGGGAATACAAGAATCAGGCAATTCCATGCCCCTAGTCCTAATATGGCTACTTCAATCAGTTCATTTCCTTCAAATCACATTATAGCTTACAAATAATCCTTATCCACAATCAAGCCTTTGCGTGGATGGATCAGCAAGACGTTCATTGGCCATCAGCTTCCCCACCTCATTTTGATTTCCATCGGCTGGGTTCGGATTTCTTTCTAATAAAAGATCAATAATGGGATATGACCATTCCTTAATACCACTCTTAGGGTCTACATTAGCCAACCACATGCATACAACAAGCCTTCTCCTCTTGGCCCAAAGAGATATGAGTAGCTAACAATGTCCAACAACTTTTGATCCTTCAGGAGCGATTCAAGGGGCTTTATCAGGATATTCCACTGAGACTTTGATTCAAAAACATCATAGCCGAGGGGCTTGCAAGGTGTAATAATTAACTAGCATCACAAAATTCTTTAGCTAATATTGTCGTTGTTGCAACTGTTACTATTACATCGAATCCCAACTTCACAGTTGCACTTGCAAATGCTATCACCCCCATTATCGGTTAAGGCAGTACTCAATCTCAGTAAGGATCAACTCGCAGAGCATTAAAATTAACTAATCATGATCAGCTCTCACTTTCTAGAAAATGGAAATGATCCACGCTTACCTTATATGCAAATGATCACGCTGGAAGTACAAGGTGTATAGCCCCTTATTTGGCTTCCCCATCCAACGCCCTTTTTTCTGTTTCTTCTATCCCTTTCTTGACTAAAATGAAGCCAACAACATGCGGGGACAATCAAAACCTCTGAGGGCCATTAAAGAGTAGTACTTGATCTAACCCATTAAGAAGATGACTGGTCATTAGAATCAAACAAAAAATCCCTCTCTTGCATTAACCATATCCTACAGAACGTTTTTTACTACGTGGATGTGATTTAATGACACAATCCAGCAACCTGAGAAGCACATCTTTTCATTGGTTTGATTTCTTTGGATTTCTTTGTACATTTGTAATTTAGTTCTCATTTTCGCATGCTTGATTATATGTGTATTAACTCATACGATGAAACTCGTAATGACTATATGTGGATTGAATTTGTGTAATTTATGTCCCCAGCTATAAACATTTTGGAATGACTGGGGTCTTTAGCGGCTTATACCAAATGCATGTTTTTTTTAATACGTCTATGTTAAGAGCATTATCTTTCTGTGTTCTCTTTGTCCTTTAGGTGTTATAATTAGTTTCGTCTGTGTCCTTTAGCTGTTATAGTCAATTTGAGTTCAATTGAGTTAGTTTAGCTACAGTTTAGTAATATTTGAGTTATTTATTGCTACATATTTCTTGGTTTATTATATAATTTATTTAGTTGTTAATTAGTAATTTGAAGAGTTACTTCAACTGTGGTGCAGCTCAATTGATCTGAGATCTGTGAAATTGTTGAAATTGGAGAGACCTAGGTTTAATTCCCCCTCATATGACTGGAGGGGGACAAAGTGTAGCACCCCATAGGTTTATTGGTAGTTACTTGTCAGGGGCTACTCCATTCCTCTAAGATAACAAAAAAAATAAAAATTGAAGAACTATTCACTTCACTTTAATTTTTTATTCTATTTTTTCATTCTCAATCTTTATCATGGTATCAAAGTTAGAAGTTGCATAAGACTGGGTAAAAGTAACATTTGACATTTCTGTGTGCTAAAAGAAAAAATTAGCAACCCAAGAGAAAAAAAAAAAAAAAAAGTCAGGCTCCAAAAAACAGTCCAAGAAAAAAAGAACTGTGAACATTTTTAAAGAATCACTAAGCCTGATCGAAGCAACCCAAAAGCCAAGAACACTGCATTGACATAGCACCCAAAAAGTAAAGGACGTTGTTGCAATATCCTGGCCTAGGAGAAGAAAATGTCAGTCGATTAATCTCCCCAATTATGGGCACCAGAATTTTCTAAATTGTGGTAATCTCTTTACATTGAAAAGAGTATCAATTTCCAATTAAAAATTCAGAGAAAATATTTTTTTCAGGTAATATAATTTTAAGATATTTTCTTATTTAAAATATATTTTTAATAATTCAACATAAATATTATTAAATAATTTAAACTCAACTTTTTAAAATTTATGTTTAAAATTTATGTTTAATTTTGATTAAAATTATCTAAAAAAAATACCAAAAAATATTATTTTATTTATAATTAAAATACACCATTAAATCAACCGCATAAAAATTTGGCAAAGAAATTGGAGCATGGACGTATTAGAGGTTTTCAGGTACAAATTTATCATTTTCATGCGGCACAAATCTCATCTAGCTAGTCAAAAAGGCATTGCGGCAGGGAGGTATTAGAGGTTTTGAGGTACGAATTTATCATTTTCATGTGGCACAAATCTCAGCTAGTTAGTCAAAATTCCTTTACGGCTCAAAAGAGTCCCTAAAAGTTCGTTTGAAAGTTTTTTTTATTAAAAATAATAATAAGAAAGGGATTAATTTGAAAGTTCTTTCCTATTTAAGAAAAAAAGACATTGAGAGTTGTTTTCTAAAAGGATATTACAAAAAGGGCATGGTTTATAATGGAATAAGAGGGGTTGTTCATATTGAGTGTTGTTCCATTGGAGTTCTATTTAAAACAACCTTATTTTTATGATTAAAATTTAAAAACGGTTTTATCTAAATAAATTATATTTTTGAAATGATTTATTTGAGTTTCAAAAGATAGGGGTGTAACTAAATTTTAAAGAATGGCTTTTTGAAGTGCTTTGCGACCGTGATTTTGTTCGGAAAAGTTTCTGGATTTTAGTTTATAGAGATGAATAGTTTTATATAAGCCAAATATTTGTGGGGTCTAGTACAAAATGAATATGTGGGAATAAAAGAAACACAATTATTTAAGTGAGAAAGAGGGAGCATTGAGTCAAATGTTGGATCTAAAATTTTGTTAATGACTCTATTTATGAAAAAATAACCATTGCAAATATAACAAACGAGGCTTGATATATTCTCAAAGTTGGATATCAAGGTAATGATATAGTTTAGACACTTAAATATTAGACATTGGGGACTTAGTTTCAAACCTTGAAGATGGTTGACAAAGATAATGTTGATTAGTTGATGACGAGAGTCATGGGCATCATTAACTAAATCATGCTTATTAGTGAAATTATTGGAGACTAGAAGATTGTTGAAAAAATATTCTAAATCATGGTGAAGAAATTTTAAATGGTTGTAACAACGATTGTGGACTCAAAAGATCTTACTACCCTTAGAGTAGGTTAGTTGACTAGATTGCTTCTATCATTTGAAACATGACTTAACTTGGGAGAATATTTCGTGGAAAAAGGTTTTGAGACAAAAGTATCTCTCGATAGAGGCTCACATAGAGGATATATAGGTAGAAGCAAACGAGGAAAAGAAGAGGAATATCTATATAACAACATCATGCAATAGAATATTTCATACCAGAATAATCAAGGCAAGTGAGATCCTCACAGAACCAAACGCAAACAAGTAGAACATGGAGGAACAAATTTAATGTTCAAATTTATTATTGGAAAAAGTTTGGGTATTATGAACATGAATGCTAAAATAAATAGTGAGATCAATACAAAGACAATGTTCATATCTCAAACAATGAACGAGAATCACTTAAAGCCATGTTTCTTTCTTGCCATATTTCTGAAGAAGATCACAACAAGGACCTTTGGTTGTTTGAAAATAGCTTCAACAACCAATGAGAGCTAAAAAAATGTGATTTCCTATATTGGTGATTCTATCAAATTTGAAATTACTCTAGGTGACCATTCTTGTATAAAAGTTGAAGGGAGAGGTATTGTTCTGGTTCATGTTAGACAAAATAAGTAGAAACATATACATGGTGTTTATTATGTTCCAAACCTGAAGCATAATCTCATTAGTGTACGTCAATTGATGGAACATGGATATAATGTAATATTTCGAGGGATAACTTGTTATATTTATGACAAACCTCCCAATAGAAGACTTATAGCCATGGTAGAAAAAACCAAGAATAGAATGTTTCCCTTGTCTCTCAGAGGTACAAATTTGTCACACTCACTTACACACAATGTTATAAAGATATATGGGTCATTGTTGTGGCCTTCTAGGTATGGTCATATTCCCTTCAAGAGTCTTAGACTTATTTAAAAACATTTTTTGGTCATCGGTTTCCATATTGTGAATGAACAATATTTTCGATGTGAACTTTGTATTCTTCGAAACCATAAAAGAGACAAATTTCCCACATCTTTTGGTAGAGGAAAATAACCCGTAGATCTATTCCACATAGATATCTGTGGACAAATGAAAATACAATCCATTGGTGGAAGAATTTATTTTCAAACCTTTAATGATGGCTATAAAAGGAAAATATGGACTTATTTTCTTAAAAATAACTATAATACATTGTCAAAGTTCAAAGAGTTCAAAGCAAAAGAAGAAAAGAAGAGTGGCTAACTTTTCAAAGTACTTAGGTTAGGCATAGCAGGAGAATACATTTCCAACAATTTCACATGCTTTTGTTGCCAACAAGGCATCATTGTGAAAAACACAACCAAATATACTCCAAATCATAATGGAGAAGTAGAAGGGAAAAACCAATTAATCATGAATATGGAAAGGTGCATGCTTCATGCAAAGATGTTTTCCAGTGAGTATTAGTATGAAGATGTTGCTACTGCAGGATATATTCGCAAAAGATCTCTGATAGCGAGTGTTAAATATATAATACCCTAAGATGCTTGGGATGGTAAGAAGGTGAATGTCTCTCACTTTCAAATATTTCATTACATGACATTTGCACATGTTCCGGAAAATCTGCGAAAGAAACTTGAGGACAAAAGTGAAAAATGCATCTTTATAGGGTACAATGAATAATCAAAACCCTACAGACTCTACAATATGCTCACTAAGAAATGTTTGTTAAGTAGAGATGTTATGTTCTTTGAAAACAAATCTTGGTTTGAAAAAATTAATGAATATTCAGATGAACATTTTCATCCACCAAGGCTACAAAGAATTCACGTATAAGAAGACACACAACAGTCTAAAAATTGTACTTCTCCTAGAATAGAATAATCATCTTAATCAGATAATAAAAAAAACTAGTAGCACTAGGGATATCTATGAGAAAGAACATGATTTTAACCAATAATTTTTTTTTCCTTTATTGCCATCAACCAATCCACTTTCAAGCGGAAATAAAAGAGAAACATTAGGTTGATGCAATGAATTGACAAATCACATCCAGAATGAAGAACAAAACTTGGGAATTGTTTGATGTTTGAAAAGACCAAACTAACATTAATTTGATGTGGGTCTAGAAGACCATGATTAAATGAAAAAGGAAAAATCAACAACTATAAGGAAAAGTTGGTTTCCAAATTATTCTCTCAGTAGCTTCACATAGACTATGGCGACATGTGTGCTTGAGTAGAAAGGTTAGATACAATCATAACTATTCCAACCACTACAACTCAAAATAAATCGTAGGTTTTTCAACTGGATGTCAAATCTACTTTTTTAAATGTCATATTGGATGAAGAGGTTTATGTGTATCAACCACCTATTTTTGAAGTCCAGATTAAGAACATAGATTGTATAAGTTGAAGAAAGGCTTATATGGCTAAAATAAGTTGAAACGAGATCCCCAAGGTTGTTACAATCGAATTCACTCTTACCTCATTAATAGTGGATTCTGTAAAAGCAACCATGGGCCAAACCTTTATAAAAAACAAAATAATGAAGGTAAAATTCTCATTGTTTGCCATTACAATTATGGTTTTCTCTATACAACTAATATGATGTTAATAATTTAAATTTGTCATCTAAAAGGAATTTGACATGACTAATCTTGCCCTCATGAAGTATTTCTAGAAAATTGAAATTCAACAATTTCCAAATGGTATTTTTTTCAAGAAAAGTATGCCACTAACATCCTACACAAGCTTGAAATGATCAATTGCAAACCAACTCACACTCCAATTACTTTAGGAACCAACCTAGAATGCAAGATGAAGGACCATCAATTGATTCTACTTTATCTAAAACTCTAGCTGTTAGTCGCTTGTATCTCACTACAACTATACTATATGCCATGATTGTAGCTAGTTTTGTTTCCATATTTATGGAATCACCCAAGGATTCTCACTCAAAAGTTGCAAAAATAATTCTAAGATCTATTGCATGGAGACGAAACTATTGCTTATTGTATAATAATTTTGAATATTTCCCACTCTCACGCTATAGACATTGCGACTATGTAGGCAACTTAGATGATTATAAACACACACTAGTATACACTTTTCACTTGGGAACAAATATGATCTCATGGACATCCAAGAAACAACCCATTGTTTCAATATATTTTTCAGACGCAAATATGTAGTTGCAACTTTCGTAGCTTGTCAAGCAGTATCACTAAGATGGCTATTGAACGATCTTTCACATATTCAAATGGAGTCGAATCCTTATTTATGTGATAACAACACCACGATACCCTCATCCAAAAATCAAGTGTTTCAAGAAAGATAAAACATATTGACACACATTTTCACTTCATTCGAGAGCTTGCCAATAATGGAGATATATTCCTTGATTTATGTTGATCATGCGATAATTTTTTACAAGGGCATTGGGAATAATTGTATTTGTATTTTAGAGGGAGCACTTGGGCATTGTAATTACTAATAATTGTAACAGTTGAGAGAGGAGGGTGTGTTGAGAGAATTAATCTCCCTACCTCATATTTGTCTACTAGGTACCATAGTTACCTTGAGTTGAGTTCAGTTAGTTGAGCTCTAATTTAGTTCTAGTAGAGTTACTTATTGCTACATGTTCTCTTATCTCCTATGTAATCAATTTAGTTTTTACGTAGTAATTTTAAGAGCTATTTAGATCCACTCCTATTTTCAAGTTTATTCTCATTTCTATTTTTTGCTTCTCAATCGTGTCCAATCTACATAATTTAATTGTTACATAGTAATTTTAAGAGCTAATTCGATCCACTCCTATTTTCAAGTTTATTCTCATTTCTATTTTCTTTTTCTCAATACTTTTCAATCTACACAACAACTGGTCATATTATTTCTTTCGAAAACCTACTAGGTGGATTCTGTTTGTTATTGCTTTTATAAAGTAATATGTTAATATTCATATTTTCGATTGTCCTTATCTATTTTATGATCTCATTAAAAGGAAATTGACAATGTGGTATATAAAAAATTAAGATTTTGAAATTATGTTTAAACTATGTTGCATTTTGAAATTATAAATGATGCATTATATTTTTATAGAATTTTATTTTATTTAAAAATATAACGATATAGCAAATTTGGAAACATTTAATATTTCTAAAACACTTATATCAACACGAAATATTTTTTCTAGATCATGTTTTTTATGAAACTTAATTGGGAAACAATGATTTTAAATCCGAATCTTATCTATATTACATTTGGATAATATTCTACATAATTAAAATATTAATTAGAACTAAATAAAAAGATTCAAAGTCACTCGAACCCCTTATGAGCATTCATGGACACGAAAGACATTTCAAATAGTAAATATGTAAGCCTAACTTCTAGCTTGACGAAATAGTAAATATTTCTTCGATTGTAAGAGAATAATGGTGTACTTCAAAGGAAATCCAGTCTTTGACCTACTAAATGCATAGCTAATAATTATAGTGAAATTATTTACAGATATTTAATAATAATATATATATTTAATGTAATTTTCAAATTATCACGGTGTATTATGAGAATATCAAAACAAATAAAAGAATTCTAAACAAAGAATGGGATTTTGGCACTGATTGTAATAGATATATTGTAGGAATTTTCAGGGTAAGTTCCTGAGACAGAACACCAAAGGACACCGCTCACAAACATATCACAGATCAATACATCAGTATTTTGACGTGGTTAAAACCCTCAAAGAGGGAAACAGTCCACGGCCTGAGCCAACGCGGCCACTTCAGGAAATTTATTAATAAAAGAATGAAAATTTACATATGCTTCTCTCATAGACGGATTACCCTACAAATGACCCTCCATGCTCTTTAAATAGAGATCATGGACCAATCGGGTGTTAAGCCACAGATCAAGTGTCCGTAATACTAAGGAGAGAATGAACTGTCAGATCACTACATATCGTGACCGTTGTATTGTAAGTTACAAAATGTACATAGTAAATAAACACACTTTATCTAACTATATACCTAACTCTATAATAGACCAAGTTGTACTTAACTATTTCCTATGTGTCGGAATATCCTAACATCCCCCCTTAAGAACAACTTGGGATAGGATTGAAGGATTTACAAATATGACACAATAGGAGAAGGAAGGAGGCACTAGAGTCTATCCCCCTTTAGTGACAACTTCCTAAACTCCAACCATAAATCGAAGTTTAGTGAACTTCGCATCTGTGAGAGCCTTTGTAAAGATGTCTGCAACTTGATCATCTGTTGAACAACATTGCACTTCAAGAGCATGGTCGTGAACAAGATTTCCGATGAAGTGCATGTGTAGTTCAATGTGTTTGCTGCGCTGATATTGGACTGGATCTTTGCATAGCTGAATGGCACTTTGATTATCACACCAAAGTGTAGTCGGATGCTGCTACTGAAAGCCAAACTCTGACAGGATCTGACGAAGCCACAAGGCTTCCTTATTAGCTTCTATAGCACCACGATACTCTGCTTCTACTGAAGTAAGAGAAATGGCACCTTGTTTCTTGCAAGCCCATGTAATAGGTCCTAAACCAAGAGTGAACACATAACCTGCAGTAGACTTCCGATCATCACGGTCACCAGCCCAATCGGAATCAGTGAAACCAACCAATAGAGGAACTGCTTCGGCACTCTAATGAATCCAAAACTGAACTGTACCTCAAAAATAACGAAGTATTCTTTTAGCTGCTTTCCAATGACTTTCACGTGGGTTTTGCATAAATCGAGCAACAAGGCCAACATCAAAGGAAAGGTCAGGACGAGTATGGGTTAGATACAAAAGTTTTCCTACAAGTTGACGGTATAAGGTAGCATCAACTTGAGGAGAAGTACAAGTGATTGAAAGTTTGACTCCAAACTGAAAGGGAGAAGGGGCTGGCTTACAGTCTTCCATGTGGAAATGGCGTAGAATATCACAGGCATACTTGGATTGGGAAAGGGAAATACCTTCCTTGGATTGCAAGACTTGAAGACCAAGAAAATAATGTAATTGTCCTAATTCTGTCATTTCAAACTTCATTTTAAGGCTAGACTTCACATGGTTTATAAGGTTGGGATCACTACCAATCAGGATGAGATCATCAACATAAAGAACAAGAATGATAAGAGACTTGCCCACTTTCTTGGTGTAGACAATATTATCATAATGACACCTAGAAAAGCCATTTTCTAAAAGAAAGTTATCCATTTTGGCATACCAAGCTCGAGGAGCTTGCTTGAGACCATAAAGGGATTTCTTAAGCCGACATACAAGGTTGGAGTCTGTTTGTATAAAGCCAATAGTTTGTTCCATATAGATTTCTTCATGCAAGTCCCCATGCAAGAAGGCAGATTTAACATCCATCTGATGAACTTCCCATTTGAAAGAGGCATCAAGGGAAAGAACAAGGCAGATAGAGTTCATTTTGGCAATAGGGGAGAAGGTTTCAGTATAGTCAATGCTTTCAACTTGTGAAAAACCCTTAGCAACAAGACGAGCTTTATGTTTATCAACTTTCCCATCTGGTTCATACTTGGTTCTGTAAACCCATTTGCATCTAACAAGCTTTCGTCCCTTTGGTATAGGAACAAGATCCCATGTATCATTTGCCAATAATGGATGATATTTTTCATTCATAGCTGCTTCCCAATCTGGATGGCCTGAAGCTTCTGCAAAGGTGTCAGGATCATAATTCACTGAAGCTTAAGCCAGTAAAGAAGAGGCTCTCTCGAACTGAGAACGTGTACGCCGCTGATCTCTAGCATCACCAACAAGATCACCTGCTGCATCCCGAGTAGCGCGGACCCATTTTGGAAGCTGAGGAGCTGAAGGAGGATCCTGAGAAGGTGGGGGAGGATTTTCATCCTCGCTTTCATCATGTGAAGAAGAAATATTTTCAAAAGTAGAAGAGATAGGGAGAGGTGGCACATCCGCCGAACTAGGCTCACAGGCCGATATATTTTCAGCAAACTTTACATCTCTTCTAATAATAACATTTTTGGACATAAGTGGAATAAGTCTATATCCTTTGACATCTTCAGAATATCCAACAAAAATACATTTTTCACTCTTAGGTTCTAAAGCTTTATGTTTCTCATCTGGAATATGGGCCCATGCTTCACTTCCAAAAACACGAAAGTGACTTGCGTCTGGTTTGATTGAGCTCCATGCTTCTTCTGGAGTGATATTCTTTAAAACCTTAGTAGGAGTGCGATTTATTATGTAATTTGCACAGTTAATTGCTTCTACCCAATAATTAAGACTAAGTCCTTTAGATTGAAGCATACAATTAGCCATTTCCTTTAAGGTGTGATTCTTCCTTTCAGCTACACCATTTTGTTGTGGAGTATATGGAACAGTGTGTTGCATTTGAATTCCATTCTCAGTGCAAAAGTTGATGAATGTGTTTTTAACATATTCTCCACCATTATCAGATCTTAGCCTAAGAATTTGATGTCTAGATTGTTTTTCAACAAAGGCCTTAAAGGCTAAGAACATGTTAAATACTTCACTCTTGAGTTTTAAGAAGTATACCTAAGTGCGTCTGGAGAAATCATCAATGAAAGTTAAGAAATACTTGTAGCCAGAGAATGAAGAAACTCGAAGTGGACCACATAAATCACTATGCACGAGCTGTAAAGGGGTTGAGGCGTTCCAGGAGGCACGTTTTTCAAAATTATCCCGATGATGTTTTCCGAGTACACATCTGGAACAAACACCATCTCTGCAAGATACCATTGGAAGACCTGTCACCATATTTTCTTTACATAAATTCTGAAGAGAGTGATAGTTTAAGTGACGAAATCGCTCATGCCAAAGTTTTCTCACTTCATCATTATGAGCAACAAATACTGAGGGAATATTTGATGACCCAAAGTTGTGAAACTTATACAACCTTGTAGAATCATCAGCAATGTCAGTAGCTAAAATCTTTCTAGGATCTCTTAGGTCCTTAATTACAACAACGTGAGGTGAAAATTCAACGATTTTACCTTCACGTGAATGGGTTATCTGATATATAGATAGAAGTTTGTAGGATAAGGTTGGAACACATAATACATCATTAAACTGACCATTATCTAGATGAACAGTTCCAATCCCTACAACACTAAGAGATATATCATCACCAACATATATATTTTTGGTGTTGCAATCATTTAAAGAAGAAAACATGGCTTTGTTTTTTGCCATGTGATAAGAAGCTCCAGAATCAATGAGCCACTCATGAGAATGAGAAGAACAAGATACATTTAGTGCATAGCTCGACCGAGATGATTGACAACCACATGCAGAAAGTGCAATTCCCGAAGATGAAGTTGAAGTTGAAGAGTGCTCCAAATGGATGTTATGCTTCTTCATTGCTGCTTCCACGCTTGCGTATTCTTAATGAATTTGGAATCTAAGTGGCCATATCGATTACAAAAGTTTCAATGCCTATCAGTCTTCTTCCCTTTGTTTTTATTTCTCTTATCATTTTGTTGAAATGATTTTTCATTTTGAGGCTGAAATTGCTTAGGACCCTTGTTTGGTTTAGGACCATTCTTTTTAGATACAACTTCTTAGGATTCTTTGGATTTGGTTGTTGCTGGGCGGCTAACGCTTTCTTAGAAGAGTTTCCAAGATGAAGAATACGAAGGTGTAAGAGTTTTTCTTGTTCTCTTATTAAAGAATCACAAAAGGAATCAAAGGAAGGGGACTTGTAGGTTTGTCCTTGAGAAATGAAGGCTTCTCTTGTAAAATGGAAGGTGGAAACAAATATAGAATAGGCTGGTCCCAACTTAGTAAGAATGGAGTAGATAAGGGTACTATATTCTTTCTTAACCTTAACACCATTCAAGAGAAGTCTAAGGGTCTTGAACTTGGACAAAAAAACTTCAATGCAAGAAAAATTATTGGGGCCCAATATAAGCAATTCATTTTCAAGTTGATGGGATTTAAGTTCATTTTTAATTCCAAAGAATTTAGTAATCCGTTTCATTGCTTCATCAAGAGTATCAAGTTCTGCAATATGGAATCTAAGATTTGGAGAAATAGACATCCCTATCAACCCACGTGCTTGGTCTTGCCTATTTCCCCATTTAGCTGCCTTGTCTTCATCTTTCGGTTTGTTCTCTTGGCGTGTGGCTATTCTGTAAAGACCTTTACTTCTAAGTAAATCCACTATGTAGGACCACCATTGGAAGTAGTTGGTGCTGTCAAGAATAAATTGGCATGGAATTTCCATTTTAAAAAAAAAACTGAGGCTATAGATGCTAAAACTAAGTGTTTCAATGGAAAGATCTCGAAAAATTAGGCTGTTTCAGAAAAACGGTTCTGAAAATGGCTTCCGGATGAAGAAGTTATGGCTTTTTGAAGAAACTTTGATGAAGTCGCCGACAAAGTGTGGGAATGTGCGGAAATGAAAAATCTGCCCCTACAAAATGGAGACTTGAACCCAAGACCTCTACTCTCATAAATTAGCTTTGCACCAAGTGAGCTATACAAAAAGTTTGAGAGAGAGAGAGAGGGGGGGGTGTTGATGATTTGGGTTGCGTGCTTGCTTTGAGGAAGCTCTTTTTCCCTACAAGACAAAAAACGCAAAACCCAACACGGACATACAAAAAAAATGAACCTTGCAGCTTGAAGTTAGCTTTAGCCGGAAACTAAATATTTTCCTCAATATTTCTGATTTTCTAAAATCACACTAAGGCGCAGCGGAAAAGAGCATACGCATGAGAAAAATCCTTCCTTTCTGTTTCTGATTTGCCTAGATCACACAAAGTCACAGGGCAAAGAGAATACATAGAAATGAAAGGTATAGATCCGATAATAAAAAAAAGGTAAATAAACTGAAAACCAAAATAAACAGAGAGAAAATAACTGTAAACTGCAAATAAACATTGTATACCTCCAGATCTTAAAAATGATGCAGCTAGGGCTACCAGAAACCTTTTTCGCGTGAAACGAAAGGGGTTCCTCACTGGAAGAGATGCTCCCAACACAACAGAGCAGACGTCTCGGCCCGAAAGCAGTCAGAAACAGTAGATCTAGGAAACGGTTGTCGGATGCAGTTCTACCGGCTTCAGATTTGGATCACCAACAGATGCGGCCCTCAAATAGCTCTGATACCATGTAGGAATTTTCAGAGTAAGTTCCTTAGACAGAACACCAAAGGACACCGCTCACAAACAGATCACAGATCAATACAACAATATTTTGACATGGTTAAAACCCTCAAAGGGGGAAATAGTCCACAGCCTGAGCCAACGCGGCCACTTCAGACAATTTATTAATAAAAGAATGAAAATTTACATATGCTTCTCTCATAGATGGATTACCCTACAAATGACCCTCCATGCTCTTTAAATAGAGATCATGGACCAATCGGGTGTTAAGCCACGGATCAAGTGTCGGTAATACCGAGGAGAGAATGAATTGTCAGATCACTACATATCGTGACCGTTAGATTGTAAGTTACAAAATGTAGATAGTAAAGAAACACAATTTACCTAACTCTATACTAGACCAAGTTGTACTTAACTATTTCCTATGTGTCGGAATATCCTAACATATATAATGAAATTAATTAAGGGATAATATGTTATAATTATAGATATGAAAAGAGAATTATAATATTAAGTTATAATATAAAAATTAAATAAATCACAAGAAAAAAATAAATTAAATTTCAAAAATAAGATAAAATAAGTGAATTTATTAATTCTACATTATCTCAATTGTTACTTTAAAATTCTAATGAGAAATTCTCTTAATATTAATATTAAGAATAAGTAACTTTTGAATTTTACTAATTTCAACTATTAAATATAATTAAAATATAGTATATTATATTAAATGGAATATTGAAGGTTTTAATCATGTGTAGCTAATTATTGTAGATATTTTAAATAAAATAGAAAAGATGCATCGACAAGATACTTTTATGTAAATTTTATCTCAGAAGCATAAAACTGATATATATATATATATATATATATATATATATATATATATATATATATATATATATATATATATATATATATATATATATATATATATAAAAGAATTAAAATACGATGGAATTTCCTTAACTAAAATTACAAAATGATGGGTTAAGTGTCATGCAATACAAAAATGTTAAAGGAAAAAATCACGTGCCAGAAAATACTAAAACAAATGAAAAAAATCTCCTCATTTTTTCTTAGGGTGGCACGCTTCACTTAAACACCCATAAAGAAAATATTTCACCTCCTATCACCTCTTGAAAAAGGAAACTTCCCTCTCTCCCTCTTAGGTCCCTATAATACTAGTGATTCCCCCATTACTATTGTCATTGTAGCCCTTATTGTTATTGTTATGTCCCTATTGTCCCCATATTGTTATTATTGTGCCCTTATATTATTATTGTTATGTCATTTCTGATTATATTGTCACCCTTTAGACTCCTATATATAGAAATGAGGTTTTGTCATTTGTATCATCAAAGAATTGTTCAGTTGTGTAATTTAAAGGAGGTTTCCCCCTCGAAGAGGTTGATTTTGAAGTTGTTGATCTATCTTTTTTTCTATTTTGTGAGCCGGTTGCATAACATTTGGTATCAGAGGCTTGCATTCTAGGGTTTCCCTGCTTGAAACAGGTCATCATGGAATTTTCGCTATAATGTTTTCTTTACGACATTTCAAAAGATGAAATTAAACCCCATTTGAGTTGAAATCTTGTTGAACCTCGGGTTAGAATTTAAGATCTTTTCTTGCTATATTTTCGGAGATGGGATCCAAGGAAGTTAGGGTTTTTGCACACTTCCATATTATATCTAAAACATATGACCTCGGGAAACTCAAAATAACTTTCACTCTGAGCATCAGATTGCAATTTCATAGAATGTTATAAAAATATGACAATCTTTAGTTTTTTGTTTATTGGCTTTAGGTGCTAAGGTTGAAATAATGACATGTGAAAAATCGTACAAGTTATCTATACTAAACTAGTCTATAATCAGGTCATCATGGGAGGTTTGTCATAACTCTTCCTTGGAGAATCCAATATTGATTAGAATTGTGGGGTTGAAAAGAGGAGCCATAGGTATACCACATGACTTAATTTTAGACCTTGGAGATCTGAAATTACAGAGTTATAACAGATTCAATATCGAGCTCTTCCAAAGTGAAAAATGCGTGTAGTTTTTTTTTTTAATTTTCCATTAGTTTGGTTTAAAAATTAGTTTGGAGTAATTTAAAGGGCATAGTGAAGTATAATTATTAGTAATTTTTTCCCTAAACAAAGAAAATGGAAACACTTAGTAAGAAACCTGAAATCTCTAGAATGACTCATGAAGAAGAGGAACAAATGCAACATGATATATCAAAATTACAAGACCTAGTGCAACAAAATTCACTCTCACAAAATGTAATAGAAGCTAAGATGGATGGTTTAAAGAAAGACGTGGAAGCTAAGATGGATGGTTTAATGAAAGGCATGTAAGCTAGGATGGATGGTTTAAAGAAAGGCATGGAAGCTAAGATGAATGATGTGGAAACTAAGATCGATGGTATAGAAGAAAAACTTGCAACGTTGAAGATTTGAAGACATATTTGACAAATTTGCTACAAAAAATGCTTACTAATGGTGAAAGGGTAACAAAGGAAACTCATGATGTGAAAAAATAAATGTTAATCATGATTTCATAGACTCTAACATTAGATTGAAGGCCCACCATGTTCCAAATATTGATATGAGGAAGTTTGACGGAAAGATTCCTGTAACATGGATACTACAGATGGAGAAATATTTTGATCTCCATAATGTGCAAAACACAAAAAAGGTATGCATTGCAACTTTATATTTTGAAGTAAATCAGTTTGTATGGTATTGATGGCTTTTATCTCATAAAAAAACTGTCACTTGGGAAATTTTTATGGAAGAAATGATAGCCCATTATGAGGATACAAAAAGAAACACCTTTTCTAGCCAATTGATAAATCTAAGAAAAAAAGTGTTAAATGATGGAGCACATTTAGGACTTCAAGAAATTAAATATGAGGGTAAACAATGTTCCAGAGGAGCATAGGATTGATGTTCTCATAGGGAATTTAAAGGATAACATCCAACATGAGGTTCCCAAAGGTGAACCTGATTCATTGGAAAAGGCATTCAGGTTGGCAAGAAAAATAGAAAGAAAAATTATGGCAACAAGGAATCCTATCACTCACAACTATAAAGATAGAAGTGTTGTTCTCCCTAGCATTCCACAACCTACAATAACAACCTACAATGTTGACACCACAACAATTGGAAGGAAAAAGAGCAAAAGGGCTTTGTTACAGTTGTGATATAAAATACACTAAAGGTCATAAGTGTGCAAAGATGAAATTATTTTACATAGATTGTGAGGAGGAGGAAGAGAAGGAACATGAAACATCAAAAGAAGATGATATACACCAGGAAAAAACCCTATAGAAAGAAGAAATGAATCCAACCATATCTTGTAATTCATTTGCTGGAATTACCACTCCTCAAACTATCAATATAGAAGGACATATCAAGAAGAAAAAGTTAATCGTGTTGATTGATTCAGGAAGTACCCATAATTTTATTCGTTGTAAGATAGACGAGGAATTGAATTTATTCGTATATCCAACAAAAAAGTGTCAAGTGATGATTGCAAGTGGAGGAACCATAAATTGCTCCAGAAACTACCATAATATAAAGCTATCCATGGGACAATATGTATTTAATATCATAATGATTTCCATTCCAATGGGTGGTGATGATGTTTTACTAGGAGCCCAATGGCTACAATCTTTAGGTACAATAGATTTTAATTTTCAAGAACTTTACATGAAATTTTGTTTGGAAGGAAAGGAAGTTGAAGTAAGGGGTATCATAGGGAAACGAAGAAAGATAATCAGCTCTAACAGAATGACAAAGCTTCTAAAGAAGTAAGAATGAGGTGTAGTTGCACAATTATGTTCGTTAGATATTCCCACCTCGAAATCATCTATTTCTCAAGATCTCCAAAATGTCTTGGACAATCATTCCAAGGTATTTGAGACTCCCAAAGGCCTCCCACCTATTCGTGATCATGATCATGCTATTCATTTGATTCAAGGAATTCTTCCTCCAAACATCAAGCCTTATAGATATCCCTAAGCCCAAAAGTGTTAAATTGAATGTATTGTTGCAGAAATGCTGGAGGCTGGTATAATTCAACATAGTGAAAGTTCTCTCTCTGCTCCAGTAGTATTGGTGCACAAGAAAGATGAATGATGATGAATGTGTCCAGATTATAGGGAGCTCAACAAGATCGCTATTAAAGATAAATTTTCCATTCCTGTCATTGATGAATTATTGGATGAATTTCATGGATTAATTTACTTTACCAAGTTGTATCTTCGTTCAGGATATCACCAAATCAGAATGAAGACTGAAGGCATTCAGAAAACAACATTTAGAGCTCATGAGGGTCATTATGATTTTTTGTTCATGCCTTTTGGCCTTACCAGTGCACCTTCTACATTTCAAGGATTGATGAATTACATTTTCAAATCCTTCCTTAGAAAATTTGTGTTAGTATTTTTTGATAATATACTAATCTACAACAAGTATTGGAAGGATCATGTTCAACATGTTGAAAGCATTTTTAAATTATTGGAGGAGAAACAATTATATGAAAAAATCTCCAAATGTTCCTTTGGAGTACAAGAAGTGGAAAATATGGGTCATATTGTATCTCATGAAGGTGTTAAGGTAGAGCCTAGAAAAATTAAAGCCATTAAGTAATGGAAAAACCCCACATCCATAAAGAATCCTCAAGGATTTCTCAGGTTGGCAGGGTATTATCACAAGTTTGTTAACAATTATGCGATAATAGCTCACCTTTTGTTAGTGTTAGTTCCTTCACACCGCCATCAGTGATCAAAATTTACTCTTTTGCATTTCATACTAGGAGTTCCATTTTGATGAGTTGCATTCCATTAGGTCATGGATCCATTGATGGTAGGGTTTATTTCAATTTTTCCCTCATGATATATTTTCTAACCTCTTTTTATACTTTTCAGTCAATAATTCATGCTTATTTTCAGTTCATTTCATCAATTAGGTCTTAGGTCTTAGGTTTTTAGTCTCATTAAGTATTAGGGTTTTGCCATTGTCAAATTTCAGTGACTATTGATTAATAATGGTCAGAAGGCACATGAGGATGATGATAATGATCAGAAAAGTACTAATTTCTTAATTTGTGAGCCTAATAAAGTTCTCACCTCAAAACTAGTTTTGAGGTGAAAACAGATCATTTGTATTTTATTGTTAAATTTCATGTAATTTTACTAATTTCATATGTAATAAGTGGTTCCATGTTTCTCCTGGTCACCTAGTGATATTTCCAAGTACTTGACACTGCAAAAGTCAAAGGAATTTGAGCATCAATTCACCTATCCAAGCAAAAAAATCAAGCATCCAAAAAACAAAGTATTTGAAAAAGTAAATAGACATTACAAAATGGGTTTTGTACATCAAAAATCAAAAATTTGAAAGGCTATATAAAGATCATCCCTCTGTTGATGATTTCATTGTTTGAGTTGAAGTTCAAGAGCTAAAAGGCAATTTTAAAGTGTCATTGAGCGAAAGAAGTGCAAACACTACGTTTTTGGAGAAAATCAGACCGACGCTGCGCACCAAAGGTCGGCGCTATGCACCTGACCAACACTATGCACCTAGCAGATTTCCTCAGTGCAAAACTGAACAGGCGTTGTGCACCTAGGAGGTGCTAAACACCTGGGTGAGGCATTGTAAACCTAGCAGCCAAGCCCCAAGTCATTTCAAATCACTCCAAATTGCTAAATTCATCAAAGTTTACCTCTTTTCAAGTAAGTACCTTAGTGTTTATTGGTCAAAAGGGGTTTTTATAGAAAGTCCTGGTGATTCTGTCACTCATAAAGTCAAACCCTAGTGTTTTCACCAAACTGTCTCATATAATTTAAAAGCTCACTCATTTATTTCTTTGCTATCTCATCCATTCACTACTGTTCCCTAAGCCCTATCCCCTCATTTAAATTTCCTAAACACCATTCCCTCATACATTTTCCCCAAATCCTATACATTCTCCCCAAAATGATACATACTTAAATCCTACATACATCCCCAAACCCTACACCATCCCTAAAGCCTACTCACTCCCTAAATCCCCTTCACACTCCCATTCACTCTCTCTTACTCATTCATAAAATCTCTTCTTACAAATATTTCATTCATCCATTCGATCTCTTCATCCACAACAAGTGATCACAGCAATAAAAACAATGGAAAGAGAGTGAATATGAGCTTGAAGAAGATACCCTTAGTGACAGTTCCAGGGAGAGAAACATACAGCATAGGAAGCCTCATAAAGGAGGAAGGGTTATCAGAGAGGAGCCCACTAGTTTGAAGGAGTTGCAAGCTTGCCCACTTGCCATTTCTTACTTTAAACATTAGTCATGTTCTCGTTTTTGTGAAATGGTAGAAAAGGTTAAGTTTCATCATGAGTTAGCAAGGTTGTTTGTGACACATTTGGACAATAATGAAGTATCCCTACTAGAGTTACATTCACCTTATCAACAACTATCATTTCAGAGGCTACAGGTATTCCAAATGTGGGTTAAAAATGGAACAAAGGTCAAGATATTGATAGGGAGTACTATGAGCCTTACATCAAGGCTAAATACAATGACAAACTCAAGAGAGTATTCCCCTTCAAATTCTTGGAAGACATTTTTGGTCCATTGATGAAGATCATTATCAAGTACTTCACTTGTGAAGGTAGGTTCTCCCGATTGTATGCCTACCACATTAGACAGCTAATGCATTTCACTAGAGTAAGAATGATGAATATCCCTTACTTCATGTTCAAAAACATTAAGAAGATGACACTTATTGTAAAGAAGAAACCATACCCCAACAGTTAAATAGCATTTTCCACTACTCTTTGATTAAAATAATTGTTCTACATCAGTTGAACCTTCTTAACATGCCATGGGCGACTTTCATTTCTCATGAGATGTTCATATATCCACAAATCTTTTCATGACTACAACATGAATACTTTGAACCTTCAGGACATGAAAAGGTCAAAGAGACTGAAACTGTTGGAGTGCCAATGTTTGTGACATATAAGGGGGGCACTAGGAAACGTTTTTGCAATTGCTAGGTGAGTATTATCTCCACCAGGTGTGGAAGGGATCTCGCCTTCATCATCAGACTACAGGTAAATGCTATCTCCACAAGGAGTGGAAGGGGCTCCGCCTTCATCTTCATCAAGACAGGTACAGGTTGAGCAACAAAGCAAGGGCAAAGCTAAGGGCAAGAAAAAGATGGAAAGGAAGGTTCTTAGGGATGAGAAATAAATAGATTTGAACCTTGATGATCATGAGGAGACACAACAACACTCCACTCATCAAGGGGTTGATGTCATTAACTTAGAACTCAAGATCCAAATACTGCCAAAGACGTGATCATAAAAGAACAAAATGCTAAGATAAAATTCTTATCAGATAACATAGAGAGGACTAAGTGGGTCATCAAATATTTAGAGCAAGAAAACAAACAATTGAGCAACAAGCAAGTCCTCATGGAGCTATAAATGATTAAAGCGAACAAGCGAAGGGATAAAAGGGTTCGTGTCAAGTTTACTCCTCTTGAGAAAGAGATTCAAGATGATAGGGAAAGATGGATTGAGAGGTTCAACATACACCTTGAGGGGCTGATTGAGAAGGCCAACAGAGACAAGAAGATGCTTCACCGGATGACCTACCATTACATGACTCGCAACAAGATTTGTAACATAAGAATGAGGAAGCTTAAGGCTAGGTTGAGGAAGGCCTTAAGGAGCAAGAAGGAGCATGATAAGTTGAAAATCTTGGTTGGAGCCTCACTATCCCATCAAAGCAACTAATGGTGGTGCGTTTTGCCAAATATGGGCAAGTTTTGATAAATTTTGGTCATTTTCACATTTTGAAATTTCGAACACAGAAAATTTCCTGCACTGTGCTTTTCACTGGAGGACGTTTTGAAGAAATGACTTTTATATCTAGATTTAGCATGATGAGAGCATCAAACACAGAAAATATCAACAATTTTGGAGCCAAACTAGGTCACCAAAATGTCCAAAACTACCAAAAAATGACCTCTCTACCTCTTTTTGGACACACAGAAGCAACCTTGGGCAATTTCACTTTTGAAGGGGTAAATGATCTCAAAATTAAAAAATTCAAGATGTTACAAAAATTAGACAGGAATACCTTTCCAATGCACTACCTTGGGCTCAATTTGGTCGAGGGGATGGCCTCCAAAACCAGGTCTGAAGCGGTGCTACACACCTACCTAGTGGTGCTCCGCATAGAGCCAGTTTGCCAAAAAAATCTAGTTTTTCGCCTAGTTTCTTTGCAGGTTGACTTTATCTCTCTTCATGGATGAATTTATGGTTGGAATTAATGTTTTGGTATGTAAATGTAATTATGAAATGATCTTAGGGGGTATATTCATCAGTTTGAGTTGGTTTGGGGATCAATGAATCAGTTTCCATGGTTTTAGAGGCAAGTTGTTCCACTGCCTATATTCATGTTCCTTGTTTGGAAATGGTTGTAACAGTTCCTTATCTCTTGGATTTGACCCCTGATGGCTAGAATAGGTGGTTTGATGTCTATATTATGTATTTTTCAGTCATTAGCAAAGGTTGGACTCTCTTGGATGCTCTAAGCTATATTATACACCTTCATCAATAGTTTGGCAAGGATATAAACCAAGATTTGTAGCTATTTTTATGGGATACTTGTGGTAAAACGTTTTTGCATAATTTGTTCTTATTTTATTAGTTTTTCTCATGTGTTATGTGTGCCACAATATAATTCATTTCTTCTATCTAAATGATATCAAGATAGATAGGTAGAATGCATTGGTTACAATGCTCTACCTTAGGAAACCATTTAGTTTTTGATGTTTTCTACTATTTGAGAAGGATACATGAGCTTTTCATGCCCTCCTAAGCTCCTCACTAGTCTCACACCTACCATATCACTCAATTTCAAGCACCAAAACACCTACCTACCTCGCCCCATAGAAGACCCTGCATTCCTGACTTGATTTCCAAGACCCAAAGCTATCTGCTCCCTTTGATCCAATAAAAAACCCAAAAAAATCAATCAAAAGCCCTAGAGCTACTATACCTACCCTAAAATCCAAATTTGATCTAGTCATCTCAATTGAGATTGACAAGGAGAGAGCCGTCTCTCGACCTGGTAGGGTTAGCTACCAGGTTAAGCTTGGTTTGTGGTTATCCTAGGATTTCCTTTTTCCAAACTAAGGTCACTCTAGGCTTTAAGATAGTGGTGACCATACTGGGGAAGAAAGACAAATCACCCCAGTACTATTGAGAAGTTCTGAACATTTGGATGATAAGTTTAGAATTCATTAGGCTAAAAAGTGGAAAGTTGTAAAGCAATATACAAACTTGAGAATTTTGAACGCACTGGCTTCAAGACGATACACTAGGTCTAATCCTGATTGTGATCCTCCTCCCATATTTGAAAATCCTAATCTCATTCCAAGGATACTCAGACAAGAAAGTTCACTAATTCCTAGACCTGTTTTTCGACCTTGTTGACACGTGGTGGAGTTGGTGTTCCTTGAAGATCTTCCTTTTGATGAATATTTTGGTATCTCCCATTTCAGAACCACATCTGATAGTGAATTGTTGGACATAGTCCCAGACCCAAAATTCACTAAAGAACTTGAAATCAAAAGGTCCAAATTGCTAAGTAACCGAAACCTTCGGAATTCCCCTTAGTCATCCCTCACTACTGATAGAATTCCTGAGCTCTCTGACTTGGATTCAACATATTTTGCCTCTCCATTTTTTCCCCATATTTTAAAGAATCATCCATCATCTCCATTTATACCTTCACTCCGTCATTAGATTATAATTACCCCTCAAACACACATCAATTATGCTACATCAACTACCCTTGTTGTCATAAATCCCCCTCTTTCCCGAACACTAGTTTCAAATCTGCCTCGAGTCATGGCTGTGAGATATGAACCTCTTGTTCTGCCTCAGAATTTTGATGATCTGCCCACTGATTAACAAAGTAAGATACCTCTGCTCAATGCCACTCAATGTGTCACAATGCAGCAGCATGTTGATAGGATGAATGACTTCTTTGATATTCATGAGGTAGATGTCAAAAATGTGTCCATGAGATTATTTGTATAGAGTTTTGGAGGCGAGGTTCGAAAGTGGTTCAGAGAATTACCAATGGGATCTATCAATACTTTACCGATTCTTCATAACCAATTTCTACACTAATGGGAGGTAAAGAAAAGCCCTCTCCAAATTCTATCTGAGTATGAAAATATCAAAAGGAATGTGGGTGAAAGCATCCAAGATTACTGTGTAAGGTTCAATATAGTTTATAATGTTATTCCAGCTGATATTAAACCACCAATGGGGTTAGCATTGATCAAATTTCTAGACGGTTTCAATTTTGATATGGCATATCAGTTGTGGGAGAGAGATCCTACCACACTTGAGGATATGTAGAAGAACGCAGTGAGTGTAGAGGCAAAGCTGCTGGCCAAAAGAGCAAGGATGAAAACTGAAAAGAAGGTGACTATAAAGGAAGAAGCATGTTCCTCATATGTTAAGGCAGATAATATTCTCCCAAAAATTAAGAAGATGTTTGATCGGTTGACCATCGCAGACAAGCCTAAAACAACGATCAGAAATCCCAAAGAGGACAACAACAACCCCAATTCAGGATTAAACAAAGGTAGCAGAAGGCACAAGATCAGTCATCGCAGGAGTAGGTGAAAATTTCTTTGCAACAAAACTATGTACATTGAAGAGATGATGAGGATGATGATGATCTGGTGGTTGAGGCAGATCATTTCCTTGTTGCTGATGGTTTGCCCATTTATCTCATGGAAGATGAAGAATATTTGGAGGTTCCAGATGCCCAAAAGGATGATGATTACATACTAGCAAATGAGGTGGTTTTGGAGGATGTGTGAGATGATTATCAGTGAGGATATATGAATGCATTGACAACACAACATAAACAATATTCATTGAGAAGTAGAGATGTACCAGTCAGTCCAGTTCAAAACAGAAAGGAAGCACAACCCAAAAGGACTCCTCAAACATTCAGAAGAAAGGGAAGGAGCCTGTTGACCCAACTTCCAGCAAAGGATCATCTACAAATGAGACCAATCAGCAAAGTGCAGCAAAAGAAAAAGTCGAAAAGAAGGACCCTCCAGTCAAAGAGGTAGATAAAGTTTCAGCTTTTAGTTTAGAAAATGAGATTGCTAAAATAAAAGCTTCAATTCATTTGACTGAATTGATGAAGAACAATAGCTATAAACACCAAGTGTCCAAAATTTTGAACATAGATCCTTTATCTGATATGGTTAATGTAGAAGATGATCACCCTGAGCTAATTTTTGGCCCTTCCTTAGAAGGTCAGTCTGAGGATAGTGAAGATCCTCCATTCTATATAAGTCTTAGATTGCACGAGCATGTCCTCCATAATGCCATGTTTGATTCCAGAGCTTCCCATAATCCGATGTCAAAATCCGTTATGGAGAAATTGGGCTTTGACATTACTTGAAAATATCATGACATGTATTCTTTTGATTTAGGTAGAGTCCATTGTATTTGTCTTATTAAAGTCTTAGTGGTAACTTTCGACCAAATCCCAGCAAAGAATGTTCTCATGGATGTGGTTGTTGTGGAGATTCAACCATGGTTTGGTATGCTTTTGTCTATATAGTGGGGTGCAAAGCTTAAAGGGACGTTACAACTACATTTCTCCTATGCTACCATTTCCGTGTTTGGTCAATTGAGAAGAACATACAGGGAGAAGAAAGTGAAATACATTGTTACAAGCAAGTAGAAACCACTTAATCATCCAATTAATGTTGTACATACAGATTTAGAGTCATTTGTATTATATTTAGATAGTGGTTTGAATGATGTTGATAGTCAGTTATTTGAAGTAGAAGATGTGCAGAGATTTCAGAAAATTTTAGAGAGGTCCTTGACAGGGAAAATTTTAAGAACCCCCCCTAAACTTACATGTATAATAAATGGGCGAATCTCCATGGTATATACAAAAAATAGAAGGCAATTTTATGAATAATATGATATGTATATATAATTTTTTGGCAAGTCTCTCACCAGGTATCGCGAATATTTTACTTAATTAGAAAATCTTGTGTTTATTGAATACACAAATGAAATCATTACGTTTCTTTAAAATATCTTTTGAAATCAAAATTACTGAAATTACATATCGATAACCTAGTGGGTGTAGGATAAAATTCACCCGTGCCATTCACAGAAAACATGAGAAAAAACCTAATACTATATATAAAACCAAGAAAAATTCAAATTCATCACTTCTAGGGACCTTGTAACCACCCTGACAATACACAAGTATGTTCCTGTTTGCAATTAGAAAAATTACCCAAATTACAATCTGTTTACTCCAGCATATGCTGGAAAGTTATAGAAGGATGACTAGTGCAATCAATCCATTCCTTTTAGTCATGGATTTGTTTCAGTTTAAAACAGAAGTACACAAATATACTTGTCCAATGTCTATGCTTTAACCATTGACCTTAAGATGTCTTTACAATATAATTTCCTAAGTCGATTTAATATCTTCATTATCAAAAACCAACCTATATCCATCTTAACTCCACATCTACCACTCCTAGGGGGATGAAATCTATTTATCCCTAATACTTGGTAAACCTAGAATTAAGATGGATCTAAAATGATAGAATTTCCCCTTTAAATAGTCTATTCTCACATGAATACCATGGTATTACCATGGGTCAATACCATGAGTTATCATAAACCTGGAGCTTAAAAATTACTATTAGTAATTTATAAAAATTAATAAAATTAATAGTTGATTTTTATTTTATTTTTTATTTTAACCAAGCTAAAATGTTTAACATACATTAAATTACAGCATCCATTTTTACTCTTGATGGGATCAAATATTTTTTCACTCTATGCTAGTTTGCATATCACGATATTTGATACCTCTCGGGGGTTAGTAGATCTAGAGTAAAGATGGACCTATGCTGGTTTAATTCCCCCATTTAAATAGGCTACATTCCAGGTGACTACCATGGGTCAATACCATGTGCCATTTTGGTGAATACCATGGGTCAATAACATGTGCCATTTTTATTTTTATTAATACTAATATTAGGGTTAATAATGTTTTTTTGCATGGTATTAACAACAATCTAGTCCATCGTATTCGTCCCATAGTATTTTACCCATAGGTTTCTTCTAAATATAAAGAATTTTTTGAGTGTTCGTAAATATAAGGTGACTTATGTAGTAAATATAAAAAATGTTTTATTTGTTTACCATACCTCTCGTTTATTTATATTTTTATTAATTTACCATACCTCTTTTACAAATATGGTATTTGGCCCATAGGGTTCACTTAAATAAAACCTCTTTCTTGAGCCTTCATAAATAGAACAAGGGTTATGGACTAAATATAAAAAGAGGTTTTATTTATTTGCCATACCTCCACTTTACTTATATTTTTATTTGTTTACACCCTTGCATGTATATAAGGTGACTTATGGAGTAAATATAAAGAATGTTTTATTTATTTACCATACCTCTCATTTATATATATTTTTATTAATTTACCATACCTCTTTTATAAATATGGTATTTGAGCCTTTGGCCCATAGGATTCACTTAAATAAAACCTATTCTTGAAAATAGGCGAATGTATTCACTCAAATAAAACTTATTTTTGAAAATGGGTGAATGGAAGGTTGTAACTCCTAATTTCAAGGGCTAAATTTACCTTTTTTACCCTTTCCCTTAAAATAAGGTGGGCTATTTGAGGTGATTTATAAAAATGTACTATGATACAAAATATTCTCCCATTAAAAATTTAAAACCCCTTAATTTCGCCAAAGGGCGAACATTCGCCCCTAAAATTTTCTATGGTCCTTGACCAAGAAAGACAAAAAATTGCAAGTATCTTTGAGCAATCCACATACGGGTAGCAACAAAAAGACGGTGAACAATAGAAAAATGAAGAGGTTAGTCAAGGTAAGAAAGAGGATGAAATAGAATTTTAGCATTTAGAAGAAAAAGCAGGCCTATGGAGCATGGATTTTGATGGAGCCATGGGTAAGGATGGTGCTGACATAGGGATTTGGATTCTCAACCCTGTTTTCCAGCCAAATTGAGTCCCTAGTAATGTTAGAATTTGTTCATAAAAATTGGCCTTTGACTGTTCTAACAATGAAGCTGAATATGAAGCGCTGATTGCAGGTTGAAAATTCTCAAAAAGCTTAATGCAAAAAGGATATCAGTATATGGAGATTTGGAGCTGATAATCAAACAAGTCAAGGGTGAATATCAAGCCAAACACTCGCGGGTGAGAGCCTACCGAAATGAAGTTTTAGATACCTTAAGAATATTTCCAGATTATACCTTGACAACAGTACCTCGTGCTCAAAATTTTATTGCAAATTCACTTGCCACTGCTGCAAGTAATTTGAAGATTCCGATGAATTCCAACAACAAGTTTGAGATCCATGTCAAACACCGCCCTGCTGTTCCAGACAATTTAAGGTATTGGCAGGTGTTTTGGGATAATAAGGAGATCAATACCTTTTTGCATAATGAAGTAAACTACAAAGATGCTTCCATAGATGGTAATTATGATACTGAAGAACTAGAAAATGAGGTGAATCAAATGGAAATATTGCAACTGAAAGACAACATTATTCCTAAAGGTCTCATACCTTTAGACGAAATTTCTGATCAAGATGATGTGGCTATAAAGCCAAGCTTGGTGCCTATAGACAAAGGTGTAGAGAAGGCGAATCTCGGAACAACGAATAAGCCCAAGTTTGTGACATTGTCAAAGACATTGTCTCGTGAGGTAAAGTTTAAATATGTTATATTATTATCTAAATTTGATGATGTGTCTACTTGGGATTATTCAGATCTAAAGGTGTATAACAAAGACATAATTCAGCACACTATTGCCATCAAGCCAAATCAGAAGGCATTCCGATGGAAGCTGAGAAGAATCAATCTCAAGTTGCTACCATCAATTGAAAAAGAGGTGAACATATTATACAAGGCTGGTATAATTATCCCAATTAGATTTTCTTATTGGATTTCAAATCTTGTTCCTATGAGAAAAAAGACTGGGGAGATCAGATTGTGTATCGATTTCCAGAATCTAAATAGTCATTGAAGGACAATTACCCACTACCAAAGATGGATCATATACTCTAAAGAGTGGTTGGAGCATCGCACATGTCACTACTCGATGGATATTCAAGGTATAATCAAATTTTAGTACATGAGGATGATCGAGATAAGACTGCATTTACCACTCCTTGGGGAATTTTTTGTTATGCTAAAATTCCATTTGGTTTGAAAAATGTTGGAGCCACATTTTAGCGTTCAATGGACATCGCTTTTGCCAATAAAAAGGATGTATTTTTGGTTGTCTATATAGATGATTTGACATTTTTTTCAGGTTCAGATGATGAGCATCTTCACCATTTGAGGATTGTGTTTCAGCAATGTAGGAAATTTGGGATATCACTCAATCCGAAGAAAATTCTCTTTGCCATGGATGAAGGGAAGCTACTTGGCCATATTATCTCAAAACAAGGAATTCACATTGATCCTTCAAGGATAAAAGCAATTCGGCAGATAGATTTTGAGAATAACAAGAAAGAGATACAAGCTTTTAACGGTAAGATGAATTTCCTATAAAGATTTGTACCCAATCTAGCTAAGCATTTGAGAGAAATTACTAGTATGTTAAAGGAGGACAGCGTGGTAAAATGGGTGGAGGATGCTATGAAATCATTTAATTTGGTAAAGTATGCTTTATCTACAGCCCTAGTTTTCGTTAGTCCCGATTATACACAAGATTTAATTTTATTCTCATTTGCATATGAGCATACCATGGTAGCAGTTTTAATGCAGAAGAGAGATCAGCTAGAAAATCCCATTGCATTTTTCAACCGGACCATTAGAGATGTTGCTTTCCGGTACAACATAATTGAGAAATAGGCTCTTTCTCTTGTCAAAGCTTTGAAGGACTTCAGAGTGTATATTCTGCACTCTCACATCATAGCATACGTTCCTAACACAGTGGTTAAGGATGTGCTGGTACAAACCGATCTAGAAGGAAGGTAGGGAAAATGGATTGCATCAGTGTTAGAATACGATCTAGAGATCAAGCCTACAAAGCTGATCAAAGGACAAGGTCTAGCGAGGTTAATGGTGGAATCAAATTTGCATGCTTTAGATATAAATCTTATTGTAGCCATGTCTGAAGATAAAAAAGAAAGATCCCTGATTCAAGTGTCTAAAATGTTCCTTCAGTCACCATGGTATTCAAATATTGTGTATGTACTTCATCACTTCTCACCAACTCTCGGGATCACAAAGAACAAAGATAGATCTCTCAAACTTAAAGCTGTTAATTATACATTTTGAATAATGCCCTTTATTGGAAGGATCCAGGAGGTGTTTTGTTGAACTGTTTAATTGAAGATGAAGCCCAGTAGGTGATGAGTGACTTTCACAAGGGTGATTGTGGTAGTCACTTGTTCTAGAAGAAAAAAACAAACAAAATTTTGAGAGCAGCTTTTTACTAGCCAACCTTACTTTTAGATGTTTACAAAACAGTCATGAGCTGTCATGAATGTCAGGTCTTTCAGGGTAAAAGAAAATTGCTACCTCTTCCTCTAAAATTGGTTGAAGTCAATGCACCCTTTCAGCAGTGGGGACTTAATTTTATGAGGAAAATCCATCCAACATCGTCAGCTTAGCACAAGAGGATCCTAACAGCAACCGACTATTCTACCAAGTGGATTGAAGAAATTCCAACGAAATAGGCAACAAATGCGGTAATCATTCAATTTTTGGAATCAAATATTTTATCTCTTTTTGGTTGTCTTAGTAAAATTATCACAGATAATGCAGCTGCATTCAAATCCAAGAAGATGATGGATTTTTGCAGCAAGTATAGGACTACCTTGGGTCATTCTATAGCATATTATTTGCAAGGTAATGGTTTGGATGAATCATCCAATAATTCATTGGTGAACATCATCAAGAAGCTACTAGAAACAAATAAGAGGGTTTGGCATAAAAAGTTAGTTAATTCTTAATGGGCTCATAGGGTGAGCCAAAAGAAGTCCATAGGTATGTCTCCGTTTGAAATATTTTACGGCATGGACATAGTCTTTCCGACATCTCTTGCAGTTCTGGTTGTGAAAATTTTACAAGAGGCTGGGAGTGAGGAAGATGATTTTCAGTGAAGAATCAATGAGATGATCCATTTACAACAGACAAGGGAGGAAGTTTTCCAAAACACTTTTAGATTACATGAGAAGATTGGAAAGATCTATGACCAGAAAACAAAAGAAGATAAATTCCAGCTTGAGGATGTAGTGTTGTGGTGGGATTCTAGGAATGAAGATAAGGGCAAGCACAGTAAGTTTGAAAACTTATGGAAGGTATCCTACAAGATTGCCACATACATAGGACAAAATGCATTTCTGCTTAAAGAGATGGATGGACATGATTGTTCAGGAGGACCAGTCAATGGTAGGCTTCTGAAGCATTACTTCTTCTAAGGTGATTTCTAAAATCGTGAAGTGATCATTGTATATACCATTTTCCTTTTCATTGCAAGTGTTCAAAGGTACACAATCATTTCACCTTGGGGCCCGAGGTGAAGGCTATAAATTTGAGTGATTTGTATGAGTTTGTGTATTTAGTTTAATCAGTTTGAGGCTTCAGTCATCTTTAATAATCTCAATTTCAGTTTTTGAATTATCTTGACCATATTGCCTAATGTATGAGGCACTAGTCTACTTGTTCCCAGATATCTATGGTTCTTGACACCTCCAAGGAGCTACCATCCCCTTTGGAGCCAATGTTAGTGTCAGTGTCTTCACACCACCATGAGTGATCAAAATTTACTCTTTTGCATTTCATACTAGGAGTTCCATTATGATGAGTTGCATTCCATTAGGTCATGGATCTACTGATGGTATAGTTTATTTCAACTTTTCCCTCATGATATATATCTGCTGACCTCTTGTTATTCTTTTTAGTCAATGGTTCATGCTTATTTTCAGTTAATTTCATCAATTAGGTCTTAGTTCTTAGGGTTTCACTCTCATTAAGTATTAGGGCTTTACCATGGTCAAATTTCAGCGACTATTGATTAATAATGGTCAAAAGACACATGAGGATGATGATAATGATCAGAAAAGTACTAATTTCTTAATTTGTAAGCCTAATAAAGTTCTCACCTCAAAACTAGTTTTGATGTGAAAACAGAGCATTTGTATTTTATTGTTAAATTTCATGTAATTTTATTTATTTAATATGTAATAAATTGTTCCATGCTGCTCCTCGTCACCTGGTGATATTTCCAAGTACTTGGCACTACAAAATTAAAATGAATTTGAGCATCAATTCACCTATCCAAGTGAAAAGATCAAGCATCCAAAAAACGAAGTATTTTAAAAAGCAAATAGACATTACAAAGTGGGTTTTGTACATCAAAAATCAAAAAGTTGAAAGGCTATATAAAGATCATCCCTCTATTGACCATTTCGTTGTTTGACTTGAATTTCAAGAGCTGAAAGGCGATTTTAAAGTGTCATTGAGTGAAAGAAGTCCAATCATTGTGTTTTTGGAGAAAATCATATCGACGTTGTGCACCATAGGCCGGCGCTATGCACCTGACCGGTGCTACACACCTAGCAGATTTCCTCAGTGAAAAAATGAATGAGCACTGTGCACCTGGGGGGTGCTACACACCTGGGTGAGGCACTGTTCACATGGCAGCTAAGCCCCAAATCATTTCAAATCGCTCCAAATTGCTTAATTCATCCAATTTTACCTCTTTGCAAGTAAATACCTCAATGTTTTTTGTTGAAAAAGGGTTTTTATAGCAAGTCTTGGTGATTCTCTCACTCATAAAGTTAAACCCTAGTGTTTTCACCAAACTATCTCATAAAATTTAAAAGCTCACTCATTTATTACTTTCCTATCTCATCCATTTGCTACTGTTCCCTAAGCCCCATCCTCTCATATAGATTTCCTAAACACCAATCCCTCATATATTCTCCCCAAATCCTATACATTCTCCACAAAAACCTACATAATTAAATCTTACATACATCCCTAAACCCTACACCATCCCTAAACCCTACTCACTCCCAAAATCCCCTTCAGACTCTTATTCACTCTTAATTATTCATTCATAAAATCTCTTCATACGCCTGTTTATTCATCCACTCTATCTCTTCATCCACTACAAATGATCACAACAATAAAAAAAATGGAAAGAGATAGTGAATATGAGCTTGAAGAAGATACCCTTAGTGGAAATTCGAGGGAGAGCAACATATAACACAAGAAGCGTCATAAAGGAGGAAGGGTTATTAGAGAGGAGTCCACTAGTTTGAGGGAGTTGCAAGCCTGCGCACTTGCCATTTATTGCTTTAAACACTAGTCATGTTTTGATTTTTGTGAAATGGTAGAAAGGGTTAAATTTCATCATGAGTTAGCAAGGTTGTTTGTGACACATTTGGACAACAATGAAGTATCCCTTTCTGGAGTTACATTCACCTTATCACCATCTATCATTTCAAAGGCTACAGGTATTCCAGATGTGGGTGAAAAATGGAACAAAGGTCAGGATATTGATAGGGAGTAATATGAGCCTTACATAAAGGCTAAATATAAATACAAATTCAAGAGAGTATTCCCCTTCAAGTTCTTTGAAGATAGGTTTGATCCATTGATAAAGATCATTATCAAGTACCCCACTTGTGAAGGTAGGTTCTCCTGATTGTATGCCTACCACATTAGACTGCTGATGCATTTCAATAGAGTAAGAATGATGAATATGCCTTAATTCATGTTTAGAAACATTGAGAAGATGACACTTATTGCAAAGAAGAAACCATACCCCCAGCAGTTAAATAGCATTTTCCACTACTCTTTGATTATAATCATTCTTCTACATCAACTGAACCTTCTTAACATGCCACGGGAGACTTTCATTTCTCATGAGATGGTCATAGGCCCACAAATATTTTCATTAGTACAACATGAAGAAGGTGAACCTTCACGACATGAAAAGGTCAAAGAGACTGAAATTGTTGGAGTGCCAGTGTATGTGACATATAAAAGGGGCACTAGGAAACATTTTGCAGCTGCTAGGCGATTATTATCTCCACTAGGTGTGAAAGGGGTCTCGCCTTAATCATTAGGCTACAGGCAAATGCTATCTCCACAAGGAGTGGAAGGGGCTATGCCTTCATCTTCAGCAAGACAGGTATAGATTGAGTAGCAAAGCAAGGGCAGAGGTAAGGGCAAGAAAGAGATGCAAAGGAAGGATCTTAGTGATGAACAAGAAAGAGATTTTGACCTTGTTGATCATGAGGAGACACAACAGCACTCCACTCATCAAAGGGTTGATGTCATTAACTTATAAACTCAAGATCCAAAGACTGCCAAAGACATGATCATAAAAGAAAAAAAGGTTGAGATACAATTCTTATCAGATAACTTAGAAAGGACTAAGTAGGTCATCAAATATTTAGAGCAAGAAAACAAACAATTGAACAACAAGCAAGCCCTCATGGAGCTGCAAATGATTAAAGCAAACAAGTGAAGGGATAAAAGGGCCCGTGTCAAGTTTACTCATCTTGAGCAAAGGATTCAAAATGCTAGGGAAACATGGCTTTATAGGGTCAAAATACACCTTGAGGGGCTGATTGAGAAGGCTAACAGATCCAAGAAGATGCTTCGCCACATGGCCTACCACTACATGACTCACACCAAGATCTGTAACATAAGAATGAGGAAGCTTAAGGCAGGGTTGAGGAAGGCCTTAAGGAGCAAAAAGGAGCATGATAAGTTGAAAATATTAGCTGAAGCCTCACTAGCCCATTAAAGCAACTAATGGTGGTGCCTTGTTCCAAATCTAAGCAAGTTTTGATAAATTTTGTTCATTTTCAAATTTTGAAATTATGAACATAGAAAATTTCCCTAGGTGCATAGCACCATCAGCACTACGCTTTTCACTAGAGGAATTTTTGAAGAAATGAATTTTTTATTTGGATTCAACATGATGAGATCATCAAACCCAAAAAATCTCAACAATTTTGGAGCAAAAATATGTCACCAAAAGGTCAAAAAATACCAAAAAATGACCTCTCTGCCTCTTTCTTGATGCATAGAAGAAACCTTGGGTTATTTCACTTTTTAAGGGGAAAATGATCTCAAAATTAAAAAATTTCAAGTTGTTTCAAAAACTAGACAAATATTCCTTTGCAGTAAGCTATCTTAGGCTCAATTTGGCCAAGCAGAAGGCCTCCAAAACTGCGTCTTAAGTGGCGCTATGCACCTGGCTAATGGCACTACGCATAGAGCTAGTTTGCCCAAACAATCCAATTTTCGCCTAGTTTCTCTGCAAGTTGACTTTTTGTCTCTTCATGGATGAATTTATGGTTATAATTAATGCTATGGTATGTAAATGTAATTGTGAAATGATCTTATGGGGTAGATTCATCAGTTCAAGTTGGTTTGGGGATCAATGAATCAGTTTCCATGGTTTTAGAGGCAAGGTGTTCCACTACCTATATTCTTATTCCCTGTTTGGAAATTGTTGTAACAGTTCCTTATCTCTAGGATTCGACCCCTGATGGCTAGAATAAGTATTTTGATGTCAATATTATGTATTTTTCAGTCATTAGCAAAGGTTGGACTCTCTTGGATGCTCTAAGCTATATTGTACACCTTTATCCGCAGTTTGGCAAGGAAATAAACCAGGATTTGCAGCTATTTTTATGGGATACTTGTGGTAAAGTGTTTTTTCATAGTTTCTTCTTCTCTTATTAGTTTTGCTCATGTGTTATGTGTGCCACAATCTAATTCGTTTCTTCTAGCTAAATGATATCAATGTAGATAGGTAGAATACATTGGTTACAATACTCTGCCTTGGGAAACCATTTTTTTTTTTTTGTTTTCTACTACTTGAGAAGGATACATGAGCTTTGCATGCCCTCCTAAGCTCCTCACTAGTCTGAGACCTACCATCTCACTCAATTTCAAGTGCCAAAACACCTACCTACCTCGCCCCGTAGAACACCTTGCATTCCTGACTTGATTTCCCAGACCCAACACTGCCTGCTCCATTTGATCCAAAAAAATACCCAACAAAATCAATAAAAAACGCTATAGGTACTATACCTAGCCTAAAATCAAAATTTGATACGGTCATCTCGAATGAGATTAACAAGGAGAGAGCCCCCTCCCGACCTTGTAGGGCTAGCTACCACGTTAAGCTTGGTTTGTGGTTATCTTAGGATTGCCTTCTTTCAGCTTGAGGTAAATCTGGGATTTAACACCTTTAACAAAATTATTGAAGAAAGATGCATTTTCATGGACTCTAGAACCAACGAAGGCTTTTGAACATCTTAAAGAGGCAATGTGCCAAACACTAATCTTAGCTATGTGAGACATCACAAAATCCTTTATTATGGAATGTGATGCCTCAGGAAATGGAATTGGTGTTGTTTTAATGCAAGAATAAAGACCCATTACTTTCAAAATTTGTCCAATCAAAGGAAATTATTTACACAAAGCTATTTATGAGAAGGAAATGTTGGCAATACTACATGCACTTAAGAAATGGTGACCCTACCTAATGGGAAGACACTTCAAGGTAAAAATGAATCATGATAGTCTTAAATACATTTTAGAAAAAATATTATCTTGAGAAGAGCAACAAAAATGGGTCACAAAGATGTTGGGTTATGAATTTGAAATCATCTACAAAAAGGGGAAGAAAAATGTTGTGGCAGATGCACTCTCAAGAAAGGATGAGGACGTGGAAGAATTTCTTTGTCCCGTTTCTATTATTCAATGAGATTGGATAAATGAAGCAAGCAATGAATGGAAGAACGACGAAGAAGTGTGGGCACTCATTGAAAAGTTATAACAAGATCCCAGTACATCTGATACATTTAGCTAGAAAAATCATTCATTATGGTACAAAGATCGCTTATACCTATGTAAGAATTCCTGACTCGAACAAAATATTCTGTTGGAATTACACACCTCTGCCTTAGGAGGACACTCGGGACTTTTATAAACTTACCACAGGGTTAAGAAGGATTTTTTTGGGATCGCCTTAAATCAGATATTCAAAAGTGTGTGGAGGAATGTTTTGTTTGCCAACAAAATAAAGTTGAAACAATTAAGACCCTAGGTCTATTACAACCTTTATCCATTGTAATCCAACGTTGGGAAGAAGTCTCAATGGATTTTATCATACGTTTACCCAAGCTGAAAGGAAAGAGTGTCATCATGGTGGTAGTTGACAAACTTATGATGTATGCACACTTTTGTGCATTATATCATCCATTTAAATCCAGTACAGTTTGTACTGCATTTATGGAAACAATTAAAAAGATACATGGAAACCCAAATATTATTGTAAGTGACAGAGATCCTATTTTCACTAGAAATTTTTGGAAAAAATTATTTTCTTGTCTTGGTAATCAGTTAGCTCATAGCTCATCTTATCACCCTCGATCTAATGGGAAAACTAATATAGTAAACAAATGTTTGGCAGGATGTATTTGTTGTTTTGTATCTAATAAACAAACACAATGGGTCAAATCATTAACTCTTATTGAATGGTGGTATAAGACTTCCTTCCATACTGCAACAAAAATGACCCCATTTATGGCACTTTATGGATATCATCCACCGTCCATCACATCATATTTAAGAGAAAATTCTAAGGTTCAAGAAATGGAACATCACATTTAGCATCAAAAACAAGTTCTCCAACTATTAAAGGATAACCTCACTTTGGCATAGAATAGAATGAAACAACAGGAAAATCAACATCACGGCGAAAGAAGTTTTGATGTAGGTGGCTAGGTATTCCTACATATATAACCATATAAACAAATGTCTCTCAAACAAGCTAATAAGGATAATAAATTATCATCAAAGTATCATGGTATGTATAAGGTGTTGCAAAATATTGGTGTTGTGGCATACAAATTGGAGCTCCCTATAGATTCCTGAGTGCGCCCAGTTTTTCATGTTTCATGATTAAAGAAGGTTATATGTGACAAGCTCCCAATTCAAACAATATTTCTAGAACTTGACTAGAAAGGAAAAATCATACTAGAACCTGAATCAGTCACAGAAACTAGAACTCGACAACTACGAAATTGATCAATTTTGGAATATTTCAGAAGAACTTACCTACTAAAGATTCCACATGGGAGGATAATAATTTTATACATAAGAATCCATAACTACTAGAGAATTGAGGACAACACATTTTTGAAGGAGATGGGCATGTTAGGTCCTTATAATTCTAGTGATTCCTTCATTACCATTGTAACTGTTTCCCTTATTATTACTGTTACGCACCTATTGTCCCCATATTTTTATTGTTGTGCCCCATAGAAGCCCAATATTGTTATTATTGTTCCCTTATATTATTATTGTTCTATCGATTTGATTATATTGTGACCCCTTAGACTCCTATATATAGAAAGGAGGTTTTATCATTTGTGTCATCCAAGAATTGTTCATTCAAGTAATGCAAAGGAGGTTTCCCCCTCAAAGAGGTTGATTTTGAAGTCTTTGGTCTATCTTTTCTTCTATTTTGTGAGATGGTTACATATCACTCCCCCCTCCCCTTGTAAACGTCGTGCTGCATTTGGCACAACACATAATGAATGAATGAAATACTACAAATAATATAATACTTGTTGAATTTGGGCTTCTGTGATGCATATGAAGATTATTAAGATGGTTTTTGGCAATAATCACATCGAAATTCATTTTTCGACGTGTTTCAAACAAACAAGTGTGGTTCATCGTCAGGACAAGATGAAGAATCAGTCCATGGCCCCAAGTTAAATAGAGAGATCCATCATTCAACGACTACTTTTGACGAAGGAGACAACTATAGAGGACACAAAAACAACTACATTTGACTGGACCAAGAGACAGGGAAATAAGTCAGAATGATTTAATTTATTAATTAAAATATTATTGTTATTATTTATTTTTTTAGTTTGTTAAAACAATTCATTAAGATTTTTATTCTTAACCAACAAATTTATTTATAATCAACCAAGTTTTTTAACTAACCTAAACATCGAACCTCAGATGTAAATATTTTTTATGTCCTCTTTAATACTTTAAAACTACCTAATAAATAGATAGTTAATTAGTTAGCATGACCATAATTGCATTTATGTATTTACTTTAACTATATATGTAACTTCCTAGGTAATACAATAAGGGTGAACCTTATGAAGATTTATCGGATAAATCAAATATAAATAACTTAGTTAAAATAAATATTAAAGGTGTCATGATCTAAAAGTTTATTAAATAACCCATAAATTAGTTAATAAGACTATATTTAAGATTTATAAGTATATAAAAAATAAAACCTAATTAAAGGCAAGACTACAGGAAACTAAATATAATAAAAGTAAAGGAGGGAGAGTTTAGTAACCATCAAATAGTAAGAGTAGAAAACTAATTAAATAAAGGTTAATGAGAAAAAATCAAAAGCCTAGCAAAGGAAACAAAGGGAAATAAACAACCCCGAGGACCCAAGAGAGAAAACCAAATAGAAAAAAGGCCCCAAGGTAACTAACCAGGGGAAAAGGCGAGGGGGGGGTGGTGGGGTAAAGGGCAAGGATCCAACAATTTCTAATCCTACAAATGTCATCTCTATTGAGATTACATGACCTTCTTTCAATTTCAATGGCCTCCCTAAATTTTTGGTGATGAAAAGGAGAAATTTTAGCAATAACCTGGGCCTCTTCAATACATATATGATTTTTAGTCTTCTCCATATGTTCAGCTAGGGCTGAATACCGGGTCCACCCATGTTTAATGTCAGCATCGTGCTTATGAATCCTTTGATTAATGGAGTGCCTTGTTTCACCCACATTGGGAGTCCCACAGGAGCATGGGATAACATAAACACCTTTCATGTCCTTGGGGTCGACGAGGTCTTTAACCGACCTTAGGGAACTACATAAGGTGTTAAGGGGTCTAAAGGTTGATGGACAATTATGCTTCCTAAGGACCCTAGTGATCTTGTGAGGTCCCTTGGATGACGGGGAGATGAAACCCTGGGAATCGATGTTTGGGGTCTTTCTTGACCTTCAGACCTATGCGAGCTATAAGGAAGGCTTTCAGACCTTGGTGCCTGCTATATCCATTGTTGACAAAAAAATTAAGGAGATGGGATTTCTCTTTATCCAGGGACTTTTCATCTGAGATTCTCAGTGCACAAGCAGCTAGTGTGTTGAGAACAGCCAACGTTTGAGTAGGGAAATGATGGGAGTTGGCATGAAGATATTTCTTAGTATGAGTTTTCTTCCGAAAAAACCGATGGGAGAAAGAACCACAATCATTCTTCGAAATGAGAACATCAAGAATAGGAAAGCACCCAGTAATTTCCTGCTCCATAGTGAACTTTATGGAGGAAGATTGACTATAGAGATGCTTGAAAAAGAGATCTAACTCTTCCTGACCATGGGAGCAAATGACACCAATGTCGTCCGCAAATCTCTTCCATAGCTTGGGCAGGAGACGGGCTGAGGCTAAAGCCTTGGATTCAAAATATTCCATAAAAATATTAGCCACAAATGGGGACAGGGGAGAACCCATTGCATAATAATAATATTATTATTATTTTAATTAATAAATTAAATAATTTGGACTTCCTTCCTTGTCTCTTCGTCCAATAAAATGTAGTTGTTTTTGTGTCCTTTGTAGTTGTTTCCTTGGTGAAAAGTAGTCGTTGAATGATGGATCTCTCTATTTAACTTTGGGCCATGATCTGATTCTTCATCACGTCGTCATGATGAGCCACACTTGCTGGTTTGAAACGCGTCGACAAATGAATTTCGATGTGATTGTTGTCAAAAACCATCTTAATAATATAACACTTACAAAACATTATCACCCCTTTTAATTTTTTTTGCACATGAGGGGTTGTAGGAGTACATGATCAATAATCTAGTGAAACAATGGACATTTCTTTTTTTACACCATGAGAATCTCTCTATGCTCATATATTTTCCTAATTGGTCTACAACATTCCTCAAAGTGTACACCTAAATGAGGAACACCTTATTTTTTTGAATTATATTTTTAACAATGTGATGCTCTACATGAATACATTTTTCCTAAGAATAATATGGTAGGTTCTTCTGTAGGAATATTGCAGTCTGTCTATCACATTTTATTGTCACAAATTGAATCATAAATTCCCTCACAACAAATATAGGATGCATTAACTCCTCCTCAAAAAATACTGGAGCTAATATAGCAACTAATCCTATTGTTGTCACATACATGAGATTTTTCCCAAATTTAATAAAACAGAAAATCTCAACAGGAAGGTGGAAAAACCTTAAAGAATATTCTATATTCACTAACAAAGTATATGAGAACACAACAATTCTCTTGGTGTAGAGAAGCAATGAGCATTATTGCATGTTGTGTATGCATTAGATGCTTTGCATAGTTATCCTTGTGTGCAGTTTGTATGTGTTGGGCACAATACGAAGTCATAAGGAGGATGAAAATCCCTCTTGTTCAATAGGGATAGTTATTGTAGGGTTCAAATCCCATGTAAAAAAATTTGGCTATTTTCTCGAATCCATTTTTTGTGATTTTCGACACAACTTTCGCTTTTACTAATTTTTGTTGCATAGTAATTCAAGCCATAATTTTGTAATTTATTTATTGAACAATGATTATATTTTAATCCAAAGTTAATTAACTAGACATTTATGAAGTCTAAAAAAACATAAATATTTTCTTCTAATATTGTAAATAAGATATTGAAAATTCATTCTAATTTTCTAGATATAAATTTCTAAAATAACATATTCACATTATTAACCATCTAAATAAAAATTAATTATACAAATTTAAAGGCCACAAAGAAAGCTATATTTTGACTTGAATCATTTAAGTCAAGAATTACTAAGAATCTGCTCGATTTCGTTTAATATTATAATATATTAGAGTATAAATCCTCCGTAAGGGGTCTTACAAGTAGTATTACGACATCAATAGATAGTTTTGAAAACAAAGCTACCTTCCGCGTATATGGTTTCTTCTTTAATACATAATACTTCATAATATTATGATTTTACGTAACATACCATTTGTGGATTTGTTTAGGTTTACCTAAGAATTTAGAATTACAAATTGATTGAATAATTTTTTGTGTATTTATGGTTGATATCAAAATAGAAAATAATATTAAACAATAATTATTTAAATAATTCATTAAACTTATAATTGAGGCAAATTAATCATAGCTTTTCAATACAGATTTATAGTTACAATACACATTTAATGTTACTGAGTTATAATAAGTATTTTACAGTTTAAATCGAGTAGCGAATTTATGTTTTTTTTAGGTAATTGGAGAAAATATAATTCTATCTTCAAAACATTAAATTTTAAAATATGTTAGTTTAAATAAAACTTTAAGAAATATATAAAATTGGAAAAAAAGTATCGCTCAAAAACTTTTATTTTTTTGGGAGAGGGGTGAGGTGCTAGTTCATTCTTGAGAAATTTGGAACTATCATATTCCTTAATTTCATAAATGGAATCCAATACTTAGGTGTATGGCGTACTTTATCCAATAGGAATTTGTCCAAGTTGTTTCTCTTCATATCCATAAGTTGGGCCATTGCGAGGGTTTTCAAGTTTATAATTTGACAAATTCATTTTGGCTCATTCTTGTTGGGGGTTAAACATAAGATAATTTTCAAAAGGATTTTATATATAGGTTTTATTGTTTAATTTGACACAATGCATCTGCATAGACAAAATAATACTAAGACGGTTCTACAAAAGGTTTGGCAACAATGCATGAAGTTGGTCTCACAGAACATCAATGATAAAAAGTATCATTACTTTATCCAATGTCATGAGAACAAGTGTGAGTGTATTTTCACATTAGCTAATAGTTGTGGGAGTTAATTCTATTCCCTCTCTCCGAGTTGGCATGCTATGGTTCATAAATTTCACCATGGAACATGTGTAGTAGGACACTCACTTTGCAAAGGTATTTATGGGATGGTATGCCTTTGCAAAATGGAAATTATGGAAGTTCATGGTTGATTTGATGCATTATAAGGATCTAATGTTGCACTTTTTGGATTTAACCCTCAAGGAGGAAGCTAAAAGAATTATTTTCTAAGAAGTTAGTGTAATTTATAGATTTATGGGTAAAGAGAGATGCACTAACTTGTCATAGCTTCTTCTTGTGCATGGAAACTACTTTGCAGGAGCTCATGCATGTTTATCATTAGTAGTTGATTGGTATCCCCACTTTCTTCTTAGTGATGATGTAGCCACCTAGTTCTTTTTGTAGTCATGGCCTCCTCTTTTTGTTTAGCCTAAATTTATTTTCATATGTGGCCTATAAATCTATAATGTTTCTTTCGATTATAATTCCTTTCTTATTTGGAATTTGACCTTATTTGTAAGATCCATGATGACTCTATGAAGTCACATTATTTTGTGGGTTCCAAGGAGGTTGGCATCCAAAGCTAACATGAATAGAAAGAGAAATTTTATCCTTCTCATTTCAAAACTTGAGGAAATTCAAGAGGTTACGTTACATTTATAAATTGGGTGTGTTGAAGTATTGAAATAAATTTTCTTTACCATGGGCAACATGATTCTATAAGGATAACAAATTTAAAAAGTAGGAGATGAAATTACCACTAGACAAGTGATACTAAAGAACTACAACAAGGGTGTTATGTCTCTCAATATATTCAATTAATTCTTTGATTACATTTATGTTTCTCATACCTAATTTGATCGTAGCCATTGTAATTATGGAGAGTATTACTTCTACAAGGGTGGAAAATCATCTAGACAAGGTCTAGGCTTACGCAAAAACAAAAAATTGAATTTTGACTATTATTAGATTTTTTTTTGTCAAATTTATACCATTAAGACCTCTAAGATAATTATTTTTTCTGTAAACTATATTATGGAATTAAATCATTTATATAGATTAATATTGAATAAACAATCTCAATTTTAGGTATCTTCCTTGAAATGCTATATGTTCAAGTAGAAATTTATCAAAATAGTATTTTTTATTGTGATTTTACACACACATATATAATCATTTCATATTATTCCTAAACTAATATATTAATTAGATTATTTTTTTTTGATAAAAATTTAAAATTTAAAATTGAATATAATTATGTTGGGAAGTGCATTATATATCTAGTATGTGGGTGATGTGTGATTCCATCCATGCTCAATATGAAACTACCACATGTTCTTAAGAAAAAAGTACTCTCTATATATTTAAATGTATGATATAATGCAAAAAAAAAGAGAAGTAAATATACATGTTAAACTAAATATCCATTAAAACCACTAAAATAATTAATTTTCTTTTTTCCCTGAAATATATTATGGAATTAAATATTTTATATAAATTAATATTGAATAAACCATCTTAATTTTAGGTATTTTCCTTGAAATGCTATATGTTCCACTAGAAATTTTATCAATATAGTATTATATATATCTATATCTATATATATATATAAAAGTTAGATTAATTTTTTTTTTTATATATATATATATATATGTTGAGAGACACATTTTATAGCTATTATGTAGGTGATGTATGATTCCATGCATGCTCAATGTGGAGCTCACACTTGTTCTTTAGAAAGAAATATTGTTTATAAATAAAAATGTATTCTATAATAAAAATAAGTAAATATACATTTTCGACTAAATATATAATTAAAAACATTATACAACATTAATAAGACCACTCTTATTATATCATTTTGATTCATTTTTTATATTACACCCTAGTATGAAAGAAAAGTTTTAAGAAGATTTCACATTTCCTCTCACATCTATGAATAAAATATTTCAATACATATATTTTATACTAGCTCTAGTTGATAAGATAATTAGAAGTTTATATATATATATATATATATATACTTTTCAAATATTTTAATATAAGACTTAAATAAAAAAATTTGTTAACTAATATATTTTAATGGAAATCTTATATAGAGAGAGACAGAGAAAGACAAAAGAAACTAACACATGCACACACTTATGTTAAGCATATTAATATATTTTATATAAAGAATAAATAATTAAAAGTAAAATAATTCATTTTATTTCTACGCACACACTTATGTTAAGCATATTAATATATTTTATATAAGGAATAAATAATTAAAAGTAAAATAATTCATTTTATTTCTTAATAAGAATAGATGTGTAATTATCCAATTCTTAATATAATATTGATATATATGATTGAAAAAATATTATTAATAATAAAAACATTCAATTTAGGTAATAAATAAAATATTCACTCTATAAGGTTGAAATTAAAATGTATTTAAAATATAATAATAAAAAAATTCGAGGAAAAACTCAATTATTTCTCAAAGCTATCTGAATTAGTGTAAACTAGGAAATCCAAGGTTGGATTCCCTTGCATGACTTGGTCTATATAATATAGAGAAAAGACAGATCCTAAATATAGTAATAGCAGCGGAAATAAACAATGACCAAAATAAACTCCATATCGATATAATTGTGTCACATAAATATAAAACAAACTTAATTAGAATATATATAATAGTTTAAATTTATTTAAAATATTATAATGGAATAAAATATATCAATCTAATAAAATATCAAAATTCCCCTTTATTTAAAAATTATTATATCTAGTATATCAAAATAGTTATCTTAATAAATTCATTTGGTAACTTATTTTATATATATAGTATCAATATTTTATGATAAATAGTTTGGAGGGAAAAACATGTATCATTTAACTTTTATTCAAATAGTTTATTTTAAATATTATACCAACCTTGTACTTTGCATCAGAATTGGTCTTTTAGGTTGCATTCATTATTTAGAATTACAAATTAATTACTAAATATTAAAAAATGATTATTATAATTAATTTTAAATAAGTTATTATGTTTATTGCATCGAAATAGTTGGGTATGAAAGAAATATGTAATTTCTTGAGTTAAAAATTAAAATGAAGTTTTCTATATACAAGCAAATAAAGTAAGCTATAGTAATAAAAATATTGAGCTTACCTATTTGGTTAACCTTTAGAAATTTTAAGTATCAATAATATTGGATAATATCGTTTTCATTTTGATAGTAAGACTTAGTGTTAATAATAAAATTATGAAAAATATTTCATTTTATATTTTTATTTAAAGAAACATAATTTTATATGAATTTTAAAGAGAGAAAAAATAATTAAAAAAAAATTATTTTATTTTTTTAATATAAAGAAAACTTATAATTCATATATATATGGAATGAGAAAAAATAATTAAAAAATGAAATACTTTTAAATGAGGAAGATTTGTGACTTATTTAATTCTTAATTTAAAATTAATAATTGTATTTATAAGGTATAAATAACAGTTAATGAATTTAATGTAAGTTTTTTTTTTTCCAAAGAAAAAAACGAACTTTTTTATAAGAAATAAAAAAGTTTCAAAGCATATGAGTTAATATTCTGCCAAAAAAGCTGCCTCATAAGGAGCAAAGGCTTCTCTGATAAAGATCATCAGCACCCTTACAGAACACTAACAAAGTCTCCTGTACTCGGCCTGAACAGCCATAGCCAAGGAAAAAGAGCTGAAGTCCACAGTGTCTCCTGGGTCTCCTTTCATGAGGAAAACAACCCAGAAAAAACAAAACAGTAGCCAGTTCACAATCTGCTCTATCAAACCAGAGCATAACAGTATATAATAGGAAATAAAAACATAGTTGACATATGCCACCGATATCATATGAAACACAGATAATCTAGTGCATATAGATGGAAATCAAAAAACATTTATATGTTTGGAGGGAGATCCGACACACGGATCTGTTCCTGAACCTGTTCTGTTACTCTCCAAGAGCCCACAGCTTGATGCAGGCCTTCTTTAGATAGCCGATCTGCCTCCTCATTGTACTCCCTGTAGATGTGGTCAATAGAAAAGACATTAAACTGCTGTTTTAAAAAATGAATTTCTTCTAGTAAAGGCATCAACATGTAGTGTTGGCATCTATGTTTCCCATTAACCCAGTTAACAACATTCATCGAATCTCCATAAATCCGAACTGTGAGAATATTTTTGTGAAGGAGCCAACAAAGGAGCAGCTTTAAAGCAGTGAGTTCAGCAAAGTTATTTGTTCCCCTCCCTATTCCCACTGAGGCCTTTAGTGAGTGAGAATCGCTAAGATGTATGCACAACCCTGTACCCATGTAATTGTTTTGAGCTGCCCCGTCAAAGAAAACCCACGGTATCCCATCTCTGATACGAGGTTCCTTCCGCGGGACAATATTTGCAGGTTCCTCCTTTACATGAATGCTTTCAAGGATGGCACTGCTTTGAATGGCAATAGCAGCCACCGGGGTCGACAAATCTCTAAAAATACTACGATTCCTTGCAATCCAAATACCCCAGCATATGATGGGTGGCAAATTCCTCAGGTTCCTCTCTTGAAAGTGATTCCACCAATATTCCCAGGCTGTGGCCATACACTCTCCCTCCCATCTTAGTTTTACATTTATGAGCCTTTCTGCTTCATTCCAAACCTGTTTTGTAAAAGGGCATGATAGGAAAAGATGGGAAATGGATTCGGAGTCAGCAAAACACAGAGGGCATCTACCAGGACCCTGCTTAAACTGGGCTTGAAGAATTTCCCAAGTAGGAATCTTATGATTTAAGGCGCACCAAAAGAAGATTCTAGCCTTTTTAGGACATTTAAGTTTGAACAAAGGCTTTGACCACCAAACAGGAGGGTTCCATCCTTTATTCTTCTTCAAGAAACTGTAACCAGCCTTTGGAGAATATAGCCCTGTCTCCGCATGTGCCCAAACCAGAGAATCCGGCCTATCTTTTATTCTTACATTGGATCTTCTAAGCTCCTGAATGAATAGCTGCCATTCATTCCCCCAGGCGGGATCTATTCCTAGATCGGCTTCAGACTTCCAAGCCTGCCCCCATATAGATGACTGCTCCATAATTGCAATCTGCCTTAAGTTTCTTATTCCTATATCGTCCAGGTGAGTGAGCATTCCAGGAGAAAGAGCAAAACCCTCACTACACCCAACCCACGGGTCCCTACCTATCCTCAAATTTTCTCCATTTCCGACCCGCCAAGCCAGCCCTTGTTCAATTACCTTAAAAGCCTCAGAAGTGGCTTTCCAGATGACAGAATAGTTTCTTCCTTTTTTGTTTGGCGTTCTAATCCAATCTTCGAGTGGAGTAGGGTCAATGTACTTTCTCTTAACTACCTTCGTCTAGAGATTCTCCATGGAGATGATTCTCCATCCTGTTTTTGCTGCTAAGGCTACGCTGAAGTCATTGGGACTTTTCAAACCCCATCCACCCCAGTCTTTTGGTCTTGCGATCTTGTCCCATGCCACCCATGGAAGGACGGAATCCTCTTTTGACCCAGACCACAGAAACCTACTGCAAATGTGCTTTATTTTGTGGAGAATTCCTTTTAGAATCCAAGTCAATGCTGCCCAAAAAACCGGAATAGCCTGAAGGACTGAATTTACCAATGTAAGTCTTCCTGCCCTAGAAAGCCACTTGAAACTCCAATGGGATATTTTTTGTTCAATCTTCGCTATTAGCCAATTCCAGTATTGCTTTCTGTAAGATGATGGTTTAAGCCAAAAACCAAGATATTTGAACGGCTGCTCCATATTACAGGTTCCAAAAGGCAAGTGAGCAGCAATCATCGTCTCCTCCTGTCTATTGAAGCCTTCAAAAATTAGTTGAGACTTTCTTTCATTTATTTGAAGCCCTGTAGCTTTCAAGAACTGATCAAGAATGCGCTTAATCTCTAAAATTTCATTTAAGTTCCAATTTGTAAACAAAAGAATATCATCGACAAAGAGCAGATGAGTAATGAACAGATTAACAGCAACTTCCAAACCTTTTACCAAACCTAAGCTTTTTTCCTTTGCAATAAGTCTGCTCAAGCCTTCTGCGGCAAGAAGGAATAGCAGGGGGGAGAGCGGACACCCTTGACACAACCCTCTTTGACTTTTAAAGAATTGAGAAGCAGCTCCATTTATCAGGACAACAAAATTTACATTTGTGATACATCCCATGATCCAATTTATGAAGCCCACCTGGAACCCCAGGTGTGTCAAGAGTAGCTTTAAATACGTCCAACTGACCCTGTCATATGCTTTAGATAGGTCTATTTTGAGCACTGCCCGGTTTTTGTTTGCTTGCCTGATACTATGAATAGTTTCTTGAGCTACCCCTATAGCTTCATGAATTTGACGCCCATCCAAGAAACCAAATTGCTCCTTTGAAATACAGCAAGATAAAAAGAGTTTCAGGCGAACTGCAATGATCTTTGCTATAATCTTGTAGATGGTATTGCACAGAGAGATAGGCCTAAAGTCTTCAAAAGAACCAGGGTCTTCCTTTTTTGGAATAAGAGCTATGAAAGTTGCATTGAACGGACCATAGATTTCTCCTTTCACTCTAGATTCCTCCACCACTTCAGTAATTTCTGCCCCGATAGATTCAAAAAAGTGTGTAAAAAGTTCTATGGTCCATCCATCCGGCCCTGGACTTTTATCTTTCGCCATAGACTTTATTACACTTTCTACTTCTTCCTTTGTCACTTCTCTAAAAATATCTTCAGCTTCTTCCTCCTCCACAAAACGAGGAAAGGACTGTGCAGTTCTGATTATTTCAGGCAATGAAATCCCCCCAGGATCGGAGAAGAGAGATTGGAAGTGACTCTTTCCCATAGAGGACAGATCTTCAAATGATGTGGCCTCCCTGCCTTCAGAATCCCTCAGCTTCCAGATAGTATTTGCATTCCTCCGCCCTTTTGCATAATTATGAAAAAAAATTGTGTTTTCATCCCCTGCTTTCAGCCAAATAGCTCTGCTTTTCAATCTCCACTCCTCTTCTCTATCCAGTAAGATCTTCGCTTTTCTCTTTTCCAGAGCCAGGATTCTTTCTTTCGATTCCTGGGATGCATAAGCATCAGCCTCTGGGTCTTCAAGAACCCCCAGGGCCTCATCAATGCTGACTAGCTCCTCAATTTGTTTTTTCCTTCTAGCTGAAGCCCATTCAATAGCAGCTTTCTTAAGTCTCTTAAGATTATCCATGAATCGACCTGCTTTGTTCTTCGATTGCTCCGAGCCCGCATGTCTCCAGGTTTCATTGAAAATTTTTATGAAGGATTCCTCCTGAAGCCAAGAGGCATTGAATTTGAAAGGAGCGGCCGGTTTTGGAGGGGGCTTTGAGAATTCCAGTAGGATGGGAAAGTGGTCTGAGTTTCCACCTTCACCCACCCATTGCTGAAACAGAGGAATATTGGACGCCAACCTTTCACTGATAAGAAACTGATCCAATCTTTTCACAATTCTATCATCCCCCGTTCTTCTGTTCCTCCAGGTTGGTTTTGCTTTAATGATATTTACATCAATCAGTTGATGAGAAAGGAGGGCATTAGAAAAGAAACCAGTCAGGGGATCCTCCCTCGCAAGAGGCCCCCAAGCTTCAGCGATACCCATAGAAAAGTTTAGGTATCCCCCAATTATTAGATTTTTATCTTTGATCAGGCCTTTTGAGAGGAGATCATTCCAAAAAGAAACCCTTCCCTGACAAGGGCCGTAAACATTAACAATCAACAAAGGGATATCAAAATCAAGGGACACAACCTCCAATCCCAAAACATTTGGTAATCCCCAGGAATTTAAAACCTTCAGCCTTCCTTTCTTAAATCCCATGGCAAGCCCTCCCGAGTGACCTGCAGCATCAACAGCTATGAAGACCCAACCCGGTAAGAGAGAGTAGAGAGACGATTAAATATCCATACTTTTGCCCAAAGTTTCTTGAAGAAAAACTATATCCGGGTTATTACGCGAGATAAGGTCTTTCAGAGCTAGTTTTTTGGGTTTACTAGCTAAACCCCTGCAATTCCAAGAAAAGCAAATCATTTAATAACCGCCTCAGGGGGTTTTGCTGCTCTAAGCGCCCCAGGAATTGTCATCTGTTTCCCATCAGCTACATCATAAACGGCTTTAGCTTGAGTTTTTGAAAGCATGGATTTTCGCCCTCTACCCTTCTTAGAACAAGCCTTAGGGGTCTCAGTCCCTAACCCACCTACAGGCTCCATAATCTCCTTCGAACAACCCGACTTCTTGCTGTGGGATCTAAGGTTATAATGGCGAGCAGCAGAAGAAGGCCCAGCACCCTTACCCAAAGGGGGGAAATCCTCACAGTTCAGATTTAAGGAGGGCAATTCAGCAGAGAGATTATCAATATTTTGCATAACATCCTTACATTTATTTAACAGAGAAACCCCCCCGACAAAAGATTCAGATATAAAGGCAGTATTTTTTTGAGAGGACTGCATACCCGATTGTTCTTCTTCGTTGGCGACGGCCAGAACAGGAGTAGGAGAATCCAGCATCGGTTGATCCTCGGACGAAATCAGCGTGCCTCCGTCCTCCTTGAGCTTTCCTTCCACTAACTGATGCAGGTGCTCTTCCGCATTAGTCCCAATTGGAATTGTCTCCTCCTGCGGACTCTCGACATGCCTTCTGTGCCCTTCCCACTCCTCATCATCTCTTTGAGTCCTCCTCTTTCTCCTTACCAACAGGCAGTCACTCGCCAGATGCCCATATTCATGGCAGCGATGGCAGCGGAACGGAAGGAGTTCATAGTCCAAAGGTTGTTCTATAACATACTCCCTATAGCGCAAAGTAATAGATTTTGCCAGGCCTTCCTTGGGGTTGAGTCTCACCAGGATTCTTGCCACTGCTTTCTCATAAGTATGAAGATACGACCTATCGACATCCAGATAGGTTCCCAGCAAGTTCCCTATAGAATTGAAAACAGAGTCCGCCCAGAGGAAGGGAGGTAAGCTTGGAGCCCTTACCCATACAGGGAACTCGTCGACCTTTTCTTTGGCGACATCGAAGAGCGGTGTCCATCTTTTGAAGAAGACCGGCCGGTTCCCGAATTCCCAATTTCGCCCCTCGACCCATTCCATTGCCTCCTTGTTGTCGAAACTGGCTATGAACCATCCTTTAACCAAGGAGTTTGTTTTGAAGGAGGCCGCTGGAGTACCCCAACCATTGTCTCGCCGCCCACTGCCTGAGGGCTTTGCCTAAAACAGGCCGCCCTCTGATCCTGCCCACAAGCGTGACCTCTGCTACCTCAAGAACATCTTCCACCTGCACGTCCATACCCAGAACCAGCTCCGAAAAGCACTTTGTCTTCAGCGGTTTTGACTTATTTCTTTTTTCACCTGACCTTCTCAACTCCGGCTCTGTGTTCTTGTCACCGAGATCTGGGGTTTGTACTCCAGATTCCCTTTGCGCCCCATCTTCAGGCCCTGCTGCATGTTCATCCCCATTTCTTGTCGGGGTTTCAACCAGCCCTTCGATTGGGCTGCCTACCTCCTCTTTCTCCAAAGGTTCCTTCTCAATTCCTTTCCCTTCCCCAAGAGATGAAGATACAAACCCCTGCTTTGCTTGCCCACCAGAATGGATAACCAAACCCTCCGACCCTACGATACTCTAAATAGGGTCCTTAGAAAAAAGACCTCTGTTAACAGCCAACAGATGAGAACTTCCCCCAACCTCATTCCCTGAATCTTTGAGTCCCCCTACGGACCTCCATACCCCTATGTTATGAATAGAATTGATGATATCCTCCAAACCCCCAGACGGACAGAATATTTTAGATGGGGATAAAGACTTACCAATCGACGCAGCAAAACCCTTGTCTCCCCAAGTACTCAGCTCTGCTTTAGGGATTTCCTTCTCAGGGCCCTTGTCGGTGATGCCCAGGTTGCCTGACAGATCCCAACTCTCGTCCAACAGGCCTTTAGCAAAACTTGAAACCCTTGAAACACCAGCCGAGGCCAAAACAACTCCATGCCCTTCAGTCTTTCCAAGCAGCTCTCCGAGGTTCTGCGCGTTGATTTCTTTCCCCCATACCATGAATAAGTCTTCAGGAGATGGGTCAAGCTCCACCGACTCATTAGCAATTACCATGGTAAAAAACCTAAAAGTCCGTAAATGGAAATACCTCCTCGCAACCGTTACCCGAGAAAGACAGCTGAAAAACTGCCTGCAGAGAAAGAAGGCATACAATGCAACAATACCGGGACAGCAAAGCTCCAAGAAAGTTTCACGGGTTACAAAATAGGAAACTGCTCTCACAACCCTCGACCGAGAAGAAACCCGCCAGCCTGAAGGAAAGTTCCTTAACCCAACCGTCAACACCCCGCTTGACCCACGAAGTAACCAGAGCTCGATGGATCCGCCAGCGCTGCGCCTCCGTACCTGCGTGTCAATCTGCAGGATCCTGCATCACCTAGGCCTAGGGCCTAGGGGTCCCGGATCGAAACCTACCCTCGCCATCAACCCCGAAAATTCCATATGTGGTCAATTTAATGTAAATTATAAATAAAAAAAATTCAATTTGAAACGACATGTAATACTAACTAGTATATAAAAATATATTAATAACAAAAAAAAATTAACGTGGAGAATGTAAATCATAATTAAAATATTTCAATTGAAACTTTGTAGATAGTAAATATGGTTGAATAAAATATGTATGTATCTATATATATATATATATATATATATATATATATATATATATATATATATATATATATATGATATATCAATTGGGAGAAAAATCTGAAATTTCATAATATATTGTTACAATCCTTGGTAACATCGCATGAAAATGCACAAGAGTTAATTTTATTTATAATATTTCTCAATGTGTAACTTTATGAATTACTTTCCATATTTCTTCAATGACCATTATATAAATCATGAAAATTACATACAGTATTTAGTAAAGGAATAGTAAGTTACACAATGATTTACTGCCATTATTGTAGCAGATTAACTTAAACTTCCTTAAGTAACCTTGCAATTCCATGGTTCTTTTAACTTAGTTAATTAATGAAATTTTTGATAACATAAATGTCACATTATGCAACGAAACATCACCTGACACTGATATACCCTCAAAACCCCATAGGGTGAAAACCACCAAATGATATTTTTTTATTAAACGCTTGTGAGAGTGCCCACCTCTCACTCAATGGCATGTAAGATAGCTCCTCCCACAACCATTGTCATCAAATATGACAAATAAATGTCATATTAAATACAATATAACAAGTTAGAAACTATTATAATGATCGTCATATCATTTACCCACAACTCCTCAAACATTATATCTTTGATGTCTGGTTCTTCCAATCAATGAATTCTCCTACAAATGGCATTCCTCAATATGCATGGATATTTATGAGTCATAATGTTAAACATAATATATCATTTGAATATGTCAATAACTTACCATGTCATTGTTGTCATTAGCAAATTTTATCATCCTAATTAGATAAAGTATTAATCAACCAATAATCAATATTTATTAGTGATGCTTCAACATCTATTCGTGTGCATACATAAAGAATAAAAAAAATATCATGATATACCTTCTATAGTGACACTTCACACACATTAATAAAATCATAAAACTATCAATCATGTCACATTAAAAATTATTCCTATCGCATAGGTCCACATTCTTTTCCGAATAAAATCACTTCAACCTCCCTTATTCATTTAAAGGAAAACTAGCATGTGAGCTATGAAGTTTGATGCAATACATAAACATTTCATGATAGTTGTGAATCTTTTCTCAAAAGGAAGCTAACATAATATTGCATGTAACTGCATGATCTTCAAAAAGAAAGATAGCATAATATTATAGGTAGGTACATAGTCTTATCAAAGGAAATCTAACATATATATCGTATCCTTATGGATGCAAATGCATATAAATATTTCAAGAGAACTAGACCATCAACCATCATCATACGGCATGTGAAGAAACACCATTTCAAAAAGGAAAAAATAGTGCCATAGTTAATCCGTGCAATTATATAAGATTTATCCAAGAGAAATGGGCCCTACTTCTTTCTTTTTATATGAAAATATGTATTTTTTTCCCAAAATAATTAACACAGTAGGCATTATTCTTATACATGAAATCACATGATATTTTCCCAAAAGAACTAACATAACATAATATTTTTCCAAAAGAATTTAAAATGATAGTTATTCTTTACATGCATGAAAACTACATTTATTCCCAAGAAAACTATCTCAATAGTTTTCCTTTCAATGCATATACAATGCATTTCTTTTCAAGAAATCTATCTCATTCAACTATTCCTTTCATGCATCCAAGACATATTTCTTTCTCTAGAACTATAACATCATTAGCTATTATTTTCACGTACACAAATATATACTTATTTTACAAAACAAAGTTGATATAAAAACTATTGTCTCTATCAATAAATATTTTATTCTTTTTTCACAATAGATATAGTCTTCTGTGAATAAGAGATTTACCATAATCAAATAATATTTTTGTATTTAAATACACATTTCTTTTTCCACAAATCTAGGAAAATAGTCATTCTTTGGTTGTGAAATCTTTACATACAACCCTTTTTAAGGAAAATGGTTTACATAGTTTAATTATTTTCAACAAAAAGCCATATAGAGTTTCCAGGAATTGTGTAGCAAACCTTTTTAATGGAATAAATATATTTAACATAGGCTCATGCAAATGGGAACTATAGAATTTTTCTAAGTACTTTTAACACACTTAGAACATGCAAACACATGATCATTTTCAAAAATAATGTGATCTTTTCACCTTTTATGTGCAATGTTCACATGCATTTATTATTTACATTCAAAATAGAAGCTTATATATGCATATCCCTCATGCATTAAATATTTTTTGTTAAGATAAAATCTTATCTATGCCTTAGATAATTGCATAAATCATTTTATTTCTACTTCAAAAGCACTAAGAACGATATTTTATTTTTACAATGACCTTTTATTTTTCATGCAAAAACAATTACAACTTCGATGTTTCATTTTCCTATTTCCATTCGTTCATTCTTATATGCAAAGAAAAAAACTATAGAATAGATTTTTCATGGCACTATTCTTCAAATAAATGTTCCATATCACATAACTTATCATTTGGAATATACACTTAAGTATTTTACAGACCTCTTCACAGCCCCATTCGTGGAAGTGTATTACAACAAATTTTTAGAAGAAGACAAACTAGTGATTGTCCTCAATATTCTCACACAAACCCCTACATGATTTGCATCCTCCTTGCCTTTATGGCCACCATTGTCTTTAAAATTGAAGAACTAAGATATGGTGGAGCAAACATTACTAGATATAACACAATAGTTTCTAAAAGAACCACTCGTAAGGAAATGAAAGGTATATATATCACAACATCTCAATGAAAAAAAGCTACTACACATAGATGAGATAAGATATACATATATATGTCAAATAATTTAAAAAAATTCATGTCCCAACATTGTGTAGAAACATGGATTGGATAGGATGCGTCAACTATAATTTGAAGGTCTCTATTAAATCTTTCTATCCCAGTAATGGTGCATAATATTGTTATTCAAGCTCTGTCGAAATAAAAATATCCTCCATATTTCTCATAGTTCTTTCATTCACATGAATAATTGTTGCTAACTGCCTCTTGATATCATCTTTTCTCTACCTCTTTTTACTAACTCCTGTCTCAATAGCTTAGTTTTGAAGAGATTCATAGGTAGTTACAATTCTTATGAAAATTATAACAAATTCTTAGATAACAATCGATTAGAATAAATATTATTATTATTTATAAATATATGAGTTTAAGGGATTTTTTGTAGTATTTTATGGTATGGATATGAAATTCTCCCCCCTATAGATAACATTATCCTCAGTGTTGATCTCTCACTCAAACTCTAACATTTACTCTAAATAACCTATAAAGGCATCTTTCCACTTAAAAATGAAGGTTTTAATTTCTAAGATATACCAATACGAACAAAAATAATGTTTTATCAATAATCACAAGAGCATAGAGCTACAAAAATATGTAGTTTCCACTTTCCATTACTTAACCATTATTTCATTTTGCAGAAATAAAAACTAAATCCTTATACCAACTTACTGTTACTTACAAATTAATCTTGGATATCATCATTGCCTTACATAATAATTTCAACTGTTGGTGGTTTCAGAGCCTACACAACAATTGCCCTGTAATGTATGATCAACAAACCGACATAATCACATTAGTGAGAACATTTTCAATAAGATGAAATACTTTTACCCATAAATTATTTGTATAATGTCAAGTGATATTTTAATATAGTACCTCCACAAATACTTATATATCACCAACCCTCTAACCATTAAAATGATAAATCATTGCACCAAGTGCACATTTTCTTAGCCCATGCTAAAAGAAACCACACAATACTTCTAAAAGTACTGAGAGATCACCTAACTCTCTAATCATCGAAACGACCATTAATTGCATCAAGTACAAATTGTTCTAGCCCCTGCTAAAGACATTCCAAACATTGGTAATATCTATACTTGCAATAATTCCTTACCGAGCACCAAGATCCATTCTAGTCAAATGCAGATAAAATTATTGCACAATCATATAGAAAATTCTCTTTTTTATACAACAGATAACTAATTAGTTAAATAGTTATACTGTCAGAACCAAAGTGGAAAAACAATGCTCCTCCCAACCAATGGGAAATGCTTTCCACAACTAGATTGAGCCATTTTCACAGCAAGATAGTTCTCTACGAGAGAACATACCAGGTCCAATCTTGAATTTCACTGGCCAACCAACTAAGGAATTCCAATGACAATACATGGTCCAATACAAGATTCCTCTTGGTAGTGTCTTGCTTCTTACTTCAACAACATCCCATCTATGAGATATTTTAGGCCTTTTGTAACACACTCCAAAGTAAATAGAGTTTCCTCAACATTTTTCCGTTCTTCACCATCTCGGCCAAATATTTTCCCTTACTTAGATCATCTATCTCTAGGTAGAAGAAACCCAAGTGAGACATTGCCGCAAGCCCATCTAGGAGGGCAATCACAATCAACCTAAGGCCTCATCGCCTTTCAAATCTTTCCACAACTGTTTGGTATATAAAATTCTCTTTTATCACCATTTCCCACTATAATTTACATAAATTTCCATATGCACATTATAATTAGAGAAAGATAAGAATTTTTGTACATCATGCATTCATCCTTAACCCTTAGTATGGGTCCCACAATATGTAAAAGTAAATTGAGAGGAAAGCATAACTTACATCACATGTCATACAAGTAATATTCATTTCAAAATAATCATGATGTAATTTCGAAAAACATTACTATATTTTCTATATCATAACATTATAATTTCTAATTTGCAGTCACAAATAACATTCCAATGTTTTACCTTTCTTAGGTCCTTACGTTGCCACTAAGCTACCCTTTCTTAATCACATCAACAACATTAGCTGCAATTTTTATTTTAATAAAATCATACCTTATACAAAGCAATATTATGCAAAAAAAAAAATTCAAATACATTTAAGATGAATTTCATTTTCACATGCATCTATGGTATCAATGTTTGAACATAATATAATCTATTTCTTTTGTTTCTCTTCATAAACCACCTTGTTGTATTAAAATTAATATAGCTAGGAAGGATACATCCTCCATATTATAAAACAAAGTTTTCATAAATTTGTTTTTCCAAAATGATAGTTAAAGGAAGAATACCTTAATCATTAACATTCCCATATTTTCTAACTCATGCAACATGTCATTTCATTTATGCATATGTATCTAATCTGCAGTGATTAATGCATACTGGCTAACATTAACATCGAATCATCAATTAGTAGAGTTGTGAAGTTTTTATCAAAAAGTGTAATCAACATCATTGGATTACCACTATCTCTACCATTAAGCTAGCAGAATCATCGAATAAGTCACTTTAATGACAATGTTGTATCATGATCCAAGTTCTTTGTAAGTTTCAAGAACTTACAATCACATGTATGCATTTCTAAAAAACTAATAATATTTTCCATCATTGTGGTTTTCTTACATACAATATTGCGATGCATAAAAACATTTTCAAGACCTTGTCATATAAAACATTGGTTTATCATTAATGTGTAAGTGTCGTTAACAGTTATGGTAACAATACAAAAAACCCCAATTTCAACAATGTAGTGTTACAAACAGAGGATCAACATTAAGTAAACTTCCACAATCACTTGTTTACAACTCACTATAAACTTTAATCAAAATGGATTCATGCATATAAGTTTTAATAGTTATTCATGCAATACTAATTAATCAATGCTACGAACCATCTTAAATTCAATCTTGGTACAACTAAATTGTCAATTTTCCATTCCAATAAAGTTTTACCACTTGAATCATTGTTCATTTTTAAAATATAAAGCGGTTATTTCAATTTCCTTTAAAATTCTATTGTTCTATTCAAGGATATACCCTACCTTTCTACATTCATTTGTTTCACACAATATCACTATATGAATTCATCCTTTGTAAGAAGGGAATTGTAACTTTATCCCTGTTATTTAAATATTCCATTAAGTATGTAAGTAAAGGTTGGTAGTTATTATTCACTATCACTAGAAAGTGCTCAATATTTTTCATAATGGAATGTAAGTTGTATTAACTTTTATCTGGATGAGGATTCAAATGTCATAAACATAATTTAAATAAAATATTATCATTTATTATTCTTCAATGTGGTTATTAACATGCATCATGCATCTCATTTCAAGTGCATTCTACGTATATAGTGTTATGTAGTTTGTTAGAATCATACTTGAGCCGAAGCCCACTAGTATGATACATCTATTTATTTTCTTCTTACTGGATCTCAAAAGGATCCATTGATAAAACCTAGGTTCAATACCACTTGTAACATCCCCAGTTGAGCTCGCATTAAAATGCATAAGGTTAGAAAATTTCTACAACATTTTATAACGTGTAACTTTCTAAATTAAATTCCATATTCCTTCACTGACCATTAGATAAACCATCAATATTACATTTAGTAATCCTTAGTAAAGGAATAGTAAGTTACACAACAATTAACTGCCACTTTTGTAGCATATTGACTTAAACTTCCTGATTTAATATTGCATCAATTCCATGATTATTTTAACTCAAATAATTAATAGCATTCTTGATAATATAAACATCACATCATGAAATGAATGAACATCATAAAAATAACTCAATCGAAAACCACATCATTAGACGCTGATATACCCTCAAAACCTTGTAGGTGAAAACCAACAAATGTTTTATTTTTATTAAAAACTTGTGAGGATTTTCATCCCTTACTCATCGTCTTGTAAGGGATCCCAACCCTTAACAATTGTCTTAAAATATTACAAAAAAATATCATCTTAAATAAAACATACCATGTTAGAAGCTATTATAATAATTATGATATCATTTACATGGGTTAGTAATCTCATGAATAAATCCCTCTAGAATGTAGTGTTAAATTTCACATCTCTATGAGATATAACTACATTAGGTATGTCATGCAGTTGGAATAAGTAGGCTACACCATAATTGAATGATTTGTTTCACTTAGTTTATCTACCATGACCATGATTGAATCATTGTTTCTCTTTGATTTGGGTAATCTAATTATAAAATATAGCATAATGAGTCCTCATTTCCGTTCAATAATAGGTAGTGGATGGAGAAGAAAACTAGGACGTTGGTGTTTAGCATTAACTTGCTGACATTTGAAACATTTCTCCAAATATTCTGCAAAGTCTCTTCTCATTCATGGCCAAAAGTAGTCCTTTTTTTTATTGCGAAAAATATTTTTTGATATCCGAGATGCGAAGTGTAGGGACTCTATGAAATTCATCTAGAATCAGTTGCCTCACTGAAATCTAGTTAGGAACATATAATATTCCTCTAAACATTAGAAAATTGTTCCCATTAATACTATGCTCAAACTGTTTTCCATTATTATTAGTCTGATGGGATTGTTGCCATAAAAGTTGTTATTGTGGGTATTTTTTAGTAGCTTATTTAATCTATTCCAAAAAGTTAAATTCTATATGGTTGTAGTGAAGTCCATACACATAGTGAACCCTTCTACTTACTGTATCTGCTACTCAATTTTCTTTTCCCTTTAAATACTTGATGTTGAAGTCAAATTAGCTAAGAAAATCATTCGATATCGATTAATGAGAATTTAGGTTAGGTTTTTTAGAATAGATATTTATACTATTATGATTTGTCATTCATATTTTTAGCGCATGGATTACAATAGTTAATTCCAAATTGTAAGCGAGTATCTTTTCTCATGTTACTTCAGCTTCCAAGATTCGTGAGGTATGACCTTGCCTTCCTACATCAACACTCCACTTATCCATACTTTCCATGCATCCATTTAGACAACAAATTCCTTGTCTGGGTCAATAATCTTTAGCACGAGAGTGGTGGTTAATAATTGTTTAACCTAGTTAAAAATTCGTTGATAGTCAGTTGTCCACTTGAAATCCATTACTTTCTTTTTCAAGTAAATGATAGGGAAAACAATTTGATGGAATCCCTCAATAAAATGAAGATAGTGTCAGGAATGAGGATTTTCATTAGACCAAAACCTATAGGTGTTAGTCAATGATCGCATTGCAAGAGATACAGATCGACAAGAGGTGGTTAGTCCATGCCACAAAAAACACTGGGAGCATTGGTTTATCCAATGTCCAAGAAATACTACCTTATTAGATCCAATGTCTACAAAAATTTTGGGTACAGGCCATTCCAATGGTTTTGATCTTTTCAGGGTCAACAACTACACCTTCTTCTTAAATGATGTGCCCTAAATATTGGATTTTGCCCTTATAGAAATAACACTTACTAAATTCAGAATATAACTGATGTTCCCGTAACACTTGCAGCACTATCCATAAAGATCTATACATTCTTCTAAATTTATGGAGTAAACCATAATATCATCTATAAATATCAAGACAAATTTATCTAGAAAAGGGTGAAAAATATTGTGCATCAAACTCATGAATGTCGTTTTCACATTGGTCAAACCAAATAGAAAGAGAACAAACTCATAATAGCCATATCGGTTTCTACACATTGTCTTGCAGATGTCTTCTTCCCTTACTGTAATTTCATGGTAACCTCTTCCTAATTTTTTTTTGAACAAGACTGTAGCACCTTTCACTGTGTTGAATAAATCATCGATTTAAGGTAGAAAATACTTATTTTTAATGGTTAACCTTTTTAGCTAACTCTAATCAATGCAAATACTCAAATTTCCGTCCTTCTCCCTTACAAACATTGTCCGAGCTCCCTATCATGACATGGTTGGGTGAATATGTCATTTTCCAAGAAATTCTTGTAATTTCATCTTAAGCTCTATTGGCTCATGTATGCTCATATGGTAGGTATCCTTTAACATTGGAACAACTCTAGGAACTAACTCCGTCGTGAATTCAATATCCCATTTTTGAGTTAGTCCTAGCATGATGTCAAGAAACACGTCAAAAAATTCTTGAATGACTGGTATGTTTTCTAAGGTGGTTCTTCTATACTTAGTATTAGAATACCCAACCTAGACAACATATATTGGGAAACCCTTTCTGAAAATTTTTCCCAATTAAGAGGAAATAATAGGACGTAATCTTATTGGCTTTTTTATTCCTTCGATTTCTTGCCTAGAGGAAACTTAGGTGTGATAACTAATATATTTTTATTTACTATTCACTAAAGACCAATTCCCATATAACGAGTCCATGTCAATCAACATGTCATAATATTTGAAGTGTAGCACATATAAATTGACCTTTAATAGTTACTTTCCTATTTCAATGTGACAATCTGGTACTTTAGCAGTTACCTTCTCTTTGCTCCAGTAGTTAATTTTACCAACTAGGGGTTTTTAAATTTACGAGTCTGTAAATGACATGTCTCCACTACTTTAGGTTTGATATAAGATAAAATTGCTCCTAGATATACTAAAATAGATATATTCTAGTTAAATAGTTTACCTTCCAATTCTATCATGGTAGGTTGATAATCCACTTGATGGTCTTCCAAAGTATCATTGATCTTTACCATGATGCTCACTAACTCAAAAAATATAGAAGATTCCTATATGTTAGCAGCTTATTCTAGCCTGGAACACTTGGGAAAATTTTTATAGTAATGTAGTTCCCCACAACCCCTAAACTATAAAGGAGGTTTCTGCATTTGACCGGGTTCAAACTTTCTTTACTTTTTTCTATTTGGGTTCATTCTGAAACTAAATTTTCTATTAATTTTTCCCAAACTGTCTATATTTTTTACCTTTTTGTGCACCCTTGAAACCTATAGTCTTTATACTTTTGGTATTTTGGAACACTTTTTTCCCTTTTTTATGTGACCAAATTTTACTATTGTCCCCCTTTTTCCTCATTTACTAGTAGTAAATTTGAGCCTTCCTAATTTCTTCAACCATCATTTTGTGATTTTTAGATTATAACCTATTCTTTATAAACACATGCATACTACTAATAAAATTATGGACTTCAACCTTTTCCTCATTTATATATGGAACACATGTTAACGTGGATGTAAACTTGGTCACAAAATCATCCATAGTCAGTTGTCGCAACTTCAAATCATGAAAATATTTTTCCTTTTGATCATAAAATTATTATGTGATATTGATGCAGGAGCATCTGACCCTTTTCTAATTTAAAGAGGAATCCAAGAGGAGCGATGAAGACGTGGACAGTCAAGCTGGAAAACAGGAGGAAAATCTTCTCTAAAACAGATTTAAAGAGGATTTGATGGATTGTTATCTACGTGCATGTATTTTGGAGAACTTTGTTAGTGGAAAATCAGGAAAGGATCGGATCGATCCTTCCGATCTAACACTTCTTGTATAAATGTAATGTGATAGAGCGTGGGAGAGGCATGGGTGAGAAGAGTAAAATGTAGCGAACGCGATCTTGTTTCTAAGGCTGAAATGCCTTAGTCTGTACTGTTCTGTATAATATTTGATAATATGTTTTAGTGTTGTGTATGCCTGTGTAGATATATAACTGAGTAAATTTCTGTATTGTGAGCTTGTTAATCGACCATCGATCACTTCAGGATCGATGGCGATCTGAAATCTCATGTAACTGTTATATATAGAGGTCGATTATAACTTTGTGTGTGTAATGCGGATTGGGTTTATGTGGATTGATTGCCATAGTGGAAATTTGTGAGCAGAGGTGTAAATACTGAAACAAAGCCTGAGTAAAACGAAAGGACTGTGGTGCAGAAGGATTCAATTTATGATCACGCAATCAATTTGAAAAGGAAGAGCAAGAGCATTGATGCAAGCCGTTGATGCAATTGACGGATTTGTAAGTGAAAGGTCGTATGGTTCCAACATTCTTATATAATCGTGAAATGCAGATTGGCTCTGTTCATTAAATACAGTCGAAGGTTCTTAAAAGCGAGATGCCAGATTGAACCGAGAGATGTCCGTAACGCAATAGATCGCGGGCATGAGATGTTATAAGCTTTATTGTTTAACGTTGGAGAATCAAACCAGCAGATCGACCAACGTTATGAATCTAGTGATGGGCAACGTTATGGTATCCAATACTGCGTTTTATATGTTTGAATGTTTATTAAGTTGTAGGAAGAAATAGATTCTTATAAGCACTGTAGGAATTGTGTTTAGTGACATATAATTGCATAGGTTCCAATATAGATCCACGGTTATAATTCAAAAGGTTTAAAAGCCTAAAATGCTTCCGACGGGACTTAATGGGTCATAACCCATAGGCCCGGGGACGAAATTTATACATGAAAGGAGATTTTGGCAATACCCCAAGATCTCTTTTCATCAGTTTGGTATCAGAGCAAGGAAAGTTTCCTGCGAGGAGAAGGATTCCAGAGAGAAGGAAGAAGATTCTGTAGAAGGAGGTACAGTTGGTTAAGCTGGAGAGTTTGTGGTCTTATTGTCGCACAGAGATCGACAGCTGAAGGTGAGAAGATCGCAACAAACCTAGAGCATGGAGTGCTCATATGGTTCCAGAGAAGAGAACTAGAAGGATACCAAAAGACCGAGCACGGAGGGCTTGGTGAGGTATCATGTAACAGAGCAGACTGTTACTATAGAGGTTGGCTGCAGCTCACAGAAGATCATGAAAGCAGTTCTACTGAAGGAATGCAGTGGATAGAATTGCTAAAGACCAGGAGAAGAATATGACCAGGAGGTCATAATTTTTTTTTTTACCTCAGGAGTCTGATGCAGGAGCATCTGACCCTTTTCTAATTTAAAGAGGAATCCAAGAGGAGCGATGAAGACGTGGACAGTCAAGCTGGAAAACAGGAGGAAAATCTGCTCTAAAACAGATTTAAATAGGATTTGATGGATTGTTATCTACGTGCATGTATTTTGGAGAACTTTGTTAGAGGAAAATCAGGAAAGGATCGGATCGATCCTTCCGATCTAACACTTCTTGTATAAATGTAATGTGATAGAGCGTGGGAGGGGCATGGGTGAGAGGAGTAAAATGTAGTGAACGCGATCTTGTTTCTAAGGCTGAAATGCCTTAGTCTATACTGTTCTGTATAGTATTTGATAATATGTTTTAGTGTTGTGTACGTCTGTGTAGATATATAAGTGAGTAAATTTCTGTATTGTGAGCTTGTTAATCGGCGATCTGAAATCTCATGTAACTATTATATATAAAGGTCGACTATAACTTTGTGTGTGTAATGCGGATTGGGTTTATGTGGATTGATTGCCATAGCGGAAATTTGTGAGCAGAGGTGTAAATACTGAAACAAAGCCTGAGTAAAACGAAAGGACTGTGGTGCAGAAGGATTCAATTTATGATCACGCAATCAATTTGAAAAGGAAGAGCAAGAGCGTTGATGCAAGTCGTTGATGCAATTGACGGATTTGTAAGTGAAAGGTCGTATGGTTCCAACGTTCTTATATAATCGTGAAATGCAGATTGGCTCTGTTGATTAAATACAGTCGAAGGTTCTTGAAAGCGAGATGCCGGATTGAACCGAGAGATGTTCGTAACGCAATAGATCGCGGGCATGAGATGTTATAAGCTTTATTGTTTAACGTTGAAGAATCAAACCAGCAGATCGACCAGCGTTATGAATCTGGTGATGGGCAACGTTATGGTATCCAATACTGCGTTTTATATGTTTGAATGTTTATTAAGTTGTAGGAAGAAATCGATTCTTATAAGCGCTGGAGGAATTGTGTTTAGTGACATATAATTGCAGAGGTGCCAATATAGATCCACGGTTATAATTCAAAAGGCTTAAAAGCCTAAAATGCTTCCGACGGGACTTAATGGGTCATAACCCACAGGCCCAGGGACGAAATTTATACATGAAAGGAGATTTTGGCAATACCCCAAGATCTCTTTTCATGAGATATATTTATTTTTAAAATTCTTTTGAAACTCGTCCCATGTCACCTACTTCTCCTTAATTCCCTTCACTGGATTAACTTCTTCCCACTATAAGGTGGCCTTTCATTGAAGCTAGTGAATAGTTAGCCTTTCCTTAAGGTTATTATCATACTCATATATTTGGAACCATTTATTCATATTGATAATCCAAGCTTCAACAACTTCCTTTGCCTCCCCATCAAATGTAGGTGGTTTAATTGTTTTTTTAATTCTTCGTGCAATTCAGCTTCATGTTTCTTCATTTTCCTTTTCTTGGAGACATTTCCATATTCCTCCTTTTCATCATCCCTATCTACTTTGATTCTTTGGGTATGCCTTCTTTTTGGCATGCTATCATTGCTCTGTCTAGGTTCATCATCCCTAACTGTATTATATAGGCTAGGTATAATATTCCTATGATTTTTCCTTTCCAAAAGACTCTTCATAATTTGTTCTTGCTCCTACATTAGCTTTTCATTATTAGTTCCCAAATGAGCCATTTTAGAATTTAACTATTTAAAATTTTCCAACAACATAGATGTTGGGTTTTGGTTCTCTTAACGCTACTGTACCCATATTTCAAGGTTTGCCTCTATGATGGTTACATGACTAGATCCTATAGTTTTCCTTATTGGGAGTAAAATTTTAGCTCCCCTCCTCATCTTGCTTCTCATCTATCTGCACATTAACACACTTTTTATCACTGCAATTTCCCAAACAAGCCACAATGTTGAAACCATGGCTCTGATACCACCTGTAACACTCATCAACACACAAATAATAATAAAAACTTATATAATCTTATTTACCTCTATAAATTATTACATGCCCCCTTGTATAAAGTTGCTACTTATATGGCATAAAATTCATGGAGTAATCTTATAATTAAAATTTACATGAATAATTGTTTTGAAGTTTGAAACTTAGGTAATAAATACCATGAACCTATGTGATTTTTGACTCCATGGACACACACACACACACACACACACACACACACACACACACATTCTAGTTTCATAATTTAATGGAGATCACCTTATGATTGTTGCTAACCGTTTGTCTTCCCATGATGTACTTACGGGGCACAATTGTCATGCGTTTTCGACCCTTCTCGATATATTTTTATTAACATGTGGAGGAAGGATCACCATCAATTTGATGGGGTTTTGGTCCCACGATTCAACAACTCTTCTAGGGTTTAATGAGAAACTACCTAGCTTTCTCTAGGGTTTCCGAGTCATTTGCAATAGTGAAACTCTTGGGCAGGCTTCACCACCCAACCTTCCTAGACATGTCTGTACGCCATAATTAGTATGTTTGGTTTTACCTCTAGAATTTCACACATTATTTGGATTGTTAGTTTACTCTTCTTTATATACAATGTTGTTCCTTGGTTTCTAATTTAGGGTTCCTTCTTGTGCTCCTCATATAAGAAGGATTATTTTTCAAAACAATTCTGCACCTCTTGGTAGTCATCTGGTGAGGATTATTTCTCACACACCAATCTTCGGTTTCCCACAGCACCCCAAACATGTTTTGGTGGGGTAATATCTTCACGTACTATTGAATGGTTTAGAATTTGTTCTGGGTTTTTATTTTTTATTTTTATTTTGAGAGTTATGTTCCATAATTTGTGGGTTATTTCGCTCATCGCATATTTTTCTACATATAAAGGGTTTCCACAGGTAACACCCTTGATCAAACTTTTTGGTAATATTTTAAAGGCACTGGTGGTATGACTTGGATCTCATTTTTAACATTGATTTCTTCTTTTCCTAGATGCACAATGTGTCTTTGTTTTTTCCCAAGAGTGATATGGAACTTGCAGTGTATAACATTTTTGTTGAGGATTTTTTAAAATGATAGTTGAATTCTTCTGTAAAAGAGAACTTCCTGAGGAACTGTGTAAAAAAGAAGGGAAGGAAAGGGATGGATTTTTTTTTGTCATTAGAATTTCCACATGGAATAAAATTCACATTAGGAGTGTGCCCTAGAACAACGAGCTGGTATATTTTTACAGAGAGGACAAGTGGCACAGGATTATAGTGCTAGACATTGGATCTAGATTTGACCTTAAAGTCGATTTTGGATTTCCTAGGAAGGAGGTGAATCATGGTATTACTTTAGGGTTGGAGGTGTGAGCCTCTGGATTTTATTGTTGCACATGTAGGCATAATATCCTTTTATGTGCTTATTGCAAAAATGTGCATATTTAAACATGTGTGTATTTTTTTAAATAATACATGAAACTAGATTTATAAAGCTCGATAGATAGTAAGCTCATTTGTTGGGTGAAGAAAATTTGTATGTGTGTATATGTGATTATTATTGTAAATATCATAATGAGCTGTATTATAAAGCTCTAGTAAATGGTATGTTTGTCATGTTTTAGTAGATGGTCATTGTAAATAATGCAACAAGCTATATTATAAAGCTTCATGGGAAATATGTTCTATTTTCAGCAACCTTGTTGGTTATAGGTGTCATTGAACACTGAGGATGGTGTTCCCCCAAGGGGGAGGGTTATGTAACAACCCTAGTTAAAAATCCATGTAAAATATATAAGACCACAGTCATGGGACACATATTCCAAGATGAATGTTGGGAAAAACATTGTATTGGGTGTTCATTTTGGTTATTATGGCCAAGTAAATTGGAAAAGGAAATCACAACGTCTTTTGGAAGGCATGAGGAAATTATTGGCATCTATTTACAAAAATAATGGAAAATAGGAGAAAAGGAAGGTGAAAGGTCACAGGTTTCATGTGAGGATGAAATTGAAGGAAAAGAATGAAAAATGAGGAAAATAAAGGCCTAATTGATAAAAATGATTCTGAGAATGAGTTGGAAATATTGGTTACTTAAATTTTGGAGCTCTCTCATTATTCTTTCTCTCTCTCTCACTCTTGGACAATTAGAGTTTTAATGCATTAGAGAAGGAAAGGGAAAATAACGCAAGAAAAAGGAAGGAGAAAGCAAGGAAGAGAATGATCAAGCAACTACAAAAATATTGTTTATAGGTATTGATTTACATGTGTGATTTCCTTGCTACATTTGGCATGCATGGTATTGCATGTGGTCCTTTTATGTCATGGCATGTGTATTTCCATGTGTGATAGTGTTTTCAACCTAGGTTTTTGATTTCTAGATAGCTTGGATTAGATGGGTTCCCATATATCAGTTGAGCTAGAATTCCCGATAGATTTTAAGTTGAGTGAGGTGGACCTTCGAAATGATAAACACATTGTCTAGTGGTTCTGAACTAAACTATGGATGATGTTATAACCACTGGCTTAGTAACCCCTGAACCAAACTATGGGTTGTGGTGAATCTAGAATTGTGTGGCTTGATGGGCCTAGGAATCCTTGCTAGTGAATGGTGGAATATATGGTAAAGCGAACATGTGGAATGCTCTTCATTGGGGCTACTAGTATGTGGATGGGATGTACACTAAAACCTAGAGAGTGGGTCTTGGTGTAGGGCATAGTCATCCCTAGATCAGACTATGGATTATTGTAAAACCTAAGAGACTAGGAGGCAATAAAATTCCTCACGATGTAGGTGGCAAGCTCCAGCACCATCCATGCTTGTTTGATTCTTTTGGTTTGATTCCCACATTCATGCTTGAGATTGGGATAGGGGTGATTGGTTGAAGAGAGATTTTTCTCAACCAATCTATGGTCAGGTGGAACATGGTAGTCCCATCCTAGGTTTGTTTCTACATTCATTAATGAGAAATTCATTCCCTTGGTTTTTCATGTCTAAATGTATTGGTTTATATGTGGATTCTATGGATGATTTATTCATGGTATTTATGTTATTATGATGTTGGTTGTGAGCATGTAATCTAGCAATGATGATGTATGTCTCTCCTTGTGTTTCTATTTATAAATGAATAAACAATGTATCTATGACCCAATATACGATAATGCAGAAAATGATATAAGGGAACAATGCTTCTTAGAGATTCTCTGATAAGTGTGAGACCTATATGCTTAGATATGTTGTTTACACCTATAAATTTGATTGATGCCAAGTGTTTGAAAAAATTTCAGTCCTGGTTTGGGGTGGTGAGGCCTAGTCCTGGAGTTAGTTTTTAGTTTATTAGCCTTGTCATCATCTGTTTAATGGATTCCAAAGGTTACAACATGTTCTGGGTAGTGGCTGAAATTTCGGGCTCGAAAAGTGCCTTAAATCCCTCAAAATATTCCACAACTATGATGGAAATAGTCCATGGATGTAGGCTTGTGGTAGAATCCAAAGCATTTTGGATGTTGCCATGCCCATAGCATGGGAGCGTCCATATATTTAATATCTTAAACACTAAGTGGGACCCGGGGGAATGATACGTGTCTGGTTGCGATGGAGCCTGGGAGTGTTTTTGTTGATGTAGGAAGTATGTTTTATGCCTTTCCATTGATTCTACTTCTTTAAGGTCATCTAGGGGGTTGAATCATATCATAGTAGCCTCTCATCACATGTTTACCTTAGTTGGCTGGTTACTTGGGTAGATGTGGGAGGAGGGCCTTACAAAGAAAAAAGAGAAGGGTAGCTTCTTGAAATGAATGGAAAGAGGCGCATGATAAAGAGTAACTGTAGGCTTATAATTTGCCAATGTGCTACATTGTAACTATTCACACTCAAATTCATATAAATGTGTATTTTGATCTCATACATACTATATATATGTGTGTGTGCGTGTCTGTTTGTGTGTTGGTTTGATTTTATCATCAACAAATTCATTCTTTACAATATGGAAATGACAAAAATTTGGGTTGCATTGTACGAAGACAAGAGGGGGAAATGGGAGAGTGATAGGAGATAATTCAAATGGTTGAATGATAGATGCGTGACTTATCTTGATCCTTTAAAAGAAAATATGTCAATGACATGCCTTAACAGTTGGGTTGCTAATCAAGTTAGAGATAAATATGATGCATCTAGTTGTTACCTACGTGCTGAAGAGGATCCACTAACCATAGCGATTGGGTGCAGTAACTGAGTAATTATATTTTCTTTTAGTACAATTTTAACTTCATACTACACCTTCGAATTGTAACATCTATATATGTTTCTTATTTTTAATTATGTTGGGTTATTAGACACATGACATTATTATTTTTTCACCTTTTCACAATTGCATTTGTTCCTATCTATGTGGGCATATGAACATCTTTTTCACATGCAGGATGTCATTGATGAATGCATGACACAAGGATGTGGAGTGGAATTCAAGTTTGGCCAATCTAGTCATGCTATCCACTGTGATAAAAGCATAATGTAGGGGACATTTGGCTACATTGGAAAGATACAAGAGATCATTCAAGTGGACTAGTCTTCATTCCGATGTGTTATTTTTAGGTGCAAGTGGTGGGACACCTTTGATCGGAATAATGTAAAGGAATATTGCAATAGTGGTTTGATATCTATCAACTCTAGAAAGATGTAGCATGAAGCAAGGGAGCCTTATACTTTCCCAAAACACTACAACCAAACGTTTTTTTACACAAATATGTTGGATAGGGGTTGGTGATTTGTATTAAGACACGACCATAGATCAAAACATATTTTTGAGAAAAAAAGCGTTATCAAGCCAAGAGAGGAGGATAATCAGGGTGATGATAATGGAGAGTGATATGCACTTGTGTTATTTCATCATTTATATTATTGTTGTGTGTTTTTGTTGTCATTATTTCGCTAATTATATTGTTTTTTATTTGTCTTGTTGGAATTTTATAATATAGTTGGTAAGATTCAAAAATATTTTGTATTGAATGGAAAATTTATTAATGAGAACATAAATTTCAATTAAAAATAAAAAACAACAACGTGCCCAAAACACAGTCATGCACCAGATCTATTGCACTTTAAAATAGACCAAGGTCATGGGACATATATTCCAAGCTGAATATTGGGAAAAACATTCCCATGGGTGTTCATTTTGTTTATTATGGCTAAATGAAATTGGAAAATGTAGTGATAAAGGCTTCGAAAAGGTAAAGTGGCATTACATGGAATTTTATTTATGAAAATAATGGAAATTAGGAGAAAAGGAAGATAAAAGGTCATAAGTTGCATGTGAGGAGGAAAATGAAGGAAAATAATGGAAAATTGAAGAAATTGGAGGCATCAATAATGAAAAGGATTTTGAGGATCAGTTGGTAACCTTTTGTAAGTTCCATTTTCGAGCTCTCTCTCTATTCTCCCTCTCTCACATTCTTGGACACTTAGACAATTTTTGGAGCACTCTAACATTGGATCAAGGAAAGAAAACGAAGGGAAAAGAAGGAAAAGGGAAGCAAAGATAAAGCGCGGAACAACAAGATCAACTGTTATAATGTGACTACTTACAGGTATTGAATTACATGTGTGATTTCCTTATTATATTTGGCATGCATCATACATGCATGTGTGTATTTGGTTCTCTTTTCATTTACAGATAGGCATGGTGTGAAGGGGTTCTCTTGTTTTGGTTGCTCTCAATTTCCAAATGGATTCAAGGCTTGATTGTGTGGTCTCAGGATTATTCACAAGGCCTAGGAATTGTAGGATGGGATACATGGTAAATCCTGGTTGTGAGAACCTAGATTGAACCTAGGAATCCTCGACTGGTAAATGGAGGGATACATGGTAATGCTCAAAGATGAAATCCCTTTATTGGGCCTAGGAATAACCTGAAAGGCATTGCCATGATACATTATAAATATGAGAGGGTGGTGACCTCATATGCCTAGGAATACCTTGACTAGTAATGGTGGGGTATACAGTAATTCTGAGAGGTTGAGATGGAAAAATCTTCATGGTTTACGTGCAGAGATCCGAAGGCATCCATGCTTGTTGAGGGCCTAGTGATATGGTGGGGATTGCGGTAAGTCCTGGTTCTATTGATGAGGGTTCAATCCTAGCAATCCCTTGGTGGCATACACAGTAAGGGTTGAGGAAGCCCTTTTTTCTTTTGTTGTGAGTCCCACATTCATGCTTTGAATATGGAACAGGGGTGATTGGCTAAAAAGGGATTTGCTTAAACCTATTCTATGGTTGGGTGGTTTGTGTAAGTCCCATATTTTTTTGGCTAATGTATTAATTAATAAGATCCCATTCTCCTTGGTATTTCATGTCTAAATGTACTAGTTCATATGTGATCCTTATGGATGTTATATCCATGTTATTTCCATTGGTTATATTCTGGTTATTAGTATGTTTTATGACAAACTTGATGTATGGATATCATCACATTTCAATAAGAAAATGAATGTAAAATGAATATATGACCTAATAGATGATAATGCATCTATTTTGATAAGGAATAAATGCTTCTTTACAGATCTTAGATAAGTATGGCACCCCTATGCTCAAATCTATTGTTATGACCTACAGATTTCATATCTGTGACATGTTTTACAAAATGTATGTCATGGATAGTAGGGGTTAGATCAATTACTTGTACTAGTGATTCCATTAGTAGCCTTTGTCCATTATCATTTACCATTTCTTAAGGTTTCCTGAAGTTCTGGGCAGTGGCATGTGAAGCAGTGCTCAAAAATTGGCTTAGAATCTGGGGTCACTCGCTAAGAACTAGGTGAAAAATTCCACATTCATTGGCATGCCTTGTTTTGGGAGTGACTAGAAGGCTTTAGTTGCATGCTTGGCTTTTCATGGGAGCAGATGAGGGTCTAGATTAGTAAAATGTCAATTTGTCTCAGGGGTTGGTCACTTAGAAGGGTTGGTTGGCTCATGAAGGTTCTCTAGCAAGTGTGGAAGGTAAAATTGGTTTCATTTTGTTAGTTTTGTTTCCTTAACTTTACGTGGGGAGTTGAATCACATCATAGTAGCCTTCTGTCATATGTTTACCACATAGGACTGGCCAACTTAGGTAAATCTGGGAGGAGAGTGTTACATAGTGGTATCAGAGTGGGTTCCATTCTTTAGGTGATGTCCAGTTTCTGTTCTCTTTAGGTGATATCTAATATGACAGAGTGGTATTAGAGTATGGTTCTACACTTGGACTAGTTGGGTGGATTTGTTTTTCATGCATGCATGTAGGTTGTACATGTGCTTTATATGTATTCATGGTAGTGGCCATTATTCTATTTGTGTTTCCATGTAGGATTTGATGAGGTGGCTGTTGCGATGCTTTAGTCATGAATGCATGTCAATTGTATATGCATTTGTTATGCATGTGAGTGCCTATATGTTGTTATGCATGCATCTCCATAGTTACAATTTTGCATGTATAATATCTCAAACATGCATTGTGAGGTGATTGTATGTAGTTTGTGTCATCATGATGTTGTTGGTTGTTATGAGCCTGATGTGTTGGCTGAGATGGAGTAGGAGATGAAAACTATTAGAGTGAGGCTACAACACTAAATGTCGGGGTAAGAGAAGGCCATCATACACGTTTGTATGTTGGCCTTGACGTATATTTGAAAATGGATCGTCATAATAATTATGGCTATGTACATGATTGTCATTCTATTGTTGTTATTGTTACATGTATGATAAATTCTACTTTATTAGTGTAGTCATATGTGCATGTGTCAAATAGTGATGAATGATAGTAACTTGTTATATGCATTGTGCTCATATCCATGATGGTTATGGTAATTGTACAATCTTGATGTTATATGTATCATGATAATTTGGATTAAACTATCCAGATGATTATGGTTATGATAATTAGGTATGAGTTAATATATTATGATATTATGTCATACTAATCTAGACTGACTATGAATGTGTGACTGTTATGCACGAATCACAATTTCTTATGATTTATGATGTTAGAATTTTAGCTAGTTATTGTTATGGACACCATGAACTTATTTATGTTTGAGTCAATACATTGTGAAGTTATATCATAATAATATAGATTGATTGTTCAGATAAGATAGCCTCCCCTAAGATAAATTAAGGTATCAGTTTGCTTATGTCATTTATTTGGCATTTGAATGTTTGATTATGTCATTTATTTGGTGTTTGAGTGTTTTCTTTCTATTATGTTTCCTATATGTTGTCTGAATGTTTGATTACTTGCATGATATGAGTATGTGTCTATAGGATTGCATGAAGGAATGGTCTTGTTTTAAGAGGGCTGTACTAACACATATGTGCTGAGACGACTAATATCCACTTGATTATAAGTAGGTTCTAGTTGTAGTAGTATGAGTAATGACTACTAGTTGATTATGAGATGGTTTTTAGTCTTGGAAAGGGTTGATTTCAATTAATAGACATGGTTTATTTATCCTTGGAACATGTGGCTAACATGTGTAAACAGTTGCAGGGAAACATGCTTGGTATTAGCATGACAAGGTAATAGTTGATTTTTTTATATAACTATTCATTGGGTGATGTGATATTTAATAGTAATACTCAGTTGTAGCAAGGTAAAGGTAAACAAAGGAATTAGATGATAATTAATTTGCCTATGTTTGGAAAGAAAAAATCCAAATGAATGAATGATTTGAATATAGGAAGTCTTGTTAACCTATCGTTTATATAATATTATGTGGATATATGTTATATTACTAAACATGCATTTGAAAGATATATTAAGTTGGTTTTTTAGCTATGGATGGATTTCTCAAGGGAATGGAGTCCCTTGAGAGATGATATTTGTACTAGTTCAGTTATAGGTCAGTGTGCTGGGTACAACAAGGTAAGGTAATTGGTGTATTGTTATATTTATTTATACACTGACATTTATCTGTTTATCTGATCCAGATCTTGAGAGGAGGCCCCCAAGATCTAGAAGATTGAATTGGATCTTGGGGGCAGAGACCCCCAAGATCTGAAAACTTGAAATGGATCTTTGGGGAAAGTACCCCAAGATCTGAAAACTTGAAATGGATCTTGGGGGAAATGCCCCAAGATCTAGAAGATTGAAATGGATCTTGGGAGGAGAGACCCCCAAGATCTGAAAACTTGCATTGCCAGAAGAAAAATAGGAGAATGCCCAATAAACAAAACCACAAAGAAACTTTTTTATTAAAACCGATAATAATTGTAAAGGCTACATTGTGGCGGACAATCTGTCCTTTTACAAAATGTGACTTGTTACTTATATTATTTTTCAGTTACAATACCATGGGTCAATTCCATGGGTGAATGAATACCATGGGTGGATTTTACAATACCATGGGCAGATGCCATTTACAATACCATGGGTGAATGAATACCATGGGTGGATTTTACAATACCATGGGCGGATGCCATTTACAATACCATGGGTAAATTCCATGGGTCGATGAATAATATGGGTGGATGAGTACCATGGGTTGATGCCATTTTCCATTCGGATCATTCCTCCCTCCTTAAGAAGCAATGGTCCCCATTGCGTAAAGTTCCCTCCTGCAAAGCCTTTGTTGAATATGAAGATCCACTGAAGATAAGGGTTTTACGTGGTTAACCCAAAGCCCTGATAAATGAAGATCCGAGGATAGAGATACCCTGTAATGCTTGTGACCAACTGTGATTCTGACAGTGTGTGGCCTAGAAAATGGACTTCGATGAACTGTGGGTTTGTGGATGACCCATAACCATGAAGAACGAAGATCCGAGGATAGAGATACCCTGTAATGCTTGTGACCAACTGTGATACTAACAGTGTACGGCCTAGCAAATGGACTTCGATGAAGTGTGGGTTTGTGGATGACCCACAACCGTGATGTTGGTTGCTGATTAAGTAGCAGGCGCCTACATAGCCTCGGGTGGGAGGGAACATCTCCAAATAACCCAAGCCGATTGCTGCTATGTTGAAACTGATGAATGTGAAGCAGGTGCCTACTAAAGTGGGGTGGGAGGGCACGTCTCCAATGGAAACCCACTCCGAATGCTGCTCCAGAATTAAAATGGACATAACTCGGCCAATATAACTTAGAATATTTATTATAACCTATTTTTGGAAGCAGAAGGACCATTTTGCATCTTCCCAGGTGATGGAAATCCTTATCTGGGCACTCTGAGATCTCAGATTTGCGCTGCAACAGTTCCGTCGTCACAAAAATTCTGATAAAATAGCTGATTTTAAATCAGTGATATCTCCCACATCCGAAGTCCAATTCAACGCATTTTTTTTTTGAAATTGGGTGATTTTTTGAGAGGAATCCAGATATGGTATTTTGTTTTGTAAATGTTGTACCAAATGTTTCAGATCGGATCTGCAAAGTCACCGCCCAAAAAAATTCCTGCAAAAAAATGAGAAAAGGAAAATTCTTCCTGCTTGACCCAAGAAAGTGCTCTGTGGAGGTTGTAGCAAATGCCTGAAGTTTGTTGAATATTGCTGCAAAATTTGAAACTAAAATATGCATCAAACCCTCATTTCCATGGAATCATAACTTGCTCTGATACCACTGATCCGGATCTTGAGAGGAGGCCCCCAAGATCTAAAAGAACGAATTGGATCTTGGGGGCAGAGACCCCCAAGATCTGAAAACTTGAAATGGATCTTGGGGGAAAGGACCCCAAGATCTGAAAACTTGAAATGGATCTTGGGGGAAAGGCCCCAAGATCTAGAAGATTGAAATGGATCTTTGGAGGAGAGACCCCCAAGATCTGAAAACTTGCATTGCCAGAAGAAAAATAGGAGAATGCCCAATAAACAAAACCACAAAGAAATTTTTTTATTAAAACCGATAATAACTGTAAAGGCTACATTGTGGCGGACAATCTTTCCTTTTACAAAATGTGACTTGTTACTTTTAGTATTTTTCAGTTACAATACCACGGGTCAATTCCATGGGTGAATGAATACCATGGGTGGATTTTACAATACCACGGGCAGATGCCATTTACAATACCATGGGTAAATTCCATGGGTGAATGAATACCATGGGTGGATTTTACAATACCATGGGCAGATGCCATTTACAATACCATGGGTAAATTCCATGGGTCGATGAATAATATGGGTGGATGAGTACCATGGGTTGATGCCATTTTCCATTCGGATCATTATCAAAGTATGAAGAAAGGATTGCATAGAAAATGAGACTGCCATGAAATATTTAAAAATGATCAGGTTGAATTTCCCTTAGAGGCATTGGGAACCCATAGGGTCGAGTCATGGTGTTTGCTGGGATTTTGGTCCCCTCGGTATTTTGTGATTTGTCTTACCTTTATTAATGGGCTTTGATTGCATCGTGCAGGGCCTTGCCACGTTGTTTGTGGTGTCATGTTGCTATTGGTGTTTCATGGTTTTCTTATTGTTTGTTTATTTTTCTTGCCTTTATGTTTTGAGAGCCTTGGGAATTGGTTGGAAGGAGGAAGTTAATGGAGCTTAGGAAGATCTAAATGAAACCCAATAGGTGATGTAAGGCTTGAATGAAGCTCAGTGCATGTATAAGGGTGGTTGAAGGAAAGAGTATGACAACCAATTGGATTGATTGGGTCCATTGTTGTAAATGGATGGTGGTAGGATAATCATGAAAAAGGTAATTAGGATAGGTAAAGTAAATTGATTTTAGGCATCATATGCCTTGGCTAAGTTTGGAATTTTTGTTCTCAATGTTGTGCATGTTGTGCACAAATAAAGGGAATTATCTTAATCTTGACCTTATGTTATTTTGTAGTTATGTTGTGATCATGATTATGTTGATGTCTATATATGTATACATGTATGCATGTAAATCATTATTTGACAGGGGCGTTAGTAATCATGATTGTTTAATGCTAATGTTTATATGTATATATATATATATATATATATATATATATATATATATATATGTATGTATGTATGTATGTATGTATGTATGTATGTATGTATGTATGTATGTATGTATGTATGTATGTATGTATGTATGTATGTATGTATGTATGTATGTATGTATGTATGTATGTATGTATGTATGTATTTCGTTGTCTGATGTGATCATGATTGTTTTATGTTAATGTTCATATATACATGTATGTGTATATGTATCTATGGCACTGTATGAAATGGTTGCCAAGGATTATTCTTATGGAGCAATGGTTTCTTATGCAAGTGAATGGCATGAAAAAGGTTCTTGGTATTACTGGGAAGAAAGTGGAAAGAGTAGCCTCGACAAATTTATGAGGTCAGTATCATGTGGATATGAGTTGAAATTATGTGTTTATACTATGCATATTTTTATGCTAAGGATAGGCAATGCTAAGAGATAAATCAACGGAATGAAAACAACATGATCCATGGCATGCTAAGATAAGCATGGATGGTGGAGAGGCACTGGAAGCAAGGTTTCTTGGTAGAGACAGTGTGGTTTTGGATGTGGAATGCTATTGTTGTGTATATGTTGTGCATATTATATATTCAATGATTGTACCTATGGTGTTGTGTGCATGTTGTATATATGGTGTTGTCTTCATATTACATATTTAGTGTTGGGTATAGATGTTGTTATGCACATGTTGGATATGTGGTGTTTTGTACATATTGTATTGTGTCCTTGATGCATATGTGTTGTTGTCTACAGATGGTGTTGAGCGCATGTTGGATATGCGGTGTTGTGTACGTATGGTGTTATGTACATCTTGTATATTCAGTTCTATGTACATAAGGTGTTATGTGAATGTTGTACATGTAGTGATGTTTACATATGGCATTGTGTGTATGATTGTACATGTGGTGTTGAGTGCATGTGGTGTCGTGTGCATGTGGTGTTGTGTACATGTGGTATTGTGTATGTTAACACTCAGGTTTTCCCTTGGCTCCTTAAGGGATACAGCCGAGGTAACCACTAACCAATCTTTGGACTGCAGGTCCTAGCCTACCTGCAATCAGAGAGGGCTCTCTCTTTATGATTTAGCTTTGTTGATGATGATTTTAGGCTAGTTATTGATTTCAAGTGTTTTTGTTTAAGTTTTGGTGGGAAGGATGATGCTTCTAAGTAGAGAGGTAGGTATAATACGAGAGTTTCAAACCATTGGACATGGAGTCAAGGGGTAGGACTGTTGGTGCGTTTTCTCGGTCACAAGAGGAACATGGAGCAAGATGGCAGCACATGAAACAAAATTCAAGCTAAATGGAGATGGATTGAAGGCTAAGGAATGAGAGGAAATTAAGAATCTCTCGCTCAGGTTAACAAAGGGAAGGTGAATGAGCTCTATCTAGGGGCAGAAAAGAATCCCTAGATAACTGTCAAACATGGGTGAATTAGGGGAAATATGAGCCAAAGGGCATTCATATTCATTACCCATTCATATGAAAACATAGAGAAACAACAGAAATCGAGCACAGAGTGCAATTAAACAAAGACCAAGCTATTCATTTTTTCTGTTATTTTAGATGGTGACATATGTATGATATCAACATATATCAATGAAAAACAGAGGTAGGAAACACTTATTGAGTCATGTTGTAGCACAAGAATTCCATAATTCACTCTTCAACACATTAACAACACAGCAGACAGTCCATCTTCCGAATTTTTAGCAGTATTTTCTTAAAGAAATCATCAAACATATAGAGCGAGTCTGTAGTGGAGTGAATAAACCAACCAACCCTCTAAACAGTAAATTAGGGTGGTTTTTATAAGCAAAATATCTACAATAATCAGATCTGAGACATATCTGATGCAATAAGTGTCTTGAACCTAACATATGCTTGAAATAAATGCCAAAATATCTATCTAATGCTGCGCTGGGGGTGGATGCCTCAAAAAATCAGTAACTATGATGTCCTTAGAGCCCTGTGCTGGCACTTGGCCATAATTGTGCTTTGATTTTTGCAGCGCTGCCCTTAGGTGGCCTTATGCATTAACTTTGATCTAGTGAGCTTTGATGGCCCAACACTGCTTTATTGACTTTGATGGGGGCCTCTTAATGTTTGCCTGCTTTGGAAATACAGATTTCCACCAAAAATATTGATTGATAGTCTTTGTCGCTTCCTCTGATACACTTTCACTGAACCTGGGCTCCTTGTTGTCATTTGAATGCTTTAAACTGTCCCATCGACATTTTATGGCTGTTGTCCGGCCCTTTGTTGCCTTCAGAACTGTTTTCGCCCCTTTTCTAAATCCTGCGTGAACAAATTCTTGTCAATTTGTGAATTTCGGGCCTTCTGGTAGCCGAGCCATGAGAGGGCTTCCATTTTGGCCTATTTTTCTTAGCGATACGCGATTAGTGCTAAGCGCTAATTGCGCATCAAAAACTGACTCGGTTTTTCATTCCAGGAATCCTTTGCTGCAAATTTCGCATTTCGCGCCCTTTTCGGTGATGATGTCAGCATGACGTCAGCATGGGTCCCAATACGATGGTGACGTGGTAGGGTGATGATGTGGCAGTACGGTGGAAGCGATGTGGCAGTGACGTGGCACAGGACACAGTGGCAGGAGGCCGACGTAAGTTGATGACGTGGCGCTAACGTCATTCGGCGGAGGCAGTATCCGGTTTTCTCCCGCACCACTTTTCCATGTCGGTGGTATTGGGGGAGGGGCCTCTGAACACACCGAGAGGCTGACACGTGGCGGGGGTACGGCAGGGAAAGAGCCCATCCCCCATACGTTAACCTCCGGCGGATCGGTGTATGAAAACAGTCGCTCACCGTTGATCTGGGGTGCTGGCCATCGGACGGCTGGCGGGGTATGCGAGGTAGCGGGAGGTTAGGGACAGGACCCGCCCATTTTATTTAAACAAAAATGCACGATGGGGGTTAAAAACCTTAGGTTAATGCGGATTTTGGGGGTTTTATGTGCGCGAAAGGTAGGATAGTGAGCTTTTTCCCAAAACTGTATGTACATAGCTATAGTGATATAGGGTGGGATATGTAATATTTTTGGGATTTTGTATAGTTTTTTGTATAATAGGGGATAAGAAAATGATCTAGGGAGCTAGATAGTAGAGTTAGGAGTTAATATGAATTTTGGAGGTGAAGTGTAGGGGAGAGGCTAAGTTTGTGAGCTGAAACTTGGACTTAGGAAGTGAATGGAATGTGGAGAATGATTTTTACACAATAAATGTGGCTTCTTTTCACTGAAGAGAGTCAAAGCTTGACATGGCTTTTTACAAAGATGAAGTGATAACAAGGCTGGTTGGGCAGATCCCAAGGTCCTTCAGGGGTGTTAGTAAGAAATTTTGAAATTTAGAAGAAAGGGGAATTAGACATGCCTCGCTTGGGCTCCTCCAAAGGGAAATTGCCTTATACCTATGATATGAATAGTTATATCATTAAAAACATGAAATGGATCACATAGCTTGATTCAGCAACCACAAAACTACTTACCCAGCCTACTTACCTAGCATTTTTTCTTCTTTTTGCATGGGTGCACTTGGACTTGCAGACCCTGATTATCCTTTTTTCTTTTGACTGCCCTCCTATCTAAATGTACCCTTATATCATCCAAGAGCTCAGATTAAGCTGTTGAGCACCCTTGTTTCTCTACCTATCTACAAATCTGCCAAGATTAAGCTGTTTGGATAGATATTCATTCTTTATATTCTACAAAAAGAAATTGAAACCTAGGGAAGCCAAGAATAAGTTGTTTGGACTTCCCTTAACTGAAAAACTCATCAAAATGGATTAACTCATCAAAATTTGGAGTACAACAGTGGCATTTAGACTAGCACACTTTCATGGCCTCTTCCTTAGCCTCTTTCTAGAAATATGGAACATTGCAACATGAAAAGATGACATATTTGGCACTTTCAACTGTCAATCATGAAATATGAACACCTATTGCGATAGGAGGCTAACAGTGGCTCCACTTGGGTATGGCTTTACCTTGTGAAAAGCCAAGAATAGCAGGTCAGACTGCCTTGATCTTCTATTTTTGCTGTAGACTGAAACTTCCCTTGTGCTGGTTGTCAAATGATTGAAAATTTGAAACCTGAACACAACATTCTCTTAAACTGAATTTTTATACAATAGCAGCACTGCCTGCTTTTTTCTGCATGCTCTATCATTACATGCACCTATGCCTGAGAACCTGCCTTTGAAATAAAAGCAACATAGGGGAACAAAACTGGAGCACTTCCCTTGATTCTGTTTTGAAAGAAGGGTGTTGATGTAAACTAAAAATCCTCCTTTCTTTTAATACTATTGACTGAAAAACTGCCTACCCTTTTGCTGAGATTAATGTAATGACAAAGTTCTGAATTGAGGACTTGCTTTGGTTCTGCCTTTAAAGAACTTTGCTACGTTTTTCCATTATTCGACCTACTATAAAAACAAGCTGCTGAAAATACAAGTATTTATGTACAAATATAATACAGTTGCATTGTGTTCAACAACAGGGATCATAATAATTCTTTAGCATTCGGCCATTGACAGGGCCTTCTTCAGTTATGCCGCCCTCTACAGATTTGAGGAAATATGTGTTATTGCCCTGCACAACGCTGATAACAAATGGACCTCTTCATAAAAAAACAAATTTTTCATGTTTGCCCTTGTCTTCTCTTCGTGAGTTCCACCTTAGAAGTTTGTTGCCAACATAGAAATCCTCAGCCTTAGCTCTCTTATCAAACATCCTTTTGAGCTTCTCTTGCAAAATTTGAGCTCTGTCATAAACCTGCTCTCTTGTTTGCTGAAGATGAATGGTCTGGTTGATTCTTCGTTGAACATCATTTGGTTCAGCTTGGATCTGTTGTAACAGCTTGATGATAGGAATGCCCAAGGAAGATGGAAATCTGGACTCCATGCTGTACACCAGCTCATAGGGCTCATCCCAATGGATTTCTTTGTTGAAAGTCTGTCTGCCCATAGGGCATTTGTGAGATTTCTATGCCAGTTCTTGTTGTTTTCTTCTAGCACTTTCTTTATGATGTTGATGAGGCTTTTTTTGGATGATTCAGCCAAGCCATTACCTTGAGGGTAATAGGCTGTGGAGTGGCCCAAGGTAATGTGAAATTTATGGAAAAAATTGATCATATTTTTGGATTTGAAGGCATCGACGTTATCAGAAATGATCTTCTCAGGGCATCCAAATCTATAAAGGATGTTGGTCTCAAGGAATTGGATAATGATGGAGTCATTGGCCTGTCTACATGGAATGGCTTCAATCCATTTAGTGAAATAGTCGGTGGCTGTTAGAATACACTTATGTTGGCCTGAGGAAGAGGGGTGGATTTCTCCAATGAAGTCAAGACCCCATTGTTGAAAAGGCTTCTCGGTTGAGATGGGCTTAAGAGGCAAAGGTAACAACTTTCTTTTGCGCTCAAAGATTTGGCATTTATGACATGTGATAGAAAACTTCTTTACATCTGCAAACAAAGAGGGCCAATAAAAACCAGCTCTTAAAATTTTATCAACAGTGGACTTCCAATATAGATGTCCTCCACAATCCCCTGCATGGAATTCTTTCATGACATTGTTAGTTTTATTCATGGTTAAACAATTAAGCAATATGCCTTCATGATTTTTCCAGAATAATGCACCATCTAAGATACAAAACATGGAAGCTTTCATCTTTAAAAATCTTTTCTTGGTTCTGGACAATCCTGGGGGAGCAAATAGGTTTAACAAAACAAAGCATATATCAACATACCATGGGGATTGCAAAAAGGTTTCACTGATCTATGTAGTCGCCAGCTCCTGTTCATTGTCCAATTGGTTAATGTCTAAGGCTTGAAAGTTTGTTTCGGACATCAATTTGGCTAAGCCTTGTTCCTTTATGAGCTTGGTTGGTTTTATTTCTATGTCATACTCAAGGATGTTAGTAATCCACTTGCCTCTTTTGCCTTCTAACCCCTCTTGGGTTAATATGTCTTTTACAATAGCATTTGGGACATAGGCAATCACATGTGAATTTAAAATGTAAACTCAGAAATCTTTGATTGCTTTAACAAGGGCATAGGCCTGCTTCTCCATGATTTGGTATTTCAAATGGGCATCTCTTAAGGCTCGGCTAAAAAATGCAATTGGATTTTCGGCTCCTTGATCATCCCTTTGCAAAAGGATAGCAACTATGGCATGTTTAGATGCAAATGAAAAAATGATGAAATCCTTATCAAATTCAGGACTTGTGAGGACTGGGGCTTGGGTTAAGGCAGTTTTGATACTCTCAAAGGCTTGCTTGGTTTCAAGAGACCATTTTACATTGGCATCCTCTTTTAACATGTTTCTTAATAGTCTTATCAGCTCGGCTAGATTTGGGATAAATCTCCTTAGGAAATTGATCTTTCCAAGGAATGCTTCGAACTCTTTTATGTTTCTTGGAAATGGGATTTGAAGGATGGCTTGAATTCTTTTAGGATCAACTCTAATCCCATCTTTTGAGATGATATGGACTAGTAATTTACCTTCTTCAAGGCCAACGAGAGACTTCTTGGGGTTCAAGGAAATGCCATATTTGCTACATGTCATGAATATTTGCGTTAGGTGTTTGTGGTGCTCTTGATCAGATTTGGAGAAAGGGGTAAGGTCATCAAGATAGAAAACCAAGAAATCATGGATTTCCTTGGCAAATGCAATGTCCATGGCCCTTTGAAAGGTAGCACCAGCGTTTTTTAGTCCGAAAGGCATCTTCACATATTTAAATGTTCCCCACGGTGTGGTAAAGGTTTTCTTGTCTTGTTCATCCGGGTGAACCAGTATTTGATTAAAACCTGAAAATCCATCTAGCAAAGAGATTCTAGATGACCCCACTACTCTTTGTAGGATGTGGTCCATTTTTGGCAATGGGTAGTGGTCTATTAGGGAGACTTGGTTTAAATTTCTTAGATCTACACATAGCTTAATCTCACCTGTCTTCTTTCTTGTGGGAACAAGATTGGATACCCATTCAGAAAATATGATGGGTGCTATGATACCTGCTTCAAACATTCTTTTCACTTCCTTTTCAATCAAAGGGAGAAGCACAGGATTGATTCTCCTTAGTTTTTGTTTGAAGGGCTTTTGATTTGGTTTTAAGAGAATGGTGTGTTGGATCACTGAGGTGTCATAGGACTTCAAGTCCTCATAACTCCAAGCAAATACATCTTGGAAATCTTTAAACAAATCAACATATTTGGGCTTTTGATCGGGTGGCAATGATTGAGATAGTTTGATCATTTTGGGCTTCTCTGTTGTCCCAATGTTGTGTTCTTCTATAGCAGCGTTTAAGGGTTGCATTTTTGGCTTTTTGGGAACATCATTTGCATCAAACATATCTTCTAATGGATTGAGGCCAGCAGGGAGAAAGTTATCTTTTAGATCAATGATCTCGGCCTCTATTTCGGCTATTTCCTCTAGATACATCCGTTTCAACTCTTCTATGTTTGCATTGTCAAAAACAGTTGGGTTTATCATTTGTTTGGCCGTTACAGCTGTTACAGCCTGCTGATTTTGATTCATTTGTTGTTGTTTATCCGTCATAGCATCCATGTCAATGTTAATATTTGAAAACTCATGCTCAAGAGTGAGGAAATTGTTAATCTGGGCATCATTTTCAAACACTTGCCAATCTTTAACATTATTTGGGACAACAGGCCTATGCTTTATCTCAGCAGTGAAATGGTGATTTGGCTCAACGTGAAGCTTGCATGTACTAGAAAAAGTGGCTAGGATGTGTGCATGAATGTTATGATTTCTTGAAATATTGGCAAGCTTGGATTCAGTGAATGCATTGAGTATATTAGTGGCAGCAGTCCTATAGGCCCTTATCCTATTGTCATTAGTAACAAAGTTTCCTTTCATTTCCTGTATGACTAAATCAGAGTCACCTAGGATGGATACTTTTGCAGCTCCTAGAGCATTGAGCAGTCTAAGGCCTAAAGGGAGAGCATCATACTCTGCCATGTTGTTGGTACATTTGAAGTTTAGTCTGTAGGCATGGCCTTTTGCATGATTGTCGTGTGTATTGTGAATCCATACACCTGCCCCCGCTCCTAAATTGTTAACAGAGCCATCAAACTCTAAATACCATGTGATTCCTTGCTTGTGGTTAGTATTAAGAGTTTCAGTCATTCTTGTAGTGGGCAGATTTGAATTTTCTATTTGGGGAGGTTCTTCTTATATGCTGGTTGCCTTGATTGTTTTGACAGTTTCATCAATATGGGAAACTAATTCTTCATTGATGTGTGTATCCAGTTCTAAAGCCGACGACTTGTCACCAATGGGAAGACTTGTTTCATCATTAAATAAAATAAAAGAACCCATATCAGAACGGATTGAATAGATAGTTAAGTTTTGGGGTTTTTCCTCACTACTTACCACATACTTCATCAATGTTTCTCTATATAGTCTCTTTGGTTTCCCAAAGACAGATATAGTGGCATAGGAGAGGTCTAGTTGGAGATATCCCTGGATTTTTCTCCCCAAGATCTTGACAATAGCATGCCATACTTTGGTGGAATGTTAGCAACCACCACATCCATGAGGATTGTCTTGTTTGGGTATTGGACTAAGGAGACACATAAGTCTTTGATTAAGCCTAAACACTTGATCTCACTCTAGTCAAAGGAGAATAAGTCTTTGTAGGGTCTTGTAACATCAAGGTTTAGCTTCTCCATTACAGCTTTCGGCATAAGGTTGTGTGAGGCACCTGAGTCAAACATAGCATTATGCAATACTTTATCATGAATGTGAAAACTGACATAGAATGCTAACACAGCTCCATGTCCTGATTTACCATTGACTTCAGGACCGAAAAGGAGCTCAGGTTGATCATCTAATACATTCACATCATCCCTATTTTCTGGCATTTGTAGTGATATTTTGATTTGCCGCCTATAGATATCATGTTTGGCAAGTTCAGATAAAGGGATGGATATCTTCAGTTTACCTATTTCTGCCTCTAAATCAAAAGGTTTTTCTAACTGTGATTTAGTATTGTGACTTGCAGATTTTCCATTTTCAATTGCAATTTCAGTGGTTTTCTCTTGTTCTTCATTGATTTCTTGAACTATTTCTGATTTGGAAAGGTTTTTAGGAGAGCTGTTCAAATCTTCTTTTGAGGAAGAAGGTGGAAGAGGGTGATCATTAGAGGGCTGCATGTCTCTGACATCCTCTATGGTGACATCCTTTGGATTTGGGACTATTTTATCAGCAGTTTCTATGAGGGCAGCCTTTTCTTTGATCTTCTTAGGCTGTTTGATATCACTTGGTTTAACCTTTTCGGGCACATCTATGGTTCTTGTCCTCAGCTTATACTGTTTGTGGACCTCATAAACAGCTGAATCATAACCTTGCTTAAAATCAAAAGACTTGCTTGACTTAGTTCGAAATTGATTTATCTCATGGTCATCTTGGTCTTCTTGGGTTAGGAAAATTTGTTGCTCACCCTTTAGATCCATCAAATTCATGTGAGTGTCTTTTGTCTGCTCACTAGATGTGGATGCTTCTGTGTATTTCTCTTGGAAAGGAGGCCTTATATCATGGTGTGGGCTAGACCTACCAACATTTGTGTTCTGAGTTTTCCTGAAATTTGGGTTCCTTATGGTATTGGCCTGCTTTCCTTCCCATGTAGATTTCCTTTCAATGCTTTCGACTCTATCTCCCAGCATATGCATGCCACTGATAATAGCATCCAACTTTTGGTATAAGGCTGAGGGTTCTTCCCTAAATGTGGTTCTTCTCTCAGTTCTAGCTCTGTTTCTTTTGGCAATCAGATTTGCCTCTACACTAACAACAACATCTTGCATGTCTGCTAGGCTTTGAGGGGATCTTTCCCTTAATTGATAAGCCATGTCAGTATAAAAACCATTAGGGAATTTATACAAATCAAGATCAGGTGGAGGTCTTAAGTTCTATGGTATTGCATTATAAACATTATTAAATATCACACAGGAGTCTAAGACAGACTCTTGAGGGCCTCTTTTGATGGTGTCATATTCAGATAATATGTGCAAGGCATCTTTCTTTTTCTCCCATCTGTTAAGAAATTTTTGGTAAAGGGCCTCTGGGTTAGCTATGGAATTTGCAGCAAGGCTTCTAAACTAGGGCCTTACATCTCCTGTTAAGCTTTGGACAAAAATCTTCATTCTCATGCTATCATCATCTATCGCGTAGTTCTCAAAATAGTCTTGCATTTTCCTTGTATGCTGAAGGGCTGTGCAAGAACCAGTACCATCAAAATATGTGATTTTAGTTTGGTAATCCTGAGGCATAGCCCCTGGATTAGCAGGCAACTGTAATAGAGCATATCTATTCGCCATATTCATAGGGATAAGTGTAACAACAGGGATAAATGGAACGACTGGAACAATGGTAATAATAGTGGTAATGGGAGTATGTGCAGTGAATGGAGGTGTGGAAGGAGTGCTTTGATAGGTGGATGATGAACTAGGGGAAGTAGGGGTTGAATGAAATAAAACTTTGACAGGGGTTGGAAGACAACTTGGCTGGACTGTTTCAGGACTAGAATCAGAAAAATATTCTCTTCGCTCTAGCTTCCAGAGGTTCCTTGGGATTAAATTGGGATTTTCAAAAGCATCTGGGGGATTTGGGTCTGGATTTGACCTTGTATAATGCGAGTTCCTTTTGGGAGCCAGACTCTGAACATTTTTTGGTATTTTCTGTGAATTATTTTAGAATTAGCAAGGAACTGATCAAATTTTGGTATAGCTATCTACAGCTTAAAACTAGCATGAAGATTGACTAAAGCAACTTTTATTTACTCCTGTAAATGCAAAGCAAGAATAGTTTTAAAGGCTCCCTGGCTGACATTCAGGCTTCATCAGTAGTTTTAAGGAATATACAGCAATTAGAAAATTCATTGGTTCCCCAGCGGAGTCACCATTATGTTAACACTCAAGATGTCCCTTGGCTCCTTAAGGGATACGACCGAGATAACCACTAACCAATCTTTGGACTGTAGGTCCTAGCCTACCTGCAATCAAAGAGGGCTCTCTCTTTATGATTTAGCTTTGTTAATGATGATTTTAGGCTAGTTATTGATTTCAAGTGTTTTTGTTTAAGTTTTGATGGGAAGGATGATGCTTCTAAGTAGAGAGGTAGGTATAATATGAGAGTTTCAAACCATTGGGCATGGAGTCAAGCAGTAGGACTGTTGGTGTGTTTACTTGGTGATAGAGGAACATGGAGCAATATAGCAGCACATGAAACAACATTTAAGCTAAATGGAGATGGATTGAAGGCTAAGGAATGAGAGGCAATTAAGAATCTCTTGTTCAGCTTAACAGAGGGAAGGTGAATGAGCTCTATCTAGGGGTAGAAAAGAATCCCTAGACAACTGTCAAACATGGGTGAATTAGGGGAAATATGAGCCAAAGGGAATTCATATTCACTGCCCATTCAGATGAAAACATAAAGAAACAACAGAAATCGAGCACAGAGTGCAATTAAACAAAGTCCAAGCTATACATTTTTTCTGCTATTTTAGATGGTGACATATGTATGATATGAGAAATATATCAATGAAAAATAAAGGTAGGAAACACTTATTGAGTCATGTTGCAGCACAATAATTCCATCATTCACTCTTCAACACATTAACAACATAGTAGACAGTCCATCTTTCGAACCTTTAGCAGTCTTTAATTAAAGAAATCATCAAACATACAGAGCGAGTCTCTAGTGGAGCGAATCAACCAACCAACCCTCTAAACAGTAAATTAGGGTGGTTTTTATAAGAAAAATATCTACAATAATCAGATCTGAGACAGATTTGATGCAATAAGTGTCTTGAACCTAACATATGCTTGAAATAAATGCCAAAATATCTATTTAATGCTACGCTGGGGGCAGCTGCCTCAAAAAATGAGTAACTATGATGTCCTTAGAGCCTTGTGCTGGCATGTGGCCATAACTGTGCTTTGATTTTTGCAGCGCCGCCCTTAGGTGGCCTTATGCATTAAATTTGATTTGGTGAGCTTTGATGGCCCAACACTGCTTTATTGACTTTGATGGGGGCCTCTTAAAGTTTTCCTGCTTTGGAAATACAGATTTCCACCAAAAATACTGACTGATAGTCTTTGTCGCTTCCTCTGATACACTTTCACTGAACCTGGGCTCCTTGTTGTCGTCTGAATGCTTTAAACTGTCCCATCGACATTTTATGGCTACTGTCCAGCCCTCTGTTGCCTTAAGAATTGTTTTCGCTCCTTTTCTAAATCTTGCATGAACAAATTCCTGTCAATTTGCAAATTTCGAGCCTGCTGGTAGCCGAGCCATGAGAGGGCTTCCATTTTGGACTATTTTTCTTAGCGATGGTGCTAATCGTGCATCAAACACTACCTCGGTTTTTCATTCCGAGCATCCTTTGCTGCAAATTTCGTGCTTTGCGCCCTTCTCGGTGATGACGTCAGCATGATGTCAACATGGGTCCCAGTACGGTGGTGACATGGCAGGGTGACGTGGCAGTATGGTAGGGTGATGACGTGGCAGTACGGTGGCAGCGATGTCGCAGTGATAAGGCACAGGACACGATGGCAGGAGGCCAATGCATGTTGATGACGTGATGAAGATGTGGCACTGACGTCATTCGGCGAAGGTGGTATTCAGTTTTCTCCCGCACCGCCTTTCCCCGTAGGTGGTATTGGGGGAGGGGCCTTCGAACACACCAGGAGGTTGACACGTGGCGGGGGTACGGCAAGGAAACCGCCCATCATCCAGACGTTAACCTCTGGTGGATCGGTATATGAAAACACCTGCCCACCGTTGATCTGGGGTGCTGGCCATCGGATGGATGGTGGGGTAGGCGAGGTAGCGGGAGGTTAGGGACGGGACCCGCCTGTTTTATTTAAACAAAAATGCGCGATGGGGATTGAAAACCTTAGGTTAATGCGGAGTTTGCGGGTTTTATGTGCGTGAAAGGTAGGATAGTGAGGTTTTCAGGGTAAAGGGGTGGATATAGGTTATTGGCCTAACCATAGGTTTAGACCAATACCAGAGTTATGACACGGATGGGTTCATAATAGTCCGAGGTGGACTATTATTTCCCAGAACTGTATGTACATAGCTATAGTCCTATAGGGTGGGATATGTAATATTTTTGGGATTTTATATAGTTTTTTGTATAATACGGGGTAAGGAAATGATCTAGCGAGCTAGATAGTAGAGTTAGGAGTTAATATGAATTTGTGAGGTGAAGTGGAGGGGAGAGGCTAAGTTTGTGAGTTGAAACTTGGACTTAGGAAGTGAATGGAATGTGGGGACATGATTTTTACGCAAGAAATGTGTCTTCTTTTCACTGAAGAGAGTCAAAGCTTGACTTGGTTTTTTACAAAGATGAAGTGATAACAGGGCTGGTTGGGTAGATCCCAAGGCCCTTTAGGGGTGTTAGTAAGAAATTTTGAAATTTAGAAGAAAGGGGAATTAGACATGCCTCGCTTGAGCTCCTCCAAAGGGAAATTGCCTTATACCTGTGACCTGAATAGTTATAGCATTAAAAAACATGAAATGGATCACATAGCTTGATTCTGCAACCACAAAACTACTTACCCAGCCTGCTTACCTAGCATTTTTTCTTCTTTTTGCATGGGTTCACTTGGACTTGCAGACCCTGATTATCCTTTTTTCTTTTGACTGCCCTCCTATCTAAACGTACCCTTATATCATCCAGGGGCTCAGATTAAGCTTTTGAGCACCCTTGTTTCTCTACCTATCTACAAATCTACCAAGATTAAGCTGTTTGGACAGATATTCATTCTCTATATTCTACAACAAGAAATTGAAACCTAGGGAAGCCAAGATTAAGCTGTTTGGACTTCCCTTAACTGAAAAACTCATCAAAATGGACTAACTCATCAAAATTTGGAACACATCAGTGGAATTTAGACTGGCACACTTTCATGGCCTCTTCTTTGGCCTCTTTATGGAAATATGGAACCTTGCAGCATGAAAAGATGACATATTTGGCACTTTCAACTGTCAATCATGAAATATGAACACCTATTACGATATGAGGCTAACAGTGTACATGTTGTACATGTGGTGTGGTGTACATGTGGCATTTTGTACATGTTGTGTAGATGGTGCCATGTACATGTGATGTTGTGTACACATTGTGTAGGTGGTGTTGTGTACAGGTGGTATTGTGTACATTTTGTACATATGGTACTATTGTACATTTGGTATTGTGTGCATCTCATACATGTTGTTTTGTGTACATGTGGTACTGCATATGTGTATTGTGTAGTTGTGGAGTTGTGACATGTGTATTCATTGTGTTTTGCTATGTGTACATATGTGTATTGTGTTGTACACCTAGTGTAGTAGTATGCATTGTGTTGTTTTGTACACAAGTTGTAGCTTTTTGTGTCATTATGCATATCGAGTGTAGGTGTATCCATTGTGTGGTGTTGTATGTTGTGTGTCGATATATGTGTTGTGATGTACATTGTGTATTATATGTGATTGAAGAAAATAAAAAGGAACTTGGTGTTTGCTGGTTGTGGCAACCAATCATGTGTGTGTACGAAAAGGGAAAAGGATAAAGGTAGAAGTGAAGGACCGATCAAAGGATTTGTATTATTATTTTATTTCAATTTTGTTATGCATGTGATCTATGATTCTGATTTATGATGGTTACATGTGATCTATGATTCTGGTTCATGATGATATCATGTGATTCATGATTTTTATCTAGGATGGTTGTGTTTCAAGCTAACTGGATGTGATATGTTTATACATATGGATTGATCAAAGAGTTAGTTTCTCTTGTTGTGATAGGAAGTAAATGAAATTGAAAGTGTACCTCATTGATGAGCTACCAATGAGGTATGATCTAGCTTTATTTCAAGTTGTTTTGATTCTAATGAAAATTATGTGCTTAGTACATAAAAGCATGAAAAATTACTTGGTTTGGGTTGTTGAAACTAACTGCAAGCATTAGAAGCAACAACAAAAGGAATTGGAAGAGGCAATAGTAAGCTAGTAAAGCAGTTCAGCAGTAGGGTCATTATGGGACAATGGTACCCACTAATTTCCATTAATTTCCATGAGAATTCTATAACTGGTATGATGGTTTTGATATAGGGATATGCCTTGGTTTTTGGACCTTCTGATGTGAGGAAACCTTGCAAAGGGATGGATCGCCTAAGACAAGGGATTCTAGGGAACATGGAAGGTGAGTAGCTTTGTGGAAGGGGTTACTAGAATGACCGAGGGACTATGTACCAGATAATGGAAGGTTGGGAATGGATTTGTTTTGGTCATTAGCATTACTAGATGGAGTCAGATGCACATTAGAGTGTGCATTGGAACAATGAGTCAGTAACTATTCACTACGAGGACAGGTGGCATAGGATTGTAGCATTGGACATTGGATGCAGATTTGGTTTTGACAGTGGATTATGGACTTCATGGGAAGGAGGTGAATCCTGGTACCTTTTTGAGGCTGGAGGTGTGAGCCTCTATATTACCTTGTTGTGGATACATGCATCATATCCTTCTACTTGTTGGTTAGAGTAAATGTACATATGCGTATATGTGTATATCTTTCTAAATAATGTATTGAGATGGATTTATAAAACTCCATAGATAGTATGATTATTGTTCGGTTGAAGAAAATGTGGATAAGTATATATGGTGGTTATTGTATATATGTTAATGAGTTGTGTTATAAACCTCCAATATACAATATGATTCTCATGGTTTCAGCAGATTGTTCATTGTAAATACTTCAATGATATGTGTTATAAAGCTCCATGGGCTTTATGTTTTGGTTCTAAATAGTTTTTCTAGTTATATGTGTCATTCAACATTGAAGATGCTGTTCACCCAAGGGAAGGGTTCAATAAAAACCCTTGTAAAAAATTCATGTAAAAAAATATAAGACCAAGGTCATGGGACATGTATTCCAAGCTGAATGTTGGGCAAAGCATCATAGTGGGTGTTAATTTTAGTTATTATGGCTAAAGGAAATGGGAAAAGGCAATGAAAAAGGATTTGAAAAGTCAATCTAGCATTAATTGGAATTTTAATGATGAAAATAATGGAAATTAGGAGAAAAGAAAGGTGAAAGATCGTAGTTTGCATGTGAGGAGTAAAATGAAGGAAGATAATGGAAAATTAAAGAAATTAGAGGCGTCATTAATAAAAAGGATTGTGAGGATTAGTTGGTAACCTTTTGTATGATCAATTTTGGAGCTCTCTCTCTATTCTCTCTCTCTCTCACTCTTGGAGACTTAAATCATTTTTGGAGCACTACAACATTAGATAAATGAAGCAAAGGAAGGAAAAAGAAAGAAAAGGGAAGCAAAGATAAAGTAAGGAAGAACAGGATTAGGTAGATACAATGAGACTACTTATAGATATTAATGTGCATGTGGGATTTCCTTGATAGATTTGGCATGCATGGTACATGTATGTGTGTATTTGGTTTTCTTGCTATTATTGGAATGGGTTTTTTGAGGTGTGACACTGATTTTTGGCCTTCTGTATCCATTTCGAAATATCAATGGTGTGATGTGTTTCAATTATTTTGGTTGAGATGGAATTCCAAATGGATTTGATGCTCAGTGGGGTGGTCTTAAGATTGTTCACAAGGCCTAGGAATAACAAGATGGGATACATTATAAATCTTGGTTGTGAGCACCTCGATTGATCCTAGGAATCCAGGATGAATGAATGGTGGGATACAAGATAAATCTCAAAGGGGAATACGCATGAGCGGGCCTAGGAATCCCTCGAGTAATAATGGATGGATACATGATAAATCCTAGAGGGTGGTGACCTCATAGGCATATTAATCCTTTGACCCATAATGAGAGGATACATGGTAAAGTCGAGAGGTTGAGACAAATAAATTCTTCATGGTTTAGGTTGAGAGATCCATAGGAATCCATGCTTATTTAGGGCCTAGTGATATGGTTGGGATTTTGGTAAATCCTAGTTGTATTCATGAGGCTTTGGACCTAGCAATCCCTTGGTGGGATATACGGTAAACCCTAAGGGAGCCTTGGTTGGTTTTGTTGTGAGTCCCACATTCATGCTTGGAATATGGAATTGGGGTGATTAGATGAAATAAATATTTGGTTCAACCTAATATATAGTTAGGTGGTTTATGGAAGTCCCAGGCTTGGTGATCGGGACCACAAAATTTGCCAAAAACAAATCTAAGTGTCATAATCTTGATAATATTAGCTTTAGACTGAAGAGATCATCATTCTAAATCCAACAGTGTGAACGACACTCAAATCTAAGCTTGTATGCAAAAGTTAGTGGAAGTCAAAGTTTAGGTTTGACTTGTCTACATGGCAAGATTGGATAACATTACAAAGCCCTTTAGCGAATGGGAAAGTGGAAAATCATAGGTTGCCATTGGCCCCCGTATATCTCATATCAAAGAAAAAGGAATGTTAGCATCAAATATTAGCCCCCAATCAAGAAGGATTACGATGCGAGAAGGCAATCACAAATCACAATCGCAATCGACGAAGGGGAAGGTGTTGTAGAATCGACCCCCGACAAGATGGGTTATGATCCGATATCGCAATCACATATTAGATGAGTTAAGAATTCCCTCTCGGTTGAAGCATGGTTGTGATGTGATTTATCATATATCGAAATTGCAGAAAGTCCCACATTACATTACTCTCGGTTCTCTACCGTTGTGAAATGTGATAGGATATCCTGGATGTGATGCGACTTTAGATTCTAGTTTATAACCCCGGTGGGTTTGCCGCTATTGCAATGTATGGACATTGATAATCGCCAAGGGAATGTGCCTATTGCAATAGGACTGTCGAATGTGATATGTTTTATGTTGTTTTTCATAATCCCGACAGATCCGTGTATCGCAGAGTGCATGTTGTTTGGTCTTGGGGTTATCCATCGATTGTGATAAGTGATAAGTCCCGGACGTGATATGTTTCCAAGTTTAACTTTTTGGGTCCACCACATCTCCAGATCACATGTTGCAATGCGTTAAGTCCTGTGTATAAGAACCACCCTCGACAAAGCTGATTCTGATATCTGTCAGGGCTACGGAACCATAGCCTTAATTGCCGACCACCACTCCGCATGTGACCACTCAGACTTAACAACAATATAGGTGGGAAAGTTGGCGGGACGACTGATTTTGGTGGAACTTCCAGATTTGACTTCAGATAATGAATTTAACTAGTAGTAAGCCAGGTTTGGAGGAGAAAATTGTGGGAATACTAGGAGAAGTCATAGCTAAGGCAATTTTTGACCAAATGAGTTGCAAAAAGAGGCTAAATTACCTTTTTGGGCATTCTTAACTCATTAGGATAGGTTTTAGGTGCAAAGGATAACCTTTAGAAAGGATTTTTGTAAAATGAAGCCTATGGGTGCTCTGGTCAACCAGAGTATTGATTTCAATTTATGGAGTATGAAGGTGGAGATTACCTTGCTCGGGGTTTCCAGCCTCCATGTGCTTTTTGAAATAGCCATTTCAACATTAATGTAACTTTATTTCTTCTTTGCTCTATATGTGTATGGACAAAGAGACTTGTTTAAGTATTTCAAGTGGATTGTTATACTTGTTTATGCTCTTGGTAGTTGGAGTATGGGGTCTTGATTTGAGATCCCTTAGCTTGTTGATTGTTTCATTACTAACTCTAGGTCATCATATTTTTAGAGTGAGATTTATTTACAGAAGAATGTTTCCTTGAAGGGGAAACTACCCACTCTTTTTGTCAACACATTTATGTACTCTTTACCATTGAAGAATTTTGAGCATAATGAGAAAGGGTCATGCCTTTAGAGCTAATCCAAGTAGATGTAGCCTAGGAGGGGTGAACCCCTTTATCAATGCTTGATGTATTACTGTTTGATCCATGCTTCAATTCAGTGTTTTGGTTTCATGTTTCAAGTTTTCTTCATGGAACTAAATTAAGTAAAAACACATCAAACTCATGCTTTTACTTGCTATTTTGGATTCAAACCTCAAACACATTTTTATATTCTGATGAGGGGAATTAGCACAACATTACTAATCTACCCCAATTCAGATTAGATTGGTATCGAGCTATGGCTTTCTTTGTTCCAGGAGGAATTGACTGTTGTTTTCAAGTGAATGTGTTTTGAACCTGATTGAGGAGAAGGCTTTGGAAAGGATAGAAACATTGTTACAATATCTACCACGAATATCTACCTCAAATTGCAGTAGAACCTTCAAGAAAAGCATGTCTTGAGGAGGAGAGCCTGCAAGAATGTCGTAGGATGTGAAGGCTTTTAGAAAGGATTTATTAGACATGGCAGAAATGTTGAAAATCCTCTATGAAGAGAGGAATACCAAATTGCAAGGTGAAAGCTCTATACCTCAAAGAGGAGAATGTTCTCCAAGGGAACAAGGTAACAAGAATGGTGATAAACTACCATATTCTCCACAATATTCATGTTTTTCTACATCTATTATAAAATATTTTAGTGTAGAAAGTCCCTCGGAGAAGGCAGATGGACAAGTTTGTACCTTTTTCCACATGATGTGGAAGATGAGGTTTTATCAACACCCAAATTCAAGTAGCTGAAAGAAGAGAGCTGAAGAGTCCAAGAGGAGACATATCAATCAAAAGGGAAATCAAAAACATCCTCATGTATCAATAGAAAGATGAAGCAAATGGTGTGTGAATTTATTAACATCAATTCATTTGAAACCCTTGAAAATAATAGTAAAGGCATTGGATCCAAGCTCTTGGCCAAGATGGGTTCTATGGAGGAGGCATTGGCATAAACCAGCAAAGCATTACAAATCAAATTATGGCCAAGGAGAGGCCTAAATACTAAGGCTTATGCTATGTTGCAAAAGAAGAGGGATCTTCAAGCGATAATTCATGGATATCATGTTCCTTTTGCCATAAGAAAGGACCGGAGGAGGAAATATGTCGAGAGTTGCACCCAGAAATGGTTCCCGTTTGATTCCTCAAGTGTATGGATGACTAATAGTGCAGAATGTCTCCAAAGAGAGATGAATATGTTGAAGAAGAAGGGAAGCTAAATTCTTCTTTCCACGCAAGTTCCTCACATAGGAAGCGCAAGCCAGAGAACAATAAACATATGTATAATCATTCTATTAATTTGAATGATGTTAATTTGAGTGTTGTTCATGATGGAAAACAACATGGAGATTTGAATAACATGTTGAGGAAAATGTTTCCATGCACATTTTGCCTTTCATTTAACTATTTTGTAGATAAATGAGATAAAAGGAAAGAAATCATCAGGAAGATGTTTATGTCTATTGGAATTGAGACCAAAAGAAGAAAATCTCAGCCAAGGATAAAGGTAGGTGAGCTGAGAGGAGCTCAAAAGAACTTTTGAACTCACTACAATATTACTGGGTATTAGGTCGAGAAGTTTTGGAAATTGTTTCGACAACTTCATCTTATTAAGGGAAAGAAAATCTTGAAATCACCAGAAGAGGGAGAGACAACAGAAAAAGTAGCACAATATGAAACCATCCTTGAAGCAGCTTCATAATAGGAGAAAGTTCAAATACATGGTTAATTTACCTAGTTTAGTAAGAAATGGGTGGACTGTTTGTCCAATTGAAGTTTGTAGATTTCTATTTTGCACTAGTTTCCTATCCCCATAGTTGGGTAATTTGTAAAAGTAATGTTCATAAATAAGTTACTTATAAGCAACAGTGTTTTCTCTAAGCAATTACAATGCTAGTTTGTCTTGTTGATAGTCATTTTGAATGGACAATTTGGGAGTCACGTTTATTCCATTTTGTAAAAATAAAAAAAAAACACATTTCATAACTATTGTGGAAGTAGTTGCAACACATTTAGTATGTTACAAATGTGTGTAGCACTCATGTTATATAAGTATTCACTATGTGAAGCTTGTTTGGGTTCACTTGGAAAAGTATTTTAGGATCTTATCCTTGATAAGGATTTTGCAGATAAGAAATTCCAAGCTGCTCATATTCTTGGGAAGGATTTTGTTTTGGATGGCCATCGTGACATGGACAGATGTCGGCTCATCGCTTATGGCTCCAAAGAAAAAACTTGAAGGAGAAGGAAGGATGACCTATAGGACACTTGTGGTGCAAAAAAATGGATAGAGCACTTGCAGATTATTTAAAATTTTGTGACCAAAAGTTTTTCAGTGGGGAAGAGTGATCAAGAACTCAAAACTTGCCAAAAAAATTCCAAGTGTTAGAATCCTCATAAAATTAGCCTCAGATCGAAGATATCATCATTCTAAATCCATATCTTCATCATTTTGAATCCACCGTTGTGAATTACACTCAAATATGAGTTCGTATGCAGAAGCTAGAGGAATTCAAAGTTCAAGTTTGACTTGTCTACATGGCAGGATTCGATGACATTCCAAATCCATTCAGTGAATTGGAAAGTGCCAAGTGGTAGGTTTCCATTGGCCCTCACATATTCCATATGACAACAAAAGGCAGGTCAACATTAGAAATCGGCCCCCGAGCAGGAAGGAATTTGATCTGATAAGGTAATCGCAAATCGCGATTGCAATCGGCGAAGGGGAAGGTGTTGCAGAATTAGCCCCTAATAGGGTTGGTTGCAATATGATATCACAATCACATATAGGAGGAGTTAAGAATCGACCCTCAGTTCAAGCATAGTTGCGATGCAATTTATTTCTATATGGAAATCGCAGAAAGTCCCTCATTACATTACTATCGGTTCTCCGCCGATGTGAAATGCGACTGGATATCTGAGATGCAATGTGACTTTAGGTTAGAGTTTACAACCCCAGTGGGTCCACTATAATCGTAGTGTATGGAATTTAATATCCGTCGAGGAAAATTATTGATTATGATAGGACTGCCAGATGTGATATGTTATATGTTATGTTCCATCATCCCGACAGATTCGTGTATCACAGAGTGCCTATTGTTTGGGCTTGGGGTTATCCACCGATTACAAAAAGAAATAATTCCCAGATGCGATATGTTTCAGAGTTTCATTTTATAACTTATCCGGTCTGCCACATCACCAAATCGCATGTCACAATGCATTAAGTCTTGTGTATAAGAATCACCCCTCACAAAGCCAATCGCAATATCCGACAGGGCTGCAAAACCATAGCCTTAATCGTTGGACCATCACTCTACATGTGACCACTCAGCCTTAACCTCATGATAGGAAGGAAAGTTTTCGGGACTGCAAATTTCGGCAGAACTACCATATTTGACGCCAAATGATGAATTTCACTAGCAGTAAGGAAGATTTGGAGGAGAAAATTGTGGAAAGACTAGTAGAAGACATAACTAAGGAAATTTTTTATCAAATGGGTCACAAAAAGAGGCAAGATTGCCATTTCTGGGCATTTTGAACTCATTAGAATAGGTTTCAGGACCAACGGAGCACTTTTGCATAGGATTCTTGCAACGTGAAGCCTATGGGTGCTCTGGTCAACCAGAGTGTTGATTTAGTTTATGGAGGAATATGAAAGTGGAGGCAACCTTGCAATGGTCTTCCAACCTCCCTGTGCTTTCTCCAAGAGCCATTACAGTAGTCTTGTGTGTTATTTCTTCTTTTATCTATATTTGTATGGAGAAAGAGACTTGTTTAAGAGCTTCAAGTGGATTGTTGTACTTGTTTATGCTCTTAGTAGTTGGAGTATGGGGTCTTTATTTGAGAGTTGGTATCTTGCTAATTGTTTCATGAATAATTGTTAGTTTTGATATTCTTAGAGTGATATTTATTTGCATAAGAATGTTTCCTTGAAGGGAAACTAGCCACTCTTTTTGTGAGCACATTTATGTACTCTTTACGATTGAAGAATTTTGAGCATAATGAGAAGGGGTCACGCCTTTAGAGCTGATCCAAGGATATGTAGCCTAGGATTGGTGAACTCCTTTATCAATGGCTGGTGTATTACTATTTGATACATACTTCCATTCAATGTTTTCATTTCATGTTTTAGGCTCTCCTCATGAAACTAGCTTTTGTAAAAACACATAAAATTCATGCTTTTAATAGTAGAGTTTAGGCTTCTGTGATCCATATCAAGTTTACAAAAAACAATTCGGCGAAGATCACATGATCCATCATTTGTCGACGCGTTTTGGACCAACCAGTGTGGTTCATCGTCAGGACAAGTTGAAGAAACAAATCCAACTTAGCATGTTAAATAGTCTGAGCAGAGACTCAAAATTAGCTGTTGGTCGATTTAGCCGTTGGAGTCTCTGCTCAGACTATTTAACATGCTAAGCTAGATCTGTTTCTTCAACTTGTCCTGACGATGAACCACACTGGTTGGTTCGAAATGCGTCGATAAGTGATGTCTCATGTGATCTTCGCCGATTTTTTTTTTTTGTAAATTCATGCTTTTACTTGCTATTTTGGAGTCAAGCCTCAGGCACATTTTTATATTCTGATTAGGGTAATTAGCACAAAATTACTCCTCTGCCCCAATTTATATCACCTGGTTGGATTATGAATTCATTAATAAGAGCTAATTCACCTTCGTATTTCATGTGTAAATGTACTTGTTCACTTGTGATCCTTATGGTTATTATACCCTTTTTATTTATGTTTGCTATATTCTTGTTATCAATATATTTTATGACATACTTGATGTATGTATATCATCATGTTTTGATTAGAAAATTAATGTACAATGAATATATGACCTAAAAAATGATAATTTAGCTATTTTGATAAGGAATCAATGCTTCTTTACGAATCTGAAATAAGTATAAGACCCCTATTCTCAAATATGTTGTTATGACTTGTAGATTTCATATTTGTCACATGTTTGATGAAATGCCTATCGTGGAAAGTATGGGTCAGATTAAGTCTACCGGTGATTGCATTAGTTTCCTTATCCCATTATTGTTTACCTTTTTTAAAGGTTACATGAATTTCTCGGAAGTAGCATGAGACCTAGCCCTGAAAATGTGGCTCAGAATTCAGGGTCACTGGCTCAAAATTTGTTGAAAACACCCACAATTGTTGGAATCCCTTGTTGTGGGAACAACAGGAAGGCCTTAGTGATATGCATGGACTTTCATGGGATTGAATGAGGGTACATATAAGTAAAATGTCAAGTTTTCTTAGAGGTTGGTCACCGGGAAGGGTTGGTTGGCTCTTCAAGGTTCTATAGCATGTGTGGAAGGTCAAATTGGTTGTGTTTTGTTGGTTCCACTTCCTTAAATGTACATGTAAAGCTGACTCATATCATAGTATCCTCTTGACACATATTTACCCTATAAGACTGACTAACTTGGGTAAATATGGGAGGACGGTTTTACAAAAAACACACATAATCGATCCAAAAATACCTTTGACACACCACTGTTAGTTCACAAATTTAAATTTCAGTAGTGGTGCACCAAACGTATGCACCAAAGGGAATGTATAATGTTTCAACACCGGTATGGAAATTTCATGTTATCGAATGCACTAAGCTATAACTATATGTTTAAATATTATTTGTGCATTGTGTATGATAAATATGATCTCACGAGCATGAGAGGAACATATCAAGCACACTGAATTTGTGATGGTGTTTTATAGGCATTTGTTTGACTTTCACATAGACTTGGTGATGCATTTTCATTCCTATTTAGATTATGTGAAATAGATATCTCTTTTTTATGTATTTATAACTAGATTATTTAATGTAGAAATGTCTTTATCATTTTTTTCAACTAAAAAAAGTGTTCCTCCTGCAAGTCTCTAGCATACATAGTCCTACCAAATATTTGACAAGATGACCTATCGAGACTAAACCTCCCCACCTAACCATTGGACCACATCATCAAGACTAGACATATCTTTATCATTGTGAACATGATGTAATATTGGCTAGGAGAAATGTGAAAAACATCAATTTTAGTGACTATCTCATGATAAGTATGTGGAAAAAATAATATTTTGTGAGTTGTTCATAAAGAAATAATCAAATATATTATTTGTCAAAAGTTTAAATTGAATGTATTATCATATTTTTATTATTTAACTCGTATTTATTACTAAAAGGGGTTAAATTTAAAGAACAAAAATGGCATCAAAACATTGTATCTTTATTACTAGAAAAAATATCTTGCCACTTTAAGTGAGAACTTCCAATAGAGCAAATCCCCAACCACAACTAACTTTTTCTTTTTGGTAGGTAAGCACCCACGGGGGATTTGAACCAGTGACCTATCGCAAGGAGTGCCTTAACAGTGCACCCATTCACCATCAATCCAAAGCCCCATGGGCCCAACTACAACTAACTTCACATGAAGCCTTATGTTACATTTATTTATCCTAATCTTATAGAAAGAAATTTATAATTTAAATTTGTAAGAGTTTCTATAAATATTAGATTTAAATAGGTTGGAAAACCCATAACCTTAGTAATAAATTAAATTTTTTAAGTTACACTAAATCAAAATTAATTGGGCCAAGAGGCTCCCTACAACTTAATATGGGAGACATGTTTTCATGTAACTGAACATTTAAAAATAGTAAAATAATATATATATATATATATATATATATATATATATATATATATATATATATATATATATATATATATATATATATAAAGTAACCAAAAGTAAAAAAATACAATTTACCTTTTATTATGAGGAAGAAATGTAATGAGTAAAAAAATATAATTTACTTTTTACTACAAGGAAGAAATGTAATCTTTTCACATGACAATAAAAAAAAGTTATTGATATTACATTATGTGTACTCCATTTTATGTTCCATTTACATGCGATATTTAAAACAAAAATATATTTATCACGAAAGAATATTTATTGTTACCTAAAATATTTCAATGTCCATATTAAATAACATAATTTATAGCTACTTTATTTAGAGAAAAGTAAAGTAATTTAAATTGAAAATTTTCTTATATTTTAACTTTAGTGAGCATGATTGAGAGAATTCTTATTCCATTAATAGTTTGTTTGTAATTCAATGTATGCGGGATATTTGTAAAATTTAAATGTTTAATATGGATTTGATAGGTAATATCTTGGAAAATATTAATAATGAAAGTAATTAAATGCATACATATATGAAAAAAATTATGAGGGGGCATATATTAACATTTTAATGTGGAGAACATGAATTATAAATAAAATATTTCAATGACAACTAGATATATATTATACCAACCTAGATCCATCTTAACTCTAAATCTACGAAGCACCTAAATGGATGCATTCTCGTTTCACTCTAAATATGTTTGCATCTTAAGATACTTGATCCCTCTCAGTGCTTGGTAGATCTACAGTTAAGATGGATCTAGGATGCAAGTTATAAAAAATTGTAACTTAGGTTTCTTAAATTTAACAATAGATTGGATTTTATAAAGTAATATTAAATTAGTTAAATTGTATTTTAAATAATTTATTTGTAATAATATTTTATATTAAAAATTGAATGAGTTACATATTTTCGTGTTATTAATAACTAACCAAATTATTTTACCTTTAATTATTTTTTCCTCATCAGTATTGAAATATTTTACTATTTAAGTTATGTTGAATATCAATGAACTATCTAAGCAGTAGAAAAATATTTATTGTAATTTTACAATCATAGTTTAAACCATATTAAACTTTATATTTTATAAAAAAAATCGTTGCATTTTTTTAAAGTATGTCGTTTTGCATGCAATTTGATATATAGAATTTTGATATATGTTCACCAATACATAATCTATAATAAATATTATTTCATAAAAATAAACATCATGGTGATAACCATTTAACAATCATAAACATCATCTAAAATACATATTCGAATTCAGTACCATCATCTAATTATATACACCTCTGGAACATATAAACATCATTAGCTAGCACAAAAATCGAATAATCTAATAGGGAATAAGCATCGTCACAAAATCTAACAAAACAAAAACATTGTAATCTAACATCATCACCACACACATCCTCAAATTAATATAAATCTCATTTCAAATAATTGTTACCACATACACATCTATCTGCAAGCACATTAAATGAACATAACTAACATGACCTAACAATATACACATCAACACCAGCATATAAATTAAGTACATAGACATGAAAAAAATGCACCATATATATGTATACATGTATATACAAAAAGAAGTTGAATATCTACATAACGTCAAATAAGCGCAATCAAATATCCAATAAAACAGATGTAGTATTGAGATATTCTATAGCTGAAGATGATGGGTGGTATACTACTACATGATCAACCTCTATCGAACCCAGTTGAGTTGGAGGAGGAGGTGGCTGGTCTACATGAGTATAAGATGATGGATGGTCAAATACATCTGCACCCTCAATGCAGTATTGTGAAATCTAAGCTAGACAAGGAGGTAGTTGGTCTGTTTCGTCAGGAGAAACATGAGGCATAACCTCTAGCTCTGGCATCTCATCATCACGTGACTAACAAGGCGGTGTACTACAAGAAGGATCATGGACACCTTGATGAGCCTGATATTATGGGGTGGTAGTATGAGAAGCAACATAATAACCACCCTCATCATCATGATCATGATCATCACCCTGATCATCATCATCTCCACCCTCATATATTGTATCTAGTATTGCATGATGTTGGCTTGCATCCCTCAACATTTTCAGTAACCTATTAGCTTTAATGATATTCCACATAAGAGACATCATGTTGTGCAGACAATCCCTATACAAGCCTATTAAACTAGAATCTGCTTTGATGTCTCTAGCCCTCACAAGGCAGACTCCTGCATTAAACAAAACTCTAGCCAACATGCCGCAGTACTCCATCTGAACTCGCTGACCAGCAATACGACCCTAGATGTCCACACCCTCCTGAGGATGTGCCTCACTATCTTACATTAGAGGAAATTTTAGCCAAAAAGTGGGATCCTAAGCAAAAGTAATAAAATAATAGTTAAAATAATAAAATAAGAGTTATGAATTTCTAAGGGAAAAGAAGAAAACTACCTTTTTTAATTGTATTTTGTGCTTATCTCCTTATAGGTTTACTCAAATTTCAAGTGTAAACACTAGTTGGATACCAAATTACATTCTGCCTCCAATGAGTTCCTATTATACATACTTTTGAGAAAACCCGCATTGTTAAAAATTGAATATACATTAAAAAAGCATGTTGAACACACTTTTTAATGTATCTTCAATTTTTATCAATGTAGGTCTTCTCAAAAGTATGCATAATGGGTACTTGTTGGATTAACAATTTAATTTCACATCCAACGAATGAACACTTGAAATTTGAGTAAACCTATAAGGAGATAAGCCAAAAATACAATTAAAACAAGTAGTTTTTTTCTCCCTCCAAAATATTTACCGGAACCTCTTTTTAAATTTAAAGGATTTTCATTGGTTTACATATTATGACATACAAATGATGTGAAAATTTCATGGGCACTTTTATGCTAAAATTTCCTCTAATGGGCCACACCCATCTCCTTATCCCCTCTAACATCCTATGAGGGAGGAGGCATGTCCCCATCAAATGTGCCGATGTTAAAATATATATAGTACAAAAAAATAATTAGACAAATTCATAAAACAATTTAATAAAACAAGTTAAAGAATGTGCTACAATAAATTTTATTACAATTCATTAAAACAAGTAAATTAAACTAGATTAATTTATAGGAAACACTAATATTACCTCTATCATCTAGAGGCTCAACCGCTATGAGCAAGATGCTGCCATGCAGTTTCCAATCAATCCCTTGTGTATGGAAATGCCGATGCAGCAAACACATGGTCATCCTCACTAGTGAGTAGTGCCAATTCCTCAGGAACAATCCTGGTCGGACACTCTAGCAAGCCCCTCTTCTGCATCATCTACCCCCACATCCACATCCAGAACTCAGTGAGCATCCTAGGAGGGTTATGGTCAAATGTAGGCCTCGTCTCTAGAAACCTCTCAAAAGAAAAAAGTTCGAAAGGGAAAGGGAAGGTCTCCGCCAAATGTCTCAATCTATAACATCTATCTAAGGCCATGTAAAACTGCCTAAGAAAAATGAAAACCATCTAATGAAATACGGAAAATGAATCAAACGATAAACATAATACAAAAGAGGGTAGCTAATTTTCTTCCCATCACCACTAAAGTGTGTAATGGTGGTGACTAATAATGAATGGAACATAACCTGCTCTCGAGAAAAAGAAGAAATATGTAGTTGTCCACCATGGTCCTAGAAATATGATAGATGGACCGCATGAGGGCCCACGTATCTCTAAGTGTATAAACATTTACTCTCATCTACAACACCATGGGGGACATCTAGAATTTGGGGAAATGATCCCCTCTCCTAGAAAGGTTAGTGATAAAGTATATGTCCTCCTTAGTGAGCCTATACTGTTAGGATATTCCGACACATAGGATATAGTTAAGTTCAACTTGGTCTAGTGTAGAGTTAGGTATAGAGTTAGGTAAACTGTGTTTCTTCACTTTTGTACATTTTGTAACTTACAATCCGACGGTCACGATATGTAGTGATCTGACGGTTCATTCTCTCCTCGGTATTACCGACACTTGATCCGTGGCTTGACACCCGATTGGTCCATGAATTCTATTTTAAGCGCATGGAGGGTCATTTGTAGGGTAATTCGTGCATGAGAGAAGCTTATGTAAATTTTCATTCTTTGATTAATAAATTTCCTGAAGTGGCCGCGTTGGCTCAGGCCGTGGACTGTTTCCCTCTTTGAGGGTTTTAACCACATCAAAAATATTGGTGTATTGATCTATGATCTAGTTGTGAGTGGTGTCCTTTTGGTGTTCTTTCTGAGGAACTTACCTTGTAAATTACTACATGGTATCAGAGCTATTTGAGGGCCGCGTCCATTGGTGATCCAAATCTAAAGCCGGTAGAACTGCATCCGACTGCCATTTCCTAGATCTGTTGTTTCTGGCTGCTTTCGGGCCGAGAGGACTGGTCTGTTGTGTTCAGAGCATCTCTTCCAGTGAGGAACCCCTTTCGTTACACGCGAAAAGGTTTCCGGTAGCCCTAGCTACGTCATTTTTAAGATCTGTAGGTATACAGTGTTTACTTGCAGTCTACTGTTATTTTCTCTCTGCTTATTTCGGTTTCGGTTTATTTAGATTTTTTTTAACCGGATCTATGCCTTTCATTTCTACGTATGGTCTTTGCCCTGCGACTCTGTGCGATCTGGGAAAATCAGAAATAGAAAGGAAGGATTTTTCTCATGCGTATGCTCTTTTCCCTACACCTTAGTGTGATCTCGGAAAATCAGAAACATTGAGAAAAATATTTAGTTTTTCGGCTAAAGCTAACTTTGAGCCGCAAGGTTCATTTTTGAAAATATTTAGTTTTTTGGGTAAAGCTAACTTCGAGCCGTAAGGTTCGTTTTCTTTGCATTTCCATGTTGGGTTTTGTGTTTTTTGTTTTGTAGGGAAAAATAGCTTTCTCAAAGCAATCACGCAACCCAAAGCACCCCCTCTCTCTCTCTCTCTCTCAAATTTTTTGTCTAGATCAATTGGTTCAAAGCTATTTTAAGAGAGTAGAGGTCTTGGGTTCAAGTCTCCATTTTTTGGGGGCGGATTTTTTCATTTCCGCACATTCCCGCACTTCGTCGGCAACTTCAACAACTTTTTTTAAAAATCCATAACTTCTTCATCCGGAAGCCTTTCTAAGAGCCGTTTTTTTAAACCAGCCTAATTTTTCGAGATCTATCCATTGGAACACTTACTTTCAGCATCTTTAGCTTCAGTTTCTGTTGAAATGGAAATTCAATACCAAGTTACCCTTGACAACACCAACTACTTCTAATGGTTGTCCTACATGGAGGATTTACTTAGAACTAAAGGTCTCTACCGAATAGCCACAGGCCAAGAAAAGAAACTGAAAGATGAAGACAAGGCTGCTAAATGGGAAAATAGACAAGATCAAGCACGTGGTTTGATAGGGATGTCTATTTATCTAGATCTTAGATTCCATATTGTAGAACTTGAAACTCCTCATGAAGCAATGGAACAAATCAATAAAGTTTTTGGGATTAAAAATGAAATTAGAGCCCATCAACTTGAAAATGAGTTGCTTACATTGGACCCTAATAGTTTTTCTTGCATTGAAGATTTCTTGTCTAAGTTCAAGACCCTTAGATATCTTTTGGAAGGTGTTAAGGTTAAGAAAGAAGATAGTAACCTTATTTATTCCATCCTTACTAAGTTGGGACCAGCCTACTCTGTATTTGTTTCCACCTTCCATTCTACAAGAGAAGCCTTCATTTCTCAAGGAAAAGACTACAAGCCCCCTTCCTTTGACTCTTTTTGTGATTCTTTAATAAGAGAACAAGAAAAACTCTTACACCTTGGTCTTCTTAATCTTGGAAACTCTTCCAAGAAAGCGTTAGCCGCCCAACAGCAACCAAATTCAAAGAATCCTAAGAAGTCATATCCTAAAAAGAATGGTCCTAAACCAAACAAGGGTCCTAAGCAATTTCAGCCCCAAAATGAAAAATCATTTCAACAAAATGATAAGATAAATAAAAACAAAGGGAAGAAGACTGATAGACATTGCAATTTTTGTAATCGAGATGGCCACTTAGAATCAAAATGCTTTAAAAAGATGGAAGCCTTGGAAGCATCAATGAAGAAGCATAACATCCATTTGGGGCAATCTTCAACTTCAACTTCATATTCAGGAATGACACTTTTTGCATGTGGTTGTCAAGCATCTCGGTCTGGCTATGCATTAAATGTATCTTCTTCTTCTCATTCTCATGAGTGGCTCATTAATTCTGGAGCTTCTTATCACATGGCCAAAAACAAAGCCATGTTTTCTTCTTTAAATGATTGTAACACCAAAAATATATATGTTGGTGATGATAGATCTCTTAATGTTGTAGGGACTGGAACTATTCATCTAGACAATGGTCAGTTTAATGATGTATTATGTGTTCCAACCTTATCCTGCAACCTTCTATCTGTATATCAGATAACTCATTTAGGTGAAGGTAAAATCGTTGAATTTTCACCTCATGATGTTGTAATCAAGGACTTAAAAGATCCTAAACAGATTTTGGCTACTGGCATTGCTGATGATTCTACAAGGTTGTATAAGTTTCACAACTTTGGGTCATCAAATCTTCCCTCAGTATTTGTTGCTCATAACGATGAAGTGAGCAAACTTTGGCATGAGGGATTTGGTCACTTAAACTATCGCTCCCTTCAGCATCTATGTAAAGCAAATATGGTGACAGGTCTTCCTATGGTATCTTGCAGAGATGGTGTTTGTTCCGGATGTGTACTCGGAAAACATCATCGGGACAGTTTTGAAAAAAGTGCCTCTTGGCACGCCTCAGCCCCTTTATAGCTTATGCATAGTGATTTATGTGGTCCACTTCTAGTTGTGTCATTCTGTGGTTGCAAGTACTTCTTAACTTTCATTGATGATTTCTCCAGACACACTTAGATATACTTCTTAAAACTCAAGAGTGAAGTATTTAACACTTTTTTGGCCTTCAAGGCCTTTGTTGAAAAACAATCTGGACATCAAATTCTTAAGTTAAGATCTGATAATGGTGGAGAATATGCTAAAAACACATTCATCAACTATTGCACTGAGAATGGAATTCAAATGCAACATACTGTTCCATATACTCCACAACAAAATGGTGTAGCTGAAAGGAAGAATCGCACCTTAAAGGAAATGACTAAATGTATGCTACAATCTAAAGGACTTGGTCTTACTTTTTGGGCACAAGCAATTAACTGTGAAAATTACATAATAAATCGCACTCCTACTAAGGCTTTAAAGAATATCACTCCAGAAGAAGCATGGAGCTCAATCAAACCAGATGTAAGTCACTTTCGTGTTTTCGGAAGTGAAGCGTGGGCCCATATTCTAGATTAAAAGCATAAAGCTTTAGAACCCAAGACTGAAAAATGTACTTTTGTTGGATATTTTTAAGATGTCAAAGGCTATAGACTTATTCCATTTAAGTCCAAAAATGTTATCATTAGAAGAGATGTAAAATTTGATTAAAATATATCAGCCTGCGAGCCTAGTCCGACGGATGTGCAACCTCTTCCTATCTCTTCTACCTTTGAAAACATTTCTTCTTCAGATGATGAAAGTGAGGATGAAAATCCTCCCCCACCATCTCAGGATCCTCCTTCAGCTCCTGAGCTTCCAAAATGGGTTCGTGCTACTCGAGATGCAGTAGGTGATCTTGCTGGTGATCCTACAGATCAGCGACGCACACGTTCTCAGTTCGAGAGAGCCTCTTCTTTACTGGCTCAAGCTCCCGTAAATTATGATCCTGACACCTTTGGAGAAGCTTCAGGCCATCCAGATTGGGAAGCAGCTATGAATGAAGAATATCATTCATTATTGGCAAATGATAGATGGGATCTTGTTCCTTTACCAAAGGGACGAAAACTTGTTAGATGCAAATGGGTTTACAGAACCAAGTATGGACCAGATGGGAAAGTTGATAAACATAAAGCTCGTCTTGTTGCTAAGGGCTTTTCACAGGTTGAAGATATTGACTACACTGAAACCTTCTCCCCTGTTGCCAAAATGAACTCTATCCACCTTGTTCTATCCCTTGTTGCCTCTTTCAAATGGGAAGTCCATCAGATGGATGTTAAATCCGCCTTCTTGCATGGGGACTTGCATGAAGAAATCTATATGGAACAATCCATTGGCTTCATACAAACAGACTCCAGCCTTGTTTGTCGACTTAAGAAATCCCTTTATGGTCTCAAGCAAGCTCCTCGGGCTGGGTATGCCAAAATGGATAGCTTTCTTTTAGAATCTGGCTTTTCTAGGTGTCATTCTGACAATACTGTCTACAGCAAGAAAGTGGGAAACTCTCTTATCATCCTTGTTCTTTATGTTGATGATCTTATCCTTACTGGTAGTGATCCCAACCTTATAAACCATGTGAAGTCTAGCCTCAAGAGGAAATTTGAAATGACAGACTTAGGACAGTTACACTATTTTCTCGGTCTTCAAGTCTTGCAATCCAAGGAGGGTATTTCCCTTTCCTAGTCCAAGTATGCTTGTGATATTCTACGTCATTTTCACATGGAAGACTGTAAGCCAGCCCCTTCTCCCTTTTAGTCTGGAGTCAAACTTTCAGTCACTTGTACTTCTCCTGAAGTTGATGCTACCTTATACCGTCAACTTGTAGGAAAACTTTTGTATCTAACCCATAGTCATCCTGACCTTTCCATTGTTGTTGGCCTTGTTGCTCGGTTCATGAAAAACCCCCGTGAAAGTCATTGGAAAGTAGCTAAAAGAATAATTCGTTCTATTCGAGGTACAGTTCAGTTTGGCATTCATTACAGTGCCAAATCATCTCCTCTATTGGTTGGTTTCACTGATTCCGATTGGGCTGGTTACCCTGATGATCAGAAGTCTACTTCTGGTTATGTGTTCACTCTTGGTTCAGGAACTATTACATGGGCTTGCAAGAAACAGGGTGCCATTTCTCTTTCATCAGCAGAAGCAGAGTATCGTGGTGTCGTAGAAGCTGGTAAGGAAGCCTCGTGGCTTCGTCATATCCTGTCAGAGTTTGGCTTTGAGCAGCAGCATCCGACTACACTTTGGTGTGATAATCAAAGTGCCATTCAGCTATGCAAAGATCCAGTCCAACATCAGCGCAGCAAACACATTGAACTGCACATGCACTTCATCGGAAAGCTCATTCACGACCATGTTCTTGAAGTGCAATATTGTTCAACAGATGATCAAGTTGCAGACATCTTCACAAAGGCTCTCACAGAGGCGAAGTTCACTAAACTTCGATTTATGGTTGGAGTTCAGGAAGTTGTCACTAAGGGGGGATAGGCTCTAGTGCCTCCTTCCTTCTCCTATTGTGTCATATTTGTAAATCCTTCAATCCTATCCCAAGTTGTTCTTAAGGGGGGATGTTAGGATATTCCGACACATAGGATATAGTTAAGTTCAACTTGGTCTAGTGTAGAGTTAGGTATAGAGTTAGGTAAAGTGTGTTTCTTTACCGTTGTACATTTTGTAACTTACAATCCGACGGTCACGATATGTAGTGATCCGACGGTTCATTCTCTCCTCGGTATTACCGACACTTGATCCGTGGCTTGACACCCGATTGGTCTATGAATTCTATTTAAAGCGCATGGAGGGTCATTTGTAGGGTAATCTGTTCATGAGAGAAGCTTATGTAAATTTTAATTCTTTGATTAATAAATTGCCTGAAGTGGTCGCGTTGGCTCAAGCCGTGGACTGTTTCCCTCTTTGAGGGTTTTAACCACGTCAAAAATACTGGAGTATTGATCTGTGATCTGGTTGTGAGCGGTGTCCTTTTCGTGTTCTTTCTGAGGAACTTACCCTGTAAATTCCTACATATACCACACCCGAGGACGAACATGAAATGCCTACTCCTGGGTACTCCATTTGTGCATTAGATGCACCAATAAGATAAAGTGTTCCTTCATGGATGTCACCTCTCATAATACTTTAGGAGGCCTACATTCCTCATCAGTGATCGGGTCACTACAGTAATAAGGAATGGGTATCAATCCCTCTCCATCTCGATGGTATGTCATGTTTAGACCATATTGTATGGGTCTGCCTACTGGTCTTGGTCTTGATGTTGATTCCTCTGCAGATGTCTGTACTACATAATTCACATATAAAATACATTAGCATCATATATTAAAATCATTTTTTTTTATTAAAGCAACATGCATTTATAAATATGGAAACATAACTTTCAAGAAAAAAAAAAAAAAAATCATTGGTGTGCTCAAAACACAATCATGCACTGGCTTTGGTGCTCTTTCACCTATAACCACACCGACATTGGTGTACACATAAGTATTATGCACCATTGTTGTTTCACAAATTTAACTTTTGATAGCGCTATGGCACACTTGTGCACTGGTGCACACGTATGACCTTTTTGCATTGGTACAAAACATTCAGGCTATCAAACACACTAAGCTATAGGAATATTTTTAAATTTTATTTTTGCAGTGCGTTAAATAAATATAAATGCACCAAGAGTGATGCACCAACATACAACCTATCGTATTTTTATTTACAAAACACACCACATTAATGGTGGTCCATTATCTTCACGCACCAAAACGCGGTACACCCTATAAATTGACATGGTTCACCTCACCTGGTTTGAGCTGAATGTATCGAATTCACCACATAGTGATTATTTTTATTATTTGAAAAACAGTGGAAAATTTAGCCTAATATACAATTCTAATTTTCTAAAAGATTAAATTACAAATAAACATATACATTACTTGGACATTTGGTTGGGAACGATTTGTGGACATGTAATAGAGAAAAACAAATTTTAGGACAGTTTGAAAAGATTGAAAACTCAAACATTGAGCATAGTATGGAAGTATAGTGAGCAAAAGAGGCACCGGCGTTAGGGCACTTGCATGTGACAACAGTGGCACCAGTGATTGAAATATCTCTCGCATTGTATATTGTAAAAATAAAAATTACGGCTTGGAGGGATTCTTTTTAGCCCTTTGGTGTGTTTCTCCCAATGCACTTGTGCGTGATATATTAAAAAACACTGCATTTCTTTAATTACAAAATATGGCATTTTTTTTTCTCCAGATATGCCCTAGGGAAATTCTCTATAGGTACTCTACCGATATTTTGGTTTTACTATAGTAACACTATTTTTTAGAAATTAAAAACTACATAGTGATGCTCTTGAGATGATTCCCCATTGCGTTTTGTTATGCTTACCTCACCAGGGCTTCATTAGAAAATATCACCACATTTCTCTTAAATTTAAAACTATGGTGGTTCTCCTTACCGGTATGCACTGAGATGTTTTACTATGTGAAGGGCACCAATGCTATCGATTATTCAAGCACCAGTGTGTTTTGTTATCTAACACACCATGTTTTTGAATTTTATAAAAAGAAAAAATTGACAATACACAATGCTATATTAAATATCAGTTCTTGTATTGATATTAAAGAAATGGTGCATTTTTATATATTAGACACAATGTAAAAAAATATATATGCTAAAACATCTGCCCCCCACACCTTTGCTACTAACCTCCTCTACAAATGCATTTTTGGGCTATTTTTATAGGGACTTTCATAAAAAGCTCTTCTATAAGGAATTTTCCTTGTAGTGGTAGGATACAAAACATGGAAATTCTTTATAGGATCTAAATTGGATTAATGCACTTCCTTACAAAGAGCACTAACCATCCACAAAAATTGACACCCGCAAACTATCCTCCTCAAAATGAGATAAAATTACTATGGAAAGGGGATAGATAACCAGAATAACCACCCAACTGTCACTTTTCACACTCTCATACTCTTTCCATCCGTAACAACAACTACCATATTTATAAAAAAATTACTAACTGGAGTGGTGTAAGAATGAAAATCCATCACACTTACATTGTGGTCTCATGGAATGCTAAGTGGTATACCTAACATGCAACTTAACAAAACTATTCCTCTCAAACTCTTTCCCATCATTAATTGTTTCCTCTAAAAATGTACAATGCATAACCTGGTAATCTCACGTGCCATTAATCTCATCAAGTGTTTATATTAAACTAAATAACTTTGTCATATTACATGACTCCCAAATCCCAGCCTTCTCGCTAACCTCCTCTCATTTAAGGCGATTTTCCAAAGGTTGGTTTTAGTTTCTAATACCCCCATTTTGCATGTCCCTTTTCTTGAAGAGAGTGACAATTTCCATAGTTGGAAAACACTTCAAATCTATAAAATTTAATGCAATGTACACACCCTTGCTAAGGAGCCCCAAATTTGTGTTTGTTGACTTACATTTCCAATCATGCTTAAAAATGGTGGTACTCGGTCCCCATTCCATCATTTGATAAGGTAAACTTATTATTTACTTAGTAATCTCCAAATATATCCCCACAAAACCTACTTTACCTTTGGCTTAGATCCATAATGCATCTATTATACAAGAAATTCCCTTATTTACAAGGCAATAATCAAAACTATCTTTAGCCATATTTAGAAGATGATCCAAAACATAAGACTTCCTTTGTTAGAGGAACTCCCTTACTTTGTTGATTCTCTCATGCAAATAAAGGACTTAGGTTTTCAGCCATGTCTAGCCTTTCTTGCATAGTCCAAGGAAAATAAATATTACTATATGGGGATGCACAACCCATATTTTCCGGAGTGTGTGCATTACTATTGAAATCATGTTTAGTCTGTAAAACAATAATATACTCAGAACCTATCAACATACAAGGAATATTAGACACCAATCCTTCTAGGCTACAACTATGCATAGTTCAGGAAATTTCTTGTCCATTTATAAGATTTTGAACATAATTAGCTATCATTATAAAGTCACCAACAATCTATAAAAGTTTATATCCATCTCTAAGAGGTATATAAAGTCTTGTTTCTAGTGCCATGAATTTTGCATAATTATTAATCGTCACTCCACAATTCATAGAATATATTCTAAAAGGATTAAGTTTTTGATCCCTAAAAAACCTCAATATCGAAAGTTACCCATATTACCTTTCGAAGACCCATCAAAGTTCAATTGGATAAAATGCATGGGCATATTATTATGGCAGGAGTTAGCTATCGTTGGTGTCAACAAAGAGTTTGTGGGTGTTGTAGATGCTACTACCTTATTTAGATTGTGATTGGGAATAACAAGAGGGACAAATCAGAATAATTTCTCTAACATTTGTAAAAAATTGATCCCAAACAAAAACTCGATTTCTCTCCTTCTCCCTAAATATTCTATTATTTTGTTCCTTTGTTATGAAATTGGCTCACAAAAATAAAGAAAAGATAGATTAATTACTTAGAAATAAACCTCTTCTAGGGGGAAAACTCCTTTACATGACACAAATGAACAATTATTGGATGATACAAATGACAAGATCTTCTTTCTATATATAGGAGTCTAACGGGTGATAATATAATCAGATCCAACATAACAATAGTAATGTAACGTCATAAAAATAACAATAGTCAGCTTCTATGGGGCACAATAATAACAATATGGGGATTACATGGGCATGAAAATATAATAAGGGGGTTCCAATAATAACAATAAGGGGTTAGACTAGTAGTATTGGGACCTAACATGCCCCTATCCTTCAAAAAGTGTTTTCCTTAATGCTTGAGTAGTTCTGGATGCTTATGTATAAAATTCTCGTCCTCCCATGTGGAATATTTAGTGGGTAGGTTCTCCCACTTGATGAGATACTCTAAAATTGATCGGTTGTGTAGTTGTCGAGTTCTTGTTTCCATGACTGCTTCACGTTCCAATATGATTTTTCCTTCCTCATCAAGTTCTGACAATATTGCTTGCACTAAGAGCTTTTCACCTATAACCTTTCTTAAGCATGAAACATGGAAAACTAGGGGCACTTGGGAAGATGCAGGAAGCTCCAATTATGCCATAGTACCAATCTTTTGCAAAACCTTGTAAAGACCATAGTACTTTGGTGATAATTTTTTATCATTATTAGCTTGCTTGAGGGAAATTTATTTGTATGGATGTGTTCATAAAAATACCCAGTCACATATATCAGAACTTCTTTCATTGCGATGTTGATCTGCCTATTGTTTAATTCGATTTTGCATTAAAGTGAGGTTATCCTTTTTCTTCTTGATATGTCCTTCTATCTTGAGAGTTTGAGGAGTGGTAATTCTTGCCAATTCATTAAAAGATATGGTCAGATTCATTTCTTCTTTCTATGTGTTAGTTCCTGCTGTATATCCTTTTCTTTCGACATTTCTTGATCCTTTTCTTCCTCCTCTTCACAACCAATGTAAAATAATTTCCTCTGATCACACTTATGAGCTTTAGTGTATTTGCTATCACAACTATAACAAAGGTCATTTTCTCCCTTTTCTTCCAATTGTTTTGGTACAAAGTCGTAGGTTGTGGAAGGCTAGGAGGAACAACACTTCCAACTTTATAATTGTGAGTGGTCAGATTTCTTATTGCCATAATTTTTCTTTCAATTTTTCTTTCCATCCTAAATGCCTTCTCCAATGAATCAAGTTCCCAAAGACGAACCTCACGTTGAATGTTATCCTTTAAAGTATCTATGCAGACATTAATTCTTTGCTTCTCTAGAATATCATTTACCCTTATATTCAATTTTTGAAGGTCGTCAATGTGCTCTACCATTGCACACTTTTGTTTGAGATTTATCAATTGGCTAAAGAAGGTGTTACTCTTTGTATATTCATAATGTTCCATCATTTATTCTATAGAAATTGACCAAGTTACAAGTGGTTTATGAGAACAAAGCCATCTATACCATAAAAATTGATTGGTTTCTAAATATAAAAATGCAATACTTACATTTTGTGAGGGTTACACATCCTATATATCAAAATATTGCTCCATCTGTATCATCCAAGTTACCAGATCCTTTCCATCAAAATTCCTCATATCTATCTTTGGAATGTGGTGGTTCTTAAACCTCACATGGGAGTCTTTAAAATCGTAATTGATATTTCTTTTGTCTTCATGATGATTTTCATGGATTTCCTTGTAACCAATGGGATGCCTTTCTTCTAGCAACTTTGCCAAACATTCTCTCAATCCTTCTATCTTTACATTCATCATTTCTTCCATGTGTGATTTTAAACCATCATTCAAAACTACCATGTCCCTTTTTATCCCATATATCTTAACATTCATGAAGGCTTCCAATTCATTTTTTGTTACTTCTTGCAAGAGCAAAATTTGTTGCATTTGGTCTTGCAGTTTTGATATATCATGTTGCATTTCTTCCTCTTCTTCATGTTTCATAGTGAATATTGTGGGTTTATTACTATGTGTTTCCATTTTGTTTCTTCGAGGCATCAATTAATGATAATTATGATTCAATATGCCCTTTTGAATCACTTCAAACTAATTTTTCAAACCAAACTTATGCAACTTTTTTATTTAAGGCTACACACCTTTTTTTTTTTTTTTTTGCTTCGTAAGAGATCGATATTAAATCTACTATATCTCTACAATTTAGGATATTAAAAGCATATAATTTAGTTCTATGGTAGCCCTATGAAACTTCTTTCCGGCCCAAGGTTTGATCAAGATTGGATTCTTCAACAAAGAGTTAGGCCAAATATCCCACACTGACATGATTATAGACTTATTCAATAGATCTCACATATATGAAGTGCCACGTATGATTGTTTCCACCTTCACACCTCAAAATAATACACTAAAAACTAAAGTCTATCCTCTTTTTGTAACCTCTGACGAAATTTCAAGCTGATACTTGAAGAGAAAATTATGATGATTTTCCCAAGGTCACCTGTTTAGGATGTAATTGGGATCTTGCAAAAACCCCAAATTCCTTGGATCATATATCCAAAAATATAGTGAGACATGGTCTGAAATTTAGACCTGAGCTTCATGAAGATTTTGTCTCAAATGGGTTTTAATTTTAGAGTATGAACCTTCTTAGAAAAAAATTATAGCACACATTACACGATGATCTGTTTGACATAGAATTATGGAGCTTGCAAAGACCCTAACTTCTTTAGATCATATCTCCAAACATATAGTGAGAAAAGATCTAAAATTTGGACCCAAGGTTCAGAGAGATTTCATCTGAAATGGTTTCTTTTCAGATTCTGAAACTACATAGATAAAAAGTTATAGTGAAAATTCCACGATGACTTGTTTGGAGCAACAAAAACTAGAATAATTTCTGATACCAAATGTTATGAAGCCAACTCACAAAAAGATAGAAATGATAGATTAATGACTTAGAAATAAGCCTATTCTAGGGGGAAACCTCATTTACATTACACAGATGAACAATTATTGGATGATACAAATGAAAATACCTTCTTTCTATATATAGGAGTCTAAGGGGTCACAATATAATCAGAGCCGACATATAAATAATAATGTAAGGGCACAAAAATAACAATATTGGGCTTCTATGGGGCACAATAATAACAATATGGGGACTACATGGGCACAAAAATATAATAAGTGGGTTGCACTAATAACAGTAAGGGGTTACACTAGTAGTATCAGGACCTAACATCCCTCCACAAATCCCACAAAATAAATCAAAATGTAAGCTTCCAAGCTTGATTAATGATTGTATTCTTGAAATTTTTTTTAAACCATTGACTCATATATAGATGAGAAATCTTGGAAGGAGCCTGGAATTTTATAAAAAATTGGAAAAGGGTCATGAGACTTCTATTTTGAAAAGGCATGATATAAATAAATGATTGATTGATTCCTCCTCTTTACCACAGAGACAATAGATAGATGGTCCTACCACCCCATGCTTTTGAATTCCTTCCTAAGCTAAGAGTATATTCCATGCAATCATCCATAAGAACATTGATATTTTGGTCCATCCAACTTCTATCCGGATGTACTTCCACAAATTTTTCTCTTCCAACCTCATATGGTCTACAACAATTGTGTAGGCTTCCTTAACTATAAAAGACAGAGGATAATGAGATACCCATCTTAATATATTATGTTCTTTTGAGAGTTGGATTACCATTTGTGAAAGCACCTTTTGTAAAATATTCCAAGGAATATTTTGTACAAATTTAGTCTAATCTTACTTTTGTTTCCACACATGTGGAGGGCTTTCATTAATTTTTGCTTGCCAATAGTAAACAACCTTAATAAACCCCATATTTTCCAAAATAAGTTACATATCCTTAATATTAATGTGATCTTTCTACCTTGGGATATATTGCCAAACCTCATTGCTAAAAAATAATGTCTTCCCTAATTTGACATCCCAAAACACTGCATTTCACGCTAAGTCCATTTTGTTGATTTCCCAAATCCATAAATTAGATCTTGTATTATTACCATCATATAAAATCTTGTGTTCCTGTTCATGTATATCCACATATTGCTTAACCAAATTTTCATCCAAATTTACTTGCCCCCTGTTATCCATTGCCAACAAACTTTAGCTCCAAAATAATTATTCATCATTTATGGATATTTTAATTCTAAGATGGCAACAAGTTTAAGTAAAATTAACTTTTACCAACATAGTAATGACCATCTCTTAGCTCTTTTGGATCCTCTCGACAAAAAATCTTTTCATAGGGATCTAAAACTAGCTATAATGGTCTTTGGAAGACGCATATCCACTATCTGATATATTGGAATAGATTGCCAAACGAACTTAGTTAGAACTAATTAACCTACCAAATTAAGGGTTTTGAATATCTAGTTGTGAATGTTGTTTGACATATTTACTAACAAATCTCTCCACTGGGTTATTATTTTTAAAAATAAGACCAAGGGAATCCCAAAGTATTTAACTAGGAATTGACGTAATTGGAATGCCAAAAATTTTCTAAGGTTTATTTTAAATGTGTCGTTGCAGTTAAGGAAAAGTATACATGTCTTCTCCCAATTTATTACGTTATTAGAAACCTTAGCAAAAAGGTTCAAAATTTATTCAATTCCTCTAGCTTCTCGAAGAGTGGGTTGACAGAATATATAATTCTCATCTACAAATTATTGGTAAATTAGTAGAAAGTATTTCCCAAATAAAGGAAGACCTTTAATATATCATTGTGTTTGGATTTTTTTTAACAATTTTCCGAAGCCTTCCATAACTAACATAGAAAGAAAGGGAGCTAAAGGATCTCCCTATCACAAGCATTGAGAGGATCAAGAGATTGAGTATGGTAACCCGTTAATTAAAATTGAAAATAATGAAGAGGAAATGAGAGAATAAACCCATGAAATCCATTTCAAAGAGAATCCAAAGAACTATCAAATTTGGAGCAATTAAATATGAATTAAAGCATCATACGCTCTAGATAAGTCTAGTTTGATTAGCATACCTAGACATTTTATGGTCTTAAGGGAGTGGATAGTCTCTTGGGCAACATAAATACCATCCATAATTTTATTCCCCTCTAAAAATGTCATTTATTCTTATGCTATGAGAGAGGAGAGTAATGATTTCAGGTGCTTCATCAGAATCATACAAATAACTTTGTATATAATGTCGCATAGTTGAATGTCATTTATTCTTATGCTATGAGAGAGGAGAGTAATGATTTCATGTGCTTCATCAGAATCATACAAATAACTTTGTATATAATGTTGCATACAACTATGGCATGAAAACCCTTTGGATCTTGTAAACAACCTTATTTAGGAATGACGGTAATAAAAGTGGCACTCGCCTCACCATAGTGACTATGACTATCTATATTCTTCCACCAATTTAGATATCTCTTGTTTTATGAATGACCAACATGCGTGATAAAATTATACCATGAATCCATCTAGAATAGGTGAGTTGGTTTTACGCATACCCATCACCACCAGTTCCACATCTTTTAAGGTAAAGGCCTAATCAATGCTATTTTTTTCTCCTTTGAAATAAGATGAGATGTTATGCAAATTTTTGTTGATATATCCCTCATGATGAGAAGAAGTTTCAGACAAAATCTCTTGGTTATAAGTGATCAAATATTCCTCTATGTCCTTACAGATAATTTGTTGGGTACCGTTAGCTCCCAAAATAGAGAAAATCTTATTATTACAGTAAAGCTGGATCATTGAATTATGAAAACTTTTTGTATTTCATTTTCCTTCTTTAAGCCATTAAACTCTATAATTTTCCTCCATAGGTCTTCTTCTATTGTCTCCTTTATTCTAATTTGTGTAGTGTTAAACCTTCCTCTACTATTATATTTGGTGTTCTCCCATGGAATATCGTTCTTTGTTGTAAATCTTGGATTTGTATTCGAATATAGATTTTCCTTCAAAAAAAATAATGAAATCATTTTTGTTGCAGGCCTTGATATGTTGTTTCAGTAAATCTAATTTTAGTTGGAACTCATGCATCCTATTTGACCATTTTACCTTGATATCCTTCCACCAACCTCTTACATTTTCAATGAAGTTTGGATCCTATAATTAGAAATATTCAAAATGAAAATGATGGTTCTTTGGGGTTTCCTTGAGATCCAGCTCCAAGTGAAGTGGCCAATGGTCTTATCCTAGGCAAGGAAAAATAACATCTTCCATAAATATTCCTTTCTGTAGTACTTTCTCTAATACCAAGAATCGATCCGGGTGACTAGCAATATGGTACTTGCCGAGTAAATATATTTACTATTCCGAGTAAATATATCATTTATAGTAGGAAGATATACTAGCTTGAGACTCTGAATAATGTCATCACACATCCCTTAAATATGTTCTAATTTCTCTATACCTCCTTTTTGATCCTCAAATGAATGTATTATATTAAAATAACTTCCAACTATCCATAACAAATCATATACACTACTACCATGGGGCACAATTTGTTGTAAAAAAGTCAGTTTCTCTATTATGACCAAATGTGGAAAGACTCGTATTAAAGAAATTAGGTATTTGGTACCAATGTTGAAAATAAAAAAATTGAAATTCCTAAAATTTCCTTACAATCCTAAAAAAAAAATCTAATGGATTTCACAAAATAGTTAGACTCCTGGATCTTCCTAGGGCGTTAATTGCAATGAATGGTTGTGTTTCCAACAAAATTCTACAATATTTGTTAGTTTATCCCAAGTAAGTTTAGCTTCCTGCATCTTCAGCTCCTTTTTAATCTATTCCTGTAAATATCTTTGTTTTCAGCTACGATTCAAACCTTTAATGTTTCAAGATAGAATATTCATTATTGGTTTTTATTTTTGATGGGAAAATAATCAGAGGTTGTTGTGGCTTGCCAAAAGTCCACCAAATCCTTCCCTATTTCTTGCAAACACTTAATTTTTGGTTTACGTCCTTTCCATTTTACATCTTTAACCAAATATTTAACTATAATATCCCTACTTTTTTCATGAAATTCTTGTAACGAATGGATCCTAGTTACCCCACTCGACAATTTATGTTGTAGGATTTTTTTATTCAATGAGGGCCTTCACATATTTTTCTCTTTGTTCTTTCATTATCTCTGCTAAATCCTTTTCGTCCAAATCATTTTGGAGTTCCACCAGTGTTCCTTCCTCTTTTGACAAACGAATCATAGTTTTGTTTGGAAATACGAGCCACTTATTCAATTGCTAGTAAATGAGAGACTATGATTTTGTGGTCTTTATTTTCATCAGCCTCTAAGCTCTTCCTTTTAGCTAATTGTTTACCCTTTTGTGTTTGCATCATACCATGAGTTTATTCTCCCATGGGAACATCGGTTCAACCCTCTACCTTCGTGTATTCCTAAATATATGTTAGGACATCATACAAATTGGATTCTTCTACCCCTAGTGGATTTGTAGGATTCCCCATTCTAATGTTTCTTCTACATGATGAAACTTTTTGAAACCCATCATTATCTACAAAACCAAGACTTTCTTGTTCCTTCTTCCTAGTAGGAAACTCTCTGAAAAATGTGCACTTGGCAGGGGATGTGAAATATTCACGTAGATACAAAGTATATCATATGACATATTTTTCCCACATCTTTCCACCTCTAATAGTTTAACAAATCAACCAAGAAAATTACCAATTCCATATAGAATTTCTGAAATCCAAAAATGATCAGAAGAGGAATATAACCTTACCTAGATAGGAGCAAATTGAAACTCTTATTTATCATCATTAAAAAATTCCTCCCAGGATGAACGTATGAAATCGTGTTGTTGTAAACATATCATCCATAAAAAAATATTTCTTTATCATTCATATCAGACAATATGATTACGTAAAAATATTTGGGCCGTAACCTTAAATTGATTTCTCCCTTTGGTTTCCATTTTTGTGAAATCCATCTCTCTAATTCCTTATTTGTAGGAAATATGCCTATGAACTTGCAAATTAATGCATGGTATTTCATTTTCTTTGGATAGTCTTACAAACACTTGGGTGGAATTATGAAAGAAGGATTCTAGGATTATGTTAGGATACATTTCCCCTGCAAACTAGTCTACCATTATGCCCCCAGGAGAGCGGAAGCTAAATATGAAGCTCCATTGTTATAAGTGTTAATTAAAGTTTGATTGGAACCTGCCACAATGTTTTTAAAGGAGGGTACACTAGTCCCCTATGTCAAAGCTCTCATAGTTACAAGAAATAAGAGTAAACCAGTGTCGGATAAGCCGCACTATGCACAAAAAAAGGACTAATATCTCAAAAACCATATCAGGAATTGAAGCTCATGTCTAACAAATATAGATTAATTAGGGAATGTGGTTCTCCTTTTTATGTTAACACTCCACATTTCGTATGAGTGCCTAACTAGTTGAATGATGGCTTCAAGGTCAAAACACTTAAATTATTTTATATACATATATTAACCAAACCTGATTTCAACCTTGAGTTAGACATTATATCTATGTTATTAATGTTAACAGGAGCTTCCATTTCCTACAATCTATTTTTGTTTAGATTAATATGTTGGTATTTATTTTTATGGCAAAACATTCCTGATAGCAAATTCTAATGCACATATTGAATCCAACAATATGGACTACTTTTCATAAGATCAATGATTTTCATCATTTAGGGTTTGATCAGATGGTGGGAATCCATGGGTTTTTGTTATATGTAACAACTTCTCTCCTACCTCGCCTCTAACTCTTAGTTGCACTCTCTCACCTTCCAATGAGCTCTAAAACTATTGGCCATGTTGCTTCTCGAGGTTACTCACTATACCATTATATTAAAACTCTAAGAATATCCTCAAGATAGGTAAGGATACTCTAGTGGTAATGATTTCCTTCATTTTCAATTGAATACCCTAAAATTTGTGCAAGTGATTATACATTATTCCTCCTTCGACATTTTTTTTCTTTCCTTCCAGTCCCATGTTCTGTGATAACTTAGAGTTTAGAAGCAACTGATTTGAGTTTATATTTATAGGTATTCTTAAGTGATACATTAGGGCTTCAGTAGGGGAATTTTTTCTTTCAATGGGTGCTTTATTGTTCATAAAGAAATTCTGGAAAATATTAAATTCTTTTTCTTTGATATATCTTGAAAAAAAAAATTCTTGCTATTTTCTAAATTCCTTCATTGGTTAAGATGGTCCTTATCTATAAGAATTCTAGAGCTTTCTCATCTTTTGAATTAAGTTTCCTCTAATAAATGTTCTTACAGTTAAGGATATCATTTTGTATTTTATTCTTGTTATGAGTTTACACTAATAACTCGTTTTTCTGGTTTAACTCTTATCACAGGTACAAGCTTAAGCTTTTGACAATATTAACAATTAGTGTCTTTAGGGTGATATGGTGCGGTCATTAGACAATTTTCTCACATAAATTTTATTTGTATCTATTTTTAGTTCTTTATAGCCGAAGGACTTGTTTAACATGGAAACCATTTATCCTTGGGTTTAATACTGCTGTCAAATATTGTTTAGTTTAAAAATGTTTGGTTTCTTCATAATGTGTCTAGACCCACTCATACCCTTGGCCTTACTTTACTTAATTATGACCTTTCAGTCGACATTTGATGATTTTGTTATGTAAATATAATTACTAAGGTTTCCTATTCAAAGAGTGTTTACAGTAAAATGGTTGAATAATATCTTTTTGAGACAATGTATTGAGAACTACGGTCTCCTTGGATGAATGCATGTACTAATTTTAATCACTTTTTTATTCTTCTTAACTCCCATGTATTATGTTATTGGGTTGTGATACTTTACTTATTATGTGTTGTGTCATACAGTTGGTATTTCTAAAAGATCGCTTGAAAGTCTTATTTTTACCATCCTCCATTTACGTATATAGTAGAAAATTTTAAAGTAAAAAGAATCACCCAATATTACAATGAAGTTACACATTAATTTACTCATTTATTTATTTTTTCTCATAAGTGCTTATATATTTATTTATGTTCTTAGCTTGTAGATAACGCAGCCTATCCTAGGACCCGAAACTTATTCAAACCTAGTATTTAGGGTTCATTATTGTTTCCTTTCTTGCTGATGGATTTAATTTGGTCCATTAGCCTAAGTGGCTAACCTAACCTAAAAGAAATAGCTACAATCTAAACTATTGATTTCATATCCTGTTAGTTTTCTAGAACAATGAAATATAAATTAAAAAAAAATTCAAATGTACAAATAGAATGTACACTGAATATATTTCTTATTTACTTATCTCAATAAATCACTTGGCTTGCCACAAACAATAATGAGAAAAATAATTCTCCACCTAACCAATGGGAATCGATAATTCCATGAGAACACATCCCTCCCTTGAGTCAAATTCACACCTATAACAACTATTTACCAACAGAGACCCTTCTAGGTCGACATATAATTCCTCCTAGAATATTCCTTCCCTCCTCAACATAATGTACTCTCCTTGAGGGGTGTACCTCAACAACAACTTATCTTGCTTGGGACGCCTCTTACCCTTCTCCATTTTTACCAAGTTTCCTTAGGCTTTTCCCCTCAAACCCTCTTTGACAAGCTTTTCCAAAAACTCAAAAAATTTATCTGAGAAAGAGGAATCTGGGTAGACTACTACCTCTACCCTTTTACCTTCTTAGTATTTCCCTAATTGTCTTCTTAACTATCTAGGTGTGATTTTTTCTCTCGAATCTTTCCCCCATCATAATTTACATAGCTGGCCAAATGTAACATTTTATTAGTATAAAATTAGAAAAATATCTATTTATATTACACATTCATACCTCCCCCATAGCATGGCCCCATAGTCTGTAAAAGTAAATTCACAAGAATGTAAATGAAATATTTATGTCATTCGGGGATATTACGTCATCTCCCCTCAAACAAAGCATCTTTCTCGTTGTTTTCCTAGCCCTTGAAAAGATTAGGGTATTCCTCAATCATGAAAATTTCATATTCCAAGGTAGTCTCTTGTAGGCTAAAGTGCATACATTGCACTTTTAACCAGGGAGATTACTCTCTTCCATAGCATAGTTCCTCTTTGGTCTAGTATGCATAGAAGCTCGACAAAGAATTCTCCATTTGGATCTACCTACATCCACACCATTAAGTCAACCATTAGTTTCTAATGTTTATAAGATAAAAACATACATAATCATTGCAACTTTATTGTTTACCTGAATATCCTGCCAATTAATTATATTGTTAAGATCATGTGAATATATTTTTAGCAATGAAACATGAAACACACTGTGCACATGTATATTACAATGTAAATCTAGTTGATAAGCGACAGGTCCAACCTTCGCAGGTACTTCAAAAGCGCCACAAAATTGGGTAGCTAGCTTTGTGCAAATTCCCCATATTAAGGTGATTATTTTTGGATTTACCTTAAAATATACTTTTCCTCCCCTTACAATTTTTTTTAAGTTTTCCTTTTTTCTGCATATGTTTTCTACCAATCCTACCCCACGCATGTTTCACAATCTATTCCATTTCCTTTAGCATATCAGGTCCCAATATTAGTATATCCTTGGGATGAATCTAGTTAGGAGGTGTTATGCACCTTTTTCCATCAAAAACATTGAATAGGATCATTCTTAAAGAAGCATGAGAACTATTATTGTAAGGAAATTATACTAAGTGGAGATATTCTTCCCACTTGGTATGTTGTTGAATGATGTACATCCTTAACATGTCCTCTAATAATTGATTTATGCATTATTTTTTCCCATGTTATTACATATGGTAGGAAATACTAAACTAAAATTTGGGATGTAATCCTATTATTAAAGCTTTCTAGAAAGAAAAAATACATTTTACATCTTGATTATAACTTAATGTTTTAGGTGCACCATGCAAGTGAAAAAAATATAATTTCATAAATATATCAACAATTTGAATATCTTTATAATTTGATTGCACGTGAGTAAAAAGTGAATATTTACTTAACATATCAACCAAAACCATTATAGAAGCATTCTACCTCTTTGATTTGAGTGGACCTGTGATAAAGTCTATGGTGATGGCTTCACATTTAGATTTATGAATGATTAATGCATGAAGCAAACCGACTGGGTGTTGATGCTCTGCTTTCACGTGATAGCACTCTAGAGATTTCGCCAAGTATTTTGTTACCTCCCTCATTCCTGGCCCAACATAATACTTTCTTAAGGTTGTAATCAATTTATTGTATCCACGGTGAGAAGCATAAGGACTCCTATGACATTAATCTAAAATTAGTTGTTTAATAAATTGCTAGTTAGGAACATATATTTGATTTTTATATTTCAACAAATCAACATTGTTATTATCATAATCTTGTTTATTTATTTTTTATTATTATTTAAGTTTTTGTCATAAAAAATAATATTTATTGTCCCAATTAGCCCACTCGACAATTCAAGTTGTAGGTTTTTTCATTCAATGACGGCCTTCACATATTTTTCTCTTTGTTATTTCGATATATCTGCTAAATCCTTTTCATTCCAGTCATTTTGGAGATCCACTAGTGTTCCTTCCTATTTTGAAAAATGAGTCATAGTTTTGTTTGGCAATATGAGCCACTTATTCAATGGCTATTAAATTATAGACTATGATTCTATGGTTTTCATTTTCATTAACCTCTCAGGTCTTCGTTTTAGCTGATTGTTTATGCTCTTGTGATTGCATCATACCAATGAGTTTATTCTCCCATGGGAACATCGGTTCGACCCTCTACCTTCGTGTCTTCCTAAATATATGTTAGGACATCAAACAAATTGGATTCCTGTGCCCATAGTGGATTTCTAGGATTCCCCATTCTAATGGTTCTTCTACAAGATGAAACTTTTTGAAACCCATCATTATCTACAAAACCAAAACTTTATTGTTCCTTCTTTCTAGTTGGAAACTCTCTGAAGAATGTGCATGTTCATGACAAAGGCGACAATGAAAAGGAACATGATTATAATCCATCGATTGAGACTATATTTCTAGTTGATAATTCATATTATTTGGTTCTGATAGGGGATGTGAAATATTCATGTAGATACAAAGTATAACATATGAGATATTTTTCCCACATCTTGAAATCTCCAGTAGTTTAACAAATCAATCGAGAACATTACCAATTCCCTATAGAATTTTTGAAATCCAAAAGTTGTCGGGAAAGGAATATATCCTTACCGAGATAGGAGAAAATCTAAACTCTTATTTATCATCATTAAAAAATTCCTCCTAGTGATGAACATATAAAATCATGCTGTTTTAAACATATCTTCCATAAAAAAATATTTCTTTATCTTCCATATTAGATAATATGAATGCATAAAAATTTTTGAGCCCTAATCTTAAATTGATTGATCCCTTCGATTTCCATTTTTGTGAAATCCATCTCTCTAATTCCTTCTTTGTAGGAAATATGCCTATAAACTTACAAATTAATGCATGGTATTTCATTTTCTTTGGATGGTCTTCCAAAAATTGGGGTGGAATTATGAAAGAAGGATTCTAGGGATATTTCAGGATACATTTCCCCTGCAAACTAGTCTTCCGTTATGCCCCAAGGAGAGGGAAAGATAAATACGAAGCTCCAATATTATAAGTGTTAATTGAACTTTGAATGGAACTTGCCACAATGTCTTTAAAGGATGGGACACTAATCCCCTATTTCAAAGCTCTCATAGTTACAAGAAATAGGAGTAAACCAGTCTTGGATAAGCTGCACTATGCACAAAAGAAAAACTATATCAAGAATTGAAACTCATGCCTAACAAATATAGATTGATTAGGGAATGCCTTTCTCCTTTCTATGTTAACGCTCCACATTTCGTATGAGTGACCAACTGGTTGAATGATGACTTCAAGGTTGAAACACTTAAATTATTTTATATACATATATTAACCAAACTTGATTTCAACCTTGACTTAGACATTATATCTATGTTATTAGTGTTAACAAGAGCTTCCATTTCCTACAATCTATTTTTGTATAGATTAATATGTTGGTATTTATATTTATGGCAGGACATTCTTGATAGCCAATTGTAATGCACAGATTTAATCCAACAATATGGACTAGTTTTTGTTGGGAATTTCTAATAATTCTAAACAAAACTGAAAAACTGAACAAGACTCTGTTTTAACACAGTGGAAATAAAAATCGTTTGCGGAATAAGGTGTATCAGCAACGCAGTTTCATCAGTTATTGTTTGCAGTGTATCAGCAACGGTGTTTCAGCAATGCTGAAACTCGTGTATCAGCAACACTTTGTTTTGACGTCAAGACTATTTTCTGGTTACAGTGTAACAACAACGAGAAACTATTTTCTCCTTACGGTGTAACATAAACGCGCGAATAAAACTTCTATTTATAAACAGTAAACCAACTGATACAAATTCGTCTTCCTCACATAAAGAGATTTTCACAACTTCTATTACAAAACATCTTCCTCTTAACAGAGGGATTCACCAATTTATGCTAAAGAGCATCTTCCTCTTGACAGAGGGGTTCACCAGTCTATGCTGAAAAGTGTCTTCCTCTTAACAGAGGGATTCACCAGTCTATGCTGAAAAGCGTCTTCCTCTTAACAGAGGGATTCACGAGTCTATGCTGAAAAGCATCTTCCTCTCGACAGAGGGATTCACCAGTCTATGCTGAAAAGCATCTTCCTCTTGACAAAGGGATTCACCTGTCTATGCTGAAAAGCATCTTCCTCTTGACAGAGGGATTACAACAGGAACGCTTCAGTTCCACAAATCAATTTCTGCTATCTTAGAAAATTACAGTTTCAACACTGGTGTGCGTTACAAGAAGACTCTCTATCATTCTTTTCTGACCTAAAAGAGAATTGTTGTTCATTACATCTATATGTTAAAACATATCTGAATTTAAACAATAAAATAATACAAATATCTTCTAAAGCTTAGCTGTGTATTGAATGCAGCAAGCGGTGATGCCTTTTGAAGAAATGAAGTCGGCTGTTGCAGGGGAATTTGATGCTGAAAATTTAATGCACATTAATGTGGAAAATATCAAGCACAACTTTGAGGCATACGACAGTCTGGAATATCTACAGCAAATCAGATTTCTGTCCAGTTGTTTATGTTGTAGTTGGAATTAAATTCCAACACTCCCCCTTAATTTCAACTATTGGGTTTTTTTGCATGCCCAGGCATTTCCTGAAATGATCAAAACTTTTCTTTCCCAATGGTTTTGTCAAGATGTCAGCGAACTGATCCTCTATTTTGTAGTGCTGCAAAACAATCTCACCATTCTTAACCAATTCACGTATGAAGTGAAATTTGGTGTCTATGTGCTTTGTTCTTTTATGAAAAACAGAGTTTTTAGACAATGCTATTGCTAAGCTATTGTCACAGTAAATGGTTGTGCCCATTTCTTGTTCATGACACAATCCTCTGAGAACTCTTCTCAGCCACACTGCTTGGCATGCTGCTGCTGTTGCTGCCACATACTCTGCCTCTGCTGTTGACAAAGACACAACTGGTTGCTTCTTAGAAGCCCATGAGATGGCTCCCGAACCCATATGAAACACATATCCTGATGAGCTTTTCCTATCATCAACACTTTTAGCCCAATCACTGTCAGTGTAACCTATCAACATGAAACTTTCAGAAGAGGATTATAAAATACCAAACCCCTTCGTTCCATTCACATACCTTAGAATCCTCTTGGCTGCCTGCCAATGAGTCTCTTTCGGTCTTTCCATAAATCTAGAGATTAAACTCACAGCGTGCATAATGTTCGGCCAAGTTGCAGTCAAGTACATAAGGCTGCCAACTATGCTCTTGTACAGTTTTGGATCAAAATCCTTGCTGTTGTCTTCTTTGGTCAATTTCAACCCCATTACAGTTGGAGTCACAGTTGCCTTGTTGTTGTGCATGTCAAATCTCTTCAACACTGCTTCTACATATTTAACTTGAGAAATGAAAACACCATTTTCACTTTGGTCTACTTCAATTCCAAGAAAATATCTTAAGAAGCCCAAGTCAGTCATTTCAAATTCAATTTTCATGACTGCTTTAAAATCAACAATGAGAGAAGCATCATTGCTATTAAAAATCAAATCATCTACATATAAAACAACAATAAGAATCTTACCGTCATTCTCCTTTATGTAGATTATGGGTTCACCATCACACTTATGAAACCCATTCTCAATCAGATAAGCATCTATTCTACTGCACCATGCTCTTGGAGCTTGCTTCAGCCCATAAAGAGCCTTCTTCAATTTGCAGAATCTTGGCCGTCAACTTCATAGCCTGGAGGTTGTTCAACATAAGCCTCTTCATTTAACACTCCATTCAGGAATGCAGATTTATTATCCATCTCATAAATCTTCCATTTGTGTTGTGCTACAATAGACAACATTGTTCTGACTGTTTCCATCCTTGCTACTGGTGCAAAGTTTTCATCATAGTCTTTGCCTTGTTGTTGCTTGTAGCCTTTCACAACAAGTCTTGCTTTGTGCCTGTCAATCTTGCCTTCAGCATTGCTTTTTGTCTTATAGACCCACTTAACTCTAATGGCATCTTTGCCTTCAGGGAGGTCCACTAACTCCCATGTTTTACTCTTCTCAATTACACCAATTTCTTCATTCATTGCTTCAATCCATTTATCTTCATTTACAGCATCTTCAAAATGAATTGGGTCATCAACATGAAAATACAAAGAAAATAATGAATTTAGACCGGTATTGTTACATACCTCTCCTTGTTCATAAATCTCATTCAGATTTCTGAATCTTCGTCTTCTTGGTGTGCTTGGAGTTCCATCCGAACTTGAGGGTATTTTTGATCCCTGTGGTGTGCTTGGAGAAGCACTTCCTTGACTTCTCAAGGCTGTTCGAATTCCAGCTTGTGGTGTGGTTTGTTGTACTTTCTGTGGTGGAGGAGGAGCCACCAAGGAAGGATTATTTGCTGCTGTCCCTTCCTCTTCTTCTTCGTGAGACACAATTGTCTTCACATTCACTGTCTTCTCTAAGCTTCCATCCCAAGCTTCATCTTCAATGAACTGCACATCTCTGCATACTATTAATTTCTTGGTGGATGGATTATAGAGTTTGTATGCTTTTGACTCATCACAATAGCCAAAATTGACACACTTCTCCCCCTTACTGTCAAGCCTCTACCTTAGTTGATCCGGTACATGTGCATATACTACACAACCGAATACTCTCATGTGAGTGACAGTTTGCTTTTGACCACTCCATGCTTCTTCTGGTATTTTGTTCATGACAGCTTTAGTTGGGCATCTATTCAAGATGTAAACTGTGCAAGTAACAACTTCTGCCCAATACTCATGCGGCAAGTGTTTTGCCTTCATCATACTTGTGACCATGTCAAGAATGGTCCTATTCTTCCTTTCGGCAACAACGTTTTGCTGAGGTGTATACCTTGCGGTGAACTGCTTTTATATGCCATTCTCTCTGCAAAAATGTAGAAAGTCTTTGGATATGTACTCTCCTCCTCTATCTGTTCTGAGCACTTTGATATAATGCCCACACTGCTTCTCAACAAGAGTTTTGAAGTGGGGGAATTTCTCAAACAGTTCACTCTTCTGTTTCAGCATATACACCCATGTCTTTCTGGTGTAATCATCAATGAAAGTTAAAACATATTTATTTCCAACAAATGATGGTATTTGCATCGGTCCACACACATCAGAGTGAACAATTTCCAAGGGTGCTTTTGCCCTTATACTCTTTCCTACTGGAAAGTTTTCTTTATGTTGTTTTCCCAAGATGCAGCCTTCACAAAGGCTATCCAGTTTCTCGATCAATGGAAATCCCTTTACCATTCCCTTTCTGTGCAACAGATTCAAGCCTTCGAAATTGAGATGTCCAAATCTCAAGTGCCACAACCAATTCTCATCTTTCACTTGTTCCTGAAAGACTTCTTGTGTTACAGCTGCAATAGTTCTTCCTTCCTTCAAATCTGCCCTACGCTTGAGAGGAAACATTCTATTGCTGGTCATCTGCATCTTTGCAATGATCTTCTTACTTGGAGGTATGTCTCTGATTGTACACATATCATCTTTGAAGAACACATTGTAACCTTTGTCAATGAGCTCTCCAATGCTCAAAAGATTACATTTCAGACCAGGTACATAGTATACCTCTGGCACAATCATCTGTTCTCCATTTCTTGCTCGGATACTGACTCTGCCCTTACCCTTGACAGATATCTTACTATCAGTTCCTGTTGTTACCTCAGATTTCACATTTTCATCCAGATTGGCAAACATTGCAATATTTCCAGTCATGTGATTACTACAACCTGAGTCTAAGAACCAAAAATCTTCTTGTTTGTCTTGTGCAATGTTACATGCTAACAACACAATCTTTGGATTCTTATCTTCCTCATTTGCAAAATTAGCATTTTTCCTACTATTCAAGTCATTTTGTTTTTTCCTATATTCATTTGCGTAGTGCCCATATTTCATACAATAATGACATTGGACTTGGGATTTGTCATACCTTTGTCCATGAGCTTGCTATTTACTTGAACCTTCATCTTGGTTCTGATTGCAGCTCCTTCCACTTGTGCTTGCAAGATTATTTCTGCCTTTGTTTTGGCTTCTTCCATGACCTCTGTTATTTGCTCTGCCTTGACCTTTTCCTTGGCCAAAGACATCTGAGTCTGGAATGCTTTATCAAAAGAGGAATCTATTCCTCTACTTAGTCTGTGTTCATGAGGCATAAGAGAAGCACTCAGTTCATCTACTGTGAACTGTGAGAGATCCTTTGTTTCTTCTGTTGCTACCATAATAGATTCAAACCTTGAGGGTAAAATTCTCAAGATCTTCTCTACAATCCTTCTTTCTTCAACAATCTCACCATGAGATCTTATTCGGGTTATCAACCCAATAACCTGAGTGAAGAATGAATCTATTGTATCAGATTCCTTCATGATGAGTGTTTCAAAGTCTCTCATCAACATCTGTGACTTTGCAGTCTTCACCTTATCCATGCCTTGATAGGCAGTTTTGAAAATATCCCACGCCTCCTTGGATTTTTTTGCTGCTGCAATCCGTGGAAAAACACTTTCATGTACTGATTCGAAGAGAAAAAAGAGAGCTTTGGCAACCTTTTTCCTGTCGCTCTTCAACTGGTCTCTTTCTGCTACTATTAAAGCAGTCAACGCTGTTGCATCTGCAGGTTCAACATAGCCAGTTTCAACCAGCTCCCATATTCCTTGAGAAGCAAACAATGCTTTCATTGTTATGGACCAATAACTGTGATTTTTCTCATTAAACAGTGGCAGTTGGGAATTTGTCAAACCAGTTCCAACATCTGCCATCTTAACCTATATAAATAAAGAAGAGATATTGACTGTATAAATAAAAACAGGCAAAAACTTTCTCTGCTGGAGAAAATCTGCTCAATAAGCTTCTTCTAGCTCCTACAGTGAAAAAACAAACTCTCTTTTTGACTCACTGAGTGCCTAGACCAGCTCTGATACCATGTTGGGAATTTCTAATAATTCTAAACAAAACTGAAAAACAGAACAATACTATATTTTAACACAACGGAAATAAAAATCATTTGCGGAATACGGTGTATGAGAAACGCAGTTTCGTCAATTGATGTTTGCAGTGTATCAGCAATGGTGTTTCAGCAATGGTGAAACTCGTGTATCAGCAACACTCTGTTTTGATGTCAAGACTATTTTCTGGTTACGGTGTAATAGCAACAAGAAACTATTTTCTGCTTACAGTGTAACAAAAACGCGCAAATAAAACTTCTATTTATAAACAGTAAACCAACTGATACAAATTCGTCTTCCTCACATAGAGAGATTTTCACAACTGCTATTACAAAACATCTTCCTCTTAACAGAGGGATTCACCAAGTTATGCTGAAGAGCATCTTCCTCTTGACAGAGGGGCTCACTAGCCTATGCTGAAAAACATCTTCCTCTTAACAAGGGATTCGCCAATCTATGCTAAAAAGCATCTTCCTCTTGACAGAGGGATTCACCAGTCTATGCTGAAAAGCATCTTCCTCTTGACAGAGGGATTTACCAGTCTATGCTGAAAAGCATCTTCCTCTTGACAGAGGGATTCACCAGTCTATGATGAAAAGCATCTTCCTCTTGACAGAGGGATTACAACAGGAACGCTTTAGTTCCATAAACCAATTTCTGCTATCTCAGAAAATTAGAGTTTCAGCACTGCTGTGCGTTACAATAAGACTCTCTATCATTCTTCTCTGACCTGAAACAGAACTATTGTTCATTAAATTTATATGTTAAAACATATCTGACTTTAAACAATAAAATAATAAAAATATATTCTAAAGCTTATCTGTGTATTGAATGCAGAAAGTGGTGATGCCTTTTGAAGAAATGAAGTGGGCTGTTGCAGGGGAATTTAATGCTAAAAATTTAATGCACGTTAATGTGGAAAATATCAAGCACGACTTTGAGGCATCCAATGGTCTGGAATATCTACAGTAAATCAGATTTTTGTCCAGCTGTTTATGTTGCAGTTGGAATTAAATTCCAACAGTTTTCACAAGATAAATTATTCTCATCATTTAGGGTTTGATCAGATGATGGGAAGCCATGGGTTTCGTTATATGTAACAACTTCCCTCCTACCCAGCCTCCAAATACTAGTTGCACCCTCTTGCCTTCCAGTTAGCTCTAAAATGGTTTTCCATGTTGGTTCTCGAGATTACTAACTATACCGTTACACTAAAACTCCAAGAATATCCTCAAGACAGGTAAGGCTACTCTAGTGGTCATGATTTCCTACATTTTCAATTGAATACCCTACAATTTGTGCAAGTGATTATACATTCTTTGTCCTTTAACATTTTTTTTTCTTTCCTTGGAGTCCCATATTCTATGATAACTTAGACTTTACAAGCTATTGATTTGGGTTTATATTTATTGGTACTCCTAAGTGATACCTTAGGGCTTCAGTAGGGAAAATGTTGATTTGAGTGGGTGCTTTAGTGTCCATAAGGAAATGTTGATAAATATTAAATTATTTTTCCTCGATCTACCTTGCGAATTGTTTTCTTGGTATTTTATAAATTCATTATTTGACTAAGATGGTCCTTATGTACAGGAATTCTATATTTTTTTTACGTTCTAAATTAATTTTCCTCAAATAAATGCTCTTATAGTTAGGGATATCATTCTATATTTTCTTCTCGTTATGCGTTTACGCTAATCACTCATTTTTTTTGTTTATATCTTATCATAGGAACAAGCTTAAGCTTTTGACAATAGTAACTATTAGTGTCTTTAGGGCGATATCGTGCGGTCATCAGACATTGTTCCCACATAAATTTTGTTTATATATATTTTCATTTCTTTATAGCCAAAGACTTGTCAAACATGGAATCCATTTATCCTTCAGCTTAATACCACTGTCAAATATTTTTTAGTTTAAAAATGTTTGGTTTCTTCATAATGTGTCTAGACCCACTCATATCCTTGGCCCTACTTTACTTAATTATAACCTTCCAGTCAACATGTGATGATTTTGTTGTGTAAATATAATTACTAAGGTTTCCTATTCAAATCGTGTTTATTGTACAATGGTTTAATAGCGTCTTCCTGATACAATGTATGGAGAACTATGGTCTCCTTGGCCGAATGCATGCACTAACTTTAATCACTTCTTTATTCTTCTTAGTTCCCATGTATTACATTATTGGGTTGTGATAGTTTACTTATTATGTATTGTTTCATATAGTTGATATTTCTAAAAGATCGCTTGAAACCCTTCTTTTCACAATCCTCCATTTACGTATATATTAGAAAATTTTAAATTAAAAAGAATCACCCAATATTACAATGAAGTTGCACAATAAGTTACTCATTTATTTATTTTTTCGCATAAGTGCTTATATATTTATTTATTTATTTAGTTTGTAGATAACGCAAGCATGTCCCAGGACTTGAAACTTGTTCAGACCTAGCATTCAGGTTTCATTATTGTTTCCTGTCTTGCTGGTGGATTTAATATGGTCCATTAGCCTAAGTGACTGACCTAACTTAAAAGAAAAAGCTACAATCTAATGTTTTGATTTCATATCGTGTGAGTTTTCTAGAATAATGAAATCTACATAAAAACAAAATCCAGATGCATGAATAGAATGTACATTGAATTTATTTCTTATTTGCCTATCTCAGTAAATCACTTGGCCTACCAAAACGATAATGAGCAAAAAAATTCTCCACTTGACCAATGAGAACTAATAACTCTATGAGAACCACCCCCTCCCATGAGTGAAATTCACACCTGGAAAAATTATTTGCCAACAGAGAGCCTTCCAGGTCAAGATATGATTCCTCCTGGAATATTCCTTCACTCCTTAACATAATGTACTCTCCTTGAGGGGTGTACCACAATAACAACTTATATTTCTTGGGACACCTCTTACCCTTCTCCATTTTTACCAAGTTTCCTTAGGCTTTTCCCCTCAAACCCTCTTTGCCAAGCTTTTCCAAAAACTCAAAAAAATTATCTGGGATAGAGGAATTTCGGTAGACAACTACCTCTACCATTTTCCCTTCTTGGGATTTCCCTAATTTTCCTATTAACTATATAGGTGTGATTTTTTCTCTCGAATCTTTCCCCCATGATAATTTACATAGTTGACCAGATGCAAAATTTTATTAATATAAAATTAGAAAAACATTTATTTATGTTACATATTGATACCTCCCCCTTAGCATTGCCCCATAGTCTGTAAAAGTAAATTCATAAGAATGTAAATGAAATGTTTTTTTCATTTGGGGATATTACATCTCCTACCCTAAAAGAAAGCATCTTCCTTGTTTTTTTCCAAGCACTTGAAAATATTACGGTATTCCTGACGCATGAAAAATTCCATGTTCCTAGGTAGTCTCTTCTAGGCTCAAGTGCTTCCATTGCACTTTTAACCAGGGTGATTACTCTCTTCCATAGCATATTTCCTCTTTGGTCTAGTATGCATAGAGGCTCAAAAGAGAATTCTCCATTTGTCTCTACCTACATCCACAACATTAAGTCAACCATTAGTTTCTAATGTCTATAAGAGAAAACATACATAATCATTGCAACTTTATTATTTACGTGAACATCCTGCCAATTAATAATATTCTTAAGATCATGCACATATAATTTTAGAAATGAAACATAAAACACACTGTGCACATGTATATTACTATGTAAATATAGTTGATAAGTTATAGGTTCGACCTTGGCAAGTACTTCAAAAGGGCCACAAAATTCGGTAGCTAACTTTGTGAAAATTCCCCATATTAAGTCGATTACTTTTGGATTTACCTTAACATATACTTTTCCTCCCACTTAAAATTATTTGTAAGTTTTCCTTTTGTCTGCATATGTTTTCTACCAATCCTAGGTAGCTTTCAAGTCCCCCCGCAGATGTTTCACAGTTTATTCCATTTCCTTCAGCATATCGGGTCGCAATATCAGTCTATCCTTGGGATGAATCCAGCTAAGAGGTGTTATGCACATTTTTCCATAAAAAACTTTGAATAGGATCATTCTTAAAGAAGCATGACAACTATGATTATAAGAAAATTCTAGTAGGTGGAAATATTCTTCCCACTTGCTATGTTGTTGAATGATGTACATCGTTAACATGTCCTCTAATAATTGATTTATGCATTATTTTTTCCCATGTCTTTGCATATGGTAGGAGATAATAAACTACAATTGGGGACATAATCCTATTAATAAATATTTCTAGAAAGCATAAATACATTTTACACCTTGATTATAACTTAATATTTTAGGTATACCATGCAACTGAAAAAAACTTATTTCATAAATATATCAACAATTTGAATTTCTTTATCATTTGATTGCATATGTGTGAAGTGTGCATATTTACTTAAGATATCTAACAAAACGATTATAGAATCATTCTACCTCTTTGACTTGGGTGGACCTGTGATAAAGTCTATGGTGATGGTTTCCCATTTCGATTTATGAATGAGTAATGTGTGAAGCAAACCGACTAGGAGTTGATGCTCTGCTTTCACCTGATGTCACTCTAGACATTTCACTATTTATTTTGTTACTTCCGTCATTCCTAGCCCAACATAATCCTTTCTTAAGTTTGTAATAAATTTATGGTATCCAAGGTCAGAAGCATAAGGACTCCTATGATATTAATCTAAAAATAGTTGTTTAATAGGCTACTAGTTAGGAACATAAATTTGATTTTTATAGATCAAAAAATCATCATTATTATTATCATATCCTTGTTTATTTTCATTATTGTTTTCTTCTTTAATTTTTTGTCATAAAATATAATATTTAGGGTCCCAATTACCCCACTGGACAATTTATGTTGTAGGGCTTTTCATTGAATGAGAGCCTTCACATATTTTTCTCTTTGTTCTTTTGATATCTCTCCTAAATCCTCTTCATCCTAGTCATTTAGGAGATCCACTAGTGTTCCTTCCTCTTTTGACAAATGAGTCATAGCTTTGTTTGGAAATAGGAGCTACTTATTCAATGGCTAGTAAATCGGAGACTATGATTCTATGGTCGTCATTTTCATCAGCCTCTGAAGTCTTCCTTTTAGCTGATTGCTCACCCTCTTGTGATTGCATCATACCATGAGTTTATTCACCCATGGGAACATCGGTTCGACCCTCTACCTTCGTTTCTTCCTAAATATATGTTAGGACATAAAAAAATTGGAATCATGTGCCCCTAGTGGATTTGTAGGATTCCCCATTCTAATGTTTCTTCTACAAGATGAAACTTTTTGAAACCCATAATTATCTATAAAAATGAAACTTTTGTGTTCCTTATTCCTAGTTGGAAACTCTTTGAAGAAATGTGCACGTTCATGACAAAGGTGACAGTGAAAAGGAATATGCTCATAATCCATCGATTGAGACTATATTTCTACTTGATAATTCAGATTATTTGGTTCTGGCAGGGATTGTGAAATATTCATGTAGATACAAAGTATAGCACATGGCATATTTTTCCCTCATATTGACACATCCAATAGTTTAAAAAACCGATTGATAACATTACCAATTCCCTATAGAATTTCTGAAATCCAAGATTCATCGGGAAAGCAATATAGCCTTACATAGATAGGATCAAATTGAAACTCTTATTTATCATCATTAAAAAATTCCTCCTAGTCATGAACGTATAAAATCATGTTGTTGTAAACATATCTTCCATAAAAAAATATTTATTTATCTTCTTACAGAATATGATTGCATAAAAATATTTGGGCCCTAATCTTAAATTGATTTCTCCCTTCGGATTCTGTTTTTATGAAATCCTTCTCTCTCATTCCTTGTTTGTAGGAAATATGCCTATAAACTTGCAAATTAATTCATGGTATTTCATTTGATTTGGATGGTCTTCCAAACACTTGGGTGGAATTATGAACGAGGGATTCTAGAGATATTTTAGGATACATTTCCCCTGCAAACTGGTCCACCATTATGCCCCAACAAGAGGGGAAGCTAAATATGAAGCTCCAATATTATAAGTGTTAATTGAACTTCGAACAGAACCTACCACAATGTTTTTAAAGGAGGGGACACTAGTCCCATATGTCAAAGCTCTCATAGTTACAAGAAATAGGAGTAAACCAGTCTCAGATAAGCCACACTATGCAAAAAAAAAAAACTAATATCTTGAAAACCACATTAGGAATTGAAACTCATGCCTAACAAATATAGATTGATTAGGGAATTCCTTTCTCCTTTTTATGTTGACACTCCACATTTCATATGAGTGCCTGACTGGTTGAATGATGGCTTCAAGGTCGAGACAATTAAATTATTTTATATGCATACATTAACCAAACTTGATTTCAGCCTTGTGTTAGACATTATATCGATGTTATTAATGTTAACATGAGTTTCCATTTCATACCTCAATTTTTTTTAGATTAATATGTTGGTATTTAATTTTATGGCATATCATTCTTAATAGCTAATTGTAATGCACATATTGAATCCAGCACTATGGACTAGTTTTCACAAGATGAATGATTTTGATCATTTAGGGTTTGATCAGATGGTGCGAAGCCACGGGTTTTGGTTATATGTAACAACTTCCCTCCCACCCTGCCTGCAACTCCTAGTTGCATCCTCTCGCCTTCCAATTACCTCTAAAAATATTGGCCATGTTGTTTCTTGAGATTACTCACTATACCATTACATTAAAACTCCAAGAATATCCTCAAGACATGTAAGGCTACTCTAGTGGTAATGATTTCCTGCATTTTCAATTCAATACCCTAAAATTTTTCCAAGTGATTATACATGCTTCATCCTTCGACATTTTTTTTCTTTCCTTCGAGTTCCATATTCTGTGATAACTTAGAGTTTGCAAGCTACTAATATGGGTTTATATTTATAGGTACTCCTAAGTGAGACCTGAGGGCTTGAGTAGGGAAAATGTCACTTTCAGTGGGTGCTTTAGTGTTAATAAATAACTGCTGGAAAATATTAAATTGTTTTTCCTCAATATAGCTTGAGAATGTTTTTCTTGGTATTTTCTAAATTCCTATTTTGACTAAGATGGTCCTTATGTATAGGAATTCTAGAGCTTTTTCAAATTCTAAATTAATTCTCCTCAAATAAATTCTCTTACAGTTAGGGATAACATTCTATATTTTCTTCTTGTTATGAGTTTACACTAACAACTCATTTTTTTTGTTTATCTCTTATCATAGGTGTTGGGCTGTTTTATATTCTTTCCACAACTAGCTCACGTAGTTAACTAGGGAGTTAGAAGGGGGGTGGAGCCCCACCTTTGTTGCGTCAATTTCATAGCGAGGGGGGTGAAGGGGTCACATGGGGTTTGAGGCGTGCAGGTAACCCCACTTTATGGGGTCTAATGCAACATCCTAGAATTTTTTTTTTTTTGGACCCTATGTTAGGTTGGGCAGACCTACCTATGGTTTTGTGCATGATTTTCACACATGGTTTTCGACACGATGGTTTTCGGTCCATGGTATTGGATGCTTCGGCATGTATAAATATGTATTGCAACATTGAAAGGAAAATAATGAAAAATCAAGCTGGTAGTCGCAATTTTGGGATCCAAGGGAAAATCTCTCTGTATATATGTTTTATGTGTTATGCTCTCGAATTATTTATTTTCTGTGTTCTAGAATTCATATGCAGGTAATTTTTGTACAGGGTTAAAACCTACATTTGGTATCAGAGCTGTTTTGGCTTCAAGGGGATGCCTTTGTTGCTCAGGGGTTTCGCTCGGGCCTGTGGTAGACCCTATTCAGTGGGAGATCTTTGGGATCGATTCTGGTAGTGAAAGAAGATGGCGAGCAGTGGAAAGATAGAGATCGAGAAGGTTAATGGTAAGATTTTTGAGTTATGGAAACTCAAGATGGAGGATCAGTTGGTGGATAAAGATAAATGGATCACGGTCGATCTGGGTACTAAACCAATGGGAGTGTCTGATGAAGAATGGAAGAAGTTGGATAGGAAGGAAAAGAGCACAATATGATTGTGTGTCTCAGATTCAGTATTGTTGCATGTATCAGGGGAAGCTACGGCAAAGGATTTGTGGGACAAGTTAGGGACTTTTTACCAATCTAAGTCTCTAGTGAATAAATTGTTCCTACGGAAAAAGCTGTATAACCTGAGGATGAAAGATGCAGACTCGGTGACAGAGCATATGAATTCATTTAATACTATGGTAAGTCAGTTACCGTTTGTTGATATCAAAATTTCATATGAATATAAGTGCATTAGTTTGTTTTGTTCCCTACCAGATTCATGGGATGGTCTAGTTATTGCAATATGTAGCAATGCAACTACCTTGCAGTTTCATGAAATAATCTCATCCTTGATGAAGAAGGAGATGATATGAAAAAAAATGGAGAGCTAGAATGGTGATGCCTTGTCTGTACGAGGATGGTCCCAAAAAAAAAACAAAAATAGGTTATCGAGTGGGAGATCTAAATCTAGAGGGAGATCTAAATCTCCAGGAAAACCTATAAAGGTGGTGTACTGGAAATGTGGAAAGGAAGGGAACAACAAAAGGGACTGTAAATCTAAAGCTCCTAACAAAGGAAATGGATCTGATGATGCTCCTTCTGTAGAGGTGAAAACCACCTTAGATAAAGGTGTGGATGTGTACTTAGCCTCTTCAAGTACAATTGTAGATCATGAGGCATGGTTGATTGACTTAGGTGCATCCTTTCACTTCACTCCTCATAGAGAGTGGTTTTGCGAGTATGAGAAATATGATGGTGGTGATGTCTTCTTAGGGGATGGTAGGAAGGCTAGAATCATTGGTTGCAGAAAAGTAAAGCTGAAATTGCAAGGTGGAAGTGTTAGAACACTTCCGAGTGTTCTACATATTCCTGCATTGGCAAGAAATCTGATTTCTCTAAGCAAGCTAGATGATGCAGGTGTAAAAATAATGTTCGAGAAGGATACCTACATGATGGTCCGAGGAGCACTGGTATTGATGCAGGGTGTTCGAATTGGAACTTTGTACAAGCTACAAGGTAGCACTATTGTTTATGGGTGCAACATCTCTGTGGTTCCTGAAAGTGGAGCATAAAATCTAGTGGTCTCTAGAGAGAAGACCATGTTGTGGCATCAAAGGCTTGGACATATTAGAGAGAAAGGCCTATGAATACTTCATGGTAAAGGTATGGTAGAAGGTATGAGTAATAGATCTCTGGATTTTGATTTCTGTGAAAATTATGTATATGGGAAGCAGAATCGGGTGAGTTTCCCCTCTGGTGGTAAGAGGGCGAAACAAATATTAGAGCTTGTACATAGTGATGTGTTTGAACCTATGAAGGTTGCATCAATCACTAAGTCTATGTACTATGTATCATTTATAGATGACTTCTCCAGGAATACATGGATATATTTACTTAAGAAGAAATCTAAAGTCTTTGAAATGTTTAAAGAATTTAAGGCTCTGGTGGAAAGCCAGATAGAGAAGAAGATAAAGTTGATGAGGATAGATAATGGTGGAGAGTTTTCCAGTAAGGAATTTGAAGAATTTTATAAGTGTGGTATAGCACTGCAAAAGACTACTCGATATACATGACATCAAAATGGAGTTGAAGAAAGAATGAACAAGACGTTGATGGAAAGGGCAAGAAGCATACTCAGTAGTGTCGGGTTAGGACAAGAATTCTAGGCAGAGGCGGTGGAGACAATATGTTATCTAGTCAATAGATCACCTTCGTCAGTGTTGGAGGATAAGACTCCAGAAGAGGTATGGACTGGTAAGAAACCCTCTATTTCACATCTGAGGGTATTTGGATGTGATGCATATGTACATGTTCCAAAGGAGAAATGAACGAAGTTGGATAGTAAATCTGAAAAGTGCATCTTTATTACGTATAAGGATGGTTTAAAGGGTTATAATCTTTGGAACCCAGTAACAAGGAAGGTTGTGTATAGCCGAGATGTGGTGTTGAAAGAGGTGAAAGATGTTATTAAACATGAAGTCCAGCCAAAGGAACCTGAGAAGATAGAGTTTGAGCTAAAGGAGGAAGAATCAGACTCTACAACAGAGGAGGAATCAGAAGATCAAGAGCCACAAACTCCGGGTGTGAGAAGATTAGTTCGAGAAAGAAAGTAGCCGGAAAGGTATATTCCATATTCTTTCTGTTCAATTTTTTCTTTATCTCTTAGTGATTATGATCCCAGAACTATGAAGGAAGCAGTACATTCAGAGGATGGAAAACTTTGGAAAGAGGTCATGGTTGACGAAATCGCATCTTTACACAAAAATGAGACTTGGGATCTGGTGGATTTGCCGGCTGGGAGGAAACCCATTGGAAGCAAATGGGTGTTCAAGAAGAAGAAAAATGTAGAAGAAAAGGTGGAGAAATACAAAGCTCGGTTGGTAGCAAAAGGTTATTCACAGGTGTCGGGAATTGATTTTGGTGATATTTTTCCTCCTGTTGCCAAGGTAACTTCTATGAGATTACTTTTATCTGTAGTTGTTGCTTTTGATTTTGAGGTAGAACATATGGCTGTGAAGGCAACATTTCTTCATGCGGATCTGGAAGAGGAAACATACATGAAGCAACCTAAAGGCTTTGCGGTTAATCGTAAGAAAGAACTAGTATGCAAGTTAAAGAATTATTTGTATGGGTTAAAACAATAACCAAGGATGTGGTATCAGAAATTTGATACATTTATACACAGACTTGGATTCACCAGAAGAAAATCAGATCACTGTGTGTATTTTAAATTAATTGGTGACCATGTTCTTTATCTAGTCTTGTATGCAGATGATATGTTGTTGGTTGGAAATGAAAAAGAAAGTATCTAGGATTTGAAGACCCAATTGTCCTCCAAATTCGACATGAAAGTTATTGGTGCTGCAAACTGTATTTTGGGCAGGAAATTAAAAGAGATCAGGCCAAGAGGAAGCTCTGGTTAAACTAGAGGAAGTATGTCGAGACAATATTGTACAGGTTTAATATGCAGGATATTAAACCGATGAAGGTTCCTATTACTGTAGGTGTGAAGTTATTTGTTGAACAATTTCCAAAGACATAAAAAGACGAATAGGACATGTCCCATGTTCCATATTCAAGTGAAGTCAATAGCCAGATGTATGCAATGGTCTATATTAGACCAGACATTGCACATGCAGTGAGAGTATTGAGCAGGTTTATGTCAAAACCAGGGAATGAGCACTGGACAAGAGGGAAGCGAGTTTTTAGGTATTTGTGTGGCACTAGTTTTTATGGTATGTGCTACCAAGGAATACCAAGATTGGACAAAGTGTTGGATATTCGTGGCTTTGTTGATGCAGACTGGGATGGAGATCTGGATTAGAGTAGATCTACAAGTGGGTATTTGTTTAACCTATTTGGAGGTGCACTTAGTTGGATGCGGAAGAAACAATCTGTAGTGGCACTATCAGTTTGGTTGTAGAGATTTGGTTCAAGTATGGGGTTAGTATAGGGAGCTATAAGGATAGGCTGTGACAACCAAAGCGCAATTTTCTCGGCAAAGAGCCCTGCTGACCATTCAATGACAAAGCACATTGATATTCATTATCACTTTGTGAGGGATATGATAGAAAAGGAAAAGGTGTTGCTGGTAAAGGTGGACACCTTGAAGAATACTGTAGATGCAATGACAAAAACTATGAGCTCTGAGAAGTTCTCTTGGTGTAGAGAAACAATGGGAATTGCAGGGCTAGACAAATGAATAAGTTCTCTTGTGGCCCCCTTTGGAAATAAAACAACAAGTGGGAGAATGTTAGGTTGTGTTATATTCTTTCCACAACCAGCCCACGTAGTTAATCGGGGGGTTATAAGTGGGGCAGAGCCCCCCCTTCGTTGCGCTGATTAAGTGGGGGGGGGCGGACACAGGGGGTTTGAGGGGTGCAGGTAACCCCACTCTATGGGGTCTAGGGTAGCACCCTGGAAAATTTTGGTTTTGGACCCTATGTTAGGTTGGGCGGACCTACCTATGGTTTTGTGCATGATTTTCACACATGGTTTTGGATGTGATGGTTTTCTGTCCATGGTTTTGGACATGATGGTTTTTTGTCCATGGTATTGGATTATTTAGCATCTATAAATATCTATTTTAACGTTGAAAAGAAAATAATGAAAAATCAAGCTGGTAGTCCCGATTTTGGGATCCAAGGGAAAATCTCGGTGTATATGTGTTTTATGTGTTATGCTCTCGCATTGTTTATTTTCTACGTTTTAGAATTTGTATGTAGGTAATTTCTATACACGGTTAAAACATAAAATAGGTACAAGCTTAGGCTTTTGACAATAGTAACAATTAGGTCCTTAGGGCGATATGGTGTGGTCATCAGACACTATCCTATTTATATATATTTTCATTTCATTATAGCCGAAGGACTTGGCGAACATGGAACCCATTTATCCTTGGGTTTAATACTGCTATCAAATATTGTTTAGTTCAAAAATGTTTGGTTTCTTCATAATGTGTCTAGACCCTCTCATAGCCTTGGCCTTACTTTACTTAATTATGACCTTCCAGTCAATATGTGATGATTTTCTTGTGTAAATATAATTCTTAAGGTTTCCTATTCAAAGAGTGTTTACTGTACAATGATTTAATAATATCTTCTTGATATAATGTATGGATAACTATGGTCTCCTTGGATGAATGCATGCACTACTTCTAATCACTTTTTTATTCTTCTTAATTCCCATTTATTATGTTATTGGGTTGTGATAGTTTAATTATTATGTATTGTTTCATAGAGTTGGTATTTCTAAACGATCACTTGAAACCCTTCTTTTCACCATCCTCCATTTACATATATAGTAGAAAATTGTAAAATAAAAAGAATCACCCAATATCACAATGAAGTTTCACATTCATTACTCATTTATTTATTTTTTCTCATAAGTGCTTACATATTTGTTTATGTCTTTAGTTTGTAGATAACACAGGCCTATCCTAGGACTTGCAACTTGTGCAGACCTAGTATTTAGGGTTCATTATTGTTTCCTTTCTTGCTGATGGATTTAAATTGATCCATTAGCCTATGTGACTGACCTAACCTAAAAGAAATAGATACAATATAAATTTTTCATTTCATATCATGTGAGTTTTCTATAACAATGAAATGTGCATAAAAACAAAATTTAGATGCACAAATAGAATGTACATTGAATTTATTTCTTATTTACTTATCTTAATAAATCACTTGGCTTGCTAGAAACCATAATGAGAAAAAAAATTCTCCACCTGACCAATGCGAATTGATAACTCTATGAGAACCCCTCCCCTCGAGTGAAATTCACACCTAGAACAATTATTTACTAACAGAGACCCTTCCCAGTCGACATATGATTCCTCCTGGAATATTACTTCCCTCCTCAACATAATGTACTCTCCTTGAGAGGTGTACCTCAACAACAACTTATCTTTCGTGGGACACCTCTTACCCTTTTCCATTTTTACCAAGTTTCCTTAGGCTTTTCCCCTCAAACCCTCTTTTCCAAGCTTTTCCAAAAGCTCAAAAATTTTATTTGAGATAGAGGAATCTTGGTAGACAACTACCTCTATCCTTTTCCCTTCTTGGGATTTACCTAATTTTCTTCTTAACTATCTAGGTGTGATTTTTTCTCTCGAATCTTTCCCCCGCCATAATTTACATAGTTGGCCAAATACAACATTTTATTAATATAAAATTAGAAAAACATTTATTTATGTTACGCATTCATATCTTCCCCTTACCATGGCCCCATAGTCTGTAAAAGTAAATTCAAAAGAATGTAAATGAAATATTTATGTTATTGGGGGATATTACATCCCCTCTCGTCAAACAAAGCATCTTCCTCATTGTTTTCCTAGCCCTTGAAAATATTAGGGTATTCCCCATGCGTGAAAATTTCATCTCCCTAGGTAGCCTCTTCTAGGCTAAAGTGATTCCATTACACTTTTAACCAAGGCGATTACTCTCTTCCATAGCATAGTTCCTCTTTGGTCTAGTATGCATAGAGGCTCGACAGAGAATTCTCCTTTTGGCTCTACCTACATTAAAACCATTAAGTAAACCATTAGTTTTTAATGTCTATAAGAGAAAAACATACATAATCATTGCAACTTTATTGTTTACTTGAACATCCTGCCACTTAATAATATGCTTAGGATCATGCACATATAGTTTTAGCAATGAAACATGAAACACACTGTGCACATGTGTATTACTATATAAATCTAGTTGATAAGCTACAGGTCCAACCTTGGCAAGTACTTAAAAAGGGCCATAAAATTGGGTAGCTAGCTTTGCGCAAATTTCCCATATTAAGGTGATTATTTTTGGATTTACCTTAACATATACTTTTTCTCCCACTTAAAATTCTTTGTAAGTTTTCCTTTTGTCTGTGTATGTTTTCTACCAATCCTAGGCAACTTTCAAGTCCCCCCGTAGATGTTTCACAGTTTATTCCATTTCCTTCAGCATATCGGGTTACAATATCAGCCTGTACTTGGGATGAATCCAGTTAAGTGGTGTTATGCACCTTTTTCCATAAAAAACTTTGAATAGGATCATTCTTAAAGAAGCATGATAACTATTATTATAAGAAAATTCTACTAGGTGGAGATATTCTTCCCACTTGGTATGTTGTTGAATGATGTACATCCTTAACATGTCCTCTAATAATTGATTTATGCATTATTTTTTTCCATGTGTCTGCATATGGTAGGAAATACTAAATTACAATTGGGGATGTAATCCTATTAATAAATTTGTCTAGGAAGCAGAAATACATTTTACATCTTGATTATAACTTAATGTTTTAGGTATACCATGCAAGTGAAATAAAGTATTTCATAAATATATCAACAATTTTAATTTCTTTATAATTTGATTTCACATGAGTAAAATTTACATATTTACTTAACATATCTACCAAAACCATTATAGAATCATTCTGCCTCTTTGACTTGGGTGGACCTGTGATAAAGTCTATGGTGATGGTTTCCCATTTCGATTTATGAATGAGTAATGCGTGAAGCAACCTGACTGGGTGTTGATGCTCTGCTTTCACCTAATGGCACTCTACAAATTTCACTATGTATTCTTTTACTTCCCTCATTCATGGCCCAATGTAATCCCTTATTAAGGTTGTAATCAATTTATGGTATCCAGGGTGAGAAGCATAAGGACTCCTATGATATTAATCTAAAATTAGTTGTTTAACAAACTGCTAGTTAGGAACATAAATTTGATTTTTATAGATCAACAAATCATCATTGTTATTATCATATCCTTGTTTATTTTCATTACTGTTTTCTTATTTAATTTTTTTCATAAAAAATAATATTTAGGGTCTTTTAAGGCTACACTTTTAATATAATCTAAAAAAATCAGATTTCACTTTACTAAATGAAATTTTGTAAAGAAATTTTAGCTCTCTTCTTAAGGAAACTACGACTAGTTTTCCTTACCCTTTAAGTGTTTTATATCAAAGTTGAACTCACCCAAGAAAGCGTTCCATTGTTCTTGTGAGGCACTAAGTGTGGGATCTTTAAAGAAACTAGTCAAGCTACTATGATAAATCATTAGGATGAATTTCTTTCCTAATAGGTAGTGTTGCCATATGTTGAAAGCATGAACAATTATTATTAATTATAAATCATAGTTCAATACATTTTCTCATGCTCATTCATTTTTTCATACTCATAGGCTTCCATTCAACCTTCTTGCATTAATATGCCTCCTAATCCTTCTTGGCATGAATATGTATACACAATAAATTCTATCTTAGAGTATACAATTCTCAGGACAAGGGTTGTAGATAATAGATTCTTTAGCTAGTTGAAGCTATTTTGACATGTTGGTGTCCATTTAAAAGCTCTCATATTCTTTTGTAATGAGGCCATGGGGTAGCCTACCTCGGAAACCCTAGATATAAAGTGATGGTGGTAGTATTCTATGCCCATAAAGGACCTAATACCCACAACATTCTTACTAATGGTCCACTCCATAATTGTTTTTTATTTTTTCTAGATATATTGTTATCCTTTCTTGGGTAATTACATGCCCCAGATATTGGATTTTTTATTGAAAGAACTTAGATTTAAAATACTTAGCATATAACTGATGTTCTCACAGAGTTTGTAGGACAATTTGCAAATGACTTTTATTCTCTTCTAGATTTTTGGAAAAAATCAAGATATCATCAACAAAAGTTAACATGAAATTTTCTAGATAGGAGTGAAATATACTATTCATCAGGCTCACAAATGTGGTCAGGGCATTAGTAACCCAAAAGATAATACCACAAACTCATAACATTGATCACAAGTCCTAAATGTAGTTTTGTAGATGTCCTCCTCTCTAATTCGTATATGAATCAACGTAAATCAATTCTAGAGAATAAAGTAACTCCCTTAACTTGGTCAAATAAATCATCAATTCAATGTCATGGGTAATTTTTTTTAATGGCTTATTTATTTATCTTTATATAGTCAATGCATAACCTTAAGGTAGCTTATTTTTTTTTTTTTTAATTATAGGAGCCCCCCACGTGACACACTAGAATGAATGTACTTCTTGTCCAACAACTCCTTTAATTTTATTTTCAACTCTGTTAATTTTGGTATACTCATACGATAAAGTGACTTAGATACTGGAGCCGCTCCCAAGATTAGTTCAATTGTAAAATCAATATCTTGTTTAGGGGGAAGCCCAAGGATCTCTTCAAGAAATAAATCTACAAAACCTTGAATAAAAGGTAGATTTTCGAGAGTTACTATCTTCACATTCAAGTTAGAGTATCCCACTTGAATTGCATAAATTTGGTAGCCCTTCTTAATAATTTTCTTCAGTTGCAAGGTGGTAATATGTCTTAATGTTGTGGGGAAAAAGGCCTATGCAGGACGATCCTATCCACCTAAGGTGTGACAGTACCTTAGCAACAAACGAATACAGCTACACTGGTTTCTTCCTTTATGAAATATGAGAGAGAGGAGATCGATAGACTTACCGTTGTCTTCCGTTTGTCCCTCGATCTAGATCCTCTTCCCTTTGAGTGTTCACAGCTACTTGCCTCCTCGCTTGCTCAAGAGAACAACTACTTGATTCCACGAGATCACAAGAGAACAGCTACCTGTGACAAAAGAACAGCTACTTCCGACAAGAGAAGAACATAACACAAAGGCATATATTCATATTCATAAATGATTCAGGATTAGAAGCAAATCAAATACACTAATGCAATCATACAAATACACCAGTATATAGGAGCAAACCAAGATAGATTTATTGATAAGTAACAGGGTTGAGGAGGAGATACAACCCATAGGGCTCCAATCCAGCATCTCCTTCCCAGCAGAACGAAATTCCTTCTTCATCTCCCTTCAAAGCATTAAGCACCCAATGATCCAACCACAAACCAACAGCAATTCTTTGCAATAACAAAATTCCAGCCCCCTCTTCCCATGGAGGAGAGATCTATATATAGATCTTTTGGAGAGAGGATGAGTCAGCTTGAGGCTGGTATGAAACTGACTAGTGTCATCTCCCTCTCTTAGTTCTTGAGTCCACTTGGAGATTTGGAACCTCTTACTCATCACCAGTCGAATTCCTTGATCCAAGTGTCATTTTGGAAAGTTCCTGGGCATTGACACCTTGAGGAATGACTCTGCCACTTGTCCAAACTCGCTCAGCGTAGGTAGCCTTTGTTGGAGTTGGCATTCAATGCAGGTAGACAGTGGGGCAGTTGACATTCAGCACAGATGCTCAGTGGAGCAGTTGACATGATCCAGAATTGGCTTGTTTTTGAGTGTTTTCAGGTGGAGAACTTCTGTAAATTGCTGTGGTTAGTTTGCCTTGTTCCTCTAGGGGTAGGAACAACATTTTTAGGGACTTTGGATCCCTTAGATTATGGAGATTTCATGCTCAATGCTGTAAGGCACAAAAATGTCTATAACAGTTGCCCCCTAAAGTATGAGGCCGTTTATCGGGTGAAATGCTTTATCCAGGAGGGTCCGAAGTTCATCCATCTGCCGGGAGGAGACCTGTAATAAAATACAATACAATACATTATGATTCATACTGCTTTCATGATCTAGCTGATGCGGGCATTCCCATTCTCAGCTTTATAAATTCATTTTTGTACATAGAACAGACAATCGTCTGATGGTAGACTGATAATTTTGGCGAAATTATCATCCTTTGAGTAGGATGATCATCTGCTGTAATGATGTACATGTCAAGTGTCTTTATTTTTCCTGAATATATATCGCAGCCCGGATGGATGAAACTAGATCCGGGGTCTTCAAACTCATTCAATCTTCACTCTAAGTACAAGTCGATCCATGTGAGAATTGCGCTGAAGTCGAACATGGAAAGACATCGCTTGATTACTGGTCAATGATGTAAATCGTTAACAAGCATGAGAGGAATCACCGATAATGATAATGACCCTCAAGGTACTACAGTACAATTCACATGGTGTGAATAAAGGACTTGGCATCGAACACCGCGTAAAATCTTCTGGTCGATTGTCATTGATGTATACCTGTCGCCGGAAGTGAGAAACTTGCCATTGAGGCATGCAAGCTTCAAAGTACTGAAGGGGTTGTTCCTAGATCAACTTCTTGGATAATAAGCTAATGTCGACAAGAAGCGATCCGTCAAAGGAGGGCCTTGATGAATCCCACATCAGTGACATGGAACGGAGCTAATGATTTTAATGGAGGTGAAAACGGTCTGTGACATATGATTCAGGGTGGTGGTCATGAATGGATGAAGGATAATGTATGGCAGTGGATGGGACCCGGTTGACTCTTTCTGAATGACTTCTCTTGAACATATAGCGACACTGATGCGATGGATTGGTAGCATTACCTGAAATATGGATGGTATGGTGAGACCATGGTGATGTGACCGGTGAATGAAACAACCCAACCCGACTGTGGTACAGAGGAAAAGTGTCATGTTCAAGAGCGACCTGCTACCATCAAAGTTCTCTTTAGTTTTCTCCCAATTTTTCCCCAGTCATTGCTGACCAGTACCTCTTTATTTTTGTCAAGCTTGAGGAGGATAACATATGCTTGTTCTATAACCTTCCCTTCGGGCAAGCCTATCGCTATGTTTTAACGAGCCTAGCGATAGGGAAACTCGTTCTCGTCTAAAGACAAGTTTGTCGCTATTTAATAATTTTAATGAGTCTAACGACAAGGATAACTCGGTCCTTTTCATTTTTAGAGAGTCTGAAAAGATACATAATGTCAACTCCAAAATTCCTTTTTCGTCATCTAATCCCTTAAGTCCGAAAAAGTATAAAACAATACAGAAGGGATGAGTTTTCGATATCTTTAACGAGCCGAACAAAACAAGCGCTCGATCTTTTTGTGCAATAATCCCTCAGGTCCAAAAAGATTAAAATCTAGAGGAGGGATAGCACTTCCGGTCCTTTAACGAGCTGGAAGGCCAAGACTCGGCAATATTTTCATATTTTACGAGTCAATTGAAAAGAGCTTAAAGAAGACTCGTCTTTTGAGGAACGAGTGATAAACAGGGATAGCAGTTGATTCCAGGTACAGGTTTGGAATTTTCCAATCACGGCAGTGTCACAAGGATGGCTAGGTGGAATCACTCTTCGCAGTTGTTCCTCAAAATGGGTAAACAATCATATGGGGGTGAACGATCGGCCAAATGAAAAGTGGAGGTGGCAGGTGCAAACACGACCAAGGCTTTAACGGCTGATAAATTTATGATCACTGTGGTTATTTACCGGTTCATTTTTTCTGGATGAGGTTGAACTCTAGGGGAAAGCTTGCTCACAATCGCTTTTCTATTTTTTAACGAGCATAAATTCCGCGTTAAAACTGCTCGATTTCGCTTTTCTATTTTTTAACGAGCATAGATTCCGCATTAAAACTACTCAATTTCGCTTTTCTACTTTTTAACGAGCATAGATTCCGCGTTAAAACTGCTCGATTTCGCTTTTATATTTTTTAACGAGCATAGATTTCGCGTTAAAACTGCTTGATTTTGCGTTTATTTTTTTTAACGAGCATGAACTTTATGCTAAAACTGCTCGATTACCCAGTCATAAGATAAGAGTGTCTCATCAAGATTCTATTTTTTATGGAGCTTCATCTCACTAAGCTTTGCTCCCCATCCTTTCTTTATGCAAGTTTGGAAATGACTAATCCTACGAGTTTAAAGGGTTAGAGGTCCTAAAAATTTAAAAGAATAAATAGCTTCCCCTTGCTTGCACTCCAAAAGGTTTGCATGCCCCCAGGTATAAAGTACGATTTCAAAGTTACCTCTACTTCAATTCCATCGAAACTTTAATTTCACCGGGAGAGGCTTACCTCTTTCAGGTTACCCAAAGATTGTCTTGTTAATCTTTCAAACAAAACACTTCCTCGGCAATGTCTACCGAAATAGACAGAGGTGAGTGACGACCCCCGCCCTCTCACATAACTTTGACAAAAGAATCTTATTCCAGAACAAACCCTCTTCCAACCACGGACGGGGTACGGACTAGTCATATTCTCCCGCGGAACCCTACCCTATACCCAAAGTTTTCCCGCCGAGGTAGGCCAGGACGCATGCCCCCTGGGTTCCAGTCATATCCTCCAGGATTACTCGCGCTCATCAGGAGGACGGACCGTGGGTTGAGACACTTCTTGCGTGTATAGACCATTTAGGGATGGTACATGACTATTTGCGATGTGTGATCCGGGAAATGAAATTTGGTCCACAAGCTTGACCATTCTTCCTTCATGCGGAAAACACATTACTCTAAAGAGTGAGGAGACTACAGCTCCCATGCAATATATATAGTCTTGTCCAAGGAGTAAGTTATAATCCAAGGGTCCTTGAACAACCATCACGTTCATCTGAACGGTCTTCCCTTTCAATGTTACAGGCACATTGGGGAGGATCCCTAAAGGTCAACTGGTTCCTTTATCAAAACCTGATAGATTTCTCATCTCAGGTAACAGCGCTAGCGAACCAAGCGCTTTCCAAGCAATAGAGGAAAGGATACTCACAGATCCCCCCTCATCAATGATAGTTCTAGCCATTACCATTCTGTATATTTGAAAAATAATCCTAAATGGTATACTGGCTGGCAACCGGGGTCTGCCTAGTTGGTTCCAATCAAAGGACACAACCAGGTTGCTTGGTGGTGGGACCGAATATACGGCCGGATGGCACTCTGATGAACTTCCTTCCTACGATAAAGGAATGGTGGCATTGCCCCCTTGATCATCAGAGTCAGTGCTGATGAAGAGAATCTGGACAGCGTCGTCTTGATTCTCCTCTGTGATGGTGTCATTCGAAGATGGAGTCTCTGAAGGCAAAACCGGGTCAACTGCCGTATCAACCTTTTGACTTTCGTCAGGCATGGATCCAGACGGTTCATCTTCAATGACAGGTGCTTCGGCTGACCACCTGGGCGGGTCAGCCGAATTCTCAACTAGCGAGGGACTTGGCAAGAGTTTTTGATATCCAGGAGGGAGATGCGCTCGTAAAATCGGGTGATCTTCCAGAACTCTTTTCGCCTCGTCTAAGAAGGGACAACGGTGGATGGCGTGATCGCCTTCACACAGTCTGCAGGTAAATTTAGCTTTCCCGCTCTGTCTTGGAGCTTCACTCCCACTAGTTGACGTTGAGCAGTCGACATGGCTATCAGAGGTCGATGCTACCGAATTGTGCGAAAGGGGGGACCAGTCCTTTAGTATCCTGGGAATACAGGGAAAATCTCTATGGAAATGGTCTCCCTTGCATATGACACATGGCGATTTAGGCCTTACGAGTGCGGTGTGTGGATTTTTGTTAGATGACCCTTGTTTGCCCCGAGTCACCTTAGGCTCCTTCTTCTTCTTTTATTTCTTCTTCTTCTCCTTCTTCTCCTTAGGAACATGGTTCTTTGACTTACCAATTCCTTCAAGCGAAGAGGAAGGAGGGGAGGAAGATGAAGTGGAAGGCTGGGAGGCAGCTCTTGTCTGATCTAACTGTTGACTCGACTGTTCAGGAATTGTGGTATTCTGAACGACATTGGTCGAAAAGAGCCAACCTGGTAGGCCAATTATCAATCCTGGAAGCGACAATGTGGCCATGTGGGGCGCACCAACATCTCCCCAAGAGGAGAAGGGACTAGGATTCCCACCAAGGGGAACTCCTTGGTTGGTGTGCTCCATCTTTTCAACCTAAAGATCAACGCAGGAAGTAAAGGGTGATTGTTCCGTTTAAAATAAATTGTTAACGACGCTTTAGACACAACTTGCTTTTTCACTTTTAAAGAGTCGAGAAAAAGCTAAAGATGACTCTAGTCTCCTTCGATGTTTTAACGAGCCCGAAGTGACAAATTCTCGGATGGACTTTTTCTGTTATAGAGTCTGAAAAAGGCCAAAAGGAACTGCTCTGGAGATCTAGGAAGAGGGTGTGCCAAACTTTTCGCAAAACCACAGAATACTTTTTACGGTACGGGTGGTCGATCTTCGTGAATGCTGTGTTCACTGCATTGCGATCAGTAGGGCGGCTGACATGGTTTCCTAAGGATAAAGGATATATGCCTATAGGGGTCTCTCAATATATACGCGACGGTACGTGGGAGCACAATCCGTATTAGCGCTATCGTCCCTCAGGAGGAATCACCCACCTTCCCCGAGATCGACAGTCACTAGGTTTAACGACGCCGGAACACGTCTCTAGCCTAGACCTCTATGTTGTGCATTATGTTACAAAGCGTTGTTAGGTTCATTCAGTTTATTTTAGGTTGATCTTTTTTAAAGTTTGCCTTTCAAGGTTCACCACGAGATGTATGATACAAATTCCTAAATGCAGTCTAAGATGATAAGCAAGCTTTATTATCTTTCAACTTTGAAAATCCTAGCTACTAAGGGAAAAGAAAAACACTATCTTTTCTCGAAGAGCAATCAGCACACTCTAATGCACTTTCCCTAAATCCAACATGCAAACTTATCAAATGCAAAATGCACAATGCAGGTGTTTGTTTTCCACTTTCTTAGTATAAATGCCTACAAAGAAAGCTTTTTGCACAACTTTGAATTTGCTTTTAAAATGATCAATACAAACAAGTTCAGTCTTTCGAGAATAGCAAGGGTAGAAGAGATTACAATCACTTTGCTACTTTTGAAATAAAGAATTGTTTTGACACTTAAAAGAGACAAATTCAAACCAATAAGCAAAAGTAAATCTATAATCAATCTGAAAACAGCCAATGAACTCTCTTCTAAGATCACAATCAATCAGATCTGAATCAAAGGCTACAGGATGACTACTTTACCCACGCAAAGGAAGACTGTAAACGACACCACAAACACATAAAAACATTCACATTCTTTTTGTACAAAAGGAGGCGGAATCTAAGCAAAGAAAAAGGTTTATCAGACTGGTACCTATGCTGGTTAAAGGCTGCAAAAAACAGAGATCAAAACAGGGCAACAGAGGACAGAGAACCCCAGTTGCACAAAGCAAAACTGGTTTAGCGCAACCTCAACACTGAGGACTTGAAATTCAGCGCAAGTAGCCCCTTCGGGACCTGCGTTGAAATGCAGACTGCCTTCACAGCAGTTGCGCTGAAGGAGAAACTCTCGTCTCCCTTGGGTTCTGGGTCATAAAATGCTCAAAAATCAACTGTTTCAGGCCAAATCAGAAACAAAAGCAAGGTATAAACAGAGGGATTCTTTGAGAGGGTACTAAAGACTATCACAAAGGATCATCAAATCATCTGTGGATCTAGTTTAGATCATAGACAAGTCCAGCAACTGGATTAAAACAACAACTTTCTACTTTGCATCCGGGAAAGATGCAGTTCAATAGTTGCAGTTCAATAGGTAGGAACAACATGTTTAGGGACTTTGGATCCCTTAGATTATCGACATTTCATGCTCAATGTTGTAAGGCACAAAAATGTCTATAACACTTAACCTTACCAGTATACCTATTCCTTGAATCCCTTGCCTAAACATTTCCTTGTTAATATAGTTAATGGTTTTGTATTTACATCTTACACTAAACCAATTTTTTTTAGCCAATCCATCCCAATCAAAATTTCATAAGAACCCAAGGGTACAATATTTAGATTTATCTCTATTGGTTTTCCTACTAATTCTGTTAGAAACTTTTCCACTTTTTTTGTTACTCTCTTTTTGGCTCAAGAGGACAACTAGACTAACAATGTATCTTTCAATTTATTAACTTTTAATTGACACAACTCCACTATATTGGTGCTAATATAGCTCAAAATTTCCCCAGGGTCTATTAAAATTGACACAACATTGTTATAAATTTTACCTTCAAACTCAATCATTATGGATTTGTGCTTGCCATGTTGGTCCTATAGAGTAGCATTAGTTATGGTCATACTTCTCCCCACCTCTTCTACGATAGATGCCTATTGAACATTTACTGCTTGTTTAAAATTTTCACAGTAAGGGCGCTCTTTAAGGTAATGTGGTCGCCCACAACCCCAACACTTTCTTGAGGGTTTGTGAAACTTATTGGAATCCATTTTATTTGATAACTCAAGTTTTTTCAATTTTCTCTATGATTGAGTTTTTAGTTGACTTCTACTAGAAACTTTATATTTATGCCCTTTGCTAAAATCATTTCATACAATTCCCTTTACACCATCATTGTTTGGAAGATATTTTTGCCCATTCTTTCTTTACCAGGATTTATTATCACCCCCCCTTTTTTGTTTTGTTTTTCATAGCATATTTGTGCCTTACGGATAGGGTCATCCATATTATTAGGGCTATCAAACTCAAAATTTTATTTCATGGTCTTCTGCAGACGACTTATAAAAATATATACTTTGGCCTTTTCCTCCTGTATATATGGAACATACCTCAACAACGAACTAAATTTTTCAACATACTCATCCATAGACAGCTGACCAAATATGAGGTCATGAAATTCCTTGGATTTTTTCTCATAACATCTCTTTGTTAAGTATTTTCTTTTAAAATGTCATCGAAAATCATCCCACAATATTCCTTCTTCTTTAATTCCATGAACTTCCTTGATTTGTTCTCACCATAATCTCTCTTTCCATTGGAGCTGATAAATTTACAGGTGCACCTTCATATTGGTGTCATATTCATACACCTAAAAATGCCTGTTAATGTTTAGCAACCATCTTTCTGCTCCTTCCATGGAATCACCATCAAATGTTGGAGGTTTGGTTTTCTTATATTCCCCTTAAAGCTCCATTTTATGTTTTTTAATTGGTTTTTTATCTTTCTACTTAGAAATATGTTTTTACTCTTCTTCCTTAGTTTTTTTACCACCGCTAGGTTCATTTGAAATATGTTTCTTGAGAACATTATTGTCTCTACACCTATATGGATCTGTTTTTTTTTCATTCTAAGAAGTTAGGGCTGAATACCTTCAATTCTACTTATTAGCTAAAATTTTAAGTATCCTCTCTTGATCTCTCAACAACTATTCATTATCATCCTTCAACCTAGCCATGTATGCCATTTATGGATCGAGGTTTGTCACCTGACTACACTCACGTTCTCAAATTAGGTCCTGGAAAGGGTGTAGAATTTGGTATCGTATGTAACGAGTTCATATTAAGAGCTCCTCCTCCTTCCATTCTATTAAACATAAAACACACTTTTGTTACTTTTAAGCTTACTTCTAAGTAGGCCAAAATGTTTTAATCATGGTTGTAATGCCACCTATAACATGCCTATTCTCCTCGACAGTGTAACACCACTCCCTTGTTTGTTAAATTATTTTAAACCTAAGCTTACGAAAGATAGGTGTGATACACCTCCATTGTGGGTTAAAGTATTTTAAACCTAAGTTCAGTAAAGCTAGGTGTGATACCTTGGGTTAGACTATTTTAAACATAATATGAGGAAAGCTAGCTGTGATATGTAATATGAAAAGAAAAGATGTTATTAAATAAATTAATAAAATAAATCACTTGGAGGGTGGAGCACCAAGAGAAGAGATTCTTTCCAACTCCCATTGAGGAATGGGATAGAGATAAATCCTTCATGATAAAGCTTCTAGATGTGATTCTAGATAAACTTGGATGGACTGGATATCCATTGGATGGATTGGAGATAAATATCCATAAAAAATAAAAGATTTGCAGGAGATAAAGGAAAACTTTTATGAGGAAAATCCTCGTGGGAGATAAAGACGAGATTTTCCGAAAAATACCTAGGAAAATGGAAAAATCCACAAAAGAAGGACACCGCTAATGTAAACTAAATCATGAAAGAGGGTATTAAATACCCAGTGTATTGATCAATTGAGGATAGTTGATCCTCGGAAAGAACATTCGCTTGGGGGAATTAGAGTTAATTCATGGTTGGGTGGTGGTGCTCTATTGTGCAAGTGAGGTTTTAGCTGGATTCACATGCATGGGATGTTTGTATGTTGATCTCTCACCCATTATGTCATTATAGTATTTGGTTCAGTTATATAGATGATTCCTTAATTTTTGGTATGGAATAATTGCAGTCTATGCACATGGCGATTATGGCCTTTTGATGTATTTCATGTTCAAATCAATAGAAGGATTGAGTCATGTAAATTGAATGAAAGATTAGATATGTTTGACCATTTAGGCTTATGTGTTAGTATGATGCTATATGTATTCATGTGATTGGTTTCATTCTTATGCATGTGGATGAGTGAGATATCCAGTAAATCGAATGGTGATCTTCATTATGTTAGTGAAGGAACCTGGAAAGCGTTTAATTTTATATAAAGTCTCTAGTTTAATATCGCAGATAGTGGTATACAACTATAGATCATTATTGTATAATTTAATTAATGAATAGTCTATGATGGTGAGATTATCTATTGCATAATACGCAATGAAACTAGATTTGCATTTTGTTTGTTGCTTAGAAGTTATCGTATTATGGAACTGATGGAATTTTATTATGCATGTGACTATTTGAGTTAATTAATTTTATAGAGCTTATGCATGCATATGGTAATTAAGGTTATTAGTGTTGAGGAATTTATTGGCATGAGATATAGATGCATGTAGAACAATTAAGAAGTAAGATATATATATATATATATATATATATATATATATATATATATATATATATATATATATATATATATATATCCAATGGTCAAGGATATTGATACCATGCATGTCACAAGAGGTTTGATCGCTGCATGTTATAGCTCATCCTTCCTTCCCACTATGGTTGCATTTATAAAATCATTCGAGGAAGATGAGATAATGTGTCTATGGTATAAAGTTACTTCCTGAATGTGATGTAGCAGTCCGAATAGGAGAAAGGAACATGGAATCTTAACTATAAGGAACTTTTAAATATTTAGGTGATTAGGGGCTATTTTTATGGGTAGGCCATGGAGGTACGTTACAAATGGTATAAAAGCTTCAAGTTCAAACCTTGTAGCCTATGGTTTCATCTACCTCCATAGCATTTTTTTAATGCATTGACGAGTTTCAGTTATAGAACTAGGAATATGTTAATTCAATATTGATTTCCTGTCGCTAAAATTCCTTAACGATTAATACAAATGTTAATATGGCTTACTGAGAAATTATTAACCTATGTAAGATAATTTAGGGGGATCAAGAAATTAAATTTAATAAAGATGGGGTTATATGCCTAGTCAAAATTTTGTCATAACATAAGCACTTATTATCATCTGAAAGGGTAAATGCAGTGTAATCTTAAAAATATATTTGGGGGCAATTCTAAGAAAGAATATGTTCCACCGAGTATTTTAACATGTCTCAAATAAGGATTTTTAATTGTGATAATTCTGTCAATGCCATTACCAAGGCCTTAGGTTCATATACCACCTATCACATCTAGTGATGACTAATTATCAAGATATATATCTACATAGAAATTAATAGCGATAATCCCATTTGTCATAATTATATAATTAGGAACTCTGTATATAAATAATGAAGATAACTTATTAAATCATATGATTAATGATATGAGATTCTGTTGTGCGGCATAAAGGCGTATAAATGAGCGACATGGTGTTAATTTGATGCACTGGTCTTGGTTGAAGATGGTGATGACAACTATGGGAAGAGGAATCATGGGAAGAGTCATTATCGAGACTGAAAAATGCAACACGTGGATGACGCTATGTGCACGTTATGCAGAGAACCAGAATATTGCTCGTTCTCCTCTATGGCTTGGTGGTGAAGGCATGGTTGTGATGATGGTTCATCATGTGGTGTCATATTTCTTTAATGCGTTCCTGTTTTGCTAGGATGTGGTTATGTTTAACACAATTGTGGCATTAGAGAAAGGATCACTTTTGGATGGAATCACTATAAAATGGCCTCACCGTTTTCCATTGGAGGATATACATTAATAAAGGGGCATCTTCTGTGGGAAGATATGATTGGAACCTACCTACCTGGGTGAGGGAATTTACCTTATTCTACATTTTATAAATGTATATTAGATCCACGATGATCTCAATCATGAAGCAGGAATCATGGAAGGATTTCAATTACTATTACGATAGTAAATGAATGAAAAAAGCATCACATAATTTGCTAGTAAGACTCAGGGTGAACAATGGAATACTTGATTTATGAATGATAGTAGATATCTTCGAAGAAGTGGACCTGATATGGTCGTAACATTATTCCATCCTTTGGATGCGCATGTTCCCTAGTTATTATGCTTGATAGGCCCTAACTTTGTTAATACCTCCACGGTGATACACATGCATTCCACTGATGATGTAAATTTGGTAGCTTCTTGTGCAAATTTAGAATGTGAAAGTACACGTAATGGTTGTCCATATCACATAGGAAACATCCAATGATTCAAAGAAATTCAAAACTCTTCAATCCCAGAAAGTTGAATTTTTAGCTTACAGAAATAGAAATTTTATCTGTAGCAACGTGTCTCTGTATGATAGTATGTCATAATGAGATAAGATTACTGTGTTTTTTTCTTCCTTTTAGGCTATTGAATCATGGAGTTGGATGAAATCACATCAGTAAACGTTGTTTCTTACCTTATGAAAGATGCAAAACAAATGAAGGGTGGATAATATCATGTGGGACATTATCATCGTGAGTAAGATGGATTATCATGGAGTGGATTTATAATGATGTACCCAATAAGAATAGTGTGTAGATCACCACCAAAAATCGTAGGTTGTTGTTTACTCGTTTGTAATACTATTTCCTTGTTACACTATTCGCTGCCACAACTAGTGCCATGCTGGGATGACTATTATCCTGAGTTGAATTAAGAAATATCCTCCCAATCGGATAAAAGCTGGAATTAGGATAATTCCTATCCCTATTGCCTTATCATCCAATGTATAGAGGATACATTTCTTAAATCCTTAGAAAAATTATCAATCCTATAGTTGTAAGTGCCTCTGGCTTCTTAACTTGATTCAGCGCTACCTTATAAAGGGAAAGTATGAAGACAAATGGGTTGAAAGATAGTGAATAAGGAATGTGGGTTTGTTGGCTATATAATGGAAATGCTTACCTGAATGCATCTCTTGCAACACCGAATATAATATCTATTGAGTGTTGTCTACTCATGCTTCATTTAGAAATTGTTGAGAATGCGTTGATTTTGTAGAGGCTCGAGAAAAATGGAGCTGGAAGTTGTTCGTTCTATGCAATCGATTATGCACCAGCAGTTTTCCACAAAACAACATCTAAATTTTCTGATCTCATAGTTCTCACTTAAAGCAAAGCCTTATGTTTGTGATTTCATTTGCATGTATTTATTTCCCTAAGTGGCTTTATAGGTTTTCGAGTTAGAGCTGATAACCTTTGTACGATCAGATTACCAGTGTGGAGAGAGAGAAACTTTGGCTCACATTATTTTCTATATTTTTAATGTTCTTTTCATGGACTATCAGTTTAAAGAACTGAAGGTTCCAGTCTTTGTGAACAATTAAAAGTGAGTGTTCATTTTTATTGTTGTTTTGGGTTTCTGGTATCAGATATGGGGTTTATGATTTTATACCTATGCTAGATATGGCTAATGAAAAGAGCCCAAGGCCTTACCTCCTTGCTTTTAGGTCATGGTTTCTTGTTATAGTTGGTAAATTCTTCGGTGTTTTCTTGTACCCGATAAACTAACCGGTGAGAAAATTTCATGATAGAAAACTCAAAGTTATTTGATTCATCCATGCAATCATGAACTGGAAACAGAAATGTTGCAGTCGCTCCTCAACAATGCGGTTATCCCCATGGACATTATGACATCGCCCGTGTTGGTGTTGTAAATAATAACATAAATTTTTTTAATATAATTGTTCATGGTTAGAATTTAAAAGTGTGTTAACTGTGGTGCTTAGAAATTTTAAGGTAAATTCACATATTCCTCCTTTTAAATATCACAATTATAAAACATGAAAATATATATTTAAGAATTCACTCTAATTTTCTATTTGTTAATATGTATAAAAAAATGAAAAATGAGCTACAACAATGCTTGTGAAAAGAAAATGAGAGTATGTATGGATTGTAAATTTTTAATGAGGCTTCATTTCTGAACATGAATAATGCTTTCTGTGGCGATTCAAAACTTCTTGGGCTGATACAACACTTTCAATGATCTGTCTCCCCTCTGGTGGCTGACAGTAAGTGGTGGACTAACATCAGAATTATCTGCATAAGCACGATGAATGAATTCGTTTGTTTACTTGTATATTGTAATTTAAAATTGTTGAAGTACATGCAACATGGATTGAAAACTCTTTGGCATGACTTGGAAATCCTACATGGGAAAAAGTATTTTGCATGAGCTTAAGAAAATAAGTGCTCATTTGGAATTGCCTAGAAGAGTTAAATCCTTGTGTGTAATGATTTCTTTATATGAGAAAAGTTAATTTTCTACCTACAATTTTAGTTTATTTTGTTGGGCTAATATTTCATGTAATTCTCCAAACTAGTCATGCTTGAGCATGTGGAGATTTTTGTTTTCAGAAGTGAAGGTAAAACACATATATATGCATGATAGAAACTAGATGTACATAAAAGGAAACTTGGGCAAAAATCGATATTTGTTGGCATTATGACACAGGTTTGGCACTATGACACAGGTGTTGTCGATGATGGCAACTCTCTTGGAAAATCACTCAGATGATAGTTCAAACTCACTGGCCCTCAAAATAAAGGAAAAGGAGGTATACACAGGTTTCCATTGACGAATCCGCGTATACACAGGATTTCATAGACCAAAAGGCACATATGTGTATACATGCACTTTCATGAACAGAAAAGCGCATAGAGTTTGGAAAACTTGGTTTTGATGCGTGGTATTCGGTCCATGGTATTTTGGTATTGGTCCATGGTATTTGGTCTAAAGTATTGACCCCAGGTATTGGGTCCGAGGTATTGATTCTATATGGTTTTGGACAACGGTATTGACTAAGCCCTAATACTATAAAAGGGGAAGAATATCATTAGGGAAAGGCACTCAAGGATTGAATATCTTATGAAGAGCAAGATCTATAATATTGGTCTTTGGGTAATGGTGCATAGATGGATCTGAATCAAGGAGGAACCTAAGCGTTATATGGAGGATAAGTTCTATTGATGGGTCAAGATCTCAAGGCTTAAAGAGAAGTATCTTTGTGTGATTTTGATCTATTATATTTGGTACACGACTTTATCTATAAATCTGATGATTTGTGTATAACTAATGTCTGAATATTTGAAAAGGGTAAATTATCTTTTATAGATGTATATGCAGGTTCCGTATAGAAAAGGCATGTATACACGCTAGTTCGGTATTTTAAAACTTCGCATACACTAGTTTGCCTTAGTATAATAGCATATGCACACAGGTTATACATATTGAAGTAGCGTACGTCTCATAAAGTATTTTTTAGCTACTTCTATTTATTGCTGCAGTGTTCTGGGTTCAAGATTGGTTTCTGGTTAGTGTTACTGTATTCTGTTTACAACATTAAGATAACTGATTGTTTGGTTCAATTTTCCGTTGTTCCAAAGGAGATGGTTGATGTAGATACATTTGATGTTTGATCGATGATATTGATGGATCCAGTCTGAAAATTTATGAAACATGGTCCCTGGAAGAGAAGAGAAGGTTGTAACCATCTGTAGGTTAGCACCTATGTGCTAGTACATTAGCTAGTACAAGAGCTAAGGGAGTTGTAGCTCCCTTCCAGGAGAAGTCGGAGAATGAGAGAAGGTTGTAGCATTCTGCAGGTAGAAGTCTGCGTACTGGTATAATATTGCACCAGTACAAAAATATTGTAAAAAGAAGTTTCCTATTAAAAGAAGATAGAGACGAATTGCAACATGTCGTTTTCACCCACATTGGGTTTCTACCTTATATCTTGTGTTCATGTGTGTGATTGTCTGTACTATTTATTGCACTTGATTACTATTTTATGGTTCTGATACATAGATTAAGATTAGCTAACTATAGTAGAAGTCTGCAAGATATACATTTTTTTCTCTAAACACAGTTGCGTATATACGTAGGTTTAATTAACAGAAGTAGCGTATATCAATTTTTTTATGGAAATGAAAAATTGTTAAATCGATAATACTGATTCACCCCCCTCTCAGTATTATTTCCAACAATTGGTATCAGAGCAGGTCCTTCAGAAGAAGCTTGATCTCTTAAAGGAAGATCTATCATCATGAGAAAATACGAAAAAGAGGCATCCATCAGGCCACCAATCTTTGATGGGAGCAACTTTAACTATTGGAAGGTAAGAACCACAACCAATCTTCAATCTCATGGTGTAGAAGTTTGTGATATCATAGAAGGAGGATACAGTTTCCCATCAACAACTCCTACAGATACAACTGGTAAAAAGTAGTATGAAACAAATGCAAAGGCAGTCAATACTCTAATGTGGAGTCTATCTCAATCAGATTATGCAGCTCAAAACCCCGAAAATGAATATGGGACAATATCATTCTAAACTATGAAGGAGACGATTAGGTAAAACATGCAAAACTACAATCTCTCAAAATTCTATATGAAACTCTCAAAATGCACAATGATAAAAGTGTGGCTAATTATTTCTTACGTATAGATGAGATTGTTAATCGCATGAAAAACTTTGTTGAAGAGATAAAAGAAGTTACTTTAGTCGAAAAGGTTTTAATATCTTTGTCTTCTATATTTGAATCAAAATTTTCTGCCATAGAAGAAAAGAATAATATTCAAAGTATTACCATGTCACAGCTGCACGAAATCTTAACTGCATTCGAAATGAGAAAAGGGGGTCCATCAAACATAAGAGAAGCCACATTCAAAACTTCAAAAGGAGAATACAACGAGTCAAGACATACTTCAGAAGGAGAGGAAGAATCAAACTTTGTCAAGAACCTTCAACGGGGTTTTGGAAGATTCGGAGGTAAGCTACCTTCCAAATGCTTTGCTTGTGGAAGAGTCGGTCACGATGCAGCCAAATTTCCTCATAAAGATAAGTTTGATAAAGGTAAGGAACCAGTTAAATGGAACAAAAAACAAAACGTAAGTAAGAAGAGCTATTATACACATAAAGACAGCGATAAACTTTCAAATAGTGATGAAGATGAACATGGTAATGACTATATACTTTTGATGGCTTTTCAAGACGATGATTTCTTGGATGCTATAGATGAAGATGATCTCTATGAAGAAAATTCTAAACTTAAAATTGTTTAGAAGAAAAGAGTATGATTATAGATACTCTAACATTCCAATTTGCTGAAAGGGAAAAACACAATGAAAAGTTAGAATGTGAAATTGTGGGACTTAGAAAAGATATTGAGAAAACAAAAGCTCTTAATCTTAGATTTGCTAAAGGATATAAAACTTTAGATGAGATTATCAAGGTGCAATGTTCTCCTCTAATCAAGACAGGTCTTGGATATACTGAAGAAGCATCTCAAGCACAAAATCCATCCACCTCAAAAAGTTATCTTGATGCAGCAAGGAGAAGTGAACAGCTTGACAATCATCAGCAAAGGCATAAAGCGGATCACCAGGTAAATCAGGGTCAATCTACCTCAAGGATGAACAAAAGCTATAACCAACCATAGGTAAATCATTCTCAATTTGCCTCAAGAATGAATGTCAATGGAAACTACAATCACCTGGTCGATAGATTCGATAATTTCATGAATTTCTTTAACGGCCAATGTTTCTCTTGTCATAACTTTGGACACAAAGCTACTCAATGTGTTTCCTACAAGACCATCATGACTAGAGAAGCACGAAATCAAAGTAGTGTGACTGGGATCATGAAAGGGACCTACAATAACATTTCTACTCTTGAAAATGAAATATAATGTTCTATTTGTAACAACTTTGGTCATGAAGATTCTGAATGCAGGAGTAGGTTTCGACAAACATCTCAGAAGGAGCAAGCGTCAATGGGTCCCAAAACATGGAGAAAGAAAGAAATGCAATCAGAAAGATGTGGTATAACCTTATATGTGTAAGGACAAGAAAATCAATGATACATCAACAGTGGATGCTCGAAACATATGACAGCTGATAAAGAAAAACTTCAGTCATATAGTGCCTTAGAAAAGGAAAGGAAGGTCTCATTTGGAAATGACACTCCTACACTCATGAAAGGTAAAGGTTCTATTCTTTTGGAAGAAAAGGTCAAAGATGGAAATTTCATGTATGTTGATGGATTAAAGGATAATCTATTAGTGTCAGTCAAATGTGTGATCAAGGAAATCAGGTAGTATTTTGATCAAATGGATGTATTTTTTGTGAGCTTAAAACAAGAGAAACAGTGATCAAAAGCATAAGAACTCCAAATAATTTATACATAGTCAAGGGAGGACAATAACAATGCTATCTAAGCAAAACTGATGAACGCTGGCTATGGCACAGAAGATTGGGGCATCTAAGATTCACTCAGATAAGGAAAGCATGCAAATATCAAGTTGTTCGTGATCTTCCTAACATCAGAATTCCAGACAATACAATATGCAAATCATGTTAGTTTTATAAGCAAACTAGAACACGTTTCCATGAGAAGGAAGGATCAGCTAGTAAGCCACTTGAACTTGTCCATACTGATTTATGTGGTCCATCAAGGAAAAAGTCACCTTGTGGAGAAGAATACTTTATATTGTTCATTGACAACTTTTCTGAGATGTGTTGGATAGGACTTCTGAAGCATAAAGACGAAGCTTTCGAAAAGTTTAAAGCTTTCAAAGCCTTGGTTGAAAATGGATCACATCGTAGAATCAAATGCCTCCGGTCTCATCGAGGAGGCGAATTTACCTCGAATGAATTTTTCGACTGTTGTGAAGAACATGGAATAAGAAGGGAATTCTCTACTGCAAGGACTCCTCAGCAAAATGGAGTGGTGGAAAGGATGAATAGAATGGTTCAACAAATGGCTCGTGCTATGCTTTATGAGTCTAGAACTCTTGCAACCTTCTAGGGTGAAGGTGCATTTGCTGCCGTTAATATTCTCAACAAAACAAATTTCTGGGTAAACAACAGTCAAACTCCCCATGAAATTTGGTATGGTAAGACTCCTACGGTAAAATACTTCAAAGTTTTTGGAAGCAAATGTTACGTCGAAAGGAATAATGAAAAGCTTGGCAAGTTTGAACCTAGAGAAAATGAAGGCATTCTCCTTGGTTACTCTAACCATAGTAAAGGACATAAGTGTTACAATAAAATACTTGGAAAAATTGTTGAAAGTATTTATGTGGTGGTTGATGAAGCAGGCAACAATCCAAAGCAAATAGAAACCGAAGATTTTGAAGATGAAGAGGACTATCCTTCAACGTCAAATGAAACTAATGATGAAGAAGAAACATATGAGGCACCAGAAGAATAGATAAGGGTAGAAGAAAAGAATCCATGCAGGTATGTCCAGAAGAATCATCCAGAGACTCAAATTTTGGGGCAGAAAGAGGTAGGTGTTCAAACAAGAAGAACTATTATATAAGCTTCAAGCTATATAGCATTGCTCTCGTCCGTAGAACCATGAAATGTAAGTGAATCATGCAAAGATGAATGTTGTATCAAGGCCATGAATGAAGAACTTGAGTAGATTGAAAATAATAACACCTGGGAATTGGTTCCTAGACCCAATGATAAGAATGTCATAGGGACCAAACAGATATTAATAAAAAAAGTTGAATGAAAATGGAGATGTTATTAGAAACAAGGCCAGACTTGTTTGTAAAGGGTAAGCTGAACAAGAAGGTGTAGACTTTAAAGAAACTTTTGCACCGGTTGCTAGACTTGAAGCCATAAGAATGTTCCTTGCTCTTTCTAGCTTTCAGAAGTTGAAAGTATATCAAATGGATGTGAAATACACCTTTCTAAATGGAGACTTGGAAGAAGAAGTGTACATTGAGCAACCAAATGGATTCATCCTTGGGAATGATCCAAAACTTGTATGCAGACTCAAAAAGGCTCTCTATGGCCTTAAACAGGCTCCAAGGGCTTGGTATTATCATTTGGACAAATAACTCCATCAACAAGGTTTTTCAAAAGGATCAACAGATAGAAATCTATATACAAAAATTGACAATGATAAATTGCTAATACTTGTTGTGTATGTTGATGATATCGTCTTTGGTAGCAATGAAGAAACCATGAGTCAAAACTTTTCTTTGGTGATGCAGAAAGAATTTGAAATTTCCCTGCTTGGTGAGCTCGCATATTTTTTTGGTTTACAAGTCCAACAAAACAAAGACGGTATCTTTCTATCACAAACCAAGTACCTCAAGCAGATCTTGAAGAAATATGGGATGGAGAATTCGAAACCAGTATGTACCCCTATGGTAACAGGATGCAGCCTCAGCGCAAATGATGAATCAGCAACAGTACATCAACCAAACTATAGATCCATGGTTGGTAGTCTGCTATATCTAATAGGTACCCGACCAGAAATCACGCATGCAGTGGGAATAGTTGGAAGATTCCACGCAAATCCAAAGGAAGCACACCTTCAGGCAGTTAAAAGGATCTTCAAATATCCTCAAGGAACACAAAACTATGGCTTATGGTATCCTAGAGACACAGATCTCACACTTCATGCATATACAGATGTGGATTGGCCAGGAAGCATGGATGACAGAAAAAGCACTAGTGTTTGTGCATTGTTTATGGGATCCATATTAGTACCTTGGTTCAATAAGAAACAAAGTTCAATTGCATTATCTACAGTTGAAGCAGAATATGTGGCTACTGCATCTTGTTGCACGCAACTCCTTTGGATGATGCAAACATTGTAAGACATTCAAATCACTTTTACTCCACCTATCTCAATTTTTTGTGATAATACAAGTGAAATCAATATTTCAAAGAATCAAGTCATGCATTCAAAGACCAAGCACATACCTATCAAATATCATTTTCTCCAGGAACAAGTGCTCGAACAAAATTTCAAATTGGAGTATGTTCCCTCCAAGGAGCAAGTGGCTGATATATTCACCAAACCACTGCACAGGGAGACATTTTAATACCTCACATAGAAATTGGGAGTAGTTAATGCATCCAGTTCAGAGAATAGTGGTTGTACGCGAGTTTTATGAATCGTATCTGCGTACATACGTCAGTTTTTATGGATACTGTTATACTCCTATACCAATATGTATCATATTTCATGATTGACTTGACGAGCTCTGTAATATGTTCATCCCTTTCCTTGTTGCAAAGGTTTTCCACATTATCAAAAAAATCAAAAAATGTAAAAAATATAAAGAGAGAGCCCTCTCTGGATACAGCTTGGCTAGATTCTGTATCTAAAAGTTTGGTCTATGGTTACCTCGGCATCCTTCCCTTTCTTACAACTTTGGGGAAAACCTGAGTGATAACATCATTGGCGACTCCACTGGGGACCTGAATAATTGTTTGTTACTAATGTTTATTTCATAAACTACAAACGGAAGCTGAAGCTAGCTAGGTAGCCTTCGAAATGCTTTTTCTTTGCAATTGTAGAAGTAAATGAATGCTACTTTAGTCTATCTCTGATCTAGCTTATAGATTGGACAGTTGGTTTCAAATACTTGATAAGTTCCTCTTTTCAAAAAGTATTTAGGATAAATCAAAACTCCCACATCTAAAACTTCCTAAAAGAGATTATTAAAGTTGTATTGTCAAAAAACTATTTCAAAGAAAAATAAAAAACACACCTAGAAACTAGCTTCAGAAAGGATTCATTACACCACATCAAATCCTGATCCTAATCCCTCACATGTGTTTGAAAATCCTAATCTGATTCCTAGGATTCTTAGAAGTCAAGAGAGCCAAGAAAATTCTGCTAGTTCACACCTTGATAGACATTTGCAGAACTTCATTCAATCTGAGCTTACCTCTATAAAAACACCAAACCTTTATGTGATTACTACAGCTTCTCCACGTTCGCCATCAGCACCTCCAACTACCCTTTCTATTCCTCCATCTACAACACATATTCCCATTGTTATCCCTACTCCTCTAGTTGTCATATCTATTTCTGCAACCATGGAAAATTGATACACTCCCCTGCTCTTACCTACCAATCCAGGGGATATGCCCCAAGACTATCAAAGCAAAATCCCTTCTTTTGAAGGTACTGGCACTTACACAGCTCAACAACATACCAATAAAATGACCGACTTTCTTGAAAGATATGAGGTTGATGATGATGATGTTAGAATGAAAGTATTTGTTCAAAGTTTAACTAGAGATGTTAGAACCTGGTTTAGAGCCCTCCCTGTAAACAGTATTAATGACCCACAAGATCTTTATCAAACCTTCTTGAACAGATGGGAAAAGAAGAAAGATCCTCTCCACATTTTATCAGAATATGAAAACATAAGAAGAGGCACACAAGAAACTGTCCAAGATTACTGTACCAGATTCAATACTGTCTACAATGCTATCCCTCAAAATCTCAGACCTCTTCCAGATTTGGCCTTGATCAGATTCCTTGATGCATTTGATTCTAATATGGCATACCAACTTAGGGAAAGAACTCCATGAAACTTAGAAGAGATGTAGAGTATAGCTGTCAGTGTTGAGGCCAACCTGATATCTAAACGATCTATAGCTAGAGCTGAAAGGAGGAAACCTTTCAAAGGAGAACCTTCTGCCTTCGAACATAAATTAGATGCCATTATTAAAGGAATGGATAGACATGGATATAGAGTAGAAAAATCGAGATAAATTCCCCTTGGGATGGTCAACCAATCAATACTGGGAGAAATCCAAATTTCAGGAAGAACCAAAATCCTAACACTGGAAAGAGAGGGCCTAACCAAAATATCAGGCCTCCATTTCAAGAAAATTATGCTGAAGCCTCAACTTCTGATGAACCAATAGAAAAACTAAAATTAATCTGATGGGACTCAACAATGATCAACAAGTTTTCTTGACCCAAGAAGATCAAGAAGCTCACAGTCTTAAACAATTCCAAACTCAGTCAGGTGAATCATTTGACTTTAGGGAGGGATATGACACAGCCATTTCTGAAGTCCATAAATAATACAACCTGAGGAGCAGAAAAATCGATTTCCCTGAAATCAGTAAAGAGAAAGATATCAAGTAGCCTAAAAAAGGTAGGATCAGTGCCCCACCTGTACATATTCTTTCTAAAACAGATCCTAAACCTAATAACCCAATCGTTGAAGATGTATCAGAAAATCACGACCCTAACAGACAACCTTCTACTTCTACTCTTGCTAAAGGAAAAGTAGGAGAGCCTAAAGAACTTGATTTGGAAGCAACTTCAACCCATAATCCCACTCCTCAAGAGGAGAGAAATTCAGAAAATTCAGCTGTCTGAAATACAAGAACTCAGACCGAAAAACCTTTCAATTTTGATATAGAAGTAGGCAAACTAAAGATAGCTATTTCTTTATCAGAATTAGCTAAACATGATGTCTACAAAAGTCAAATCAACAAATCATGCAAAATTTATGTGAATGAAGATTCAGTGAATATTTTTGATGACTAGCCTGAATTGATATTTGGCCCTAGAGTAAATGGAAAAACAGTAGAGGGAGAAGTTCCTCCTTTTTATGTAGGTCTAAACATACATGATAAAATAATCCATAATGCCATGTTTGATTTTGGTGCTTCCCATAACTTAATGCTTAAATCTGTAATGGAGAAGCTTGACCTTGACATCACCAGGCCATATAAAGACCTTTTCTCTTTTGATTCAAGTCAGGTCATATGTTTTGGTTTAATCAAAGACTTATGTGTGTCACTAGTCCAATATCCTACCAAAACCATCTTAATGGACATAGTAGTAGCTGATATTCCTCCAAAGTATGCTATGTTATTGTCTAGATCTTGGGGTGAAAGGCTTCAAGGATCTCTGCAATTAGACATGTCTTACGCTACTATTTCAGTGTTTCGTCAACCCAAGAGACTATACAGAGAAACCTTAATGAAGTATGTAGTAAGTAGTCAAGAGAAACCTCAAAACTTCCCTATCTACTCAGTACATTCGGATATGGATTCTTTTATCCTTTATAATGCTAAAATTGATCCCCCACATGAAATAAAAGTTCTAGAAGATGAAACAGAAAAAATTGCAAATCAAAAGTCTAGTGTCTGAATCCAAGAAATTTCTGAAACTCATGAAACATCAGATAAACCAGAAGAAACTAAAAAACTAGATCTCCCTGTTGAACAGATCCCTGAAACTCCATATACTAATTATGAACATGAAATCCTTTGGTACTTACAATTTGATGGTTCTATGAACAAATTAGGAGTAGGAGCAAGAGTTTGGGTGCACAATGTTGAAAACAATCATGCTGAAGGTCATGCCTACGGATTTAACTTTAGGTGCACTAATAATATGGCTGAATATGAAGCTCTATTGCTAGGTCTTAAACTGGTCAAGAAATTGGGACCAACTAGAGTGTCAGTCCTAGGAGATTCTGATTTAATCATTCAACAGATAAAATAAAAGTTCTTAACAAATGATCTCAGATTGAGAGAGTACAGAGGGACAACTATAGAGATCTTCAATACATTTCTAGAAACTCAGCTTGCCAAAATCCCAAGAAAACATAACTTGCAAGCTCATAGCCTAGCAATGTTTGTCAGCACATGTAAATTATGATTGGAAACAAATTATCAATTCACTGCTGAGATTAGACACAGGCCAGCCATACCTGATAATGTAAAGAACTGGCAAGTGTTTGACAATGATAGTAAGATCAACAATTTTTTAACCCTGGAAGAAGAATTTTCCATCACTAACGTAGATGGAGATACAGTTAGTGAGTTTGATTCAACAAATCAGATAGAAACAGACATTTCAGCAGAAAATGCAACTCAAATGCTTCATCCAACGAAATTTACCAAAGAGGAAATGCAGGATTTTAAAGAAACATATGTTGATGAGATTATTGAAGAAGAACTTGAAGTTATCAATTTGAAAGACAATCATTTTCCCAAAGGATTAACTCCTTTGGAAGATCTCTTTGATTTTAACGATATTCCAAAGAAACCTCAAATGGAACCTCTAAAAGTAGACATTGAAGACTACAACATAGGAACTGAAGAGAATCCAAAAATGGTAAAATTGTCCAAACCTTTACCCCCTCATGAAAAACTCAAGTATGTTGAACTGATCAAAGAATTCCAAGATGTTTTTTCCTGGAGCTATGAAGACCTGACATCTTATGACACGTCTGTAATTCAGCATACAATACCCCTCAAGGAAAATCGAAAACCATTCAAACAAAAGCTCAGAAGAATCAACCCTATACTGCTTCCTTTAATTGAAAAACAAATCAAACGAATGCATGATGTAGGGATAATTTCTCCAATTAGATTTTTAGAGTGGGTGTCTAATTTAGTGCCTACTAGGAAGAAAACAGGAGAAATCAGATTATGCGTTGACTTAAGGAATTTAAACATGGTTTCTTTGAAGGACAATTACCCTTTACCTAAGATGGATCATATGTTACAAAGAGTAGTAGGTGCTTCTAGCATTTCACTGTTGGATGGGTTTTCAGGTTTTAATCAGATTCTAGTTCATCCTGATGACCAAGAAAAGACTGCATTTACAACAACATGGGGTACATTCAAATATGTTAAAATTCCATTCGGACTTATGAATGTAGGAGCAACCTTTTAGCGAACCATGGACATAGCTTTTGCAAAAGAAATTCACGATTTTCTGGTTATATATCTAGATGACTCACTGTGTTTTCTAGATCGGATCAACAACATTTAGATCATTTAAGACAAGTGTTTTTAAAATGCAGAAAGTATGGTATTTCATTAAATCCTAAAAAGTCTTTGTTTGGTCTAGAAGAAGGCAAACTGTTAGGCCATATCATCTCCAAAGATGGCATCAGAATTGATCCTGCTAGAAGAGAAGCTATTCTCCAAATACCCCACCCCAGAAATGTCAAAGAACTTCAAGCTTTCCTAAGAAATATTAACTTTTTAAGAAGATTTATATCTAATATGGCTGAATTAATTAGATTGTTGAACAATATGTTAAAAAACGATTCAAATGTTAAATGGACAGTAGAAGCCAAACAAGCATTTCAAGAAATTAAAATGGCTTTGACCAGAACACTAGTCCTTACAATTCCAAAGTTCGATAGAGACTTCATAGTTTTCTCATTTGCATCAGAACACACTATAGCAACTGTTTTACTACAAAAAAACGAGCAAGGATGTGAAAAACCTAGAGCCTTTTTCAGTAAAGCACTTAGATATGCACCTATAAATTACAAAATCATGGAAAAACAGGCTTTTGCATTGGTGAAACCTATTCAAGACTTGAGAGTCTATATATTGTACTCCCATGTAGTAGCTTATGTACCAAATGTCGTTGTCAAAGACATCCTGACTCAGGATGCAATTGAAGGCAAGCGAGGAAAATGGATAGCTAAAATATTGGAGTATGACATTGAAATAAAAACTACAAAGCTATTAAAAGGACATGGATTGGCTAAACTCATGACTGTAGCAAACTTTCAAGCCTTGGATATTAATGAACTGGATAATGAACAGGAGATGGCGACTCCACAAATCAGCCAGGCCTTCTTAGAATCACCTTGGAATGTTGATATAATTCATGTATTATTAAACGTGTAGGCTCCTCCAGGGTTATCCAGAAGAAAAAAAAGGTTTTTAAAGATGAAAGCTTCAAAATCTTGTATTTTAGATGGTGCTCTTTTTTGGAAAAATCATGAATGTATTCTATTCAATTGTTTAATAAAAGAAGAAGTTGACAAAGTTATCAAAGAATTTCATGCAGGGGATTGCGGTGGACACCTTTATTGGAAATCAACTGCAGACAAAATCCTAAGGGCTGGATTTTACTGGCCAACCTTGTTCGCTGATGTAAAGAAGTTTGTCACTGCTTGCCACAAATGCCAAATTTTTTAAGGCAAAAGAAAATTGTTACCCTTACCCTTGAGACCAATTTCCACTGAAAATCCTTTTCAACAATGGGGCTTGGACTTCATTGGAGAAATACACCCTCCCTCTTCTGGCCAACATAAATGGATTCTTATTGCCACAAGTTATTTCACCAAATGGATAGAAGCCATTCCTTCTAGACAAGCCAATGATACAATGATTATAGGATTCTTAGAAGCCAACATTTTGTCTAGATTTGGCTATCCTGAAAAGATCATAACTGATAATGCTGCTGCCTTCAAGTCCAAGAAAATGATAAATTTCTATAAAAAATACCGTATCACTTTAGTACATTCCACAGCCTATTACCCTCAAGGTAATGGTCTAGCTGAGTCTTCCAATAAAAGCCTGATTAATATTATTAAGAAATTGTTGGAAGAGAACAAGAAAAACTGACACAAGAAGCTTACAAATGCACCATGGGCAGACAAACTTACCTCAAAGAGATCCATTGGAACTAGCAGGGAAAATTTTAAGAACCCCCCCAAATTTACATGTATAATAAATGGGTGAATCTCCATGGTATATAGGAAAAATGGAAGGCGATTTTATCAATAATATGATATGTATATATAATTTTTTGGCGAATCTCTCACCGGGCATGGCGAATATTTTACTCAATTATAAAATCTTTTGTTTATAACAATGTAAACTTTGAAACGGGAACTGATACTGTTACCCATTTTGTAGAGGTGGCAAAAAAATGACCCGATTTTCAATAGTGTTGATGCAGAATACACATGTTTTTTTTAGAACATGGTTTTTGGAACTTTAATTTTTTTCATGTGCATTAAGTTTTAGAATGGTAGTGAATGGTAGTGATTTTCATCCTGATTTTAAAAAGTGAGTATTCTACATCACACCCTTTTTTTAAAAGACCTAGTTTTTGAAAGACCGTTTTTTTAAAAGACCTAGTGTGTGAAATGTAAAAAATTATTTTCTAAATTTGATAGTTTTTGAAGTCATCATTGTATTCATATTTTCTTGTTCTCTATCTTAATTTTCTTTTTTTTTTAGTGGGGTTTTTATTGTTTTGCGTTTTTAAATTAAAAAGTCGATAGTTTGAATTTTAGATAATCTACATATTTAGACATCCTTAATTAATTTTTCAATCCACATGAAATAATTGTTTCTAAAAAACAACATTTTTTAACAATGGACATAAAAAATAACCATTTTTAACATTAATATAACAAAAAAAACTAAACGTTTTGATAATTTTTTGCTAGAATTAACATGTCAAAATCACAATTTTTATACAAAAATATTAACTAAAAATGGTCAAATAATAGTTTTTTTTATGAATTTCATGTCAAAAAGATAATAATAACTACTTTTTTTTCAAAAAAAAATGATTAACTTAAATATAACCTCATTTAGTAACCTAAACAATGTGATACACAAAACTTTAATATTCATCAACCATGTGTAAGCCCAACATTATTGTTTTGCCAAAACTAACCATAAAAAATAATTTATCTAATGAATTCGCATCGTGTGACTGCACATATATTGTCATGGCTATTTAGCACAAAGTTGTGTACCCCACGATTATAATGTCACTCAATCCTAACGAGCCTTCCTTGGCTTATCAGATGATCTACTTGCTCGTACAATTAAAATCAAATTTTTTCATGATCTACTCAACAAAAAATCAAAATATCAAAATATAAAACCATAAAAATGTTATCACTCACCAATTCATAAAGAACCATTAAAATCAAAATATGAGAGATAATTTTAAGAAAAAGCTAACAAAATTAAACAGTTAATGGATTACTAAATAAAACACTTGAAAAGGCACCTTATTTTGCATTTAGAGATGAAATCCTTGAGCTCGATAATGGAGTCATCAACCCAACCTAATAAATAGCTAATTTAGTGAGAGAGAGGCTCGTGAAACCAATTTCATTCCAGATTACCATCCAAGTTTCGAATTTCTGATCATGTGCCAGGTCTTTCCAGGACCACGATGATCGTAATCGGTAGACCTACTCAACCTCACGTTGAAAGGAAGGAAAATGAATCGAAACCATAATGATTGTCACACTTACTAGCTAACAACAATAAGAAAAAAAAAAATTTGAAGGGAAATCAATCCAAACCATAATGAATGTCACACTTACTAGCCAACAACAACCAAAAAAAATATTTACTTACGCACACTACGTGCTACCAAGCAACGACCATATACTAGCCAAAAATGGTGCAACTCCATATTATCGACATGAATATTATCTTAAGCAACTATTAAAATACCTGCTGTTGTTAAGAAGGTGGGAGGAGGAGATAGATTTCCCATTAATGTGACACACATGACTGCTACAAGAGTAGAAAATGGTAGTTCGGGCCGCTTCGGCTTCAAATATATTAGTGGTGGATTGTGTTCGAAAAGAGACATTTCAGTGAGGCAGAGATACATTTATTCATTGAGTAACGGTATACCGGCATTCTCTGTAGAAATCATGAACACTTGTGTTTCTGGCTGCGCAATAAGCCATATCCACATCAATTGCGGTGCCTTCACCTCAGCGGTGGAGGTAAACCCTAAATTGTTGAGGCGGTTAGCATATGGAGATTGTTTGGTGAACGACGGTCAGAAATTGGAGGCCGGAGGCACTGTCTCGTTTAGGTATGCCAACAGTTTCATGTATCCACTCTCAGTAGCTTCTGTCAAATGCGATGGTTAGTTATGTTAGTTAGCTTCTTCTTTTGGATATTCAATTGTGAGATCTTAGAGATCTATCGACTCTGAATTTAATAAGCTTATTTATTAATATGAATGGTCATATTCACTTATATATTTCTTAAGGTTTTTGCGTTGATGTTTTTCCATTTTGCTTGTGCGCTCTCTGTTCCAAAACATAATTCAAATGTTTTAAAATATATTTAGATTATATCCCAAGTTATTTTCGGTGGTATTTAAATTCCTCGGTTAATGTAGGTCCTTCACCACTATAGTTTATGGAAAAATCGATTTAATTAATTACAAGGAGATTTGTTTGCATGGTCCAAGATTTAGATTTAACGTCCATTTGTACACCAGTTTTAACAATACTCAGAACCAATATTACAGTACTCATATATTTATGTTAATTTGAATACTTTAATCTGCGATTCTGCAGTGCTCTACAGGTTAACACAGTGACATTGAAACAAAGCTATGACAGAGGAGTGCACACCATATCCATATACATATATTTGTTTTTGAAATCTTTAATCTCAGATTATACATTGCAGGTGGTATAGAGACTCACACAGAGATATTTAAGATGTCGAAGGTGATTGGACTGTACAACCGCAGCCAAGCCGAGACATCGGAAAAATTTGCCAAGTATATATTGGAAGCAGCAAAGAATGGAACCTTTCTGGTCACATCTCAGATTACTGGGCTTATGCTATCAACATTATCACGTGGATTTATACCTGTTGATTCAATTGGGAGGGCTTTCACAGAACTGATTTTGTATGTACCTTTCAGAATATTTAGCTGTCTGGCTGCCATTTACTTTGAAGTTGCTCGACGCGCCCTCAAATAAAGGACTCTGCTACGTACCTTACCCAAACTCTATTACAGGCACCCCCGGGCCGCCCCGCCCCGCCCGACCGGCGGTGGGTCGATTCCGGGAATCGACCCGCCGCCAGTCGGGCGGGGTGGGGCGGCCCGGGGGTGGCGCTGCGGGCGCGCAGCGCCACCCCCGGGCCGCCCCGCCCTGCCCGACCGGCGGCGAGTCGATTCCCGGAATCGACCCGCCGCCGGTCGGGCGGGGCGGGGCGGCCCGGGGGTGCCGCTGCCGCGGAGGGGATCTGCCATGGACAATTTGAAATCCGTTTGTGTCTCGATTTTAAAGAACAATAAATATTTGCTTATAAAGCATTATCTGGATGGCCATTGGCTTCAAAAGAATCCAACTATATATTTATTTGTGAATCATTAGATTCACATCCACGATCAAATATTGGTGTGAACCATTAGATTCAGACGTACATTCAAACCTACATAGTATTTCTAATAAAACAAATTGTTTTGTTCTTTTATAAAATTCGGTAATAACTTCGTTTTAATGAAATTGTGGTTTTTTTCATATATAAATAAATTTTATGTTTTAAATTATTTATATAATACTTAAAATTATATAAATTTTATAACACAAATTTATAATTTTAAGGAATTCTTTTCTAATTTTAAATAAGATTAACATTACCATATTTTAAAAAGCAAAACACACTCAAACATATTTTAATATTAAGCAGGGGATTGTTTCTTTGGCATTTATCATCGTAGTAATTATATCTGTCGTGTTAATGTCTATTATTGCCGAGTGTTCGCCTTGTTGAGATTGGTAAAAATATAGGCGGCAATTTTGCTTGAAAAAGGTTGTTTTTTTTGTGAGTTTTTGTTAAATTTATCAGAAATTAAAAAAAATAATCATTTTATAGTTGGTAAGTTGTGGAATTTGAGGTGTATTAAAAGTTTTTGATGATGTTGAATTTATTTTTAACACTAAATATTTAAGATTATGCCATCCAAAAATTACCAAATTCTAGCCAAAAAAATAAAAAAACATATCGTAACAAAATCGCTACCTTAGTTAACAATATCAAACATATATGCATTTGATAATAATAGTGTCAAATCCTAACCAAAAATATATATCTCAGTGAAATTGTTACTTTGATTAACGATACCAAACATATATATACATATAATAGTAATACATGTAATGTGGAGAAAGAAGATTTGAAATCAAATAATACATATAAAAGTAATACATATAAATGAGATTATAATATAATTAATGAGTTAGTAATTAAATGAGAGTATAATAAAACTAATAAGTTATTAAAAGGAATTATCAAATGTGTCAACAAAGAATAAAATAAATTAAAAATAGTGAGAGACTTAATGAAGAATAAAAAAGGAAATAACAAATAATTGGATAAATTATAAGAAAGTAAAGTGGGCTTGATTGTGGGGAAAAACTCCACAGTTAAGCGCGCTTGAGCCAGAGGAGTTCTGGGATGGGTGACCTCCTGGGAAGTCCTGGTTACCGGGTGCAAGCCCCGGAAGTGATGATTGATGCTATGTGATTCGTTCTCCACATTTCACTAGTTTCAATCCCACTTCTTCACCCCTGTGAGCATCACCCGATGCAATGAGTGCGAAGTGAACTATTCAAAAATCATGAGAAATTACTCAGTTACGACTACCTCTCATGGAAATGGTCATACGTGAATGATCTTACTTAACACAGTTGAATCCCAAAATGATATCTAATATAATGCACTGCGTAAAACCCCCATACTTAAATTCAGAAAGAGTCATGGGATCTCTACTTGAATGGTTCATGAGGCACAATACTTGCTAAGGTTTTGCAAATGGGGTAGCAAGCTAAGTGGGCTTGATTGTGGGGAAAAACTCCACAGTTAAGCGCGCTTGAGCCAGAGGAGTTCTGGGATGGGTGACCTCCTGGGAAGTCCTGGTTACCGGGTGCAAGCCCCAGAAGTGATGACTGATGCTATGTGATTCGTTCTCCACATTTCACTAGTTTCAATCCCACTTCTTCACCCCTGTGAGCATCACCCGATGCAATGAGTGCTAAGTGAACTATTCAAAAATCATGAGAAATTACTCAGTTACGACTACCTCTCATGGAAATGGTCATACGTGAATGATCTTACTTAACGCAGTTGAATCCCAAAATGATATCTAATATAATGCACTGCGTAAAACCCCCATACTTAAATTCAAAAAGAGTCAAGGGATCTCTACTTGAATGGTTCATGAGGCACAATACTTGCTAAGGTTTTGCAAATGGGGTAGCAAGCTAAGTGGGCTTGATTGTGGGGAAAAACTCCACAGTTAAGCGCGCTTGAGCCAGAGGAGTTCTAGGATGGGTGACCTCATGGGAAGTCCTGGTTACCTGGTGCAAGCCCCGGAAGTGATGATTGATGCTATGTGATTCGTTCTCCACATTTCACTAGTTTCAATCCCACTTCTTCACCCCTGTGAGCATCACCCGATGCAATGAGTGCTAAGTGAACTATTCAAAAATCATGAGAAATTACTCAGTTACGACTACCTCTCATGGAAATGGTCATACGTGAATGATCTTACTTAACGCAGTTGAATCCCAAAATGATATCTAATATAATACACTGCGTAAAACCCCCATACTACAAATGTATTAATAAAATGACCTGCGGTAGGGGTAGGGGTAGGGGTAGGAGTAGGGCGGGGCGGTAAGTGGGGGCAGGGGGGTAAGGGGGGGGGGGGTAGGGCGGGGGGTGGGGTACGGTGGGGGGTGAAGGGGTGGGTAGGGGTAGGGGTAGGGCGGAGGGGTAAGTGGGGTGCGGGGGTTGAGACATAAAAAATTGGTTTTATTAGAATTTTTTAAAAAGTATGAAAATAGACCCTAAAAAAAAAATCATTATTCCAGTATCAACACTTTCGTTCTGAAGCTATATTTTGTAGGAAAATTTCGTAGAAAATTTCGTAGTCACTGCCATTTTTAAAACAGCCGGAAAATTGACACCTAAAAAAAAAATCATTATTCCAGTATCAACACTTTCGTTCTGAAGCTATATTTTGCAGGAAAATTTCGTAGAAAATTTCGTAGTCACTGCCATTTTTAAAACAGCTGCAAAATTGACACCTAAAAAAAAACATCATTCCAGTATACACACTTTTCGTTTTGAGCACTGTTTTTGTGGTTTTTTTGGGGTTTTTGGGCCAGAGTTCTCGTTTTGAGTTTATAGTTCCCGTTTCAAAGTTTACATTGTTTTATTGAATACACAAATGAAATCATTACATTTCTTTAAAATATCTTTTGAAATCAAAATTACCGAAATTACATATCGATAACCTAGTGGGTATAGGATAAAATTCACCTGTGCCATTCACAGAAAGCGTGAGAAAAAACCTAATATTATATATAAAACCAAGAAAAATTCAAATTCATCACTTCTAGGGACCTCGTAACCATCCTGCCAATACACAAGTATGTTCCTGTTTGCAATTGCCCAAATTGCCCAAATTACAATCTGTTTACTCCAGCATATGTTGGAAAGTTATAGAAGGATGACTAGTGCAATCAATCCACTCCCTTTAGCCCTGGATTTGTTTCAGTTTAAAACAGAAGTATACAAATATACTTGTCCAATGTCTATGCTTTAACCATTCACTTTAAGATGTTTTTACAATATAATTTCCTAAGTCTATTTAATATATTCATTATCATAAAAACCAACCTATATCCATCTTAGCTCCACATCTACCACTCTTAGGGGGATGAAATCTATTTTTCCCCTTTAAATAGTTTATGCTCACATGAATACCATGGTATTAACATGGGTTATCATAAACCTGGAGCTTAAAAATTACTATTAGTAATTTATAAAAATAATAAAATTAATAGTTGATTTTTATTTTATTTTTTATTTTAACCAACATAAAATGTTTAACATATATTAAATTACAACATCCATTTTTACTCTTAATCGGATCAAATATTTTTTCACTCTATGCTAGTTTGCATATCACGATATTTGATACCTCTCGGGGGTTAGTAGATCTAGAGTAAAGATGGATCTATGTTGGTTTAATTCCCCCATTTAAATAGGCTACATTCCAGGTGAATACCATGGGTCAATACCATGTGCCATTTTGGTGAATACCATGGGTCAATACCATGTGCCATTTTTATTTTTATTAATACTATTATTAGGGTTAATAATGTTTTATTGCATGGTATTAATAACAACCTAGTCCATGGTATTTGTCCCATAGTATTTTTCCCTTAGGTTTCACCTAAATATACCGCATTTTTTGAGCGTTCGTAAATATAAGGTGACTTATGAAGTAAATATAAAAAAATGTTTTATTTGTTTACCATACCTCTCATTTATTTATATTTTTATTAATTTACCATACCTCTTTTACAAATATGGTATTTGGCCCATAGGATTCACTTAAATAAAACCTCTTTCTTGAGCCTCCATAAATAGAACGAGGACTACGAACTAATTATAAAAAGAGGTTTTATTTATTTACCATGCCTCTAGTTTATTTATATTTTTATTTATTTACCATACCTTTTGAGTAAGTATAAAAAGATGTGTATTTATTTACCATACCTCTACTTTACTTATATTTTTATTTGTTTACACCCTTGCATGTATATAAGGTGACGTATGGAGTAAATATAAAAATGTTTTATTTATTTACCATACCTCTCATTTATTTATATTTTTATTAATTTATTATACCTCTTTTATAAATATGGTATTTGGGCCTTCGGCCCATAGGATTCACTTAAATAAAACCTATTCTTGAAAATGGGAGAATGGAAGGTTATAACTCCTAATTTCAGGGGCTAAATTTACCTTTTTTACCCTCTCCCTTAAAAGAAGGTGGGCTATTTGAGGTGATTTGTAAAAATGTACTATGATACAAAATATTCGCCCACTAAAAATTTAAAACCCCTTAATTTCACCAAAGGGCGAACATTCGCCCCTAAAATTTTCTATGGGAACTAGCCCTTATGAGCTAGTCTATGGCATGGAGGCTATGTTTCCTTCATCTTTAGGAGTCCCTGTAATGAAATTACTGCAAGAATCTCAGGTGGAACCCAATGACATTCAAAGGAGAATAAATCAGACCATCCATTTTCAGAAGACCAGAGAAGAAGTGCACCAAATATCCCAACTATTACAAGAAAAACTCAAAAAAAATATTTGATAAAAGGACCAAAGCAGAATACTTCTACCTTGGAAACAAAGTTCTAAGGTGGGATTATAGGAGAGAAGACAAAGGAAAACATGGGAAGTTCGACTTCCTGTGGAAAGGGCCATTTATCATCCATGCATTGCAAGGGAACAATACTTACTTTCTGAAGAGCCTAGATGGTACAGAAACAGAAGAAGGACCAGTGAATGGTTGAATGTTGAAACACTACCTTGATCCAGATTTTTAAAAATTATTCTGACTCTAACATGTACATACTATATCCTTAATAATGTCACAATTTGGATTGGATAGTAACTTGCTGCAGTTGAAGCCCGAAGAGAAGGCCCTAAGCTTCACAAGTGTGTTGTCATACATACAATAAAGAAACCGACAAAAGGATATTCGAGAGCACAGTAAAAGTTATTCAAAAGGCCATATGACCTGTTGTTCTTGACTTTCCACCAGGGAAAGCCATTCCCAAGTGGAGCTACTATTATACTCCTATACCAATAGGTGTCATATTTCATGATTGACTTGATGAGCTCTGTAATATGTTCATCCCTTTCTTGTTGCAAAGGTTTTCCATATTATCAAAAAAATCAAAAGATGTAAAAAATATAAAGAGAGAGCCCTCTCTGGATACTTATGGGCTAGATTCTGTATCTGAAATATTGGTCTGTGGTTACCTCGGCATCCTTCCATTTCTTAAAACTTTAGGGAAAACCTGAGTGATAACAGATACAATCGCGTATATGTTGGTTTGAAGACAAATAGTGGGCTAGACATAGGATGAAAAGAGTCTAACATGGGTCTAACGGAGACAATCTGGCACAAGTTCACGTGGAGCATATACTTCTAATAACGCATTTTTAGCATTATCTTAGAAGATCTTGGTTGAATTTCATAGCTGTTTTTGTTTCAGGTGGAACAAGTGCAGAGCGAAATCATGGTTGCTGGTTTGGATGATGATTGACAAATACTGCTGATGATAGTTGTTGATGTCTATCACAGTCTTGTTTTAGATATTTTGCCTCTATGTCATGTATTTCTCTTATTATCAAGGTCATGTAATGACCTATCTTGTTTCCCCACGATGCCTGGGATGGATAATGTAATATTCTTGTTTTATCATGTATAAACTTTTGGTGTATCCCCACTTGGTTGGGTGGATGAGTCAATATTGGTATATCCACACTTGGTTGGGAGATGGATGTAAGTATGAGTCTTTGGTGATAGGCAAGTCATTATATAGAACATCTTTCTGCAGACCTTTCCTATAGTCAGGGGGAGCATGGACAGCACAGCAGAGCAAAGATTTCAGCATGTACTCACGGGAAGAATAACCCTTTGCCCTTGATGAAAAAAGAGGAGAATGACTTTGAGTAACTTGGTGTTGTTGTCAAGTCCAAAGGGGGAGATTGTTCGCATTAAGACACATGTTTGGCACTATGACACAGGTATTGTCCTTAATGGAAACTCTCTCGGAAAATCACTCAGATGACAGTTCAAGCTCACTGGCTCTCAAAATAAAGGAAATGGAGGTACACACAAGTTCCCGTTGACGAAGCCGTGTATACACGCGATTTCACAGACCAAAAGGCGCGTATGTGTACACACACACTTTCATGCATAGAAAAGCGTGTACAGTTTGGAAAACTTGGTTTTGGTCCATGGTATTTTGGTTTTGGTCCATGGTATTTGGTCCAAAGTATTGACCCTAGGTATTGGGTCTAAGGTATTGATTCTATATCGTTTTGGACCATGGTATTGAGTAAGGCCTAAGACTATAAAAGGGGAAGGAGATCATTAGGCAAAGGCACTCGAGGATCAGATATCTAATGAAGAGAAAGATCTAGAATACTGGTCTTTGGATAATGGTGCGTAGCTAGATTTGAATCAGGGAGGAACCTGAGCGCTAGAAGGACGATAAGTTCTATTGATGGGTCAAGATCTCAAGGCTTGAAGAGAAGTATATTTGTGTGATTTTGATATGTTATATTTGGCACATTACTTGATCTATAAATCTAATGATCTAGGTATAAATGATGTCTGAATATTTTAAAGGGTAAATTATCTTTTATAGATCTATACGCAGGGTCCGCGTAGAAAAGGAATGTATACACACTGGTTCGGTATTTCAAAACTGTGTATATGCAGGTTTGCCTTAATATAACAGTGTATGCATGTAGGTTATACATATTGAAGTAGTGTACATCTCATAAAGTATGTTTTAGCTACTTCTTTTTATTGTTGCAGTGTTCTGGGTTCAAGATTGGTTTCTAGTTACTATTATTGTATTCTGGTTTCAACATTCAGACAAGTGATTGTTTGATTCCATTTTTGGTTGGTGCAAAGGAGATTGGTTGATGCAAATACATTTGATGTTTGATTGAGGATATTGATGGATCCACTCTGAAAATTTATGAAGTGTAGTCCTTGGAAGAAAAGAGAAGGATGTAGCCTTCTGTAGATCAGCACCTACGTACTACTAAATTAGCTACTACAAGAGCTAAGGGGGTTGTATCTCCCTTCCAGGAGAGGTTAGAGAATGAGAGAAGGTTGTAGCATTCTACAGGTATAAGCTTGCGTACTGGTATAAGATTTCACCAGTACAAAAATATTGTAAAAAGAAGTTTCTTATTAAAAGAAGATAGAGATGAATTGTAGTAGGCAGTTTTCACCCACATTGGGTTTCCACCTCATATCATGTGTTCATGTGTGTGATTGCCTGCATTGTTTACTACACTTGATTACTGTTTTATGGTTCTGATACACAGATTAAGATCAGCTAACTAAACTAGAAGTTTGCAAGAAATACACATTTTTCTCTAAACACAATTGCGTATATACACAGGTTTAATTAACAGAAGTAGCATATATCAATTTGTCTATCGAAATGAAAAATTGTTAAATTGATAATATTGATTCAACCCCCCTCTTAGTATTATTTCCAACAATATTATGCTTTGAAATGAATGACAAGGAGGAATTAGAAGGGTTTTGGTTAAAAATCTAACACAATTTCTACCATTTGATCAAAAAGCCCAAATCTATGACATCCATAAGATATACCAGTTGATAAGCCTTGTGGAAAACTATATATGAATTGATTATTCCAATAGGTAAAAATTTAAACACGGATTGATGAATAGAAACAAATTATGAATGGTGCAATTTCTCTATAGATGCATGGCTAAATAAAATCTCACATAATACCTGAAATGAGGATTATGTAATGGAGGAAGTCCATGGTTGTATCATAGTTTTATCATTGTGTAATGATACATATACCCATGTATTGTCATGGATTATTTTGTATGTAGCTACCATAGTATGGTTAACTAGTTAGTAAGATAAACATGTTTGAAGAGAATCATGCCTAATATCCATGTATAGTAATGATTCATATGAATCTTCCATGTAAGCACTTCACAATGAATTCTTGTATTGGTCATGGATTAGTTAGTAAACCTTATGGTCTCTTACATGTTGAAAGAAAGTAAAATTCATTGTACAATAACCATAAAGATGTTGGTTACCCCAATGCCTATTAAGGGGGAGTATGTTTTGTAGAACGAAAGAGCATGATTGACCTAATGATTATGTTGTTAATGTAGTGTGGAGTTGTTATGGCATTGTAATAGATTGTACGTTTTTGTTGCTTAGATGTTGGGAATACTTGTTTGTGCAAAGGTTGATGGTTTGTGACCTGTAGAATCAATGTTGTGCTGCTAGCGATGCTTACAAATATGCATAGCATGTAAACATTTGGCTTTTCCATCCATGTATGGGATTTACCATGCTTATTAGGAATTATGTGGTAATTGATTATGGTCAAAGATTAAACTATGGTAATCATGTTATAAAAATTAAAAATGGTATAATTTCTATGAAAGTATTATACCATGGTAATGGTTTTCAGGAATTAGTGTTATGATGGTGAGAACATGTTATAGTACAATACTATATAACCTGTACAAATTGTCTTTCAATTTAATCCTTTGATTAATGCATCTACATACAATGTGATTTGTTCTTTGATTGGAAGAAAGTGTGATTAAGGGGAACCTAACTTAATAGATTATTATATACCATGATGGTGTCCTGGGTGCAGGCGATATGGATAATCCTGCAAATCTGGTCTCAAGCTTTTCAATCTCTGACTGTAACTCCTTCTCTGTATCAATCATTTATCAAGAGAACTAAGAGATTCATGGTTTCCCTTCCTTATAACAATTCTTCTCTTGAGACTGCAATTAATAATAGAGCCTTTGCCTTTTTTCTAATTGGGTAGACTTTATAAAAACACTATCGGAAGTAATAAACTCTCGTTTTTTCGTTATTAAACCCTTGATAACACAAAATATAGAAATTATTCGAAATGAGGAAACACACACGAAAACACGCCCATAACCTTTTTAGGACGTTAAACACTAATCACCTTTAATACTGTGCAAATAGAAAATCGTGATTTTACGTACTCAAGTTATGCCACTCCCTTGATGGTTTGTAATATGATAAGGTGCTATCGCAAATCACAATCGCAACTTCCAACAACCCAAGGTCTTCACTCCTCTATCTTAAATATGCGATGTGATACCTCTCATGGACCCAATGTCCCCTTCAACTGTGTTTTATAAATATTTCGAATCTACACTTATTGTGCGATCATAGTTCGACACTTAACATTCGAAAGGCCTTCCACTTCAAATGCAATTTTGTAATGCAATAGGGTTTCGCACTTGAAGGTCCCACCTATACTTGTGTTTATGCAATGTGATCACACGTGCCTTCGGCAATCGCAATCGCAATCACACAAGTTTTTACAACAAGCACCTCCTACTTCAGCGATGCGATCAGGGGTTTGAACCCAATATAGCATGAATCAAAATTCATAAAATTCCAAGTTCGGAATAGTATTTTGCCTAAGAAAAATTTCACGATTTTCCCATGTAAACAGGACTTCACCACGGAACTCTGTTACGCAATTAAAAGGCCTACTCACGTTGATATGAAGGGAAACTTCCCCACAGCTAATATTAAGAAATTAATTGAAAACCAAAGACTGTATCTTTATTAACACACACAGAAACAACAGAATCAAACTGATACATTCATAATCCACAGTTTATGGAGAATTCATACATTAATTACATAGAGAGAGGTTATGTTAAAATCATAATGCATCAGGCTCTCCCCATCCTCTGAGAGTCCTATTGTTTTATTATAATGAATAATAGATAAGCCTTCTCGGACTTATCTTGTACAAAAGCATGGCTTTTACATAAGTGATTTAAAGCAATAAAGCTACTACAACTTATCACAAGTGAATTATTACAACTTGATCTTTATTCTTAATTCTATCATTAACCTAAGCTAGAAAAGCATGGAAATTGCTTGCTAAAGGACCCCACTACCTTGTGTGTAGATTTTTTTTTTGGATTTTTTGAATAAGTTGGAAGATTTTCACTCCAAGTCTCATGCTCCTACATTAGACTCTTGAGGACAAAATTCTTCATGGGCCTCTATCCATGAGTTCATCTACAGAACTGCCTAGTTTCTGTAGCATGTCTTCTGTGACCCAAGTAGCTTCAGCGGTTAGCTGATCCTTTCACTTTACTAAATACTGGAAGTAATCTTGTCCCCTTGTCTTCCTAAACACCTTCCTGTCTAGAATTCTTTCTAGCTGCAAATTCTTTGTTGTGGGTAACTGTTTTACCCAATTAGTCTCTTATGTCTCTTGATCTTGTGTTGTATCATCAATAGGTTCATCTTCATATTTGTACAACTCTGTAACATTAAAAATTGGTGATATTCCAATATCAAGGGTAATTCAATTTCATTTTCATTTGCAGAAAACTTTCTTAACACTTCGCATGGTACAATTTTCAAGAACTTCAGTTTGTTATACTCCCTCTTTAGAAACCTCTCCTTTCTGAGGTGTGCCAATACCAAATCTCCAACTTCAAATTTCACCTCTCTTCTTCTCATATCTGCTCTAGTTTTGTACTTAATTTTACTATCCTATAGTTGCTATTTCACGTGTTCATGTGTTGCTTGCATTTCTGAAGCAAAATTTTCACCCTTTGCACCTCTCATCTCTTCTTTTCCCAAGTTTCTTAACTCACCTACTCCTCTTGGATGCATTCCATAAATAATATGGAGTGGACACTATCCTGTACTACTGTTAGGTGAGTCACTATATGCATATTTATATTGTGCTAACCCTTGATCAGATTGTTTTGGATGTTTTGCAGTAAGGCTCCTTAAAATATTGCCTAAACTATTGTTCACTACTTCAGTCTGTCCATCAATCTGTGGATGATAGGTAAAACTAAAACTCAATTTAGTTCTCAACTTCCTCCATAATGTCCTCTAGGAATGTCCAACAAATTTTGAATCTATGTCTGATACAATACTTTTGGGAAACCCATGCAATCTTACCACCTCCTTAAAAACAAATTAGCAATGTGAGAAGCATTAATAGTCTTATAACATGGAATAAAGTGTGCCATTTTTGAAAATTTGTCCACTACAAAAAAAATTGAATCATAACCTCTTTGAGTCTTTGGTAAGCCCAAAACAAAATCCATACTTACCATATCCCAAGGCCTATCTGGAATTGGTAATGGAATATACAAACCTATGTTTTGGCTCCTTCTCTTTGCATATTGACAAATTTCACAAGCTTTCACATACTTCTCCACATCATATTTCATTTTTGGCCAGAAATAAAATCTGTTTAGCTATTCAAAAGTCTTCTCTATTACAAAATGTCCTGCAAGTCCTCCACTATGTTTTTCTTTGATTAAATTATCCCTCATTGAAAAATTTGGTATGCGCAACTGATTTTTCTTAAACAACAGTCCATCTTGTAATAAGTAATCCATCCATTTACTCCTATCCATCAAAATACAATTTTTACAAGCCTCAAATGCCTCTTTAAAATATTGATCTATTTCATACAATTCCTTAAGAAAAATCAAAACCCAACACTTGGATTTGACTCTCTCGAAGCAATACATTTCTCATACTTAAGGCATCTGCAACTTTGTTTGATTGGCCATTTATATTCTTTAAAACAAAATCGAAACCTTGGAGATACTCTACCCATTTAGTATGTTTCTAGCTAAGCTTTGGATACTACATTATAAACTATAGTGCATGGTTATCTGAATAAAGGATGAACTCCTTTGACATTGGATAATGCCTCCATTTGTTTAATGACTGTACAACTGCATAGAACTCCTTGTCATAAAAATAATACTTCCTTCTTGAATCATTCAATTTTTCAGTAAAATAAGCTATTGGTCTATCTTCCTATCTTAAAACACCTCCAATTGCTTCTCCGCTAGCATCACACTTTACTTGAAAAGGCTTACTAAAATCAGGTAAAACCAAAATAGGCTTTTCAGTGATTTTTTTCTTTAACAGCTGAAAATTCTTCTCTTCTTCAGCAGTCCATCTAAATGGTTGTTTGTCCTTCTTAATGGTCTCAATAATAGGTGCATTTATCTTACTAAAATTCTTAATGAATTTTCTATAAAAGATAGCAAGACCATGAAAACTCCTTACCTCAAAAACACTCTTTGGTGAAGACCACTCCATAATTGCATTGATCTTCTCTGGATCCATCTTCAGCCCTTCAGCAGAAATAACAAAACACAAGTACACTAGCTCTTCTTTCATGAATGAACACTTCCTCAAATTCAACAATAATTTCTCTTGCTGCAACCTTTGTAAGATATAATTGAAGTGTCTCACGTGTTCGTCCTTAGACTTGCTATAAACTAATATATTGTCTAGATATACTATTACAAACTTACCAATGAAATCTTTAAGAACTTCATTCATTAGTCTCATAAATTTACTTGGTGCATTTGACAACCCAAAAGACATTACTCTCCACTCATACAATCCCTCATTTGTCTTAAAAGTGTTTTTCCATTCATCTCCTTCTCTTATCCTTATTTGATGATACCCACTTTTAAGATCTAATTTTGAAAAATACTTAGCTCTACTCAAGCAACCCATTAAATCTTCAATTCTAGGTAATGGAAAGTTGTACCTAATTGTGGTTTTATTGATGGCTCTTGAGTCTGTACACATTCTCCAGCCTCCATCTTTCTTTGCACTCAGCACCGTCAGCACTACACAAGGACTCAAAATTTCTTTGATCAGCGCTTTTTCAGGCAACTCTTGCATCTACTTCCTAACCTTTTCATTTTTTGTAGGAGTCATTCTATAACATGCCTTGTTAGGTAGACTTGCTACAGGAATCAAATATATATGATGACTAATTCTTCTAATGCGTGGTAATTCATTAGGTAAATCATCAACAATAATATCACAATATTTCTCCAACATTTCTTGAATTTCAATGGATAAATCAAAAACTTTAGTAGAAGTCACTATTACCTTGGGCTTGCAAATTACAAAAAAATTTACCTCATTTTCTCCAATCTGCTTCAAGCATTCCTTTGCTCCTAGTAACAGAGCTTTTGGATGAATCTTCTTTCTTGGTACATCTTCTTCTTGCAGAGGCAACAGTGTATGATTGACACGATCCTTTCCAAACTTGTAGGTGTTTCTTTTCCCATCATGCATGGCTTCTCTGTCATATTGCCAAGGTCTTCCAAGCAATATGTGACACACATCCATTGGCATCACATCACATGCAATTTTATCTTTATACTTGCCCACCTGAAATTCCACTTCACACTATTCATTTACTAATAGTTGATGTCCCTTTTTCAACCATGACACCATGTAAGGTGTTGGATTCTTCATTGTCTTTATCTTCAATTTCTCCACAACTTCGATAGAGATCAAATTATTAGTGCTACCACTATGAATGATCATCTGGCAACATTTCCCTTCGACTTTACACACTTTCCTGAATAAATTCTTTCTTTGTGATGGATCAACCACCTCCTTTGCTGGCTTGAGCAAAACTTTATTAATTACCAAAGATTCTCCTCTCTCTGGTATATTTTCTTCTTCTGCTACTATTGTCACTAGTGTTTCTCCCTCAACTGGAGCAACAATTGCATTTCTCTTATTTGTTTCTACATTATCTAGGCGTTCAACAGCTCTATCTCCCAACTTGTTACATCTATAACATCTTATTTCTCCTGCCTCTTCCTCTACAAAAACTCCCTCTGCCTCTTGCATCACCTCTTGTGGGTTCATGCTGGGTCGAGCTTCTGCTAGCTCCATCTTTAGGTGTTGTAGATCTTCCTCTACCACCTTTACTTCCCCTTCCTTGGAAAGTACCTCTCCCTCTCGCAGACTGGTCCCTCTTGAGTTTTTCTTCAGCTTTCAGTGCTATCTCATAACCTTCCTCTACTGTTTTAGGAGATAGTAGACTTATCTCATCTTGAATGTCCATTCTAAGACCATTCATATATCTAGCCACCTTCTCATCTGTATCTTGGGCTTCTTTAACTCTTATGCTAACCTTGTAGAATTCCTATGTGTATTCTTTCACTGTCTAAGATCTTTGTCTAAGATTTTGCATTTGTCTAAACAAGGTTTGCTGATAATTACTTGGTAAAAACTTACCTCTTAGCTTTGATACCATCCTACTCCAATTCTTGATTGGTTTCTTACTAAGTCTCTTCCTTTCTGCCTGCACACCATCCCACCAAAGCACTGCATGGCCTTTTAGCTTGGTGACAGCAAACTTGATTTTCTTCTCATCTTTTATTTCTTCATAATCGAAGAATTTCTCCATGTTATTAATCCAGTCTACCAATTCTTCTGGATTCAATCCTCCTTCATATATTGGAACCTTGGTCTTTGGCCTAGCTGTGGATCTCAACACTTACTGAAAGAACCTCATCTCAGGAGTAACTGCTATAGCTTCCTCCTCTACAACTTCAATCTCAAGTTCACTAACATCTCCATCATCTATGTTCCTGTCTACTATTAATGCATCCAATCTAGCTTGCATCTGTTATCGTCATCTACCACATCCTCATCCTCTTCCAAATCTAAAAGCCATAGTAACTTTCCTTCCCTTGCTTCTGAGATTCAATTCAATGTCAGATGGTTGCTCTGATACCACTAATGGTGGCCTGGGTGTAGGTGATATGGATAATCCTGCAAATTTGGTCTCAAGATTTTCGATCTATGACTGTAACTTCCTCTCTGTATGAGTCATTTCTCAAGAGACCTAACAGTTTCATGGTTTCCCTTCCTTATAGCAATTCTTCTCTTGAGACTTCAATTAATAATAGTGTCTCTGCCTTTTTTTAATTGGGCGGACTTTATAAAAACATTATCGGAAGTAATAAACTCCCGCTTTTTCCATATTAAACCCTTGGTAACACAAAATATAGAAATGCTCAAAAATGAGGAAATACACATGAAAACCCTGCTCGAACCTTTTCAGGACTTTAATACACTAATAACCTTTAATACTATCACAAATAGCAAATCGTGATTTTATGTACTCAATTTATGCCACTCCCTTGATGGTTTGCAATCCGATAAGGAATTTTCACAAATCGCAATCACAACTTCCAACAATCCAAGGTCTTTAGTCCTCTGTCTTAAGTATGCAATGTGATACCTCTCGTGAACCTGACGACCCCTTCAATTGTGCTTTATAAATATTCTGGATCTACACTTATTGCGTGATTGCAGTTCGACATTTAACCTTCCAAAGGCCTTCCACTTCAAATGTGATTTTGTGATGCGATAGGGTTTCACACTTGACAGTCCCACCTATACTTGTGTTTACGTGATGTGATCACACGTGCCTTCAGCAATTGCAATCACAATCGCGCAAGTTTTTACAACAAGCACGTCCCACTTCAGCGATGCGATTAGAGGTTCGGACCCGATATAGCATGAATCAAAATTCATAAAATTTGAAGTTCGGAATAGTATTCCGCCTAAGGAAAATTTCATGATTTTCCTATGTAAACAGGACTTCACCACAAAACTCTGTTAAGAAATTAAAAGGCCTAATCATGCCAATATGAAGGGAAACTTCCACACAGCTAATATTAAGAAATTAATTGAAAACCACGGGCTGTATCTTTATTAACACACACAAAAACAATAGAATCAAACTGATACATGCATAATCCACAGTTTATTGAGAATTCATACATTAATTACATAGAGAGAGGTTTTGTTAAAATCAAAATGCGTTCGGCTCTCCCCCTTCTGTGAGAGTCCCATTGTTTTATTATAATGAATAATAGATAAGCCTTCTCGGCCTTATATTGTACAAAAGCATGGCTTTTATATAAGTGATTTAAAGCAATAAAGCTATTACAACTTATCACAAGCGACTTATTACAACTTGATATTTATTCTTAATTGTATCGTTATCCTAAGCTAGAAAAGCACGGAATTTTCTGGCCAAAGGACCCCGCTCCCTTGCCTGTAGATTTTTTGTTGGATTTTTGGAATAAGTTGGAAGATTTTACCTCCAAGTCTCATGATCTTGCATCACATGACATATCCATCTTTCATTTGATATGCATAATGAGCCCTATAAGTATCCTTCAGTACAACAATACAGAAAAACCACAGTAATTAATAAAAGTAAATATTGTATGTTATGGACCACTGGGTCAATTAAATGATATCTAACAATCTATTTAAATAGATTGATATCATACAAATTGAAATGCATAATTTGTACCAAGCAATTTTGGGAGGTTCTCTTATTGGATTGCATTGATAATGTGTGTGGACAACATAAGAAATGTTGCATAATTCAAACAGGAATTCATAAAATGGATAACTCATCTTTTGGTTAAGGGTGATTTAATGTTAAAGAGGAGCTAACATGTAAGTACCCTGAGATCATAAACACTTACAACTAAAAGGGGTGTAGGATTGAAAGTAGTAAAAACTTTCATGTATAACTACACTAAATTATGCATGGCCAACAAGTTGTTGAGGCATAAAAAGGGCAATAGTAAATCATACGAGATGAATTAATTAAGAATGAAGTATGATCTAATGAATATTAAACTTCAAAAGCTATGAGTTAATAGTCTACTTTAGAACATTAACGAGAAGGTGTGATTAAGATGAAAAGTTGCATGAATACAATGCTATGCTACCAATATTGTGTTACAACCAAATGAAATCCGAAAATGACCTACACTTGACATAAAACTTTCTTAGATTACATAAATGAAACATGCTCATGGGAATTCCTAATAAACTAAGCAAGGTTGTTCTATTTAGCAGAAATAGATAAAGGAACATTTGGCATGATTCTAACATAGAGGAAAACATGTGATTACAAATTATTTCATGTAGGTGATATCATGAGGAGGGTATGTTGGGTTGTAGCACACATGGTACTACGTACAACAATACATATGGTACCCTGTTGGGTCCCTATAATACTAGTGATTACCCCGTTACTATTGTAGTTATACCCCTTATTTATATTATTGTGCCCCTATTACCCCAATATCGTTATTTTTGTGGCCCATAGAATCCCTCTTTTGTTATTTTTGTGGCTTTATATTATTATTGTTAGGTCGGCTCGATTATATTGTGACTCCTTAGACTCCTATATATAGAAAGGAGGTTTTGTCATTTGTATCAGCCAATAATTGTTCATTTATGTAATGTAAAGGAGGTTGCCCCCTCGAAGAGGCTGAATTATAAGGCGTTGATCTATCTTTTCTATCTTTTCTTGAGCTGGTTTCATAACATTTGGTATCAGAGCTTTGGATTCTAGGGTTTCACTGCTCCAAACAGATCATCATGGAATTTTCACTATAACTTTTTTTTTGTGACATTTAAGAAGTCACAAAAAAACCCATTTGAGAAGAAATAGTGTTGAACCTTGGGTCCAAATTTCAGAGCGTTTCGCGTGATATTTGTGAAGATATGATCTGAGGAAGTTGGTCTTTTTGCAGACTCCTGAATTACATTCAAAACAGGTGACCTGGGGAAAATCGTCATAACTTTCTCTCTGGGAATCAGATTGAAATTTCGTAAGAAGTTATAGAAATAGAACGAACTGTACTTTCTTGTATATCTTTTTCAGAACCAAAGATCGAAAATTGTACACGTGGCACTTCATAAAATTTCGCTCTCCTAGAAAGGTCTATAATCAGGTCATATTGGGATATTATCCATAACTCTTTCTTGGAGAATCAAATTTGGATGATACTAGTGGCATTGGAAAGAGAACACAGAGAGCTACTACAGATCACAAATTAAGAACTAGAAGATTGGAAAGTACAGAGATACATCAGAGGCAATATCAAGCTCCTACAAAGTGAAAAATGGTGTGTAGATTTTTAAAATTTTTTGCTTAAGCTTGGTTTGAAAATTTATTTTGAAGGAATTCAAAGGTCATAGTAGAGCATTAGTATCAGTAATTGATGCCCCGAGGAAAGAAAATGCAAACACCTAGTAAGGAACCTGAAATCTCTAGCATGACTCATGAAGAAGAGGAAGAAATGCTACATGATATATCAAAATTACAGGAACAAGTGCAACAAATGTCACGCTCACAAAGTTAACAGAAGCTAAGATAAATGGCGTGGAAGCTAAGATGGACAATTTGAAGATAGATTTGAACACAAATTTGAAGACAGGCATGGCAGATTTGAAGACAGATTTGACAAATTTTCTACAAGAAATAATTACTAATGGTGAAAAGGTAGTAAAGGAAACTCATTATGAGAACAAAAGAAATGTTAATCATGATTCCATAGATGCTAATGTTGGATCAAAGAATCACCATATTCCAAAAATCGATGTGAGGAAGTTTGATGGCAAGGATCCCGCCACATGGATATTACAGATGGAGCAATTTTTCGATCTCAATAATGTGCAAAACGCACAAAAGGTACGTATGGCAACTGTATATTTGGAACCAAATTAGTTTGTATGGTATCAATGGCTTTGCTCTCATAAACAATTTATCTCTTGGGAAATTTTTACGGAAGAATTGATAGCACATTATGAGGATACAAAAAGCAACACTTTTTTTAGCCAATTGATAAGTCTCAAACAAAAGGGTTCAATAATGGGGCACATTGAGGAGTTCCAAAAATTGAACATAAGGGTAAAATATATTACATAGGAGCATAGGATTGATGTGTTCATAGGGTCTTTAAAGGATAATGTCCAACATGATGTTCGCCTTTGGGAACCTGATTCATTAGAGAAATCATTTAGGTTAGCAAGAAAAATGGAAAGCAAAATTATGGCAACTAGGAAGCATACCATTCACAACTATAAGGACGAAAGTGTTGTTGCCCCTAGTCTTCCACAACCTACAAGGTTGACACCACAACAATTGGAAGAAAAAAGAGAAAAAGGGCTTTGTTACAATTGTGATAGAAAATACACAAAAGGTCATAAGTGTGCTGAAAAGAAATTATTCTACATAGATTGTGAAGAGGAAGAAGAAAAGGAGCAAGAAAGGTCAAAAGAAGAGGATATACTCCAATAATAAAGCCTAGATGAAGAACCAATAAATCCAACCATATCTTGTAATGCATTGGCGGGAATTACCACTTAAACCATCAAGATAGAAGGACAAATCAAGAAGAAAAAGGTAATAGTGTTGATTGATTCAGGAAGCACCCACAATTTTATTCATTGTAGGGTAGCAAAATAATTGAATTGCTTCCTATATCCAGCACCAGAGTGTCAAGCGATGATTGCAAATGGAGGAACAATAAATTACTCTGGAAAGTGCCATAATATCAAGCTATTCGTGGGAGAATATGTATTGACTAGCCTAATGCTTTCCATTCCAATGGGAGGTGCTGACGTTGTACTAGCAGTCCAATGGCTACAATCCTTGGGTACAATAGCTTTTAATTTTCAAGAACTTTTCTTCAAATTTTCTATGGAAGGAAAGGAAATTGAATTAAGGGGTATTTTAGGGAAACCATGGAAGATATTCAGCTCTAATGGCATGACAAAGCTTCTAAAAAAGGAGAAAAGAGGTGTAATTGCACAATTATGTTCGCTAGATGTTTCCACATTGGAATCATCTATTTCTCCAGATCTCCAAAAATTCCTGGAAAATCATTCCAAGGTATTTGAGATTCCCAAAGGTCTCCCACCTATGCATGATCATGATCATGCTATTCATCTGATTCCAGGAAGTGTTCCTCCAAACATCAGGCCTTACAGATATCCCTATGTCCAAAAAAGTGAAATTGAACGTATGGTTGTAGAAATGCTAGAGGCTGGTATAATTCAACCGAGTCAAATTTCTTTCTCAGCTCCAGTAGTATTGGTGCATAAGAAGGATGGATCATGGCGCATGTGTCCAGATTATAGGGAGCTCAACAAGCTCACTATTAAAGATAAGTTCCCCATTCTTGTTATTGATGAATTACTGGATGAATTGCATGGATCAATTTCCTTCACCAAGTTGGATCTTCGTTCAGGATATCATCAAATCAGAATGAAGATTGAAGAAATTCTGAAAACGACATTTAGAACTCATGAGGGTCATTATGAATTTTTGGTCATGCCTTTTGGCCTTACCAATGCACCTTCAACATTTCAAGGTTTGATGAATTCAATTTTCAAACCATTCCTTAGAAAAATTGTGTTAGTATTTTTTGATGATATACTAATCTACAACAAGTCTTGGAAGGATCACATTGAACATGTTGATAGGGTGCTACAACTATTCGAGGAGAAACAATTATATGAAAAAAGATCCAAATGTTTCTTTGGAGTCTAGGAGGTGGAATATTTGGGTCATATTGTATCTCATGAAGGAGTTAAGGTAGACCCTAGCAAAATTAAAGCCATTAAGGAATGGAAAATCCCCACATCCATAAAGCATCTGCGAGGATTTCTTGGGTTGACAGGGTATTATCGCAAGTTTGTTAAAAATTATGGGAGAATAGCAGCATATCTAACAACATTATTGAAGAAAGATTCATTTTCATGGACTCCGGAAGCAACAAAGGCATTTGAACATCTTAAAGAGGCAATGTGCCAAGCACCAGTCTTAGCTACACCGGACTTCACAAAAAAATTTATTGTGGAATATGATGCTTTAGGAAATGGAATTGGTGTTGTTCTAATGCAAGATGAAAGACCCATTGCTTTTGAAAGTCATCCAATCAAGGGAAAGTTTTTAAGCAAATCTATTTATGAGAAGGAAATGTTGGCAATACTCCATGCACTTAAGAAATGGCAACCCTACCTAATGGGAAGACACTTCAAGGTAAAAACTGATCATGATAGCCTTAAATACTTTTTAGAGCAAAGATTATCCTCTGAAGAGCAACAACAGTGGGTCACAAATATGTTGGGTTATGACTTTCAAATCATCTACAAAAAAGGGAAGCAAAATGTGGTGGCAGATGCACTCTCAAGAAAGGATGAGGATGTGGAAGCATTGTTGTGTGCCATTTCTATTATCCAACCAGATTGGATAAACGAAGCAAGGGAGGAATGGAAGAATGATGAAGAAGTATGGGCACTTATTCGAAAGCTACAACAAGAATTCAGTACTTATGATACATTTAGCTGGAAAAATGATTCGTTATGGTACAAAGATCGCTTATACCTCTGTAAGAATTCCCAGCTAAAACAAAAGATTCTTATGGAATTGCACACTTATCCCTTAGGAAGGCACTCAGGATTTTTAAAAACTTACCACAGGGTTAGGAAGGAATTTTGTTTGGATGGCCTTAAATCAGATATTCAAAAGTTTGTGGCGGAATGTTTGGTTTGTCAACAAAATAAAGTTGAAACAATTAAGACACCGGGTCTATTACAACCTTTATCCATTCCAAGCCAATGTTGGGAGGATGTTTCAATGGATTTTATCACAGGTTTACCGAAGTCTGAGGGAAAGAGTGTCATCATGGTGGTAGTTGACAGACTTACCAAGTATGTACAATTTTGTGCATTATCACATCCATTTAAATCCAGTACAGTTTCTAATGCATTTATGGAAACAATTCAAAAGCTACATGGAAACCCAAAGATTATTGTAAGTGACAGAGATCCCATTTTCACTGGAAATTTTTGGACATAATTATTTTCTTGTCTTGGTACTCAGTTAGCTCATAGCTCATCTTATCATCCTCAATCTAATGGGCAAACTGAGATAGTAAACAAATGTTTGGAAGGATATCTTCGTTGCTTTGTATATGATAAACAGACACAATGGGTCAAATGGTTGCCTCTGGCTGAATGGTGGTATAACACTTCCTTCCATATAGTAACAAAAATGACCCCATTTATGGCACTTTATGGGTATCAACCACCATCCATCACATAATATTTAAGAAAAAATTCTAAGGTTCACGCAATGGAACATCACATCGAACATCAACAACAAGTCCTCCAACTCTTAAAGGATAACCTCATGTTGGCACAAAATAGAATGAAACAACAGGCAGATCAACATCGCAGTGAAAGAAGTTTTGATGTAGGTGATTGGGTATTCCTACGGCTACAACTATATAAGAAAATGTCCCTAAAGCAAGCTAAGAAGGATAATAAATTATCACCAAAGTATTATGGTCCGTACAAGGTGTTGCAAAAGATTGGTAATATGGCATACAAATTGGAGCTTCCTGCAGCTTCTCGATTGCACCCAGTTTTCCATGTTTCATGTTTAAAGAAGGTTATATGCGACAAGATCCCAATTCAAACAATATTACCAGAACTTCACGAGGAAGGAAAAATTATATTGGAACCGGAGGCAGTCACAGAAACAAGAACTCCACAACTATGAAATCGATCAATTTCAAAGTATCTTATCAAGTGGAAGAACTTATCTACTTAAGATTCCACATGGGAGGATGAGAATTTTACGCAGAACTATCCAGAACTACTCAACCGTTGAGGACAACACTTTTTTGAAGGAGAGGGGCATGTTGGGTCCCTATAATACTAGTGATTACCCCATTACTATTGTAGTTATACCCCTTATTTATATTATTGTGCCCCTATTACCCCCATATTGTTATTTCTGTGCCCCATAGAATCCCTCTACTGTTATTTTTGTGGCTTTATATTATTATTGTTAGGTCGGATCGATTATATTGTGACTCCTTAGACTCCTATATATAGAAAGGAAGTTTTGTCATTTGTATCATCCAATAATTGTTCATTTATGTAATGTAAAGGAGGTTGCCCCCTCGAAGAGGCTGAATTCTAAGGTGTTGATCTATCTTTTCTATCTTTTATTGAGTTGGTTTCATAACATACCCCTATGATTAAGTGTGTTACATGACTGAAATAGGATAGGTATATCGGTGCGTATAATATAACTTGTGTGCAGATATGCATGAAGACAATGGATAGATGTCTGGAAGGCAACCGACCTGGAGGTTGCATAGAATAAGGAAAGTAACGAGTGGTTCAAGGATAAGTAACAATGGTTAATTGAAGTTTGGCATACATATGATTATGATGAATGTATATGATGAAAATATATAATGAATATATATGGTTATGTGAACTAATCTGTTATGACATTGCAGACATATTGATGCGGAAAATATGCTAACAGATGTGTTGTATGCAGTGAAACTACAAGAGGCAAGTGTTCGACAAGAATAAAAATTCTTGGAAGAATTCCATAAGAGAACCTCCATTCTTAAGATACAATGAAAAATGAGCAATAGCTCCTTTAATAATATTGAATAATAGATCATGATATTTATCATAGTTAAATTTCTCCATCTGTAACTTCTCACAAATGGTTTGAAAACAATGTTACATGTAGCTATGGAAGGAGATATGTTAGGATCAATCCTTGTAACTAATGTACATAAGAGGATTTGCATTATATGGTGGAGCCATGAGAGCTATGGATTCAGAAAAAATCTACCTATGAACGAGGACATGATGCATTGATACACTAAGGACAATGTGAAGTTTAAGGGGGGGATTATGTAAAACCTCTCCCTTGTGTGTTAAATTATTGTTAACCTAAGTTGAGGAAAGCTAGGTGTGATACCCCTCCTTTGTGGGTTAAACTATTTTAAACCTAAGCTAAGTAAGGCTAGGTGTGATACCCTCCTTTGGGGGTTAACTATTTTAAACCTAAGCTAAGGAAAGCTAGGTATGATATGTAATATGAAAATCAAATATGTTATTAAATAAATTAATAAAATAAATCACTTGGAGTGTGGAGCACCAAGAGAAGAGATTCTTTCCAAATCCCATTGAGTAATGGGATAAATATAAATCTTTCATGATAAAGCTTCTAAATGTGATTCTAGATAAGCTTAGATGGATTGGAGATAAATATCCATCGAACATAACATCTTTGCGGGAGATAAAGGAAAGATTTTATGAGAAAAAGCCTTGTGGGAGATACGGACGAGCTTTTCCGAAAAAGACCTAGGTAAATGGAAAAATGCATAAAAGAGGGACATGACTAATGGAAACTAAATCATGAAAGATAGTATTAAATATTGAGTGCATTGATCAATTGAGGATAGTTGATCCTTGGAAAGAACCTTTGCTCGGGGGGAATCAGAGGTGATTCATGGTTAGATGGTGGTGCTTTGCTCTCCATGTTAATGTTGGCCTCTTACTGTTTATGTCATTATAGTATATTGTTCAGTTATACAAATGCTACGTTAATTGTTGGTATGGAAGAATTGTAGTTTATGCATATGGATTTTTAATGTATTTCATGTTAAAATCACTAGAAGGATTAAGTCACATCAATTCGATGAAGTATTGGATATGTTGCCCCATTTTGGCTTATGTATTAGTATGATTCTATCTATATTCATGTGATTGATTTCATTCTTATGCATGGGGATGAGTGAGATATCCAGTGAATCTAATGGTGATCTTCATTATGTTAGTGAAGGAACATGGTATGTTTTTAGTGTTATACAAAGTCTCTAGTTTAGCATTGAAGATAGTGGTAGATGCATGCAGATCATTATGGTATAATGTAATTAACAGAATAGTCTATGATGGTCAGATTGTTTGTTGCATAGATACTCAATGAGGCTAGATTTTCATTATGTTTGTTTCTTAGAAGTTATCTTATATGGAACTGGTAGAATTTTATTATACATGTGATTAACTGATTTAATGGATTTTATAAAGTGTATGCATGCATATGATAATTAGGATTTTTAATGTTGAGGAAGTTATTGGCATGAGATACACATGCATGCAGAACCATTAGCAAGTAAGATAGTTAGAGGAAGATGAGATAATGTGTCTATGGTATAAATTTACTTCCAGAATGTGATGTAGCAGTCTAACTAAGAGAAAAGAACATGGAATCTTAACTATAAGTAACTGTTAAATATTTAGGGGATTAGGGGCTAATTTTCAGCGGAGGCCATTGAGGTACATTAGAGACAAGACTATATATATATATATATATATATATAGAGAGAGAGAGAGAGAGAGAGAGAGAGAGAGAGAGAGATTATTTTTGTTTCACTGTGGTATCCAAATTGCTTCAGTTTTTTCTAATTCCAAGAAACACTAAGTTAACACACTTAATAATTTTGTCAAAGTAAATTTTAATTCACTAGGCAAGGTTGGGCTTTATTCTTCCACCGAAGATTTTACATTGTCTATTTTCAGTTGTATCACTCTTATTTTAATGTTATATTAATCTTTCTTTATGAATAGTAATGGGAATTCCTTTCTCTTGTTTATGATAACACTTTTCATTTCTTATGAGTGGTTAACTCGTTGAATGATGTCTTTAAGGCAAGAGCACTTAAATTATTTTATATACTTACATTATCCAAACTTGATTACAACCTTGAGTTATCCATTATGTTTAATTTATTAATGTGAATAGAAGTTTCCCTTACCTATAATGTAATGTTGTTTAGATTAATGAGTTGGTATTTATTTTTATGGCAGAACCTTCTAGATAGTCATGTGCAACTCATGGATTGAATCACACATTAAGAACTAATTGTCTCAAGATTGACAAAGCTCATCATTTAGATTTTCATCTGACGGTGGGAATTCATGGGTTTTAGTTATAGGTAATGACCTCCCTCCTAACCCGCCTCTGGCTCCGAGTTGCACCGTCTCACCTTCTGATGAGCCCTAATACTCTTACTCATGTTTTTTCTCACTATTACTCAGCATAACATGGCATTACAACTTCGAGAATTTCCTTGAGATGGGTAAAGGTACTCTAGTTGTAGAAATTTCCTTCCCCGCTAATTGAATACCATAAAATTTTCACAAGTTATTATGCATACCTCCTCCTTTGACATTTTTTTTTAATTTCCTTCTAGTGCCATATTATGGGATATCTTAGGGTTTACTGACTCCTATTATGAGCTTATATTTACAAGTACTCCCAAGAGAGACATTATGGTTTTAATATGGAAAATTTTGCTTTTAATGGGTGCTTTGGCATCTGTAAAGAAATCACAGTGAGTATAAAATTACTTTTCTTCGAGATACCTTCAGCGTATCTTTCTTGGTATTTTGCTTTTAATGGGTGCTTTGGCATCTGTAAAGAAATCACAGTGAGTATAAAATTACTTTTCTTCGAGATACCTTCAGCGTATCTTTCTTGGTATTTTCTAAATTCTTTCTTTGACAAGATGATTGTTATGTTTAATAATTATAGAGATTATGCGTATTTTGAGTTATTTTTCCTCAAGTAAATGCTCTTACAATTAGGGTTCTGATTCTTTAATTTCCTTCTTCCTATGAGTTTACACTGATAACATTTTTTTTGGTTTTTCTCTTACCAAAATTACAAGATTCGACTTTCAGAAATAATAACAGTTAGGGTCTTTAGGATGATATGGTGTTGTCATCAGACCAAGTTCTCACACCATTTTTATTTTATATATATTTCTAAGTCTTTATGGATGAAGGCCTTGCTTGGCATGGAAACCCTTCCTCCTCGGGTTTAACATCCTGTTCGAAGGCTGTTTAGTTTTGAAATGTTTGTTTTCTTCATAATGTCTACGCCCTCTCATGACCTTGGCCTTACTTTTCTTAATTGTGCCTTTCGTAGCCACATATGAATATTTTGTTAGGTAAATTTATTTGTTAAGGTTTCCTATTCAAATAATGTTAATGGTACAATGATTTTATAAATATTATTTGGATATAGTATATGGAGAACTATGGTCTCCTTGGTCAATTTCATTCTCTAATTCTAATTACCATTTTTCCTTCTTAGTTCCCATGTATTGCGTTATTTTCCTTTGATAGTTTACTCTTTATGTATAGTTGCTTATAGATTGTATTTCTAAAAATATCCTCAATTTAAATCTACAAGATAGAAGAATTTAGAGTAAAAAAAATCACCCAATATTACAGTGAAGGCAGACATTCATTTAGATATTTATTTATGTTTTTTAATAGTTCTTAAATATTTATTTATTTGTTTAATTTTTAGATAACACTAGTGCAGTCAAGGGCTTGCAATTTCTTCAAAACTTGTATTTAGGGTTGAGGACTATTTCCCTTCTAGCTGAAGGAGTTAATATGGTCGATTAGCCTTGGTGGCTAACCTAGCCCAAAAGGAGGAGGTAGAGTCTTCACTATTGATTTCATAGCCTATGAGTTTTCTAAAACAATGAATTGTACATAAAAATATAATTTAGACACAAAAACAAAATGTATGATGAATTTCATTCTTCTTCACTTAAATGAATATATCACTTGCCCAACCACCAACCATAGTGAGCAAAAAGGTGCTCCACCAGACCAATGAGAATTGGTACCTATACCAGAAGTCCCTCCAATCGAACGTCAAACCTTGAAAATATATTTCTTAAAGGATACCCTTCTAGGTCAACATATGATTCCACATGAAATTGTCATGCACTCCTGAGCTGAACATCCCGTCCTTAATGAATGTAACTCAAAAATTAGTTATCTTGCTTGGGCCTCCTACCAGGTTCCAAGTTCACCACGTTGCCTCAGGATTTTCCCGTCTTACCCTCTTGGCCAACATATTCCCAAAAATGAGATAATCTATCTTTGGGAGAGATGATTATATGAAGACAACTTCCTTTGCCATTTTCCCTTCTTTGGATTTCCCTAAATTCCTTCTTAATTGTTTGCGTATGAATTTTCTATAGAATCTCTCCCCCACCATAATTAACATAGTTGGCCAATTGCAACATTTTATTAATATAAAATTAGAAAAGCATGTATTTACATCACACATTCATACCTAACCTTCAACATGGGCACATAGCCTATAAAAGTAAATTCATAATGAGTTAAATGAAATATTTACAAGTCACTAGGGGGTATTACAAGGATGGAAAAATATGTTGCCTTTGAGATACTAAGATTGTTGGAGATGAAAACTACTTTCTCTTGGATTGCCTAGCTTTTACTCACATCCGTTCTCATTTTGAAAACATTTCACCATTACAAGCATTCTTGACTTGATAAATCAACAAAACTATTGTGATCTAGGAATGTTTGTTTCCCTCCTTTTGATAATAGAAATATTAACATACTTAAGAATCAAAATTAATTCCTTTCTTCCTTAAGGCCTGATGGAACATATTGGTCTTACTAAACTTAAATCATCATCATCATCATAAATCATTTCCCTTATCTTATTCATGGAAAATATTAGTAAATATATGTTTTTTTAATTAGTCATGAAAACAAATTCGTAAATTTATTCCTTAATCACTAAACAAACGATTTTTACTCTCCAAATGTTTCGTTTAGTTAATCATACATGTCATTTAAAATCATCTATATTTTTTGAAAAATAAAGAAATGATTTTATTTAAAATAGCTAAACTTTTATATAATTTAATCAGTTTATTTCGAAAGAAAAATAAATCTTTCCTAAATTTATTTCAAAATCTATCCACTACCTCAAATTATAGATTAATATCATTTTTTCTACTTAAAAATTTGTATTACTTTTTTATTAATCCATTATATCTTTACGAACAACTTGGATTGGTCAATTCCAAGGCACTAGCAATAAAATCCACTATAAGAAACATGTTATCCAACTAACGTAAATTTACATGAAAACTAATCTATGATTAGTAATTCCAATGATTTTACTACTTTCAAATAAAATAACCGAGGAATGATCGTGGATTTCATGGAGGGCCCTTTTTCCCTTCTTTCTTCCATACATAAATCAACTCCAAGGCGTTACCAAGGGAATCTATAGATGATATAATAACTACATTTATTTATTCCAATTCCAAATTTAGAGGTTCTACTACTTTAGTTGTTTCATTATCACTATTTATGTCATTTGATTCATGGAAGAATTTGTGGTCACTCATTGACAAAGCTGAAAACCATAATTGTACCTTGTTCCTTTCCATCTAAGGGACGAATCTTGTCTTTTGCATGAATGGTCATACCTATAAGTGGTTGACTTGAGACTGAAGGACTCATTTTAGTTGTAGAATATTTTTGTTGCCACATATTGTATGTCTTGTGAGTTGAAGAATTTTTAGCCCCTTTACAAGCATTTTGATCATGCCATCCTTGTCACTAATTTTGGAAATGTGGAGGAGGAGAGCACTATTGAGAAGAGGGATAGCCATTGTTGAGATGACCTCATTGTTGACATATCCTACAATAATATGTTGTATTTTCATGTTCCATTGACTAGAAATAGATAATAACATTCCACTTGAGGATAATTTTTCCTAGAAACCCTTTATTAAGATAAGTTTCAATAGATATTCAAGAAAATGTCACAATACCCTTCTGAGGTCTTTCTATGTGTACTTTAATAAAATGAACGATGAATTTCCCACATTAGCTAAGATTTTTCAGATGAAGTTGATGAAGGTGAAAATTTGGATTCTTACCGAAACTAGAGTGATCATAGTTAGCATAGATGAGCAAACCTAGTTCTAAAAGGAGACTAGCACGGCCCCAAAACAAAGGTACTCCATCATAAACCTTGGATAATCCTTCATATATTCAAACATAAAAATAGATTTGTATTTGTCAAGTAAGTTTGAGGCACCAACTACTAGAGCATAAATGTTGTAGGCCGTAACACATTAAATCTGTAGATAATGGCATACATCGAATATCCAATTTAAGCATCATTAGGTTGAAGAAAGTCGACTTTAATAGTTGGGATATTTTTCTCATGATCAACAATGAAGGTTGCCCCTGAGATCTCTTTGGGAATCACTTATGTGGGCCTTGGCTTAAGGGTACCCTTGAAAGATTTGGGTTGGGAGGAAGAGGATGCACCCCAACCTTTTCTCCACCTCTTAGCCTTAATTAAATGAATCAATGCATCATCGGTTCTGCCGTGCTCGTTGGTTGATTTTAGATCTTTAAGCTTCCAACATCTATTTAAGAGACAAATGTTCCCATATGGGATTCTCATCCAATATTGTATCATCATTGTGAGTGAAGTAACAAGATCTATGACTTTAACCTACAAGTACAAGGATCCCTCTAAGAGTGGTCTATCAGAGACAATAAACCCTTCACATCGTTGTTGCAAGAGGAGCCCTTCATTAAAAAATATTTCCTTTCTTTTACCACTTATTAAAGAAGATCTGATTTCTAATTCACTAAACCCCTTCTCAAGATCTTGAATTTCACACTATGAATCAATCTAGTTAGAAGAGATATCACGGTTGGGGCATTGCTTGTTTCACCCTTCACCTTGGCTATAAGTAGATGGGAGCCCCTTGGCTATAAGTAGATGGGAGCCCTCTATGGAAGTGAGACCTCAAAATATTATTGGAGGCCCGATAATTGTAAGAGGCCTTGAAAGGGAGATGAGTTTCACATTGAAAAGCGCCACACTCCAAGACGAGAAAATGGTAAAGTCAACGATGGTGGTAAGAGGCACTAAATGTAAAGTTTCTTTTGCACAACAAAACTTTCAATGGTAAATAGACATGATTACCCTAAAATTATACATATATGTGGAAGATTTATTTATTTAAAACAAAAAATTTGAAAAAATAATAACTATTGTAATTTAAAGTAATAATGATTGTTAGTTTTGTGTATTTTATTTAACAAAATACATAAAATATTATAAAAAAAATTATTTGATATCTAAATTAACTAATATCCACACTGTTTCAATTACAATCTAATTCCACTAGTCATGAAAACATATTATATAATTCTTCAAATTTATAATTATTAAATATTATGAAAGATGAGCTGCACGCTCAAAAGTGTGACACTCTGCGAGGAGTAAATGGTACAATCAAAGATGGTGGAAACAACGAGTTAAAGTAGGGTTGTAGAGGCCATAGCTATTGCAGTGCAAAAATTTTAGTGGCAGATAGGGAGAATTACCATAAAGCTATAAGTTATATAATAAAGATTTATTTATTTATAATATAAATTTGTAAAAAAAATGGAATTTAATTTAATGACAATTTTTAGTCTTGAATATTTTATTTGATAAATTATATAAAAGTGTTATGTAGAATATTATAAAAAAAATTGTTGAGTAATTTATTTAATAGATTATATGAAAGTGTTTAATATTTTATTTGATAACTTTTATGTAAAATATTATAAAAAAGTTTTTGAATAATTTTTTTGATAGAATATATAAAAGCCTTATGTAAAATATTATAATTTTTTTTTGTTGATCCCTAAATTAATTAATATCTATATTGTTTCAATTACAATATAATTCCATTAATCATAAAAAAACATATAATATAATTCGTAGAATTTACAATTATTAAATATTATAACAGATTACCAATATCACAAGAAAAATATGGCTCGAAAACAAAAATAGTGAATTTGGATGATATTCATTTATTAGTGTTGTTATTCATCATTTTAAAATTAAGGATGTTAGTATAATGGTTTAATTTGTATTGGATATTTACGGAGCAATTTTATAAAAAATAAATATCTTTATTTAATAATTTGCATGAAAATTTAATAATTATATATTTAAATGTGAAAAATGAAAGAAAAAAATATTAATATTTCAAATTACATGAGCTTACAAAAATATACCAATATCTTATTTATAACCATAATTAAAAAACAAATTAGTCGACCAAATAGATTAATTAAACATCATGTGATTAAGATTTAAAAATAGAGCGTTGAACTGTTCATTCGTTTTCTTTCGAGTTAAAGGATTCAGGCGTGAAAAACTCTTTCGAGTTAAAGGATTAAGGCGTGAAAAACACTGCAGCCAAAGAAGCATACATTTAAAATTCTGAAAGGAGACGTCACGGCTTTGAAAGACCCGGACATGGATGGACAATTAGGAACCAGTTGGAAGGGAAGACTACGTTGCAGCCAAAGAAGGTCACATTAAAAAATTGTTGAAGGGGAAGACGTCCACAAATTGGCTGCCATTGTTAGAACAGGTAAACGTTTTGACACGTCTGAGCGCACGGGAATGCATAGAAAATGATACAAATTATGAAGTTGGGAGGTTGACATTTCATTTTATCAATAAGAAATTTGATATAGTTTGAGTGAATCGGCGGTGTTCATGTTCGAATTTGTTTTTTTTTTCAGGGGTCAAATTCTTCATTTGCAGTTTAGAGAATCCATTTGGGGCAAAAATTAGTTTGTTAATTTAGACGATGTGGATGAAAACAAAGGTGAGTGGATTCCAATCCCATTAAATTTCATTGCGTGGAAGCCATGAAGCGCTGGCTCCAAACTTCTTTATGTCTGTACGGACCTCGACAAAGGGAACGGTATGATTCGATTTTGTTTGTATTGCTTTCATGTTTTTTCAGGGGAAATCACTTGATACAATTCGCCGTTTCCGGTAGATTGTTTTCAATTGGAAGTTATAAAGTCAAAGCCTCTGGTTTTGGTTTGATTATGGCTCAGGAGTCCATCAAAACTAATCTCAATCAGATAAAGAAAATGGCTATGGAAGAGAGGTTGGATAGAGTTAAAGATATTGATTTGTCTGTTCGGCTGGAAGAAGAAAATGATGAAGGGAATGAAGACCCTGTGTCAGTTTTTAGGGAGACGATTAAATCGGCCTTGCTGTATAAGTTAGAGCGATCTGAGCAGGAGGAAACCGACGGTGCTGAGACTTCTCAAGAGATCCGTGATAGTTACTATCATGATAATTTCGCTCCCTTAAGGGTTTCTATTCCCACAAGCTCTCCAATAGATGGAAAAATGAAGGTATTTTTCATATCTCTTTGTTTTTCCCTGACTGATTGCAACTATTAACTGGGGTTAGGTCATTTTTATTTTGGTTGCAAGCACAATAATCTTTCATATCAAGAGTTTGAGACCTGTACACGGTCTTTCAGTCGCAATAAACGAACATCAGCATTCCATCAGGGTTCTTTATGGGTTTCTACACCCATAAGTTCAACCATAGATGGACAAATGAAGGTATTGTGCATATCTCTTTGTTTTTCCCTACCTAATTGCACAGGCTAACTGGGCCTTTTGAGATATGTACACGCTCTTTGAGTCCCAATGAACATCTGCGTTCAAATATAGGATGACCCATTGGGAGAGAAACCGTAGATGATGTTAGAGATTGAAAAATATGGAGCAGAAGTCACAATATTCACATTGCTCAATAGCGGTTAAATAAGATTACATTGCAGATAGCAGTAATTAGAATGAGATTGCATAGGAGATAGCAGTAACTAATTACTAAAGTGAAACTCTCAATTAAACTTAATTGAACTTGATTGAAAGAGAGTTTTATGCAGACTTAGCTCTGGAGTAGAGATGCTCTTTTCAATATTCAAAATCAGTTTAATAGATTATCCAAAAGAAATCAATATTTAATGATGGATCTGGAACTCAACTCAAATTGTGATAAGTGGACACTGAATAGGTAGTTGGAATTAATTTTTCCAAATAAATTAACATCTACCATGTGATTGTTCCTCTAACCATCCCTCAAAAAATCCCTCAAAAAAAATCAGAGTTTAAATTCCCTAGTCTGCCAGAGAGAATTATAATTATAATTTTTTAAGTCGAAATTAGAAGTATTTATTACTATTGAAATACAGATAATACAGATTATGCTTTCATGCGTTAATAGAAATGGTTTAAATCCCTTTTTTTCTTAAGATCTTTGATAGAACTATCTTCTTGTGTAGAACTCAGCGCAGAAAAGTCGAAAAGTAGAAATATTTTAAAGTTCTAAACATCTTTGGTACAGCAATGTTCCTCTTTATAGCGCAGAGTTGTAGACTTTGTATACAATTGAGATATTCACGCATCATTCAGTGTTCTAATTTTCTTGCTCTAGCACAAGGTGCAATTACGGCACGACCACCTAATCTTGAAATTCTCCTTTTTGCCAAAGCAAGCATTAGTTCTCTTTGAGTTTTACAAACTTTTTCATCCGAAGGGTCAGTTCTCGCTGCTTAGATTCGAATCTAATCCATCGTTCCCATTAACAGCGGACAACGTGCGAATTGTTTACTCTATATTTCAATAGCCTTAGCTTCTTGCGATATATAGATTGTATGAGTCACTTATTTATTTGAATGTTTGTTAACAGATTGAAAGTTTGGGCATAGAAATGTGCCGACTAAAAGAGGAGAATGATACTTTGAGAAAGGATTTGGCTCGGATATTCAGCAATTATCATAATCTCCAGATGGATCTGTTCAGAGTTATGCAGCAAAAGCACGAAGACAACGCCCAACTGAGAGAGCGGGTGAGTTTGACAAATACTCATCATGAACAATTAAGATCGATGCATCAGATAGATCAATGCTTAGAATATACAGATTCTAAATTCAGTAGCATCTGCTTTTCGGTGCTTACTTCAATAGATTAGCTCTGTTGAAGGAGATGACAATTGTTGTTCCATTGCAATTCAGGACTCGCAACGCCCTGAAGATGAATCTCAACTAGTGGCACTCTCCCTCTGCACAAATCCATCAGCAGAAACTGAAAAATTGATGCTCAATAAAAGCAGAGGAAGACTTGTGGAATGGGGACCAGTAAAGAATCTGAAGGGCTTAAACCTAACATTAGAATTAAGGGACGAAGAAACAAGCGCAGAGTCTGTTGACGGGACCCTCTCGCCGAGTGGTACTCCCACAAGATCAGGTTGCGGTTTAATAAAGACGGACACCGTGCAAAGCCAGGCATGCCTTAGTCCTGAAAGCGGTTCTCTGGTTAAGGATGAAAATATGTATGCACAAGAAGGTGGATCTTGGACGCCAAACAAAACAATGAAGACTTCACATGACACGATCAAGAACGAAGAAACTGCACCCCCTCTGAGAAAAGCCAGAGTATCTGTGCGGGCTAGATGCGAAACACAAACAGTAAATCCTTTGATCTAAACTAGTATACCACAGGATTTCAATGGGAAAATTTGATAGTGTAGCAAATACCAACATTGTTGAACCCAAAAAGTTGTATATCTAACAAAGAGAACCCAATGAAATAAATGCAAAACATATTGTAAATAAAACACCCATGATATATATAACATAGATATAGCATGTTGCACAGTTGCAGATACATTACTGGCAAGTTCTGCTGAACGCTTCAATATGTTTCCAATGAATTTTGGGAGCATTGCGTAATAATTTACGTTTCACTTCTCAGATGAACGACGGTTGTCAATGGCGGAAGTATGGTCAAAAAATAGCCAAGGGAAATCCCTGTCCTAGAGCATATTATCGCTGCACAGTCTCCCCAGGATGTCCGGTCCGGAAGCAGGTCACTATGACTTTATTAACCTGTTAAAGGAACATATGGTTATATACAAGATGTTTATAAAGGGTGTTTTAGAATTTTAGAAGGAACGACGATTTAGAAGGTTAAACTGAACATTGGGATTGATAAAATGCATAGGAACAGTTTTAATTTTCTTGTCTCGGCCCATGGACCTGAAATTTTGTTTAAATGTTTGTATTTACTGCTATATGCAGGTACAAAGATGTCCTGAAGACATGTCTATATTGATCACCACATACGAAGGGACGCACAATCACCCTCTTCCTATTGCTGCAACTGCCATGGCTTCCACTACTTCTGCAGCAGCTTCCATGCTTACTTGTGGTTCTACCTTAAGCCTAGAAGCCATGAATGCCAACTCATACTTTCTTGTGGACGGGAATAGAAGAATTGGTCAATTCGTTGGCTCTAGTCCTAACATGTCCACTTCAGCCCATTCACTTCCTTCAATCACGTTAGACCTCACAAATATGCCTTATCCAGAATCAAACATGCGCATGCGCGGATCAGCAGGACCGTCATTAACCACCAACTTCCACACCTCATTTCGATATCGATCGGCCGGTTCGGACCATTCGTTGACACCGCCGTCAGGGTCAAATCTCTGGAATAATAATAGCGTCTACTACAGCCAACCTCATGCATACGGCAAGCCTTCTCCTCTTGGCGCAAAGTATGATATGGAGAGCCAGCAGTTCCTGCAACAACGACCAACAACAGCCGATCCTTCAAGAGCGATTCAAGGGGCTTCATCAATATATTCTACGGAAACTTTGATTCAAAACATCATTGCAGAGGCGGCTGCAAAGTGCAATAATTCACCCGGATCACAGCATTCTTTAGCTGATACTGTCGGTGCTGCAACTGCTGTTCTTACATCGGATCCCAACTTCACAGTTGCACTTGCAAATGCTATCACCTCCATGATCAGTCAAGGCACTAGAAAATCTCAGTCAGGCTCAACCGATAGGACATTAATATCTACCAATGGCGATCAGCTCTCACTTCCCAGCAAATGGAAAGGATCAATGCTTGCCTTATATGCGACGGATCATGCTGCAAGTGCAGCGAGTGCAACCCCTCATTCGGATTGTCAATCCAACGTCCCTTTTTCTGCTTCCTCTATCCCTTTCTCGACTAAAAGGTGGCCTACAACTTATGGGGACAATCAAAACCTCTGAGGGCCATCGAAAGGTAGTACGTGATCCGACCCATCAAGAAGATAAGTGGTCGCCAGAAGCTGCTTACTATCCTCTCTTGCATTAACCATATCAAAGAAAACTTTGTTTACTACATGAATTGGACTGAACGATACAATCCAGCTAGCTGACAAACACATCAGTTGATTGGTTTCATTTCCCTGGATTTCTCTGTACGTTTGTAATTTAGTTCTCAATTTCGCGGCCTTCATTAGATGTGTGTTGAACTTGTGAAACTTCTTAAAGATTATATGTGGATTGAATTTGTGTAATTTATGTTCTCAACTGTAACCATTTTGGAATGATTGAAGGTTTTAGCAGATTGCATCAAATCCAGGCATTTTCTACGAATTCCACGCAGAACAACTGGTCATATTATTTCCTTTAGGAAAGACTGAAAATGTTAGATTAAAACATGATAAACGGCTACGGACAACAATAATAATAATAATAAAAATTTGGATGTATTATTTCCTTAAGAAAGTCTAAAAATGTTAGATTAAAACATGATGAACGGCTACGAACCATTAAAAAAAAAAATATTGGATGTAGACTCCAAATTCAGATACATCATAAAATTCAGATACATTCAGATCTGAATTATAAAGAGAAGACACACCAATGAAATCCACAAAGAGCTACAATATTCAGATACATTATAGACAGAAGACACAACAATGAAACCCACAGAGAGCTACAATATTCAGATACATTATAAAGAGAACACACAACAATGAAACCCACAGTAAAAAATGAAATGAAATTAAATAACACATAAAAGCCAAAATTATAGTTTTGTATTATACTTCTTCAAATGCCTTACTTATTTGGCATGAGAGTTTACAATCACTTATTTATATAGACATGAATTTTCTATAACCTTCATCTTTAGAGAATTTTCTATAACTTTCATTTTTAGAGTTTTTTGCCTGTTGTATTCAATGCTTTTAATTATTTTTTTAATAAAATTGTGCTATGAAAACATACAATTTTTTTGGGAAAAAATTGTCGTGCGTGTTTCTAAAATTTGACTATGCTTTGTTTGGGAGTTGTTAGTGGTAAAAAAACCTCATAAACACTTTGTCTCAGCCTCTTCGAATAATCTATGGAAACTTCAAGAAGCTTCTTTTGCTTCATTCCTGGACATTCTCCCACAGTAAGCTAAATGGAGGAATATGTTACAATCATTACTCCAGGTTTGTGCATTAAGTTACTGTGAGGTTTACCGAGCTTCTACATAACTCATGCTTGTCATTTGGAAATATCTTCATAAGCGTATCATTAGGATTCTTAGCTATATGAATATTTTCCAAACTGAAATGTCCTTCCTTCAACACATGTTGTATCGAGTGGTACCTTAGACCAATGTGCTTGGTTCATCACTAGAATGTTGGATTTTTTGCTAAATAAATAGCACTTTGACTATCACAATACAACACATATTTCTCTTGTTTTATTCCTATCTCCCCAAGGAATCATTTCATCCCCATCATTCCGTTGGTTGTAGCGTGTATTCTGTTGTAGTTGTGGAAAGAGCTGGTTTTTTTTTGTAAGCTAGATACCCAAGATATTGTTGTGCCTACAAATGTGATAACGAGTGGTGGACTTTCAAGTCTCCACATCTCCAACCATATCTCCATTTATAAATATTTCAAGCACAATATAATTTTTCCAAACATAACCAATAATGACTAGTACCTTTGAGATACCTCTAAATCCATTTTACTACTTGCCACTATTGTTTTCCCAGATTAGGAAGGATTCTACTCACTATTCCAGGTTCATGTGAAATATTTAGTCATGTACATACGATGTCATACTAGAAGTTTCACATGCAATGGCATACTTGAAGTTGCAAACTCTTGAAGCATAAGGAACCCTACTCAATTCTTCTTTCTTCATGTCATCACAAGGCCATAAATTAGTGTTTGGTTTGAAGTGGGTTGCAAGAGGGGTACTAAGTGGCTTAGAAACCTTCATGTTCATCCCGCTAATCACCTTCTCAATATATTTTCTTCTCACGGCCATAGGTTTTTGTTTCTTCTATCATGAATAATATTCATTCCCAATATCTATTGTGTTGAACCCAAATCCTTCATCGCAAATTGGTTTCCCAAATCATTTTCTAACATGTTAATCATTAACTCGTCATGTCCACCAATGAGCATGACATCCAAATATAGTAATAGTATAAAATATTTCTCATGCTCATACATTGTGATATACACATAATGGTAGCTTCTAGTTTTTTAAAACCACACATCAACATGAATGAGTTAAATTTCTTGTACCACTAGCAAGGTTCTTGTTTGAACCCATAAAGGATCTTCCTCATTCTACAAACTAGATTCTCTTTACCTTTTACATTGAATCCTTTAGGTTGCTCCATATAATCTCCTCCTCTAATTCACCATAAAGGAAGGTGAGAATAATTTATTAAAATAAATACCTCCTTTTTGAGAAAAACCCTTTGCTACTAGTCTTCCCTTGTACCCCTTCTTTCACACTCATGCTTGATTTTGAATACCATTGTTCTGTAGGGACCATCTTCCTTTTGGAAGCATCCTCAAATCCCGTGTTTGATTTTTTAATAGGGAGCCAATTTCTTCCCACACAGGCACCTTCAATTCCTTGATATGATCATCTTGACAAGATTCTTGAAAATAGTAAGGCTCTCCTTCATTAGTGACCAAAATATAGTTTAAGGGATGGCACCTCTATGAGGTCTGGTGAGGCCTAGTAGACATTCAAACCAACTGTGGTGGAGTGCTTTTCAACTTCACCTCTCGCAATGTTTTTTTTGGTTGGACATCTTGCAATGACTGTTGCTAATCCGTAAATTGTCGTGGATATTCCACTCGATAGTTTGTCACAACAAATATTTTAATATTATATTAAAATATGAGATTTTACCTTATTACAGTTTTATTTAAGTTCTAGATCTATAAAATTAACTATAATTAGTGGATGCATGTAAAAGTAAATCAAGAAGAAAAGTAGGGAATGAAAAAATAATCTCACTCACACTAATACACAAGATATGCTCTCTCGGAAACCCTTTCAGGGGAAAACCGAGCTGGAAGGTGACGCTACTACGCTCTCTTTCTCTGTTTGGAAATATGGCTTCAGATACAAAGAAGTAATGTTTCTGGCCCGTGGGCTACTACAGGGCACAAATCCTCTTTTTGTGCTCTACCCCTATCTCTCCGGGCTATCATTGCTCAACTATGAAACAAAATTCTCTCGAAAGAATGGAATTCCTCTTCCTCCTAGTGGCCCGGTTATAACACAACCAGTTAGCCTACTAGTGGTTAAGTTTGACTATATCAACTGTTAACTAGAGTTACAAAATAGACTCTTCTAGAATATTTTACATCAAAAACATGTGGATAGCCCATTTTCCATGAATAATGGAGGCTGGCACGACATCCTCCCGAACTATAGGTGTGAGAACAATAAGGTCAACTTCTTAGTGGCATAACTTTTACATACGAACTCTCATTAACGTGATTCTTGCACTGTTGGAAATATTTCTATGTGTACAATAGTATCAAAAGGTGTGATGGTAAAGTGGAAAATTTTTACCCCCAAAAATTGTCATTTGATGTCTCAAAATGCTCCGGAAACGTTTGAGACCCCATTTCGCGAAACTGGGTCCCGCCAGTAAAAACCATCCTGTAAGTTGATTCCTCCACCTTCTCCACTCAAAATGCATCAATATGGATGAAAAACAATATAATGATCTAATTTGGATTAGCTGCAATTGGACCCTTGCAATTCTTGTTCATCTTCATGTCCATCACGCTCATTTTCTTGTAGTAGTGGAATATGTTCTTGTTGTTCTATCAGCCTATCAACATCTTTTTTATCTCCTTATCTCCTACATACTTCTTAAAATTTTCCAAATCACTAAATATGAAATATTTTCTTCTAATAAATTTATTTTTAACTGGATCCCATAGTCAGTAGCCAAACTCGTGATCAACATATCCTAGAAAAATGAATTTCATGGATTTATCATGTAGCTTAGTTCTTTCCTCTTTGCGAATATGAAAAAATACTTCACATTCAAAAAAGTTGAGGCGTGAATAAATTACACCTTATTTTCATTCCATACCTTTGTAGGGGTGCCACCATCCAAGGTTGTATAAGGCGATCGATTATTTATGTAATAGTTTGTCCTTACAACTTCTTCCTAAATGTTCTTTTCCAACCTTGAATTTGACAACACACTCCTAACCTTCTCCATGATAGTTCATTTCAACCTTTCTACAAAACCATTGGATTGAGGAGTACCAAGAATAATATTCTTATGTTTTATACAAGACCTATTAAAATGGTCCTTAAAGGCACTTCTGTAGTATTATCCACCATTGTCTCTTCTAAATGATTTTATAATTTGTTAGTTTCCCTTTGAATAAAAACATGGAAATTTTAGAATATTTCAAATACTTCTCCTTTAGTTTTCTTGACGTAGGCCAAAAATTTCTTGGATTCATCATCTACAAATGTCACAATGTATGAGGCTCCCCCTAGTGACTTAATATTGATATACCTCAATACATTAAAATCTACTAATTCTGGTAGAGTTTTTTGTCATTCATGGCCGTTTCAAAGAAATGAAACCCTTCATTGAATACCATATATACAATTCTCACTGAATTCAAGACTATAGGATTTCAAACCTAGAATCAAATTTTTAATGGTGAAGATTTTTAAACCCTTCTTGCACATGTGACCTAGGGACCTATGCCATAATTCTGTAAAAATTACTTATTTTGAAAAAACAAGGAAAACTAACATTTATGTTTTTTCCCTCAATGTATGAAGGTTTTTGGTGTTTGATCCTTGTGGCCATGACCAATGCTCCTTTAATCATATTCTAGCCGCTTTTTCCAAATCTTCTACTGTTTTCTTCATCATCCAATTTTACCATGGAGATTAGGCTCATGCACATTTCTCGAAGAGGCTTGACTTATTTCAAAAAAATATCTTGCCCCCCTTTTGACTTGATTTGAAAATCTCCTACTCTAATCATATGCAATGAAATTTTGTTAGAGTTGCATGATGAGATGACCGAGAATCAAATATCTAATGAAGGCTACAACTAGATATATAGAAGCATGAGTCCTCTTGTCAAATCATAAATAAAGCATCACATTCTTCAGATACAACATTAGTTTAACTTCATTTGTGCTAGTTGGTTTTTATTTGTGTTACCTAATTCTTGTTCCTTATTCTCCCACTTTCAAACTCATCATTCCTTTTTCACATGTCCTAGATTCCCATAATAAAATCATGTGATTATATATTCCTTTAATTTCACTCTTCCTCTTGACCTTGAACACCCTTAACGTGCTCAATCAATCTTCTTGCCATGATCCGTGAAGGTTATAGCTTCTCATCTCTTCATTTTAGTCATATAATTATGCAATAACTCCTCTTTCATTAGACTACTACTAATGTCATCAAACTTCAACATGCTTGCAAGTGTTGAAACATTAATAACTATTATGAAATTCTCCCATCTATCCAACATAGAGCTCAAGAATAGGATGTTTCTAATCTCATCATCGGAAATAATTTTGATAGAGCTGAGCAAACTTATAATTGTACTGAAATTGTTCAAATTTTACGCCACTAAAGCACGTTCCTTCATCTTGAGATTGTGTAACATATTTTTCAAGAAAACTTTGTTCCTTATCTTCTTTTTCTTATATTATCATGAAATTTTTTCCATACACCTTATATAGTATTCTCTCCAATGACATAAAAATATATGTTCTTTCATAACCAATCATGAATTGTGGTGATTACCTTTTTGTCCAGCTTATTCTAGTCTTCCTCTGACATCAATGATGGATTTTTCCTTACTTCCTCATTTTGAAAATACCAATCCTTTAAAATTAGTATGTCATACATTTGTGCCTTCCATAGGGAAAAATTATCCCCATTTGATTTCTCCATATCACTTAATATCACTATCTCCATGCTTGTAACTCTCCTCAACAACTTGGGACACACCAATGACTAAAAAAAAACCATAACACTCTCATACCAGTTGTTATATTAAAATGTGATGAAAAACTATGGACAATCCCAAAATTTGGTGTAGACTCGAAATCGACTATGGGATAAAAGGTCTATAATATTCAAATAGAGTATTGAGAGAAAACACAACGCAAAAGCCCACAAAAGTAAATGAAACAACACATAAGAGCAAAATTTATATTATTGTATAACACTTCTTCACAAACATTATTGACTTCGTGAGAGTAGCTTATAATCACTTTCTTATATAGGCATGTCTTATCTAGAGCTTTCATCTCAATATTTTTCTAGAGGATCGAATGACTTTAACTACATATGGGACAAAATTGGGCAAACGAAACAACCATATTTTTCTCTGGAAAAATGTCTTGTATGTGAGTTTCAAAAATATGTTTATATTTTATTTGAGAGATGTCATAGGTGAAAACACCTCATCAACACTCCATTTCATCAGTATATTGTAATAATATTTAGAGACTTGGAGACCCTTCATTTGCTGGATGCCTCAACAAGAAAATGGAAAAAAACATTATGGTATTGTTTCAAGCTTCATACCTAGGTGGATTAAATTTGTTATTTTTTATTGTAAAAGAGGTTAATATTCATATTTTCAACTCTACTAATCTATTTTCTATTTAAAAAATTGATAATATGGTATATAAAAAAATAAATAAATGAAAATTATATTTTGACTTTCTATCATTTTATAGTTATATATTATATATTGTATTTTATACCAATTTTATTTTATTTTAATAAATGAATAGTATCACATTTTGACACATTCAATACTTCTAATCAACAAATCACTTTTAACAGAACCAAATATTTTTTAAAATCATATTATTTTTAAGTTAATTATGATACTAATGATTTTAAATCCCAATCTTATCTATATTAGATTTTGCAAGATATTCTACGCAACTAAAATGTTTAATAAAGGATTCAAAGTCATTGGAATCTCATGATCATTCGTCGACAGAAAAGGCATTTCAAAGAGTAAATATGTAGGGTCTAACGTTCTAGCATGACGAAATGAAGTCGTGAATTGAATATTTCTTCAATTGTAAGAAAATAGTGGTGCAATTTAAAATAAATCCCATCACTGACCTAATGTATAGCTAATAATTAGAGTAATGTTCTACCCATACGTAATAATAATATAGATATTTAATGAAAATTTCAAATAATTGCGATGTATTATAAGAATAAAAAAAAAACTAATTGCCGCATGGAATGGCGATGATCAATGTAATAGATATAAAATAGAAAAAATTAAGAGCATAAATATTATAATTATATACATGGAAAGAAAATTATTATATTAAATTATAATATAAAAATAAAATAAAATATAGGTATATAATAAATTAAAATAAAATTAAATGAAATTTTAAAAATATTATATTGATTGATTCTAATGGTGTTGATACGTAATATTGAAATATGATTTATCTAAAGGATTTTCTTAATAATGTTATAAAAATATATTTTGAAATATTAAATTAGGAAAAATATTAAGAAATATGAAATTTTATTAAATCTACAATACTTCAATTACTATTTTAAAAGTCTATGTTTAAAAAATGAAAAGTTTTTATATTGAGAATAAATAATTTCTAAATTTTATTAATTTTATATATTATACCAATTTGAAAGAAAGTAATGAGGTTTTAAATATGCATATTTAATTATTAAAGATATACTAAATAAAATAGAAAAATAGAATGACAAGCATATATTTAAACATAGAGATTTTACTTCAAAAAAACAAATTTGAAAAATCGAATATGTGTGTGCATGTTACACATAAATAGTCAATTCATATAAATTGAATTATAATAAAATGGTATTTCCTTAACTAAAACTAAATATAGATAGGTTAAGTTACCATGCACAACGAAATCACTAAGGAAAAAAAATCGCATGCCCAAAAATACCAAAATAGATGCAAAAGGTCTCCTAACATTTTTTGGGGTTGGGGGTGCTTCCCTTAAATCTCCACGAAGGGAGGATTTGACCCCCTAACCTTCCAAAAAGGAGGCTTCCCCCCCCATGTAATCCTCATGTTTCATTTGGCACAATATATAATGGAAGAAACGAATTCCACAAATATTACAACATATACACAACATTATCCCCCTTGTTGTTTTCTTTGCTTATAAGGGGTCACAAGAGTACCTGATCAATAATTGAATGCAATAATGGCCATTGTTTCTCTACACCAAGGGAACTTCTCAGTGCTCATAATTTTTCTTAGTCAATCTACAACATTCTTCAAATTGTCCACCTTGATGATCAACACCTTCTTTTCTTCAATCATCTTTTTAACAAAGAGATGTTCAACATCAATAATTTTTTCCTTAGAATAATATTCCAGATTCTTCATTATGAATATTACTCTCTCACTATCACATTTTATCATCACAACTTGTTATACTAACCGATTTCATAAACAAAATATCGCTAACCATACTACTTGATTCTATGTGTTCAAATTTTGTAGTTGAGAGTGCTACTATAAACTATTTCGTATTAATCCAAGTGATTACTCCTCCAAATAGGTAAAAAACATATCCACGTGAAGATCTTCTATGATCAATATTTCCAGCCTAGTCTATTAACAATTCCATGTATGTCTAACACTCTAGCCAATCCTAATCTTCCTTGGTAGTGCAATCCGTAACTAGTAGTGCCCTGCAAATACATAAAAACCTTATTGCCTATTGTCCAATTTTACTTGATTGGATTTGACATATACCAACTCAACGCTTTCATTGCATGTACAATTTCAACTCTAGTATAGAACATTGTTTACATAAAACTTCTAACCACACTGTTACATGGATACATGTCATGTCATCTTCTTCCTCTTGTGTCATGTTACATTACTTAATAGATATGTTTACAACTACAAAAAAAGGCACGCTTAGTGGTCTATATTTTTGTATATAAAACCTATGGAATATTGTCTTGAGATATTTCTTTTGATTTAGCCATAGATTCTTGTTTTCTCAATATCTTTTATTTTAATTCCCACAATGAAATATGAAGAACGAAGATCATTTATATGAAAATTAATTGAAAACTAAGTTCCCACTTCCTATATGATTTCCTTCTCATTTATAATGAGTAGCATATCATCTACATATAAGATTATATGAATAATATAATCATCAATAAATTTAAAATAACAGTGTGATCCACCTTGCTCCTTATGAAGCCAAGTCCTAATATGTAGGTATTAAATTTTTCATATCACATCCTTGGTGATTGATGTATACCACATATGAAGTTTTTTAGCTTTCATACAAACTCTTTCTTTCCCTTCGCCATAAATCATTTTGGTTGTTTCATGGAGGTTCCTTCTTCCAGGTCTCAATATATGAATGTTGTTTTGAAGTCCATCAATTGTACTCGACATTCAAAAGAATTGACAAATGAAAAAATATATATAAACGCATGTAGACTTTAAAAGTTGTTCATCTTGTAGAAGAAGAAATTTTTGTAAACATATGTAGGTAAACTTGTTTTCACACGTCTTCTACAAGAAAAATATAATGGGACTTTTAACAAGTATATGTCAAAATTAGGGAATGAGCCTTGGGAAAGAGTAAATAGGGATTTTAGGTAGTTTTTCACTAATATTTAAGGATTGTTTTACTTGTAAGAATCGATACTAAATAGAGTGTTGAACATATATGGCTTAATGCTTATTGAGTAATCATAGAAGTTATACCGGTGGGTAATGTGTTTTACTTACTTGGAGGAGTAATTAGTTGGATGAGAAAAATACAATATGTAGTATTAATTTCTATAGAAGCTAAATATATGGTATTCACTCACACAAAAAGGAATAAATATGATTAAAAATATTATTTGGAGGTGTTAAGTTGGTACAATAACTTGCAAGGATATATAAAAATAATTGCAATTCAATTTTGCTCGATAAGAACTCATCTTATCATTATAAAACAAAGTATATTAATGTTTAATATTACTTTTTGAGAGACTCATATGAAAACAAGGAGGTGTTGTTGGTGAAGGTGGAATCCTTGAAGAATATTCTAGATTCACTAATCAAGTCTTTTAGAACTCAACAAGTCTCTTTTTATAGAGAAACGATGGGCATTGGTGCCATGGATTGTTGATCATCTACTCTTGTGACCTCTTTTATGCAAAGGAAACAACATGTTAGAGAATGTTGTGTATGTGTTAGATTCTTTGCATGGTTTTTCTGATGGGGTGGGTACAATAGGGGTTCATAAGGAGGAAAACAACCCCTCTTGTTTCAAAAATACAGTTGTTGCGGGGATCAAAGCCCGTGAAAAATATTTTGGTTATTTTGTTTGCATCCGTTTTTATGGTTTTCAGCACAAGGATTTCACTTTCAATAGTTTTGTGGTATATAGTGGTTCAAGCCATGATTTTTCCTATGTTTGGAATATGATTATATTTTAATCCAATATTAATAGATTAGACATTTATAAAATATGTGAAATACAATTTTTATTATATATATTGTAAATAATTGTTGAAAAATCATTGAAATTTTCTTAATTTGAATTTCTATATTAAAATACTTACTTATTAATAAAAAAATATTTATAAAAATTAATTATATAAAATTAAAACCAACATTGAAAAAACTACATTTTAACTAATAACGACATTACAAAGGATATGATAACTTTTTTAAAATCATTTTTCTTACTTTAAAAAAACAAAGTAAAAAAAGAAAACACTATTTAGTAAATAATCAAAAAAACCTTCTCATTCAATAATTTTTCCTTGACATAAGAGAAAAAAAATATAAATGCTCGAGCTACGAAGATATAGCTATTTTGCATAATATTTGGAGAGTATAAAAGGTTGTGTTTTATGAGGCTTCCATGTAAGGACTCTTGCAAGTTGTTTTAGAACATCAGTATATAGTTTTTGAAAACAAATTTACATTTCGCATAAATGGATTTTTTCCCAATAATAATACGTATCTTTGACCATATTATGATTTTCTTTTTTAACTAGAATGGTTAATATATTATAGATCAATGGTTGAGCCATGGCCTAATCAACTGAGATTACAAGGAAACTTTAAGATCATTGTGCCTTTCTATTCCTAGCATTTTTTCTTTAAAGGTTTGAGACTTAAAGGTTCATCTCGTCGGCGATCGAAGGTTATAAAGAGGTTCCTTATGACACAAAAATGAGCGATTAGCGAGCCCTGAGAAATCGCATCAGAGGAAAGCTATCGGCGGTATAGGGACAAAGACTTATACTTTTGGCGATGCAATTGGCCCCCGAAAGTTAAGGCCGCTAGATACTTGTCAGGGATTTTAAAATTGAATGCATATGAATATCCCCTAAAAACTTCCGTTAGTGTTGAATTTTTATGAACCATTAAGAAGAGAATTTCCACAAAGCAATATTTTTTCCCTTAGTACAATCTTGGCACACAATTCAAGGTTCCACCTTTATCGGTATCAGGAATCAGCAGATCCTCGGCTCCCTTTGCAATACGTCTCCTCCACGACTGATATGTGATTTAAGTTGTCGGACTTCAAACTTTTTGGGTTCCTACATATAACCACTTTGGGTCCACGCCCACCAGACCTTGGCAATGCTCCTTGCTCTACCAAACCCCAATCCTGATCAGCCAACTTGTAAAATGAACTTCTGCTGTTGATCTACTTTGGTTAGATCTGACGGTTCTTTCCCATTTCGGACTTCAGACATTTTTTAGGCTGGGGCATATTACCACATCAGGTCCACACCCATCGGCCCATCGCAGAAGGTTGTGTCTCTACCAAACCCCAATCCCCAATCTGCCAACCTATATGTTGAATCTCCACCGTTGGTATATTTCCATTAGATCTGACGGTTCCCATATGTTTCAGGCTGATAACCAACCCATGGGTTAACTGCCCAATAAAGCAGTTTCCTCACCCTCTGTCGTTGCTACGTGTCCTCCTCTTTATGGAATCGGAGCCAAGCTCATGATACCACTTACCACTACTGATGCCACCTAAAAAACTACTTGTGGCTAGAAAACTGCCCTTCTCCTTCGTTAACTTTCGCGCCCTTTCATGAGCGATGACCCTTGTTCTGCTCCAATGATTAGTTCTAGTAGTTGTAATTGGTTCATCTGATGCTAGATCTGGATCATTGATTACTGAGATCCAACGGTTGCTTGGGGCATGTTTTTCTTGGTGCAACGCTATTAATCTATGGAATGTTGGTCCATATAGGATCATCTGAGTTTTTTTTAGAAACCCCTGAGTCAAACAATACCCCTCATTGGCTTTGATATCTGCCTCCTTATTTGAGGTGCGGAGAATGTGAAAGAAGGAGGAAGAGGTAAAGAAACTCAGCAAGCCCCGCAAGCTCTGGAGAGTGTTGTTGAAAGCCGGATTGCTTAGGTTCTCATCTGAGTTTATTGTCTTAATCAAGAGCTTTGAGTCTTCGAAGACTTGGAGAGTTATGTGACCATGTTCCTGGGCAATCTGACAATCTTTAAGAAGCCCTAGAATTTCTGCCTGGTTGTCAGTACTCTGTCTTAGACCCGAGTTGTAGTTATCTATACAGGAACCATCCTGAGAGTAGACCACTCCAAAAGCACTAGAGATCCCTGGGTTAACTATGGAGGCACCATCGAAGAAAATGGTTACCTTTCACTGCTTCCTCTACCAGGTTTGGAACTTTGTATCTGGTGTTTTGATGCCCCAAGTAGGATTAAAGATGGGGCAAGTAGGTACTTCTCTGCTGACCCAAGTGAGAAGGGTACCTAGCCAGCTTTGTCCTTCAGTTATGAGAGTGTTATCTAGCTTACTGGGGTAGTTCCCTAGAGCCTCCATCAGGACAGACTTAGCTTTGGCTACCACAAACAAGGGAGAGGATGGTACATTGTTGAATATCCAATTATTTTGGGTGAGCAAGAGTTTCCAGCAAATGAACTTGGGAATGGAGTGCCAGATCCGATTCCGCAGAGAATTTGCTTTAAGGACCTTAGGGTACCATTCAGTCCAAGTGGAGAAAATTTCCACTACATTGCACTAGATAGGGGTGGGTGCATTGAGACCATGAAGGACGAGGGCCCATACCGATTGAGTAAAGGCACAACTTACAGAGAGCTGATCTGCATTTTCGGATTCCAATCTACACAAAATTCACCAGTGTGACCCTATAATGCCTATGTGGGAAAGATTTTTGCCTGCCAGCACTTTCCTGTGGATAAGTAACCAAGTGAAGAAATTCACCTTGGGAATACCATAAGTGTCCCATGTGCATTACCAGACGGAAGGGTTGACGACTTGATTTTTCGTGGGTTGCAAGGGTGCAAAGCCAATCTGAGGGGTGTAGACCCCTGTCTTCTCCCAGCTCAAGAGATCTGGTGTATGTAGGTTAACTGGTTTCATGCCCTTCTGCTTATCCAAGAGAATGTGCTTTTGATGTAATAGATGTGCTGGCAGGTTGCGGAAGACCCAATCTTCCCAGTTCCCTTGGCTGTCCTAGACAGAAATGGCGGCTATAATGTGCAATCTGTGTTGAGAGATCCAGCCATGGAGATTAGCTAATTCCACTGTGTGTTCAAGGTGGGAATTTCCCATGATTTTATCTTGCCATATCATGATATTTTCTCCATTGCCAGGCACCCTGTAGAGCTAGTTTTGGAAGCTTAAAAGCCCTTTTCTGCAAAGATTCTAGAGTGATGTGCCTTTGGGAACTCTATCTGCTTGGAGATTTCTAAATGAGACTACTTTGAGGTATTTATTTCAGAGGATTTGGCTAACTGGGTGGTGTTTATTGGAGTAGAGATGCCAAAGGATTTCTCCACCTAAGGCGATGTTTGCTAGTCCAGGGTCTCTAATCTAGAGACCACCTTCCAACTTTGGCCTTTTCACTTTGTCCCAACTTACTAATTGAAATTTCTTTTTGTTTCCTTTGCCTCCCTGCCATAGGAAGTTTCTGAGCAGCTGTGAGATTTGATCTGTGATTGCCTTTGGTGCCAGGAGGAAGGAAGCCTAATGGATAGGGAGAGAGGAAAGGACAGACTTTATGATGATTAGCTTGCTAGCGTAGTTAAGCCACTACCCACCCCAAGCAGTTATCTTAGTTTTAATCTTGTTGATGGCTTCATTCCAGAGTGGGGCTTGGTTTTCCCCCAGAGTTAAAGGTAGTCTAAGGTATTGAATTTTGTCCTAGGAGGCATAGCCCGGAAAGTCCAAGATTCTAGCAATTCGAAGTGTGGTTTTCTCCTTTGTGTTCCAGCTGTACACTGCACTTTTTCTTTTATTAATGAGCGCTCATGAAATGGTACAAAAGCTCTGCAGGGTCCCATTGAATTCCTTCTCCATTTTAGTGGAATCTACTCCCAATAGAAGTGAATCATCTGCAAACAAGGCATGGTTGATTGGTTCTAATCCAGTTGTCGATCGGATGCCCAGGAGAGTTGTTATCGGGAAAGCTAGTGTCCATTCAGAGCTGCTTGTCCCACTAAGACGGGTAGCTATATTAGAAGCAAACAAACTAAAGTCACTTTTGTTTTCCTTTATGAGAGATAGATGAGAGAGAAGCAGAGAGTACCAACCTCAATATTTTTCTAGTCTCCTTGCTCGTTTCCTCTCTCCCTTGATAGAACTTTCGCCACTCCTTTCTCACTTGTACCGCTTCAAAGAACACCTCTAGAGTCAAGGAAACAAAATACCATCAAATAATAGAGATCTATAACCATAAACAATGTAGGATCAGATGTACATTTAACCATATAAATGCATATACAAATAAAAGATTCAGAGATATACAAGCATATGTAGGAAAACTCAAATAGCTTTATTGATAGAATTAGTAGAAGAGAGGATTACAAACAAGCCGTCTGATCCAACATCATCCTCCCAGCATGAAAGCCCTCTTCACCTCATAAAAAGCAAGATCACCCAACAATGCCTTCAAAGAGAAACCAACAACACTTCCTTACAAATTACAAAATTCCAGCCTCTGGATCTCTTTGATGAGGGATCCATATATATATCTTTACTGGAGAGTGAGCCAGCTTCTGAGATTTTTATTAGTGTCATTTCACTGATAGCTCTTGGTTCGACTTGGAGATTTCAGATCTCTTACTCATCCCTGGGCAAATTCAGAGAGGCGAGTGTCATATGAGCAGTTTCTCAAAGATTCTCTGGGTTTCCACCTACCAAATTGCTTCTGCCATTTGTCTACTCTCGCTCATCGCACCCTACAAAAGGGCTTTCCAATATGCATCACACCTCCCATGTGTCATAGGTGAGATGCATCACACCTCCCATGTGCCATAGGTGAGATGCATCACACCCTATGCATGGAGTAGTCTGTATGGTCCTGTTTTGACCAGTTTTGAGTAGTTTTTCATGGAGAACTTTTGGTAGATGATGTAATTAGCTGACCTTGCTCTTTTAGGGTATGAAACAACACCTTTAGGGGTTTATGAGCCCTCGGTTTATGCACATATGTGACTAGGGTTGCAGTTCCCAAATATGTCTATAACAGTTGCCCCCTGAAGCATGAGGTCGTAAATATTTTGATGTCGGGTGAAATTCTTTATAATGAGGATCCGAGGTTTTTCAAACTGGAAGGTGACCTATAATAAGATACAGTATAGTACATTATCTTCACAATATTTTCATGATCTAGCTGAGGCGGGCATTCCCATGCTCAGGTTTATAAATTCATTTTTATGTACATAAGACAGACAATCGTCTGTGTGGCAGATTGATGATTATGGTAGAGCCATCATCCTTTAGTTTGGATGATTATCTATGCAACTATGATGTACATTTGATGTCTTTATTTTTTTGAATATATCACAGCCCATATGGATGAAGGTAGATCCAGGGTCTTCAAACTCGTTCAATCTTCGCCTGAAGTACAAGTCGATCCATGTGAAAAGATGTTCTGATGTGAAACATGGAAAGACATCGCTTGATTACCGGCCAATGATGTAAGTTGTTAACAGGCATGAGAGGAATCACCGATGATGATGATGACCCTCAAGGTACTACAGTACAATTCACGTGGTGTGAATACATGAGTTGATCGAACACCACGTAAAATCTTTTTGTCAAAGGCCATTTATGTAAACCTGTCATCAGAAGTGAGAAACTTGCCATTGAGGCATGAAAGCTTCAAAGTAGTGAAAGGCGTGTTCCTAAGTCAACTTCTCTGATAATGAGCTGATGTCGACAAGAAGTGACCTATCGCAGGAGGGCCTTAATGAATCCCACATCTACGACATGGAACGGATCAAATGATTTTGTGGAGGTGAAAACGATCCGATGATACAAGGTTCAGGGCGGCGGTCATGAAAAAATGGAGAATGAAGGAATTGCAGTGAATGAGACATTAGCTAGGTTGGTGAATTCTCTAAGCGACTTCTCTTGAGCACATTGGCAACACTGAAATGGGCTGGTAGCGTTAACCCAAAAAATGGATGGTATGGCGGACTAATGGTGATATGACCAGTGAATGGAATAACCCAACCCGACTCAATCATGCTGACGGAGTGAAAGTGTCATGTTCAAGAGTGACCTGCTACCAATGAAGCTATTCAAGTTTTCTTCCCTTTTTCCCTAGTCATTGTTGACTAGTACCTCTTTACTTTTGTCAAGCTTGAGGAGGATAACATATGCTTGTTCTATAATTTTCCCTTCAGGAAAACCTATCGCTATGTTTTAACAAGCTTAGTGACAGCGAAACTTGCTCTTGTCTCCATGGACAAGTTTGTCACTATTGTTTTAACGAGTTTAAAGACAAATATAACTCAGTCCTTTTCAATTTTAGAGAGTCTAAAAGGGATGGAAAGGCAACTCTAGTCGTCCATTTTCGTAATAGAATCCCTTAAGTTTGAAAAATTATAAAATAATACGAAAGGGATGAATTTTCGATAGTTTTAATGAGCCGAACAAGATAAGTGCTCGATCTTTTTGTGTAATAATCCCTTAGGTCCAAAAAGATTAAAATATAGAGGAGTGATGGCACTTTTGATTGCTTTAACAAGTTGGAAAGGCCAATTGCTTGGCAATCTTTTCATATTTTATGAGTCAGATGAAAAGAGCTTAAAGGAGACTTGTTTTTTGAGGAATGAGTGATGTTTTTGGATAGCAACTCGTTCCAGGTAAGGTTTGGAACTTTTCAATCACGACAGTGTAAAGAAGGTGGCTAATAGAATCACTCGTCGCAGTTGTTGCTCAAAAAGGGGTAAACAATCAAATGGAGGCGTATGATCAGCTAAAAAGGAGTGGAGGTGATAGTAAGAACACGACCAAGGTTCAAAAGATGATAATTATGCGATCACAATGGTTATTTACCAAAGGTGGGGTTGATTTTTTAATGAGCTTGAACTTTATGGGAACACTTGCTCATTGCTATGTTTATTTTTTAATGAGCTTGAACTTCGCATAAAACTGCTCATGGCTAGGTTTATTTTTTTGACGAGCTTGAACTTCATGTAAAACTGCTCGTGCCAGTCATATAATAACGATCTCTTATCGGTGGGTTAATTTTTAGGGAGCTTGCCCCATGCGCAACTTTCCTCCGGAGCCTTTCGTTATGCAAGTGAGGAACGACAAACCTACAAGTTTAAAGGGTTAAGAGTCTACCAACTAAGAAAATAACTGGTTTCTTTTCACTTGCATGCCAAAGGTTTGCATGCTCCGAGGTATAAAGTAGAGTTTCTAGGTCACCATATGGAAGTTCTTGCATTAGCAAGATTGTTCCATCCATGTCACAAACAAAACACCTCCTTGGTGATGTCCATTGAAATGGACAAATGTGACTATTGTCAGTCCCAATCACATAACCTTTGACGGGGGAATCTTTTTCCATTCCAAATCCATTTTCCTAAATGGAAAAGGGTATCAGACTAGTCATATTCCTATGCAGAAACCTTCCTTATATCGGGGGATTTCCTATTGAAGCAGACCAGGGCGTATGCCTCCTCGGTTTTAGTCACAATCACCGAATCACTCATGCTCATCAGGTAGATGGATTGGAGATTGATGAGACATTCCTTGTGCAAAAAGACAAGTTAGGGATGGCATTTGACTAATAGCTATGATTGAACCGGGGAATGAAAGCTGGTTTATGAACCGAACCACTCTGCCTTCATGCGGAAAACACATCACTTGAAAGAGTGAGGAAACGATGGCTCCCATGCTACAAGTGTAGTCACGTCCAAGGAGTATATTGTAATCAAGAGATCCTTAGACTACCATCACATTTAGATGAACGGTTTTCCTTCTCAAAGTTATAGGAAAATTTGGAAGAATCCCTAATGGTAGACTGGTTCCTTTGTCGAAGCCTATAAGATTTCGAATCTCAGGCAAAAGCGATGGTGAAATGAGCACTTTCTAAGCAGTTGAGGATAGGATACTCAAAGAAGCCCCTTCATCTATGATAGTACCAACCATGATCGTTCTATAAGCTTGTACTATGATTCGGAATGGTACATTAGATGGTAGGCGGGGTCTGCCTAGTAGATTCCAATCGAACGAAATGACTAGATTGCTTGGAGGTGGGACCAAATAAATGGCCGGATAAATATCTGATGAACTTCCTTCCTACGGTAAAGGAATGGGTAGATTGCCCCCATGTTCATTGGAGTCTGTGTTTACAAAGAGGATTTGAACGGTGTCATTCTCGTTCTCCTTGGTGATAGTATCATCTGAAGGTGGACCCTCTGAAGACAAGATTGGGTCGACTGCCATCTTGACCTATTGACTTTGGTCTGGTGCGGACTCAGAGGGTTTATCTTCAATGATAGGTGCTTCGACTGACAACAACGGTGTGCCAGTTAAGTTTTCAACTAGCAATGGACTCGGCAAGAGTTTCTTGTATCGAGGAGGAAGTCACTATAGTGACGCAGGACAATTATCCAAGACTCTTTTAGCTTCATCTAGGAAAGGACAACAGTGGAGGACATGATCGCCTTCACACATTCTACAAGGAAATTTAGATCTTCCTTTATTTCCATTGGCTTCGTTTTCACTAGTCAATGGTGTGATTTCAACATGATCATCAAAGGTTGGAGACACTGGATTGTGAAAGCAGGGAGACTAGTCCCTCAGGATCCCTGGGATATAGGGACAATCTCGATGATAGTGGTCTCACTTGCAAATGACACATGGAGATTTAGGTTTGGAAGGTGAAGCGTGTGGATTTTCGCCACACGATGCGTGGTTGCCCCGTTTCGCCTTCGGCTTCTTTTTCTTCTTCTCCTTCCCTTTCTTCTTCTTCTCAGTTACTTGGTTTTTGGCATTATTGGCCTCACCAATCGAAGAGGAAGATGGAGAGGGAGAAACAATTGAAGTATAAGGTAGGGGAGAAACTTCAGTATCATCTGATTGCTGATTTGATTACTAAGGAATTGTGGTGTTTTGGACGACAAAGGTCGAGAAAAGCCATACTGGTAGGCCAATTGTGAGTCTTGGAAGGGACAATGTAGCCATGCGTTGAGTACAAACATCCCCCCAAGAGGAGAAATGACTAGGATTTTCCCAAGGGAAAATCTTTGATTGGTAGACTCAATTTCTCAGCCTAAAGACCAATGAGGGAACAATGATGTTATTCAAATTAAAATAAATTTTATGACGCTTTGACACAACTTGCTTTTTCAATTTTTAAGAGTCAAGAAAAAGCTAAAGATGACTCCAGTCGTCTTCGATTTTTAATGAGCCTAAAGCGACAAGTGCTCAGATGGACCTTTTCTTTTAAGGAGTTTGAAAAGGAATGAAAGTGACTACTCTAGAAATCTAGATAGAGGGATCATGAAACCAATTGCAAAATTGCAGAATACTTTTTACTTTACGACAGTCAATCTTCCTAAATGCTATGTTCAATGCATTGCGATCGATAGGGCGGCAGACACGACTTCCTAAGGATAAAGGATCTATCCTATTGTGGTCTCCCAATATATACTCAATGGTACATGGGAGCACAAGTGCGTACTAGCACTTGTCGTCTCCGTGAGGAGGAATCACCCAAGCTATGATGAAAGTGATAGTTACTAGGCTTTACGACGCCAGAATACATCTCTAGCCTAGACTTCTAAATGTTGTGCGTTAGGTTCCAAAGTGCTTTTATTTCCATTAAGGTTTATTTTACAGTTGATATTTCTTAAGAAGTTTTCATTTAAGGTTCACCGCATGATGTAGATATAAAATTCCTAAATATACAATCTAATATGATAAATAGTCGTTTACTTTCTTTTTGCAATGAAAATCCTAGCTACTAAGGAAAGAGAGATGAAATTATTTCAACATAGAGCAGAGAGCACACACTAGATGCACTTTTCCTAAATCAACTTCAGGATGTAGTCTTAATGCAAATGCACATGCATGTATTGTTTTTCAATTTCCTTAATGTGAGAATGAAAAAAAGAAAACTAAGTATAGATCTGAACTATCTTCTTTCAAATCGACTGTACTAACAATTTTCTTTTCAAAAACCAAAGTAAGGCCAAGATGACACTTTGCGATTTCAAATTTAAAAATGCTTTCGACACTTGAAACACAAATGATTCAAATCAAATACAATGGCAAAAGTGTAATCGACTATCTAAAAGAGGAATGATTTGCGACACTCTTTTTCTTGACTGAAAATGACACTTGCAACACTTTCAAATCAAAATATGATAGTTCGATTAAGCTACTATTTGCAAATGATAACTGTAGATGATGAAAAATACATAAAAAAACATTCATAATTCCTTCTAATGGAGGCTGAATAATGCAAAGGAAGATGGTTTCAACAGAGATATACTAATCATAGACAACAAAACTATTGAATAAGGCTGAAGACAATGAAGAAAAAACCACAATCTGGAGGCAGAAATAGTCTCATTCAATCATTACACCTATAACACACGGAAACAGGGATGCATCTCACCTACAACACATGGGAGGTGCGATGCATCCAGATTTCCTAGAAGAGACACTATGATGGAGCAGGGATGAGTCTGAGCTTGATTTTTGCTCACAGTTTGCAGCTAAGTTCAAGGATTTAGGCTGAGCTAATGATTGTCAGTAAACAAAAAGTATAGCGGCTGATCTAATGAGGTTATTTGAGCTACCACCATGGCACTTAGGATGCTTGCAAGCTAGATGTTGAGTTCATAAACCAACCTAGGGATTGACTGAAGCAGTGTTGATCTACTTTGCAGTTGCATAGCAAAAGCAGTTCAAAGGCTAGCTGGCTTAACTTAAGGCTCCGTCTCTGGTTTATAAAGTAAACAATAGTAACAAAACACACAAACTATTCGCTCCCCAGTGGAGTCACCATTTTTTTATCGGGAAAACTAGTGTCCATTTAGAGCTGGTAGTCCCACTACAATGTGTAGCTATCTTCGAAACAAAGAAAATAAACTCACTTGTGTTTTCCTTTATGAGAGATAGATGAGAGAGAAGCAGAGAGTACAAACCTCAATCTTTCGCTAGTCTCCTTGATCATTTCCTCTCTCCCTTGATAGAACATTCGCCACTCCTTTCTCACTTGTCTCGCTTCAAAGAACACCTATAGAGTCAAGGCAACAAAATACCATCAAATCATAGAGATCTATAACCATAAACATTGTAGGATCAGATGTACATTTAACCATATAAATGCATATACAAATACAAGATTCAGAGCTATAGAAGCATATGGAGGAAAAATCAAATAGCTTTATTGATAGAAGTAGTAGAAGAGAGGATTACAACCAAACTGTCTGATCCAGCATCATCCTCCCAGCATGAAATCTCTGTCAACCTCATACAAAGCAATATCACCCAACAATGTCTTCAAAGAGAAACCAACAACACTTCCTTGAAAATTACAAAATTCCAACCTCTGGATCTCTTGGATGAGGGATCCATATATAGATGTTTATAGGAGAGTGAGTCAGCTACTGGGATTTTGATTAGTGTCATTTCACTAATAGTTCTTGGTTCCACTTGGAGATTTCAGATCTATTACTCATCCATGGGCAAATTCAGAGAGGCAAATGTCATACGAGCAGTTTCTAGAAGATTCTCTAGGTTTCCACCTAGCAAAATGCTTCTGCCATTTGTCTGCTCTCGCTCATCACACCGTATAGAAAGGCTTTCCATTATGCATCGCACCCCCCGTGTGTAATAGGTGAGATGCATCACACCCTATTCATGGAGCAGTCAGTATGGTCCTGTTTTGACCAGTTCTAAGTAGTTTTTCATGGAGAACTTCTGGGAGATGATGTAATCAGTTGACCTTGTTCCTTTATGGTATGAAACAACACCTTTAGGGGTTTAGAAGCCCTTGTTTTATGGACATATGTGACTGGGGTTGCAGTGCCCAAATATGGTTATAACAAGAGTAACTTTATTTCTTCCAATTTTTAGTTTCCTACTCAGGGTGTCTGCCATTATTATGTACAAAAAGGGAGATAGCGACATCCTTTCCTTATCCCCCTTGAAGCTTGGAAATAAGAGGTAGGTAGGCCATTAACCAGTGGGGCTATCCATGGTTTGTCAGTGCAAGCCTTGATCAGATTCACAAAAGCTAGGTTGAATCCAAAAGTAAGTAGAACTTTGTAAAGGAATGAAAGTTCTACTCGATCGAAGGTGTTGGTCATATCCAACTTGATCAACATCCCTTGCTCCTTCCTCTGATGACTAGAATTCATGGATTCTTGAACAAGTATCACATTATCTGAAATATGTCTTCCTGCTACAAACCCTCCTTGACTGGGAGAAATGAGCTTAGATAGTAAAGGCTTTATTCTGTTTGCAAGTAATTTAGCAAGAATTTTGTAAGAGAAATTACATAGAGAAATGGGTCTAAATATCTCAAAGGTAGCTAGATTCACTTCTTTTGGTATTAGGGCAAGAAAGGTGGATTTGGTACTACCTCCCACTTTATCCTTTTTCTGGAAAGGCTTTCTCATTCTTAGTAGGTCATATTTGATGATTGCCCAACAAGCTCTGTAGAAGTTTGCTGAGAAACCATCTGGGCCGGGGGCTTTGTCAAGCTCCATGTCCCAAATTACATTGCTGATTTCTTCCTCAGTGAAGGGCTTCATAAGATTTGAATTATTATCCTCATTGACCAAGGAAGGGATCTGGGAGAGGAAGTCACTGGAAATCACCTGATCTCCTATTCCATCCTCTGAATATAACCGCTGAAAGTGAGTTTCAACAACTTCTTTAACTTGGGCAAAACCTTTGGAAATTGTCCTATCTGCTATGGTGATTTCTAAGATGTGATTCCAAGAGAGGCGTGCTCTGAACTGCATGTGGAAGAAGGTTGTATTTCAGTCACCTTCTTTCAACCATAGGCTTCTGGACTTAAGCCTCCAAAATTCTTCTTCTTTTCTGAACGAGCTGAAAGAGGCAAGTTGGGCTACTTGTTCCTTCTCCAATTCATGTGTGGTTACATCTTTATCCTCCATCTCCAACTATAAATCTGCTTACTGTTGGACATTTTCTTTTCTATGTGTGGTGAAGGTGTTGGGAGGTGTTTTGACCCACTATTTCATAGCTTCTTTGGTTGCTTTTATTTTTTACTCCCAAACATAACTGGTTGACCCGGTGACCATGGTAGAACAAGCCTTGTCAACGACTTCCTAACATATTGTTTATGGAATTGTTTGGGTTTATGTTTGGCTTAGAATTTAGAATTAAAATTCCTTGAATATTCTTAGTGTGTTTATTATTGATGTGAAAATATAAATACCTTCAATAATATTAGGGATAAATTATTTAACTAATTCGCTAAACTTATTTCAAAAAATAACAGTATAACATATAATCTTTAATAAAGCCTTTGACATAAATATTATATGATTTAATATTAATATTAATATTTACTAAATTATAATATACATCTTACCATTTAAGTCGAGTATGTAAATTATGTTTTTCTTTATGGTAAATAGAAAAAAATGAACAAAATATTATATCATTTAATATTATCATTTCTTAACTTATGATATATACATTTTACAATTTAAGTGGAGTGCCTAAATTATGTTTTCCTTTATGGTAAATAGAAAAAAGTGAATTTTATTTTTATCATGATATTATTAAATGTTAAATGGTTTTATTTTATTTTATTTTATTTTAGATATAAATATTTTAAAATATATAAAATTGGTAAATACTTATATTTCAAAATATTAGATTTTTTTGGGAGTGAGGGTGGTGTTAGTGCATTATGGCAGAATTAGAATTATGATATTAATTAATTTTGTAAATGGAATCCAATAAGTAGGTGGGGGGCTATTTCATATTTTGGGAAGTTTTAATGTAGTCTCTTTTCATATCGATAAGTTGAGCCATTGTGGGGATTTCAAGGTTATAATTTAACATATTCATTTTAGCTCATCCTTGTCGGGTTCTGAAAATAAGATGGTTCTCCAAAGGAATTTATATATCCTAGGGTTTATTGATCGGTTTAAAAGAACTCATGTACTTAGACAAAACAATATTGAGGATGGTTTCATAGGAAGTTTGCAAATAATACACAAAGTTGCGCTCCTAGAAAATTACTGGTCAAAATTATCATTACATTATTTAATGGCATTGAAACAAGTGTGAGAGTATGTCCACATTATTGATAGTGGTCGGATCTAATTTTATGCCCTCTCGTTCAGTTAACATTCCATTCCTTACATATTTCATCATGCAACATGTGGGGTAGGACACTCACTTTGCAAATGTAGTTATGGGATGGTAACGCCTTTAAGAAAAGCAAATTATGGCATTTTTTGGCCCATTTAATGCATAGCAAGGATTTCATCCAACACTCGAGATTTGACCCTTGAGGAGAGAAATTGTCCTAAGAAGTTAGTGAATTTTATAGCCTTATGGGTTAACAAAGATGCACCAAATTGTCATATTTTCTCCTTATACATGAACACTACTTAAAAGGTTTAAAAATCTCATTCATGATTATATTTAGCAGTTGATTAGGATTTCCACTTCCTTCATAGTGATAATGTATTTATCTAGTTCATTTTGTATTCATGGCCTCTTTGTCTTGTTTACCCTAAATTTATTTGCAGATGTGGCCTTCGAACCTGTGTTGTTTTTGTGGATTATAATTCCTTTTAGATTTGGTGTTTGTACCTATTGTTAAATCCCATGCGGTGTAGGCCTGGGATATAAATTTCATCTCTATACATAATGAGTCAATTTTAGATCAAACTCCCAAGTTTTCATTCTTAGAACCACCATAGCATAATCACGAGGACAAAGCCCGTTAATATATAAATGTATGTATAAACAAGTGGGAGGAGTATTATGGGTTTTAAAGCCTCCACGACCAAGCTTCCCTATATAAAAACTAATACTTATTACTTAAATACCATAGCCACTCGATCCAAGCCATTATTCATATAGTGAGGTAAGGGGAGAACCTTTTCCAAATCTCATTATATTATGATTTAGAAGCATATGCACCTAAAACATTTCCCTCTTAGCACGAGTACAAGGAATTAAGGTACATGAAAGCTACCTATAATAACCCCTAGTTGATTTTCCATGTAAGCAAATTAAGACCAAGGTCATAGGACATGTATTCCAAGTTTAATGGCTGGAAAACGTTACAATGGACATCACCTGCAGTTTATTAATGACTATGTAAATTGGAAAGGGAAGTACCGAGAGAAAAGAAGTAATAAATGACATTTAAGTAATGAAATAAAGGAAAATTGGAGAAAAGGTATATGAAAAGACACAAATATGCATGCAAGGGAAAGTAGAGAGAAAATGAGGGGAAACAAAGAAAAATGAGAAAGGAAAGGAAGAGACTAGACATCAATTATAAAAAAGCACCTAAGAAACAATTGATAACTTTTTTTTAGCTTTTGATCATGTTCAACAAAGGAGGGAGAAAAATCAAGGGAATAAGAAAGCAAGGAAAGGAAGGATGTGGAAGAGGATTTCTGGACAACAGTAAGTAAGGGAAAAAAAAATTGTGGATTTGTAGTTAACAATGTTGATGAGCCCAAAATTTGGTAACATTTTGGGCTCATTTGGCCTAATTATCCCTGTTCAATCCTTCATTTTTAATAATTTATGATTATTTTTTAGTATGTTTATGTCATTTGTACGAATAAGGGTAGTCACTATTCCTAGGTGGCTAACACGTGCTCATTTCAGGATTTTTTGACACATGTTGGAGCAAAACCGAGTAGACATGGGCTAGGAGACAGCCAAGCTTGGGTTGAGGATTCGTAGGGGGGTTGTCTATGGCATTAAATAGCCTCCCTCGGGATTTTCAGCCCCAACTCCGAGCTCCAAAGGCCACCAAAACTGGATCTAGAAGGCAGCCAAACAGATTTTTTGAAGGAGCTGTTCACTCACATTTTGGGCAGCCAAGTCCCATATATTTAGGAGGCTAGCTAGGGCCTCGTGGTGTATAAATGTTAAGGCCCCAGCCTTCAAAAAGGACTTTTGAAAAACTCTTGCATATTTTGCACTACAGTGATGCTAGCTCTATTTTGTTCTTTTGTAGCCGTTGTTGGCATGACTCTTGACTTATGATTATTTTTTGATAATGAGAAGCAGTCAGATTTGATATCAGCTTTGAATTTTCTATAGGAGCCATATCTCTCGGGGTTGGGCCCAACCTGAGAGCCTAGGGCCTCCTTCTTTGTATTTCTATCTTTCCATTAAGCACTGTGATTTTCCTTTTATGCATTTGAAACAAAGTTTTGTTGAGAAAGATTTAGTTGTGTTGGTTAAATAGGTTATTGTTAAGGAATATAATTACTTCAGATGTGTAGCATAGATTGATAGGATAATAGTTGATAAATCTCCAGAAAAAAGGGGTTGCCTTCACTCTCAATTTCACCTCTCCCTTATTGGATCAGGGGTTGGAAATGCAGAAACAATGCTGCCCAACGAAAACACTAGTTTGCTTGACCATGCAATCTTTGGTGTAATGTCTTCATTTGTAGAATTTAGTCATGTGTTCAGACCTTTTTAGATGTTTCTTTGATTAAGTGCTATACATGGTTCTCTTTGGAAATAAAGTTGTTGTTCATTTGTTTCGTTGACAGTTAGGATAGATTAGCTAAGATTTGATTGCGTGCAGGATTTGGTTGATTCAGTTAAGTGTACACCATGCAGGGCATCTCCATCACTCCCTCGTCCGCCTAGGCTTCGTCCAGGCCAGCTACTCCATCTCTTAGTTAGGTTCCTCGTCTCACAACTACTTGCTCTTCCATTACCTTAGCCTTCTTTAATTCAAGTCAGCTTTCGACACCCACTCATCACTTCATCCATCAGTCACTGGGTCGTTTCAGGCTCTACCCTACCTCCCTATCCATTCAGGCATCTTCTCTCACTCACCCATCCTCCAAAATCCAATTTTCAAACATCCTGTAGAAATTTCTGAACATCCTGTAGAAATCCCTGAAACATCCTGTAGAACCGCTGCAGACTTCCTGTAGAAGCTCACAAGTGAGGTTGCTGGATAGCCAAACTTTGTGAAACTCTCAGGAAGGGTGTTAGGGACTCCTTAGACCCTCTCTGAACCTTCCCAACCTTTTCCAAGCATTTCTCTTCTTTGATCCACCCCTGCACAGTAAAAAGCCAGTTAAAACACATGCATGATAATTCTGATAACTTATTTCAAAATACAAAAAGATGTTTCCTTCAGATCGAGGTAGCCTAGGCATGTGCATTTTACCTTCATAGAAGCAATGGCATCTCTTTCAATAGTTTGCACTCTCTCCTCTGCATCAGTAGGACTAGCTAGTAGAATTAGGGTTTGCTAGGGTTTATGTCACTCTTTGGCTTTCAGTTTCTTTCTGCAAGTAGATCAGCTTCCTTTGAGTTAGATTCCATCCATCAGTTAAAAAGATTCTTCTAAGAGCTCATAGAAGTTGGCTTAAGCCCCTAGCAGACTTGTGCCAGCTGACCAAGTGACAGTTGTGGCAAGAGCTAGTACTTGTGCATACAGCACCGTCGCTTCCAAGTTTGTTACAAACTACCGGGTTGATAAAAGTAAAGAAGGGAGTCCCAGGAGTTGTAGCATTATTGCTGCAATACTGGAGCCCACCATCTTTTTGGCGCCATTGCTGGGGAAGCGTCAGAGTATTGGTGATTATTGCTTTTCTTCTATTTTCCTACACTCGCCTCCTGCTAAATAGTTTATTTCATTTCCATTCTGCAATTTCATTTCCGCAAAAGTAAAATAGATATTTCTTGCTTTCATAGATTAGCATTTCAATTCTGCAATTTAAATTCTGCAAGCGTAGATTAGCAGTTTCAATTCTGCTAGCGTAGACTAGCAATTTCAATTCTGCAAGCGTAGATTAGCATTTCAATTCGGCAAGCGTAGACTAGCATTTCATTCCTGCAATTTCATTTGAGAAAAATAGATTAGCCATTTCCTACTTTCATTTCAATTCCACATTTTCATTTCAGCAAGATAGATAGTTGCAGTTCAATCTATTTGAGTTTTGCAGGTACAAGCAGAAAAAGAAAAAAGCAATCAAGAGCCTTTCCATTTCATGCCTCGTAGGAACAGAGATAAAACAAGCAAATTCTTACCCAACACCCCCACCACTTCATTGAGTCACCCTTGTCTCTTCTTTGGTGACAGTGATCCAGAAGAACCTATAGGCGAGCCTCCTGAGATATACGAAGATCCTATAACAGAAGAAGAGTCAGAGAACACTCCACCTGAAGCCATGGCTGAGAATAGAAGGGAAGATGAGAGAATAGAAGGTGTCTTTCCCATCCGAGAGACCAATGGAGACATGGAAATGAAAAACATAAGCCCCTTCGCTTTACCTCACTTCCATGGATTGACTACTGAAGACCCTGATACCTTCCTATTTGAGTTTGCTGTCCTTTGTCGAACCTATGACTATACAGAAGATGAGCAAAAATTGAAACTCTTTCCCTCTACCCTCAAGGATGCAGCATTATGCTGGTTCATGGGTTTACCTGGAAACAGTATCACCACTCGGGCTCAGATGAAACAAGCTTTGAATACCAAATACCGGGACTACTGTAGGTCCAAGGAAGCCAAGGGAGAAATCTTTTGGATGACCATGGGAAGTGATGAGTCTTTAGAAGATTACGAGGAAAGGTTCCAACTGATCTATAAACAGGCCAGGTGCACACTTGACCCTGAATCTCTCAAGTTGGTCCTGCTCCGAGGAGTCCCTGAAGACCTTCTAGATACCCTTCACATGTTAGCTGGAGGAGATATTTACCAACTACCTTATGAGGATATAAAGACTGTGTTTAGAAACCACTCTAGGGCAGCCCGGAAAAGAGGTAGGGGAAACCCCCTTTCAGCTAGTACTACTTTCTCCAAGCATGAGTTTGTTAATCAGCTGGAGGACCTCAAAAGTGAGGTGAGACAGACCATTGCCATGCAACTTGATATATTCTGAATCCAGCAAAAGAAAGAGGAAGCTGAGAGGGCTTTGGCCATCTTCTGTCCTAGGTGTACAAGGAAGAACCCTAAGAACAAGTGTCTGTTACACTCGGTAGAGGTATTTTTCATTTGTGAGGAGGATCACCCCACAAACCAATGCCCAACCTTACCTGGGTTCAAGGCCATGTACCAAGGAACTGAGGCACCCACTGAACCTCTCTACTTCCTCAACCAAAGGAGGCCACACAGACCTAGACCTTACCAGCAGGGGATGTAAGGGACATCCCAAGCTTATTATAGCCCCAACCAATCTGCTCCTATGCCTTCTTGGGGTCCCCCTTCTCATCCTTCCTAGTTTGTGCCTCCTCCATGGTCTTATCCACCTCCATACCATACTCAACCCACTACTCATTCTTTTCACTCCCATGTCTAGCCACAACCTTAGTGGAATGCACCTCAACCGGGGTGGAGGCCCCAGTATAACACTCCTCCCGCCATTTTGCCTCCACCACCAGCTCAACCACAACCATTACCTCCTGCTCCTCCAAGACAACCCCAAATGCCTGCTCAACCGAACCCGAATCCCAACAACCGACAGGCCCAGCAGGTATATACTGGGGAAGCAACATGCCCTACCTATGTTGTGGAGATCCACGAGATCAACCTACGATCCGGTAAGACTCTCCCGGATCTCCAACCTCCTCCGCCAGAGGACGAGGAAGATAAGAAGGAAAGTGAACCCAAGGCCACTCCACCCTTTCCTGAGAGACTAACAGTCACCACACAACCCGACCCAGAGGAGTATGAGCTTCTGGGAGAACCCAAACAGTTGTGTGTGAGAATACCACTTCTTCAAGACATCAAAGATGTACCGATATACAACAAATCGGTTAAGGAAAAGTGTTTCAGGCACCCAGGCAGGCGAAAAAGAGATGCCTCAACCATCAATGTCATAGGACAACTGTCAGATCTTATGTTGGGGCAAGTAATCTGTCCAAAGTATTTGGATCTTGGGAGTCCTGTAGTTGATGTCCACATCAATGGCACCATCATACCCCACACTTTGATTGATTTAGGGGCTGCCATTAATGTGATGACCAGGGATACCATGCTCAAACTCAACCTTCAGGGTTCCTTAAGGAAGACCTCGATGGTCTTGCAGTTGGCAGATCGCTCCACCGTGACTCTCAAAGGGATTGTGGAGGATGTCTTGGTCTCTGTTGACTCTTGGGAGTATCCTGTGGACTTCTTAGTTCTTCAACCAAAGGCAAATCTTACTGGATACCCCCTTATTTTGGGAAGACGTTGGTTAGCCACTGCGGATGCTTACATAAGCTGCCGAGCAGGAAACATGACCATCAAAAAAGGTCCTATGTCCAAACAGCTATTCCTATACCCTCCTGCCCAACCTCTATTAGAGCATGACTTACCACTTTGGTTGGAAGGAGAAGCGGATGAGGTGTACTCTACACCCTTGTGCACCTTAGAAGCCACTAGGGGAGGTCCTCAAACCGAGGATGATTTGATTGAGACCTTGATTCAGAATCTGCCTCCCAGTGCATTGTCCTTAGAGAAATTGGTGGAAGATACTCAAGCCAGCACCTTAGTGGACCTTTATGTGACCGATCCACTCTCTCCCAGAGTCAAAAATCTTGAGTTTGGCCCCGAGAGAATGTTAAAGATCAGCTCCTCCCTATCTCCTTCCTAGGAGAAGGAGCTGTATAGTCTATTGGCCAGTCATCTAGATGCTTTTGCTTGGAGCTATAAGGAGATGAAAGGAGTCCATCTCTCGGTCTGTACCCATCATATCTACATCAAAGAAGATTGTAAACCGGTGAGGCAACCTCAGAGGAGAATGAATATAGCCCTTAAGGACATTGTCAAAGAAGAATTGCAAAAACTGTTGGATGCGGGATTCATCTACCCCATCTCGGATAGCGAGTGGGTGTCCCCTCTCGTGTTGGTACCCAACAAAAATGGAAAGTGGAGAATCTGTGTGGACTACCGAGAACTGAACAAAGCCACCAAGAAAGACCACTTTCCTCTGCCTTTCACAGATCAAGTGTTGGATGGACTGGTGGCGAATAAGTTTTTCTCTTTCCTAATGGGTTCAGTGGGTATAACCAGATCCAAATCAGCCCGGAAGACCAAGATAAGACCACCTTCACTTGTCCTTAGGGTACCTTTGCTTACCGAGTCGTTCCCTTTGGGCTATGCGATGCTCTTGCCACTTTCCAAAGACCAGTATTGAGCATCTTTTCTGAGCTGGTCCATGATTCGGTGGAAATCTATATGGATGACTTCACTCCTTATGGGTCCAACTTCCAGGAAGCATTGTCCAATCTGGGAAAAGTTCTAACCAAGTGCATTGAGATGAACCTGTCCCTTAGTCCTGAAAAATGTGAATTCTTGATGACTGAAGGGACCGTGCTAGGACATACCATTTCTCGCCAAGGATTGTAGGTGGATCCTAATAAAATTGCTCTCATCAAAAAGGTTCCACCTCCTCAGAAGGTAAGAGATGTTAGAAGTTTCTTAGGCTTAGCAGGATATTATAGAAGATTTATTAAACACTTCAGTAAGCTAGCCTCGCCACTGTTTGGCCTCTTAGCAAAGGATGTTGAGTTCAAATGGATGGACGACTGTCAAAGGGCTCTAAATGAATTAAAGGATAAGTTGGTGTCTGCCCCGATATTGAGAGGTCCAAACTGGTCCCTACCTTTCCATATCCACACTGATGCCTCGAACAAAGCCATAGGGGCAGCTTTAGGACAGATTGAACAAAAACTCCCATATGCCATATACTTTGTCAGCAAAAACTTATCCAAGCCATAATTGAATTATACTGTAACTGAGAAAGAGTTCTTGGCCGTGGTCCATGCCGTGAACAAGTTCCGCCACTACATCACTGGCTATCAAACATTTGTACATACTGATGATGCTACAATTAGATATTTAATGAATAAACCAGATGTGAATGCTCGTATTATTAGATGGTTACTTCTGTTGTAGAAGTTTGATTTGACTATCGTTGACAAACCAGGTAAAGAAAATTTTGTTGTTGACTTCTTGTCTAGACTGGATTTACCTGCAGGTGAAGATGGAACAGTGGATGACCAGATGCAAAATGAACACCTGTTTGCTATCTCAGTACTCTCTCCGTGGTTGCTGATATAGCAAACTACCGGGTCTCAGCACAATTTCCTCTGCATCTATCTTCAAAAGAGAAAAGAAGAATTGTAAGGAAGAGTGCCTCATTCACTTGGATCGGGGGAAACCTGTTCAAACTTGGCCCCGATCAGATCTCAAGGCGTTGTGTCGGGGAGGAGGAAGTATTTGAAATCCTCCTAACCTGTCATGATGGGCCTTGTGGAGGAAATTTTGCAGCCAAGAGGACTGCCTTCAAAATTCTACAAGCAGGCTGCTATTGGCCCACGCTTCATCAAGATGTCAAGAGATATATCAGCCAATGTGATTGATGCCAAAGGATGGGAAGCCAACCCCAATGGACGAAATGCCTCTCCAACCTCAAGTGACTCATGAACCATTTGGGAAGTGGGGTATGGATTTTGTGGGTCCTATCAATCCTCCTTCAAGGCAAAGGTCTTACATCATTGTGTGCACAGACTATCTGACAAAGTGGGCAGAAACCAAGGCAATCAAAGTAGCGACAGAAGAGAAGGTGGCTGAGTTTTTAAGAGAAAACATCTTCTACAAATTTGGCTACCCAAGAGAGTTAGTCACCGATCAAGGAAGCCAGTTCACCTCCAACTTAATTGAAGACTTGCTTGCTCATCACAAGATCAAGCATAAGACTTCCACCCCCTATCATCCTCAAGAAAATGGGCAGGTGGAAGTCACCAATAGAGCATTAGAAGGGATTTTGACTAAGGTGGTGAGCAGCAGCAGAAAGGATTGCGCAGATCGCCTGGTTGAGGCCACTTGGGCTTACAACACCACTTGGAAGACCACAACCGGCTTCACACCTTATGAACTGGTCTATGGGAAGAGGGATTTGCTGTCAATTGAGTTCGAGTACAACACATTGAAGATGGCAGCTCAGCTGGACCTAAATCTTAGCCATGACCAACAAGAGAGGTTATTGCAGCTGAATGGGCTAGATGAACACCGAATCCAGGCCCTTCTCCACTCAGAAGTGGTTCGACTTCAAAGGAATATATGGCATCACCGGAACCTCAATGACAAGCAATTCCAACCCAGAGATTGGGCGCTGCTGTATGATTCCAGACATAAGGATTTCAAGGGGAAGCTGGGGACAAGATGGCTAGGACCATATGCAGTGGAGAAGTGTAATGATAATGGGTTTGTTCTTATTCGGACCATTGATGAGGAAGCCATCCCCATGCTCGTCAATGGGCATCGACTAAAGATCTACAGGAAACCTCTTTCGAGGCAAGAGTTCATCAAAACTGTGGAAAAATCAATGTTGGTCATAGAGAAGGGTTCTGCCTCTATTTTGGGCATACCTTGAGCATCATAAAAAAAATAATAATAATAAAAATATTAAAAAAAAATAATAATAATAATAAAAAGATCCTTGGGTGAAAACCTTTTTGAGGCTCCCAAGGCAGATGTTAGGGGTGGAAACCTCATTGAGGCACCCTTGTTGTCTCTCTGAAAAATTTGGAATAAAAAGGACCCTTGGGTGAAAACCTCTCTGAGGTGCCCAAGGCAGATAGTAGGGATGAAAACCTCATTGAGGCACCCCTGCTGTCTCCCAAAAAAATAAAAAACAAAGGAAAAGAGAAAAAAAGAAAAAATAAGGAGGCAGAAACAGAAAAACAGGCTCAATCTTTGGAAATTAATGCAGGCTACAGGTATTCCATGCAAAAAGTAGGCCTCTCAACTCAAGAACAAGGGTCCCTACCATGCTACTAGGCGACCTCACCAGCATTCCCCCCATAAACACTCATCTCTTCCAAGGTTTGGGCACAATCTGGTCATATTTTAGCCCTCTACAGGAAGCTACATGACTTTCTACAGGAAGTTCTGTATTTCTATAGGAAACTTCCTGTAGAATCTTTGGACGGGCCAGGACCGACTATGTAGAAGAATTTGAAGCTTGAAGCCCAATAAGGAGGCATGCAACCAATGTTTTTCTCCATCACCCACTGCTATCGCCTCCCTTCACCACCATTGCTGCCATATGATTGAACCACCTACACAGTCATACCAGAACGTTGGACTCTCAGAATAAATAATTTTAAGTGGAAAATAAAGCATGCAGAGGCCCAATGCAGTATCGGTCAAGGTGATTTGAGGACCCTGCACCTGTGAACGTGACTCCACCATTTCGGCATGCACCCTAGGAGGAGAAATGGCTATAGGATGTCTTACAGGAATCCTGTAGCAGGTGATCCAGCTAGAGCACACACCATGAAGGAACCTGCAACTCATGAAGCCGGCGCATTCACCATCCACAGCCAAGAAACCGGTCTCGCAACCAGTAGCAGTCAACAAAAAGGAGCTCCCGTGCCTGTGCACGAAGCGGCAACAAGCGGATCCGTCACCCCTCGTCCTGAAGCATGAGAAAAATCACGTCCACGGCCACACAGTTAAGTGCCTCACACTGTTTCGTCAAATTACATAAACGATGCTCTAAAATGTGTGTAAATATGAAAATGAATGGATTGAATAAGTTGGGTAGCCATTCAACTGGCCACCAAAACCAACCCGATGGCCTCGTCCAATCCGAAAAGCTTTGGTTGTGTCGACGAGACAAGAAATGGACACGTGGGAAGCGTCGAGTCGGAGAGAAGTGGCGATGTAATAGGAGTGGTGGTGGTAGATATACAGGGAATGATTCGGCGGTCAAGCAGACATGCAGTGGAATGATAGCAAGTGACGTCGGCCAATGGGCTGATGGGGACAGCTCACCCCCGCGCCACGAATTCCGCAGAAATTGAAATCCGCTGGTTAGATCACGTATGGCGCACTGCACTCATTCATTCTCAACCGCTTTGTAGCCGAGTACGCATCCTAAATTTTCTGAAGGTTGTTACTTCGAGTTCTCGGCCTATTCCAACGTTCTGTTGCTACACAGAAGCCCCAGAACCACTGAAGTGCTCCCCAGAACCTGTGCACGACTTCTACAGGAAGCTGCACTACAGGAAGCTCAACGTTACGGAGGAAATTGAACTGTTCACGTCGAAGGTGGCAATTCGGGAATGAGGTAAGCCTGAACATAGTCCTCCCATGCAATTGGTTCGAAAAGTGGTGAAGTCGATGTGTTAAAGGGGTAGGAGACCGTGAATTACAGTTTGTGCATGAATTTGCAAGCATCTTCTTATTGCTACATGAGAATTGTCGTCGTAGTGTGTATGCGAGATTTCCTCCAGGGTTTGATTCATAATTGAGCCACTGTCAAGGCTCACTCGTAGACAGCCATGAATTTTATAAACTTTGTTCATAACAGAGACATAGCTCTGCACTCTGTCTAAGGAAAATCCCAAAGATCCACCGCTGTACACGAGTAGGCAAGCTTAGGCCAACACAGCAAGTGTTTACCATGTCGGGAGGGTTCATTAGAAAAGAGCCTACAAACTCAAATAAGTTACGGGAAACCCCTGAGGTGGTGGACTTGTTTTCTCGTGCACGATGGATGTCATTTTGTGACAAGCTTCAAGGTCACGATGATGAGGTTGTAGAAGAATTCCTGCGATCCTTGCAACCAAAGTAAAAAACGTTGGCCGTTGTCAGCTTCAGAGGATTGACCCTGAGATTCACCCCATAGTTCATTAGCAGAGTCACTGATCTACCGATGGGGGTACCTTGGGGTAAGGAGGAGAGAAAACTAGGTCATAAAGCTAAGAAGGAGTTCTTTTTGCCAGATGAACAATTCTCAGAAGACAAGAATGGAGTTCTAAGAACCAGCCTACAGCCGTTCTGGAGTGAGGTCAACCTCCAAATTATGAAGTATATCACGTGCAAGGGGCGATTCAGCATCGTGTATGGATACCATTTCCGGTTGCTCACAGAACTTAGGCACCAAATGGACCTACCCTCAGAGAAAAAGTTGAGCCTCCCTTACTTCCTCCTGCAGTCCATGACTGAGTGTGCCACCAAATTGAGAGAGGGAATGCCAGACCAGATATCCCATCATGCGCTCATTAAGCTCCTCGTGGAAGATGCACTCCACACGTACACCATCCCTCTCTCCTGGGAAACCTTTCGAAATTTGACTAAGGATGATGACATCCAAATGTTGGCTGAGGAACTCATCTCCTCCAGCAGCGAGGAGAAGGAACACATTCAAGCAGAGAAGAAAGGTAAAGGATAAGAAACCATGGAAAAAACACCAAAAAAAGAATAGAAGGGAAAACAAGAGAAAAATCAAGTTGCAAAAATAGAGGGTGACAAAACCACACTAACACCCAGGGAGAAAAGACTACAGAGCTGGGTGGAAAGGACTGAAAAAGTCCACATCAGTGAGGGAACCTCTAAGGCAGCCTCAGCAAAGTTAAGAGAAAAAGCACCCTCAGCCAAGTAGGCTAAAACAGTGCCACCTGTTTCTACAAGAAAGATGAAAACGACTTCTACAGGAAGCCAAAAATCAGCCACTACAGGGCTTTCTACAGGAAGTCCTGAGAAAGGAAAACAAAAGGAGAAAACGGCAGAAATTATTGCTAGGGCGGCAGCAGCTGTGCTAGCCACCCTAAGTACCTATCCCAAGCCAAAGGAGAAACAAAAGAGGGAGACTCCTCTATATTTCAAAGCGTGGAGAAGTGTAAGTATTAAAACCGGTAGGCCCCAACCTACATCCAAAGACCCAATTACCATTGAAGACACCCCTACCTCGCCAAAGGAGAAGTCCCCCTCCAATGTATCAGTCACTTATGAGCGGGGGAGCCTGAAGACAACTACTTGGAGGGAGAGAATGGAAAGGTCAGCTTCAAAAACCCCTCTACATGATGTTGAAGCCGTTCTATAGGAAACATTAGACAGGCTCAAGGAGACCGAAAGAATGGAGGGGGAGGCAGCCACATCACCACAAAGGGAAGAAGAGGTAGAGCACATTATGGAGCATAGCACGCAGCCCAGCTTGAGCTCTTATTGTAACTTTTTGGAGGCTGGGAAATTTATTCCACAGAAATTCACAGTGCCGCTTTTCTTTGCGCTGGAGGAAGAAAGAGTGAGGACCCACACATGGATGAGGATATCTAAATCTAAAGGAGTAGCAGATATAGGCCCCTTGGAGGAACAACTCAAGGAGGCAAGAAGGGAATTAGCTATGGCAAAACACATGGGAAACTGCCAGCGAGTATTTCTACAGGAAGAGAATGAGAAGCTCAAACTGCAGCTACAGGAATAGAGGAAAGAAAGGGGCACAACATCAGAGGGAATTACAGTATAACCTCAAGGAAACGAAGGAATGTAAGCTGATCTTGAGGAACTAATCCAGCAACTACAGGAAAGGGAATTGCAATCAAACATAGAGATACAAGCTCTCAAACAGCAGGTGCAAGGAAAATAGGCACAACTGGCCTACATGGCCAGTTGGGCTATGGATGCTCTACAATGTAGGCAGTCGGCCAAATCTTATGGCCTATACCTATGGGACCAGTGGCTGCAATTCCAAATTAATGCATTGGCACAGAGGGGTATCTCCCAGATCCAAAACCCCCAACAGTTCACAAATTTATGCAACAGCAGCTCAACAGAGGAAAAGGCCAAGCTATCAGAGTTCTACCTCCATAATTTGGCCCTTCCTAACGTAACTTCATGGGACCCCAACATAGTCGTGGAAGATATGCAGCTGATGGCATTTACCTCATGGTTAAACCATGAAGAAAAGAGAGCGACATAGGTCAAATATGTTATGAACTGAGAGTTACATGAACCACTATTAATTAGAGCAGAGCCAGGGGACCCCACTGCATTAATATCCGCCCACCAACACCTAGCAACCAACCCTCAGGATTTACTAAAATACATGGATTAGTAGGCTCAGGCTATAACACATTTCGAAGATATGGAGCGATTATTAGGGGACAATTGTGTTCATGCTTGCACCCGATGGTGGAACAAATTGTCCCACAGCCTCAAAATAAGGGAATACCACACTCCAACTAGAATGAGGGAGGGCCTAGTACGGGTACCTCTCTACAAGAAATCCATGCCGAACCTCCAGGCCAGCTGGATCGGTCTCAAGCTAGGCCCACCTTTGCTTTTGGGATTGGTAGAAGGAAGCACAGAAAAAGAAGAGCATAAGCAGTGGGAAGAGGTGGAGAAGAAGGCTAGATTCCATGGCAGTGAGGAGGATACTACTTCAGAAGTCTGGGATGTGAGAGTGGCGATTAAATCAATGAAAGACAAGGAGTTAGACTAGTTGCTCAGGGATGAGCAATCATTTTAGCAGGGGCATGATGATGAGCCCCAAATTTGGTAACATTTTGGGCCCATTTGGCCTAATTATCCCTGTTCAATCCTTCATTTTTCATAACTTATGCATTATTTTTTAGTATGTTTATGTCATTTGTACGAATAAGGGTAGTCACTATTCCTAGGTGGCTAACACATGCTCATTTAAGGATTTTTTGACACATGTTGGAGCAAAACTGAGCAGACATGGGCTAGTAGACAACCAAGATTTGGTTGAGGGTTTGTAGGGGGGTTGTTTATGGCATTAAATAGCCTCCCTCGGGATCTTCACCCCCAACTCCGAGCTCCAAAGGCCACCAAAATCGGATCTAGAGGGCGGACAAACATATTTTTTGAAGGAGTTGTTCACTCACAGTTTGGGCAGCCAAGTCCCATAGATTTAGGAGGCCATCTAGGGCCTCGTGGTGTATAAATGTTAAGGCCTCAGCCTTCAAAAGGGACTTTTGAAAAACTCTTGCATATTTTGCACTATAGTGTTGCTAGCTCTGTTTTGTTCTTTTGTAGCCGTTGTTGGCATGACTCTTGACTTATGATTATTTTTTGATAATGAGAAGCAGTCAGATTTGATATCAACTCTGAGTTCTCTATAGGAGCCATAGCTCTCAGGGTTGGGCCGAACCTGAGAGCCTAGCGCCTCCTTCTTTGTATTGTTATCTTTCCTTTAAGCACTGTGATTTTCCTTTTATGCATTTGAAACAAAGTTTTGTTGAGCAAGATTTAGTTGTGTTGGTTATATAGGTCATTGTTAAGGAATAGAATTGCTTCAAATGTGTAGCATAGATTGATAGGATAATAATTGATAAAGCTCCAGAAAAAAGGAGTTGCCTGCACTCTCAGTTTCACCTCTCCCTTATTAGATCAGGGGCTGGAATTGCAGAAACAGTGCTTCCCAACAAAAACACTAGTTTGCTTGACCATGCAATCTTTGGTGTAATGTCTTCATTTCTAGAAGTTAGTCATGCGTTCAGACCTTTTTAGATGTTTCTTTGATTAAGTGTCGTACATGGTTCTTTTTGGAAATAAAGCTGTTGTTCATTTGTTTCGTTGACAGTTAGGATAGATTAGCTAAGATTTGATTGCGTGCAGGATTTGGTTGATTCGGTTAAGTGTACACCGTGCAGGGCATCTCCATCACTCCCTCGTCCACCTAGGCTTCGTCCAGGCCAGCTGCTCCATCTCCTAGTTAGGTTCCTCATCTCACAACTACTTTTCTTCCCACGTAACCCTACCTTCTTTCTCTTCCATTACCTTAGCCTTCTTTAAGTCAAGTCAGCTTTCCACACCCACTCATCACTTCATCCATCAGTCACTGGGTCATTTCAGGCCCTACCCTACCTCCCTATCCATTCATGCATCTTCTCTCACTCACCCATCCTCCAAAATCCAATTTTCAAACATCCTGTAGAAATTTCTGAACATCCTGTAGAAATCCCTGAAACATCCTGTAGAACCCCTGCAGACTTCCTGTAGAAGCTCACAAGTGAGGTTGCTGGATAGCCAAACTTTATGAAACTCTCAGGAAGGGTGTTTGGGACTCCTTAGACTCTCTCTGAACCTTCCCAACCTTTTTGAACCATTTCTCTTCTTTGATCCACCCCTGCACAGTAAAAGCCAGTTAAAACACATGCATGATAATTCTAATAACTTATTTGAAAATACAAAAAGATGTTTCCTTCAGATCGAGGTAGCCTAGGCATGAGCATTTTACCTTCATAGAAGCAATGTCATCTCATTCAATAGCTTGCACTCTCTCCTCTGCATCAATAGGACTCGCTGGTAGAATTAGGGTTTTCTAGGGTTTATGTTACTCTTTGGCTTTCAGTTTCTTTCTCCAAGTAGATTAGATTCCTTTGAGTTAGCTTCCATCCATCAGTTAAAAAGCTTCTTCTAAGAGCTCATAGAAGTTGGCTTAAGCCCTTATCCGACTTGTGACAGCTGCGGCAAGAGCTAGTACTTGTGCATACAGCACCATCGCTTCCAATTTTGTTACGAACTACCGGGTTGATAAAAGTAAAGAAGGGAGTCCCAGGAGTTGCAACACACCAAATGTGCATCCATAATTCGACATTCCTCTATTTGAATGCATGGTACATGCATTTGGTTATTTCGTTATGTTTGCTTTCATTGACATGGGATTTTCCTCGATTGAAAGTGTCTTCAAGATTGGCTTACTATTTCCTAGATAGCCATGGTGCTTTGGGTTCCTTGTTCGGTTTAAGCTTTGGATGGTTGGTAGACTTGGATCCTAGTTGAAGTGATCTCGGGGAAATCCACAAGGCTCAAGGGTGGAAATGGGCTTTCTCGTGGAAGTCTTGATGAATTGATGGAGACAAAAATATTTCTCTAGAGTTGGGAAGGAAGTCGAAGGCATCCATGCTTGTTTAGCATTAGTGATTTATGGAACGGTTTAGGTCAAATCACTATGGTTGAGGGTTGAGGTGGTTTTCCATCTTGAATCCCTGGTTGGTTTTATTTTATTTTAACCCATATTATCCTACATTCATGCTCAGAATATGGCATGAGTATGATTAGATGAAAGAGAGATTGGGTTTAGTCGAATCTATGGTCTAGTCGTACATGGAAGTCGCTAACTTGGTTGGATTTTGCATATCTTAATAAATATATTTTCTTATTTTGATTGATGAGCACTTGTATTGCTTATTATGTTGATCTTATGGCTAGTTTTTTATAGTATCTATGTTTTTCATATGTTGGTTATGTATGCTATTTTATGCGCTCTTGTTATGGACCTTGCTCATGATTTGATAAGTTACTGAATGATTAATGAATGCATGGGATAAAAAGTGTTGTTTCAACTATCTTGAGACAAAAATGGACCTTCTTGTTAATTCTCTGATGAAGTTTAGAATTTTACAGTAATATATGCATCCATGACTTGTAGCTTCTCTATTTCCTATCTGTATGATTAAATGTGTATCATGTATTAGGCATGTCTTGGTCAATACTTTTCTTCAGTATTGGTTATTTCGACTTGTTATCGTGTGATACTTGATTCTATAAAGTTTTTTCCACTTTTGTGTAATGTTGTGAAGGCTATCCCTAAAAATGTTACACATATATCACAACTTCATGCACAAAATAAACAAATTTTTGTCATAACCATATGGAGGTTGGATTTTATGGGGGGTTGGAGCCTTTCAACTACATGAAAAACTTGGAAAGGGTGCATTTGAGGAATTAAGCTCGTGAAAAGAAGTTTCAGCTCAGGATCTGATCATGAAAGGCTGTTAGATGACTTTTGGGTGATTTGGTGTTTTTGAGATGTGTTAATAAGTTTCTGATTTGTAGGCCCCACTTCCATAAATGGAACTTGGCAGTTAGGTCATATCATACTAACACTCATCTCATGTTTAACCTGGAAAACTTCTAAAAATTGGTAAATGTGGGAGGAGGTGTTACAGAGTGGTACAAGAGAGAGGTTACAACACCGGACCTGAGGGTAAATGAAATTATTATGCATGAATTTCTCTGGTTCTAGTTATGATATTCATGTATGAATTGGTATAATTGTGATATCGTGTCATAAGAATATGAAATGAATTATGAAAATGTGATTTCCTCCCCTAAGATACATTGAGTTATGCTTTTGATTTTTCTTTTATTTTGTTTATCTAACATGATATGGTTGCACGGAATAGAAGTTCAGAGATAAGGAGCGTAATGGTTGACTGCAATTCACATGACTCTCCTTACATGCATGATGTGAAATCTATGGAATGGTAAAGGTTAGTTGAGTAGTAAGGAGAGGAGTATTCTCTTGATTTGGACGATATAATAAGGAGTATGAGGGAAAATTTCGAAGTTGGATGTCAGATAATAACATATTGATTGAGGAACGAGAAATACTTGCAAGGACCTGGGGAAAGAAAGAAAAATCAAATGCAGCTATTCTTCAAAGCCTTACAAACATGAAGAAGTAGGGAAAACTAGGGATTAGTTATAGACAGGAGGAAAATAATAATGGGGCATATGGTAACAGGGCTCAGAGAAGGTATAGGATAAATAGAGATGATATAGTCAGAGGTGGTAGATATCTGGATACACCTAACAAGAGGGGAAATACTTATGGATTTTATTCTAGCTTCTGCTCAAGGAGACATTGTCAGTATCACCTCTATCATCCATATAGGAGGAGTGAGAAGGGATATTTTCTAGAAGAGTTCAAGAAAGGAAAGCCTCCTAAATTTCATGGAGAGATGAAGAAATCAGAGATGTAGAAGCATGGCTGATTGGGGTGAAGAATTTCTTTAGATTACATGACTATTCAAAGAACATAAAAACCAGGATAATTGCCTTTCACAGAAAAACATACATATTCTAGTAGGAAGTTGTTAAGTGTGTGAGAGGCATCAAACATGATGAGAGGATTTGGAATGAATATGAGAAACACTTTATGAAGAAGTACATGTATAAGAGATATTATGATGGAAGGAAAGGATTGAGTTTCATGAACCTCGGTCATTGGAGGAAATGATCAGGAAGCTAAAACTTTGTTATGAACAATCAAGCACAGCCCTGAGTTCAAGTGTGACTCGAAGGGTAGTGATAAGACTAAATTAAAATGGCTTGAGAAGAAAGTTAGACGTCAACATGTAGGTTAAAGGGAAAATGTGGCACCTCATAAGAAGTTCAACGCAAATGAGAGAGTACTTGGGTCTCAGCCTGAGGAGCGGCATAATAGTGGCAATGGAAGAGAATGATTGTGGTGTTGAAGTTGCAGCGGAGATCATCACAGAAAACATTACCCTCTATATGAGAGTGGTGGAGTGGATGTCTAGCAGGGCTCAGATCTATTGTGCATAATAAGCACAAACAATTAGGGATGCAGGTCAAAGAATTAATCTAATCTATGTAACAATGGATAACAAGTAGGTAGACCATCACACATCCATGATTGAGATGGAAGGAGGAACCAAAGGGAGAGTTCCAGTCAGATCTTCAATGAATGTAATAGAGGAAGAAGCTCATGACCCATAACGAAGCAATAAAGATGGTTAACGTGTGTGGAAGCACCTGTTGCCCTAGGAAGATAGATGGAATATAGTTGATTATATTCAAGCATGATAACATGTTTTCAGTTATAGCTAAATTCATCAAGGGAACTGGAATCCCTTAAGAGATGATATTTGTAGGAATTTAGTTTTAGGGTTGCGTGCTCGGTACATCATGGCAAGGTAACTAGTATATTGTTATATTTATTTATGCATTGACAATTGTGTGTTTCTAGTAGTATGATGCATGAATTTCATGGAAAAAGAGATCGCCATAGATATTGAGGAAGGCTTGAGCTAAGATTTTACTCATGAACACTTGGAAGCACTAGGAGGTCATAGGGATTGATTCATCATGTCAATTGGAATTTATTTTCTTTCGGTATTTTATGATTTGTTTGTTCTTGATTTGTAGTTTTGATTGTGATTGTGGAATGGTAATGCCACTTTGTTTGTGGTTTCCTAGATTTTATGTTTTCTTTTTTACTTTTTCTTCCCTGTTATGTTTTGATGGTATTGGGAATTGGTTGGGGAAATATGAAAGCTAATAGATCTCGGGGAGAGTTGAATGAAAGTGAAGAGGTAATATATGTTATAAGATTATATATTAGAGCAATGGAACACATAAAATATTGCAGAAATATAAACACAGAACATCCATAAAACAAAAGAGACATAGATATACGTGGTTTTCATAGTTTGGGCTATGTCCACAAAGAAACAGCCAGTCCTTTCTTTAATATTATCTAGAAAACTAAAGAGATACAACCTACAATAGATCCACTATAATTACCTCTTCTCTCTGACTCAATCTCATCTGTCTTTTTCACTCAAAATACAGATCTAGATAGACGCAATACAATTCCCCCATATATAGCGAGGGGTTTCCTTCTAGGGAAAAAAACCCTCAATTAAACGTAACTTATACCGTCAGATCTCCGCCTAATGAATGGCCCAGATTGACTATAAAATTACAAAATTTTACAAGGCAATTTTACATCTATTTTTAGCTTCGAGGGCACTGCCCCCGATCCCCCACCAGGTGGGGGCTCCAAATAATCCTTGTCTCCCCCCCAAGACCTCCTTGGCAATGTATATTTTACAGGTGGCATTGCCTCCACATTACGAGCTGGGGTCCAATGCACAATACCTCAAAATAAAGAAGATAATCAGGTTCCACACCCAAGAATAAAAAACCTAGATGAAGCTCGTTACATGAGAAAAGCACAGATGAAGGTAAGATATTGACAACTAGTTAGGCTAGTTGGGTCTATTAGGGTAACTAGATAGTGGAAAGAAAATCATGAGAAATGTAATAGGAAAGGTAAAGTAAATATATTTGAGGCATCAAATTCCTTGGCTATGTTGGGAATTATTTTTCTCATTTTTGTGAATGCTTTGCATGGATAAAGGAAGTTATCCTAACCTTGACCTTATGAACATTGGTAATTGAGTTCTGATCACAATTATTCTAATGTCTATATATTTATGTATGTATTGTTGTGGGGAAAAATGCCTATGCAGGACGATCCTATCCACCTAAGGTGTGACAGTGCCTTAGCAACAAACGAGTACAGCTACACTGGTTTCTTCCTTTATGAAATGTGAAAGAAGAGAGATCAATAGACTTACCGGTGTCTTCCGTTTGTCCCTCGAACCAATCTCCCTTCTCTTAGGGTGTTCACAGCTACTTGCCTTCTTGCTTATCCAGCTACAGCTTCCTGCAAGATCACAAGAGAACAGCTACTTGCGACAAGAGAAGAACACTACACAAAGACAAATGTTCACATTCATAACTAGTTTAGGATTAGAAATAAGCCAAATATATTAATACATTCATACATCAAAATACATCAGCATATAGGAGAAACCAAGATAGCTTTATTGATGAATAACAAGGTTCAGGAAGAGATACAACCGAGAGGGCTCCAAGCTAGCATCTCCTTCCCAGCAAATGGAATTCCTATCTTCAGCCCCTTCAAAGCATTAAGCACCCAATGATTCCAGTCTCAAACCAACAGCAATTCTTTGCAATAACAAAATTCCAGCCTCTAGATCTCATGGCGGAGAGATCCATATATAGATGTTTGGAGAGAGGATGAGTCAGCTTGAGATCTGACTAGTGTCCTCTCCCTCTATCAGTTCTTGAATCCACTTGGAGGTTCTTGCTTCCACTTGGAGATTTGAAACCTCTTACTCATCACCAATCGAATTCCCTGAGGCAAGTGTCATTTTGGAAGCTTCCTGGGTTCTGACACCTTGAGGAATGAGTCTGCCACTTGTCCAATCTAGCTCAGCGTAGGTAGCCAGTGTTGGAGTTGACATTCAGCGCAGGTAGCCAGTGGAGCCATTTACATTCAGCGTAGATGGTCAGTGGAGCAGTTGACATGATCCTGAATTGACTTGTTTTTGAGTAGTTTCAGCTGGAGAACTTTTGTGAATTGCTGTGGTTTGTTAGCCTTGTTCCTCTAGGGGTAGGAACAACATGTTTAGGGACTTTGGATCCCTTAGATTATGGACATTTCATGCTCAATGCTGAAAGGCACAAAAATGTCTATAAGAGTTGCCTCCTAAAGTATGAGGCTGTTTATTGGGCGAAATGCTTTATCAGGGGGATCCGAAGTTCATCCAATGCTGGGAGGAGACCTGTAATACAATACAATACAATACATTATTTTCATACTGCTTTCATGATCTAGCTGAGGCGGGCATTCCCATGCTCAGCTTTATAAATTCATTTTTCTGTACATAGAACAGACAATCGTCTGATGATAGAATGATAATTTTGATGAAATTATCATCCTTTGAGAAGGATGATTATCTGCTGAAATGATGTACATGTCAATGTCTTTATCTTTCCTGAATATATATCGCAGCCCGGATGGATGAAACTAGATCCGGGGTCTTCAAACTCGTTCGATCTTCACTCTAAGTACAAGTCGATCCATGTGAGAATTGTTCTGAAGTCGAACATGGAAAGACATCGCTTGATTACCGGTCAATGATGTAAACCGTTAACAAGCGCGAGAGGAATCACCGATAATGATAATGACCCTCAAGGTACTGCAGTACAGTTCACGTGGTGTGAATAAAGGACTTGGCGTCGAACACCACGCAAAATCTTTCGGTCGAAGTTCATTGATGTGTACCTCTCGCCGGAAGTGAGAAACTTGCCATTGTGGCATGCAAGTTTCAAAGTACTGAAGGGGTTGTTCCTAGATCAACTTCTTGGATAATGAGCTGACGTCGACAAGAAGCGATCCATCACAGGAGGGCCTTAATGAATCCCACATCAGTGACACGGAACAAAGCTAATGATTTTAATGGAGGTGAAAACGATCTGTGACATATGATTCTGCGTGGCGGTCATGAATGGATGAAGGATAATGTATGGCAGTGGATGGGACACGGTTGACTCTTTCTGAATGACTTCTCTTGAACATATGGCAACACTGATGCGATGGATCGGTAGCATTACCCCAAATATGGATGGTATGGTGAGACCATGGTGATGTGACCGGTGAATGAAACAACCCAACCCGATTGTGGTACGGAGGAAAAGTGTCATGTTCAAGAGCGGCTTGCTACCATCAAAGTTTTCTTTAGTTTCTCCCAATTTTTCCCCAGTCATTGCTGACCAGTACCTCTTTATTTTTGTCAAGCTTGAGGAGGATAACATATGCTTGTTCTATAACCTGCCCTTCGGGCAAGCCCATCGCTATGTTTTAACGAGCCTAGAGATAGTGAAACTCGTTCTCGTCTAAAGACAAGTTTGTCGCTATTTAATGATTTTAACGAGTCTAATGACAAGGATAACTTGGTCCTTTCCATTTTTAGAGAGTCTGAAAAGGTACATAAAGTCAAATCCAAAATTCCTTTTTCGTCATCTAATCCCTTAAGTCCGAAAAAGTATAAAACAATACAGAAGAGATGAGTTTCCGATAGTTTTAACGAGCCGAATAAAACAAGCGCTCGATCTTTTTGTGCAATAATCCCTCAGGTCCAAAAAGATTAAAATCTAGAGGAGGGATAGCTCTTCCTGTCCTTTAACGAGCTGGAAGGCCAAGACTCGGCAATCTTTTCATATTTTACAAGTCAGTTGAAAAGAGCTTAAAGAAGACTCGTCTTTTGAGGAACGAGTGATAAACAGGGTTAACAGCTGATTCTAGGTACAGGTTGGAATTTTCCAATCACGGCAGTGTCAGAAGGATGGCTAGGTGAAATCACTCTTCGCAGCTGTTCCTCAAAATGGGTAAAAAATCATATGGAGGTGAATGATCGGCCAAATGAAAAGTGGAGGTGACGGTGCAAACACGACCAAGGCTTTAATGGCTGATGATATTACATTCACAGTGGTTATTTACCGTGTAGGTTCATTTTTTATTTTAAAATGAGCTTAAACGCTGGTGGAAACACTTGCTCATTGCTTATGTTTATTTTTTAACGAGCATGAAGTCCGCGTTAAAACTGCTCGGATCTTGCCATTATTTTTTAACGAGCATGAACTTTATGCTAAAACTGCTCGATTATATAGTCAAATTTTGATTTTTTACCATAACTAGCTTTTCGCTTCTCAAGGATAGTACTGCATTTTCAATTGCTGCATCAAACTTAGTTAGAAATGAATAACATTTGCTTGAAAATGAGATTAAAACCCTAATATTTTGCTTTGAACTACGTAGAAAGAAATTAAAAAGTGTTTTTACCTCTCATTTTACCATTTCATTTGAACTTGGTTTGTTGGAGCTTTGGAGGTGCCTCTTCCCCCTTGATTTTCACCAGCTGATTTCCAAGATTTTGTGGACGATTCTCGTCACCATCTGGACTAGGTAGGAGCTAAATCCTAGCTCTTTCTTTTCATGGTTTCATTTTTCAATTCTGTTCATATTTCCTTGTCTTTCTAAGCACCTGGGGTTTTGTCAGGGCGCCCTGCCATCAACGCAGGTGGTCCATCCGAAACCTACGTTGAATGTCAATCTGGCTTAAGGCAGTTTGACCTTCAACGCAGGTGGGACACTGGTTACCTGCGTTGGACACAAAAACTGGTCTTCTTGCACAGTTTTTTGATGAAATTTTGCCAGTTTCTCTTCAAATCCAGGAACTTACTCTTTCTCTTGTTTGTTTTGCAGGGATCTTTGAGCAAAATGTCCCTTACATGGCGAGAACAAGAACATGAAGAAGAAGATATGATCGCTCTCCATGACCCTGTCACGGTGAACGCGTTGCGGAACTGTGGCCTGCTGAAGTTTTTCCGTATCTCTAGCATGAGAGCACATATCTCTTTACTATAGTATATGCTTGATGCTTGGGATCCCATCAACCAAGTATTCCAGGGAGAAAATCCATCCCCTTGACCATAGTGGACATTTACTTCTTGACTGGGTTGTCAAGGCGGGGTGCCCCCATTTCTTTGTCAGGTTCGGCCCGGGGGAATGACTCCGTGAGAGATTATGTCTGCCAGTATTGCAGAGAAGGTTCCCAGCTGAGCAGAGACGGCAAGGTTGTTATCCGTGGGATTACTGACAGGTCTCTCCGGTCCATTCTGTATACTATTGGTAGGATGGCCGGTAGTGCATCTATTCATGTTGCCAACAGGTCTTATGTACAACACGCCTTGGAGTGTCTCCAACCGAAAGTATTCAACTGGTGTGATACAGTACTTGTTCATATGAAAAGTCAATTGACCAAGGTAAAGGACAGGAAGCTGAAGAACTTTGGATTTGGTTTTGTTTTGACTGCCTTTGCCTTGGAGAAAACACCACTGATGCAGCCTTAGTATATTGCACTCGACCTGCCTTCTCCTACCGAGCCACGCATGCAGAGATGGGTTGACCACATGTCTAGGCATGCTGGTCAATCTCAGATTACTTTCACTGATACCTTCTTCAGGTGGTTCGAGCGCCAGGAGATGGTCTATTCCGAGTACCCATATGTTGGCATGGATTTCCAAGGTGATCCGCATTTGGTGTTACTGGATGGCGAACAGTGGGGCGCTATTGGTAAAATCTTCGACCATATTACTGTTAACTGCTCTTATTTATAATGTCCTTGTGATTTATTCTATAAAGACTTTAATCAAACTCATGTGTGCGTGCAGATGTTGGTCTTGTTCGTCCAGCAGTTCGCCCGAGAGTGCCATTTGCTGCCCCAGCAGGGGAGACTGCTGGGAGAGTTATTCTCCGCGACCTTGACGTAGCTGAGACCCTTACAACTGTGCAGGAGCAGGTTGACAGCCTTACTCTCGACATTCCCGATGTGAGGATTGATGAGTTAACTTTACAGTTGCAGCGGCATACTACTGGTGTGCCTAGACGATGGACTCGTCTCTTGCACATGATTGCATAGGCCGTGACGTGCTATCGTGAGCATCACTAGACTAGGGTGCCCCCTAGCACTTTTGAGTTTTTGGGTCATATGACAGATTTTGTCTTGGTTACAGAACATTATGTATGAACGATAAACAACTTATATATATTTTGATTTTTGAGTTTTATTCTGGTTGAGTTATATGATCCATATGTACAATCATTGATGATGTGTCTCTTTTTATAAATGTCACAAATGTCTATCTAACACATAGTTTGCTAATGAGTCGGTTAATGTGTTTAAGTTTCTGGAAATATGCTAGTATTGAATTGAATCAAATTGTCTTTCCAAAATCTTAACCCTTAGGAACATGGGATAAATAGCTGGATTGCGAACGGAATATATACCTTTGAGTTGTAGTATTACGATCTATGAGTCTAGCCTGACGATTAGTCGGCGTATACCACGGGTGATGGCATCAGAGAGTAGTTCTATCAACGCGCTATACTCAACGATGTTATTCGTTGATTTCCCAATACACACACCTCTGAAACTTACTAACTCGCCGCTTGGATCAAAAATGGCCCAGGCTGCGGAGGACAGGTTCCGCGAACTACAACTCGCTCCGTCGGCATATCCAACAAATGTCTCCAGAAGGTTTGACATCTGCAATAAATGTAAAGAGGTGGATCACTCAACCAAAACAAATACTTTAGCGAAAACAAAATACAACAAAAACATACAGGTTACTATTTAGGCATAGTAACACTTGAGGTACAACCCGTTGCGGGGTTGCGCCAGTGGAATTCCGTCATAGTCCATTAACTTGTAGGCTCCTTTTTCTAACACTCGTTTAACAATATAGGGGCCCATCCATAAGGAATTAAATTTACCTGCTCCAAATTTATCGGATTCTTGGTCATAAAGCAAGACCAAGTCACCTTCTGAGAAGACACGAGGTTTGACATTTTTGTCGAACTGCGCCTTGACTCGTTTCTTATGGGCTTCGTTGGCCAAAGCGGCGTCACAATGGGTTTTATCCAATTGGATTAATTCCAAGAAACGAACCTCTTCTTCCGAAGTTCCATGGAGGAGATCAATTGCGAGTTTAAGCGACGAAATTTCACACTGGATTGGCAAGACTGCTTCCAGGCCATACACCAGTTGGAAAGGTGTGAACCCGGTCGTGTTCTTTACCGATGTTCGGTAAGCCCACAACGCTGAGTAAAGGATTAGGTGCCACCTTCTTTTGTGAACCCCGATCATCCTTTGCAACATACGCTTCAGGACCTTGTTGATTGCTTCAACTTGTCCGTTGGCTTGCGGATAATACGGGGTAGAGCTGTCGTGAGATAGCCCTAGTTTGGCAGCTAATTCAACCATCATGTGATTGCGAAAATGCGATCCATGATCTATCACTATAGCCTATGGTACGCCGAACCTGGCGACTACATGATTGAAAAAGAAAAGGGCAGCTGTTTCACCAGTGTTATCCAATGTAGGCATCGCCTCGACCCATTTGGTAAAATAGTCAACGGCGACTATAATATACCCATGTCCCCCGGTCGAGGTGGGGTTACATTGCATGAAATCGATGCCCCATTTGGCGAAAGGCCCACCAACAACTATTGGCTGTAAAGGTGCGGGTGGTCTTCTGGTTTTGCTATCAAAAATTTGACAAGCATGGCAACTTCTGACTGCGATTATGCAATCTTTGAACATGGTTGGCCAGAAGTATCCTACTCGTAAGATTTTTTGTGCTGTTGCATATCCAGATTGATGCCCCCCACACGCGCCTGAATGACACTCATTCAGGGTTTTTTCAGCCTCCTCATGGGTAAGGCACCTCCTCAGGACTGTATCGATACCACGACGGTAAAGCGTATCACCGACGATCATGTAGTCTTTAGATTGGTATCGTATACGTTTCTGTTCAGAGTGAGAGGTGGTAGGCCTGAACTTTTGGGTTCGGAGATAGATTATGATATCTCCATACCACTCATTTCTTGTAGATATCAGAAACAAATTCTCGTCCACGATTGATTCTTCGGAGGTTTCATCGTTGGTCGACGATGGGAGATCGCACAACAATTCTGCGAAAACTAGGGCTTTCTTTGATTTGGATTTTACAAATTCCAGATCAAACTCTTGAAGGATAGCTATCCATTTTGAACATTTTCCCCCCAGCAACTATCGCGACAGTATATAAGTCATGGGGTTGCAATCTGATAAAATGGTAGTTTTCCGAAAGAGGACATAATGTTGAAACGTTTGAATCGCTTGAACAGCTGCAAGCGCTAGTTTTTCAACATAATAATATTTACTTTCTGTATCGTTTAAGTTTTTACTTAAACAATATATAGGATGCTCAATTCCATCGACTTCTTGAACTAAAACCATCGCAATGGTCATATCCGCTGTAGCCAGATACGGGTTAAAATCTCTTTGATAGTCTGGGGCATACATTAATGATGCTTTTACTAGAGAATATTTTAAAGCATCAAAGGAAGCTTGCGCCACCTGATCCCAAACAAAAGGTACATCCTTTTTCAAAAGATGAGTATAACCTTTAGCAAGTTCTGCGTAATTTGGAATGAACCTCCTTAGAAAGTTTGCTTTCCCTTGGAGTTTCTGAATCTGAAGCAAATTTGAAGGTGGAGGAAAATTAATGATTGCATGAACCTTACAAGGGTCGAGACGAATCCCATTCTTAGAGACTACAAAGCCAATTAAACGACCAGAACCGACGCAAAACACACATTTGTGCGGATTGAGTCTTATCTTGTAGTGTCGGCAATGTAGAAATATCGCTCTCAAATGCTGCGGATGATCAGTCCGCTTTCGTGAATGAGCCAGAAGGTCGTCGAGGTAAGGTTGAACGATGTTCTTGATGTCATGGAAGGCATAATTCATTGCCCTCTGAAACGTCGCCCCTGCGTTATTTAAACCAAAGGGTAATTTTCGATAAGCGAATGTGCCCCACGGACAGATGAATGCAGTCTTTGACTGGTCCTGTGGGCGGATATTTATTTGATTATACCCGGAAAATCCATCCATAAATGAAAAGATTTCACATCCGGTGCATTCATCAATTATCTGGTCGATGAAGGGTGTAGGGTAGTTGTCCTTTGGACAAGCTTGGTTTACATCCCTATAGTCGACACACACTCTAATTGTCCCTTGTTTTTTCATGACAGGGACAATATTCGATACCCAATCGGTTAGAGGAACCGGGTAGATGAAACCAGCATGGAGAAGCTTTTCAACTTCTGCCTTAATGGCAGCGGCTTTCTTAGGGTGCACCTGCCGAAGCCGTTGTCTTACTGGTTTGACATTAGGATACATTTTAATTTCATGTTCAACGATACTCGAGTCAATGCCTGGCATTTCATCATACGACCAAGCAAAGACATCTCTGAATTCGCGAAAAATAGTGTTATATATTTCCAGTTCTGAAGGAGAACAACCTTTTCCGACATAAATATTCTCTACAACATTTGTTTTAGTCGAGATATTTATGGCTATAGTCTCTTCAATATTGGATAAGTTTCACTCGGAATCCACCGTATTTACAGTATTTGATAGGAATTCAAAAACTGAAGGGTGATAAAGGTCATGTTGAGTATCTTCTTCATATTCCGGGAGAAGGGAACGATGGTGGCAATCATTCCATGGTGTCCCCTCAATCAACATTGATTGTAGAATTCCTTCGTCAGTCCCATGTACTTTCGACCAAGGATCTAATGGGGTAACATATTCTCTAGACCTATCTACCCAAACACTTGATGAGCGTTGATTTGGGTTCGCCTCCCAGGCTCGAAACATTGATTGCTACAATATTTCTATAGGGCTTGGGGGCAAAACCATTGCATGATCCATTTCGACATCGTCTTCTGAGATCTTCGTGGAAGATATCATGTTGCAGGCTCTTACGAATGCTACTTCTCCTATATAGAATGGAGGTGGAAGTGCGAAAGTTCCCATTAATGTGGGGTCTTTCAGTAGGCCTACTCCGATGTCTTGAAACGAATGGTTGCTTCCATGGATCATGGGGATGCTTCCTGTAACTTGTGAACCATTAGGGAGCAAGTTTTGTTGGTCGACGATCGTAATCCCTCCTTCAAACGGGAATGCGATCTTCCTAAAATAAGTCGATACAACAGCTGCCATGGCATAGATCCATGGTCTTCCCAGTAGGATGTTGTAGTCAAGATTCCCATCGATGACTTCAACATCTATTTCTACTGTTTTTCCTCCCAGTTCAACCTCCAAGTTATTAAGGGTACCGTACGGGGTATAAGTCCTTCCGTCGAAAGCTTTTAATGTCGTCGGAGATCGTGACAAGGTTGGAGATCCTAAATTTTTCCAGGAACTCATCGACATAATACATGTAGATGCCCCCTCATCAATAATTGTTCGGTGAACAGTTTTGTTGAGGGCTTTCACTTGAATAAGGAAAGCTAGTTGAGATAGTAACTGAGGATCGTATCCTTTGTGATCAAAAGATACAAGATTGGAATCCTTAGGATCAACCCCACCAATAGCCGATAACAAAGCCTGCCTTTGGGATGGGCAATTCTGTAGTACTTCAAGAGTCGACATAGCGGATGGCGATTGGGCCAAATCTTCCACTATGTTATAATGCTGCGCCACTCTGGCGCGAGGATTAAATGTCGACTTGTGTACTACGCCCTTTGGCGGTTTTATTGTTAATTCAGGAATGATGGGTGGTACAACTTCTGTCAAAGTTGTTGTCGAACTACTTGGTTGATCTTTACCTTTGTCGTTCGACAGCTGCAGATTCCCGTAATCTTTGTTCCTTGTCGAAATCAAAGCATCATTCTGCTGTTTTGAAACCGACAACATAAGTACTTGCGACGGGGAAGCATTTCCACTATCAACCAGATTTTGACCTGGATTGGGAAATGGATCATTTAACACAGCTGAGGTTTGCGAACTTTTAAAGAACCTTCTAAGCTCAGCTTTGTATGGACAATTTCCTGTCCGGTGATCCTCCTCATCACGTATTTGACATGGATATTTCCTATTTCCAGGAGGGTTTGAAGAATTTTTTCCAGGAGATGACTCACCCTGTTTCTTCTTCTTCCCTTTGTTTTGCTTCTTCTTGCTCCCTGGTTGTTTGGTTTCTTTGCCCTTATCTGCTGATACGACATTTACTTCAGAAGCAAGAATTTCTTCTCTTGCATTTTGATCTGAATTCTTATGGGCTTTCTTATACGAAGCCTTTGTCGATTTCGCGTTTGCCGTGCCAATCACGCCATCTCCGACATGAGAGTCACTATTTGATTTAGGAGGAGGAGGAATTGAAAATTCTGGTCTAGGGGTGTCAGGTATTTTATCGTAGAGCATGCCAGACTGAGTGTAAACTAAGTCTAGATACTGTGCACGAGCAATAACCTGCTCCTCTGTTACGACTCCCCCCTTTGCCACCTCTTCTGTTATAGCAGGAAGTAACGACTTTATAAACCATTCAGCTAACAGCTGATCGGAAACGTATGTTTTCACCATCCTACGATGACGACGCCATTCATGTATATGATCGGATATATGAGTGGCAGTTGTCTGCTTGAAGTTGGTTAATATTTCTGTTCTTGTTTCATACCTTATCGGTAATTGAAAATGGGTTAAGAAAGTCATGGCTAGGGAGCTAAAATTGTCGAACGAGGCTCTAGGTAATTCAATATACTATTTTGTCGCTGGACCCGTCAACGTCCTCTGGAAAAGGCGAAGCCTTATCGAATCATCATTCAGGGTGTTTGATGAACACCACAGATGAAAAGTCATCACGTGATTCTATGGGTCTTCGCCTAGATTTCCATTGAATTTAGGAATATCAGATGGAAGTTTGTGAGGAATCGCTGGCCACCAAGGGGTGTAAGAAATTGGATCGTTGGTTAACCGGTGTAAATCAGGTAACTCTAAAGTTGCCACGAATGGTAACTGTTGATTCAGGTTAGGTGAAGCGTACCCAGGGTACGATGGAATCGCTTGAGCAGTGGGTCTTTGCATACCAGCATAATGTAATTGATGTTGGTATGACTGATACGGTTGGTGGACTTGACCACCGTAAAGCAGTTGGTTTTGACCGTTTTGAATATACGGTTGTCCACTATTCGCAAAGATCTGCTGCTCAGAACCTTGGTACGCTTGTTGGAATTGTGGTTGTTGGTATTGCACCAGCCACGGTTGTGAAGCCATGTTCTGTTGTGCTATACTAACTGTTGGACCAAGGTGTGGGGTAATTGTACCCGTTTGGACCTGTGTCACCCCACCAGTTGGTGATTGTGGTTGTGACCCGGAGTCAAGGGGCTGTTGCATTACAACCTAAGAAATATGAGGTTGACATACAACAGGCAACGTTTGAACCTGCGAGACTGTCACAATAGCTGGTGTGGTTAAGATGTTCGACATAGGTACACACTGTTGCATAGAATATACAACCCTTGGTTGTTGAGGTAGCATAGGTACCCAACCACTTGATGTAATTCCAGTATAACCTGAATACTGTTGTGAACTCCCGTACGGATACCCACCCGGAGGGGGTAATGAAAGGGCATACTGCCCCCCATACGGTAGCAATCTGGAACTCAAGGGGATTGTTTGTCCTTGGGGACTGGATTGCCCAAATTGACCTCCAAATGGATCAATCTGGCGAGTTTCAACATAAGAGTTGCCGGATATTATTCCGGATGAACAAACTGGAACAGACCACACTGTCGAAATAGTCCCTTGGTGGACTCCTTCTAGCTGTTGCAAGCTAGTCGGGACAGAAGGTATGCCGACAAACATTGTCGGAGTGACGGCAGGGGCTTCTACTGTCGCTGTGTCGTTTGACACAGTCCTAGATGTTGACAGTTGTTCAGACATTTTGAGTCTATCCAATAGATTTCCTAGCGATTGTACAGGAACTTCCACTTCTGGTGGATTAACTTCTGATCAAGGAAATAGAGTGACCCCGACTCCAAAATGGGTTGGAGTACTTGCTTGCGGATCTTCTGCAATTTCCTCTATCGCAATCAAACCCGGTGGAAGAGGAAGACCGTTAGGTCCGTAAAATATTTCTGGTGCCGAGGAAGGGGTTGAATCGACAGCGAGAGTTGTTTGAAGAGCAAGACTCTCTGAACCGGTTACAGATGGAACTGGTTCAATAGCACAAGTATTTGCCCCCAGACTAGGATCAGTGTTACTGTCCTTCTGTGGCTGTTGAACTTCTTCTATAGAGGCAGGGTTTCCAGAAATTTTTGGAGTGACCGGAATCTCAGATGTTGTCGGAACACTTGTTCTAACTTTGATAGGAGATTTTGAACCGGTTAAACGAGTTCGCTTTGTCCGTACTGTTTTCGATTCCGGAGACAAAGACGGTTGACTCGTAAGCCTCCGCAAACGACGGGGTTTCAATTGACTTTCTTCCACGATTGCGGATTACTCGATCAACCAAAATACACAAGGGGAAAGTGCGTTTTCGAATTAAATTAATTTTTAGACGCTTTTAGACACAGCTTGCTTTTTCACTTTTAAAGAGTCAAGAAAAAGCTAAAGATGACTCTAGTCTCCTTCGATGTTTTAACGAGCCCAAAGTGACAAATGCTCAGATGGACATTTTCTGTTATAGAGTCTGAAAAAGGCCGAAAGGAACTGCTCTGGAGTTCTAGGCAGAGGGTGTGCCAAACTTTTCGCAAAACCGCAAAATACTTTTTAGGGTACGGGCGGTCGATCTTCGTGAATGCTGTGTTCACTGCATTGCGATCAGTAGGGCGTCCGACACGGCTTCCTAAGGATAAAGGATATATGCCTATAGGGGTCTCCCAATATATACGCGACGGTACGTGGGAGCACAATCCATACTAGCGCTATCGTCCCTCAGGAGGAATCACCCACCTTCCACGAGATCGACAGTCACTAGGCTTAAGGACGCCGGAACACGTCTCTAGCCTAGACCTCTATGTTGTGCGTTATGTTACAAAGCGTTGTTAAGTTCATTCAATTTATTTTAAGTTGATCTTTTTAAAGTTTGCCTTTCAAGGTTCACCACGAGATGTATGATACAAATTCCTAAATGCAGTCTAAAGATGATAAGCAAGCTTTATATCTTTTCAACTTTGAAAATCCTAGCTACTAAGGGAAAAGAAAGACACCATCTTTTCTCAAAGAGCAATCAGCATACTCTAATGCACTTTTCCTAAATCCAACATGCAAACTATCAAATGCAAAATGCACAATGCAGGTGTTTGTTTTCCGCTTTCTTAGTATTGAATGCCTACAAAGAAAGCTTTTTGTACAACTTTGAATTTGCTTTTAAATGATCAATATAAACAAGTTCACTTTTTCGAAATCAGAGAGGGTAGAAGAGATTACACTACCTAACGATTTTCAAAATAAAGACTTGTTTTGACACTTAAAAGAGACAAATTCAAACCAATAAGCAAAAGTAAATCTATAATCAATCTGCAAACAACCAATGAACTCTCTTCTAAGATCACAATCAATCAGATCTGAATCAAAGGCTACAGGATGACTATTTTACTCATGCAAAGGAAAACTGGAAATGATGCCACAAACACATAAAAACACTCACAGTCTTTTTGTACAAAAGGAGGCGGAATTCAAGAAAAGAAAAGGAGTTATCAGACTGGTACCTATGCTGGTTAAAGGCTGCAAAAACAGAGATCAAAACAGGGCAACAGAAAGCAGACAACCCTAGCTGCACAAGGCCAAAATGGTTCAACGCAACCTTAACACTGTGGGTTTGACATTCAGTGCAGGCAGCCTTCACGAGACCTGCGTTGAAATGCAGACTGCCTTCACAGCAGTTGCGCTGAAGGAGAAACTCTTGTTTCTCCTGGGTTCTGGGTCACAAATTGCTCAAAATTAAATAGTTTCAGGCCAAATCAGAAACACAAGCAAGGTATAATCAAAGGGATGCCTTGAAAGCTACTAAGATCTATCACAAGGATCATCCAATCATTCGTGAATCCATTGTTCAGATCATAGACAAGTCCAGCAACTGGATCAAAGCATCAACTTTCTACTTTGCATCCGGGAAAGATGCAGTTCGAATGTTGCTGTCAAGTCTATGATGCAAACAAATGATAGAAACACAAATAAAAATGACTAAACAAGTTCCCCAGCAGAGTCGCCAATTTGTTGTGGGGAAAAATGCCTATGCAGGACGATCCTATCCACCTAAGGTGTGACAGTGCCTTAGCAACAAACGAGTACAGCTACACTGGTTTCTTCCTTTATGAAATGTGAAAGAAGAGAGATCAATAGACTTACCATTGTCTTCCGTTTGTCCCTCGATCCAATCTCCCTTCTCTTAGGGTGTTCACAGCTACTTCCCTTCTTTCTTATCCAGCTACAGCTTCCTGCAAGATCACAAGAGAACAGCTACTTGCGACAAGAGAAGAACACTACACAAAGACAGATGTTCACATTCATAACTAGTTTAGGATTAGAAATAAACCAAATATACTAATACATTCATACATCAAAATACATCAACATATAGGAGAAACCAAGATAGCTTTATTGATGAATAACAAGGTTCAGGAAGAGATACAACCCAGAGGGCTCCAATCCAGCATCTCCTTCCCAGCAAATGGAATTCCTATCTTCAGCCCCTTCAAAGCATTAAGCACCCAATGATTCCAGTCTCAAACCAACAACAATTCTTTGCAATAACAAAATTCCAGCCTCTAGATCTCATGGAGGAGAGATCCATATATAGATGTTTGGAGAGAGGATGAGTCAGCTTGAGATCTGACTAGTGTCCTCTCCCTCTGTCAGTTCTTGAGTCCACTTGGAGGTTCTTGCTTCCACTTGGAGATTTGGAACCTCTTACTCATCACCAGTCGAATTCCCTGCGACAAGTGTCATTTTGGAAGCTTCCTGGGTTCTGACACCTTCAGGAATGAGTCTGCCACTTGTCCAATCTCACTCAGTGCAGGTAGCTAGTGTTGGAGTTGACATTCAGCGCACGTAGCCAGTGGAGCCATTGACATTCAGCGCAGATGGTCAGTGGAGTATTTGACATGATCCTGAATTGACTTGTTTTTGAGCAGTTTCAGGTGGAGAACTTTTGAGAATTGTTGTGGTTTGTTAGCCTTATTCCTCTAGGGGTAGGAACAACATGTTTAGGGACTTTGGATCCCTTAGATTATGGACATTTCATGCTCAATGCTGCAAGGCACAAAAATGTTTATAACATGTATGTATGAATTCCATTATCTGACAAGGATGTTAGGGATCATTCTTGTGGAAAAATTATTGTTTTATGTAGATAAATGGCATGAAATGGTTCCTCTTTTCATAAGGAATCAAGTGGGTAGAGTAGCCCTCAAAGATCTATGAGGTTAGTATCATGTGGATATGATTTTGATATTATGTGCTTATAATTATTATTATGTTTATGTTATGGTAGAAAATGGTGAAGGATATATTAGCATAATGAAAGTAGTGTGATTTGAGACATTCTTAGACAAACATGGATAGTGGAAAGGGACACCGACCTAAGAGTTGGGTTGTGGATGCACGCATTGAGGCCTAGGAAAGACACTATAAGCAAGGATTCCTGGTAGAGATAGTGTGGTCTCTAGATGTGTAATACTGTTGATCATGGAAAATTTTAGGGGCTATTGTTCACCCAAAGGGCTAATTTTCCCTGATTTTTCCACAAAATAAGATTAGCCAATTTGCAATTTTTATAAAAGACGATTACCCAAAATTTTAGAATATAAAATTATTTTACCTTAAAAATTTCCAACATTATATAGAGACTATATGTAAAATCATTATAAATTTGAATAATTTGACAAATATATCAATACACATTTTATAGTTTGCATATTAGGGATTAGTGAGATTCGCCAATGTTTTTAAACTTCAAGGAATTTTTCCATCCTCAAAATTCTCCTCGTCGTTGATGTGTACATGTTGTACATGTGGTGTTGTGTACATGTTCTACATGTGGTGTTGTGTACATGTTCTACATATTGTGTTGTGTGCATGCGATATAATGTCATGTGCATTGTGTATTTGTTGTATAGTGGCATGTGTATTGATTATGTTATATTATGTGTACGTATATGTGTTGTTTTGTACACTGTGTATGTGTATGTGTCGTGAAAATAATTACTTCTCAGGATCCCTGGGGATTGTGATTGTGGAAGGACCTTTAGAGTCCTGGAAAATCCTGGGTTCCCTCAAGGCTGTGGGTTGAAGGCAGGTAGCAACTTGGGTTCCCTGAAGGCTATGGTTTGGAGCCCTGTAATATCTTGGGCTTTCCATATGCTGTGGGTTGAGATAGTAGTGCTTCGATCCTTGGATATCTTTGGAAGAGAGTAATCTTAAGTTCTTCATATTGAGGGTAGAGGTAATATATTCATTCCAAACCCTTGTTGATGTTATTAAGGGAGGAGGTGGTATATTCTATAGATTCCCTTGTTGCTATGGAAGAGAAGAGAAGGAACTAGGTGCTTTCCTAGTTGGCAACTGATCCAATGAGTGCACATGGTCAAAGAGAATAGATGACACTAGGTACTTGTTGGGTTGTGCAACTGTCCTAGTGTGTGTACGAAAAGGACAAAGAATAAGGAAAAAGAATAGAACCAATTTAAATTACAAGTATATCTATTTTATTTTAATTTTTTTTATGCATGTGATCTATTATTCTGATTTATGATGGTTTCATTTTGAGTTAACTAAATGTGGTATGTTTATACATGACGATTGGATCAAAAAGATAATTTGATTTGTGATGGGAAGTAAATGAAATTTCAAGTGTAACTTATTGGAGAGCTATGAAATGAGGTATGATTTCAGTTTATTATAATTCCTTTTGAGTCTAATGTAAAATATGTTCTTGGTAGAGGAAAGCATGGAAATTCTCATTAGGGTGGTTAGAATGGGCTATAAGAATTTTATAGGACACAACAAAAGGAATGGTAACATGCAATAGTATTTTGGTAAAGCACTTTAGGAGCAAGAACATTGTTGGACACTAATACCCAATAGTGTCCATTGATTTCCATGAGCATGCTATGACTGATATGATTGTTTTGAGGTAGGGATATGCTAAAGTGGGTAATGAGTGCGAGATATATATATATATATATATATATATATATATATATATATATATATATATATATATATAAAATGTCCAATGGATTTATATTTGGGTTTGTTTAATCTAATCCAATTAAGTTTCATTCAATTGAAGCCATGGGTCACTTGTTCTAAATGATACAAGGATTATCCAACTTCTTTATATTTGTATGATCCTCAATAATGAGAATGAATTGATTCGATTTTATTCATATTTATTTAATGTTTTTTTTTATTATGGGAAATTGATTGATTCCATTCTCCCTCTCTAGTAGATTATCTTCAATTAGAAATTATAAGGTCAAATACTATGGTTTTTTTTTATTATGGGTATGGAAGGAGATCGATGAGGCTCCAATGTGTCATATTACTAAGCAAAAAAGCAACTTCAAACATGTATCCATTAACACTAATATCGATTGGGCGAAAAATGTCTATGGAAGATGGGTTACATAAAGGTATATAGATTGCTCTATTTGTTAGGATGGAAGATGTTAGATCCCTATACTCCTAGTATAACCCCTTATTTTTATTAATGCAACCCCCTTATTGTATTAGTGCGTCCATATAGTCCCCATGTTGTTATTATTATGCCCCATAGAAGCCCACTATTGTTATTGTTGTGCCCCTATAATATTATTGTTATGTAGGCTCTAATTGTATTGGAACCCCATAGACTCCTATATATAGAAGGAGGTATTTTCATTTGAATCATCTAAGAATTGTTCATTTGTGTAATGTAAATGAGGTTTCCCCCTCAAAGTGGCTGATTTTGAAGGCGTTGATCTATCTTTTCTTATATTTTGTGAGTTTCTTTCATAACAAAAGAAGAACATGGTGAAATGGATGAAGATCCCGTGACACATTTCAGGGAGAATATTAAATCACCCTTGGTGTATAAGCTAGAGTAATATAGCGAAAATGATAAAGAGGATGCTAATACTTTTATAGAGATCCATGATAGTTACTATCATGATAAATTCACTTCTTTGAGGGTTTCTACCCCCATATGTTCTCCAACAAATGGAAAAATAAAGGTACCTTTCTTTCCCTTGATGATTACAAATGTGAACTAGGCTTAGTCCGTTGATGAGGATTCTAATACCTTTATATAGATCCATGATAGTTACTATCATGATAAATTCACTTCTTTGAGTGTTATTATACCCATACGTTCTCGAACAAATGGAAAAATAAAGGTACTTTTCTTTCCCTTGATGATTACAACTATTAAATAGGCTTAGATCATTCTTATTTTGAATTCATGCACAATATTATGTGGTATATGTGTTCATTACTTCTACGTAGTATTTCAGTAGTAGTTAATATCTGTGTCCAAATTTAGGATGTCCAAATTTAGTATCACCCATTGCGGTAAATGCTAGAATATGATAAGGATTTAGAAGAAAAAAAATAAACAAGAACAAACTCAAAAATAGAAGTCGAGAAAAATTTTCTTCAAAAGATTCAATGAAAAATAAATAGATTATGTAGGAGACAATGAAATAAGAAACAACAAATAACTCAACTACAACTCAACCGACTAAAGTGAACTAGAAATAACTATGAAAACTAGAAAACAAAGATGAGATAGGGAAATTAATACTCTCAACAGATTAGTCAAAGAAAAAGAATCTCAATCTCAAAAGAAAGAATTATAATTTTTTTAGCTGGAAATAATAAATATTTAGTGTCATTTACATACATATGTGATTTCATGCATTAATAAAAACAATTTTAATGTTTTCTTTTAAATATAATTATCTTATTGTGTAAAGTGCAACACTCAAAAGGATAACCATTTTTAGTTTTAAACATCTTTGTTACAACAATGTTCCCATTTAGAGCACAAAGTTTCAAAAACATTAAACTATTGAAATCTTCGTGCTTTATTCATCATTTTTAATTTTCTTTCTGAAGCAAAATATATTGGAATTACATCACAAACATCTGATCTAGAAATTTTCATGTCTACCAAGGAAATATATTTTATTTTTCAGTTTTACATTTTTTTCATCTAAACTTTTAGTTCTCACTGCTCAGGTTTGAAACTTGTCCATTGTCCCCATTAGCATCACAAATCATTAGAACTCGTGAATTATTTACTATATATGCGAGTAGCATTCACTTCTTGTGATATAAAAGTTGTGTGAGTAACTTAATATTTATTTGATCATTTGTGTACATTAAAGCTTTTTAGAGAGAAATGTACAAACTCAAATAGGAAAATGACATATTAAGAAGGGATATGTCTCAGAGATTCAAAAGTTATCATATTCTTGAAATGGATATATACAAAGTTATGTGGAAACAAGAGGAAGAAAACGCACAACTGAAAGAATAAGTGAGTTTGACCAGTATCGAGCATGGGCCAGCATGGAAAATGAAGGTCAATGCATTGGATAGGTACCTTTTTGTTGGTAATTGGTGCATGAAAGTTTAGTATAAAACAACAATTACTTTTAATATTGTTCAATTATTATTTAATGTGAGTTTACATAAAATTTCGTAAGAAAGTTGTTGAGGATTTTTTAATTACTTGTTAGTTTTGAATCTCCAAATGTTTTTTAAGCCTCTAAATGTAAAGAAAATAAATCATGTAGAAACACTTTAAAATGTGCAATAATAATAGAATATTATTCCGGGGGAGCATTTACTCGAGATATTTTATTTGGATATTCATAATATAACAAAAGGGTGAAAAGTAATTAGGGTGGAAAGTAATTGTATTTCTTCCGTAATTGTATTTTTCTTTATTTAAATAAATTCTCTGAGTTTTGAGAATCATCATGTCCAATTACAATACTTCTCCATTCCAAAATTTAACGGAAATGAATATCATTATTGGTGTATCAAAATCATGACTTTTTTTAATAGGAAGGAATTTATGGAAACTTGTAGAAGATTGGATCATCCTTAAAACTAATGATAAGGTAAGTAAAAAAGGAAATAAAAAGAAAATGCTCAAGGTTTATTTCGTTTTGAAATAGCTCTACATAATGGTCCATTTTCTCAGAATTGCACGTGCAAATATTGGTAAGAATTCTTGTAACATTTTAGAGGAATCCTACCAATTTAGTGATCAAGTAAAATTTCTCAAGCTACAGACATTAAAAAGAGAATTTTGGAAATCAAGTAAAATTTTTCAAGCTACAAACTTTAAAAAGAAAATTTTTGAAATTGAAGATGAACGGAGCTTAAAACCTAAGTGACTATTGCATGAGAGTAAATGACTTAGTTAGTAAGTTGGATACTATGGAAGAAATAGTAAACAATGAGGTTGCGGCTAAAAATGAATTAAGATATCTAACACCTAAATGAAACCAGGTTTGTATAATCATGGAAGAAAGTAAATATTTGTTTACCCTTCAATTTGATCATCTAGTTGGATATATTTTATCTCATGAATAAAAATTGAGAGATTTATTTAAAGAAAGTGATGACAAATATTTTTGTTCAAAATGATGATTTACAATAAATGAAAATTCCTTCAGTAGCTACAACCAATGCAAAAATAAATAGTATTCAACAGAAGATATTAGTGGAAGAACAACCAATGCAAAAATAAATAGTATTCAACAGAAGGTATTAGTGGAAGAAGAGGTGGTTCAAGAGGAGGAGGTAAACATAAACTTTATAAGAGAAATATAAAATGTTCCTATTATTAAAGGTGTCATCAGTTTGAAAGGGAGCACAAATTTAAGGAATGTAATAATGATAAAAGTGTTAAGTATGCTCAAGTGGGTAATTATAATTCTTCAAATAACTTAATTTTTAATATGGAAAAGAAGGGAATATTGTTATTAATGTTTGACGAATATATATATTTAGGGTGCCCTAACCATATGTTAGAATGTAAGGAACTTCTTTCTGCAATTGTTGAAAGATTCAAATCTTCAATTAACCCTAGCTTTGATATATATTTGGAGGTCGTTGCCCATGGATCTATGGAATTCCCTTTTAAATAAGGCATTAAACGTGTTAAAGGAATTTTTTACACTCCAAAGTTAAATAATTATTAACTATTGGACAATTGATTGAAAAGGATTATAAAGTGGTGTTCAAAACTAGACAATGCATAATTTATGATAAGAATCAAGGTTATCAGGTGGTTAGTGTTGTGCCGATGACCAAGAAATGGATGTTCCCATTGAAGTTTGGATAACATGACAACCATTTTTTCATTTGGAATATGAGGGAAATAGTTGGTTATGACATATGAGGTAGGCCCATTTTAATTTTTATGGTTTGATTCTTTTAGAATAAAAAGGTTTAGTTTATGGTTCAAAAACACAAGGATGTTCGTGATGTTTGAGCTAAAGGAAAACCTGCATGTGATAAATTTCTAAAATGAAAAGCATGGAGGGTCCATTATCCTCTACAACTAGTACATTCAAACATTTTTGGACCTACGCAAACAAAATATTTGGGTGAATCCTCATATTTTATTATTTTTATTGATAATTACTCACAAAAGCGTTGGGTTTATTTCTTCAAGACGAAGGATGAAGATTTTGATACATTCAACAATTTTAAAGCTCTTGTAGAAAATGAAAGTGGTCACATAATAAAATATTTATGCACTAATCGTGGATGAAAATTTTGGTCAAATATTTTCTACATTATCATGAAATGAATGACATTAGAATTATTGTGAAACAAATAGCGTCATTTGGAAATGCGCCATTGATTACATGACTCAACACAATGTGGTGGCTAAAAGAAAAAAATGTACATGGTGAAAATTGTAAGAAGTATGCTACAAACCAAAGGATTTAGTAATTCTTTTTGTGGTGATGCAACTATTACAAAAATATCCATGCTGAACTAAAGACCCACTAGAGAATTGCACATAATGTCTCCTTACGAATATTGGTATGGAAATGAGCCTACTATTTCTCGTTTTTTATTTTTTGGTGTTTAGCATATGTTCATGTTTCTCATCAAAAAGAAAAATGTTAGATCTTGAGAGTGCATCCTGCATTTTTGTTGGATATACTGAACAAAATAAGGCTTCAAGATTATATAATCCCTTTACTAATAAGGCTTTTGTACAAAGAGATGTGATTTTTGACGAAGGTGGGATTTATGGTCATCAAAAACACCATTTTCAAAAATTGATTTTGGATGGTTCTATTACTAATGGTATTGATGTTTAGCCCACTAATATTTAAGTGCCAAGTACCACAAATTCACCTAGTAATTTCCTGTGTCCAAGCACAAGTCCAACTTATTTAGTTCAATTTCAACTCCTAATCCAGGTTATAAAAGGAAGGTATGAAGCTTACATTGTATTTACCAAAGGAGTATAAGCCAAGAACATGAAAATCCAAGTGGAAAAACAATAAATTTTGTTTTAATTTTGCACTCTAACTTTGAACTCTCATCAGTTGAATATGCATGTAATAATGAAATTTGGGTGTATTAAATGTAGTAAGAGATGTATTCTACTCTCAAGAATGATACTTGGGAACTTACCGAGCTTCCACATGAAAATGAAAACTGGTACTAAATGGGTCTACAAAACTAAGTATAATAGGGATGGGAGTATTGCAAGATACAAGGCAAGGCTAGTCATAAAAGGCTTCATGCAAAGGTATGGGATCGACTGTGAGGAGAAATTTGAACTAATATCAAGATATGTGACTATTATATTGATGATTTCTCTAGCAATAGAAAATAAATGGTGCATTAATTACATGAATATGAAGAGTGCATTCTTGAATGGGTACTTAGAAGAGGAAGTGTATATGGAATAACCATAATCCTTTTAAGTACAAGGTAATGAGCACCAACTCCACAAGTTAAAAAAAAAATATATGGCCTCAAACGAGCACCTCGACTGTGATAAGAAAGAATTGATGGGTTATTTTTGTAGTGGTTTAAAGAGAAGCAACAATGAACCTACCCTTATTACAAATAAGAATGAAATGATATTCTTATTGTAACTTTGTATGTTAATGATTTATTGTATATTGTTAGCAATTCTACGTAGGAGAATGAATTTCAAATTTCCATGATGAATGAATTTGGCATGAAAGGTTTAGGTCTGATGGAATATTTTCTAATAATAGAGGTTTATAATTCTAAGGATGAAATTTTCATTTCTCAACAGAAATGTGCGAAATATATGTTGAAAAAATTCGATATGGTTGATTATAAACCAACATCTACTCCAATTTCTCATGGATTTGTTTTTTGTAGAGTTGATGGTGATAAAATTATTGATGAGACAAATTACGGAAGCATTGTTGAAAATCTGATGCTTCTAACACATATAAGGCCTCATATTTCTTATTCAGTTTCTCTCATTTCAAGGTATATGAACAAGCCACCTCAAATTCATATGAAGGTAACCATGGGAATATTGAGGTATGTGAAAGTCACTATTAATTTTGGCATTCATTACTATACCTATAAAATGTTTGAACTTGTAGGTTTTAGTAATTCTGATCGGGGATGTAGTTTGGATGATCGGAGAAACAAACTAAAATTTATCTTCCATCCATAAAACAAGAATATGTTTCAGTCACTCTCCTAGGTACACAAACACTGTTTATCAGAAAATAACTAGAAGAAAATGGAGAGAAACAAATTCAACCTAAAATTATTTTTTTCGATAACATGAGTGCAATCAAATTGGCCAAGGATACAACCCAAGATATTAGAAGAAATCACTGTCATTTGAAATGTGACTTTGTTAGAGACCTAGTTCAGAAAAGAGATGTTGATTTGACATACATCAAAAATCAAGAAAGGTGTTTCTTCCACCTTTAGACGTGTCATCACTATTCGTAGCTCCCTAATCAAAGACCCTGAGTAACCCAAGAACATGAAAGGTGTTTATTTGAACCCATGTTCCTATGGGAACCCCTACATTGGATAAGCTGGTCATTCCATGAACCAAAGGATTCCAAAGCACATGACTAACTTAAAAGATTGTAGGACTCACTCCCTAGCTTTGACTGAGCATGCAAAGGAGACAAAGCACCACATTTTTATAGAGGATTCCTACATCATTTCCAAGATTGATCATTTCTATCAGCATAATATTATGGAGGCTATTGAAATTGAAAAAAAAATATACAATGCTAAACAGAGCCGATGGATGGAAGATTAGTAATGGTTGGATCCTTTCCCTTTACTCATAGGTGTCTTCCTTTATTATTCTCCCCATTTTTCCTTGGAGGTTCACTTTCTTCTTTGCCCTTCTCTTGATTTCTTAATCGCTTTTTTTATATTGTTAGTAGTTTCTATTGATCCCTTTTCTTTTTGCGTGATTGAAAGTGTTTGATTAAATTATATTTCACCTTTTTTCTAATTTGTTGTTCTTTCTCTTTTCGTGTTTTGTGTATTTATGTCTTGCTATTGGTTAGAAATTAAATAAAAATAAATAAATTTCCAAATTTTAGGTATATATTGACATTCTTCTCATTAGTTTATTTTTTAATTTATCATTGAGTTATTTATAATTTAGGGGCTCCATATTTTCTTGTTTACTGTTTAAATATTTTTTTTAATTATTCATTTTGATTCCTTTATTGGTTTATTTTACTACTTTCTACTTTATTTATTTAGTAGTATTAATAAAATTATCCATTGAAATATATCTGAGATTCCTTATTTTGTGTTTTTTTATTTTTTATTTTTATATTTTACTTTCATATATCAAAAATAAAAATAATTTTAATATTATTAATTCATAAAGTTTTGTTCATTACTCTTAGTCTTCTTTAAATTATATTTCTATTTTTTATTTTTTATTATTAATTTTTAAGTTTATTGATTTTCAATTTTATTTTATGTTTAATTTTTTATTTATTATTATTAATTCTTAATTTTATTGATTTTCAATTTTATTTTATCCTTAATTTTTTAATTTTTAATTTTTTATTATTAATTCTTAATTTTATTGATTTTCAATTTTATTTTATCTTTAATTTTTTAATTTTTTATTTATTGTTATTAATTCTTAATTTTATTGATTTTCAATTTTATTTTATCAAAAAAATTCTTTTTTCTAATATTTTTTTTTACAGTTATAATATTTTTTTTTTTTGCATTAATGATTATATTTTTATTATACTTATTTATTTATTTGTGTCGAATTATCTATCTATGTTCTTACTAAGTAGTTTGAAATATATAAATCCTAAAAATTGTATGTGATTTATCAAAAAAAGATACTTAGTATATAATCAAGAACAATTTATAAATATATTTACTAAAGCTATTACATAGGCTAAGTTTTTAATACTCTTAAATTATATTGTAAATCCTGTCACCATCGACTGGGAGTATGTTGTCATTGATGCATGACAATTTAGTCACTAGAAGATAAATTAAGTATACAACCACTTGTCAAGTTTTAACCACCAAACCGTTTTTCAGAAAATAAATTATGAAGAGACACGTGGAAATGTGTGAAAATAATAGAATATTATTCTCCTTGAGTATTTACTGAAGATACTGTGTTTGAAGATACTGTGTTTGGCTGTTCCTGATATAATAAAAGGTGTGTAAGTAATTTTATTTGCTATGCAAATATTTTTTTCGTAGTTTTAAAGAATTTGTGTCTATTCGTTTGTGTTTTTAGAATCTTCAAAGTTATTATTATATACAAATTCTAAATTGAGTACAATCTTGCTTATGCTTAGTGTCACTCAATACACATAAACTCTGTTGCAGGAGATGCCAATTGTTTTTCCTTTATAATTTAGGATTTGCAACGCCGTGAAGATGAATCACAACCAGTGGCGTGCTCTCTCTTCCTGCACAAATACAGCTAAAGGGAATAAAACGAAACCACGACATTTGTAGAAATTGGAAAATTGAAGATCACATAAAACCAAGGAAAACCTGTGGATTGGGGATCAGTAAAGAATCTGAAAGGTTGAAATCTAACCTAAGATTTAAACGGTGAATCAAACCTAGACTATGCCGACGAGACCCTCTCGCCCAGTCAAACTAGAAGTACTCCGACAAGATCAGGTGGCGGATTAATAGAGTTGGACGCCATTGATTTGACGACCGTTCATGCCCAGGAATGTCTTAGCCCTGAAAATAGTTATTATGATAAGGATAAACGTACGTATGATTAAGAAAGTGGATCTTGGAACAAAACATCGAACAGTTCACATGACACGAGCAAGATGGAGTAAATTGTGAGAAATGTGCATATTAATAATTATTGTGTATTTTTTAAAAACTAACCATTTATATTATTAATAACTATATAGATAATAGTAATAATATTATATTATTATATATTATTAGGATAATGATTATATTATATTGTTATTATACTAATATAATATAATTATTTATTTACTCGTCTTTTATAAAATAAGTAATATATTATTATTATTATTTCATATAATAATAATAATAATAATAATAATTTACTCATAAAAATGAATAAATAATAGTATTGGTAAATAATAATAATATGATACTAATTAATTAAATAAAAAAATAATAATTAATTCATTTTTATCTCATAGTAATTAATTTTTTGTCACACTATGACGTTGGATCATGTTTGGCTATGGTTGATCATGGTTGACTATGATTAACAATGTTTGACCCAAAGGAATAACAAACTATTGGGATTAATACTAAAAACCCAAGATTGACCATGATTGTCCATGATTTTATACCGAGACAAATTTTGTCACAATGTGACATCCCACCATGTTTGACCATGTTATCATTTATATTATAAAACCAAGTTAATAATAAACCCAAGGGATTGATATTATGAACCCAAGGGAAAAATAAACCCTAGGGATTAATATTCAAACCCTATGATTGACCATGGTTGACAATGGGTGACCATGATTGATATTATAAACGTAAGGGAATAATAAACCCAAGAGATTGATATTATAAACCCAAAGGAATAATAAACTCAAGGGATTATTACTAAAATTCCAAGGGATTATGAACCGAAGGGACTAATATTATAAATTCAAGGTATAAAAACCTACGATAAATATTAAAAGTACTAAGATAAACATGGTTGAGCACAGTTTATTTTTATATTGAGACAATCTTTGTTAGAACACAATGTTATACCATGGTTGACCATGGTTGATTCCCATATCTAGCCTTGTTTGAGCATGGTTGAACATGGTTCATTATGATTGACCATGGTTGACAATGATCAATATTAAAAACCCAATGGATTGATATTATAAACTCAAGGGAGTAATACTAAAACCCGAAGGGACTATGAACCCAAGGGAATAATATTAAACTCAAAGGACTAATATTATAAAGTCAATGTGTAAAAACGTTACGATAAATATTATAAACACTAAAATAAAAATGATTGGCCATCGTTGATTTTCATATTAAGACAATCCTTATCATAATTCGATGTTGGACCATGGTTGACCATGGTTGACATCATAATAAACCATGGTTGAGCAAAGAGTAATAAAGCCAAGCTATTGATATTATAAACCGAAAGGAACAATAAACCCAATTGATTAACACTAAAACCCCAAGAGTTGATTTCCATATAGAGATAATCCTTGTCACAATGCAACGTTGGACCATGGTTAACCATGGTTGACCATGATTTAGTTTCATATCAAGACAATCGTTGTTAGAACACGACATTGGACCATGGTTGATTTCCCACAGTTGAACATGGTTGGCTATGATTAACCATGGTTTACCATGATTAATATTTATAAATGCAATGGATTGATATTATAAACCGAAGGGAATAATAATAAAATCCCAAGGGATTATCAACCAAAGGGAATAAGATTAAACCCAAGGGACCAATATTATAAACCCAGTGAATATAAACCCTAAGATAAATATTATATACACTAAAATAAACATGATTGACCATGGTTGATTTTGATATTGATATCATCCTTATCCCAATGTGATCTGAAAATGGAAAGTACTTGTTTAAGGGTGCAAGGTATCCATTTCCAATAATTTCAACGGTGAGCTAGACACTCCAAATGACCTCTAAAAAGTATAAACTTATTATCTCTTATACAGAGATAGACTGTAGGGGCATTCACTGGACATGTCACCTCTAAAAAGAGGATGAGTTCCAGAGGCTATCTGGCCCTCTACAGGCTCTACCTAAAGAAATAACAAAGTAAACACTTAGAAGTCTTTGACATGCACATACTTGAAGTTTAAGGTCTTGCGGAATAATACAAGTAACTTTCTGTAGCTGAATAAGTGATTATGTGTGTATGCAAGTTATATTTATTTGCTCTTTAATACTTTATATCAGTTTTGTTTAGCATATCATCTTTAACAAATAAAGACATCAAAATGATAAAGCAGTTCACCCCCCCTCTGGGCTACATCTGCTGGACCAAACCTCTCCAACTAGGCTTGTCCTCTTGTATTAAAACTGCTGCAAAGGCTAATACAAGAATATGGGTGTCTCAAAGGACAGATCTGACTGTAAATATAGAATGAGAAGATAGGAATTAGCTGAACATGCTCTTTCCCAAACACTAAACAGTGAATTTTGTACCTTATACAGTACTTTCCCCAATTGGCCCTGGTGGCCCTTTAAACTTGCATGGAGAATTTCAAGGTGAAGATGACCTCAATTGGTTCTGAAACCTCTGCCATTAGACTCAGAAGGTCGAAAATAGAAGACATAGGCTTTTGAATCACCAAAACGGATGAACATAGCCCCCAAATAGTTCCAACACTGAAATGGCCCTAGTGGCCCTTAAAGTTTCCATGAAGCTAAACAGTGAGAAGAATGCCTCAGAAGGCAAAAACAACTATAGAAATGGATTTAGAATGCTGAAAACCTTCAGGAATGACCTTCGTTCCACATTCACTAGCTGCACAATTCCCAATGCAACTCCCAAACTGATTTGGCCCTCGTGGCTCCTGGAACTTCCACGAAGTAAACACACCTGCAACTAACCTCAGATGGCTGTGAAACCTATGCCAATGGCTTCAGAAGGTCGAAAATACCCAAAATATAAAAAAAAATCGTCCAAAACCGACTTTCCTAGCCAAAGTTATGTCCATTTAAAGTTTCTCTAGTTTGTCCCTAGAAAAACTCCAGCTAACTTTAGTTAACTCCAGATAGCTCCGCCAATTATGACGGGTCCGCCAAATTTGGCGCTCCTGCAAAAATTCTGCCAACTTAACTGTAGTTACATTTAATGTTTGGTGGTTGCCTCAGATTTCGTGGCAGGCGGAATATTCCTTTTTTAATTTTTTTTTTGAAAATTTAAAATTTCTAATGTTATGGACAAATTCTTCTTTTTACCATAACTTCCTCATACGGAGACCGTTTTTCGAACCATTTGCAGCGTCAGAATCGGGAAGACGATCACTTTCCAGTCATTCAACTTTGAACTAGTTCTAAGAACTTAAAATTTTGAGCATTTTACGACACTTGATCACACCTCCCAAATGAGAAGGCTTTTGGTCCCCAAAAGCTCACTGAATCTCTGAACTGAACTGTACAACACTTGAGGAACAGAAATATCCTCTCCCATTCAGCCAAAAGAGCATACTGATGCCAAAATGTCTTTCCTTATCAATTTTCGTCATGGCGAATGTTGCTGCATAAACCAAGTACTCGTCGAATCTCGATCAAGCTTGTTCACCAGACAAACTGAAAGTTTGCAGAAACCAGCAATGAAACTTGTTGATATATGAGCTGAAATATTCCCCTGAATATATGGGCTTGCCAGCTGTCACGATGCGCATGCATGGCACCTCCGCTCCAAAAGAAGAGCTGCCTCCAAAATGAGAAGGTTTTTACAAAGATGAAACACCTCATCATTTCTCCTCTTTACAATCTTGGAGATCAAATTAACTTTTTCCAAGTCAATATTACATTACATGCATGGTTAAAAATAAAGTAATCAACCCTTCAAGTTAATCACACATACATGTTTAAAATACAAGGAAATCATCATGATCCTTGTGCTCATGCATATCATTCACATGCATGCAGTTTATCCTTCAATTTTTCCTTAAGTACAATCATAAGTAGAAGATCGTTGATCACATGTACATGTAATTTCAAAGCTGAAATGAATATAACTTTCGCTGCAATAGAGTGAATCTCATACTCAGCATTTCCATCCTGCAACTTGCATTCCCTTAACAAAGAAATGCATTCAATCAAAAGACATGCAACTTCAATTGGATAAGAATTCTAACCATTTCTTACCAATCCATTTCAAAGGCGCTTCCTTTAATTGCACATCAACATCAACATGTGTATCATCCTGACACATATCAATGATGGAAACTTCCTTCCCATTCTTGCCATACTCTTTCTCCCATTTCTTCAATTTTCGTGGAAGCATTGTTGGATTCAGAGTCCAACACCTTTCAACAGTATGTCTTTGCTTATGGCAATAAGTCCAACACATGTTCCCCTTCTTGATAGCATGATTTGCATTGTTAAATGGAACTTTGGCTTCTTGCCTCCTTTCCTTCAAAAGTTTCATGTATGTTGCCATTCTTTTCCAACATCTAGAAACACTATGGTTAAACAAACCACAAAAAGAACATGCAATTCTTTTCCAATGCTTGTGTGGAAATTTTCCATGCTTTACATGATCAAAGGAAATATGATTAAAATTAGATTTATACCTTTCCGTTTCACCTTCATTACCTTCATGAGGAGGTGAATCAAATGAAGAAGAAGCTCCTTTTGGAACACCATCAATCCCTTCAATGGTTTTAGAGCGTTCACCACTTCCTTGTTCAAGTGCATGCTTATGCACACCTTCTTCCAGCAACGCATGTTTCAAACTATTGCATTCCTCAAGGATAGAACCTTTACAACCTTGAGATAGAGAACCTGAAATGAAACTCCTTCTAGGAACTATTTCAATTGCCTTGATGGCTGCTTTAGAACATTCTCCATAAGATTTTCCATAGCCAAGACCCAAATTCTTAGGCCTTACCTCAACCATTATTGGCTCAACTATACCCTGTGCATGTTTGCCCAATCCTTTTCCTTAATATCCGATTTTGGACATCAACTTGGACCCTATGCCTCTGGTATGTTTCTCAAAAGAACCAACATAAACATTCTTATCAGAATTCAAAGACAAACTAGAATTATTTACCTCTTCTTCAAGCTGATACTTGGCTAAGGCTTCTTTGGCAACAAGGAGTTGTGTCTCCAACTCATGCATCCTTTCCAGCTTCATGTTTGCAATATGAAGTTGGCCTTCCATTTCCTGCAATTGGTTAGAAAGCAACTGATTCTCTTCCCTCATGGAATTCAACTGTTCTTGAAGTCTAGAGCTCTTTCTTTCATCCTCATACATTTCTCTCACCATATTCATCATGATGAAAAATTCTTGCTTCAAGCCTTCATCAAAGAATCTTGTGAAGGAGGATGATTTTGAGAACTCACTTATGGAAGTTCTCATTATAAAAATGAACCAAAGAGCTTCAACAAACTCAAACAACAAATACTTTGCACAATAATAAGGCAGTCAATCTCCAACACTGCTTAAGACACCTTTCAAGCTACACAATCAAACTAGTGATGTCAGTCAAGCAACCTAGTGCTCTGATAACATCTGATCTAAAAATGGAATGTACTTGTTTAAGGGTGCAAGGTATCCATTTCCAATAATTTCAACGGGGAGCTAGACACTCCAAATGACCTCTAAAAATGTATAAAGTTATTATTTCTTATACAGAGATAGATTGTAGGGGCATTCATCGGACATGTCACCTCTAAAAAGAGGATGAGTTCCAGAGGCTACCTGGCCCTCTACAGGCTCTGACTAAAGAAATAACAAAGTAAACACTTAGAAGTCTTTGACATACACATACTTGAAGTTTAAGGTCTTGCGGAATAAGACAAGTAACTTTCTGTAGCTGAATAAGTGATTATGTGTGTCTGCAAGTTATATTTATTTGCTCTTTAATACTTTATATTATTTTTGTTTAGAAAATCATCTTTAGCAAATAAAGACATCAAAATGATAAAGCAGTTCACCTCTGGGCTACATCTGTTGGACCAAACCTCTCCAACTAGGCTTGTCCTCTTGTATTAAAAATGCTGCAAAGGCTAATACAAGAATATGGGTGTCTCAAAGGACAGATCTAACTGTAAATATAGAATCAGAAGATAGGAATTAGCTGAACATGCTCTTTCCCAAACACTAAACAGTGAATTTTGTACCTTATACAGTACTTTCCCCAATTGGCCCTGGTGGCCCTTTAAACTTGCATGGAGAATTTCGAGGTGAAGATGACCTCAATTGGTTCTGAAACCTCTACCATTAGATTCGGAAGGTCGAAAATAGTATACATAGGCTTTTGAATCACCAAAATCGGATGAACATAGCCCCCAAATAGCTCCAACACTAAAATGGCCCTAGTGGCCCTAAAAGCTTCCCTGAAGCTAAACAGTGAGAAGAATGCCTCAGAAGGAAAAACGAGCTGTAAAAATGGATTCAGAATGCTGAAAACCTTCAGGAATGACCTTCGTTCCACAATCACTGGCTGCACAATTCCCAATGCAACTCCCAAATTGATTTGGCCCTCGTGGCTCCTGGAACTTCCACGAAGTGAAAACACCTAAAAATAACCTCAAATGGCTGTGAAACCTGCGCCAATGGCTTCCGAAGGTCGAAAATACCCAAAACCAAAAACAAATTCGTCCAAAACTGACTTTCCTAGCCAAAGTTATGGCCATTTAAAGTTTCTCCAGTTTGTCCCTAGAAAAACTCCAGCTAACTTTAGTTAACTCCAGATAGCTTCGCCAATTATGACGGGTCCGCCAAATTTGGCGCTCCTACCAAAATTCTACCAAATTATCTGCAGTTATATTTAATGTTTGGTGGTTGCCTCGGATTTCATGCCAGGTGGAATATTCCTTTTTTAATTTTTTTTTGAAAATTTAAAATTTCTAATGTTATGGACAAATTCTTCGTTTTGCCATAACTTCCCCATACGGCGACCGTTTTTCTAACTGCTTGCAGCGCCAGAATCGGGAAGACGAGCACTTTCCAGTAATTTAACTTTGAACCAGTTCTAAGCACTTTAAATTTTGAGCATTTTACGACACTTAGGACATGAGAAACTGATCACACCTCCCAAATGAGAAGGCTTTTTGTCCCCAAAAGCTCACTGAATCTCTGAAATGAACTGCACAACACTTGAGGAACAAAAATATCCTCTTCCATTCAGCCAAAAGAGCATACTGATGCCAAAATGTCCTGCCTTATCAACTGTCGTCATGGCGAATGTTGCTGCATAAACCAAGAACTCATCGAATCTCGACCAAGCTTGTTCGCCAGACAAACTGAAAGTTTGCAGAAACCAGCAATGAAACTTGATGATATATGAGCTGAAATATTCCCCTGAATATCTGGTCTTGCCAGCTGTCACGATGCCCATCCATGGCACCTCCGCTCCAAAAGAAGAGCTGCCTCCCAAATGAGAAGGTTTTTACAAAGATGAAACACCTCATCATTTCTCCTCTTTACAATCTTGGAGATCAAATTAACTTTTTTCAAGTCAATATTACATTACATGCATGGTTAAAAATAAAGTAATCAACCCTTCAAGTTAATCACACATACATGCTTAAAATACAAGGAAATCATCATGATCCCTGTGCTCATGCATGCAGTTTATCCTTCAATTTTTCTTTAAGTACAATCATATGTACAAGATCCTCGATCACATGTACATGTACTTTCAAAGTTGAAATGAATATAACTTTCGCTGCAATAGAGTGAATCTCATACTCAGCTTTTCCATCCTACAACTTGCATTCCCTTAACAAAGAAATGCATTCAATCAAAAGACATGCAACTTCAATTGGATAAGAATTCTAACCATTTCTTACCAATCCATTTCAAAGGCACTTCCTTTAACTACACATCAACATCAACATGTGTATTATCCTGACACATATCAATGATGGAAACTTCCTTCCCATTCTTGCCATACTCTTTCTCCCATTTCTTCAATTTTCGTGGAAGCATTGTTGGATTCAGAGTCCAACACCTTTCAACAGTATGTCCTTGCTTATGGCAATAAGTGAAACACATGTTCACCTTCTTGATAGCATGATTTGCATTGTTCAATGGAACTTTGGCTTCTTGCCTCCTTTCCTTCAAAAGTTTCCTGTATGTTGCCATTCTTTTCCAACATCTAGAAAACACTATGGTTAAACAAACCACAAAAAGAACATGCAATTCTTTTCCAATGCTTGTGTGGAAATTTTCCATGCTTTACATGATTAAAGGAATTATGATTAAAATCAGATTTATACCTTTCCCTTTCACCTTCATTACCTTCATTAGGAGGTGATTCAAATAAAGAATAAACTCCTTTTGGAACACCATCAATCCCTTCAATGGTTTTAGAGCGTTCACCACTTCCTTGTTCAAGTGCATATTTATGCACACCTTCTTCCTGCAACGCATGTTTCAAACTATTGCATTCCTCAAGGATAGAACCTTTACAACCTTGAGATAGAGAACGTGAAATGAAACTCCTTCTAGGAACTGTTTCAATTGCCTTCATGGCTGCTTTAGAACATTCTCCATAAGATTGTGCATAGCCAAGACCCAAATTCTTAGGCCTTACCTCAACCATTATTGGCTCAACTATACCCTGTGCATGTTTTCCCAATGCTTTTCCTTCATATCCCATTTTGGACATCAACTTGGACCCTATGCCTATGTATGTTTCTCAAAAGAACCAACATAAACATTCTTATCAGAATTTGAAGCCAAAATAGAATTGTTTACCTCTTCCTCAAGATGATACTTGGCTAAGGCTTCTTTGGCAACAAGGAGTTGTGTCTCCAACTCATGCATCCTTTCCAACTTCATGTTTGCAATATGAAGTTGGCCTTCCATTTCCTACAATTGGTTAGAAAGCAACTGATTCTCTTCCCTCATGGAATTCAACTGCTCTTGAAGTCTAGAGCTCTTTCTTTTATCCTCATACATTTCTCTCACCATATTCATCATGATGAAAAATTCTTGCTTCAAGCCTTCATCAAAGAATCTTGTGAAGGAGGATTATTTTGAGAACTCACTTATGGAAGTTTTCATTATAAAAATGAACCAAAGAGCTTCAACAAACTCAAACAATAAATACTTTGCACAATAATAAGGCAGTCAATCTCCAACACTGGTTAAGACACCTTTCAAGCTACACAATCAAGCTAGTGATATCAGTCAAGCAACCTAGTGCTCTGATACCATCTGATCTGAAAATTGAATGTACTTGTTTAAGGGTGCAAGGTATCCATTTCCAATAATTTCAACGGTGAGCTAGACACTCCAAATGACCTCTAAAAATGTATAAACTTATAATATCTTATACAGAGATAGACTGTAGGGGAATTCATCGGACATGTCACCTCTAAAAAGAGGATGAGTTCCAGAGGCTACCTGGCCCTCTACAGGCTCTGCCTAAAGAAATAACAAAGTAAACACTTAGAAGTCTTTGACATACACATACTTGAAGTTGAAGGTCTTGCGGAATAAGACAAGTAACTTTCTGTAGCTGAATAAGTGATTATGTGTGTATGCAAGTTATATTTATTTGCCCTTTAATACTTTATATCAGTTTTGTTTAGCATATCATCTTTAGAAAATAAAGACATCAAAATGATAAAGCAGTTCACCCCCCCTCTGGGCTACATCTGCTGGACCAAACCTCTCCAACTAGGCTTGTCCTCTTGTATTAAAAATGCTGCAAAGGCTAATACAAGAATATGGGTGTCTCAAAGGATAGATCTGACTGTAAATATAGAATCAGAAGATAGGAATTAGCTGAACATGCTCTTTCCCAAACACTTAACAGTGAATTTTGTACCTTATACAGTACTTTCCCCGATTGGCCCTGGTGGCCCTTTAAACTTGCATGGAGAATTTCGAGGTGAAGATGACTTCAATTAGTTCTGAAACCTCCGCCATTAGACTTAGAAGGTCGAAAATAGCAGACATAGTATTTTGAATCACCAAAAACTGATGAACATAGCCCCCAAACAGCTCCAACACTGAAATGGCCCTGGTTGCCTTGAAAGCTTCCATGAAGCTAAACAGTGAGAAGAATGCTTTAGAAGGAAAAACGAGCTGTAGAAATGGATTCAGAATGCTGAAAACCTTCAGGAATGACCTTCGTTCCACATTCACTGGCTTCACAATTCCCAATGCAGCTCCCAAACTGATTTGGCCCTAGTGGCTCCTGGAACTTCCACGAAGAAAAAACACCTGCAAATGACCTCAGATGGCTGTGAAACCTATGCCAATGGCTTCAGAAGGACGAAAATACCCAAAAAAAAAAAAAAAAAAATCGTCCAGAACCGACTTTACTAGCCAAAGTTATGGCCATTTAAAGTTTCTCTAGTTTGTCCCTAGAAAAACTCCAGCTAACTTTAGTTAACTCCAGATAGCTCCGCCAATTATGGCGGGTCTGCCAAATTTGGCGCTCTTGCCAAAATTCTGCCAACTTAACTGTAGTTACATTTAATGTTTGGTGGTTGCCTCGGATTTAGTGGCAGGCGGAATATTCCTTTTTTATTTTTTTTTTGAAAAATTAAAATTTCTAATGTTATGGACAAATTCTTCTTTTTGCCATAACTTCCTCATACGGCGACCGTTTTTCGAACCGTTTGCGGTGCCGGAATCGAGAAGACGAGAAATTTCCAGTGATTGAACTTTGAACTAGTTCTAAGAACTTCAAATTTTGAGCATTTTACGGCACTTAGGACATGAGCACCTGATCACAATGCCATGTTGGATCATGGTTGACCATGGTTAATTTTCATATTGAAATAACCTTTGTCACAATATAGTGGTTGTCCATGGTTAATTTTCATAATGAGACAATCCTTCTCACAATTCCATGTTGGACCATGGTTGACCATGGTTAAATTTCATATCAAGGCAATCTTTGTAAAAATGCGACATTAGACCATGGTTGATCATGGTTGATTTCCATATTGGGACAATTTTTGTCCTAACGTAATGTTTAAACATGTTTGACCACAATTGACCATTGTTTACCATGTTTGATTCTATCAGACATTTTTGACTATCGTCATCCATGGCTGACCATGGTTGACCATGGCTTGTTATGGTTGACCATGATTGATATTATAAACCCAAGTTAATAATAAACCCAAGGGATTGATATTATGAACCCAAGGGAAACATAAATCTAAGGGGTTAATACTAAAACCCCAAGGGATTATGAACCAAAGGGAATAATACTAAACCCAAGGGACTAATATTATAAACCAACAATTCGTAAACCCTAATATAAATATTAGAAACACTAAAATAAGCATGGTTTATTTTCATGGTGAGATAATCCTTATCACAATGTGACATCGAACCATGGTTGATCATGATTTGCTATGATTGGAAATGGTTGATCATGATTAATGTTATAAACCTAAGGGAATAATAAACCCAAGGGATTGATATTATAAAACCAAAGGAATAGTTAACCCAAGGAATTAATGCTAAAACCCCAAGGGATTTTGAACCCAAGGGAATAATATTAAACCCAAGGGAGTAGTATTATAAACCCAAGTTATAAAAACCCTTAGATAAATATTAAAAATACTAAAATAAACATGGTTGAGAACAATTGATTTTCATATTCAGACAATCCTTGACAGAATGCGATGTTTGACCATGGTTGATGTTGGTCGAACATTGTTGTTTATTGTCGACCATTGCTAAATAATATTAAACCCTAGGAATATGAACCCTTAGATCAATAAACCCAAGGGATTGATATTATTAACCAAAGGCAATAATAAACCTAAGGGATACAAATTATAAACCCAACTCATATAAACAGTGACATGACTATTATAAACATTAAAATAAACATGGTTGATAAAGGTTGACCATGTTTGATTTCCATATTAGATTAATATTTTGTGATATTTACATAATCATAAATAGTTGGACAAATATTTAGCCCTTAATATTGGGGCTTTATAAAACCAAGTGATTATTATTATAAATACAAGAGATCAATAAACGGAAGGCATTATTAATATTACAAAATCAAGGCATTAATATTATATAAACAAATGATTAATAAATGCAAGGGATCAATATACACAAGGAATCAAGAAAACCAATGAACTAATATTAAAAACCGAAAAAATTAATAAACATCAATAATTAATATTTTAAGCTCACTGGATTAATAAAACCAATGGATTAAACGATAAATGAAAGGAATTATTAATATTATAAACTTGATGACTGAAAAAACCCAAGCATTTGACATTATAAATCCAAGGGATTAACAAACACAAGGGAAAAATATTAGAAACCCAAAGGATAAAATATTGCAAGGGATATAATTATACTTCTTATATTAACATTATTTTGTATATTAATATAATACTAATTATTACATAAAAGTTTGCTAATATAATAATAACTATATTTGAAACTATATTATAATTCAAATATAACATAATAATAACATTTTCTTACTATTAATAATATATATTTATTTTCACTATTATAAATATTAAAAACCTAAGGGATAAATATTTTAAACTAAGGGATAAACAATTCAAGGGATCACTATTAATAACTCAAGGGATTAATAAACCTAAGGGATCATTAATATTATAAACAAGCGATTAATAAATTATTATTATTATAAACCCAAGGGACTAATAAACCAAATGGTCTAATGTTATAAATCCTAGGAATTAGTAAACCCAAGAGATAAATATTATAAAATAAGGGTTATATATACACAATGGATAAATATTTTAAGCCTAAGGGACCAATAAACCCAAGGAATAAATATTAAACCTCCAAGGATTGATAAACCCTAGGAATTAATATTCTTTTGCCAAGTGATTAATAAACCTAAGGGATTAAATTATAAATCCAAGAAATTATTAATAGTATAAATCCTAGAAATTAGTTAACCAAAGAGATCAATATTATAAACCTAAGGGTTAAATATTATAAAATTAAGGGATAAATATTGTAAACCTAAGAGATTAACAAACCCGATGGATGGATATTAAAAAATGAAGGGATTAATATAACCAAAGGATTGTAAATATTATATACCCAATGGATTAAATTATAAACCCAATGAATTATTAATATTATAAACCCAAGGGAATAATAAAAGCAAGGGTTTAATATTATAAACTCTGAGAATTAGTAAACCCAAGGGGAAAATATGATAAACCTAATGGATAAATATAGATAAGGAAATAATATTTTAAACCTAAGGGATCAACAAACCCAAGGGATCAACATTGAAAACTCAAGGGATTAATAAACCCAAGTGATTATTAATATTATAAACAAAAGGGATTAAATTATAAACCCAAGAAATTATTAATATTCTAAACTCAAGGGACTAATAAACCCAAGGGTTTAATATTATAAACCCAACGGATAAATATTATAAACTTAAGGGATCAACAAACACACATGATCAACATTAAAAACACAAGGGACAAATAAATACAAGGCATCAATATTTTAAACGCCAAAGTATATAAACCAAAGGGTATAATATTAAACCCAAGAGATTAAAATTATAAACCAAAAATATATAAACGTTAAGGTAAATACTACAAACCATAAAATAAACAAGGCTAAACATGGTCCATTTTGATATTGGGACAACCTTTGTTGCAACGCAACGTTCCACCATGGTTGATTTTCATATTAATAAATCTTGGTCACAATGTGATTAAATTATAAACCAAATAAATGATTAATATTAAAAACCCAAGTGACTAATAAACCCAAGCTTTTAATATTATAAACACAAAGATCTAGTAAACCCAAGGGATAAATATTATAGACCTAATGGATGAGAAACCCCAAAGGATCAGTATTAAAAAACCAAGGGATTAATAAACACTAGGAATTAATATTTTTAACTGAAGGGATTATTGATATTATAATCCCAAGTGATTAAATTATAAACCCAATGAATTATTAATATTATAAACCCAAGAGACTAATAAACCCAAGGGTTTAATATTATAAACCCTAGGAATTAGTATACTGAAGGGATAAATATTATAAACCTAAGGGATAAATAATATAAACCCAAGGGATAAATATACATAAAGAATAAATATTTTAAACCTAAGCGATCAATATTAAAGAATCAAGCAATTATTAATATTATAAACCCATGGGATGAAATTTTAAACCCATGGGCTTAATATTATCCAACCTTGGATTAGTAAACCAAAGGGATAAATATGATAAACCTAAGAGGTAAATATTAAACCTAAGCGATAAATATACATAAAGGATACATACCTTAAACCTAATGGATCAACAAATCCAATGGATCAATATTAAAAATTGAAGGGATTAATAAACCCAAGGGATTGCTAATATTATAAAACCAATGGATTAAATTATAAAGTCAAGAAAATATTAATATCATGAACCCACACGACTAATAAACCCAAATGTTTAATATTATAAACCCTAGGAATTAGCAAAAATGTTTGTTTCGCAGTTTATAGTATTTATCTAAGCATTTATATACCTAGGGTTACAATATTAAACCCTCGGCTCAATATTTTTCCCTTGGGTTTATAAGCCCTTGCTATTTTATTATTGATTCCTTGGGTTTATTATTTCCTTGGGTTTATAATATCTATATATTGGCTTTATTGTTCTAAGGGCTCATATTCCTAGGGTATAAAATTATTCATAGGGTTTATAATATTAAAAAACTAAGGGATAGATATTATAAACCTAAGGGACTAATAAACCCAAGGGATAAATATTATAAGGTTAAATGATAAATATTATAAGCCCAAAGGATAAATATTATAAACCGAAAGGATGAATAATATAAACCTAAGGGATAAATATCCATAAGGGATAAACATTTTAAAACTAAGAGATCAATATTAATAAATTGAGGTATCAATAAACCTGAGGATTCAATGTCACAATGACAATGACTGTTACATTGCTTGTTGCATTGTGAAAATTCTTGTCACACTGCAGTGTTGGATATATTTTTGTACCATTCCAATGTAAAAATATTAAACCCTAATATTATACCAAATATTATAAAACCCAACTTTTTAAACTCCCAAGATTAATATTATAATATCTAAGATTATTATTTCAACGTCCATGATAAATATTATAAACCATAAGATTAATATTGTAAATATCGAGATTAATATTATAAACCTTTGCATGAGTATTATAAACCCTAAGATTATAAAACAAAATATTAAACCAATATTATTAACTCCAACATTAAAAGCCGAACATTTCAAACCTTAGACTAAACGCCATATTATAAACCTAATAGTGAAACCCAAACCTTATAATCCCAATATTAAACACTAAGATTATAAACCCAATATTAAACACATTATTATAAACCTCATTGTTATAAACCCAAAATTAAAAACCCTAATATTAAACTCCATTTTTTTAATGTCCCATTACGATCTTCAAAAAAAATTGAAACCTAATGTTATGTTTTCAATAATCATTGCGAGATTATAAAAAAAATATTATAAATCCCAATATTAAACTTAATCTAAGATATAGTATTATATATCCAATGTATTAATAAATCGAAGGGATTAATAATATTACAAACCCAAGGGATTATTAATGTTATAAAATCAAGAGATTAGTACTATAAACTAATGGTATTACTAATATTATTAACCAAATATATCATTAATATTACTCTATTAATAGTAATATTGTTATTATCAAATATTTTCTAATCTTAAGCGTGGATGACCGAAAATGACTTTAGCTAACTAAAGTTGGGAATGCTTGAATTTGATTAGGGCACTTTAGTTTATGTCTCTCTTTAAACTCTTTTTCCATAGATTAAAGGAGAACTCTTGTCAATAGTCATTGTATATTATCCATTGCATTCACTTCATGAATACTTTTTTCAATTACATTCAACCATTGCTATCTCTCCTCGACATTATCCAAATATAGGTTTATTGAGAATGTATGAATTTGGTAGACTATTGTTGATCATTGTTGATCAGAGTTGACCATGGTTTATTATAGTTTAACAGGGTTAACCATCGATGACTATGGATAAGAAAGGTTGTGCACCATTGAGCATTGGAGAGAATGAGTGACAATAGTTGACTCTGTTGGCAATGTTTAACCATATTTAATTAAAAATATTATATTGTAAATATTATTAATTATTAATATTAATCTTAAGGGTCTTTATATTAACAACATTAACGATAATATCATTAATAATTTTAACCATTTAAGAAAATTCTTGTGGTAGAAATGACATAAAAGAAATTTTTTGCCAAAGTGTTTCTACTGAAAGAATTTTCTTAATCCATTAAACCCTGAATACAGAAATTTTAATCATATTATTACAGAATAAAAGTTTTAAATTTTTATTTTCATGATAATTTTATTGTTAAATATTAGAAAGTAGATATTATTATTTTTTTTTATAAATATTAATGTTAATATTTTTTTTATTTTTTTAACAATCTTAATATGATTAATCATATTAATATTATAATGTAAATGTTATTATCTTAATAATATTAAATTTTACAAATTTTAAAACTTTATTAAGATTGTAGTATTTTTATTAAGATTGTGAATACTACAGATATTATTTTTTAAACATTATTAATATTGTATTTAATGATATTATTAGTAATATTATTTTTAATATTATTATTATTTCATTTTTATATGGATATTATTAATATTAATATTACATAATAACTAATATTGTCGTTAGTAACCCGGATGCGGGTGAAAGGACTGAAAGCACGGGAAGGCCACATGGCCAGCAAGAGCTGCCACGAGCCAGCCCGTGGAGGGACGAGGCACATCAGGCCGAGGGCATAAATGAGGGAGCCTCTGCTCCAGATCTTAATGAGCATTAATGCTGGCAGAAGGTGAGAGAGAAGCGCATTCATGGCGCTCAGGTTCCAAGAGAGGGCTGCGGATTTTAAAGCTGGAGCAAGGATGTTGCAGCGACATTCTTGGCAAGTTCAGTTTCAAGTGCAATCGAGCAGGAACATTCTCTGCTCGCGGAAGACTCTGGAGATTGGGAATTCGATTCGTGAGGCGGGCATTCTGGGTAGTTTCTCTGTTCGTATGGCAAGAACAAGAGAAAGACAGCCATGCCGAAGAGGGCCTGGTCGTGGGGCTCCTTCTCGCCCTCCTGCAGTGGCAGAAGAGCATCACCACTGTTGTTGCTCCTATTGTTTTCGTAGAATTGGAATTCCCCACCTGCAAGTATCTCAGTTCATGGACACCTCCAACCCGAATGAGGGACCGCCAAGGCAGCCTGCGCTTCCAGCGTTCGGCACAGCAGTCTTTAAGCTGGGCAATCTTAATGCCCATGTTTCAATCCTTTTTGTCAGAGACGCAGAGGAGGACCTCGAGGGAGCACGCAACAGCGAATTACCCTCTGCGAATCCGCTGGACAAAGTCGAAGATCAAGCAGTTGATGCAAAAGGGAAGACGCCCATCCAGGCGGCGTCATCGTCCAAAGCGGGAGCGACATCGTCCAGCGCGGAAGCGAAAGAGGTCCAGGAAGACCCCTTCGAAGGCTTTGGGTACCCGATCGTGGAGATGGACCCGGAAGATTTGGAGCCAGAAGAATAGCACCATCATCCTCCCTCCTTTCAGGTCCTGTTTTGTTGTCTTCTGTCTTGGTCTCTTGGTCCTGTTTTGCGGTCCTCTGTCTTGGTCGCATATTATGAATGGGTCTGGTAATCTTAGTATAGGTCCTGCTCTGTTTTCAATTACGTCCCCTAGTTTATTATGGAAGTCTGCTAATATACAGGGTCGCCCCTGCGTGGGTAGTGTTTTTGAGTCTCAGCCCCTGCGTGGGCATTGTCAAAGTTAAAACAGTGACTTTCTGTTAAGGTTTTGGGGCATCCAGCGCTCAATGCAAGCAACTGTCAGCTGCCACACCACAGTGCCATCGATGGCCTTGGAAAACTTGTTTCACTGCATGTAATTTCTCTCTGTATATAATATAATTTCCTAGAGTAGTCTTACTGAGAAAAAAAAAAATATTGTCGTTAGTAATAATATTTATTTTTATTATTATTATATTAAATTAAATTTAATACAAATTTTAATATTATTTTTAAATCTAACTTGAAATTTACTATAAACTTAATATTGTAATAATAATATTGTAATAATGTAAACATTAAATCTAATTTAAATTTTAATGTTAGCTCTCTAACTTGTTTTCCAAAGAATTATTAATATTATAAACCCTAGGAATTAGTATACTCAAGGGATAAATATTATAAACTTAAGGGATACATAATATAAACCCAACGGATAAATATACCTAAGGAATAGATATTTTAAACCTAAGGGATCAATATTAAAAACTCAAGGGATTATTAATATTATAAACCTAAGGGATCAAATTTTAAACCGAAGGGTTTAATATTACAAACCCTTGGAATTAGTAAACCAAAGGGATAAATATGATAAGCCTAAGGGATAAATGATAAACCTAAGGGATAGATAAACTAAAAGGATAAATATTTTAAACCTAAGGAATCAACAAACCCAATGGATCATTGTTAAAAAGTGAAGGAATTAATAAACTCAAGGGATTGTTAATATTATAAACCCATGAAATTATTAATATTATGAACCCACACGACTAATAGACCTGAGGGTTTAATATTATAAACCCTAGGAATTAGTAAACATGTTTGTTTCACGCTTTATAATATTTATCTAAGGGGTTAGATACCTAGGGTTATAATATTAATCTCTTGGCTTAATATTATTACCTTATGTTTATAAGCCCTTGAATTTTTAGTATTCATCACTTAAGTTTATTATTTCCTTATGTTTATAATATTAAAAAACTAAGGGATAAATATTATAAACATGAAGGATAAATAATATAAACCTAAGGGATAAATATACATAAGGGATAAATATTTTAAACCTAAGGTATCAACAATATCAAGGGATCAATATTAATAATTGAAGGGATTAATAAACCTAAGGATTCAATGTCTCTATATGACATTGAATAAATTGTAATGTAATGTATTATTGTGGCAATGATTGTCACATTGCTTGTTGCATTGCGACAATGCTTGTCACACTGCGATGTTGGTTACATTTTTGTACCATTCCAATGTAAAAATATTAAACCAAATATTATAAACCCTCACATTATAAAACCCAACATTATAAACCCCAAGATGAATATTATAATTTCTAAGATTATTATTTGAACACCCATGACAAATATTATAAACCATAAGGTTAATATTGTAAACAACAACATTACCATTATAAATCTTTGCATCAATCTTATGAACTATAAGATTATAAAACAAAATATTAAACACTAACATTAAACAAAATATTATTAACTCTAACCTTAAAAGGCCAACATTTCAAACGTTAGCCTAAACACCATATTATAAACCTAATAGTGAAGACTCAAATCTCATAATCCCAATATGAAACCCTAATATTATAAATCCAATATTAGACACATTATTATAAACATCAATGTTATAAACCAAAAGTTAAAATCCCTAATATTAAACCCCATTTTTTTTAATGTCACCTTGGGATATTGAAAAAATTGCAATGTAATGTAGCATTTCAATAATCATTGCAAAATTATAAAAAGAATATTATAAATCACAATAGTATAAATCTAGCATTTCAAAGCTTGATACTAAACACAATATTATAAACCCAATATTAAACTTAATTTAAGGTATAATATTATATATTCAAGATATTAATAAGTCCAAGGGATTAATAAAACCAAGGAATTAAAATTTTAAACCCAAGAGATAAATATTATAACCCTTGGGATTAATACTATAAACCAAAGGGATTATTAATATTATTAATCAAAAATATTATTAATATTACTTTATTAATGGTAATATTGTTATTATAAAATATTTTTTAATCTTAAACGTACCGACCAAACATTACTTTTGCTAAGTAAAGTTGGAAATGCTTGAATTTGATTATGGCACTTTTAGTTTATGGCTCTCTTTAAACTCTTTTTCCATAGAGTAAATGAGAACTCTTGTCAATAATCACTGTATATTAGCCATTGCATTCACTTCATGGATAGTTTCTTCAATTACATTAGCGAGTGCTATCTCTCCTCGACATTATCCAAATATAGGTTTCTTGAGAATGTCTAAATTTGGTAGACCATGGTTGATCACAGTTGATCACCGTTGATCATGGTTGACCATATTCTATTATAGTTTAACATGGTTAACCATGGATGAGTATGGCTAAAGAAGGTTGTGCACCATTGAGCATTAGTGAGAATGGGTGACAATGGTTGATTGTGTTGGCAATGTTTAAACATATTTAATTAAAATTATTAGAATGTAAATATTGTTAATTATTAATTTTAATCTTAAGAGTCTTTATATTAACAACATTAATGATAATATCAATAATAATTTTAATCATATTGTTAGAGTGAATAAAATTTTTAATTTTTTCAGTCCATGGAGCTTTGGATTGGTGGTGAATGGGTGCACTATTAAGGCACTCCTTGTGATAGGTCACTGGTTCAAATCCCCTATGGGTCCTTACCTACCAAAAAAAACTTTTTTATTAATAACTATATTAATAATAATAAAATTAAAAACAAATTATTAAAAGATTATAATAGAAACTTTAAATATTGTAATAAAATTAAGATCAAGAAAAAATAAATTAATTAATAGCCGACCTTCATGTCATTAAATCAAATTATCTTATAACTATTTATCCTCTCACTAAGCTCTTCTTCTATCAACATTAAAAAATGGTCTTGATGATGGATCCCTCTTGGGACCTGAAACATTGATAAATATGGTTATTAATATAGATACTCTAAAACTTAACTCCAAATAAAAGAACCATAAATGCCTAAAATGAAGGAATAATTATATTGTTAATTATTATAGGGTTGACATTATTATTTTTATTTATCTATATTATTGTTAATAATTTTTTATTTTTTTAACAATCTTATTATGATTAATCATATTAATATTATAACGTAAATGTAATGATCTTAGTAATATTAAATGTTAAAAATTTTAAAATTTTATTAAGATTAGGAATACTACAAATATTAATTTTTAAATATTATTAATATTTTCTTATTATTAGTAATATTATTTTTAATATTAATTTCAATTTTTATTTTCATATTTAGATGGATATTTATTTTTTATTTTTTTCTAAATAAGACTATTATATTATTCACATTAAAGGTATACAATTACAGGATGATTAGCGTCAAAAATAACTGCCGAGAAGGAAAGGCAAGATGAAACAAAAATTTGTCCGGAACAGAGAGTTTGGACGAGGCCATGTTATGCAATCCCACACAGGGGATCCAGTGCTAACCATATTGGTCTTACTGATCTTACATGCACTACAGAGAACATGCGTATTTAACCCTGACATAATAGCAATTACAAAAATTAACAATTGTGGCAAAAAGCCCTCTATAGCGGGCCGCATAACCTGAGACAGAGCTGTTGAGCATGAATTAGTCGCGTGGAGGCTCCTCCACGATCCTGCACCAACCACCGTCAGACAAATCCTAAGCTCAAGCATCATCGTTCACAGTCGGACCAGGGTCGTTGGCTCCATCACTATGTCATTAACATTGCTTGCAGGAATCTCCATAGCTCACGGGGAGCCAGAATTTGGCACAGAAACTAAGCCCGGGTCCTCTTGATGAGCACTGGACTCACCCTCTTCCTGGGCTTCCTCGAGAAAGAGGACCGAGACATGGGCGGTAATCTTTGGACAGTTCAGGGTGCAATTAAAAGTGAAGATTGCAGAGTCGAGGACGAGGAACCTGGAGAACTGGGCTCAAGGAATTGACTGGGCCACAGAAATCTCCCTCTCTCGCTGCGACTATGAGGGTAATGGATGGAAGCAAAGTCACTGGAGGGAGAGAGGAAGAAGGGCATGAAGGCGCCCTCCAAGAGGTGCCTCTGCAGCTTAACATCCTTTGGCGAGGTCGAGGCATGTCAGCAACAACGACGCCTTCGTGGATACTAGAACGAGCAACCAGAGAAGTAGGGCATTGGCCAAACAAACAAACAATTAGACGGGAGCCCAAAGCTTCAGAGAGAATCAAGGAGATTGACAGAGGTCGCTTCTCCGAACTAACCGAGCATGAGCCCAGCTTCGTTGTGCCCAGCCAATATAACATAAGAGACACCTGAACAAACCCATGGTGGAGGCCAGTTTTATTACCCTTTCCCCTACCTCGAGACGCTCCCACTATTACTATGGCATTCATGGGTGCCGAGAGCCAGAACATTACTGCGCGTGCGGAGGTGAAAGATGATACCAGTTCGCCTGCACTAATTCCCTTAAACAGAGCAATGCCCACCTGCCTATGATCCTCCATCCACTGGTGAATAACTTCACTATACAAGGTTGGCAGGTGGCGGCCTTTCTCAGCCCACCCCAGTCCCATCGAATTTAAGGCAATCTTAAACACCCGCATCCGGGGTTAGATGGATATTTATTTATATTAATATTAAATAATAATTAATATGGTTGGTTTTAATAATATTTGTTATTAATATTATTATCTTAAAATAAATTTATCTAACTTGAACTTTACTATAAACTTGTAATAATATAAACATTAAACCTAATATAAATTTTAGGGTTAGCTGCATAACTTCTTTGTTTTTGATAGATTAAATTATTATATTAATTAGAGTTTAATATTATAACGGAAAACGTAACCATGTAAATATTAAAATTAAGTATTACTAATTATTAATATTAACTTTAATTGTCTTTATGATAATACTTTTAATTATATTATTAGAATGAATACAAGTTTTAAATTTTTATTTTTATTAATAATTATATGGTTAATTATTAGAAATTAGATCTTATTGTTTTTATTTTTATTTATGAATAATGTTATTTTCTTAACAATTTTAATATGATTGTAAATGTTATTATCTTAATAATATTATATTTTAAAAAATTAAAATTTGTATTAAGATCATTAATATTGTAAATATTAGATATTATTTTGGGATTCAATTGCATTAAGTAAGTCATTCATCTAATTCCATGAGAGGTAGTCATAATTGACTAATTTCTCATGAGTTTTGAATAGTCCACTTAGCAATCATTGCATGGAGTGATGCTCACAAGGGTGAATACATGGGATTGAAACTAATGAAATGAATCACATAGCGTCAATCATCACTTCCAGAGCTTGCAGCCGGTAACGAGGACTTCCCGGGAGGTCACCCATCCCAGATCGCCTCTCGCTCAAGTGTGCTTAACTATGGATTTTCCCCCATAATCAAGCCCACTTAGCTTGCTACCCTGTTTGCAAAACCTTAGCAAGTATTGTGCCTCATGAACCATTCCAGTAGAGTTCCCTTCACTATTTTTGAATTAAGTATTGGGGTTTTCACAGTGCATTATATTAGATATCATTTTGCGATTCAATTGCATTAAGTCATTCATATATGACCATTTCCATGAGAGGTAGTCATAACTGACTAATTACTCATGATTTTTCAATAGTCCACTTACCACTCATTGCATCGGGTGATGCTCACATGGGTGAAGAAATGACATTGAAACTAGTGAAGTGAATCACATAGCGTCAATCATCACTTCCGGGGCTTGCGCCCGGTAACCAGGGCTTCCCCGAAAGGTCACCTGTCCTTGATCAGCTCTGTCTCAAGCACGCTTAACTGTGGAGTTTTCACCATAATCAAGCCCACTTAGCTTGTTACCCCATTTGCAAAACCTTAGAAAGTATTGTGTCTCATGAACCATTGAAGTAGAGTTCCCTTCACTCTTTTTGAATTAAGTATTGGGATTCAAATACATTAAGTATGTCATTCATCTATGACCATTTCCATGAGAGGTAGTCATAACTGACTGTGAAAACCCTAATACTTAATTCAAAAATAGTGAAGGGAACTCTACTTGAATGTTTCATGAGGCACACTACTTGCTAAGGTTTTGCAAATGGGGTAGCAAGCTAAGTGGGCTTGATTGTGGGGAAAACTCCACAGTTAAGCGTCCTTGAGCCAGAGGCGATCTAGGATGGGTGACGTCCCAGGAAGTCCTCATTACCGGGTGCAGGCCCCAAAAGTGATGATTGATGGTATGTGATTCATTTCATTAGTTTCAATCCCATTTCTTCACCCCTGTGAGCATCACACGATGCAATGAGTGCTAAGTGGACTATTAAAAAATCATGAAAAATTAGTTAGTTATGACTACCTCTCATGGAAATGGTCATAGATGAATGACTTACTTAACATAGTTGAATCCCAAAATGATATCTAATATAATGCATTGTGAAAACCCCAATACCTAATTCAAAAAGTGTGAAGGGAACTCTACTTGAATGGTTCATGAGGGAAAATACTTGCTAAGGTTTTTCAAGTGGGGTGGCAATCTAAGTAGGCTTGATTGTGGGGAAAACTCCACAGTTAAGAGTGCTTGAGCCAGAGGCGATCTGGGATGGGTGACCTCCTAAGAAATCCTGGTTACTGGGTGCAAGCCCCGAAAGTGATGATTGATGCTATGTGTCATTTCACTAGTTTCAATCCCATTTCTTCACTTGTGTGAGCATCTTCACCTCTGTGAGCATCACCCGATGTAATGAGTGCTAAGTGGACTATTCAAAAATCATGAGAAATTAGTCAGTTATGACTACCTCTCATGGAAATGGTCATAGATGAATGACTTAGTTAACACAATTGAATCCCAAAATGATATCTAATATAATGCACTGTGAAAACCCCAATACTTAATTGAAAAAGAGTGAAGGGAACTCTACCTGAATGGCTCATGAGGCACAATACTTGCGAAGGTTTTGAAAATGGGGTAGCAAGCCAAGTGGGCTTGATTGTGGGTGAAACTCCACAATTAAGTGTGCTTGAGTTAGAGGTGATCTAGGATGGGTGACCTCCCGAGAAGCACTGGTTACGAGGTACAAGCCCCAGAAGTGATGATTGATGCTATGTGATTCATTTCACTAGTTTCAATTCCATTTCTTCACCCTTATGAGCATCACCTGATGGAGCATCGTCTAAGTGCACTATTCAAAAATCATGATAAATTAGTGAGTTACGACTACCTCTCATGAAAATGGTCATAGATGAATGTCTTACTTAACGTAGTTGAATCCCAAAATGATATCTAATATAATGCACTACAAAAACCCCAATACTTAATTCAAAAAGAGTGAAGGTAACTCTAGTTGAATGGTTCATGAGGCACAATACTTGCTAAGGTTTTGCAAATGGGGTAGCAAGCTAAGTGGGCTTGATTGTGGAGAAAACTCCACAGTTAAACGCGCTTGAGCCAAAGGCGATCTGTGATGGGTAACCTCCCAGGAAGTCCGGGTTACCGGGTGCAAGTGATAGAGATGATGATTGATGCTATATGATTCATTTAACTAGTTTCAATCCCATTTCTTGACCCTTGTGAGCGTCACCTGATGCAATGAGTGCTAAGTCGACTATTCAAAAATCATGAAAAATTAGTGAGTTACAACTACGTCTCATAGAAATGATCATAAATGAATAACCTACTTAATGTAGTTGAATCCCAAAATGATATCTAATATAATGCACTTTGAAAATCTAAATACTTAATTATAAATATTATTAATATTATATATAATGATATTATTAGTAATATTGCTTTTAATATTAATTTCGATTTTTATTTTAATTATTTAATAATAATAATATTAATATTAATAATATTATTAAATTTAATAGAAATTTTAATATTATTTTTAAATCCAACATAAAATTTACGATAATCCCAATATTGTAACCATATAAGCATTCAATTATTGTAACAATATAAACAATAAGCCTAATTAAAGCTCAATATTATAATATATGAGAACTTTTTATGATTCTCCATATATTTGTGCCTTTGTCTACCTCTACGAAAGGACACATGTTATGCACGGAATAGCGGAAAAATACCATAATGAAGAGTCAACAATGTAGATTGGAATTTTTAAATTTGTGCCTTTGTCTACCTCTACGAAAGGACACATGTTATGCACGGAATAGCGGAAAAATACCATAATGAAGAGTCAACAATGTAGATTGGAATTTTTAAATATATAAATCCGAGAGAAATAAATAAAGCATTTATTAAACTTATCTATCTGTAGTATTAGCATTTAAAATAGATTATATTTAATGTTTATATATAAATCTAATTCCCACAAAAATTGCAATCCCTCATCATGCATTAAAGTTTAGTAATTATAATTCAAATTAAACATAGTTAATTTTTTCTAATCAGATATAAATTTACAAAGTCATAATACAATATAATATAGTGAGTAGATGTTTGTTTGAATAAAATAATTCATATTTTTGCCAAAACTTAAAATTCAATTACTAAAATTATATTTTTAAATACTTTATTAAAAAATTATAAATTTGGTTTTAAAATAATATAAAATTTTTCCTACAAAACCTTAAATTATATTCATTGATATAAAATCAAACATATAAGAAAATAAAATCAAACAACAATTTTTTTGCTAATCCAACAAAAAATAAATAGATCTCTCTACATGTTCAACAATAAGAGATTATAGAAAAAAAAAAATCAACCATAATTGCTACCACAAAACCTAGAGAAAGGGTTGAGCTATTGCTTTATCTAATGCTTCATCTACTACTTTTTAAACCATCCATTGTTTTTTAAGCCATACTATATTATTCCTCCTATTCTTATACAAATTATTGCATTGAAGGAAAGGAATCTACTCCTTTTTAAACTAGGCTATATTAGTTTTCTATTCTTATACAAATTATTGCATTTAAGGATAGAATTGAAAATTCCTTTGATGCTTCTTGTTGTTACACTCAGAATGTATCTAGTTGAAAAGAAATAAAGTGACGAGGCAATGCTTATTTAAAATAAGAAATAAAAAACATCATTTGAAAAAAGAAACTTAAGTATATGTTTCCTATGTGTAAAATCATTAAGCATCCCTCAAAGTATTCATATATTCCAAAGTCCCCAAGTTGAATTATGGTCTAGAAAATGCAAAGCTTCGCCAAAAAAATTCAACACTCTTCTTTGCCAAATGAAGATGAAAATAAAGAGGAAGATGCTTGTTTACTGGTTTTTTTTCCTCTACATATATTTACCATTTATAGTGCAAGGTTCATTTGTGGGTGGTTCTATCCAAATTGAAGAGTTGATCTAGCATAAATCGTCTAAAGTTTTAATTGCAACCAAACCATCAACATTCCAAAATTTATTGGCGAAAACCATAAGATTTTGTGGGGTTTCCAAAATTTATTGTGGAAACCCATAAAATTTTGTGGGGTTGAGTTAGATTTTGAGAAATAGAGTAGGATATGAGGTTAACTATTTGTGAAAAACTTGTAATTTATATACAAAAAAATAAAAATCAATTTTTGGAAAATTTATATTCAATTCATTTTTAAAATATCTGCAAAATTAAATATCAAAAGCAAAAGCGAATTGATTATGACAACCCCATTTATTTCTAAAGCAAAGTTTCTAGTTAGTTTCAACAGTATTAGTTTAACCCTAGACTAACAACATCCTGCACATAGTTGTGGAAGGTTATTACTAACAAGATTTTCAATTAGTTTAACCCTAGACTAGCAACATCATGCACATAGTTGTGGAAGGTTATTACTAACAAGATTTTCAATGATAATTCTGCCCTTTATACTTCTAGGCTGTGATAAAATGACTTCTTTTCAAAGAAAAGGAATGAACCATATAATCTGTGGAATGATTCCATCATAAAAGGAGTCCCATATACCATTATGTGTATATGTGTGGTCAAATCACCATGGGGTCATGTGGGATTCATGATCACTCACTTGTTCCGGATTCAAAAACTACTACTTCCTACCTAACTGTTCAGGATGTTTATTTGGAATATAATACAGTAAGTTTTTAACAATTTATAATTTTGAAAATGCACATTGAATTAAAATGCGTATTACTTCAGAATATAATATAATAAGCTTTTTATGGTTTATATTTTCAATCATTCACAATTAAACTGCAATAAATTTAAGTAATCCAAATTAATAACTTCAAATTTTATATGAGATCTATTGGAATTTCTTTTTCAAAACTTTGATGCATTTTTCTAATTATGAATACTTCAATTTAACTCCCTTACAAACATCCTATCCCAAATAATCTAATTAACTCCCTTACAGACATCATATCCCACACAATCTTTTCGTCGTATCATGTCAAATATTAGAATGCATAACTTCTCAATTCCGAATTGAAATCGTTCCGTTGACATACGACTCCAGCAAATATATGGTGAAAATGAGAAGATAATTCCCATAAATATAAATTTCGAATTTCCATATAGACCACAAAAGTTGAATTTTTGAACCAGTTTCATATAGAGCATAAAATTTCAATTTTCGAACGAGTTTCATATAAAACATAAGATATGAATTTTCAAACCAATTACATAGATTACAGTGCGCAAAATGACAACGTACAACTTTGAATCATTTCTCATGAGAGTTATAACTAGAAGTGAAATCCTTTATCGTGACAGTGAAAACGAAAAACCATAAACGAAAAGAGCTATAGCATAATCCCGTGGAATCCTTTCTCATGACGGTGTAAACCATAAGTGAAGGTCGTCAATTAAACATGTTAAAACGCAAAAACACAGATGAGAAAAACAATAGCGCAATCCCAAAAATGTCGCCGAAGGGGCCATCATATTTCAAAAATTCATATTCATTTCATTTATAAAAAATATGCACAATTAAACATCAAAAACTAAAGGAGAAATGATTATGACAACCCCATTTATTTCTAAAAAAACCTAAAGAAAGGTTTATAGTTTAGTTTCAACATTATTAGTTTAACCCTAACACTACTATCATCTCTTGGGGATTTTTCTCGTAAAATCCCAAAAACACACAAATAAAACTCAACACAGAGGCAATGCTCTGTTTCTCTCTCCACAGGATCTTTAACACAAGGAAGCTAATAAAATTTCTGAGAACAAAGATTTTTCACACCCATAATAAACTTGTATTAATTCATAAAAGGCCTGATACAATTTTCTTCCTCTTTCACTCAGAGGGATTTACCAAAAAAAACTTTCACCAAAACAAAATACTCTGTCTCTCTTTTACAAAATGATTTTTACACTGCTGTGTAAAATCTTCATTCACATTTTACTGCTGTAAAAAGCATTTTACATATACTGCTGTAAAAATAATTTTACATATGCAGTAAAATTTTTCATTACATTCACAAAAAAATTCTTTGCTCACACCATACAAATCTTCATTCGTTCTTCCTTTTTTTTGAGCAACCAACAAAACTCAGGTTTTTATATTTCGCACTGTTGTGCGTTCATCTCCTCCTTGCTTCACACGTTGTTCAATTCATAACTTATGCACTGTTGTGCACTCCTCTCTGTTCTCTTTTGCTGCCCCGGGCTCACATATTACAATGGTCAACACCAAACAAAAACATATTTCATATACGATACATATGCAACCAAATAAAAAAAAACTTACGTGCTTTTCTTACCCATACCTCCGTAGGTTTAAAACAATAAAATTAAAAGTTTCTACCTAAAACTATGACTAAGCATTAAATGCATTAATTAAAAGCCAGCGGTAAAAGTAAGATTAACGTTCTGACAGATTGGATTGAATCCATATGCGTTGACCTGATCGGACGCAATTCGCACACCAACCTCACACAACTCAAACGACTTTTAATGGTCGGGGAATGGGCGGTTTCATGGTTGTACACTGGACGCGTGTCTCGTGCTCATTGTGTCGGAGCCCTCCTTACGGAAACAACCTTTTGCGAATGGTGGTGCGGGGAAGATACCGGTGGTTTTGATAACGCGCAGATGAAATTACAACTTTAACACTCCCCTTTAATTTCAGCTGCTGGGCATTCAGTCATACCCAAACACTTCCTCCAAAATTCAAACCTTTTCTGGTCCAGTGGCTTGGTCAAAATGTCTGCAACCTGTTCGTGAGTCCTGCAATGTTCTAGAACAATTTCTCCATTGCTCACCAATTCTCTGATGTAGTGAAACCTTGTATCAATGTGTTTCGTTCTCTTATGAAACACTGAATTCTTTGACAATGCAATAGCTGAGCTATTGTCACAAAAAATCACTGTCGCTTTTGCCTGCTCTTGGCCTAAGCTCCTCAACATTCTTCTCATCCAAACTGCTTGACATGTTGCTGCTGTAGCTGCCACATATTCAGCCTCTGTTGTAGATAATGCTACAATGGACTGCTTCTTAGAAGCCCATGAAATGGCTCCTGAACCCATATGAAAAACATAACCGGAAGTGCTTTTCCGATCATCTACACTTCCAGCCCAATCACTATCAGTGTATCCAATTAAATCTGAACTTTCTGAGACATTATATAAAATTCCAAACATTTTGGTACCTTTGACATACCTTAAAATTCTTTTTGCTGCCTGCCAATGTGCCTCCTTTGGCCTCTCCATGAATCTGGAAATTAAACTAACAACAAACATAATATCAGGCGTAGTTGTTGTTAAATACATAAGGCTGCCAACAATACTCTTCTACAAACTAGGATCAAAATCCTTGCTGCTGTCCTCTCTGCTGAGTTTTAATCCCATTACTGTGGGAGTGATCGCTGCTTTGCATTCTTGCATGTTAAATCTGCCCAACACTTTATTTACATATCTAGCTTGTGAGATAAAAATTCTTTTTTCATTTTGATCTACTTCTATGCCTAAGAAGTATCTCAAGAAACCCATGTCAGTCATTTCAAATTCCTCTTTCATGACTCATTTAAAATTCTCAATGAGCTGATCATCATTTCCTGTGAAAATAACATCATCAACATATAAGACAAGAATTAAAATTTTACCATCTTTTTCTTTGATGTAGACGGTGGGTTCTCCTTCACACTTGTCAAATTCATTATCCAATAGATAGGAATCTATCCTGCTGTACCATCCTCTTGGCGCTTGCTTTAGCCCATAAAAAGCCTTCTTCAATTTGCACACTTTGTGCTCTTCACCTTTCTTCTCATAGCCTAGAGGTTGTTCAACATAAACATGTTCCTTTAACACTCCATTTAGGAATGCTGACTTCACGTCCATTTGGTAGACTTTCCATTTGTTTTGTGCTGCTATGGACAGCACTGCTCTCACGGTTTCCATTCTTGCAACCGGGGCAAAAGTCTTCTCATAATCTCTCCCATACTGCTGCTTGTATCCTTTGATAACCAGCCTTGCCTTGTGCCTTTCTATCTTTCCTTCAGCATTGCTTTTGGTCTTGTAGACCCATTTCACTCCAATAACTTCTTTGCCTTTTGGTAGCTCAACCAAATCCCATGTTTTGTTTCTCTCTTTGGCATTCATCTTCTCATCCATAGTTTCTATCCATTTCCTATCTTTAATTGCATCCTCGAAATGAATAGGATCATCAACATGACAATACAAGGCAAACAAGGAATTCATTCCTTCATCATAAATGTCACTTAGATTTCTAAACTTCTTACCTCTTTCATTTGGTGTGCAAGTGCTTGAAGATGCACTTGAATTTCCTCCTTGTGGTGTGCTTGGAGAAGCACTTTCATTTATCATCAATGGTGTCCCTTGCTGTCCTTATGTTGGCGCTGCTGTTTGGGGATGCATTTCAGCCACCTGCTCATCATCTTCATCATGAGACAAACGGTTTTTAACATTCACTGTTTTCTCTATGCTTCCATCCCAAGCTTCCTCCTCAATGAACTGAACATCTCTGCTGACAAAAAAATTCTTGGTGGATGGGATATACAACCTGTAGGCTTTGGATTCCTCACTGTATCCAATGAAAATACATTTCTCCCCTTCGCTGTCCAACTTCTTCCTTAGGTGATCCAGAATGTGTGCATAGGCCACCAATCCAAAAACTTTCAAGTGGGTGACACCTTGCTTTCTCCCACTCCATGCTTCTTCCGGCACTTTGTTCAACACTGCTTTTGTAGGACACCTGTTCAAAATATACATTGCACAATTTACAGCTTCAGCCCAATAATCATTTGGCAAATGCTTTGCCTTCAACATGCTCCTCGCCATATCCATGATGGTCCTATTCTTCCTTTGAGCAACTCCATTTTGTTGTGGGGTGTACCTAGCTGTAAACTGTTTGTGAATTCCATTTTCTCTACAAAACCGTAGGAACTCCTTGGAGATATATTCACCTCCTCTGTCAGTTCTCAAAACTTTTATATGCAGCTCGCTTTGGTTCTCCACAAGTGCTTTGAAATTTCGGAATTTTTCAAACACTTCACTTTTGTTTTTAAGAAAATATACCCAAGTTTTTCTTGTAAAGTCATCAATAAATGTTAGGAAATATTGGCTGCCTGCTAATGATGGATTTTGCATTGGTCCACATAAGTCTGAGTGGACAATCTCTAAGGGTGCCTTTGCCCTTATGCTTTTACCTGATGGAAAAATTTCTCTATGTTTTTTCCCCAAAATGCAACCTTCACAAAGGTTGTCCGGTTTCTCTATCAATGGTAATCCTCTTACCATTCCTTTACTACTCAACAAGTTAAGGCCTCCAAAGTTGAGATGTCTAAATCTCAAGTGCCACAACCAATTTTCATCCTTTGGCACGCTTTGGAAAGCCTCTTGGGTGACTGCTACAATTTCTCCTTTTTTTTTCAAATCTGCCCTTATTCTAAGAGGGAACATCCTCTTCCTTTTCATCTTCACTTCAGCAATGCATCTTTTCCTGGGTGCTATATCCATGATGGTCCATACATCATTTTCAAAGAAAACATTGTAACCCTTTTGAACAAGCTGTCCAATACTCAAGAGGTTACATCTCATTCTAGGGACATAGTAGACATCTGCTATGGTTTTCTTCTCACCCTTCTTTGTAAATATTTTTACCTCTCCTTTTCCCATAATAGAAATTTTGCTATCAGTTCCTAGTGTGACTTCAGATTCCATATTTTTATCAAGGGCAGAAAAGAGAGCTATATTTCCTGTCATATGGTTGCTGCAACCTGAGTCTAAAAACCATATGTCCTCACTGTTTGTTTCAGTCATGTTACAAGCTATCAACACATTATCTTGACTGTTGTTTTCTCTAGTGACATTTGCATTTTGTCTATTACTCATATCATGCTGCTTCTTCCTACATTCACTGGCATAATGTCCATATTTTTTACAACAATAGCATTGGACATTGGATTTTTCATACCTTTGTCCTTGAGCATGATGTTGTCCTCTTTGTTGGCTGCTGCCTTGGCCTTGGTTCTGATTTGGATTGCTGCATCTTCCTTGAGCATTTGCTGGGCTGTTCCTTCCACCTCTCTTCTGGCTTCTGCCTCTTCCTCTCTTGTTTCCTCTGCCTTGACCTCTTCCTCTTCCAAAAGACATTTGGGTCTTGAAGGCTTTCTCTAGAGATGAGTTTTCATTCCTACTCAACCTCTGCTCATGTTTTATCAGTGATGCATGTAGCTCATCAATTGAAAAGTTTGAGAGATCCTTTGTCTCTTCAATGGTGGTGACAATCACATCAAACTTTGAGGGTAAGACCCTCAATATTTTCTCCACAATCCTCCTTTCTTCAATGGTTTCTCCATGAGTCCTCATCTGTGTGATCAGACCAATCACATGTGTGAAGAATGAGTCAATGTTGTCTGACTCCTTCATGTTCAGATTCTCAAAATCCTTCCTCAGCAATTGTAGTTTTGTTGTCTTCACTCTCTCCATGCCTTGATAGGCTGTCTTGAGAGTTTTCCATGCTTCATTGGATGTCTTAGCTGCTGCTATCCTTGGAAATACACTCTGGTCCACTGCTTGATACAACAATACAATGGCTTTTGCATCCTTCTTCCCATTGCTCTTCAACAGATCTCTCTCTGCCTAAGTTAAGTTGTTAAATTGATTTTCATCTGCTGGTTCTCCAAACCCAGATTCAACTAATTCCCATAAATCTTGAGAGATAAATAAAACTCTCATCGTTATTGACCAGTAGTCATAGTTCCCTCCTTACGGAAACAACCTTACACTGGACTTTTAATGGGCGGTTTCATGGTTGTACACTGGACGCGTGTCTCGTGCTCATTGTGTCGGAGCCCCTCCTTACGGAAACAACCTTTTGCGAATGGTGGTGCGGGGAAGATACCGGTGGTTTTGATGACGCGCAGATGAAATTACAACTTCAACATCATCCTGCACACAGATAAGGAAGGCTATCCTTCTGAAAAACCTAAAGAAAGGTTTATAGTTTAGTTGCAACATTATTAGTTTAACCCTAACACTACTATCATCGTGCACACAGATAAGGAAGGTTATCCTGCACACAGAATGGTTATTTCTCACAAGCTTTTCAATGAAATTCTGCCCCTTATACTTTTAGGCTGTGATAAAATGGCTTCTTTTCAAAGAAAAGGAATGAACAATAGAATTTGTGGAACCCTTCAATGACAAGGGAAGTCATATATACCATTATGTTTTTCTGTGATCAAATCACCACAAAATCTTGTATGATTCATGCTCACTGACTTGCTTGGGATTAAAAAATTGTTGCTTCCTACCTAGTTGTTTAAGATCTTTATTTGGAATATAATATAACAAGTTTTTAACAATTTATAATTCCCAAAATCCACATTGAATTAAAATGCATATTACTTTATATAATTTTTTTATCATTCATATTTTCCATAATTCACACTCAATTAAAGTACAATATACTTAATTAATCCAAATAAATAACTTTCCATAATTCACATTCAATTAAGATACAATAAACTTAATTCATCCAAATAAATAACTTCAAAATTTATATGAGCTATATTGGAAATTCTTTCTCAGATCTTTGATGTGTTTTTCTAATTACAAATACTTCAATTACAAATACTTCAATTCACTGCTGTCGAATTAACTACCTTACAGATATCCTACCACACGTAATCTAATTAACTCCCTTACCAACATCATATCCTACACAATCTTCTATTCATATCATGTCAAATATAAGAACAAATAACTTCTCAATTCTGAATTGAAATCGTTCAGTTCACATACGAATCCTAACATATATTCATATCATGTCAAATATAAGAACAAATAACTTCTCAATTCTGAATTGAAATCGTTCAGTTCACATACGAATCCAACATAGATATGGGGAAAATGAAAAGATAATTCCCATAACTATAAATTCCGAATTTCCGTATAGACCATAAAAGTTGAATTTTTGAACCAATTTTATATACAGCATAAAATTTAAATTTTCAAACGAGTTTCATATAAAACCAATTTCATATAGAAAATAAGCTCTAAATTTTCAAACTAGTTACATAGATTAGAGTGCGCCAAATGACAACACGCAACTTTGAATCCTTTCTCATGACAGTTATAACCAGAACTGAAATCTTTTCTCATGGTTTTCACATCCTTTCTCATGGCAGTGAAAACCATAAGTGAAGGTAGTTAATTAAACATGTCAAATCGCAAAAGAATGGATGAGAAAAACTATAGGAAAATCCCAAAAACGAAGATGCCATCATATTTGTAAAATTCATATTCAATTCATTTGTAAAAAATCTGCACAATTAAACATGAAAAAATAAAGACGAATTGATTATGATAGCTCCATTTATTTCTGTTAAACCTGGAACAAGGTTTATAGTTTAATTTCAACATTATTAGTTTAGCCCTAGCAGATCACAAGCTTTTCAATGATAATTCCACCATTTTTACTTTTAGGCTGTGATAAAATGGCTTCTTTTCAAAGAAGAGGAATGAACAATAGAACCTTTGGAAAGCATCTATAACAAGGGGAATCACATATAGCATTATGTTTCTCTGTGATCAAATCACCATCGCCATCATAATTTACTCATGAACAATGAATCTACAGAGTTTTACGGATCCATAACAAGATAAAAATTTAAAGAGAGCATGTGGCACAAGGGGAATATGAACAGGGAAGGGGCACAAGTAGAATATTAACACGTAAGCCCATAACATGGTAACATTTATGAGAAATATAGGACACGAAAACCTGTCTTTGTTCTTCCAAGTTTTAACATTCATAAGTTTCAGAATGAAAACATACATCTGTTGCAAAGTCATGTTTTGCATTAATTTTTTAATTTAGATATTTAATAATAATATAGATCTTTAATGTAATTTTCAAATAATCGGGGTGTATTATGAGAATTAAAAATAAAAATAAAAAATTATTTGCTAAACGAAGAATGGGATTTCGACGCTGATTGTATTAGATATATAATGAAAAAATTAAGGGATGATATGTTATAATTATATATATGAAAAGAGAACTATTATATTAAGTTATAATATAAAAATTAAATAAATTACAAGTATAAAATAAATTAAATTTCAACAATAAGATGAAAAGTGAATTTATAAATTCTGCATTATCTCAATTGTTATTTTAAAATTCTAACTCTTTTAAAATGAAAATTCTCTTAATATTAATATCAAGAATAAGTAACTTCTAAATTTTATTAATTTCAATAATTTAATATAATTAAAATATAATAATTTCTAAATTTTACTAATTTGAATGGTCTAATATAATTAAAATATATTATATTATATTAAATGAAATATTGAAGGTTTTAATCATGCGTAGCTAATTATTATAGACGTTTTAAATAAAATAGAAAAGATGCATTAACAAGATATTTTTATGCAAATTTTATCTTGGAAGCATAAACCTAAAATATATATATATATATATATATATATATATATGAATTAGAATACGATGGAATTTCCTTAATTCAAATTTAAGAATGATGGGTTAAGTGTCATGCAATACCAAAATGTTAAAGGAAAAAATCACTTGTCAAAAAATACTAAAACAAATGAAAAAAATCTCTTCATTTTTTCTTTGGGTGAGGCACACTTCACTTAAACACCCATAAAGCAAATATTTCACCTCCTATGACATCTTAAAAAAAGAAACTTCCCTGCCTCCTGTTAGGTCTCTATAACACTAGTGATTCCCCCATTACTATTATCATTGTAGCCCTTATTGTTATTGTTGTGCCCCTATTGTCCCCATATTGTTATTATTGTGCCATATAGAAGCCCACTATCATTATTATTGTGCACTTATATTATTATTTTTATGTTTTCTTTGATTACATTGTGACCCCTTAGACTCCTATACATAGAAATGAGGTTTTGTCATTTGTATCATCAAAGAATTATTCATTTGTGTAATTTAAAGGAGGTTTCCCCCTCGAATAGGTTGATTTTGAAGTCATTGATCTATCTTTTCTTCTATTTTATGATCTGGTTACATAACATTTGGTATCAAAGACTTGAATTCTAGAGTTTCGTTGCTCCAAACAGGTCATCATGGAATTTTCACTATAACAGTTTCCTATGACGTTTTAGAACATGAAATTGAAGCCCATTTGAGCTGAAATCTCATTGAACCTCACGTTTGAATTTAAGATCTTTTCTAGCTATATTTTCGGAGATAGGATACAATGAAGTTAGGGTTTTTGCACACTTCTGAATTATATCTCAAACATGTGACCTCGGGAAACTCAACATAACTTTCACTGTGAGCATCATATTGCAATTTCATAGAATGTTATAGAAAGAGGACAACCTTTAGTTTTCTATGTATTGGTTTCAGGTGGTTAGGTCGAAATAGTGACATGTGACACTTCGTACAAGTTATCCATACTAAACCAGTCTATAATTAGGTCATCGTGGGAGGTTTTTGATAAATCTTCCTTGGAGAATCCAATTTTGATCAGGCTTGTGGGGTTGGAAAGAGGACTCGGAGGTCTACCACATGAATTAATTTTAGACCGTGGAGATCTAAAATTACAGAGTTATAACAGATTCAATATCAAGCTCCTACAAAGTGAAAAAATGTGTGTAGTTTTCTTTTAATTTTCCATAAGTTTAGTTTTCAAAATAATTTTGGAGGAATTCAAAGGGCATAGTGAAGCACAATTATCAAAATTTATGCTCTGAACAAAGAAAATGGAAACACCTAGTAAGCAACTTGAAAGCTCTAGCATGACTCATGAAGAAGAGGAAGAAATGCAACATGATATATCAAAATTACAAGACCGAGTGCAACAAAATTCACTCTCAAAAAATATAATAGAAGTTAAGATGGATGGTTTAAAGAAAGGCATGGAAGATAAGATGGATGATGTGGAAGTTAAGATGGATGGTTTAACAAAAGGAATGGAAGCTAGGATGGATGGTTTAAAGAAAGACATGGAAGCTAAGATGAATGAATTTGAAGCTAACATGAATGATGTGGAAGCTAAGATGGATGGTATAGAATAAAAACTTAAAGGAAACGTGGAAGAATTGAAGACATACTTGACAAAGTTCCTACAAGAAATTCTTACGAATGGTGAAAGGGTAGTAAAGGAAACTCATGATGAGAACAAAAGAAATGTTAATCATGATTTCATAGACTCTAACATTGAATTGAAGTCCCACCATGTTCCAAAGATTGATATGAGGAAATTTGATGGAAAGATTCTCATAACATGGATACTATATATGGAGCAATATTTCGATCTCCATAATGTGCAAAACACACAAAAGATATGCATTGTAGCTTTATATTTTGCGCTAAATCAGTTTGTATGGTATTGATGGCTTTCCTCTCGTAAAACAATTGTCACTTGGGAAATTATTATGGAAGAAATGATTGCACATTATGAGGATACAAAAAGAAACACTTTTTTTAGCTAATTGATAAACCTCAAAAAAAAGTGTTCAATGATGGAGCACGTTCAAGACATCCAAAAATTGAATATGAGGGTAAAATATATTCCACAGTAGCATAGGATTGATGTGTTCATAGGGAATTTAAAGAATAAAATCCAACATGAGGTTCCCAAATGTGAACTTGATTCATTGGAAAAGGCATTCAGTTAGAAAGAAAAATGGAAAGAAAAATTATGGCAACAAGGAATCCTACCACTCACAACTATAAATATGGAAGTGTTGTTCCCCCTAGTCTTCCACAACCTACAATAACATCCTACAAGGTTGACACCAAAACAATTGGAATAAAAAAGGGAAAAATGGCTTTGCTACAGCTGTGATATAAAATACACTAAAGGTCATAAGTGTGCTCAGAAGAAATTATTTTACATAGATTGTGAAGAGGAGGAAGAGAAGGAGAAAGAAGCATCAAAAGAAGAGGATATAAACTAGGAACAAACCCTAGAGAAAGAAGAAATGAATCCGACCATATATTGTAATGCATTGGATGGAATTACCACTCCTAAAACTATCAATATAGAAGGACATATGAAGAAGAAAAAGTTAATAGTGTTGATTGATTCAGAAAGTACCCATAATTTTATTCGTTGTAACATAGACAAGGAATTGCATTTATTCATATATCCAGCGCGAGAGTGTCAAGTGATGGTTGCAAGTGTAGGAACCAGAAATTGCTCTAAAAAGTGCTATAATATAAAGCTATCCATGGGACAATATGTATTTAATATCCTAATTATTTCCATTCCAATGGGTGGTGTTCATGTTGTACTAAGAGCCCAATGGATACAATCCTCGGGTATAATAGATTTTAATTTTCAAGAACATTACATGAAATTTTGTTCGGAAGGAAAGGAAGTCGAATTAAGGGGTATCGCAGGGAAACCAGGAAAGGCAATAAGCTCTAATGGAATGAAAAAGCTTCTAAAAATGTAAGAATGAGATGTAATTGCATAATTATGTTCGCTAGAGATTCCCACATCGAAATCATCTATTTCTTGAGATCTCCAAAATTTCTTGTACAATCATTCCAAGGTATTTGAGACTCCCAAAGGTCTCCCACCTATTCATGATCATGATTATGCTATTCATTTGATTCCAGGAAGTGTTCCTCTAAACATTAATCCTTATAGATATCCTTAAGCCCAAAAGAGTGAAATTGAATGTATGGTTGCAGAAATGCTAGAGGCTGGTATAATTCAACCTAGTCAAAGTTCTCTCTCTGCTCTAGTAGTATTGGTGCACAAGAAGGATGAATCATGATGCATTTATCTGGATTATAGGGAGCTCAACAAGATCACTATTAAAGATAAATTTCCCATTCATGTCATTGGTGAATTATTGGATGAATTTCATGGTTCAATTTACTTTACCAAGTTGTATCTTCATTCATGATATCATCAAATAAGAATGAAGACTGAAGGCATTCCCAAAACAACATTTAGAACTCGTGATGGTCATTATTAATTTTTGTTCATGCCTTTTGGCCTTACCAATGCACCTTCCACATTTCAAGGTTTGATGAATTCCATTTTCAAACCCTTCCTTAGAAAATTTGTGTTAGTATTTCTTGATTATATACTAATCTACAACAAGTCTTGGAAGGATCATGTTCAACATGTTGAAAGTTTTCTTAAACTATTGGAGGAGAAACAATTATATGCAAAAAGCTCCAAATGTTCCCTTGGAGTACAAGAGGTGGAAAATATGGGTCATAATGTATCTCGTGAAGGTGTTAAGGTAGAGCCTAGCAAATTTAAAGCCATTAAGTAATGGAAAATCCCCACATCCATAAAGCATATGTGAGAATTTCTCAGGTTAATAGGGTATTATCAGAATTTTGTTAAGAATTATGTGATAATAGCAGCACCTTTAACAACATTTTTGAAGAAAGATGCATTTTCATGGACTCCACAACCAACGAATTCCTTTGAACATCTTAAAGAGAAAATGTGCCAAACACTAGTCTTAGCTATGCTGGACTTCACAAAAACCTTTATTGTGGAAGGTGATGCCTAAGAAAATGGAATTGGTGTTGTTTTAATGAAATAAGAAAGACCCATTACTTTCGAAATTTGTCCAATCAAAGGAAAGTATTTACATAAAGCTATTTATGAGAAGGAAATGTTGGCAATACTACATGCACTTAAGAAATTCTGACCCTACCTAATGGGAAGAAACTTCAAGGTAAAAATGGATCATGATAGTCTTAAATACTTTTTATTAAAATTATTATCTTCAGAAGAGCAACAAAAATGGGTCACAAATATCTTGGGTTATGACTTTGAAATCATCTACAAAAAAGGGAAGCAAAATGTTGTGGTAGATGCACTCTCAAGAAAGGACGAGGATGTGGAAGAATTGCTTTGTCCCATTTCTATTATCCAACCAGATTGGATAAATGAAGTAAGGGAGGAATGGAAGAACGAAAAAGAAGTGTGGGCACTCATTGAAAAGTTACAACAAGATCCAAGTACATCTGATACATTTAGCTAGAAAAATCATTTGTTATGGTACAAAGATCGCTTATACCTATGTAAGAATTCCCAACTCAAACAAAAGATTATTTTGGAATTACACACCTCTTCCTTAGAAGGCCACTCAGGATTTTTAAGAACTTACAATAGGGTTAAGAAGGTAATTTTTTAGGATGGCCTTAAATCAGATATTCAAAAGTTTGTGGAGGAATGTTTGGTTTGCCAACAAAACAAAGTTGAAAGAATTAAGACCCTACGTCTATTACAACCTTTATCCATTCCAATCCAACATTGGGAAGAAGTTTCAATGGATTTTATCATAGGTTTACCCAAGTCCAAAGGAAAGAGTGTCATCATGGTTGTAGTTGACAGAGTTACCAAGAATGCACGTTTTTGTGCATGATCTCATCCATTTAAATCCAGTACAGTTTGTACTGCATTTATGGAAACAATTCAAAAGCTACATGGAAACACAAATATTATTGTAAGTGACAAAGATCCCATTTTCACTCGAAATTTTTGAACAAAACTATTTTTTGTCTTGGTACTCAGTTAGCTCATAGCTCATTTTATCATCCTCGATCTGTTGGGAAAACTGAGATAGTAAACAAATGTTTGGATGGATACCTTTATTGCTTTGTATCTAATGAACATACACAATAGGTCAAATCGTTACCTCTTGTTGAATGGTGGTATAAGACTTCCTTCCATAATGCAGAAAAAATGACCCCATTTATGGCACTTTATGGATATCATCCACCATAAATCACATCATATTTAAGAGAAGATTCTAAGGTTCAACAAATGGAACATCACATCTAGCATCAACAAAAAGTTATCCAACTCTTAAAGGATAACCTCAATTGGCACATAATAGAATGAAACAACATGCATATCAACATCACAGTGAAAGAAGTTTTGATGTAGGTGGTTGGGTATTCCTACATCTATAACCATATAAACAAATGCCCATAAAACAAGCTAATAAGGATAAAAAATTATCAACAAATTAATATGCTTCATATTGGTACTATAGCATCGAAATCGGAGCTCCCTGTAGCTTCCCAAGTGCACCTAGTTTTCCATGTTTCATGCTTAAAGAAGGTTATAGGTGACAAGCTCCCAGTTCAAACAATATTTTCAGAACTTGACGAGAAAGGAAAAATCATATTATAACCTAAAGTAGTCACAGAAACAAGAACTTGACAACTACGAAATCGATCAATTTCGGAGTATCTCATCAATTAGAAGAACGTTGTTATAGCTCCAAATCTCACTCTTATGGTTTGTGATGCTGTACTCATGGCCTAGGGCAATCCCTCCTTCCAGACCTAGTCCTAAAATTTAAAAAACAATGTTTTATCCCTTATACGCGACATTGCCCTGAGTTAAACGCGTGTATACGCGGGTTTGTGTATATCCAACCCGCGTGTATGTATTAAAACACTTAAAAAATATAAAACTCCTCATTTTCGGGCGGAGATCGCGGGTTTTACCTGCTGATCACCTGTTAGTGCCCGTGGCCCAACTGTTCCCAACCAACTCCTAACTAAAAAGCTACTTTGGAGATGGTATAAAATGACCTCAAAGGGAAGGCCTAAGGGAGGAGAGAATAGAGAGAAAGGTTATTATGCTGAGATTTTTCCCTTGACCAGTCTGAAGTCCCTTGTGCCTTCTGCACTTCCCCCATTTTATACAGGAAACCTTTGTTTCCTTGTGTGTTGATGTTCATCCACCATTTATGACATCATGGAGAGAGTCATGGAAGGAGTTTTGTTAGAGGCTTGAGACTGGAACGGATCCGGAAGGAAGCTTTTCTTGGAGCCTGCTGAAGGTGATTCAGGTGAACATATTCCTTTTTATGTACTTTATTTGTCTATAATAAAAGAAACACATGTCTTGGTTCCTGAAATGAATCTTCTTTATGTTAATGATAGTCATGTTTAGAATTCATATGTAAATGGTTGTTTGAATTTCATAAGTAACTACCTTTCTTTATAACATGAAGATGGTTTCTTTATAAGTTTTTGTCCAGGTACTGCTGTGTTCTTTGAATTGGATGTTTTGTAGGACAAAAGAGAAGAAGGGAACTCCAAGAAGGGTTTGGACCCTAAAGGCCTTCTCAAACATAGGACCAAAGGTACGTACCCTTATCATAGAATTTGATTACAATAGCATAATGGCTGTATGAATGCATGTTTCTTTGAATAGATAACTTTTAGTCTGCTAGGGTTTCAACCCAAAAATCCCTAGGGGAGTAATTCCCTCTATCAAACTCACCCGCTAAAGATTCCACATGGGAGGATGAGAATTTTATATAAAATCATGCATAACTACTCAAGCGTTGAGGTCAACGCATTTTTGAAGGAGAGGGGCATGTTAGGTCCCTATAATACCAGTGATTGCCCCATTACTATTGTAATTATTTCAAGCCAATCAGGGCTCAGCTGCCTTGTCTTCTTGCTATTACTGTCTGGTCTGTTCTTGAACTTTAAGCTTTGCCAGTTTCTTCAGTTTCTTTTTTATTTTTCTTGAAGATTTTCATACACGCTGTTTTTCTTATATACAGAGGCGTATATACGCTTGTTTATTTGAGTGAACCCGTGTATACGCAGGTTTCCTCAAACACAGTCGCGTATACACGCAATCTGTACTTTAGTACAGTCGCGTATATATTGCAATTTTCAAGATTTATAAATCTTTTTAGCCTCTGAAGGTTTGTCTGGTGGTTTGAGTTAGTCCGAAACAGTCATTTTCTAGTATCAATTATTTATTTTACAGCGAGCATCTCGTTCTGAATTCTCTCTAATTATAAGGAGTATTGGTCTTGTTTTTTGTTGATTGCAAGCATCATCGTTTTTGGCTAAAGCACACAAGATTTCTTGTTCGGAATCTTGACTGCTCTGTTTCAGCAGGGTGGGGAGATTGAATTCAATCTTTGTGTTAATCTTGCTTTTGGTGACTTTTTGTTTGCTTGACAAGATCGCTTTTTGTGACCATCCACTTCTTTGTTTCATGAAAGTTGTTGTTTGACACTTTCTTGGAATTTGTCTTTTTGATCTTTTTGGTTTTCATTGCTGCTTTTGATTGTTAAGAGCGATTTCAAACACATTTATTTTTGTTGGGTTTTTGTCCATTAAAGTGGTGTTGATTCACGAAAGTGTTTAATTGCCTATTCTTCAATCACAAGTTTCAGTGTTGTTGAGAGAATTTTTTGAAAAGACTTTTTTGTTTGTTGCTTTGAAGAAAATCTTTTGAAAATCTTAGTTTTGCTTTCTTGAACTTGCTTTTCATTTGATTTCCTTTTAGTGAAGTGAAAGTGCTTTATGTTTGTCTTAGAACTTGTTTTTAGTTTTTAGATGAAATGAATGGTAACATCTCATATTCCATCTAGACATTGTAAGTGGCAAGATAAAGATTGATAAGCAAGCAACTTTCATTTTTGGTTTTTAGAGTAGTTTTAGATCTTGCATCCACATATAGTTGTTTCATTAGGATAGATTTGCATCCCCTTTTAGGCACATATAGCTTTGTTAACTTTTGTGAGTGTGAAGTGTGAATTAACGGAAAGAAAAGGAAAATTTGTTTTATTAGAAGTACCTCTGAACCCTATAGAAATTGCTCTTCATCGAAAAACGAAAAAGTGCATGTGCATGTAGTTATGTTTTTATTAATTTCTTTTGCGTCAAAAAAAACCACTAGCTTCACTTCCGTTACCTTGTGACTTAAAGAACAGCCTAATAAAATCAAGCGCTAACTAAAATTCACTAGAACTTTTTGTTTTAGTCAGTCACACCAACAAGATTAGGATTTTAGGGCCTTGGATTAGGCGGGTGGAGATTTAACTCTCCAAGGCCATATAAACTTCAAACATAGGAGTCTGAATAACGAGAGAAAATCCAATAGCGTTAGGAAGACAAGGAAAGCTCCGGATCTGGGAGTTAAGCACGAGGGTCTGTGAAGACAGGGAAGAGAGATACCCCCTCTCCTACTTGTCTGAACTTACCTCACGATTGTTCTGCCTGGCTTCTCCGACGAGTTGGTATCCATAGTTGCTACTCCTAGGGAACTACACAGGTGGCTGTGGAGGGGAATCTCGTGGCACCTGAGGTTGACGTTGCATCACTCTCGACAGTACTACTAGAGGGCACCCTTGCGAAGCTTGGGGGCTTGCACCGGCGCACGCTGTTGTTAGGAGGTCAGCGTAAGTTCCTCTGATACCTTCGCTGATGAGACTGGGCCCTCATCATCCCAGACTATCTTCGGAAGGCCCCTTATTTCACTTCCTCGTATTTTGGTGTCCGGTCTTAATCACCCGGAGCGGAAATACTTGGAAGTTGTTTGACTGGCTGTATCTTTAGGGACTTTATAGTGTGTGCTCTGTGCTCCTAGTTGGCCTAGCTTTCAATTTTTTGAGTCTTTAGTTAGATCATAACAAAAAATTCAAAGTGGCTCACTGATCTCCAAGATGGTCTCGAAGACTTCGTGGTCTCTCGCCACCAAGTTTAGAGCCTTCTCCTAGAAGGCGCAGAGGAAATACTACCGGTGGGTTCCGTCCCACGCCGGTTGACGCATCGGGGATTGATCCTCCTCTCGGGGGCATTAGCGGCCAAGCAAGGCCTGGCACTTCTGACAAGAGAGGGACACTCCAGTCCTTTCTCGAGTTCTCTTTCAAGCGAAGAATAACATAGAGGTAGAAGAACTTTCAGAGTCGTTAGCGGCTCCAAATTCTCCACTACCATCTAGTCATCCAGACGTACTGCAATACGTTGGGACTCTGACGCATAGACCGTCAAGTCAAGGTTACGCTACGTGCTTACCATCGATGACCACTACTGGAAGCATGGCTTCTACGAGTGCTACGACTATGCAAACCCCAACATCGGTGCAAGGGGGAGGAACCATTTCCATCTCCTCTGCTTCCTTGTTTGTATCTTTTGCTAGCACATCTATAGTTGGGTCTACCTCCATTCCATCCACGAGTGTAAATGCCCAAACCAATGCTTCTGGTACCGGATTCTTCCCATTTGGCACCCATTCACAGGGTATTCCATTGGTTCCGCTTAGTGCCACTACGTCCATGATGGGCGGATCGGCTTCATTCCAGGGTTTTCCGTTTGGAAGTGGTCATATACCACATTCCAACCCAACGGTAGGATCCATGCCTTTTTTCTTCTGTGGGACAAAGCAACAATCCTTTCCAAGGTTGGAATAACCGTAGGGTTAGTAGCGCGGGAACTGGGAATCCGTTTATCAGCCAACAAGGGAATAGGCCGTACTCCACGGTTAGTATGTTTCAAAGTATTCCTCCCCTTGCTTGGGCTTGGAATCCATATCAAGGGTTATCAACTCCCTACAATCCTTTAGGACGGAACTTTGCTGGTTATGGAGGTCATACGGCCGGAGTTGGTCAAACTCTGAATTTTGCTAGACCACAAGGCTTGCCTTTTGGTTCAGCCGGTTCCACTGGTTACTTCGGGCAGCCTAGTGCCTCCCAAATTCCAGGACAATCTTTTCAGAGCTTTGGGAGTTCTGCCCAGTTTGGGTGGAATCCCCAAGGTCCTCCTAGGCTTCCGTTTCTGGCAACGTTGAATTTTCCAGATCTCACTAAGTTAACAAATGACCCAATCAAGTACAATCCGGCCTGGCCTCCGGTCCCAACCAAACTCGCTTCAGATATTCCAAAATTCGAAGGGAAGAGTGGAGAAGACCCAGGCGACCATGTAACCACATTCCGTTTGTGGTGCTCATCTAAATCCCTTATCGATGACTCGATTAGGTTGAGATTCTTTCAGCGCACCTTGACTGGTAATGCGGCCAAATGGTATATAGAGTTGCCAGGGGGCAGCTTTACATCGTTCGCTGACTTAGCCAATATTTTCTTAAATCACTTCCAGTTGTCTGTCTGCTATGATGCCAGAACTGAACTTCTGGCCACCTTTCGTCAGGATAAGGCAACCCACATTTCCGACCATATTCCGGAATGGAGATGGAGAAAGAGGCTCATTAAAGCCGAAATCCCTCTGGAGTACCGTCTCGAGTGGTTTTTGAAGTCTTTACAACCCGAGATCTCCAAAGATGTCTCCATGTCTGGGGTCTATTCTGAGGACCAAGCCATTTTTAGGGCCCAACAATTAGAATTGATCTATTCTAAGTCGGGGATCCTACAAAACTACTTGCCAGATGCTCCTGGATCTAAGGTTGATGTAGCTAAGTCGAAGCCAGGTCCGCACGTGGAAGGTATCGTCGGGTTAGTAGACACAACTACCATGACCTTGTTGAATCAATTGCAGAAGTTGTCCTTGCAAACTGCTTCTAACAACCAAGTCACATCGTCTAATCCCCCCACTTCCCAAACTTCTTCAATAAATGCCGTCCAATCTGATAACGCCAAAGGAAATCAAAATTCCAATGGGAAAAAGAAAGGACGAGGTAACAAAAAGAACCAGGATGGGAAGCGTGATGCAAATAAATCCGGCAACAACACCGGTGGTGGTAGAAATGAGTCAAGAAAGAAAGTCAAGTTTCCCTGCAAATTGTGCAGTGGATACCATCTAACTCATCTCTACCCTAAGATTGAAGACGCTCAGCGCTTGTTAGGACAACAAGGGACTTCTAGTTCTCAAGTTGTGTTAACCAACCCGTTTCCCCAAGGGCAACAACTTCTTGCTGGCACGAGTTCAAATCCTGGAACCTCCGCTGGGGGCATCCAGGAAGGGGAAAAATCGTCAAATGTTTTCATGATGGGTTGTAACGTCCATGTGGCTACTCGGTCACGTGATTATGGTGAAGCCGAAACTTCCAAGGACAAGACTGTTCCTGGAAGTACTGACCTTCATATTGAGCGACCCCCTGTCGAGACTATACCATGGATACTGAAAGGTTCCGCTAAACGCGCGACGATTAATCCTAATGCTAGGGCCACCCAGAATTACTCCATAGTGGAGGATCTGGCTCAGAGTCCGTGCGCCATGTACGCTTTAGAGGTTCTCCAGTCGTGTCTGGCTCAGAGAAGTGCTTTACTCTCCGCAATTGGAGCAGTCGATCAAGCTAACTCTTTAGTGCTCACTTTTGACATGTTAAATGTCAAAAAGTGACTCCCTCATCATATGGCTTTCCAAATAAAGTCTACATACCGAAAAATCAATATTTTTCGCATCGTGATAGATGAAGGAGCTTCCACATGCGTTATGTCGATGTCATGCTAGAAGGCTATTGGATCACCCTCAGCTGTTCCTTCACCCACCATTTTGACTGCATTTGATGGTCATTCTCATAAGCCGCATGGGATTATCCCGGCCTTTCCTATATGTGTTGGGGGAAAGGTCATCAATATTGAAGTAGAGATCGTAGACGCTAACCTGGACTATAATCTCCTATTAGGAAGGAACTGGGTATACGAGATGGATGTCGTTGTTTCGACTCTGTTTCGTGTCATTTTCTTTCCTCATGAGGGGAAAATCATTAAGGTTGATCAATTGGACTATTGTCCAGTCGATCCTCAAGCAAGCTCTGACTCTACTGTCCCTTTAGTGGATAACTCTCACCCGCCAACTGAGAATTTAGGAGTAGGGATGTATTCCTCATTGATGGGTACATTTGATCTTCCCTCTCCTTTCGCTAAAATTAATGCTATTTCATCATCTAAGGAGTCTCCTCGAGAAGAGTTCTTTCGAACTCGTTATTTTTCAGACCCTTGGACCTTGCCTTCACCTATGACCACATTAGTTGAAGGACAAGTAAATGGAATGGCATTTCCTATATCTGCAGCTGAGCTTAGATATCAGTCTATCGTAGACTCTGCAGACAACCACTCTACTCCTTTCTCCGAAGAGGAGTTAGATGGTCATGTGGCCCCGGCTTGTAGCCTTGATTCTACCTCTGCCTTGGACTGCTTAGATTCGGTTCTACCTTCTGAAGAAGCAATACTTGAAGTAATGATGGGTATAGATCGACCTTGGGAAGACTTACACCATCGTTCATACTTTCTTCGTCCATTGCAGGAAATAGAATCTAGATTCTTCGAGCTCTTCACTAGTGATGTTTGTACGGTGTCAAACCCTTTGGCTCCAGCACACATTCGTGCCAAAGGTAATATGTCGGTAATTTCAAAAACGATACCTATAAACATCTCTAGGGACCCTAACGTCATTGAGAATATCTTCATCAGAATTGAGTGTTCCCCTGAAGAAATTCAAATCTACACCGACCTTTTTAAGGAATATCATGATGTATTTGCTTGGTCTAATGAGGAAATGCCTGGCATTGATCCTTCTATTGTTCAACATGAGATCAAGACATATGAAAACGCGAAACCGGTTCATCAAAGGCTTTGGCCAGTTAACCCTAGGAAAGCAACAGCTATCAAAGCTGAGGTCGAGAAGCTGCTAAGGGCGGGTTTTATATACCCTGTTCCTCTTACTGACTGGGTTTCTAATCTAGTCCCTGTGGACAAAAAGCAAGGAACAATCTGAGTATGCATTGATTTTAGGGACCTAAACAAGGCTTGTCCCAAAGATAATTACCCCATGCCATTCATTGATCAGATTATTGACGAGTGTGCGGGTAATGAAATTTTTTCCTTCATGGATGGTTTTCCGGGTTATAATCAAATCTCTATCCATCCTGAAGATCAACATAAGACAACCTTTATATGTCCCTAGGGTACCTTTTGCATATAGAAAGATGCCTTTTGGTCTTAAAAATGCTAGAGCCAGTTTTCAGCGGGCCATGTCATATGCTTTCCACGACATCAAACATGTCATCGAGGCATACATGGATGATCTTGCTGCTCGTTCTTGAAAGAGAACTGATCATCCTAGTCATCTTCGATTGGTTTTTGAACGTTGTCATTTTTATAAAATCCGGTTGAATCCCAACAAGTGCATTTTCGCGGTTACATCCGGTCGGTTGTTAGGGTTCATTGTGTCTAATGAAGGGATTCAGGTTGATCCCTTCAAGGTTGAGGCAATAGTTCAGTTGCCTCCCCCGTCCTCAATTCGACAACTTCAAAGTCTTCAAGGGAAGGGTAATTTCTTAAGACGGTTTATAGCAAACTATGTCGAGATCACTAAAGGGTTCATGCGTTTGCTATGAAAAGGAGTTCCATTTGTGTGGGACGACTTTGCGCAGCGATCGTTTGATGCTTTGAAAAAGGAATTAGTATCTGCCCTGCTTTTGAGTCGACTGGATTATGGTAGAGACTTCCTTTTATATCTCGCCGCAGCAGAATCAACCATTGGTATGGTTCTAGTTCAGGAGGATGATGCTCTTTCCGAGCACGTGATTTATTATTTGAGTCGAGGCTTAATAGGTCCTGAACTTCGCTATTCTCCAGTTGAGAAGTTGGCCTTGGCAGTTGTCCATGCTATCTAGAGGCTCCATCATTATATTTTGCTACGCAAAACTTTTATCTTAGAGGTAGTCAATCCATTTCAATTTGTCCTTAGTAGGCAAGTGATTAGGGGCAAATATAATAGATGGATAGTCATTTTTCAAGAATTCAATCTCGAGTTCTTGTCTGCCAAGTCTAAGAAATCCATGGTTTTTGCGGAACTAATTTCTGAGCTTCCTTGTGGAGAGGATACTGTTTATGAGGAAAGTTTTCCCGACGAACATTTATTCCTCATCTCTTCACTCGACTCTTGGTATGGAGATATCATTGTCTATCTCCAGACTTCAAAGTTTCCCTCTACTTTCTCCAAGGATGAACGTCAAAAATTACGTCACCTGGCTAAAAACTATGTTATCATTGGTGACACATTATACCGTCGAGGGGTTGATTCAATCCTTTGGCGCTGTTTAACCTTAGAGGAAGCAGAGTCTATGCTTAATGACTGCCACAGTGGAGCTTGTGGTGGTCATTTATCAGGGCTTGCTACAGCCCAGCGCATCTTACGTGCCATCTATTTTTGACCTTCGCTCTTTAAAGATTGTGTGGAAGCGGTCTGTTATAGACATTTTTGTGCCTTACAGCTATAAGCATGAAATGTCCATAAACCAAGGGATCCTAAGTCCCTAAAAGTGTTGTGTGACCCCTAAAGGAACAAGGTCAACAAATTACAGCTTCTCCCAGAAGTTCTCCACCAGAAACTGCTCAGAATCAGTCAAATCAGGATCATTTCAGCTACTCCACTGGCTAGCTGCGTTGCATAGCACCCAAATACACTAGCTAGGTGCGTTGCAATGCACCTAAATGCACTACCAGGGTGCGTTGAGCGGGAAATGACAAATGGCAGTGTCATTCAGCGAGGTGGAGATACAATGGACGCTTCCAGAATCTTCCCCAATGACACTTGCCTCACTGAATTCGACCAAGGATGATTAAGAGGCTCTCAGTCTCCAAGTGGAAGCAAGAACTGACAGAGAGAAGACACTAGTCAAATCATAAGCTGACTCATCCTCCTTGCATACATCTATATATGGATCCCTCATCCCAGAGATCCAGAGGCTGGAATTTTGTACATTGCAGAGAATTGCTATTGGTTTTGAGATAGATATCAGAGTATTGGGTGATTTATGCTTTGTTGGAGGTGAAGAGGGGATTCTATGCTGGGAGGTTGATGCTGGATCAAGAATCATCGGTTGTAACTCCTCCTGGATCTTCTTGTTATATCAATAAAACTATTTGAGTTTCTCCTACATGCTTGTGTATCATTGATGTTGTTACATTTGTATGTTTAGCTTAAATCTGATCCTAAGCTATTTATGAATATAAATCCATGTCTTTGTGTAGTTTTCTTCTTCTGTCATCTTACAGGACCTTGGTGAAGCTGGGCAAGTAAGGGAGCAGGTAGCTGGAAGTTGTCAAAGAGGAGAGGGATTGGATCAAAGGACTAGCACAAGACACAGGTTGGTTCATCCTATTCATCTTCGTTTATAGCTCATAAAGAAGAATACGAAAGTAGTTTTCTCTGTTTGTTTCTAAGGTCACTGTCACACCTTAGTGGGATAGGGTCATTCTGAATAGACACTTTTCCCGTTAACAAAATGGTGACTCCACTGGGGATCGTGTCTAATTAGTTTGTTTGTGTTTCTCTTGTTGCTTGTTTCATAAACATAGAAGTAGCAATTGAACTGCATTTTCCATTAACAAATGCAAAGTAGACATCTGCTACTTCAATCCATTCACTGGATCTGTTTATGATTTGAACAGCTGATTCAAAAATGATCTGATTGCCCTTTGTGATATATCTTAGACCTCTTTTAAATCTACCCTCTGATTGTGCATTACTGATTGCTTTTATTCGGCCAAAAACCATAGATTAAACTGCAAATCGTGACCCAGAACCCAAATAGAATTCTCGTTTCTACCCCAGCACAGGCTCTGTGAAGAGATTCTGCATTTCAACGCAGTTCTCGAGAGGGCTACCTGCGCTGCAATCCAGTTTCTCTGTGTAACAGGTGTGCTGATCAGCCTAGCCTTGTGCAGCTGAGGTTCTTTGCTTCATTTTTTCAGTTTTGTCTCTGATTTTTGCAGCCTGTGATCAGTGTATGTGTCTGTTTAAAAACCCCTTTTCTTTGCCTTAATTTCGCCTCCTTTGTACAAAAAAACTGTAGATGTTTTTGTGTGTTTGTTACATCATTTAGAGTTTTCCATTGAAAAAGTAGAATAGTCATACTATCGTCCTTTGATTTAGATCTATCGTAAGTGTCGATTTTGATCATAGGAGAAAGCTTATTTGTTGTTGATAGTCGATTATGCTTTTACTTTTGCCTTTGGTTTGAATTTGTGACTTTCTAGCGTCGAAACGAGTATTTATTTCAAAATAATAAAGTGTCGTAATCATCTCTACCTTTTGATTTCGAAAAGAAGCTTGTTTGTTTTTGTCACTTGAAAGCAAATTCAGATTTGTACATCAACTTTCTTTTTAGGCGTCAATATTAAGAAAGTGAAAAACAAATACATGCACATGTGCATTTGCATATTGAAAGTTTGTTTGGCTTGATTTGGGAAAAGTGCATTTACATTGTGCTCTTTTCTCTTTGAGAAAAGATTGTGTCTTTCTTTTCCCCTTGTAGCTAGGATTTTCATTGCTGAAAAGAGATAAAAGTTTGCTTATCATCTTTAGATTTCATTTTAGGAATTACATCTACATCTCGTGGTGAATCCAAAAGGCAAACTTCATAAGAAAAATCAACTTAAAATAAATTGAATGAATCTAACAACGCTTTGGAACTTAATGCACAACATTTAGAGGTCTAGGTTAGAGACGTATTCCGGCGTCGTAAAGCCTTGTAACTGTTGTCCTCACTGATGGTTGGGTGGCTCCTCCACTTTGAGACGATAAGTGCCAGTAAGAACTTGTGCACCCACGTACCATCGAGTATATATTGGGAGACCCCTATAGGCTTAAAATATTTTATCCATAGGAAGCCATGTCAGCCGCCCTACTCATCGCAATGCACCGAACACAACATTCGGGAAGATTGATTGCCGTACCGTAAAAAGTATTCTGCAGTTTTGCGATTGGTTTGGTACACCCTCTACCTAGATCTCCAGAGCAGTCCCTTTCGTTCCTTTTCAGACTCCTTAACAGAAAAGGTCCATCTGAGCACTTGTCAGTTCAGGCTCATTAAAAATCGAAGGAGACTAGAGTCATCTTTTGTTTTTTCTCGACTCTTAAAAACTGAAAAAACAAGTTGTGTCAAAGCATGTTAAAATTTATTTTAAATGGAATATTCATACCCTTTTCCTACGTTGATCTTGGGTTGAGAAAATGGAGCCTACCAACCAAGGAATTCTCCTTGGTGGAAATCCTAGTCCCTTCTCCTCTTGGGGAGATGTTGGTGCGCCCCATATGGCCACATTGTCGCTTCCAGGATTGAAAATTGGCTTGCCAGTATGGCTCTTCTCAACCAATGTCGTTCAGAACACCACTATTCCTGAACAATCGAATCAGCAATTAGACGAGTCCAGAGTTGCCCTCCAACCTTCTACTTCCTCTAATTCTTCCTCTCCTCCTTCCTCTTCGCTTGATGGAACTGGTAAATCTAAAATCCATGTTCCTAAGGAGAAGAAGGAAAAGAAGAATAAAGAGAAGAAGAAGAAGGAGCCAAAGGCGAATGGGGGAAAATGAGTGTCGTCTAACGAAAATCCACACACTGCACCGACCAGGCCTAAATCGCCATGTGTCATTTGCAAAGGAGACCACTTTCACAGAGATTTTCCTTGCATCCCTCGGATACTAAGGGACTGCTCTCCTCGTTTGCACAATCCGGTCTCATCAACCTCTGGTGATCATGTTGAAAGCACACTGTCAACTAGTGAAAGTAAAGCCCCAGGACAAAAAGGGAAAGCTACATTTCCTTGTAAACTGTGCGAAGGAAATCATGCCCTCGACCGTTGTCCCTTCTTAGACGAAGCTAAAAGAGTTTTGGATGATCGTCCGGTTTCACCGTTACGACTTCCTCCTGGATATAAAAAACTCTTGCCGAGTCCGTCACTAGTTGAGAATCCAGCTGGCCCGCTCAGGTGGTCGGCTGAAGCGCCTATCATTGAAGATAAACCAACTGAACCCATACCAGACGAAAGTCAAAAGGTCAAGGCGGCAGTTGAACTGGTCTTGCCTTCAAAGGTTTTATCTTCGAATGATACAGTCACTGAAGAGAACAAGGATGACACCGTCCAAATTCTCTTCATCAACACAGACTCCGACGAACATGGGGGCAATCTACCCATTCCTTTACCGCAGGAAGGAAGTTCATCCGAGCCATACCCGGCCGTCTACTCGGTCCCACCTCCAAGCAACCTAGTTGTCTCCTTCGACTGGAATCGACTAGGCAGACCCCGCCTACCAGCAAGCATACCATTCCGAATTATCGTTCAAATATATAGAATGGTCATGGCCAGTACCATCATAAATGAGGGGGCTTCTATGAGTATCCTTTCCTCTACTGCTTGGAAAGCGCTTGGTTCACCATCGCTTTTGCCTGAAATGAGAAATCTAACACGCTTTGATAAAGGAACCAGTCGACCTTTAGGGATCCTTCCCGATGTGCCCATAACATTGAGAGGGAAGACAGTTCGCATGAACGTAATGGTAGTTCAAGGACCCTTGGATTATAACCTACTCCTTGGACGAGACTATATTTATTGCATGGGAGCCATCGTCTCCTCACTCTTTAGAGTAATGTGTTTTCTGCACGAAGGAAGAGTGGTCAAGCTCATGGACCAGCTTTCATTTCCCAGATCACGCATAGCAAATAGTCATATACCATCCCTAAATGGTCTTTTCACGCAAGAAATGTCTCAATCTCCAGTCTGTCCTCCCGATGAGCACGAGTAATTCAGAGGGATATGACTGAAACCCAGGGGGCATGCATCCTGGTCTGCTTCGGTAGGAAAACTTTGGGTATAGAGTAGGTTTCCACGGGAGAATATACCTAGTCTGCACCCCCGTCCGTGAGTGGTAGAGGGGGTTATTATAGTACAGGATTCTGTTGTCAAAGTTATATCAGGGATGGTCTCACTATATCATCCGTTCACCTTTGTTTATCTTGGTAGACATCGCCGAAGAAGTGTTTTGTTTACGCCGTAAATAGAACAATCTTTGGGTAACTTGTAAGAGGTAGTACCCTTCCTGATAAAACAAATGTTTTGTCAACTCGAATAAAGGGTGACCCTTCCTGATTAAACGAATGTTTTGTCAGCTTGAATAGAGCGATACCTCGAAACTCTGTTTTAAACCTGGGGGCATGCAAACCTTTTGGAGTGCAAGCGAGGCGCGACTATTTATTTTTTAAATTTTTAGGACCTCTAACCCTTTAAACTCGTAGGATTAGTCATCACCTAGCTTGCATAAAGAAAGGATGTGGGGCAAAAATCTAAAAATTGCCATTTTTATATGAGACATTCTTATCATATGACTGGATTAATTGAGCAGTTTTAGCACATAGTTCAAGCTCGTTAAAAAATAAACATAAGACATGAGAAAATGTTTCCACCCGCGTTTAAGCTCATTAAAAAATGAACTATTCCCCGGTAAATAACCACCGTGAATGTAGTACTTCAAACATTAAAGCCTTGGTCGTGTTTGCACCGTCACCTCCACTTTTCATTTGGCCGATCATTCACCTCCATTTGATTGTTTACCCATTTTGAGGAACAACTGCGAAGAGTGATTTCACTAGCCATCCTTGTGACACTGCCGTGATTGGAAAATTCCAAACCTTACCTAGAATCAGCTGCTATCCATTTTATCACTCGTTCCTCAAAAGACGAGTCTTCTTTAAGCTCTTTTCAACTGACTCGTAAAATATGAAAAGATTGCCGAGTTTTGGCCTTCCAGCTCGTTAAAGCAACGGGAAGTGCTATCCCTCCTCTATATTTTAATCTTTTTGGACTTGAGGGATTATTGCACAAAACGATCGAGAGCTTGTTTTGTTCGGCTTGTTAAAACTATCGAAAATTCATCCCTTCTATATTGTTTTATACTTTTTCGGACTTAAGGGATTAGATGACGAAAAAGGAATTTTGGAGTTACATTTACGTACCTTTTTAGACTCTCTAAAAATGAAAAGGACCGAGTTATCTTTATCATTAAACTCGTTAAAAAGATTAATAGCGACAAACTTGTCTTTAGACGAGAACGAGTTTCACTATCGCTAGGCTCGTTAAAACATAGCGATGGGTTTGCCCGAAGGGCAAATTATAGAACAAGCATATGTTATCCTCCTCAAGCTTGACAAAAATAAAGAGGTACTGGTCAGCAATGACTGGGGAAAAATTGGGAAGAAAACTCAAAGAATATTTATTGGTAGCAAGTCGTTCTTGAACATGACACTTCCACTTGGTGTCCAAATCGGGTTGGGTTGTTTCATTCACCGGTCACATCACCATGGTCACGCCATACCATCCACATTTGGGGTAAATGCTACCAATCCATCACATAAGTGTCGCTGACATGTTCAAGAGAAATCATCCAGATAAGTCACCTGTGTCCCATCCACTACCATACATTATACTTCATTCTTTCATGACTGCCATCCTGAACCATATATCATCAGATCGTTTTCACCTCCATCTAAATAATTTGCTCCGTTGCGTGTCATTGATGTGGGATTCATTAAGGCCCTCCTGTGATGGATCACTTCTTGTCTACATCAGCTCATTATCCAAGAAGTTGATCTAGGAACACCCCATTCAGTACTTTGAAGCTTGCATGCCTCAATGGCAAGTTTCTCACTTTCGGCGACAGGTATACATCAATGACCTTCGACCGAAAGATTTTGCGTGGTATTGGACGTCAAGTACTTCATTCACACCACGTGAATTGTACTGCAGTACCTTGAGGGTCATCATCATTATCGGTGATTCCTCTCGCGCTTGTTAACAGTTTACATCATTGACTGGTAATCAAGCGATGTCTTTCCATGTTCGACTTCAAAACATTTCTCACATGGATCGACTTGTACTTCGAGTGAAGATCAGACGAGATTGAAGACCCCGGATCTAGTTTCATCCATCCGGGCTGTGATATATATTCAGGAAAATAAAGACATTGACATGTACAACATTGCAGCAAAGATAATCATCCTACCAAAAGGATGATGGCTCTATCAAAATCATCAGTCTACCATCAGACGATTGTCTGTCCTATGTACATGAAAATGAATTTATAAAGCTGAGCATGGGAATGCCCGCCTCAGCTAGATCATGAAAACAGTATGAAGATAATGCATTGTATTGTATCTTATTACAGGTCTCCTCCCAGAATTGGAAGAACTTCGGATCCTCCTAATAAAGCATTTCACCCGATAAACGGCCTCATACTTTAGGGGGCAACTTTTATAGAAATTTTTGTGCCTTACAGCTATAAGCATGAAATGTCCATAAACCAAGGGATCCTAAGTCCCTAAAAGTTTTGTTCCGACCACTAAAGGAACAAGGTCAACAAATTACAGCTTCTCCCAGAAGTTCTCCACCAGAAACTGCTCAGAATCAGTCAAATCAGGATCATTTCAGCTGCTCCACTGGCTAGCTGCGTTGCATAGCACCCAAATACACTAGCTAGGTGCATTGCAACGCACCTAAATGCACTACCAGGGTGCGTTGAGCGGGAAATGACAAATGGCAGTGTCATTCCGCGAGGTGGAGAGACAATGGAAGCTTCTAGAATCTTCCCCAATGAAACTTGCCTCATTGAATTCGACCAAGGATGAGTAAGAGGCTCTTAGTCTCCAAGTGGAAGCAAGAACTGATAGAGAGAAGGCACTAGTCAAATCATAAGCTCACTCATCCTCCTTGCATACATATATATATGGATCCCTCATCCCAGAGATCTAGAGGTTGGAATTTTGTACATTGCAGAGAATTGATGTTGGCTTTGAGATAGATATAAGAGTATTGGGTGATTTATGCTTTGTTGGAGGTGAAGAGGGGATTATATGCTGGGAGGTTGATGTTGGATCAGGAATCATCAGTTGTAACTCCTCCTGGATATTCTTGTTATATCAATAAAACTATTTGAGTTTCTCCTACATGCTTGTGTATCATTGATGTTGTTACATTTGTATGTTTAGCTTAAATCTGATCCTAAGCTATTTATGAATATAAATCCATGTCTTTGTGTAGTTTTCTTCTTCTGTGATCTTACAGGAACTTGGTGAAGCTGGGCAAGTAAGGGAGCAGGTAGCTGGAAGCTGTCAAAGAGGAGAGGGATTGGATCAAAGGACTAGCGCAAGACACAGGTTGGTTCATCCTATTCATCTTCGTTTACAGTTCATAAAGAAGAATACGAAAGTAGTTTTCTCTATTTGTTTCTAAGGTCATTGTCACACCTTAGTGGGATAGGGTCGTTCTGAATAGACACTTTTCTCATTAACACGGTCAAACGCTATCACTCGTGTCAAATTTTTACTCGGAAGATGCGCGCGCATCCAACTCCCCTTTTTCCCGTTGTCACCATCGGTCCCTTTACCAAGTGGGGTATTGATTTTACAACTTGTCATCCGCCTTCAGCAGCGAATCACAAGTACATTATCGTGGCCATATACTACTTTACGAAGTGGGTTGAGGCCATGCCCACTTATAAGAATGATAGTGACACGACAGCTTTGTTTCTTTTCAATCAGGTTATCTCAATATTCGGTATCCCAAGAGAGATTGTCACTGACCATGGCAGTCATTTCTAGAATCAACTAATGTCTGAATTGGCTCTTAAATTAGGTTTCCGTCAGGAGCATTCGTCCCCTTATTATCCTCAGGCCAATGGACAGGTCAAGGCAGTCAATAAAACTCCTAAGATGATACTCCAACGGACAATCGATAAAAATCGGTCCAATTGGCACATCATGTTGTATTCGGCTCTTTGGGCATACCGAACCTCCGTCAAAATGGCTACTGGGTTTACTCCTTTTCAGTTGGTTTATGGGATGGAATCTATGTTTCTGGTCGAATGTGAAATTCCATCTCCTAAGTTGGTTGTTGAGCTTCTTCCTGAGACTTCGAGTCTCAAAGAGTGCCTAGTTCACCTGGAACATCTCGATGAGCAGCGTCGAGATGCTGCCACGATGAATGACGCCCATAAGAAAAGGGTTAAAACGCAGTATGATAATTATGTCCATCCTCGAGTCTTTTCTGAAGGTGACCTTGTCCTGGTCTATGACCAAGATAAGGATGCCTTGGGGGCAGGAAAATTTAAGCTTATGTGGTACGGTCATTTAATTATAAAACGATTTTTAGAAAAAGGATCGTATGAGTTAATTGATTTCGAGGGAAACAAGCTGGCGGAGCCTCGAAACGGGCTCTACCTAAAGAAGTACTTTGCTTAGTTTTGACCAGGCAATGGCTTCTTTGTATTTTATGTATATTTGTACATATATCATCGAGAGTTTTCTGATATCAGCACTTTTTGGTCTGCTGTGGTAGGTGTTGATGGATGATTTGGTCTATTTTGGGTTCGCCGATGGTGCTAGTCGGCACACTCGGAATCTTGCTTCCGCAGCTTGGGTACTCTATTATCCAACTGGTCAATTGATGGTATCAAGAGGCGTCTGCATCGGTCCTACTTCAAACAATATGGCCGAGTATACTGTTGTTATTAATTTATTATCCGAGGCAATCTCTCATGGGATCGACTCGTTGGTAGTATATCTTGATTCTTAATTGATAGTGTCTCAATTAAATAACATTTATCATGTACAAGATCCATCTTTATATCGCCAGTATTTAAGGGTGAGGTTGTTGCAAAGATCATTTACTTATATTAATTATTTGCATATTCCAAGATCTCATAATTGGTTAGCTAATTCTATCGCTAATCAAGCATTAGACTCGCATATTAATAATTCATCACAATAAAATCAAGCATCAAAAAGTCAAAAAGTATATATATATATATATATATATATATATATATATATATATATATATATATATATATATATATATATATATATATCGTAAAACGTCTCGAGTGTACATATGTGTGTCCAAAAAATATACAAAATTGGGACTCAAATGCCCATAATCATGTTCGGCATATCTAATGCCTCGGCTCAGGATGAGCGTCTAAGTATGTCACTATAGCATTGGCCACAAGCCGAAAAATGCGAACCCAGTCATGTGGCATGCCAACCACATGACGTTGCGTATCCTCAGGAAGGTCCTCTATGATGGCCATCGGTACTCGGCAGCTCAACCTCGCCAAGTGTCGTTGGACGTTGTTCAGAGTCCGTTCTGTATCAGCAGCCACCTCTTCGGCTCCTCGGCCGCATCGTCCATGTCGCAAGAATCCATCTAGTCGTACCGGCCCGATGTCTGGAACATGATCACCATATCAGTCATTTGAATCTCATCAAAAATATTTTTCAAACTTCATTATTATATTTGAAAAATCCAAAAAAATCATAAAACCAAAAAATCTTACCAATCTCGCCCCATGCTGCATTCGGTGGTAACACTAGATCAAGATCTCCTCGGAAATCCAGGCCAGCATAGGGGTAGTCATCCACGGCGATGATCTGCTGATCCCACCAGGTGAAGAAGTCATCGTCAAAAACTGTCCTTGGGATCTCCCCACCCCCCAGACGTTTCATCAGATCAACCCACCGGCCCATGCGTGGATCACGTGGGGTGCTGATGGAAACTGCTACCCTGGGGAGGAGTGCGGGAACCTTCTCGAAAAAGAAAGTACACAAGATGCTCCCATATCCAAAGTTTTTAGTCTGACCCCTCCTGATAGAAGTGAGCTGGCTCTTCATGTTGGCAAGAAGAGGAGTACACCAGTCCAACACAGTAGTGAGACAGTCAACTGCCACACTCATATTTTGTCGTGACACCTGATGTAGAGAGGATGATCCGTTCACCCGAGCCATGGTAAATAGGATTATCCTAAGTGATAAACTTGCCACATGTGTGATGGAAATCTAGCTCCCAACCTTCTTGGGATGTCTTGGGTAGTATATCTGCACATATTCCTCTATCGAGAGGGCACTCCCTGACCTGCCCGGGGACTGTACTACCTCTCCCCTTCGGGAAAGGCCTGTGATAAAATAGATATCCTACACCTCTACCCTGAGCGGCATCTGATCGATCATAAAATCTTCCTCATCGACATCCCAATAATCAATGAGCATCTCAAGCAGACGCGTGTTCGCTTTCATATTTGGCAATTTAAAAAATTTAAGCAAACCGCATCCCCGTAGGGCATCTAATGCTTCTAGACTATTCATAACTTCATTGTCTACCACTGCGTGCTCTCTTTCATGCCACGTGACACGCATCCTGAGAAAAAATTGATTAAAAGCCGTTAGTTCTCGTTTAAAACAGTTCGCGGCATATACGCGGGTTCTTGTGCACACAGTCGCGTATAGGGCCCGCGTGTACGCGGGTTCGATATTACCAACCCGTATATATGCCGCGAGGAAATTTTGGACAAAAGTTCAACGGTGAAACCTCAATCAAAAATCCTAAAACTTGTCACAATCAATTGCAAGTTAAGTATAAGAGTTACCTGGAGGTTTTCGATGACTTTGAACGGTTGAATCTGGCTGTGGGAAGTTTGCTCCTTTTGATCCAAATCTTTTGCTCTCGAACTCAAATGGTAAAAATGGTGAGTCCAAAATGCTTTTTATAAGTTTTGAAAATGCAAAATTTTTCCAAAATTTTATTTTGTTTGACCTCATGTGACTTTTAACATGGGAGCTTGGAATGTCGAGATTGGTCTATTTTTCAGGACATTTTGGACGATTTTCAGTTTCGAGATGGTTCCATGACTGCTGGCCCGTCATGGCAGGTATTGTGTTCTCACTGGCATATAGGTTAGGGACACCATTTTTCCGTTGCATTATGCATACTAGCCTCCATTTGACCGATACATCTGCCATAGGGTCGATCCCATCGTGTTATGGTTCATAAGCCATCTTCACTCGCCGATTCTTTAAACCATGACACGATGGTAGAGCCATCCTTTACATGGGCATCCTAGTTAGCACCTCACTAACATTTGTTGCCCATGATGCTCCATTTTGAGTAGGCTCAGGAGTCCTCTGTAGTCCCACCATGACTTATGCGTTGAATACTCATTCCTCTTAGCTTCTCTGCTTTGTTCTAGCCATATACCCTAGAGGCTCCTTTATGTTGAGTTGTACTACTGCATTGCATGTTGACCACTTGCACCTTTTGGCCTAGAGCCGGCTTCACTTGGACTCGTGTTTAAGCAAACTTTTGACCATGACATCTGCAAAATCAACCTGGCATACCCTTGACTTCTGCAGCTTGACACACCTTGACCCGTGGAAGGAACATACCTTTGAGTGTCACTGACTAGTTTTCACCTCCCTGCATTGAGCATAGGGACGTTCGTTTCTCAAGAACTAGATCATCTGTTTCACCGACACTCGTTCTTTCCACTGTACCATAGCATTCTTTTATTCCTTTTCCAGCTTAACAGAAAAAGAAAAAAAAAAGTTAGATATTCCAAAAAGAGTGGGAACGGGACATTATTTCCATTTATTGTTGGCAGCTAGAGTCAGTCGTGTCGCCCTTGAACAAAGCACTCAAAACGAAGTCTCCTCCGTATGGGTGGGATTTAGTTTGACTTAGGTACGCCATAACCTTGTTATTGAGTCAGTTCTTCCCCGATTGGTTATCTCTTCCAATCATATGGAGGGTTCGTTCGTGCCTCCTGCATGGCGAACTTATACAGAGTTATCATATGCTGCCACATAGTCACATTGAGTCCTGCATTTTTTCAAGGGAAGTTAGCCTGAGTCGGCCTCTCTGCGGTGTCTCTTGTCTCATTTTTCAGCCGGCCATCCCTGGTTGTCAGTGTCATGTCTATCATCACATCACTTATATTGGTCCTTTACTCGTGCCGGTTTGAGAAGGTCCCCATTGACTTCTTGCTAGCGGGTCTTTTCCTTATCGACGACAACATCTTGCTCTGAGGACAGGCCTAGAGCTGCACCCTGGCCCTATTTTCATTATTGATAGGTTACCTTGTGCTCAGCATCGATCAGTATCATGGGTCTTTGACTGAGTGGTTTCCCTTGTGTTCGACATCAACATACATTATCACACATTGGGATTCATGCAGTACCTTGGTTTCCATTTGACCCTATTGGTGGATACCTCGCCTCTGTGTCAGCTTTCATTATTGGTTGGTTCAGAGGGTTTCTGCCGTGCGCTAGCCACATCTTGTGTACACCGGAAACGTACTTCGGTTGGGTTACTACATCGTTTTTCATCTGATTCCTTCCACATTATTGGCCTACGAGTTACACTCGCGCTAGATTGATGAAGGATGCCTTAATGCGTTCCTTCTAGCGGATCTTTCCCTATCGACTCTCACTCATTACTCTGGGGCAAAGATGTAGAGTCCATTTGGAAGTACCTTGGGGTTTGCAGTCATTAGTGGTAGATCCTTCGCTATCGACAGTGGGAGACCATAATTGTCTCCTGATCAATAGATTCTTACAGGTGTTCGACTCCAACTCATCTATTCACACTTGTTAGATTGTACTGGGTACCTTGACGCTCATTATCATTATTGGTGAGTAGTCTCGCATTTGTTTACGGTATACATTAATGACCGGCAATCAAACGATTTCTCACATGGTCGAATTCAGATCATTTATTCCCATGGTGTAGAAATGTACCATGGCGGTCGATCAAGACCTCAGGTTGTATCAGCATTCATTGGTTCACTTGACGGTTGCTCCTGTTGCTGCTAGTTGACACCACTCCACTTTATATGTTGCAGTCAGTCATGGCGACATTCTATATGCTCGCACCTGAGTTTGCAGTGCAGTAACATCCTATTCCATCATGTTCAGTTGGTACCTTTTGGGGTCAGTCTTTTATATCAGTGATCCGTTGCATCTTTCAACATCATTGACAGTCTTATATGTGATATTCTGACATGTACTTGTTCATTATGATCAGATGATCCATTATGCATCTTTCAGTCATTTATACTTATATACTCAGTGGATCCGCTTGTACTTGATATGCAGACATGCTTTACTTTTTCTGAGCATGGGTATGCCCACCTCAGACAGTGTTTCTTTATGATCTCCTTTGGTGGCTTGGCAAGCTGAATTCTGGTGAAGTCCTCCTTGGTTTTTCACAGACTTCCTTTCCATGTACTCACATAATATATTTCGGCCATCATGTACCCCTTCTGACCTCATATATTAGGGGGCATCTGTTAGAGCTCCAAATCTCACCCTTATGATTTGTGATGTTGTACTCATGGCCTAGGGCAACCCCTCCTTCCAGACCTGGTCCTAAAATTTAAAAACAGTGTTTTATCCCTTCTACGCGACATTGCCCTGAGTTAAACACGTGTATACACGGGTTTTTGTATAGCCAACCCGCGTGTATGTATTAAAAAACTTAAGAAAATATAAAACTCCTCATTTTCGGGCGGAGATTGCGGGTTTTACCTGCTGATCACCTGTTAGTGCCCGTGGCCCAACTATTCCCAACCAACTCCTAAATAAAAAACTACTTTGGAGATGGTATAAAATGACCTCAAAGGGAAGGCCTAAGGGAGGAGAGAATAGAGAGAAAGGTTATTATGTTGAGATTTTTCCCTTGACCAGGTCTGAAGTCCCTTGTGCCTTCTGCACTTCCCCCATTTTGTACAGGAAACCTTTGTTTCCTTGTGTGTTGATGTTCATCCACCATTTATGACATCATGGAGAGAGTCATGGAAGGAGTTTTGTTAGAGGCTTGAGGCTGCAACGGATCCGGAAGGAAGCTTTGCTTGGAGCTTGCTGAAGGTGATTCAGGTGAACATATTCCTTTTTATGTACTTTATTTGTCTATAATAAAAGAAACACATGTCTTGGTTCCCGAAATGAATCTTCTTTATGTTAATGATAGTCATGTTTAGAATTCATATGTAAATGGTTGTTTGAATTTCATAACTAACTACGTTTCTTTATAACATGAAGATGGTTTCTTTATAATTTTTTGTCCATGTACTGCTGTGTTCTTTGAATTGGTTGTTTTGCAGGACAAAAGAGAAGAAGGGAACTCCAAGAAGGGTTTGGACCCTAAAGGCCTTCTCAAACGTAGGACCAAAGGTACGTACCCTTATCATAGAATTTGCTTACAATAGCATAATGGCTATATGAATGCATCTTTCTTTGAATAGATAACTTTCAGTCTGCTAGGGTTTCAACCCAAAAAGCCCTAGGGGAGTAATTCCCTCTATCAAACTCACCCGCTAAAGATTCTACATGGGAGGATGAGAATTTAATACAAAATCATGCAAAACTACTCAAGCGTTGAGGTCAACACATTTTTGAAGGAGAGGGGCATGTTAGGTCCATATAATACCAGTGATTCCCCCATTACTATTGTAATTATTTCCCTTTTTGTTATTATTGTGCCCCTATTGTCCCCATATTGTTATTATTGTGCCCCATAGAGGTCCAGTATTGTTATTATTATGCCCTTTTATTATTATTGTTCTGTTAGATTTGATTTTATTGTGACCCCTTAGAGTCCTATATATACAAGGAGGTTTTTCATTTGTATCATACAAGAATTGTTCATTCATGTAATGTAAAGGATGTTTCCCCCTCAAAGAGGTTGATTTTAAAGTCATTGATCTATATTTTCTTCTATTTTGTGAGCTGGTTACATATCACTACCACCTCCCCTTATAAACATCATGCTACATTTGGCACAACATATAATGAATGAATGGAATACTACAAATAATATAACACTTGTTGAATTTAGGCTTCTGTGATCCATATCAAGATTATTAAGATGGTTTTCAGCAATAATCACATCAAAATTCATTTGTCGACGCGTTTCAAACAAACAAGTGTGGTTCATCATCACGAAGCGATGAAGAATCAAATCATGGCCCCAAGTTAAATAGATAGATCCATCATTCAACTGCTACTTTTGACCAAGAAAATAGCTACGAAGGACATGGAAACAACTACATTTGATTGGACCAAGAGACAGGGAAATAAGTCAAAATGATTTAATTTATTATTATTATTATTATTATCATTATTATTATTATTATTATTTCTTTTGTTAAAGCAATTCATTAACATTTTTATTTTTAACCAACAAATTTATTTATAGTCAACTAAGTGTTTTAAGGTAGCTAAAAATCGAACCTCAGGTCTACATATTTTTTATATCCCCTTTAATACTTTAGAAATACCTAATAAATAGATAGTTAATTAGTTATCATGACCATAAGTGAATTTATTTATTTACTTTAACTAAATATGTAACTTCATTGGTAATACAATAAGTGTAAATCTTATGAATTTTTATCGGATAAATTAAATACAAATAACTTAGTTAAAATAAATATTAAAGGTATCATGGTCTAAAAGTTTATTAAATAACCCACAAATTAGTTAATAAGACTATATTTAAGATTTATAAGTATATAAAAAATAAAACCTAGGTAAAGGCAAGACTATAGGAAACTAAATATAATAAAAGTAAAGGAGGGAGACTTTAGTAACCATCAAATAATAAGAGTGAAAAGTTAATTAAATAATTTTAATGAGAAAAAATCAAAATCCTAGCAATGGAAATAAAGGGGAAATAAACAACCCTGAGGACCCGCGAGAAAAAACCAGATAGAAAAAATACCCCAAGGTAACCAACTAGGGGGAAGGGGGAGGCGGGTGGGGGCTAGGGGTGAATGGCAGGGATCCAACAACTACTAATCTTCTCATTTCAAAAGTTGAGGACATTCAACAGGTTATGCTACATTTATAAATTAGGTGTATTGAAGTATTGAAATAAATTTCCTCTATGATGGACAACCTCATTCTAGAGAGATAACACATTTAAAAAGTAGAAGATGAAATTACCACTATGAAATGTGATACTAAAGAACTACAACAAGCTAATAACTAGGGTATTATGTCCCTCAATATCTTCAATTAATTCTTTGATTACAGTTATGTTTCTCATACCTAATTTGATCGTAGCCATTGTAATTATGGAGCTTATAACTTCTCAAAGGGTGGAAAATCATCAAGACGAGGTCTAGGTTTATGCAAAAAAAAAAAATGAATTTTGACTATTATTAGATATTTTTTCTCAAATTTATACCATTAAGACAACTAAGATAATTATTTTTTCTGTAAACTATATTATGGAGTTAAATCTTTTATATAAATTAATATTGAATAAACAATCTCAATTTTAGGTATCTTCCTTGAAATGCTATATGTTCAAGTAGAAATTTTATCAATATAGTATTTTTTATTATGATTTTACACACATACAGATATGTAATCATTTCATATTATTCCTAAACTAATATATTAATTAGATTATTTTTTATAAAAATTTAAAATTTAAAATTTAAAATTTAAAATTGAATATAATTATGTTGGGAAGTGCATTATATAGCTACTAAGTGGGTGATGTGTGATTCCATCCATGCTAAATATGAAACTACCACATGTTATAAGAAAACAATACTCTATATATATAAAATGTATGATATAATGAAAAAATAACTAAATATACATGTTCAACTAAATATCCATTAAAACCACTAAGATATTTTTATTTTTATTTTTCTAAAATATATTATGGAATTAAATATTTGATATAAATTAATGTTGAATAAAAAATCTTAATTTTAGGTATCTTCCTTGAAATGCTATATGTTCCACTATTTTATATATATATATATATATATATATATATTAATTAGATTAATTTTTTATTAATTAAAAAAAAAAGAAAATATATATATATATATATATATATATATATATATATGCTGAGAGGCACATTCTATAACTACTATGCAGGTGATGTGTGATTTCCTGCATGTTTGATGTGAATATAAATAAAAATGTATGTTATAATGAAAAAATAAGTGAATATACATGTTCAACTGAATAAAATTAAAAACATTATACAACATTAATAATATTACTCTTATTATATCATTTTGATTCATTTTTAATATTACAGCCCAGTATGAAAGAAAAGTCATTAAAAAATTTCACATTTACACTCACATCCATAAATAAAATATTTCAATGGATATATTTTATACTAGCTCTAGTTGATAAGATAATTAGAAGTTTATATATATATACCCACGGGGCTTTGGATTGATGGTGAATGGGTGCACTGTTAAGGAACTCCTTGTAATAGGTCATTCATTCAAATCCCCCGTGGGTGCTTACCTACCAACTATATATATATATATATATACTTGCTTTGCAAATATTTTAATATAAGAATTAAATAAAAGTTTTTGTTAACTAATATATTTTAATGGAAACCTTATATAGAGAGATAGAGAAAGAAAAAAGGGAACTAGCACATGCACACAATTATGTTACGCATATTAAAATATTTTCCATAAGGAATAAATAATTAAAAGTAAAATAGTTATTTTGTTTTCTAATAAAAGTAGATATGTAGTTCATTTAATTTTCAATATAATATTGAAATGTGTGATTGAAAAATATTATTAATAATAAAAACATTCAATTTAGTTTATGATAGATTTTTTGGCGAAAATCACATGAGAAACCATTTGTCGACGCGTTTCGAACCAACCAGTGTGGTTCATCGTCAGGACAAGTTGAAGAACAGATCCAGCTTAGCCTGTTTAAATAGCTAGAGCAGAGACACCAACGGTTACCTGGCCAAAGGTTGACTTAAGGAGCAAGGTCAAATTTAGTTATATTAGGTAAGAAAGAAATAAATAAATATCTAAATATATCACTGATAAATTTTTATATAATAATAAATAAATCAAAAATAAATAAATATATATAAATCTATATAAATTTAGTTAAATTAGGTGTAAGATAACTAAATAAATATATAAATATATAAATAAAATAATAATAAATTATTTATTTATTAAATAAATATATAAATATATAAATAATAATAAATTATATTTATTTATTTATTAAATAAAAAAATAAATATAAAAATATAAATTAATAAATATAATAGCAAAGGTAAATTATTTATTTAATTTATATAAATGGTATTATTAGTGAGGTAAATAAATATAAATTCATATATAAATATATAAATAAAATAATAATAAATTATTTATTTATTAAATAAATATATAAATATATAAATAATAATAAATTATATTTATTTATTTATTAAATAAATAAATAAATATAAAAATATAAATTAATAAATATAATAGCAAAAGTAAATTATTTATTTAATTTATATAAATGGTATTATTAGTGAGGTAAATAAATATAAATTCATATATAACTATATAAATTTAGTTATATTAGGTGTAAGATAAATAAGCAAATGAAGAAAAATAATAATAAATTATTTATTTATTAAATAAATATATAACTATATAAAAGAAGAATTAAAAATAATAATAATAATTTATTTATTTATTAAATAAATGAATGAATATATAAATAAGTGAAAAAATGAAAAATATAAATAAATATAAAAGTAAATATATTGTTTTATTTAATTTATATAAATGGAAAAATAATAAAAGAATTAAGTTATAGAAACTAAATAATAATTAAAATAAATCAATAACAAGAAAAACGATTACCAAATAACAGTATTTCATAGACGTTTATTATATTGCTACATAGTAGTATTTAGTAATAGTTAATAAATAAACAAATAAATAAATAATAATTAAAATACTAAGTGATTAAGTACATAAATACTAATACTAATATTACATCATAATAATAACAGAAATAAGTTATTAAAAATAAATAATAAAATAAATATAAATAAAAACGATTACTAGTAAAGTAAATGTTTAATAGTTTCTTATTTGTATATTCACTAGTAATTGACTAATAAATAATAGTAACTAAAAGTACTAATAACAAAATATAAATAATAAAAGAGACAGGAAAAACGACTAAGAAGAAAGCGCTGGGACCCAGCACCTGCTGATTTTCCAGCCATCATCTCTATTGAGATTGTTGGATCTCTTTTCAATCTCAATAGCTTCCCTAAATTTCCGATGATGGAAATGTGAAACCTTAGCGATAACACTAGCCTCCTCAATGCAAACATGATGATTGGTTTTTTCCACATGCTCAGCTAAAGCAGAAGACTTAACTCTCCTATGTTTAAGGTCAGCAGCGTGCTCACTAATCCTCTGATTAATGGAGCGACCGGTTTCACCAATATAAGGGGTCCCACAGGAGCAGGGGATCATATAAACCCCTTTCATATCTTTGGGGTCAATAGGATCCTTAACTGATCTGAGGGACAAACGAATGGTGTTAAGGGGCCTAAAGGTCACGGGGACACTGTGCATCCTGAGAATCCTTGCAACCTTATCAATGGTCCCTTGAACGTAAGGAAAATGAACACCTGGAAGATGAACATTCAATTTAGGTAATAAATAAAATGTTCATTATATACGGTTAAATAAAATTAACATGTATTTAGAATATAATAATAAAAAATTCATGTATTTAGAATATAATAATAAAAAATTCTGAAGGGAAGCTCAATTATTGGTCAAAGTTATGTGAATTAGTGCAAACTAGGGGATCCAAACTTTAATTCCGAGTCATGACTTGGTCTATATAATATAGAGAAGAGACAGATCCTAAATATAATAGCAGTGGTCGAAATAAACAATGACCAAAATAAACTCTATGTCAATATAATAGTATGTCACATAAATATAAAACAAACTAAATTACCATATATATATAATTATTTTAATTTATATTATAATGAAATAAATATATCAATGTAATAATCCCTTTTATTTTAAAATTATTTTATCTAATATATCAGAATAGCTATATTAATAAAATCATTTGGTAATATATATCTATATTATTATTATTGAATGGTATCAATATTTTATGATAAATAGTTTGCCAAAAAAAACATGTCTCTTTTAGCTTTTATTCAAATGGTTTATTTTAAATATTATACCAACCTTGTACTTTGATTCAAAATCAGCATCTTAGGTTGCATTCGTTATTTAGAATTACAACTTAATTACTAAATATCAGAAAAAATAAAAATTATTATAATTTTTTTTAAATAAATTATTATGTTTATTGCATCGAAAGGCACATTTTATAGTTTGGTAGGAAAGAAATATGTAATTCTTGAGTTAAAACAAATTTAGTTTAAAATGAAAATGAAATTTTCTATATACAAGCAAATAAGGTAGGCTATAGTAATAAAAATATTGAGCTTACCTATTTGGTTAACCTTTATGAATTTTAAGTATCAATAATATCGTTTTCACTTTAATAGAAAGATTCACTATGAGAAATATTTCATCTTCTTTCTCAATTACAAATAAAATACTTATATTTCTATGTAAGGAAACATCACTTTATATCAATTTTAAAGAGAGGAAAAATTATTAAAAAAAAATATATTTTTTGTTTTTTTAATACAAAGAAAATTATATATATATATATATGGAATGAGAAAAATTAATTACACAAATGAAATACTTTCAAATGAGGAATATTTGTGATTTATTTAATTCTTAATGTAAAATTAATAATTGTATTTATAAAGTATAAATAATAATTAATAAATTTAATGTAAGCTATAAATAAAAATTTAAATTTTGAAAAATCAAGTAACATTAACTAGTATTTTAAAATATATTAATAACAAAAAACATTATAACATGGAGAATGTAAAACATAATTAAAATATTTCAACTGAAACTATGTAGATAGTAAAGATCGTGGAATAAAATGTGTATATATATTATATATATCAATTGGGAGAAAAATATGAAATTCCATAATATGTTGTTACATCGCATGAAAATACACGAGTTAATTTTTTTTATAATATTTGTCAATGTGTAACTTTTTGAATTACTTTACATATTTCTTCAATGACCATTAGATAAATCATGAAAATTACATAGAGTAATATTTAGTAAAGGAATAGTAAGTTACACAGCTATTAATTGCCATTATTGTAGCAGATTAACCTAAACTTCCTTATGTAACCTTGCATCAATTCCATGATTCTTTTAACTCAGTTAATTAATGAAATATTTTTATAATATAAACGTCACATTATGCAAGGAATCAAAATCATAAAAATGACATAACAAGAAAACATCACTAAACAACGATATACCATCGAAACCCCGTACCGTGAAAACTATCAAATGATAATTTTTTATTAAATGCTTGTGAGAGTGTTCACCTCTCACTCAATGGCATGTAAGGGAGCCCCTCCCACAACCATTGTCATAATATATTACAAACAAAGATCATATTAAATACAACATTGATGAGCCTAGGTATTGCAACAATGATGTTGCAACTTCGAGGGCTACCATCTTTACTTATCAACGCGGGGTTCGTACAAACTTGGAGGTGACAGTGCTATATGCAAAAGTAGAAGTGAAGGTCCTTCCTGTTGTCACTGTTTGTCTGGCAAGAGACCCTAGGGGTTCCAAGCCAAACTTGTATAGGGTTAGAAGAAGCTTAATTCTTTGATGGAAGGGGAGAAAACATATTCTAAGAGAGAGCTACTCTACTGTAGTAATGAAGAAAATCGAATAAAATGCTAAACTTACACCATAACCTAACTAACCAATTAAAGAACTATGCTAAGAAGAATTTTTAAATCAACACTAACCTAATGCTAATTATCGAAGTTGTAGAATTAAAGAGCATCAAAACTAGACCAAGGTGTAACAAAAAAACTTAGGCTAAATTGGGTTTCAAGCAGAAAAAGCAATTGGAGGTCGAAATCAGTGAAAGGAGGACATGAGGGAAAGATAGTGCATAAGAACCATTGGTGATGGAGGGAAATGTTCCCCTAGGGCTTTTTGGGTTGAAACCCTAGCAGACTGAAAGTTGTCTATTCAAAGAAGCACATATTCACACAGCCATTATGCTATTATAAGAAAATTCTATCGTAAAGGGTACGTACCTTAGGTCCCACGTTTGAGAAGGCCTTTAGGGTCCAAACCCTTCTTGGAGTTCCCTTCTTCTCTTTTGTCCTGCAAAACAACCAATTCAAAGAACACAGAAGTATATGGACAAAACCTTATAAAGAAACCATCTTCATGTTATAAATAAAGGTAGTTAGTTATGAAATCCAAACAACCATTTACATATGAATTCTAAACATGACTATCATTAACATAAAGAAGATTCGTTTCAAGAACCAAGACATGTGTTTCTTTTATTATAGACAAATAAAGTACATAAAAAGGAATATTTTCACCTGAGTCACCTTCAGCAGGCTATAAGCAAAGCTTCCTTCCGGATCCGTTCCATGACTCTCTCCATGATGTCATAAATGGTGGATGAACATCAACACACAAGGAAAGAAAGGTTTCCTGGAAAAATGGGAGAAGTGCAGAAGGCACAAGGGACTTCAAACCTGGTCAGGGGAAAAATCTCAGCATAATAACCTTTCTCTCTCTTCTATATTTTAGGCCTTCCCTTTGAGGTCTTTTTATACCTCTCCCAAAGTAGTTTTTTAGTTGGGAGTTGGTTGGGAACAGTTGGGCCACGGGCACTAACAGGTGATTAGCAGGTAAAACCCGCGATATTTGCCCGAAAATAAGGAATTTTATATTTTTTTAAAGTATTTTAATACATATACGCGGGTTGGATATACACAGACCCATGTATACACGCGTTTAACTTGGGGCAATGTCGCGTATAAGGGATAAAACACTGTTTTTTAAATTTTAGGACCAGTTCTAGAAGGAGGGGTTGCCCTAGGCCATGAGTACAGCATCACAAACCATAAGAGTGAGATTTGGAGCTATAACAGATGGCCCCTAATATATGCGGTCAGAAGGGGTACATGATGGCCGAAATATATTATGCGAGCACATGGAAAGGAAGTCTGTCAAAAACCGAGGAGGACTTCACCAGAATTCAGCCTGCCAAGCCACCAAAGGAGATCAAAAAGAAACATTGTCTGAGGTGGGCATACCCATGCTCAGAAAAAGTAAAGCATGTCTACATATCAAGTACAAGCGAATCCACTAAGTATACAAGTATAAATGACTGAAAGATACATAATGGATCATTTGATCATAAGGACAAGTACATGTTTGAATATCACATATAAGACTGTCAATGATGCTGAAAGATGCAACGGATCACTGATATCAAAAACTGATCCCAAAAGGTACCAACTAAACATGATGGAATAGGATGGTACTACACTGCAAACTCAGGTGCCAGCATATAGAATGTCGCCATGACTAACTGCAACATACAAAGTGGAGCGGTATCAACTAGCAGCAACAGGAGCAACTGTCAAGTGAACCAATGAATGCTGATACAACCTGAGGTCTTCACCGACCGCTGTGGTACATTTCTAGACCATGGGAATAAATGATCTAAAGTCGACCATGTGAGAAATCATTTGATTATCGGTCATTGATGTATACTGTTAACAAACGTGAGACTACTCACTGATAATGATAATGAGCATCAAGGTACCCAATACAATCTAACAAGTGTGAATAGATGAGCTGGAGTCAAACACCTGTAAGAATCTGTCGATCAGGAGACAATGATGATTTCCCACTGTCGATAGCGAAGGATCTGCCGCTAATGACTGCAAACCCCAAGGTACTACCAAATGGACTCTAGATCTTTTCCCCAGAGCAATGAGTCGGAGTCGATAGGGAAAGATCCGCTAGAAGGGAGGCATTAAGGCATCCTTCATCAATCTAGCGCAAGTGTAACCCATAGGCCAATAATGTGGAAGGAATCAGACGAAAAAGATGTAGTAACCCAACCGAAGTACGTTTCCAACGTACACAAGATGTGGCTAGCATACAACAGAAACCCTCTGAACCAACCAATAATGAAAGCTGACATAGAGGTGAGGTATCCACCAATAGGGTCAAATGGAAACCAAGGTACTACACGAATCCCATGTAAGCTGATGTCAAACACAAGGGAAACCACTCAGCCAAAGACCCATGATACTGATCGATGTTGAGCACAAGGTGACCTATCAATAATGAAAATAGGGCCAGGGTGTAGCTCTAGGCCTATCCTCAGAGCAAGGTGTCGTCGTCGATAAGGACAAGACCCGCCAGCAAGAAATCAATGGGGACCTTCTCAAACTGGCACGAGTAAAGGACCAATATAGCTGATGTGATGATAGACTTGACACTGACAACCAGGGATGGCTGACTGAAAAATGAGTCAAGAGACACTGCAGAGAGGCCGACTCAGGCTAACTTCACTTGGACAAAAGCACGACTCAATGTGACTATGTGGCAGCATATGATGACTCTGTATAAGTTCGCCATGCAGGAGGCACGAACGAACCCTCCATATGATTGGAAGAGATAACCAATCGGGGGAGAAATGACTCAATAACAAGGTTATGGCGTACCTAAGTCAAACTAAATCCCACCCATCTGGAGGAGACTTTGTTTTGAGTGCTTTGTTCAAGGGCGACACGACTGACTCTAGCTGCCAAAAATAAATGGAAATACTATCCCGTTCGCGCTCTTTTTTGGAATATTTTTTTTTTTTGTCTTTTTCTATTAAGCTGGAAAAAGAATAAAAGAATGCTATGGTACAGTGGAAAGAACGAGTGTCGGTGAAACAGATGATCTAGTTCCTGGGAATGGAACGTTCTTATGCTCAATGCAGGGAGGTGAAAACTGGTCAGTGACACTCAAAGGTGTGTTCCTTCCACTGGCCAAGGTGTGTCAAGCTGCAGAAGTTAAAGGTATGCAAGGTTGATTTTGCAGTCGTCATGGTCAAAAGTTGGCTTAAACACGAGTCCAAGTGAAGCTGGCTCTAGGCCAAAAGGTGCAAGTGGTCAACATGCAATGCAGTAGTACAACTCAACACAAAGGAGCCTCTAGGGTATCAAGCCAGAAATAAGCAGAGAAGCTAAGAGAAATGAGTCTTCAACGCATAAGTCATGGCGGGACTACAGAGGACTCCCGAGCCTACTCAATGGAGTAGCATGGGCAACAAATGTGAGTGAGGTGCTAACTACGATGCCCATGTAAAGGATGGCTCTACCATCATGTCATGATTTAAAGAATCGGCAAGTGAAGATGGCTTATGAACCATAACACGATGGGATCGACCCTATGGTAGATGTATCGGCAAATGGAGGCTAGTATGCATAATGCAATGGAAAAATGGTGTCCCTAACCTATATGCCAGTGAGAAAACGATACCTACCATGATGGGTGAGTAGTCATGGAACCGTCTCGAAACTGAAAAACGTCCAAAATTTCCTGAAAAACAAACCATTCTTGACATTCCAAGATCCCAAGTTAAAAGTCACATGAGGCCAAACAAAATAAAATTTGAAAAAAATTGCATTTTCAAAACTTATAAAAAGCATATTGGACTCACCATTTTTACCATTTGAGTTTGATAGTAAAGGATTTGGAGCAAAAGGAGCAAACTTCCCACAGCCAGATTCAACCGTTTAAATTCGTGAAAAACCTCCAGGTAACTCTTATACTTAGCTTGCAATTGATTGTGACAGGTTTTAAGATTTTTTATTGATGTTTCATCGTTGAAATTTTGTCAAAAATTTCCCCACGGCGTATACGCAGGTTGGTAATATTGAACCCGCGTACACACGAGCCCTATACGCGATTGTGTGCACAGGGACCCGTGCATACGCCGCGAACCATTTTTAAACAAAAACTAATGGTTTAAATCATTTTTTTCTCAGGATGCCTATCACGTGGCATGAAAGAGAGCACACAGCAGTAGATAATGAAGTTATGAACAGTCCTGAAGCATTAGATGCCCTACGGGGATGCGGTTTGCTTAAATTTTTCAAACTACCAAATATCAAAGTGAACACGCGTCTACTTGAGATGCTTATTGATTATTGGGACGTCGAGGAGGAAGCCTTTATGATCGATCAAATGCCGCTAAGGGTAGAAGTGGAGGACATCTATTTTATCACGGGCCTTTCCCGAAGGGGAGAGGTAGTACATTCCTAGGGCAGGATGCGGAGTAGCCTCAGGATAGAGGACTATGTACAGATATACTGCCCGAGACATCCCAAGAAGGTTGGGAGCTAGATTTCCATCACACATGTGGCGAGTTTGTCACTTAGGATAATCCTGTTCACCATAGCTCTAGTGAACGGATCATCCTCTCTACATCAGGTGTCACAGGTCATCATGAGTGTGGCAGTTGACTGTCTCACTACTGTGTTCGATTGGTGTACTCCTCTCCTGGCCAGCATGAAGAGCCAACTCACTTCTATCAGGAGGGGACAGACCAAGAACTTTGGATATGGGACTATCTTTTGTACTTTATTTTTCGAGAAAGTTCCCGCACTCCACCCCAGGGTAGCAGTTTCCATCAGCACCCCATGCGATCCATGCATGGGCTGGTGGGCCGATTTGATGAAACGTCTGGGGGGTGGGGAGGTCCCAAGGACTGCTTTCAATGATGATTTCTTCACCTGGTGGGATCAGTAGATCATCGTCGTGGATGACTACCCCTATGCTGGGCTAGATTTCCGAGGATATCCTGATCTAGTGTTACCACCGAACGCAACATGGGGCGAGATTGGTAAGAATTTTTTGATTTTATGTTTTTTTTTTTTTTTGGATTTTTCAAATATAATGATGCATTTTGAAAAATATTTTTGATGAGATTCAAATGACTGATATGATGATCATGTTCCAGACATTGGGCCGGTACGACCAGATGGGTTCCCACGGCATGGACGGTGCGACCAAGGAGCCAAAGAGGCGGCTGCGGATACAGAACGGACTCTAAACAACGTCCAACGGCACTTGGCGAGGCTGAGCTGCCGAGTCCCGATGGCCACCATAGAGGACCTTCCTGAGGATATGCAGCGTCATGTGGTTAGCGTGCCACGTGACTGGGTTCGCACTTTTCGGCGTGTGGCCAATGCAATAGTTACATACTTAGATGCTTATCTTGAGCCGAGGCATTAGATATGTCGGACATGATTATGGGCATTTGACTCCCAGATTTTGTATATTTTTGGACACACATATGTACACTCGAGACGCTTTATGATATATATATATATATATATATATATATATATATATATATATATATATATATATATATATAGATAGATAGATATATATATATATAGTTTGACTTTTTGATGCTTGATTTTATTATGATGAATGATTGATGTGCCAGTCTAATGCCTGATTAGCGATAGAATCAGCTAACCAATTATGAGATCTTGGAATATGAAAATAATTAATATAAGTAAATGATCTTTGCAACAACCTCACCCTTAAATACTGGCAATATAAAGATGGATCCCGTACCCAATAAATGTTATTTAATTCAGACACTATCAATTGAGAATCAAGATATACTACCAACGAGTCGATACCATGAGAGATTGCCTCGGATAATAAATTAATAACGACAGTATACCCAGCCATATTGTTTGAATCGAGACCAATGCACATGCCTCTTGATGCCATCAATTGACTAGTTGGATAATAGAGTACCCAAGCTGCGGAAGCGAGATTCTGAGTGTGCCGACTAGCACCATCGATGAACCCAAAATAGACCAAATCATCCATCAACACCTGCCATAGCAGACCAAAAAGTGTTGATATCAGAAAACTCTCGACGATATATGTACAAATATACATAAAGTACAAAGAAGCCATTGCCTGGTCAAAACTAAGAAAAGTACTTCTTTAAGTAGAGCCCGTTTCGGGGCTCCGCCAGCTTGTTTCCCTCAAAATCGATTAACTCATACGACCCTTTTTCTAAACCTCGTTTAATAATGAAAGGACCGTACCACATAGGCTTAAATTTTCCTGCCCCTAAGGTGTCTTTATCTTGGTCATAGACCAGGATAAGGTCACCTTTAGAAAAGACTCGAGGACGGACAGATTTAGCATACTGTGTTTTAACCCTTTTCTTATGAGCCTCATTCATCGTGCCGGCATTTCGACGCTGCTCATCGAGATGTTCCAAGTAAAGTAGGCACTCTTGGAGACTCGAAGTCTTTGGAAGGAGCTCAACAGCCAATTTAAGAGATGGAATTTCACATTCAACCGGAAAGATAGATTCCATCCCATAAACCAACTGAAAAGGTGTAAAACTAGTAGTCGTTTTCACGGAGGTTCGGTATGCCCAAAGAGCCGAATACAACCTAACGTGCCAATTGGACCAATTTTTATCGATTTTCCGTTGGAGTATCGTCTTAAGAGTTTTATTGACTGCCTCGACCTGTCCATTGGCCTGAGGATAATAAGGAGACAAATGCTCTTGGTGGAAACCAAATTTGAGAGCCAATTCAGACATCAATTGATTCTGAAAATGACTGCCATAGTCAATGACAATCTCTCTCGGGATACCGAATCTTGAGATAACCTGATTGAAAAGAAACAATGCTGCCATGTCACTATCGTTCTTATAAGTAGGCATGGCCTCAGCCCACTTCGTAAAGTAGTCTACAACCACGATAATGTACCTATGATTCGCCGCTGAAGGCAGATTACAAGTCATAAAATCAATACCCCACTTAGTAAATGGATCGACGGTGACAACGGGAAAAAGAGGAGCTATATGCGTGCGCATTTTCCGAGTAAAAATTTGACATGGGTGACAGCATTTGACCGCTTCCACACAATATTTAAAGAGTGAAGGCCAAAAATTGTCGGCACGTAAGATGCGTTGGGCTGTAGCAAGCCCTGTTAGATGACCACCACAAGCTCCACTATGGCAATCATTGATCACTGACTCTGCTTCCTCTAAGTTTAAACAGTGCCGAAGGATTGAATCAACCCCTCGACGATATAGTGTGTCACTAATGATAACATATTTTTTAGCCAGGTGACGTAATTTTCGACGTTCATCCTTGGAGAAAGTAGAGGGAAACTTCGAAGTCTGGAGATAGACAATGATATCTCCATACCAAGGGTTGAGTGAAGAGATGAGGAATAAATGTTCGTCGGGAAAACTTTCCTCATAAACAGTATCCTCTCCACAAGGTAGCTCAAAAATTAGCTCCGTGAAAACCATGGATTTATTAGACTTGGCAGACAAGAACTCGAGATCAAATTCTTGCAAAATGACTATCCATCAATTATATTTGCCCCCAATCACTTGCCTATTGAGGACAAATTGAAATGGATTGACTGCCGCTAAGACAAAAGTTTTACGTAGCAGGATATAATGATGGAGTCGCTGGATAGCATGGACAACTCCCAAGGCCAACTTCTCAACTGGAGAATAGCGAAGTTTAGGACTTATTAAACCTCAGCTCAAATAATAAATCACATGCTCGGTGAGAGCATTGTCTTCCTGAACGAGAACCATACCAATGGTTGATTCTGTTGCAGCGAGATATAAAAGGAAGTCTCTACCATAATTCGATGGACTCAAAAGCGGGGCAGTGACTAATGCCTTTTTCAAAGCATCAAACAACTGCTGCGCAAATTCGTCACACACAAATGGAACTCCTTTCCGTAGCAAACGCATGAACCCTTTAGTGATCTCGGCATAGTTTGCTATAAACCGTCTTAAGAAATTAGCCTTCCCTTGAAGACTTTGAAGTTTTCGAATTGAGGACGGGGGAGGCAACTGAACTATCGCCTCAACCTTGAAGGGATCAAACCGAATCCCTTCATTGGACACGATGAATGCTAACAACCGACCAGACGTAACCACGAAAACGCACTTGTTGGGATTCAACCGGATTTTATAAAAACGACATCGCTCGAAAACCAATCGAAGATGAATAGGGTGATCAGTTCTCTTTCGAGAACGAGCAACGAGATCATCCAAGTATGCCTCGATGACATGTTTGATGTCGTGGAAAGCATATGACATGGCCCACTGAAAAGTGGCTCCAGCATTTTTAAGACCGAAGGGCATCTTTCTATATGCAAAGGTACCTCAGGGACATATAAAGGTTGTCTTATGTTGATCTTCAGGACGGATAGACATTTCATTATAGCCCAAAAAACCATCCATGAAGGAAAAAATCTCATTACCCACACACTCGTCGATAATCTGATCAATGAATGGCGTGGGGTAATTATCTTTCAAACAAGCTTTGTTTAGGTCCCTAAAATCGATGCATACTCGGATTTTTCCTTGCTTTTTATCCACAGGGACTGGATTAGAAACCCAATCAGTAAGAGGAACAGGGTATATGAAACCCGCCTTTAGCTGCTTCTCAACTTCAGCTTTGATAGCTACTGCTTTCCTAGGGTTAACCGGCCGAAGCCTTTGACGAACCGGTTTGGCGTTCTCATATGTCTTGATCTCATGTTGAACTATAGAACGATCAATGCCGGGCATTTCCTCATAAGACCAAGCAAATACATCTCGAAATTCCTTAAATAGGTCGGTGTAAATTTGAATTTCTTAAGGGGAACACTCAATTCTGATGAAGATATTCTCGATGACGTTAGGGTCCCTAGAGATGTTTATAGGTATCATTTTTGAAATTACCGACATATTACCTTCGGCACGAATGTGTGCTGGAGCCAAAGAATTTGACATCGTACAAACGTCACTAGTAAAGACCTCGGAGAATCTAGAGTCTACTTCCTGCAATGGAGGAAGAAAGTACAAACGATGGTGTAAGTCTTCCCAAGGTCGATCCATACCCATCATTGCTTTGAGGATTGCTTCTTCAGAAGGTGAAACCGTATCTAAGCAGCCCAAGGCAGAGGTAGAATCAAGGCTCCAAGCTGGGGCCACCTCACCATCTAACTCCTCTTCGGAAAAAGGAGCGGGGTGGTTGTCTGTAGAGTCTATGATAGATTGATATCTAAGCTCAGCTGCAGATATAGGGAATGCCATTCCATTTACTTGTCCTTCAACTAATTTGGTCGTACGTGAAGGCAAGGTCCAAGGGTCTAAAAAATAACGAGTTCAAAAGGACTCTTCTGGAGGGGACTCCTTAGATGATGAAATGGAATTGATTTTAGCGAAAGGAGAGGGAAGATCAAAGGTACCCATCAATGAGGAATACATTCCCACTCCTAAATTCTCAATAGGCGGGCGAGGGTTATCCACTAAAGGAACAGTAGAGTAAGAGCTTGCTTGAGGATCGACTGGACAATAATCCATTTGATCAACCTTAATGATTTTCCCCTCGTGAGGAAAGAAAATAACATGAAACGGAGTCGAAACAACGGTGTCCATTTTGTATACCCAGTTCCTTCCTAATAGGAGATTATAGTCTAGGTTAGCATCTATGACCTCTACTTCAATATTGACGACCTTTCCCCCAACACATATAACAAAGGCCGGGATAATCCCATGCAGATTATGAGAATGACCATCAAATGTAGTCAAGACGGTGGGTGAAGGAACAGCCGAAGGCGATCCAATAGCCTTCCAGCATGACATCAACATGACACACGTGGAAGCTCCTTCATCTATAACGGTATGAAAAATATTGATTTTCCGGTATGTAGACTTTATTTAGAAAGCCATATGATGAGGGAGTCGCTTTTTGACATTTAACATGTCAAAAGTGAGCACTAAACAATTAGGTGGATCGACTACTCCAATCGCAGAAAGTAAAGCACTTCGTTGAGCCGAACACGACTCGAGAACCTCTAAAGCGGACATGGCGCATGGACTATGAGCCATATCCTCCACAATGGAGTAATTCTGGGCGGCCCTAGCATTAGGATTAATAGTCGCGCGTTTAGCGGAATCTTTCGGTATCCTTGGTATAGTTTCAACAGGGGGTCGCTCAATATGAAGGTCGGTATTTCCGGGAACAGTCTTTTCCTTGGAAGTTTCGGCTTCACCCTAATCACGTGACCAAGTAGCCACATGGACGTTAGAGCCCATCATGAAAACATTCGATGATATTTCCCCTTCCTGGTTGCGCCCTGCGAAGGTTCCAGGGTTTGAACTCGCGCCAGCAAGAAGTTGTTGCCCTTGGGGAAACGGGTTAGTTAACACAGCTTGAGAACTAGAAGTCCCTTGCTGTCCTAACAAGCGCTGAGCGTCTTCAATCTTAGGGCGGAGATGAGTTAAGTGGTCTCCACTGCACAACTTGCATGGAAACTTGACTTTCTTTCTCGACTCCTTTCTACCACCACCAGCGTTGTTGCCGGATTTATTTGCATCAGGCTTCCCATCCTGGTTCTTTTCCTTACCTCATCCTTTCTTTTTCCCATTGGAATTTTTATTTCCTTTGGGGTTATCAGATTGGATGACATTAATTGAAGAAGTTTGGGAAGCCGGGGGATTAGACGATGTGACTTGGTTGTTAGAAGCAGTTTGTAAGGACAACTATTGCAATTGATTCAACAAGTTCATGGTAGTTGTGTCTACTGACCCAATGATACCATCCGCGTGGGGACCTGGCTTCGACTTAGCTACGTCAACCTTAGACCCAAGAGCATCTGGCAAGTATTTTTGTAGGATCCCAGACTGAGAGTAGATCAATTCTAATTGTTGGGCCCTAAAAATGGCTTGCTCCTCAAAATAGACTCTAGACATGGAGACATCCTTGGAGATCTCAGGTTGTAAAGAACTCAAAAACCACTCGAGACAGTACTCTAGAAGGATTTAGGTTTTAATGAGCCTCTTTCTCCATCTACATTCATGAATATGGTCAGAAATGTGAGTTGCCTTATCCTGACGAAAAGTGGCCAGAAGTTCAGTTCTGGCATCATAACGAACATGCAACTGGAAATGATTTAAGAAAATATTGGCTAAGTTAGCGAAAGATGTAAAGCTGCCCCCTGGCAACTCTATATACCATTTGGATGCATTACTAGTCAAGGTGTGCTGAAAGAGTCTCAACCTAATCGAGTCATCGATAAGGGAGTTAGATGAGCACCACAAATGGAATGTGGTTACATGGTCGCCTGGGTCTTCACGACTCTTCCCTTCGAATTTTGGAATGTTCGAAGGGATTTTGGTTGGGATCGGAGGCCAGGCCGGATTGTATTTTATTGGGTCATTTGTTAACTTAGTGAGATCTCGCAAGCTCAATGTTGCCAGAAACGGAAGCGTAGGAGGACCTTAGGGATTCCACCCAGACTGGGCAGAACTCCCAAAGTTCTGAAAAGATTATCCTGGATTTTGGGAGGCACCAAGCTGCCCGAAGTAACCCGTAGAACCGACTGAACCAAAAGGCAAGCCTTGTGATACAGCAAAATTTGGAGTTTGACCAACTCCGGCCGCAAAACCTCCATAGCTAGCAAAGTTTCCTCTTAAAGGATTATAAGGGGTTGATAACTCCTGATAAGGATTCTAAGCCGAAGCTAGGGGAGGAATACTTTGAAATGAACTAACCGTGGAGTACGGCCTATTCCCTTGTTGGCCGATAAACGGATTCCCAGTTCTCGCGCCACTAACCCCAGGGTTATTCCAACCTTGGAAAGGATTGCTGCTTTTTCCTACAGAAGAAAAAGGCATGGATCCTATCGTCGGGTTGGAATGTTGTATATGACCACTTCCGAAAGGAAAACCCTGGAATGAAGCTGATCGACCCATCATGGACATAGCGGCACTAAACGGAACCGATGGAATACCTTGTGAGTGGGTGCCAAATGGGAAGAATCTAGTACCAAAAGCATTTGTTTGGGCATTTCCACTCATGGACGGAATGGAGGTAGACCCAACTAAAGATGTGCTAGCAAAAGATCCAAACAAGGAAGCAGAGGAGATCGAAATCGTTCCTCCTCCTTGCACCAATGTTGGAGTTTGCATAGTCGTAGCACTTGTAGAAGCCATGCTTCCAGTAGTGGTTATCGATGGTAAGCGCGTAGCGTAACCTGGACTTGACGGTCTATGCGTCGAAGTCCCAATGTATTGTAATACGTCTGGATGACTAGATGGTAGTGGAGAATTCAGAACCGCTAACGACTGTTAGAGTTCTTCTACCTCTATGTTATTCTCCGCTTGAAAGAGAACTTGAGAAAGGACTGGAGTGTCCCTCTCTTGTTCAGAAGTGCCAGGCCTTGCTTGAATAATGATGCCCCCGAAAGGAGGATCAATCCCCAATGCGTCAACCGGCATGGGACGGAACCCACCCGTAGTATTACCTCTGCGCCTTCTAGGAGAACGCTCTAAACTTGGTGGTGAAAGACCACGAAGTCTTCGAGACCGTCTGGGAGATCGGTCAGCCACTTTGAATTTTTTGTGATGATCTAAATAAAGACTCAAAAAAATTGAAAGCGAGGCCAACTAAGAGCACAGAGCACACACTATAAAATCCCTAAAGATAACAGCCAGTCAAACAACTTCCAATTATTTCTGCTCCAGGTGATTAGGACCGAACAGCAAAATACAAGAAAGTGAATTAAGGGTCCTTCTGAAGATAGTTTGGGATGATGAGGGGCCAGTCCTATCAGTGAAGGTATCAGAGGAAGTTATGCTGACCTCCTAACAACAGCCTGTGTTGGTGCAAGTCCCCAAGCTTCGCAAGGGTGCCCTCAAGTAGTATTGTTGAGAGTGATGCAACGTCAACCTCACGTGCCATGGGATTCCCCTCTACAACCACCTGTGTAGATCCCTAGGAGTAGCAACTATGGATACCAACTCGTCGCAGAAGCCAGGCAGAACAGTCGTGAGGTAAGTTTGGACAAGTAGGAGAGGGGGTATCTCTCTTCCCTGTCTTCACAGACCCTCGTGTTTAACTCCCAGATCCGGAGCTTTCCTGGTCTTCCTAACACTATTGGATTTTCTCTCGTTATTCAGACTCCTACGTTTGACGTTTATATGGCCTTGGAGAGTTAACTCTCCACTCGCCTAATCCAAGGCCCTAGAATCCTAAACTTGTTGGTGTAACTGACTAAAACAAAAAGTTCTAGTGAATTTTAGTTAGTGCTTGATTTTAAAATAGGTTGTTCTTTAAGTCACAAGGTAATGGAAGTGAAACTAATGGTGTTTTTTGACGCAAAAGAAATTAATAAAAACTTAACTACATGCACATGCACTTTTTCGTTTTTCGATGAAGAGCAATTTCTATAGGGTTCAAAGGAACTTCTAATAAAACAAATTTTTCTTTTCTTTTCATTAATTCACGCTTCACACTTACAAAAGTTAACAACTTTATGTATGCCTAAAAAGGTATGCAAATCTATCCTAATGCAACAAATATATGAGGATGCAAGATTTAAAACTACTCTAAAAACAAAAAATGAAAGTTGCTTGCTTATCAATCTTTATCTTGCCACTTAAAATGTCTAGATGGAATATGAGATGCTACTATTCATTTCGTCTAAACACGAAAAACAAGTTCTAAGACAAACATAAAGCACTTTCACTCACTTAAAGGAAACCAAATGAAAACCAAGTTCAAGAAATCAAAACTAAGTTTTTCAAAAGATTTTCTTCAAAAGCAACAACAAAAGAGTCTTTTCAAAAAATGCTCTCAACAACACTGAAACTTGTGATTGAAGAATAGGCAATCAAACACTTTTTGCAAGTTGACACCACACAACGGATGAAAACTCAACAAAAATAAATTTGTTTAAAAGTGCTCTTAACAATCAAAAATTGCAATGAAAGCTTTGGCAATGAAAACCAAAAAGATCAAAAAGACAAATTCCAAGAAAGTGTCAATCAACAACTTTTCATGAAACAAAGAAGTGGATGGTCACAAAAAGTGGTTTTTGTCAAGCAAACAAAAAGTCACCAAAAGCAAGGTTGACACAAAGATTGAGATCAATCTTCCTACCCTGATGAATCAGAGCAGCCAATATTCCTAGCAAGAAATCTTGTGTTCTTTAGCAAAATGGATGACGCTTGCAATCAACGAAAAACAAGACCAATACTTCTTATACTCAGAGAGAATTCGGAACAGGATGCTCGCTATAAAACAAATAACTGATACTAGAAAATGACTATTTCAGACTGACTCAAACTACCAGACAGACCTTCAGAGACAAAAAGATTTACAAATCTTGAAAATTGCAAGATATACGTGACTGTACTTACGTACAGAATGTGTGTATACGCTATTGTAACTAAGGAAACCTGCGTATACGCGGGTTCACTTAAAGCAACATGCGTACATACGCCTTTGTAACTAAGAAAAACAACGTATATAAAAGGTTTCAAGAAAAATAAAAAACAAACTAAAGAAAATGGAAAAACTTAAAGTTCAAAAATAGACCAGACAGCAACAGCAAACAAACAGGCAGATGAGCCCTGATTGGCTTGAAAAACACCCAAACTAGGAACAACGAGAGTGTTGTCCCCAGTAGAGTCGCCAATTCTGATGGAGGGAAATGTTCCCCTAGGGCTTTTTGGGTTGAAACCCTAGCAGACTGAAAGTTGTCTATTCAAAGAAGCACACATTCACACTGCCATTATGCTATTATAAGCAAATTCTATTGTAAAGGGTACATACCTTAGGTCCTACGTTTGAGAAGGCCTTTAGGTTCCAAACCCTTCTTGGAGTTCCCTTCTTCTCTTTTGTCCTGCAAAACAACCAATTTAAAGAACACAACAGTGTATGGACAAAACCTTATAAAGAAACCATCTTCATGGTATAAATAAAGGTAGTTAGTTATGAAATCCAAACAACCATTTACATATGAATTCTAAACATGACTATCATTAACATAAAGAAGATTCATTTCAGGAACCAAGATATGTGTTTCTTTTATTATAGGCAAATAAAGTACATAAAAAGGAATATTTTCACCTGAGTCACCTTCAGCAGGCTCCAAGCAAAGCTTCCTTCCGGATCCGTTCCAGCCTCAAGCCTTTAAAAAACTCCTTCCATGACTCTCTCCATGATGTCATAAATGGTGGATGAACATCAACACACAAGGAAAAAAAGGTTTCCTGGACAAATGAGGGAAGTGTAGAAGGCACAAGGGACTTCAGACCTGGTCAGGGGAAAAATCTCAGCATAATAACCTTTCTCTCTCTTCTCTCTTTTAGGCCTTCCCTTTGACGTCTTTTTATACCTCTCCCAAAGTAGTTTTTTAGTTGGGAGTTGGTTGGGAACAGTTGGGCCACAGGCACTAATAGGTGATCAGCACGTAAAACCCACGATCTCCGCCTGAAAATAAGGAATTTTATATTTTTTTAAAGTGTTTTAATACGTATACGCGGGTTGGATATACACAGACCCACGTATACACGCGTTTAACTCGGGGCAATGTCGTGTATAAGGGATAAAACACTATTTTTTAAATTTTAGAACCAGGTCTGGAAGGAGGGGTTTCCCTAGGCCATGAGTACAGAATCACAAACCATAAGAGTGAGATTTGGAGCTATAACAATTGGATCAGTCGGATGGAAGGAAAATGAATGACGGAGATTGGATTGCAGGAGGTTGCAAAGATAGTTGGGAGAATAGGGTTAACTAACAGGATGAACGGTGGGGATTATATTGCGGTGGTTGAGTGAATAGATCAACCCACAGGGTTAAATGGAGATGGACAACTGAGAATATATCATGGAGGGTGAGTCACAAGATGGATAGACAGGATTAATCGATAGATGGATAGTAGAGATTAGATCACGAGAAAAAGAAATGTGCGGAAATGACGGAGTGGGTTTAAAGGGCAGTAGGTTGTTTATTGCGTGCCCTCAAAGTTGTAAGTGGTTTTCTAAATTTTTTCATGATTATCCTAACTTGGTGACATGTAGCACGGAGAAACCACTCTCATCTCATGCCCTCAGGTGGATAACAATCAGACAGAAATCCACACGATATTGCATGATAGCCTTCGAATTTGGCAAGGCAGATCAATGGTGAAGATTTGACTGAGCTAGTTGGCGAGCGGGTGTGTGAAAGCCATCAGATCTGATGACGTAGATTGATGGTTGGGATTTAAAGTGAAAGAAATCAATGTTAAAATTGAATCAAGTGGTGGTTGGGAAGGTTTGTTGGTGACCAGACGATGAGGAAGCGATGTAGGAGGAACGTGATGGAGGTGGTTTCAAATGAAAATGATAGAGAAAACCAGTGCGGGTGAACAAATAACTGCATTAAATAGTGAACTCTACAGCCCATGAGAGAACTAGAGACTGTGTTTTTGGGGTTGCTGGAGGGTCCTTTCCTCAATTCATGGTCCCAGAGGGAGGAGATGAGGCCGAGAAACTTGCCCACAACCTGATAGTGATATTTTTCCTTTAACTAACCTATGAACTGAAAGGAGGCATAAATGAAAGTAAACTGAAGCACAACGTAGATGAACAGATCCAGAAAGCTACTTCACCAAATAACCAATGAAAAACCATGAATCTATTTAAGAAAATGAACAAGTAAACCAGAAAGATATTTAATCAGGTAAACAGAACTAGGAAGCTACTTAAACAAATGAACAGAACATAACTATATGCTAGCATAAATGTATAGTAAAGAGGAGTCATGGTTGCTTGCGTCGGGCCCTAACCCAAGAGCTTTATTCCTCGATGTTAACTCAGAGCGGGCTTAAACAGAACTCATTATTATTATAGAAACCATGGATTACAGAGCAAACTGTCACAAGTCTTTGCAACTCAGAAATAAAATAGAATTTTTACAAATAAAGTTTGAATCGTAATGAGGTACTAAGCATCTCTATTTATACATTTGAATTTTCTAATGAATTCCTTCCCATTAAGGAGGCTTGGCTCCCAACTTAAGATAAACTATTATCATTTTCACATGCTCGGCTATCTTCTAGTCTTCAATGTGATGGTTGTTTGCACTCCGAGATGGTGGAGGAATATTTGAATGCGGGGTAGTAAATGAGGAGGATTTACCTCCTATAATTATTTTCCATTGTCCCATTCTAGTTTTACCAAGGTCTTTGCCATAGTTCCTTGCTTTTATCCTTTATACCTACATTTTCCTTGCTTGTATCCTTTATTCCTGCATTTCATGCACATTAGACCACAAAACAACATATCTAACTCTAACTCATTTCATAAACAAAATATAATAAGAGGTATGCAGTAAGTTGTGAGAATAGTTGGTTTGAATAAGCTAGGAGGTGAATTAAGGCCAATCAAGGCCCATATAGTTACTCAATGATGAGGCTCATCATCACCGCCCTACTGATAGTGTTGCTCATCCTTTGAGCAACTTATTCAATGTCCATGCCCTTCATGGCTCTGATGGCCTCTCTGACATCCCATGCTTCTGTTGTGGTCTCTTATTCTTGTTGATAGAAGCCTGCTTTCCTTTCTACTTCTTCCCACTGCCTCTTTTCCTCTTCTTCTTTTCTCCCTTCTAGCATCCCAAGGAGTAGTGGTAGATTGAGTTTCAGGCCTATCCAATTGACCTTCACCCTTTGCATCAATTGCTTATATGTAGGTTTCCTGTTGAGTGCCTCTCTCAACCTTTGAGGGAAGTGATATTCTCTGATCTTCAAGATATGTGGCAGTGTTTCATCTCCTTTAGCAGCCATATATATTATCATCTCTTAGTAGCCTAAACATATCCTCAAAATGTAAAATTGCTTGCTCTTAGGTAGTAAGATATCTAAGTGCTCGGTGGGGATTATTTGCAATCAAATTATGGGTGCTTATTAGGGCCATGGGATTTGATTGTTCAGCTCTGATGAAAAGAGGCTCATTTTTCTCTCACGCTAACATTCTCTTCATCTTTGTGGTCCTTGACTCCTCATGGTTCCTCCATGATGCTAAAGCTATTAATTGCAGATCTTCTAGCTCTGCATTAGGATCCCAAATATTTATGTCTGTGAGGGCCATGTTGTGCAAGTAAAACTCAAACTTGTTGGCCATATCTTCTAGTGCGCTTTGATAGAAAAGATCAATAAATTGCATTCAGTCTTGAAATGGCGTGGTGCTCCTTTGTGATAGTGTTTTAATATGAAATTGCAGCCATTGTTATCTGATGTAAGGAGTATATGATTTAGATGGCATCCTACACTGGATGCTCTTCAATGAGAGGTTGGCCATACATGCTAGCTAGTTTTTATTTTCCTGCAACTGCCTCTCTTTTTTTCTTTTCTTCTTCCTTTTTCTGTTCTTTCTCATCTCCATCAATTTCTTCTTATGTTTCGACATCATCTTCCTTGTGTTCCAGCATTTTCCTGCGTATTAGCTTCTTCTTTATTCATCTCATCTCATCTAGCTCTGTATCTTCTTCTTGTGTTGCCTCATCCTCACTGACAGAAGGACTAACATCATAGATGAGGGTTTTGATGTCATCCTCTACTGGTAAGTCTCTGAATACTAACTATTTTATAGGGATCCTGAGGTTTTGGAGGGCATCCTCATTGAGGATCCTGATCAACCCATGGTGAACTAACTGCTGGGAATTTCCTTCCTTTACTTTGCTACTGGAGTCTTTCGTGTATTGGTGTTTCTACCCCAAATCTAAGTTCTTCAAGCATTCTCAAATGGTTGCCATAACAATATTGTATCTATGGACTCTTGCATTCTCTTTTACCTTATTCAATAATTTCCTTTTTTCCACCTTTTTTCTTATAAACCAACTACCTCTTAACCTTTACAACTTTTGATCAAATGATGCATATGAGTGAGTGAGTGGGATATTTATCTGTGGTCTTGATGCCATGCTATAGTTGTCAGAGATTAGAGGTGTTGATGATGGTCAGTCTTCTTCCTCCTCTACTACTTGCTGATGGTTTATTAGCTTTTGCAGGTGTCTGTGACTGAAGATTTGATGTTGTTGTTGTTGTTGTTTTGGAGATCTTGGATGTGATGTTGCTACTACTGTGTAGCTCTTGGATTTGATGTTTTTGTTGTTGTTGAGCTCTTGGATTACCACTTGCCATTGTTTGGTATCTCCCTTAGAATTTCTTGATCATGTTGTTGGCTGGTGTTGTGAGGATGCTATAATAAATGGATATAGGGAGTAGGAGTGTATGTGGATGCAGGGATGATGGTAATGGTTGAGGTGGTTCTATTAGAAACCACCAGCCTCACTCGAGCTGAAGCAATGAAGTGAAAAACAATAGAATTGATGTTGGGATGCATGGTAAGGAGCGGAGGAGATGAATATATGTGAGGGAGGGTTCCCTCTAGATATTCTCTTTGCTCCTTGCCTGTATTTTTCACCCACCTGAAAATAATAATTATGTGTTATTATTATTATTATTATCACACACACACACACACACACACACATATAAACAAACACCTAGGTTGCCTCAGAGAGTTTGTCATCCTAGATATCTATCGTGGGCACCTCAAGGAAGGTTTTCACCCAGGGATATTCTTACTCTTTTTCATTTTTCTCATCCTTGGTTCGCCTTATGAGGTTTTCAACCCAAATATGGGACTCAGGCGGTTCATGGAGGCTTTCACCTGAATCCTTATTCTTTTGTTTTCTCCATTTTTAGTGACTTGGTGAGGGAGGATCTGGAACACGCTCTACCATCATCACTGCCTTATTGATACTGTCAATGAACTCTTGTTTTGATAAAGGCATCTTGTACATTTTCAATCTGTGTCCATTAACTAGAAATGGAATGACTTCTTCATCAATAATTCTGATTTTCACTGAACCATTGTCATGCCATCTTTCCACCACATAAGGTCCAAGCCATATTGTCCTTAGCTTTCCCTTGAAGTCTTTAAACCTGGAATCATATAACAATGCCCAGTCTCCTTGAAATTTCTTCTCCTTGATGTGCTTGTCATGCCAGATCATCCTTTGAAGCTGAACTATCTCTGTATGTAGGAGGGCCTGCATTCTGAATTCATCGAAGCCATTCAAATGTAGCAACCTTTCTTTCTGTGAACGACTGAGATTTAAATTTGTTTGGGTTTCCATCCTCAATGTGTTATATTCGAATTCAATGGATAACAAAGCGTTTTTACCGTAGACCAGCTCATAGGGTGTAAATCCAGTGGTGGTATTCCATGTTGTATTATACGCCCATGTGGCCTCAACTAGTCTCTCTACCCAATCCTTCCTGTTGCTTGTCACTACCTTGGTTAAGATGTTCTCTAGTGCCCTATTGATCACCTCCACTTGGCCATTAGCTTGTGGATGATAAGGAGTGGAGGTCCTATGCTTGATTTTGTGATGAATGAGCAGTTCTTCAATCATGCTCGAGGTAAACTGGCTGCTTTGGTTTGTGACTAGCTCTCTAGGGTACCCAAATTTGTAGAATATATTCCCCCTTAGGAACTTAGCCACCTTCTCTTTTGTTGATACCTTAATCGACTTGGTTTCACCCCACTTAGTTGAATAATCAGTGCACAGAACAATGTTCTCTTTTTTCTTTGAAGGAGGATTGATAGGCCCAATGAAGTCCATGCCCCACTTGTCAAATGGCTTGAAAGTCACATGAGTTTGTAGGGGCATTTCATTTCTTTGAGTAGGCTTTCTCATCCTCTAGCACCGATCACACTGACTAATATACTTTTTCACATCTTGATGAAGAGTAGGAAAATAATAGCTTGCTTGCAACACTTTGAATGTTATCCTTTTTACTGCAAAGTGACCTCCACAAGGTCCATCATGACAGGTCAGAAGGATGTCAAAGACTTCCTCTTCCTCTTCCCTTACACACATTCTTAATATTTGATCTGGGTCATTTTTTAATAGATTTCCCCCAATCCATGTGAAGGGGGTGCTCTTTCTAGCTATCTTGCTCTTTTCTTTAGAGGGCAAGTTTGGTGGGAACTGTGTTGATACCAGACAGTTTGCTATATTAGCAAACCATGGGGAGAGAACTGAAATAGAAAATAAATTCTCATCTGGTAACTGGTTGTCCACCATTCCTTCTTCACCTGTAGGCATATTCATTCTAGATAGAAAGTGAACAACAACATTTTCCTTGCCAAACTTATCAATAGTAGTTGGATCAAACTACTGTAATAGAAGTAACCATCTTATGATTCTAGCATTCACATCTGGTTTTTTCATTAAATATTTGATTGTAGCATGACCAATATGCACAAATGTTTGATAGCTTGTAATGTAATGCCTAAATTTGTTCAATGAATGCACAACAACTAGGAGTTCCTTTTCGGTCACAATACAGTTTAGCTTAGCCTTTGATAGGTTCTTAATGATAAAATAGATGGCATAGGGTAATTTCTCCTCTTCCTGACCTAAGGCTACTCCTATGTCTTTCTGTGAGGCGTCAACATGAAAATGAAAAGGGAGGGCCGAGTTTGGGCCTCTAAGGATTGGTGTAGTGGTTAACTTACCCTTTAGAATGTTTAAGGCCTCTTGACAACTCTTTGACCATATAAACTTAGAATCTCTGGCCAACAATCCAAACAAAGGAGACGAAAGCTTTCTGAAGTCCTTTATGAATCTCCAGTAGTATCCAGCCAATCCTATGAAACTTCTTACATCTATATTCTTTTGTGGAGGTGAGACCCTTTGGATTATTGCTAATTTGTTTGGGTCAACTTGTAGTCCTTGCTGAGATATTGAATGATCTAGCACAATCCCTTTAGTCATCAAGAATTCACACTTTTCTGGACTAAAAGAGAGATTCATTTCAATGCATTTGTGTAATACCTTGCCTAGGTTAGTCCGGGCTTCTTAGAAATGACAACCATAAGGTGTAAAATCATCCATATAGGTTTCCACAGCATCATGTACTAATTCAACAAAAATACTTAAGACTTCTCTATGGAAAGTGGCGAGAGCATTGCATAGGCCAAAACGGAGTACCCTATAGGCAAAAGTACCCCAAGGATAGGTGATGGTGGTCTTATCCTGGTCTTCTCGGCAGATTTTGATTTGGTTGTACTCACTGAATTCATATAGGAAAGAAAAAATTTCTTCCTTGTCAAGCCATCTAGCACTTGGTCAATGAAGGGTAGGGGAAAATGATACTCCTTTGTGGCTTTGTTCAACTCCCTATAATCAACAAAAATCCTCCACTTACCATTTTTCTTGGGAACTAACACTAAAAGAGAGACCCACTCATTGTTTGAGATAGGGTAAACGAATCCTGCATCTAGGAGTTTTTGCAGTTCTTCTTTGACTATGTCTTTAAGCCCCGGATTCATCCTCCTTTGCAGTTTCCTGACTGGGCTACAACCTTCTTTGATGTATATGTGGTGAGTACACACTGAGGTGTGTACTCCATTCATTTCCTTATAACTCCAAGCAAAGGCTTATAGGTTCTCTCTCAACATGTGGCATAGTTTTTCCTCTTCTAAAGCAAAAATAGATGGGTTCGTGTTCAAAGTCTTCTCTAGGCCAAATTCTATGGTTTTGACATGGAGTGGGTTGGAATTGGCCAAGCATAAGTCATATGGATGATTGTTCTAGGCTTCCTTTACTTCATCTTCTAATGGCAGTGAACTAGGAGTTAGACTTTGGAGCAAGTGCTCAATTATTTCATCCTCATCTTGTTGTCCTCCTCCTATGGTTGTTTCAAAAGAATAAAGTTCGGCAAAGTAAACTTCATCTTCTTCCTCCTCCTCTAACCATAAAGGTAAATCATTCTCTAGGGTAGGTTGAGTAGGAGGGTATATGAGTAATTTTTTGGACATATGCCCATTCTTGATGGTCATATTCCCAGCTTTGCAACTATTAGAAGCATCAGCTGTGGCCAACCATGGCCTCCTCGTGATGAGAGGGTAACCAGTGAGCTTAGCCTTAGGTTGGAGAACTAGTAAATATGCAGGGTAATCCTAGGAGTCAATGGAGACCATCACATCCTCCACAATTCCCTCAGGGGTGACTGTGGAATGGTCTGCAAGTTGCATAATTGTTGTGGTATTCCTTAATGACCCTTTGAGGTTAAGCTTGAGCATGGTGTTCTTAGTCATCACATTAATGGTAGCCCCAATATCAATCAGAGTGTGTGGGACAATGGTGCCATTGATGTGAACATCTACTACAGGGCTTCCAAGGCCTAAATATTTTCGACATATTACCTGCCCCAACATTAATTTAGACAACTGCCCAATGACATTAATGGTAGGTGCATCCCTTTTTCTCCTTCTTGGATGCTTCAAAAACTTCTCCTTAATCAAATTATTGTAAAGAGGGACATCTTTGATTACTGGGAGAAGGGGGATATTTACACATAACTTTTTCATTTCTCCCAGAAGTTTAGTTTATTTGGGGGTAGGCTGGAATGGTTAGGCTCGTCTTTCAAGAAAGGGTGGATTTACTTTAAGGTTGCTTTCCTCTCTTTCTTCCTCAACCTCCCTATGTGGAGAGGGAGGTTGGTTGTTTGTGATAATTCTCCCATATCTTAATAGGTTGATCTCCTGGATTTCTACAACATAAGCTCAGTATGATGTCTCTCCATTGTATGCCTAATCAGCCTGCCTATTCTTTGGATTCAAATTTGGCTGGGTAGGAATCTAGGGTTGCTTAGTTGGAGCAGAGTGCAGGAATTTTGGTTGGTTAGGTGGTGGAGGCAAAAAAGCTAGAACATTGTTGAATTGGGGCCTCCACCCTTGTGGTGGGGTATTCCACTAATGTTGAAATAAGGTTGAAATGATTGGTTGGCCTGCTAGGATTGATATTGAGATGCATAGAGCCAAGGAGGGGTGTAGACCAGGAAGGATGATCAGGTAGTCCCCAAGGAGGTATAGCTGTGGCTTAGTTGGGGTTTTAGTATGCATGGATGGCCCTTACATAACCTGATGGTATGGTCTAGGCCGAGGAGGTCTCCTTTAGTTGATGAAACAAAGCTACTTAGTGACCCCTTCAGCTCCTTGATATACAACTTTGAGTCCAGGTAAACAAGGGCACTTGTATGTGGAGTGGTTTTCTTCAAAGACTGAACAAATCTTAATACAATTGCATGGACATTCATTCCTAGGGTGCCTCCTAGTGCATCTAGGCTAAGGATCTCTCTGCGTCCTCTTGCTTCCTTTTGATGTTCATGGTGTCTAATTACAAGGCATAGGTTTGAAGCATATCACTTTTGAATTCTTCCAACATATTTTCAATTTCACCCTTGATGGACAAGTTAGAGGACAATGTACTGGCCATAGGTTGACTACCCCTACCTTTCTTCCTGGCCGACCTAGAATGGTTTCCAAAGACAGTATTGATATCCTCATAGGGTAATTGGTAAATATCTCCTCCTACTATCATATGTAAGGTATCCAAAAGATCTTCCCTTACTCCGCTAAGCAGGACCAGCTTTAGTGACTCAAGGTCAAGTGTGGACCTAACCCTTGTGTAACTAAGCTAGAATCCTTCTTCATAGTCTTCTAGGTATTCATCATGGCCTATGGTAATCCTAAAAATCTCTTATTTACTCTCCTTGGACCTACAGTAATCCCTATATTTTTTGTTAAAAGTTTGATGCATCTGAGCCAAAGTTGTGATGTTATCTCCAGGTAAACCCATGAACCAGTGTAATGTTGCATCCTTGAGGGTAGATGGGAAGATTTTTAACTTTTTCTCATCATCTGTATAGTCATAGGTTCTTCATACAACATCAAATTCAAATAGGAAAGTGTCAGGGTCATTTGTGGTCAGGCCATGGAAATGAGGTAGAGAAGAGGGGCTTATATTCTTCATCTTTGTGTCCCCATTGGTTTCCATGATGTGGAAGGCACTCTCAATTATCTCTCTATCTATCCTTTCATTTTGGTTTCCAGCCATTGATTGAGTAGGAATGGGTTCTTCCTCTTCTTCTTCTTCTGTAGGTTTCTAAAATAGGTAAGGTTTCTCACCTAAAGGGTCTTCCAATTCACCGTCACTGAAGAAGTAAGAAGGTCGCCTATTGGATGCAGTGGGGGAATTTGAAAATAATTTCCCTGAAGTGTCCCTAATCCTATGAGGCATGAAAGGAAATGTTTCTGGGTTGGCTTTTGTAATATTTTGTTAAGGCTAGAAAGTACTTGCAAAATGGAAATGAAAGCAGATAATGACAATTGAAAGAAAGAAAGAAACTAGACTACTTTTGCAGAAATAAACTAATGGAAGAAAGCTGAAGACTAGAAGTAGAAGAGAAGAAAGTTTGGAGACTAGAAATAGAAGAAAGGAGTAATAATTTATACTTAGACACCTCCCCGGTAACGATGCCAAAAAGTGATGAGCCTAGGTATTTCAACAATAATGCTACAATTCCCAAGGCTACCAACTTTAATTATCAACCCGGAATTCATACAAACATGGAGGTGGCATTGTTATATGCACAAGTAAAAGTGAAGGTCCTTCCTGTTGTCACTGTTTGTCTCACAAGAGACCCCAGGGGTTCTAAGCCAAACTTCTATAGAGTCAGAAGAAGCTTAATTATTTGATGGAAGGGGAGAAAACATATTCTAAGAGAGAGCTACTCTACTGCAATAATGAAGAAAACAACATGAAATAATAAACTTACACCATAACCTAACTAACCAATTGAACAGCTATGCTAAGTAGAATTACTAAATCAACACTAACCTAATGCTAATTAGCTAAGTTCCAAAAGTAAAGAGAATCAAAACTAGACTAAGGTGTGACAAAGAAACTTGGGCTAAATAGATTTTCAAGTAGAAAAAGCAATTGGAGGTCGAAATCAGTGAATGGAGGATGTGATGGAGCAATAATGCATAAGATTCGTTGGATCAGTCGAGTGAAAGGAAAATGAACATCGGATATTGGATCTGTTGGGTCCCTATAATACTAGTGATTACCCCATTACTATTGTAGTTATACCCCCTATTTATATTGTTGTGCCCCTATTACCCCCGTATTGTTATTTCTGTGCCCCATAGAATCCCTCTATTGTTATTTTTGTGGCTTTATATTATTATTGTTAGGTCGGCTGGATTATATTGTGACTCCTTAGACTCCTATATATAGAAAGGAGGTTTTGTCATTTGTATCATCCAAGAATTGTTCATTTATGTAATGTAAAGGAGGTTTCCCCCTCGAAGAGGCTGAATTCTAAGGCGTGGATCTCTCTTTTCTATCTTTTTGTGAGCTGGTTTCATAACATTTGGTATCAGAGCTTTGGATTCTAGGGTTTCGCTGCTCCAAACAGGTCATCGTGGAATTTTCGCTATAACTGTTTTTCTGTGATGTTTCAGAAGTCGCAAAAAAAAACCCATTTGAGAAGAAATCGCGCTGAATCTTGGGTCCGAATTTTAGAACTTTTCACGCGATATTTGCGGAGATATGATCTGCGTAAGTTGGTCTTTTTGCAGACTCCTGAATTACATTCAAAACAGGTGACCTGGGGAAAATCGTCATAACTTTCTCTCTAGGGATCAGATTGAAGTTTCGTAAGAAGGTACAGAAAGAGGACGGACTGTAGTTTCTTGTGGGTGTTTTTTAGATCCAAAGGTCGAAACAGTGACTCGTGGCACGTCGTACAAGTTCGCTCTACTGAACTAGTCTATAATCAAGTCACTGTGGGAGATTTCGCATAACTCTTCCTTGGAGAATCCAATTTGGGTCAGACTTGTGGCATTGGAAAGAGGACACAGAGGGCTACTATAGGTCACAAATTCAGAATTAGATAATTAGAAAGGACAGAGATACATCAGAGTCAATATCGAGCTCCTACAAAGTGAAAAAAGGTGTGTAGATTTTCTTAAATTTTTGCTTAAGCTTGGTTTGAAAATTTATTTTGAAGGAATTCAAAGGGCATAGTAGAGCATTATTATCGGTAACTGATGCCCCGAGGAAAGAAAATGCAAACACCTAGTAAGGAACCTGAAAGCTCTAGCATGACTCATGAAGAAGAGGAAGAAATGCACATGATATATCAAAATTACAAGACCAAGTGCAACAACTGTCCCTTACACAAAAAGGAACAGAATCTAAGATGGATGGTTTAAAGAAAGGTGTAGAAGCTAAGATGGACTGTTTAAAGAAAGGCGTAGAAGCTAAGATGCTTGACGTGGAAGCTAAGATGGATGATTTGAAGATAGATTTGAAGACAGACATGGAAGAATTGAAGAAGTTGCTACAAGAAAGGGTCACTAATGGTGAAAAGGTAGTAAAGGAAACTCATGATGAGAACAAAAGAAATGTTAATCATGATTCCATAGACCCTAATGTTGGATCAAAGACTCACCATGTTCCAAAAATCGATATGAGGAAGTTTGATGGCAAGGATCCCGCCACATGGATATTACAGATGGAGCAATTCTTCGATCTCAATAATGTGCAAAACACACAAAAGGTACGTATGGCAACTTTATATTTGGAACCAAATCAGTTTGTATGGTATCAATGGCTTTGTTCTCGTAAACAATTTATCACTTGGGCAATTTTTACGGAAGAATTGATAGCACATTATGAGGATACAAAAAGCAACACTTTTTTTAGCCAATTGATAAGTCTCAAACAAAAGGGTTCAATAATGGAGCACATTGAGGAGTTCCAAAAATTGAACATAAGGGTAAAAGATATTCCAGAGGAGCATAGGATTGATGTGTTCATAGGGTCTTTAAAGGATAATATCCAACATGATGTGCGCCTTTGGGAACCTGATTCATTAGAGAAGGCATTCAGGTTAGCAAGAAAAATGGAAAGCAAAATTATGGCAACTAGGAAGCATACCATTCACAACTATAAAGACGGAAGTGTTGTTGCCCATAGTCTTCCACAACCTACAGGGTTGACACCACAACAATTGGAAGAAAAAAGAGCAAAAGGGCTTTGTTACAATTGTGATAGCAAATACACAAAAGGTCATAAGTGTGCTGAGAAGAAATTATTCTACATAGATTGTGAAGAGGAAGAAGAAAAGGAGCAAGAAAGGTCAAAAGAAGAGGATATATTCCAGGAACAAAGCCTAGATGAAGAACAAATAAATCCGACCATATCTTGTAATGCATTGGCGGGAATTACCACTCCTCAAACCATCAAGATAGAAGGACAAATCAAGAAGAAAAAGGTAATAGTGTTGATTGATTCAGGAAGCACCCACAATTTTATTCATTGTAGGGTAGCAAAAGAATTGAATTGCTTCCTATATCCAGCACCAGAGTGTCAAGTGATGATTGCAAATGGAGGAACAATAAATTGTTCTGGAAAGTGCCATAATATCAAGCTATCCATGGGAGAATATGTATTGACTAGCCCAATGCTTTCCATTCCAATGGGAGGTGCTGATGTTGTACTAGGAGTCCAATGGCTACAATCCTTGGGTACAATAGCTTTTAATTTTCAAGAACTTTTCATGAAATTTTCTGTGGAAGGAAAGGAAGTTGAATTAAGGGGTATTGCAGGGAAACCAGGAAAGATAATCAGCTCTAATGGCATGACAAAGCTTCTAAAAAAGGAGCAAAGAGGTGTAATTGCACAATTATGTTCGCTAGATGTTTCCACATTGGAATCATCTATTTCTCCAGATCTCCAAAAAGTCCTGGACAATCATTCCAAGGTATTTGAGACTCCCAAAGGTCTCCCACCTATGCGTGATCATGATCATGCTATTCATCTGATTCCAGGAAGTGTTCCTCCAAACATCAGGCCGTACAGATATCCATATGTCCAAAAAAGTGAAATTGAACGTATGGTTGCAGAAATGCTAGAGGCTGGTATAATTCAACCGAGTCAAAGTTCTTTCTCAGCTCCAGTAGTATTGGTGCACAAGAAGGATGGATCATGGCGCATGTGTCCAGATTATAGGGAGCTCAACAAGCTCACTATTAAAGATAAGTTCCCCATTCCTGTTATTGATGAATTACTGGATGAATTGCATGGATCAATTTACTTCACCAAGTTGGATCTTCGTTCGGGATATCATCAAATCAGAATGAAGATTGAAGACATTCCAAAAACGACATTTAGAACTCATGAGGGTCATTATGAATTTTTGGTCATGCCTTTTGGCCTTACCAATGCACCTTCAACATTTCAAGGTTTGATGAATTCAATTTTCAAACCATTCCTTAGAAAATTTGTGTTAGTATTTTTTGATGATATACTAATCTACAGCAAGTCTTGGAAGGATCATGTTGAACATGTTGACAGGGTGCTACAACTATTGGAGGAGAAACAATTATATGCAAAAAGATCCAAATGTTTCTTTGGAGTCCAGGAGGTGGAATATTTGGGTCATATTGTATCTCATGAAGGAGTTAAGGTAGACCCTAGCAAAATTAAAGCCATTAAGGAATGGAAAATCCCCACATCCATAAAGCATCTGCGAGGATTTCTTGGGTTGACAGGGTATTATCGCAAGTTTGTTAAGAATTATGGGAGAATAGCAGCACCTCTAACAACATTATTGAAGAAAGATTCATTTTCATGGACTTCGGAAGCAACAAAGGCCTTTGAACATCTTAAAGAGGCAATGTGCCAAGCACCGGTCTTAGCTACACCGGACTTCACAAAAACCTTTATTGTGGAATGTGATGCTTCAGGAAATGGAATTGGTGCTGTTCTAATGCAAGATGAAAGACCCATTGCTTTTGAAAGTCGTCCAATCAAGGGAAAGTTTTTAAGCAAAGCTATTTATGAGAAGGAAATGTTGGCAATACTCCATGCACTTAAGAAATGGCGACCCTACCTAATGGGAAGACACTTCAAGGTAAAAACGGATCATGATAGCCTTAAATACTTTTTAGAACAAAGATTATCCTCTGAAGAGCAACAAAAGTGGGTCACAAAGATGTTGGGTTATGACTTTGAAATCATCTACAAAAAAGGGAAGCAAAATGTGGTGGCAGATGCACTCTCAAGAAAGGATGAGGATGTGGAAGCATTGTTGTGTGCCATTTCTATTATCCAACCAGATTGGATAAACGAAGCAAGGGAGGAATGGAAGAACGACGAAGAAGTGTGGGCACTTATTCAAAAGCTACAACAAGATTCCAGTACTTCTGATAAATTTAGCTGGAAAAATGATTCGTTATGGTACAAAGATCGCTTATACCTCTGTAAGAATTCCCAGCTAAAACAAAAGATTCTTATGGAATTGCACACTTCTCCCTTAGGAGGGCACTCAGGATTTTTAAAAACTTACCACAGGGTTAAGAAGGAATTTTTTTGGGATGGCCTTAAATCAGATATTCAAAAGTTTGTGGCGGAATGTTTGGTTTGCCAAAAAATAAAGTTGAAACAATTAAGACACCAGGTCTATTACAACCTTTATCCATTCCAAGCCAACGTTGGGAGGAGGTTTCAATGGATTTTATCACAGGTTTACCCAAGTCTGAGGGAAAGAGTGTCATCATGGTGGTAGTTGACAGACTTACCAAGTATGCACACTTTTGTGCATTATCACATCCATTTAAAGCCAGTACAGTTTCTACTGCATTTATGGAAACAGTTCAAAAGCTACATGGAAACCCAAAGATTATTGTAAGTGACAGAGATCCCATTTTCACTGGAAATTTTTGGACAGAATTATTTTCTTGTCTGGGTACTCAGTTAGCTCATAGCTCATCTTATCATCCTCAATCTGATGGGCAAACTGAGATAGTAAACAAATGTTTGGAAGGATATCTTCATTGCTTTGTATCTGATAAACAGACACAATGGGTCAAATGGTTGCCTCTAGCTGAATGGTGGTATAACACTTCCTTCCATACAGCAACAAAAATGACCCCATTTATGGCACTTTATGGGTATCAACCACCATCTATCACATCATATTTAAGAGAAAATTCTAAGGTTCAGGCAGTGGAACATCACATCGAACATCAGCAACAAGTCCTCCAAATCTTAAAGGATAACCTCGTGTTGGCACAAAATAGAATGAAACAATAGGCAGATCAACATCGCAGTGAAAGAAGTTTTGATGTAGGTGATTGGGTATTCCTACGGCTACAACCATATAAGCAAATGTCCCTAAAGCAAGCTTAGAAGGATAATAAATTATCACCAAAGTATTATGGTCCGTACAAGGTGTTGGAAAAGATTGGTACTATGGCATACAAATTGGAGCTTCCTGCAGCTTCTCGATTGCACCCAGTTTTCCATGTTTCATGTTTAAAGAAGGTTATAGGTGACAAGCTCCCAATTCAAACAATATTGCCAGAACTTGACGAGGAAGGAAAAATTATATTGGAACCGGAAGCAATCACAGAAACAAGAACTCGACAGCTACGAAATCGATCAATTTCAGAGTATCTTATCAAGTGGAAGAACTTATCAGCTGAAGGTTCTACATGGGAGGATGAGAATTTTATGCAGAAGTATCCAGAACTGCTCAAGCGTTGAGGACAACACTTTTTTGAAGGAGAGGGGCATGTTGGGTCCCTATAATACTAGTGATTACCCCATTACTATTGTAGTTATACCCCCTATTTATATTGTTGTGCCCCTATTACCCCCATATTGTTATTTCTGTGCCCCATAGAATCCCTCTATTGTTATTTTTGTGGCTTTATATTATTGTTAGGTCGGCTGGATTATATTGTGACTCCTTAGACTCCTATATATAGAAAGGAGGTTTTGTCATTTGTATCATCCAAGAATTGTTCATTTATGTAATGTAAAGGAGGTTGCCCCCTCGAAGAGGCTAAATTCTAAGGCGTGAATCTCTCTTTTCTATCTTTTTATGAGCTGGTTTCATAACAGGATCACAGGAGGTTACGTAGATAAATGGGCAAACATGGTTAAGTAGTAGGATGAATGGTGGGGATTATATCATGATGGTTGAGTGAATAGATGAACGAATAGGGTTAACCGAAGATATATGACTAAGATTATATCGCGGAGGATAAGTCAAGAGATGGATGGATAGGATTAATCAACAGATGTATGACAAAGATTAGATCATGGGCACAAGAAACGTGTGGAAATGACGGATTGGGTTTAGAGGGCGGTAAGTTGTTTATCACGTGCCCTCAAAGTTATAAGTGATTTTATAAAATTTTGCGCAATTAGCCTAACGGGGTGACACGTAGAGAAGAGAAACCACTCTCATCATGTGCCCTTGGGCGGATAACAATCAGACAGAAATCCACCCGATATTGCGCGATAGCCGACGGATTTCGTGTGGCAGATCAATGGTGGAGATTCGATTGAGCTAGTTGGCAAGAAGGTGCGTGATGGCCATCGGATCTGATGAGGGAGATCTACGGTGGTGATTTAAAGTGCAAAAATTCAGCGTTAAAAGTGAATTGGGTGGTGGTTGGGAAGGTTTGTTAGTGATCGCACAGCGAGGAAGTGATGTAGGAAGAACGTGTTGGAGGCAGTTTCAAGTGAAAAGCATAGAGAAAACCAGTGTGGGTGAGCAAATAACTACATTAAATAGTGAACTCCATAGCCCATGAGAGAAACAAAGACTATGCTTTTGGGGTTGCTGGAGGGTCCCTTCCTCAAGTCATGGTCCCAGAGGGAGGAGATGAGGCCGAGGCACCTGCGCACAACCTGATAGTGATATTTTTCCTTTAACTAACCTGTGAACTAAAAGAAGGCATAAATAAAAGTAAACTGAAGCACAACATAGATTAACAAAACCAGAAAGCTACTTCAAGAAATAGCTAATGAAAAACCATGAATATATTTAAACAAATGAACAAGTAAAAGAAAAAGTTATTTAAGTAGGTAAGCAAAAACAAGAAGCTACTTAAACAAATGAACAAAACAAAACTCTATTCTAGCATAAATGTATAGTAAAGAGGAGCTGTGGATACTTGGGTCGGGCCCTAACCCAAGAGCGTCAGACCTTGAAGTTAACTTAGAGCTAGCTTAAACAAAACTCATTCTTATTTTAGAAACCATGGATTATGGAGCAAACTGTCACAAGTCTTTTCAACTTAGAAATAAAACATAGTTTTTACAAATGAAGTCTGAATCCTAATGAGGTCCTAAGCCTCTCTATTTATACATCGAAAGTTTCTAATGACTTCCTTCCCATTAGGGAGGCTTGGCTCCCAACTTAAGATAAGTTGTTTCATGTCCTTTACACATGCTCGGTTGTGTTCTAGTCTTCAAAGTGATGGTTGTTTGCACTCCGAGCTGGTGGAGGAATATTCGAATGGGGGGTATTAAATGAGGTGGATTTACCTCCTATAATTACTCTCCCTTGTCCCATTCTAGTTTTACCAAGGTCTTTGGCATATTTCCTAGCTTTTATCCTTTATACCTGCATTTTCCTTGCTTTTGTCCTTTATTCCTACATTTCATGCAAATTAGACCACAAAGCAAGATGTCCAACTCTAACTCATTTCATCAATAAAATATAATCAAAAGTATGCAATAAGTTGTGAGAATAGTTCGTGATGAGGCTCATCAAACATAACAAGTTAGAAGCTATTATAATGATCATCATATAATTTACCCACAACTCCTCAAACATTATATCTTTGGTGTCTGGTTCTTCCAATCAATGAATTCTCCTACAAATGAAATTGCTCAATATGCATGGATATTTATGAGTCATAATGTTAAAGATAATATATCATTTGAATATGTCAATACCTCACCATGTCATTGTTGTCATTAACAAATTTTATCATCCTAATTAGATAAAGTATTAATAAACCAACAATCAATCTTTATTAGTGATGGTTCAACATCTATTCGTGTGCATACAGAAAAAACAAAACAAATATCATGACATACCTTCTATAATGACACTGAACACACAATAATAAAATCATATAACTATCAATCATGTCACAATAATGATTATTCTTGTTGCATAGGTCCACATTCTTTTCCAAATAAAATCACTTCAACCTCCCTTATTCATTTAAAGGAAAACTAGCACGTGATATATGAAGTTTGATGCAATACATAAACATTTCACAATAGTTGTTAATCTTTTCCCAAATAGAAGCTAACATAATATTGCATGTAACTGCACGATCTTCAAAAAGAAAGATAGCATAATATTATCGGTAGGTACATAATCTTTCCAAAGGAAATGTAACATATAAATCTTATCCTTATGAATGAAAATGCATACAAATATTTCAAGAGAACTAACACATCAACCATAATCTTATGGCATGTGAAGAAACACCCTTTCAAAAAGGAAAGAATAGTTCCATAGTTAATGTGCGCAATTATATAAGATTTATCCAAGAGAAATGGGCCCTACTTTTTTCTTTTTATATGAAATTATGTATTTTTTCCCAAAAGAATTAATACAGTAGTTATTACTCTTATACATGCAATCACATCATATTTTCCCAAGATAACTAACATAACATAATATTTTTCCAAAAGAATTTAAAATGAAAGTTATTCTTTACATGCATGAAAACTACATTTATTCCCAAGAATATAACCTCAATAGTTTTCCTTTCCAAAATAGTCATTCTTTGATTGTGCAATCTTTACATATAACCCTTTTTAAGGAAAATGGTTTAGATAGTTTAGTTATTTCCAACAAAAAGCGATATAGAATTTCCCAAAATTGTCTAACAAATCTTTTTAAGAGAATAAATACATTTAACCTAGGCTCATGCAAACAAGAACTGTAGAATTTTTGTAAGTACTTTTAACACACTTAGAACATGCAAACACATGATCTTTTTCAAAAATAATGTAGCTTCTTCACCTTTTATGTGCAATGTTCACATGCATTTATTATTTACATTCAAAATAGAAGCTTATATATGCATATCCCTCGTGCATTAAATATTTTCTTTTTAGATGAAATCTTGTCTATGCCTTAGATAATTTCCTAAATCATTTTATTCCTACTTCAAGAGTACTAAGAACGATATTTGATTTTTACTATTACATTTTATTGTTCATGCAAAAATAATTACAACTTCGATGTTTCATTTTCCTATTTCCGTATATTCATTCTTAAATGCAATGAAAACAACTATATAATAGATTTATCATGGCACTGTTTTTCAAATAAATGTTCCATATCACATACCTTATCATTTGGAATATATACATAACTATTTTATAAACCTATTTACGGCCCCATTCATGGAAGTGTATTACAACAACTTTGTAGAAGAAAACCAACTAGTGATAGTCGTCAATATTTTCACACAATCCCCTACATGATTTGTATCCTCCTTGCCTTTACGGCCACCATTGTCTTTAACATTGAAGAACTAAGATATGGTGGAGAAAACGTTACTAGATAGAACACAATAGTTTCTATAAAGAACCAAAGGTAAGGAAATGAAGGATATATATATCACAAGCTGTCAATGAAAAAAAGGTATTGCACATAGATGAGATAAGGTATACATATATATTTGAACTAATTTCAAAAAATTCATGTCCCAGCATTGTGTATAAACATGGACTGGATAGGATGCGTCAACTACAATTCGAAGGTCTCGATTAAATCTTTTATTCCCACTAATGGTGCATAATATTGTTATTCAAGCATTGTCGAAATAAAAATATCCTCCATATATCTCATAGTTATTTCATTCACATGAATAATTGTTGCTAACTGACTCTTGATATCATCTTTTCTCTGCCTTATTTTACTAACTCCCATGTCAATAGCTTAGCTATGAATAGATTAATAGGTAGTTATAAACCTTATGAAAATTATAATGAATTCTTAGATAACAATCGAATCGAATAAATAGTATTATTATTTGTAAATATATGAGTTTAAGGGAATTTTTACAGTAGTTTATGGTATGGATATTACATTTTTCCCCCTATGGAGAATATTATCCTCAGTGTTCATCTCTCACTAAAACTCTAACATTTACTCTAAACAACCTAAAAATCCATCTTTCCACTTAAAAATGAAGGATTTAATTTATAAGATATACAAATAAGAACAAAAGTAATGTTTTATCAATAATCATAAGAATAAAGAGCTATAAAAATATGCAGTTTCCACTTTCCATTACATAACCATTATTTGTTTATGTAGAAATAAAAGCAAAATTCTTATACCAACTTAATATTACTTACAAATTAATCTTGGATATCATCATTGTCTTACACAATAATTTCGACTATTGGTGGTTTCAGAGCCTACACAACAATCGCCTTGTAATGTATGATCAATAAACCAACATAATCACATTAGTAGGAACATTTTCAATAAAATGAAATATTTTTAACCATAAATTATTTATGCAATGTCAAGTGATATTTTAATACAGTACCTCCACAAGTACTTATATATCATCAACCATCTAATCATTGAAATGATAAATCATTGCGCCAGGTGCACATTTTCTTAGCTCTTGCTAAAAACAACCACAAAATACTTCTAAAAGTACTTAGAGATCACCTAACTCTCTAATCATCAAAACAATTAATAATTGCATCAAGTGCAAATTGTCTTAGCCCCTGCTAAAGTCATTCAAAACATTGGTAATACCTACACTTGTAATAATTACTTACCAAGCACCAGGATCCATTCCATTCAAATCTAGATAAAATTATTTCACAATCATATAGAAAATTCACTTTTTTATACAACACATAACTAATTAGTTAATTTTTTATACTGTCAGAACCACAGTGGAAAAACAATGCTCCCCCATAACGAATGGGAAATGGTTTCCACAACCATATTGAGCCATTTTCACATCAAGATAGTTCTCTACAAGAGACCATACTAGGTCCAATCTTGAATTGCAGTAGCCAACCAACTCAGGAATTCCAATGACCACACAAGGTCCAATATAGGATTCCTCTTAGTAGTGTCTTGCTTATTACTTTGACAACATCCCATCTATGAGGAATGTTCAGCCTCTTGTAACACGCTACAAAGTAAAGAGAGTTTCCTGAACATTTTTCCGTTCTTCACCATCTTGGCCAAATATTTTCCCTTACTTAGATCATCTATCTCTAGGGAGAAGAAATACAAGTAAGAGATTGCCATCAGCCCATCTAGGAAGGCAATCACAATCAACCAAAGGGTTCCTCACCTTTAACATCTTTCCACAACTGTTTGGCATATCAAATTCTCTTTTACCACCATTTCCCACTATAATTTACATAAATTTCCTTATGCACATTATCATTAGAGAAAAAGATGATTTTTTGTACATCATGCATTCATCCTTAACCCTTAGTATGGGTCCCACAATATGTAAAAGTAAATTGACAGGAAAAGGTAACTTACATCACATGTCATACAAGTAATATTCATTTCATAATAATCATGATGTAATTTAGAAAAACATTACTATATTTTCTATATCATAACATTATAATTTCTAATTTGCAGTTGCAAATCATATTCCAATGTTTTACCTTTCTTAGGTCCTTACGTTGCCACTAAGCTACCCTTTCTTAATCACATCAACAACATTAGCTACAATTTTTATTTTAATAAAATCATACCTTATACAAAATACTATTATGCAAAAAACACTTTTCAAATACATTTAAGATGAATTTCATTTTCACATGCATCTATGATATCAATGTTTGAAGATAATATAAGTTATTTCTTTTGTTTCTCTTCATAAACGACCTTGTTGTATTAAAATTAATATAGCCAGTAAGGGTACATCCTCCATATTATAAAACAAAGTATTCATAAAGTTGTTTCCCCAAAATAATAGTTAAAGGAACAATACCTTAATCATTAACATTCCCATAGTTTCTAACTCTTGCAATATGTCATTTCATTTAGGCATATGTATATAATCCAAAATTATTAATGCATACTGGCTAGCATCAACATAGAATCATCAATTAGTAGAGTTGTGAAGTTTTCATTAAACAAGGTAATCATTGTCATTGGATTACCACTAGTTCTACCATTAAGCTAGTAGAATCATCAAAAAGTCACTTTAATGACATTGTTGTATCATGATCCAAGTTCTTTGTAAGTTTCAATAAATTACAGTCACATGTATGCATTTCTAAACAAGTATTAATTTTTTCCATGATTGTGGTTTTCTTGCATATAATATTGTTATGCATAAAAACCTTTTCAAGAACTTGTCATATAAAACATTGGGTTATCATTAATGTGTAAGTGTCGTTAATAGTTATGGTAACAATACGAAAAACCTCAATTTCAACAATGTATTGTTACAAACAGAGGATCAACATGAAGTAAACATCCACAATCACTTGTTTACAACTCACTATAAACTTTAATCAAAATGGATTCAAACATATAAGTTTTAATATTTATTCATGCAATACTAATTAATCAATGCTATCAACCCTCTTAAATTCAATCATGGTACAACTAAATCACCAATTTTCCATTCCAATCAAGTTTTACCACTTGAATCATTGTTCATTTTTAAAATATAAAGGGGTTATTTCAATGTCCTTTAAAATTATATTGTTCTATTCAAGGAGATACCCTACCTTTCTACATTCATTTCTTTCACGCAATATCACTATATGAATTCATCCTTTATAAGTAGGGAATTGTAACTTTATCCACACTATTTAAATACCTCATTAAGTATGTAAGTAAAGGTTGGTAGTTATTATTCACTATCACTAGCAAGTTCTCAATATTTTTCATAACCGAATATAAGTTTATTATCTTTTATCTGAATGAGGATTCAAATGTCATAAACATAATTTAAAGAAAATATTATCATTTATTGTTATTCAATGTGGTTATTAACATGCATCATGCATCTGATGTCAAGTGCATTCTACTCCATACATTGTTATGTAGTTTGTTAGAAGCATACTTGAGCTGAAGCCCACTAGTATCATACATCTACTTATTTTCTGCTTACCGGATCTCAAAAGGCACCATTGATACAACCTAGGTTTGATACCACTTGTAACATCTCCAGTTGACCTCGCATGAAAATACATGAAGTTAGAAAATTTTTACAACATTTTATAACGTGTAACTTTCTAAATTAATTTTGATATTCCTTCAATGACCATTAGATAAACCATAAATATTAAATTGAGTAATCCTTAATAAAGGAATAGTAATTTACACAACAATTAACTGCCACTTTTGTAGTGTATTGACTTAAACTTCTTGATATAATATTGTATCGATTCCATGATTCTTTTAACTTAGATAATTAATCACATTCTTGATAATGTAAACATCACATCATGTAAGAAATCAACATCATAAAAATAGCACAATAGAAAACCACATCATTAGACACTGATATACCCTCGAAATATTGTAGGGTGAAAACCAACAAATGTTTAATTTTTACTAAAAAATTGTGAGGGTTTTCATCCCTCACTCAATGTCTTATAAGGGATCCCAACCCTTAATAATTGTCTTAAAATATTACAAAAAAATATCATCTTAAATAAAACATAACAAGTTAGAAGCTATTATAATAATCATGATATCATTTACATGGGTTAGTAATCTAGTGAATAAAGCCCTCCAGAATGCAATGTTAAATTTTACATCTCTATCAAATATAACTACATTAGGTATGCCATGCAGTCGAAATTAGTAGACTACACCAGAACAAAATGATTTGTTTCACTTAGTTTATCTGCCATGACCATGATTGAGTCATCGTTTCTCTTTGATTTGGGTAATCTTATTATAAAATATAGCATAATGAGTCTACATTTCCATTCAATAATAGGTAGTGGATGGAGAAGTCCAACAGGATGTTGGTGTTTAGCTTTAAATTGCTGACATTTTAAACAGTTCGCCTAATATTCTAGAAGGTCTCTTCTCATTCCTAGCCAAAGTAGTCTTTTTTTAATTGCCAAAAATATTTTTTTGATATCCAAGTTGGGAAGTGTAAGGACTCTAGAAATTCATCTAGAATCAGTTGCCTCACTGAAATCTAGTTAGGAACATATAATATTCCTCTAAAGATTAGCAAGATGTTCCTGTTAATACTATGCTCACATTGTTTTCCATGATTATTAGTCTAATGGGATTGTTGCTATAAAATTTGTTATTGTGGGTACTTTTTAGTAGCTTATTTAATATATTCCAAAAAGTTAAATTCTATATGGTTGTAGTGATGTTCATACACATAGTGAACCCTTCTACTTACTGCATTTGCTACTCGATTTTCTTTTCCCTTTAAATAATTGATGTTGAAGTCAAATTAGCTAAGAAAATCATTCGATATTGATTAATGAGCATTTATCCTAGGTTTTTTAAAATAGCTATTTATACTGTTATGATTTTTCACTAGAAAAAACTTCTTCCCCAATAGATAGTGTCACCATATTTTTAGTGCATGGATTACAATAGTTAATTCCAAATTGTAAGTAGAGTATCTTTTCAAATGTTACTTCAACTTCCAAGATTCGTAAGGTATGACCTTACCTTCATACGTCAACACTCCCCTTATCCATACCTTCCAGACATCCATTCAAACCACAAATTCCTTGTCGGAGTCAATAATCTTTAGCACGAGAGTAGTGGTTAATCATTGTTTCAGCTCGTTTAAAATTCATCGATAGTCAGTTGTCCACTAGAAATCCATTGCTTTATTTTTCAAGCAAGTGATAGGGTAAAAAGTTCAATGGAATCCCTCAATAAAATGAAGATAGTGTCGGGAATGAGGATTTTCATTAGACCAAAACCCGCAAGTGTTAGTCAATGATCGCATTGTGAGAGATACTGATCCATAAGAGGCGGTTAGTCCATGCCACAAAAAACACTGGGAGCATTGGTTTATCCAATTTCCATGAATATACCCCTCAATGAGAGTTGGGTGTGTATCGAACTTGTGACCTATGCTCTGATACCACTTGTTCGGAATCATAACTGTTATTAGATCAAAACCTATAGGTGTTAGTCAACACTCACATCACCATAGATAAGGATCCACAAGAGGTGGTTAGTCCATGTCACGAAACACACAAGGAGCATTGGTTTATATAATGTCTAACATATACTACCCTATTAGATCCAATGTCTACAAAATTTTTGGGTACAGGCCATTACAATGGTTTTGATCTTTTAGGGTCAACAACTAAACCTTCTTCTGAAATGACGTGCCCTAAATATTGGATTTGGCCCTTATAGAAATCACACTTACTAAATTTAGAATATAACTGATGTTCCCGTAACAATTGCAGCACTATCCATAAAGATCTTTATGTTCTTCTAAATTTCTAGAGTAAACCATAATATCATCTATAAATATCGAGACAAATTTATCTAGAAAAGGGTGAAAAATATTATGCATCAAACTCATGAATGGTATTTGTAGATTGAGAAACCCAAATGGAAATATAACAAACCAATAATACCCATATCAGTTTCTACACATTGTCTTACAGATGTCTTCTTCCCTTACTCTAATTTCATGGTAACCTGATTGTAAATTTATTTTGGACAAGACTGTAGCACCTTTCACTGTGTCGAATAAATCATCGATTCAAGGTATAAATACTTATTTTTAACGGTTAAACTCTTTAGCTAGCTATAATCAATGAAAAGACTCAAATTTCCATCCTTTTCCCTGACAAACATCTTCTGAGCTCCCTATCATGACATGGTTGGCTGAATATACCATTTTCCAAGAAATTCTTGTAATTTAATCTTAAGCTCTATTAGCTCAGGTATGCTCATATAATATGGATCCTTTAACATTGAAACAACTCTAGGAACTAACTCCGTCATGAATTCAATATCCCTTTTTTGAGTTAGTCCTATCATCATGTCAAGAAACATGTAAAAAATTATTGAATGAATCGTATGTTTTCTAAGGTGGTTCTTTTAACCTTAGTGTGAGAATACCCAACCTAGACAATGTATACTAGAAAACCCTTTCTGACACATTTTCCCAATTAAGAGGAAATAATAGGATGTAATATTATTGGCTTTTTTATTCCTTCGATTTCTTGCCTAGAGGCATCTTAGGTGTAATAACTAATATATAGTAGTGATCTGGTGAGGATTATTTCTCAAACACTAATATTGGGTTTTCCGCAGCACCCCAAACATGTTTTGGTGGGGTAATATCCTCAGGTACTACTGAACGGTTTAGAATTTCTTCTAGTTTTTCAATTTTTTTATTTTGAGAGTTATGTTCCATAATTTGTGGGTTATTTTGCTCATCGCATATTTTTCTGCATATAGAGGGTTTGCATAACACCCATGATCAACCTTTTTGGTAATATTTTAAAGGCACTAGTGGTATGACTTGGATGTCATTTCTAGCATTGAGTTCTTGTTTTCCTAGGTGCACAATTTGTCATTGTTTTTTCTCAAGAGTGATATGGAACTTGCAGTGTATAACCTCCTTGTTGAGGATTTTTTAATATGACAGTTGAAATCTTTTGTAGAAGAGAATTCCCGAGGGATTGTGTAATAGAGAATGGAAGGCAAGGGATGGATTTATTTTGGTCATTAGAATTTCTAGATGGAATAAAATGCACATTGGGAGTGTGCCCTCGAACAATGAGCCAGTAAATGTTTACAGACAGGACAAGTGGTGCAGCATTATAGTGCTAGACATTGGGTGTAGATTTGACCTTGGAGTTGATTCTGGACTTCCTATGAAGGAGGTGAATCATGGTATTACTTTAGGGGTGGAGGTGTGAGCCTTTGGATTCACTTTTTGCACATGCAGGAATAATATCCTTTATTTGCTTGTTGCAAAAATGTGCATATTTAAACATGTGTGTATTATTGCAAATACTATATCAAACCAGATTTATAAATCTCCATAGATAGTATGCTTATTTCTTGGGTGAAGAAAATTTGTATGTCTGTATATGTTATTATTATTGTAAATATCATAATCAGATGTGTTATAAAGCTCTAATAAAGAGTATGTTTGTCATGTTTTAGTAGATGGTCATTGTAAATATTGCAACAAGCTATGTTATAAAGATTCACGGGAAATATGTTCTATTTTCAACAACCTTGTTGGTTATAGGTGTCATTGAACACCAAGGATGGTGTTCCCACAAGGGGTAGGGTTATGTAACAAACCTGGTTAAAAATCCATGTAAAATATATAAGACCATAGTCATGGGACACATATTCCAAGATGAATGGTGGGAAAGAAATCGTAGTGGGTGTTCATTTTGGTTATTATGGCTAAGGAAATTGGAAAAGGAAATCACAAAGTCTTTGGGAAGGAATGAGGAAATTATTGGCATTTATTTATGAAAATAATGGAAATTAGGAGAAAAGGAAGGTGAAAGGTCATAGGTTTCATTTGAGAAGGAAATTGAAGGAAAATAATAAAAAATGAAGAAAATAGAGGCTTAATTGATAAAAAGGCTTCTGAGAATGAGTTGGAAAGATTGGTTAGTTAAATTTTGGAGCTCTCTCATTATTCTCTTTCTCTCTCGCTGAACCTTGGACACTTAGATTTTTATTGGAGTGCTTCACATTAGAGAAGGAAAGGGAAAATAATGCAAGTAGAAGGAAGAAGAAAGCAAGGAAGAGTAGCATCAAGCAGCTACAACAAGATTCTTTATAGGTATTGATTTGCATGTGTGATTTCCTTGCTAGATTTGGAATGCATGGTATTGCATGTGGTTCTTTTATGTCATCGCATGCGCTTTTGCATGTGTGATAGTGTTTTCAGCCTAGGCTTTCCATTTCCAGATAGCCTGGATTACATCGGTTCTCATACTTTGGTTGAGCTAGATTACTCGATGGATTTGAAGTTGAGTGAGGTGGATCTCCGAAATGATAAAAGCATAGTCTAGTGGTCCCTGAACTAGACTATGGATCATGTTATAGCTAATGGCTTAGTAACCCCTAAGCCAAATTTTTGGTTGTGGTAAATCAAGCATTGTGTGGCTTGGTGGACCTAGGAATCCTTGCTAGTGAATGGTGGGATATATGGTAAAGCGAATAGGTGGAATGCTCTTCATTGGGGATAGTATTCTGAGGATGGAATGTACACTAAAAGCTAGAGAATGGGTCTTAGTGCAGGGCATAGTGATCCCTAGATTAGACTATGGATTACGGTAAAGCTTTAGAGACTAGGAGGCACTAAAATTCCTCATGGTGTAGGTGGCGAGCTCCGGTAGCATCCATGCTTGTTTGCTTCTTTTGGTTTGAGTCACACATTCATGCTTGGGATATGGAACAAGGGTGATTGGCTGAAGAGAGATTTTTCTCAACCAATCTATGATCGGGTGGAATGTGGTAGTCCCATCCTAGGTTGATTTCTACATTCATTAATCAGAAATTCATTCCCTTGGTTTTTCATGTCTAAATGTATTGGTTTATATGTGGATTCTATGGATGATGTATTCATGGTATTTATGTTATTATGATGTTGGTTGTGAGCATGTAATCTGACAATGATGATGTATGTCTCTCGTCATGTTTCTATTTGTAAATGAATAAACGATGTATCTATGACCTAATAGATGGTAATGCAAAAAATGATATAAGGGAACAATTCTTCTTAGGTATTCTTAGATAAGTGTGAGACCCCTATGCTTAAATATGTTGTTTACACCTATAGTTTTGATTGATGCCAAGTGCTTGACAGAATGTCAGTCCTAGTTTGGGGTGGTCAGGCCTAGTCCTGGAGTTAGTTTTTAGTTTATTACCTTTGTCATCATGTGTTTAATGGATTCTGGATGTTACAACAAGTCCTGGGTAGTGGATAAAATTTCGAGCTTGAAAAGTGCCTTAAATCCTACAAAATCTTCCACAACTATGATGGAAATAGTCCATGGATGTAGGCTTGCAGGAGAATCAAAATATCTTTGGATGCTGGCATGCCCATAGCATGGGAGCATCCAGAGGTTTAATAGCTTAAAAACTAAGTGGGACCCAAGGGCATGATACCTGTGTGGTTGGGATGGAGCCTTGGATTATTGTTGTTGATGTAGGAGGTATGTTTAATGTGTTTCCATCGATTCTACCTCCTTAAGGTCACCTAGGTAGTTGAATCATATCATAGTAGCCTCTCATCACATGCTTAGCTCAGTTGGCTAGTTACTTGGGTAGATGTGGGAGGAGGTTCTTACAAAGAAAAAAGAGAAGGAGAGATTCTTCAAAATGAATGGAAAGAGGTGCATGATAAAGAGTAAGTGTACACTTACAATTTGTCAAATTGATACATTGTAACTATTCACACTCAAATTCATATAAATGCATGTTTTGATCTCATATGTAATATATCATGTTGGTTTGGTTTATCATCAACAAATTCATTCTTTACAACATGGAGGTGACACAACTTTGGGTTGCATTGTATGAAGACAAAAGGGGGAAATGGGAGAGTGATAGGAGATAATTATAATGCTTGAATGATAGATGCATGACCTATCTTGATCATTTAAAAGAAAATATGCCAATGACATACCTTAACAGTCGGGTTGCTAGTCAAGTTAGAGATAAATACAACGCATCTAGTTGTTACCAACGTGTTGAAGAGGATGCGCTAAACATAGCGATTGGGTGCAGTAACTAGGTAATTATATTTTCTTTTAGTACAATTTTAACTTCATACTACACCTTTGAATTGTAAAATCTATATATGCTTTTTATTTTTAATTATGTTGGGTGATGCAGGAGCATCCGAGCACCCTTCCTTAAAATCAGAATTCAAAGTTGTGAAAGAGGAAACATGGACAATCTTTGTAAACTGGGGAAAATTTTGTTAAAACGGAACTAAATTGATGGAATTGATAAGTCTTTAGAAGGTTTAATAAAATTTAATTATCCACCATGTATGTGTATAAAGAGATTTAGGGGTTTGTTTAGGAGAAGATCATGGATCTAGAATGATCCATGATTCTGTAGTTATTTCTATAAATTGTGTAACTTCTTGTTGTGAGAGGGAGAGAGGATACAATGTAGTACCAAGATAATTTGTGACTAAGGCTGAGATGCCTTAAACTGTAATTGAATTATGTATATAATTAAATATCGTGTTATGTGTAGTTTTATGTGTTTGTGTCTTTATATATTCGTTCTTTATTAAAAGTTAGTAAATATGCATATGTGAGTGTAAGACGAAGTTCCTATGAACTTCACATTACAAAAGTAAGGCAGAGTTAAATATGTGTGTGTAATGCAAATTCCATCAACCGACGACTACACAATAAGTGTTAGATTGAAAACAGATCAACGACACAAAAAGAATTAAATCGAAAAATAACGGGAACCGTCAGATTGGCTAGATCGACCAATAATATCGACAAAAGATCTGAATTGTTAGATCAACAAATCCATAGATCTAACAGTCATCGTGTGGCTATAGGCATTGAAGTTTAATTCTAAAAGCGAACCCAAGAAATCATTAAAATGAGTTTAAAGTTTGGAGGTGATTGGACCATCCGTTGAAAGCTGATTAGATGCATATCGCATGCAAACAAGCGTGTCCATTAATTCCAAAAACGGATGCGATGAGGTTTTGTTCAAAGGGCTTAAAACCTCATTGAGTTCCGATCATCAAGACTATTCTTTGATTGACTGATCAGATGGTAATCACACTCGAATGTGCACGTGGGTTAACACATTCAATGGAACCGATGAATTATTCAAATAATTTTAACTCCTTTAGGTTCCAGCAAAAATGGGTTAAGGTTGGAGATCGCACAATAGCTGTTGATCTAATGGGGTGGAATCGATGGCATGGATTGAAGTGCCTAACAAAATGGAAATGTCAAATAGAACCGACATTGGTTGGTTGGGTTATGTTATGATTCCGCTAATGTAAAATCTTCCGATATATACATGGGCCATAACCCACAGGTCCACGCACCGAAAAAGGTAAAGATGCATCTTTGCTCTGTAAAAGTGGATTAGTTGTCATCAAATTTTGGTATCAGAGCAGGGAAAATATTTCATGCGAGAAGGATTTTGTGAAAAAACGGAGGAGGTATGGTTATATTGAATGTTGGAGAGATTATGGTCTTTATATTTTCGTGCAGGAAATAACAGAAAAAGGTGAGAAGACAACAACAGCCTAGAGCTTGGAGTGCTCAAATGGTTCGAAAGAAGAGAGAAGCAAAGATATGCTAAAAAACTGACCTCATAGGAGAGAAGCTTTGTGAGGTGTCGTGTAGCAAGAAGGATACTTGTTACTGTAGAGGTTTTGTTGCATCTCACAGAAAGATCATAAAGCCAATTCCACAGAGGATGTGAGTAGAATTTCTAAGGAATGATGGAGAAGCATATGACTAGGAGGTCATAAATTTTTGTACCTTGGGAGTATGATGCAGGAGCATCCGAACACCCTTCATTAAATTAAGAATTCAAAGTTATGAAAGAGGAAATGTGGACAATATTTGTAAATAGGGGCAAATTTTGTTAAAACAAAACTGAATTAATGAAATTGATAAGTCTTTAGAAGGCTTAATTAAATGTAATTTTCTGCCATATATGCATATAGAGAGATTTAGGGGTTGGTTTGAACGATTTTAGGAGAAGATCATGGATCTAGAATGATCCATGATTCTATAGTTATTTCTATAAATTGTGTAACTACGTGTTGTGAGAGGGAGAGAGAGGATACAATGTAATACCAAGAGAATTTGTGACTAAGGCTGAGATGCCTTAGATTGTAATCAAATTATGTATATAATGAAATATACATGTTATTGTGCAATATGCATGTTATGTGTAGGTTTGTGTGTCTATGTATTTATATATCAGTTCTTTACTGTAAGTTAGTAAATATTCATATGCGAGTGTAAGACGAAGTTCCTATGAACTTCACCTTAAACAAGTAAGGCAAAGTTAAATATGTGTGTGTAATGCGAATTCCATCAATCGGTGACTACACGATAAGCGTTGGATTGAAAACAGATCAACGACGTAGAAAGAATTAAATAGGCAAAGAACGGGAACTGTAGGATTGGATAGATTGATGTATAATATCAACAAAAAATTTGAATCATTAGGTGAACAGATCCATAGATCTAATAGTTATCACATGGCTATAGGCACCAAAGTTTAATTCTAAAATTGGACCTGAGAAATCATTAAAACAAGTTTAAAGTCCAAAGGTGATCAGACCATCCATTGAAGGTTGATTAGACACATATCACGTGCAAACAAGCGTAGTTGTTAATTCCAAAAATGGATGCAATGAGGTTTTATTCAAACAACTTAAAACCTCATTGAGTTCCAATCATCAGGACTATTTGTTGGTTGGTTGATCGGATGGTAATCGCACTCGAATGTGCGTATGGGTTAACATACTGGGAGGACCTGATGGATTATTCAATGAATTTTAACTCCTTTGATTTCCGGTGGAAATGGGTTAATTTTGGAGATCACACAATATCTGTTGATCTGATGGGGTGGAATCGATGGCATGGATTGAAGCGCCTAACAAAAGGGAAAGGTCAAAGATAATCGGCGTTTGTTGTTATAGTTATGTTATGATTCAGCTAATGTAAAGGCTTCCTATATATATGTGGGCCATAACCCACAGGTCCGCGTGCAGGAAAAGGTAAAGATGAAGCTTTGCTGTGTAAAAGCGACTTAGCTGTCATCATTGGGTTATTAGACACATGACACTGTTATTTTTTCACTTTTTTACAAGTGCATGTGTTCCTCTCTATGTGAGCATATGGACATCATTTTCGCATGGAGGATGTCAATGATGAATGCATGACACAAGGATGTAGAGTGTAAGTCAAGTTTGACCAATCTAGTCATTCTAGCTACCATGATAAAATCATAATGTAGGGGACATTAGGTTAAACTAAAAAGATACAAGAGATCATTCAAGTGGAATATTCTTCGTTCGAATGTGCTATTTTTAGCTGCAGGTGGTGGGACACCTTTGATCAGAATAATGTAAAGGAATATTGTAATAGTGGATTGATATCTATCAACTCTATAAATATGTAGCATGAAGCTAGGGAGCCTTATATTTTCCCATAACAGTACAACCAAATGTTTTTTTACCCAAATGTGTTGGATAGGGATTGGTGGTTTGTATTAAGACACGACCCTAGATCAAAACATATTTTTGAGAAAAAAAGTGTTATCAAGCCAAGAGAGGAAGATAATCAGGGTGATGATAATGGAGAGTGATATATACTTGTGTTATTTCATCATTTATACTATTGTTGTGTGTTTTTCTTGTCATTATGTCACTAATTATATTGTTTTTTATTTGTCTTGTTGGAAATTTATAATATAGCTGGTAAGATTCAAAAATATTTTGTATTGAATGGAAAAGGTATTAATGAGAACATAAATTTCAATTAAAAAATAAAAGACAACAATGTGCCCAAAACACAGCCATGGATCGGATCCAGTGCACTTTAAAATACAACTATAACAACCCCAGTTAAATATTCATGTAAAAATTTATAAGACCAAGGTCATGGGAGACATATTCCAAGATGAATATTGGGAAAACCATCCTAGTGGGTGTTCATTTTGGTTATTATGGCTAAATAAAATTGGCAAAGGTAGTGGCAAAGGTTTTGAAAAGGCAAAGTGGCATTACTTGGAATTTTATTTATGAAAATAATGGAAATTAGGAGAAAAGGAAGATAAAAGGTCATAGGTTGTATGTGAGGAGGAAAATGAAGGAAAATAATGGAAAATTGAAGAAATTGGAGGCCTCATTAATGAAAAGGATTTTTAGGATCAACTGGTAACCTTTTGTAAGTTCTGTTTTGGAGCTCTCTCTCTATTCTTCCTATCTCACATTCTTAGAAACTTAGAGAATTTTTGGAGAACTCTAACATTGGATCAAGGAAAGAAAATGAAGGGAAAAGAAACAAAAGGGAAGAAAAGATAAAGCAAGGAACAACAAGATCAACCATTATAATGGGACTTCTTACAGGTATTGAATTACATGTGTGATTTCCTTGTTATATTTGGCACGCATGATACATGCATGTGTGTATTTGGTTCTCCTGTTGTCATTGGCATGCGTGTATTTGGTTCTCTTGTCATTTATAGATAGGCATTGTGTGAAGGGTTTCTCTTGTTATGGTTGCTCTCGATTTCCAAATGGATTCAAATCTCGGTTATGTGGTCTCAAGATTATTCACAAGGCCTAGGAATCCTAAGATGGGATACATAGTAAATCCTAGTTGTGAGAACCCAGATCGAACCTAGGAATCCTTGACCAGTGAATGGGGGGATACATGGCAAAGCTCAAAGATGAAAACCCTTGATTGGGCCTAGGAATACCTTGAAGGGAAATTCCATGATACATGATAAATACAAGAGGGTGGTGACCGCATATGCCTAGGAATCCCTTGACTAGTAATGGCAGGATATATAGTAATTCGGAGAGGTTGAGACAGAAAAATTCCTCACAGTTTACCTGGAGAGATCTGAAGGCATCCATGCTTGTTTAGGGTGTAGTGATATGGTGGGGATTGTGGTAAATCCCGGTTCTATTGATGAGGGTTCGATCCTAGCAATCCCTTGCTGGGATACATAGTAAATGTTGAGGAAGCCCTTGCTTGTTTTGTTGTGAGTCCCACATTCATGCTTGGAATATGGAACATGGGTGATTGGCTAAAAAATGATTTGGTTCAACCCAATCTATGGTTGGGTGCTTCATGTAATTCCCATATTTCGTTGGCTTATGTATTAATGAATAAGAGACCATTCTCCTTGGTATTTCATGTCTAAATGTACTAGTTCATATGCGATCCTTATGGATGTTATATCCTTGTTATTTCCATTGGTTATATTCTAGTTATTAGTATGTTTTATGACAAACTTGATGTATGGATATATGACCTAATAGACGATAATGCATCTATTTTTATAAGGAATCAATGCTTCTTTACAAATCTCAAATAAGTATGGCACCCCTATGCCCAAATATTTTGTTATGACCTATAGATTTCATATTTGTGACATGTTTTACAAAATGTATGTCATGGGTAGTAGGGGTTAGATCAATTGCTTGTAGCAGTGATTCCATTAGTAGCCTTCTTCCATTATTATTTACCATTTCTTAAGGTTTCATGAAGTTCTAGGTAGTGGCATGTGACCTAGTCCTACAAAATTGGCTCAGAATCTGGGGTCACTCGCTAGGAACTGGGTGAAAATTTCCACATTCATTGGCATGCCTTGTTTTGGGAGTGACTAGAAGACCTCAGTTGCATGCCTGGCTTTTCATGGGAGAATATAAGGGTCTAGATCAGTAAAATGTCAAGTTGTCTCAGGGGTTGGTCACTTGGAAGGGTTGGTTGGCTCATGAAGGTTCTATAGCAAGTGTGGAAGGTAAGATTGGTTTTGTTTTGTTAGTTCCACTTCCTTAACTATACATGGGGATTTGAATCACATCATAGTATCCTTTTGCCATATGTTTACCCCAGAGGATAGGTTAACTTAGCTAAATTTGGGAGGAGGGTGTTACATAGTGGTATCACAGCGAGTTCCATTCTCTTTAGGTGATGTCTAGTTTCCATTCTCTTTGGGTTACATCTAATATGACAAAGTGGTATTAGAGTATGGTTCAACACTTGGATTGGTTGGGTGGATTTGTTTGTCATGCGTGCATGTAGGTTGTACATGTGATTTATATCTATGCATGGTAGTGGCCATTACTATATTTATGTTTCCATGTAGGATTTGATGAGGTGGTTGTTGGGATGCTCTAGTCATGAATGCATGTCAGTTGTATATTCATTTGTTATGCATGTCAGTGTATATATGTTGTTATGCATGCATCTCCATAGTTACAGTTATGCATGTATAATATCTCAAACATGCATTGTGAGGTCATTGTTTGTAGTTTTTTTCATCATGATGTTGTTTGTTGTTATGAGGCTAATGTGTTGGTTGAGATGGAGCAGGAGATGTGGATTATTAGAGTGAGGTTGCAACACTGAATGTCTGGGTAAGGGAAGGCCATCATAGATGTTTGTATGTTGGCCTTCACGTGTATTAGTTAATGGATTGTTATCATAATTATGGTTATGTAGATGATTGTCATTCTATTGTTGTTGTGGTTACATGTATGATAAATTATGCTTGATTAGTGTAGTCATATGCACATGGGTGAGATAGTGATGAATGACAGTACCTTGTTGTTATATGCATTTTGGTCATATGCATGGTGGTTATGGTAATTGTACAATCTTTATGTTATATGTATCATGATAATTCGGATTAACCTATCCAGATGATTATGGTTATGAAAATTAGATATGATTTAATATATTGTGATATTATGTCATACTAATCTAGGATGACTATGAATGTGTGATTGTTATGCATGAATTACAATTTCTTATGATCTTATGATGTGAAAATGTTAGCTAGTTACTGTTATGGACATCATGGCCTTATTTATGTTTGAGTTAATACGTTGTGAAGTTATATCATGATAATATAGATTGATTGTTCAGATAAGATAGCCTCCCTTGAGATAAATTAAGGTATCAGTTTGCTTATGTCATTTATTTGGCTTTTGAATGTTTGATTGTGTCACTTATTTGGTGTTTGAGTGTTTGGTGTCTATTATGGTTTCTATATGTTGTCTGAATGTTTGATTACTTGCATGATATGAGTATGTTTCTATAAGATTTCATGAAGTAATGGTCTTGTTTTAAGACGACTGTACTAACACATATGTGTTGAGACAACTGATATGCACTTGAGTATAAGTAGGTGCTAGTTGTAGGAGTATGAGTAATGACTGCTAGTTGATTATGACATGGTTTTTAGTCTGGGAAAGGGTTGATTTCAATTAATAGACATGGTTTATTTATCCTTGGAACATGTGGCTGACATGTGTAAGAAGTTACAGGGAAACATGCTTGGTATTAGCATGACAAGGTAATAGTTGATTTCTTTATATAACTATTCATTCGGTGGTGTGATAGTTAATAGTAAGACTCAGTTGTAGCAACATAAAGGTAAAAGAAAGGAATTAGATAATAATTAATTTGGCTATGTTTCGAAACTAGAAATCCAAATGAATGAATGATTTCAATATAGGAAGTCTTGTTAACCTATCGTTTATATGATATTATGTGGATATATGTTATATTGCTAAGCATTCATTTGAAAGATATATTAAGTTTGCTTTTAGCTATGAATGGTTTTGTCAAGGGAATGGTTTCCATTGAGAGATGATATGTGTACTTAGTGACAGGTCAGCATGTTGGGTACAACAAGGTAAGGTAATTGGTGTATTGTTATATTTATTTATACACTGACATTTATCTGCTTATCCGAGTATGAAGCAAGGATTGCATGGACAATGAGACTGCCATGAAATATTTAAAAATGATTAGGTTGAATTTCCCTTAGAGGCATTGGGAACCCATGAGGTTGGGTCATGGTTTTTGTTGGGATTTTTGTCCCTTCGGTATTTTGTGATTTGTTTGACCTTTATTTATGGGCTTTGATTGCATCGTGTATGGCCTTACCATGTTTGTGGTGTCATCTTACTATTGGTGTTTCATGGTTTTCCTATTGTTTGTTTATTTTCTTGCCTTTATGTTTTGAGAGCTTTGGGAATTGGTTTGGAAGGAGTAAGTTAATGGAGCTCAGGATGAGCTAAATGAAACCCAACAAGTGATGTAAGGCCTGAATGAAGCTCGGTGCATGTATAAGGGTAGTTGAAGGCAAGAGTATGACAACCAATTGGATTGATTGTGTCCATTGATGTAAATGGAAGGTGGTAGGATAATCATGAGAAAAGTAATTAGGATAGGTAAAGTAAATTAATTTTAGGCATCATATGCCTTTGCTATGTTCGGAATTTTTGTTCTCAATGTTGTGCATGTTGTGCATGAATAAAGCGAGTTCTCTTAATATTGACCTTTTGTTATTTGGTAATTATGTGGGTGTCTATATATGTATACATGTATGCATGTAAATCATTATCTAATAGGGGCGTCATTAATCATGATTATTTAATGCTAATGTTTATATGTATATATGTATGTTTTTATATCATTGTTTGACATGATCATGATTGTTTTATGTTAATGTTAATATATATATATATATATATATATATATATATATATATATATATATATATATATATATGTATGTATATATGTATCTATGCCACTGTCTGAAATGGTTTCCAAGGATTATTGTTACTGAGTAATGATTTCTTATGCAGGTGAATGACATGAAAAAGGTTCTTGGTATTATGGGGAAGAAAGTGGGAAGAGTAGCATCGACAAATTTATGATGTCAGTATCATGCGGATATGAGTTTAGATTATGTCTTTATACTATGCATATTTTTCTGTTATGGATAGGTAATGCTAAGAGATGCATCAACAAAATGAAAAAAACATGATCCATGGCATGCTAAGATAAGCATGGATGATGGAGAGATACTGGAAGCAAGGTTTCTTGGTATAGGGTGTATGGTTATGGATGTGGAGTGATATTGTTGTGTATATGTTGTGCATATTGTATATTTAGTTATTGTACCTATGTTGTCATGTGCCTATTTTATGTATGGTGTTGTGTTCATATTACATATGTAGTGTTGGGTATAGATGGTGCTATGAACATGTTAGATATGTGGTGTTTTGTACATATTATATTGCATTCCTGATGCATATGTGTTTTTGTGTTCCAATGGTGTTGTGCGCATGTTGGATATGCGATGTTGTGTACATATGGTGTTATGTAAATTTGGTGTATGCAGTTCTATTTACATAAGGTGTTATGTGAATGTTATACATATAGTGTTGTGTACATATGGTATTGTGTGTATGATTGTACATGTGGTGTTGTGTGCATTTGGTGTTCTGTACATGTTATACGTGTCATGTTGTGTGTAGGTGGTGTTCTATACATTACAAGCATGTCATGTTGTGTACATGTGGTGTCGTGTACATGTGGTATTGTGTACATGTTGTACATGTGTTGTGGTGTACATGTGGTGTTGTGTACACGTTGTGCAGATGGTGGTATGTATATGTGATGTTGTGTACACATTGTGTAGCTGGTATTGTGTACAGGTGGTACTGTGTAAATTTTGTACATATGGTATTACTGTACATCTGGTATTTTGTGCATGTCGTACATGTTTTGTTGTGTACATGTGGTACTACATATGTGTATTGTGTAGTTGTGGAATTGTGACATGTGTATTCATTGTGTTGTACTATGTGTACATATGTGTATTGTGTTGTACACCAGATGTAGGAGTATGTATTGTGTTATTTTGTACACAAGTTGTAGTTGTATGTGTCATTATGGATATCGAGTGTAGGTGTATGCATTGTGTGGTGTTGTACGTTGTGTAGATATATGTGTTGTGATAAACATTGTGTATGTGTATGTGATTGAAGAAAAGAAAAAGAAACTAAGTATTTGCTGGTTCTGGCAACCAATCTAGTGTATTTACGAAAAGGACAAAGGATAAAGGTAGAGGTGGAGGATTGATCAAAGTATTTGTATTATTATTTTATTTCAACTTTATTATGCATGTGATCTATGATTATGATTTATGATGGTTACATGTGATCTATGATTTTGGTTTATGACGATGGCATGTGACTCATGATTTTTATCTATGATGGTTGTGTTTCAAGCTAACTGGATGTGATTTGTTTATACATAATGAATTGATCAAAGAGTTATTTTCTCTTGTTGCGATAGGAAGTAAACAAAATTGAAAGTGCACCTTACTGACGAGCTACCAATGAGGTATTATCTAGATTTATTTCAAGTTGTTTTGATTCTAATGAGAATTATGTGCTTGGTATATAAAAGCATGAAAAAGTACTTGGTTTGGGTGGTTGAAACCAACTGCAAGCATTAGAAACAACAAAAAAGGCATTGGAAAAGGAAACATTATGCTACCAAAGCACTTCAGGATTAGGTTCATTATGGGACAGTGGTACCCAATAATGTCCATTGATTTCCATGAGAATTCTATAACTGGTATGATGGCATTGATATAGGGAGATGCCTTGGCTTTTGGACCTTCTGATACGAGGAAACCTTGAAAAGGGATGGCTTGCGTGGGACAAGGGATTCCACGGAACATGGAAGGTGAGTAACTTCATGGAAGGGGTGATGGGAATGACCAAGGGACTATGTACCAGATAATGGAAGGTTGGGAATGGATTTGTTTTGGTCATTAGCATTACTAGATGGAATCAGATGCACATTGGAGTGTGCATGGGAACAATAAGTCAGTAACTATTTGATGAGCACTTGTATTGCAGCAAGGATGCGGTAACTCCTGGGCTACCATCTTTACTTATCAACCTAGGTTTCGTAAAAACTTGGTGGTGAAAGTGCTATATGCACAAGTAAAAGCGAAGGTCCTACCTGTTGTCATTGTTCATTTGGCGAGAGAGCCCATGGGTTCCAAGACAAACTTCTATAGAGTTATAAGAAGCTTGAGCCTTTGATGGAAGAAGATAAAATATATCCTAAGAGAGCTATTGTACTACAGTAATGAAGAAAAAAACATGTAATGTTAAATGACACCATATCCTAATTAACCATTTAAACAACTATGCTAAGTAGATTTGCTAAATCAACACTACCCTAATGCTTCTATCTAAACTAGAGATGTAAAGAGAATCAAACCATACTAATGTGTAAGCAATAAAACTAAACTAAATCTATTTTCACCTTTTTTGGTTTTTTAAGGCAAAATCAAGTATGCAAATTAATTAATCTTATGGATGTGACAGGTGGATGGAATGTCATTGAGGATGGCTAAAAGGATTATGGAGTAGTTAGATGGTGTGGAAGGGTCCCAGGAGGCGTTTTGTGACTTCCTAGAGGTTCCCCATCAGTTTGGACTCAAAATAGGTTGTTTCAGGAAAACCTACAGGATGTAATAGAAACCTACAAGATGATCCTGTACGAATTACAGAAAACCTCTAGGATACGGCCAAGAGCTAATTGTGAGGTGTTGAGAAGCTTGGAAAAGGTGTGTGATGAGTGTGATGGGGTGTTAGAAGGTCTAGGAATACTCAGGAGTCAATATCCAAGATCAGATATGGATAGATTCATTCAATGTATCTAGGGGAACTTCAATGAAAAATGACAAAAACTAGTGAGGGTGATGGTGGAAAAAGAGATGGTTAGGGTAGATAAAGTAGGAGGTGGCTGTTGGTGATGAAGTATGGGTCTCCTCTTGAAGTACTTGCTATGCTTAAAACATATGTGTTTCCCAAGAACTATGCAACAAGATACATTTTCAAAACCTAGAAAAGCATGAATCAATTTCCTATATTATTCATGAAGAGAGTGCTAAAGGGAATAAAAGCACGAGTGAGATCTTATTGCAGAAATGGAGTAATTGAAAAAGATGAAAATGAAATGAACCAAATGCTGAATCAAGACAACAAAATCCAAAGCTCATGCAAGAACTAGAAATTTGTGTTTTTGGGGCTGCTGAAGGGTCTCTTCTTCAAGTTCCTAGTCCCAAAGAGAGGAAGTGAGGATGAGACACCTACTAACAACCTTATCATGATCATTTTTCTCCTTCCTAACCTGCTAATTGAAATAAGGAACAAATGGAAGCAAACAAACATACAACCAATCTAATCTACGCTACTATAATGGAAATTGGTGGGCCCCAGTATTGTAGCAATAATGATACAACTCCTGGAGCTTCCTTCTCTAATTTTATCAACCCGCTAGTTCGTAACAAACTTGGAAGCGACGGTGCTGTATGCACAAGTACTAGCTCTTGTCGCAACTGTCACTTGGTCAGCTGGCACAAGTTCGCTAGGGCTCAAGCCAACTTCTATATGTTCTCAGAAGAAGCTTTCTAAATGAAGAACGAAGGCTATCTCAAAGGAAATTAACCTACTTTGAAAGAATGAACTGAAAGACAACCAAACATGGAAACCCTAGCAAACCCTAATCTGACTAGCTTAATCTCTATGATGCAATGGTGGGAATGCAACTTCTAGAAATGATGCCATTACTTCTAGTGAGATGAGATGCATGAATTTAAACTACTTTCATTGAAGAGAACACGTTTTTGTATTTTTTCTCAAGTGGGTGGAGTTATTATGATTGTGCTTCTTACTGGGTCTTGACTGTGCAGGGGTAGTGCAAGGGGAGGAAGGCTTGGGAAAGGTCAGGAGGACTCTGAGAGGTTCCAGGGGATCCCTCACATCATTCCACAGAAGTCCACAACGTTCAGGTGCTTGGTAATCGTGTTTGCAGGCTTCTACAGGATGTCTACAGGGGATCCTACAGGAAACTCGGGATTTCTACAGGAAGTCTGCTAACTTCTACAGGATGTTCTACAGTCGGAGTTTTGGGTGATGGAGGAGTGAAGGAGCTATATGGATGGATGGGTAAGATGAAAGAAGAGCTCGAGATGACCTATGGACAGAGAGATGAGGTGGAGAGAGAGTGAATAGAGCTGGTTGGTCGATAGAAGGGTAGAGGCAACGGAAGGTCAAAAAGATTGAGCAAACGTGGGCAGTAGAAGGGTTGGAAGGCAAATGAGCTGAACAGAGGATGAATAGGTGGCTTAGGCACGGTTCAGAAGAATAAGAGCGTGAGGAAGAGGTGCTGCGCAGTGTAAATGAAACAAATCATCCTTATCTTGCATGTGATACGAAAGTTCACCAACCTATTCTAACTGTTTTATTAGGAATCAAAGAACAACAATGTAAGTTGAAAGGAATTCGTGCATGATGCTGAACCAAAGAGTCATTACTCAAGATATAATTGTATGGACAATTCTGCAATCGAAAACATTACATCAATACTTGCATGCATATGTTAAAACAGTGTTTTTTGGCAGTTGGCATGGTCTACACTTCTGGTCCCCAAACAGAGGTGAAAGTGAGCATGCATTCAACCTTTTGAACTCAACGTAACTTCAATCTCCCTACGCTAATTCTGAACTACTGAAACAACTACATTCATGAAACTAACCTACATAACAAAATCGAAACAGTCAACTCAGCAAACTGTATTTTTCAAGTGCATGTAAAGGAAAGAAATGCAATGATAAAAGAAAGACAAGTAACAATACAAAAAGAAGGAGGTCTATTGCTCTCAGGTTGGGCCCTAACCTGAGAGCTATAGCTCCCCTAAGAACTCAGAATCGAATCCAAATGTGCCTGCCTTTTATTAAATAATCATGAGTCTAACAACATGCCTAAATTGGATTACAAAGAGCAAAAACAGAGCTACAACTCGTAATCCAAAATCTACAACAAAAGTTCAAGAGTCTCAACGAAGGCTACAACCTCAATATTTATACATGATGAGGGCCAAGCTGGCCTCCTCAATTAGTGGAGCTTGGCTATCCAACTAAAAGTAAACTGTTGTTCCTGTAGAATCCGTTGGCTGCCTTCTAGCTCGGTGGTGATAGCTGTTGGAGCTCGGAGTTGGGGTGGAGATCACGAGGGAGGTAATTCAAGGCTGTGGACAACCTCCCTATAAACCCACAATGCCACCTTGGCTGTCTCCTTGTCTCCATTTGCGTTGTCTTTGCTCCATTTAATGCAAAAAAAAACCTGAAATCATCATGTATTAGCCACATAGGCTTAATGAATGCCCTTCTTCCTACAAATAACATGAATATACTAAGAAATGATGCATAAGTGATAAAAAATGAAGTGTTGAGCAAGGTAAGTAGGCCAAATGAGCCCAAATTGTTACCAAAATTTGGGGCTCATCATCACCCCCCAGCTAAAATATTTGCTCATCCTTGAGCAATTTTTCCCCAGCTCCTTGTCCTTGGCCGAGAACTAGGCTCTGGAATACGCTCTTTCTTTCCTACTCTTGGTGGCTCTGCCTGTTCTGCCCTTGGTGGTGATGAGGGTGCCACTCCTTCCCTCTTCTCTGTTTCCTTGACCTTGAGCCGGGCTTTTGAAGCCGATTGGTCTAACCTTCGTTTCCAAGTAGTTGTTTTTGGGCTCCCCCTCTCGTAGGTGACCGATATCTTCGAGGGGGACCTCTCACTGGGTGAAGTAGGGGCATCCCCTGTAGTGATTTGGCTGCTGGATGTAGGCTGTGGCTTGCCCGTCTTTATTCTCACACTTCTTTGAGCTTTAAAGTATAGAGGGGTCTCCCTCTTTCTCTTCTCCTTTGGCTTAGGAGGTGTGTTGAGGCCGGCCAGCACAGCTGCTGCCTCCCTTTCACGAATGTCAGCTTTCTTCTCCTTGGGTTTCACTTTTTCGGGGCTTCCTGTAGAAGACCTTGTTTCAGTTAATTTCGGGTTTCCTGTAGAAGACCCTTTTTCAGCAATTTTTGGGCTTCCTGTAGAAGCCGGTTTCGGCTTTCCTGTAGAAACAGGTGTCGCCGCCTTGGTTTGCTTTGCTGCATGAGTTTTGCTTTTTGACTTGGTTGTGGTCGCTGTCGAGGCACTCTTGCTGAGGTGGACCGTCTCAACCTTGTCCACTCTGCCTTGTAACCTTTTCTCTCTTGCTGTCAAGATGGGTGTGTCATCTTTCTCCTTGTCATCCTTTTTCTCTTGTTTCTTTTCTTGCTTTTTCTTCTGCTCTGTGGTCGGGGTCTTTTGGCCTTTTTCTCTTTTTACTACGGCCACTGACTCTTTCTCCTCACTGCTAGAAGAACCGAGCTCTTCGGTTAGCATCTTTATATCCCCATCCTTTGTCAAATTCCTGAAGGCTTCCCATGAGAGAGGAACCTTGTATGTGTGGAGCGCATCCTCCACAAGGAGTTTGATCAGTTCATGGTGGGCTACCTGGTCTGGTATGCCTTCTTTCAACTTGGTTGCACACTCAATCAGAGACTGTAGTAGAAAGTAAGGGAGACTGAGTTTGTTTTCTATAGATAGCTCCATCTGGTGCCGTAATTCAGTGAGTAACCGAAAGTGGTACCCGTACACAATGCTAAAACGACCTTCGCAGGTGATGTACTTCATAATTTGTAGGCTCACTTCATTCCATGGTGGCAGTAAACTGGTTCTACGAACCCCATTTTTGTCTTCTGAGAATTCCTCCCCTGGTGGAAAGAATTCTTTCTTAGCTTGTTGGCTCAATTTCCTTTCTTATTTATCCCATGGTAATCCCATTGGGAGTTCCGTAACTCGGCTGATGAATTGTGGGGTGATTTTGAGGCTTAGACCCCTGAAGGTAACGGTGGCCAACGTTTTAGATTTCGGCCTCAGAGCTTGCAAAAACTCTTCTGCCACTTCGTCGTCATAGCCCTGCAATTTGTCACAGAAGGATATCCATTGTGCTCGTGTGAAGAGCTCCACCACCTCAGGATTTTCCCTTAACTTCGTTGAATCAGTGGGCTCCCTTCTGATGAACCCACCCGGCATGGTGAAAAACTGCTGCGTTAGCTGGAGGTGGCAAATGCGGAAGAAATTCAGTCTACTGGGACAGAGCGTAGGATTACGCCTCTGTCATGCACATAATTCACAAATCTTACCCCCTGAGAACCTTTAACACAACCAACTACACTGACATCCTGTAGGACGACAGTTCATGCATGGCATACAACAATTGCAACAATTTTCTACGACCAGACTATAGACGACGATTCTACCACCTTCAAAAACCAATTGCATTGAGAGTTCAGGCTTACCTTTTTAATCCACCACCTTTTGACGTGAGGAACCTGACTTCCTGTAGAAACAGCTTTCCTGTAGGAGCAGCGCGTGATTTCCGGGGGATACTGCAGTGGGTCTGCGCTCTTGGTGTTGCTTCACAGGCGTTCTGATGGCCAAAGACTCAGAGTATCGAACTGCAGAGGGATCCGGATGATCACTCGAGTTGCAAACGGTGAATGATAAATGCATGGGGGTGATAATCTAGCCGATTAGATTTGAATCGGCGGAATCCATGGCGCGGGGGTGAGCTGTCCCTGCCGGACCGTTGGGCGACGTCACACCATCATTCTTCTGCAAGTTCCCTTACTGCCGCATCATTCCCCGTAGATCTGCTGCCGCCATTCTTGTTAGAACTCGTTTCTCCCCGAGTGGACGGTTCTCATGTGTCCACTGCCCATTTTTTCCATGGCCACCATTCACACATCCGGCTCGACCAGCTGACTGGTCGACGTGGCCAATCGATTGACCATACAACCGCTCAACCCATCCATTTCACATTTTCCAAACATTTTCAAAGTAAAATTCATGCAATTCGTCGGAAGAAAGGTTCGAGACACTTACCTGTGCAGCCGCAATGCGATTGTTCAGGCTCTTGGATGACGATGAGTGGATTTATTTGCTGCTGGTGGATTTGCACAGGCCCGGGGGTTCGTATTCACAAGTCGCTGACGATGGATTTGATGCTTCAGATGCATGCACTCGCGTTTTCATTGTATATGGTGTGCACTCTAGCGGGCTTAACTGTTACGGGACTCCTACAGGATGTCCTGTAACAGTTTCTTCCTCCTCGGGTGCATGCTGCATGACGAAGGCAATGGCCCCACGATCACGCTCACAGAGCTCATGAATGGCTAGGATGGATATGGTATGACATCTCAGCGTTTTTTTTCATCTCAAAATTTGCTTTTCTCTTGATAACTCAATGATCTGCTTTGATGGTGCAGGTAACTTCATTGCATGTCGACAGGGATGGTAGAAAGAGTTGACAACAATGTATAAGGGTGACAACAGTAGCTTGCATGCATCCAAACCGATCCTTGGTCGTTAGATCTCCTCATAAAATGAATTCTGGGCCGTCCCGAACTTCTACAGGAAGTTTCCTGTAGAAATACAGAACTTTCCTGTAGAAAACTTGCGTTTCTTGTAGAAAGTCCGAACCTTCCTGTAGAAAGTCTGCATCTTCCTATAGAAGACTCAAGCCATGATGAAATTGTGCACATACCTTGGAGGAAATGAGTATTCTTGGAGGAGGTGCTGGTGAGGTCTCTTGGCAGCATGATAAGGATCTTTGGCTTTGCATTAAGAGTCCTCCTCTCCTTCATAGAACACCTGCAACCTGCATGCATAAACTTGTTGTCCCTATCTTTTTGCTTATTGTCTTCTTTTCTCTTTTCTTTTTTCTTTTTTTTTTTTTTTTTTTGAGAGAGATAACAGGGGTGCCTCAATGAGGTTTTCGCCCTTGCATCTGTCTTAAGCGCCTCAGAGAGGTTTTCACTCAAGGATCTTTTTCAAATCTCATTTTTTTTTTTTTTTGAAAGATAATAGGGGCGCCTCAATGAGGTTTTCACCCCTACCACCTGCCTTGGGAGCCTCATAAAGGTTTTCACCCAAGGATCTTTATTATTATTATTTTTATTTTTTTTTATTTTTTTTTAGATCTTTCAAGGTATGCCCAAGGCAGAGGCAGAACCCTTCTCTATGACCAACAATGATTTCTCCATAGTTTTGATGAACTCTTGTCTTGAGAGAGGTTTCCTGTAGATATTCAATTGATGCCCATTGACAAGCATGGGGATGGCTTCTTCATCAATGGTTCGAATAAGAACAGATCCATTGTCATGGCATTTTTCCACTGCATATGGTCCTAGCCATCTGGTTCTCAGCTTCCCCTTGAAATCTTTGTACCTGGAGTCATACAACAAGGCCCAATCTCCCGGCTAGAATTGCTTGTCATGGAGGTGTTGGTCATGCCACACCTTTCTCTGAAGTTGAACCACTTCTGAGTGAAGGAGGGCCTGCATCCGGTGCTCGTCCAGTCCATTCAGCTGCAATAACCTTTCTTGTTGTGCATGGCTGAGATCTAGATTTAGCTGAGCTGCCATCCTCAAAGTGTGGTATTCAAACTCAATGGACAACAAAGCTTTCTTCCCATAGACCAGCTCATAAGGTGTGAAGCCGGTGGTGGTCTTCCAGGTGGTGTTGTAAGCCCATGTGGCCTCAACCAGGCGATCTGCCCAATCTTTCCTACTGCGGCTCACCACCTTAGTCAAAATCCCTTCCAATGTTCTGTTGGTGACTTCCACTTGCCCATTTTCCTGTGGATGATAGGGGGTGGATGTCCTATGCTTGATCTTGTGGTGAGCTAGTAGGTCTTCAATCAAGTTGGATGTGAACTGGCTCCCTTGATCGGTGACCAGCTCTCTTGGGTAGCCAAATTTGTAGAAGATGTTTTCTCTTAAGAACTCGGCCATCTTCTCTTCTGTTGTTGCCTTGATTGCTTTAGTCTCTACCCACTTTGTCAGGTAGTGAGTGCACACAATGATGCAAGACCTTTGCCTCGAAGGAGGGTTGATTGGACCCACAAAATCCATACCCCACTTCTCAAATGGCTCAAGAGTCACTTGAGGTTGGAGAGGCATCTCATCCCTTGGAGTCGGTTTCCCCATTCTTTGGCATCGGTCACATTGGCTGATATATCTTCTGACATCTTGATGAAGTGTGGGCCAATAGTAGCCTGCCTACAGGATTTTGAAGGCAGTCCTCTTTGCTGCAAAATCTCCTCCACAATGCCCATCATGATGGGTGACGAGGATATCAAATACTTCCTCCTCCCTTACACAATGCCTTAAGATCTTATCAGGGCCAAGCTTGAACAGATTGCCCCCGATCCAAGTAAATGACGCACTTTTTCTTGATGATTCTGCTCTTCTCTTTTGAAGATAGGTGCGGAGGGAACTGTGCTAAAATAAGGTAGTTTGCTATATCAGCAAACCATGGAGAGAGTACTGAGATAGCAAACAGATGTTCATCGGGCATCTGGTCATCCACTGTTCCATCCTCATCTACAGACAAATCCAATCTAGATAAAAAGTCAGCAACAACATTTTCTTTACCTGGTTTATCAATAATGGTCAAATCAAACGGGGGCAACAAAAGTAACCATCTAATAATACGAGCATTCACATCTGGTTTATTCATTAAATATCTAATTGCAACATGATCCGTATGTACAAAGGTTTGATAGCCAGTAATATAATGTCGGAACTTGTTCAATGCATGGACCACAGCCAAGAATTCTTTCTCGGTTACAGTGTAATTCAGCTCGGCTTTGGACAAGTTTTTGCTAACAAAGTAAATGGCATATGGAAGTTTTTGTTCAACTTGTCCTAAATCTACCCCTATGGCTTTGTTCGAGGCATCAGTGTGGATGTGGAAAGGTAGGGCCCAGTTTGGACCTCTCAGGATTGGGGCTGACACCAACTTGTCATTTAATTCATTCAAAGCCCTCTGATAATCATCAGTCCATTTAAACTCCACATCTTTTGCCAACAGGTCAAACAATGGCGAGGCTAGCTTGCTGAAGTATTTAATGAATCTCTGGTAATACCCTGCTAATCCTAAGAAACTCCGGACATCCCTTACCTTTTGGGCAGGTGGAACCTTCTTGATGAGAGCAATTTTGTTAGGATCCACTTGTAACCCTTGGCAAGAAATGGTATGGCCTAGCACAGTCCCTTCAGTCATCAGGAATTCACATTTTTCAGGACTAAGGGACAGGTTCATCTCAATGCATTTGGTTAGGACCTTTCCTAGATTGGACAATGCTTCCTGGAAGTTGGACCCATAAGGAGTGAAGTCATCCATATAGATTTCCACCGCATCATGGACCAGCTCCGAGAAGATGCTCAAGACAGCTCTCTGGAAGGTAGCAGGAGCATTGCATAGCCCAAAGGGAAGGACTCGGTAGGCAAAGGTACCCCAAGGACAAGTGAAGGTGGTCTTATCTTGGTCTTCCGGGCTGATTAGGATTTGGTTATACCCACTAAACCCATCCAGGAAAGAGAAAAACTTCTTTCCTGCCAGTCCATCCAACACTTGATCTATGAAAGGTAGAGGGAAATGGTCTTTCTTGGTAGCTTCGTTCAGTTCTCGATAGTCCACACAGATTCTCCACTTCCCATTTTTCTTGGGAACCAACACCAGAGGGCACACCCATTCACTATCTGAGATGGGGTAAATGAATTCGGCATCCTGCAGTTTTTGCAATTCTTCCTTGACAATGTCCTTAAGGGCTGGATTCATTCTCCTCTGAGGTTGCCTAACTGGTTTACAGCCCTCTTTGATGTATATGTGATGGGTACAGACCGAGGGATGGACTCCTTTCATCTCCTTATAGCTCCAAGCAAAAGCATCTAGGTGACTGGCCAACAGGCTACACAGCTCATTTTCCTGGGAAGGAGATAGGGAGGAGCTGATCTTTAACGTTCTCTCAGGGCCGAACTCCACATTCTTGACTCTGGGAGTGACAGGGTTGGTGGCACAAAGGTCCACTAAGGTGCTGGCTTGGGCGTCCTCCACCAATTTCTCTAGGGATAGTGCACTGGAAGGTGGATTCTGGATCAAAGTCTCAATCAAGTCATCCTCGGTTGGGGGGTCTCTTCTAGTGGTATCTAGGGTGCACAAAGGTGCTGAGTACACCTCATCCTCTTCTCCTTCCTCCAACCACAGTGGTAAGTCATTCTCTAAGGATGGTTGGGCAGGAGGATACAGGACTAGCTGCTTGGACATAGGGCCGTTTTTGATGGTCATGTTTCCTGCACGGCAACTTATGTAAGCATCTGCAGTGGCTAACCAAGGCCTTCCCAAAATGAGAGGATATCCAGTAAGCTTTGCCTTGGGTTGCAGAACCAAGAAATCTACAGGGTATTCCCAAGAGTCGACAGAGACCAAGACATCCTCCACAATCCCTTCGAGAGTCACAGTGGAGCGATCTGCTAGTTGCAGTACTGTCGAGGTCTTCCTCAAGGAACCCTGAAGATTGAGTTTGAGCATGGTATCCCTGGTCATCACATTAATGGCAGCCCCCAAATCAATCAAGGTGTGAGGTATGATGGTGCCATTGATGTGGACATCTACTACAGGACTCCCAGGATCTAGGTACTTTGGGCAGATGACTTGTCCTAACATAAGGTCAGACAGTTGTCCTAAGACATTGATGGTTGAAGCATCTCTCTTTCACCTGCCTGGGTGTTTAAAGCACTTTTCCTTAACCAGTTTGTTGTATATTGGCACATCCTTGATGGCTTGGAGAAGTGGTATTTTCACACACAACTGCTTGAGTTCTCCCAGAAGCTCATCCTCCTCTGGGTTGGGTTGTGTGGTGGCTGTTAGTCTCTCAGGAAAGGGTGGAATATCCTTTGGTTCACTTTCCTGTTTTTCCTCCTCGTCCTCTGGGGGAGGAGGTTGGCGATCCGGAAGAGTCTTTCCAGATCGAAGATTGATCTCCTGGATCTCCACAGTATAGGTAGGGCATGATGTTTCCCCAGTGTATACCTGCTGGGCCTGTCTATTGTTGGGGTTCGGGTTTGGTTGAGCAGGCATTTGAGGTTGCCTTGGAGGAGCAGGAGGTAATGGTTGAGGTTGAACTGGTGGTGGAGGCAAAATGGCGGGAGGAGTGTTGTACTGGGGCCTCCACCTCGACTGAGGTGCATTCCACTGAGGTTGTGGCTGGGCATGCGAATGATATGAATGAGTAGTGGGTTGAGTAGGGTATTGATGTGGATAAGACCATGGAGGAGGCATAGACCAGGAAGGATGAGCAGGGGAGCCCCAGGAAGGCATAGGAGTTGATTGGTTGGGGCTGTAGTAAGCTTGGGGTGCCCCTTGCATCCCCTGCTGGTAAGGTCTAGGTCCTTGTGGCCTCCTTTGGTTGAGGTAATAGAGAGGTTCAGTGGGAGCTTCTGTCCCTTGGTACATAGCTTTAAGTCCAGGTAAGGTTGGGCATTGATTTGTGGGAAGGTCCTCCTCACAAACGAAGCACACTTCAACCGAATGCAATGGGCATTTGTTCTTAGGGTGTCTCCTTGTACATCTAGGGCAGAAGATAGCCAGGGCCCTCTCAGCTTCTTCCTTCTTCTGCTGGATCCTGAATGTGTCCAGTTGCATGGAAATGGTCTCTCTCACCTCACTCTTAAGATCTTCTAATTGATTTGCAAACTCATGCTTGCAGAAAGGAATACCAGCTGAGAGAGGGTTTCCTCTACGTCGTTTCCGGGCTGCCCTAGAGTGGTTTCTGAACACAGTCTTGATGTCCTCATAAGGCAGCTGGTAAATATCTCCCCCAGCTAACATGTGAAGGGTATCTAAAAGGTCTTCAGGGACTCCTCGGAGTAGGACCAACTTGAGGGATTCAGGGTCAAGTGTGCACCTGGCCCGCTTATAGCTAAGTTGGAACCTCTCCTCATAATCCTCTAAGGACTCATCATTTCCCATGGTCATCCGAAAGATTTCTCCCTTGGTTTCCTTGGACCTACAGTAGTCCCGGTACTTGGTATTGAAAGCTTTCTGCATCTGAGCCCAAGTGGTGATACTATTCAGAGGTAAGCCCATGAACCAGCATAATGCTGCATCCTTAAGAGTTGAAGGGAAGAGTTTCAGCTTCTGCTCATTTTCAGTATAGTCATAGGTTCTACAAAGGACAACAAACTCAAATAGGAAGGTATCAGGGTCTTCAGTAGTCAGTCCATGGAAGTGAGGCAGAGCAGAGGGGCTAATGTTTTTCATTTTCATGTCTCCATTGGTCTCTCGGATGGGGAAGGCACCTTCTATTCTCTCATCTTCTCTTCTATTGTTAGCCATAGCTTCAGATGGGATGGTCTCTAATTCTTCTTCTGCTATAGGATCTTCGTATATCTTAGGAGGTTCACCTATAGGTTCTTCTGGATCACTGTCACCGAAGAAGAGAGAAGGGTGACTCAGTGATGTGGTGGGGGTGTTGGGTAGGAATTTGCCTGTTTTATCTCGGTTCCTAAGAGGCATGAAATGGAAAGAATTTTTGATTACTTTTGCTTTTTTTTCTCTTTGGTACCTGCAAAACTGAAACAGATTGATCTACAACTAACTATCTTGCTGAAAAAAAATGCAGAATTGAAATGAAAGGAGGAAAGGACTAATCTACTTTGCTCAAATGGAATTACAGGAATGGAAATGCTAGTCTACGCTTGCAGAATTGAAAGGCTAATCTATGCTTGCAAAATTGAAATTGCGGAATTGAAATGCTAATCTATGAAAGCAGGAAATGTCTATGCTACTTTTGCAGAATGGAAATGAAATAAACTACTTGGCAGAAGGCGAGAGTAGGAAAATAGAAGAAAAGCAACAATTACTAATACTCTGACGCTCCCCGGCAACGGCGCCAAAAAGATGGTGGGCCCCAGTATTGTAGCAATAATGCTACAACTCCTGGAGCTTCCTTCTCTAATTTTATCAACCTGGTAGTTCGTAACAAACTTGGAAGCGATGGTGCTGTATGCACAAGTACTAGCTCTTGTCGCAGTTGTCACTTGGTCAGCTGGCACAAGTCCGCTAGGGCTCAAGCCAACTTCTATATGTTCTCAGAAGAAGCTTTCTAAATTATGAATGAAGGCTATCTCAAAGGAAATTAACCTACTTTGCAAGAATGAACTGAAAGACAACCAAACATGGAAACCCTAGTAAACGCTAATCTGACTAGCTTAATCTCTATGATGCAATGGTGGGAATGCAAGTTCTAGAAATGATGCCATTACTTCTAGTGAGATGAGATGCATGAATTTAAACTACTTTCATTGAAGAGAACACGTTTTTGTATTTTTGCTCAAGTGGGTGGAGTTATTATGATTGTGCTTCTTACTGGGTCTTGACTGTGCAGGGGTAGTGCAAGGGGAGGAAGGCTTGGGAAAGGTCAGGAGGACTCTGAGAGGTTCCAGGGGATCCCTCACATCATTCCACAGAAGTCCACAACGTTCAGGTGCTTGGCAATCATGTTTGCAGGCTTCTACAGGATGTCTGCAGGGGATCCTACAGGAAACTCAGGATTTCTACAGGAAGTCTGCTAACTTCTACAGGATGTTCTACAGTCGGAGTTTTGGGTGATGGAGGAGTGAAGGAGCTGTATGGATGGATGGGTAAGATGAAAGAGGAGCTCGAGATGACCTATGGACAGAGAGATGAGGTGGAGAGAGAGTGGATAGAGATGGTTGGTCGATAGAAGGATAGAGGCAACGGAAGGTCAAAAAGATTGAGCAACGTGGGCAGTAGAAGGGTTGGAAGGCAAATGAGCTGAACAGAGGATGAATAGGTGGCTTAGGCATGGTTCAGAAGAATAAGAGCATGAGGAAGAGGTGCTGCGCAGTGTAAATGAAACAAATCATCCTTATCTTGCATGTGATACGAAAGTTCACCAACCTATTCTAACTGTTTTATTAGGAATCAAAGAACAGCAATGTAAGTTGAAAGGAATTCGTGCATGATGCTAAACCAAAGAGTCATTACTCAAGATATAATTGTATGGACATTTCTGCAATCGAAAACATTACATCAATACTTCCATGCATATGTTAAAATAGTGTTTTTTGGCAGTTGGCACGGTCTACACTTCCGGTCCCCAAACAGAGGTGAAAGTGAGCATGCATTCAACCTTTTGAACTTAACGTAACTTCAATCTCCCTACGCTAATTCTGAACTACTGAAACAACTGCATTCATGAAACTAACCTACATAACAAAACCGAAACAGTCAACTCAACAAATTGTATTTTTCAAGTGCATGTAAAGGAAAGAAATGCAATGATAAAAGAAAGACAAGTAACAATACAAAAAGAAGGAGGTCTATTGCTCTCAGGTTGGGCCCTAACTTGAGAGCTATAGCTACCCTAGGAACTCAGAATAGAATCCAAATCTGCCTGCCTTTTATTAAATAATCATGAGTCTAACAACATGCCAAAATTGGCTTACAAAGAGCAAAAACAGAGCTACAGCTCGTAATCCAAAATCTACAACAAAAGTTCAAGAGTCTCAATGAAGGCTACAGCCTCAATATTTATACATGATGAGGGCCAAGCTGGCCTCCTCAATTAGTGGAGCTTGGCTGTCCAACTAAAAGTAAACTGTTGTTCCTGTAGAATCCGTTGGCTGCCTTCTAGCTCGGTGGTGATAGCTGTTGGAGCACGGAGTTGGGGTGGAGATCATGAGGGAGGTCATTCAAGGCTGTGGACAACCTCCCTATAAACCCGCAATGCCACCTTGGCTGTCTCCTTGTCTCCATTTGCGTGGTCTTTGCTCCATTTAATGCCAAAAAAACTTGAAATCATCATAAATTAGCCACATAGGCATAATGACTGCCCTTGTTCCTACAAATAACACGAATATACTAAGAAATGATGCATAAGTGATAAAAAATGAAGGGTTGAGCAAGGTAAGTAGGCCAAATGAGCCCAAATTGTTACCAAAATTTGGGGCTCATCAGAAATGTAGCTATTTAAGAAAATGAACAATTAAACTATGAATCTATGTTAACATACATGTATAATAAAGAGGAGCCTTGGCTGCTAGGGTTGGGCCCTAACCCAAGAGCTTCGGCCCTCTAAGTTTACTCAGTGCTGGCTCAAAACAAAACTCATCCTTATTATCAAAACAACGGATTACATAAAAAATTGTCACAAGTCTTGCAGCTTGAAAATAGAGTAGATTTTTACAATAAAAAATATGAATCCTACTGGGGCCCTACACCTCTCTACTTATAAATCTGAAGTCTCCAATGACTTCCTTAAAATTAGGGAGGCTCGGCTCCCAAACTTGAGATAAACTGGTGCTTTGTCTTTCACTTGCTCGACTACCTTCTAGTCCTCATGATCTGGTTATTTTCACTCTGAGCTGAAGGAGGATTATTCAAATCGAGGGGTAGTAAATGAAGAGGATTTACCTCTTATAATTCCTCCCCCTTGTCCCGTTCAAGTTTTTACCAAGGAATTTGCCAAAATCCCTTGCTTTTATCCTTTAATCCTGCATTAATACACATTAGACCACAAAGCAAAATATCCAACTCTAACTCATCTCATAAACAAAATATAATCAAAAGTATGCAATTAGTTATGAGAATAGTTGGTTCGACTAAGCTAGGAGGTGAATTAAGGCCCATATAATTACCCAATGATGAAGATCATCATCACCCCCTACTGAAAGTGTTGCTCATCCTCAGAGCAACTTAGTCAATGTCCATGTCCTGCATGGCTCTGGTAGCCTCTCTGACATCCCATGTCTCTGTTGTGCTCTCTTCTTATTGTTCATAGAAGCCTTCTTTCTTTTCAATCTCTTCCCACTACCTCTTTTCTTCTTCTTCTTTCCTCCCTTCTGGCATCCCTAGGAGTAGTGGTCGAATGAGTTTTAGGCCTATCCAATTGACCTTCAAGCTTTGCATTGATTGCTTATACATAGGTGTCCTCTTGATTGCCTCTCTCCACCTTTGAGGGGAGAGATATTCTCTAATATTCAAGTTGTGTGATAGTGTGTTCCATCTTCTTAGGCAGGCATGTATACTATCATCTCCTAGCAGCCTAAACATATCCTCAAAATGTGAAATTTCTTGCTCTTGAGCAACAACATATCTAGGTTCCAACTGAGGGTCATTTTCAATCAAATTATGGGTGTTGATTAGGGCCATGGGATTTGATTATTCAACTCTGATGAAAAGAGGTTCATTTTTTTCTCTAGCCAATATTTTTTCATCTCTGTAGCCCTTGACTCCTCATGGTTCATCCATGATGCCAAAGCCATTAATTGTAGATATCGTAGCTTAGAATTAGGATCCAAAAAATTCATGTATATAAGTGCCATGTTATGCAAATAAAACTTATTCATGTTGGCCCTATCCTCTAGTGTACTTTCATCACAAAGATCAATAAACTGCCTATAGTCCTAAAATGGCATGGTGCCCCATTGTGCTAGTGTTTTAATTTGAAATTGCATCCATTGTTTTTTGAGGTAAAGAACATAGGATTTAGCTGGCACCCTACACTGGATGGCCTCCAAGGTGAGGCTAGCCATACATGCTAGTTGGTTCTCCCTTTCCTGCATATGTTCCCTCAACAATGCATTTTCCATATTGAGTTGATCTCTCATTATTGCTTCTCTGTCCCTTAAGCCACTTATCTCTTTTCCCATTTCTTTGAGCTTCTCTTCCATGTGCCCAATGTCTTCCACCCCTTTTGACTTGGAGATTTGCATCAATCGGTGGGTCTGGCCCTTTCCTTCTAAAGTTAAAAAAAAATGGGATGGAAAATTTTCAATGTATTACCTTGCCTCCTTCAATAAACTGATAATAAGAGTCCAAGTTAGGTTAGGGGCTTGGTTCCTTTGTCTCTAGGTCTTCTTCTTTTGTTTCTTGCTGCTCCCCTACCCTGCCTTCCAATTTTTGTGGTTCCTGTAGTTTCAGCAAAGTATCTTCTAGGATTGTTTTTCCTCCCTGTAGGTTTTGTTGTGGATCCTGTAGGATTGCCTTACCATTTGAGGAAGTTGATTTAGTATTAGGCCTCCTTACATATGTGATTGGTGACTTAGGGGAAGGAATTTTGTCTCATTGAGTAGGGGAATATTTAATATCAATAGGAATTTTCGTTGATATTTTTGGCTTCCCTTGTTGGATTCTTGTGCTCTTTCTTGTTCTGAAATATAGGGGGTTTTCCTCCTTCTTCTTCCTTTTTGCTTAACTAGGGTGCTGAGAGCAGTGAGGGCAGCTGTTGTCTCCTTCTAAGTGGCCTTTGGAGACACCCTATGTGACTCCTCCTTACTTTATTTCTCTTTTTTTTTAATGCCTTCTTCCTCTCTGTTTTTCTTGTCTTCTTCCTCTTGTGGTTCTCCATTAGTTCCTTCTTTAGTTTCCTCCTTTGTTTCATCATCATCCTCCTTCTCTTCTCCCTCTTCTTCTTCTGCTTCATCATGTTCCTCTATGTCAAATTCTTCTTCATTCATCTCATCCTTATCTAGCTATATACCTCTTCTTCATGTTTTTCCTCCTCCTCATTGACAGAAGGACTATCATCATAATTAAGGGTTTTGATGTCATTCTCTGCTGGCAAGTCTCTAAATACTGAACATGTTATAGGAGTTCTCAGGTTTTGGAGGGAATCCTAAATGAGGATCCTAATCAACCCATGGTGAGCCAATTGTTGGGAATTCCCTTCCTTTACTTTGCTGTTGGAGACTATGAGTGATTGCATCAAGAAATAGGGTATGTTGAGTCTTTGCTGAATTGGTGTTTCTACCCCAAACCTTAATTCTTCAAGGATCCTGAAATGATAGCCATAAACAACACTATATCTACCCTCACATGAGATATATTTGATGAGATGGTAGCCTACATCATTCCATGGGTATGGAAGACTATCCCTTCTTATCCCGTTTTTATCCTCTGTGGGTTCTTCACCTTCTAAAAAGAATTTCCTTTTTGCCACCTGACTGTCTCCTTTGTCTTCTTTTCTCCATGGAATTCGTAGGGGAGTGTGGTGACCCTACTGATGAGATCTGAGGTGAGATTTATAGTGAGGCCTCTAACTAAAATAGTGGCATGGATTCTGTTGTGTGGAGTAAGGAAGTGAGAAAATTATTGAGCCACCTCATCATCATACCCTATGAATTTTTCAAAAAACCCCATCTAGTTGTGTCTTGTAAATATTTCGAACACCTTGGGGTGTTTTTGTATTCTCACAGTGTTTTTGGGTTCTCTCCTATTAAACCCTCCTGTCATCTTGCTTGTGAGGCTTGAGGAGAAAATGAGAGGTTTGACACAAAAGTTTTTAATTCAGGAGGAAAACAGAGTTGACTGTGTATGTAATTCACCCCTCACAGTTTCTGAATTCACTATATTTTGGAGTATGTCTGGTTCATTTTCTTGTAAATGGAGATGGAATTTTAGAGCCTACCTCTCTAAAATGGTGGTAGTGGACAATTCTCATGATATCCCCTCTTGACCTCTTCTTTGCCTATCATATAGACTACCTCTGTGTATCCTATAAACTGATCCTATAGACTATATCCTATAGACTGTATCCTATAGGGATTCCTATGCAAAACGATGGATCCTTGCTTTTCGTGGGTGGCCAGAGTTATGAGAGTGACTTGAGTGAGGGATTTTGGAGGAGGTTTAATGCATGAATGAATGTGAACAATGTTTTATTTCCATTAATGGTGTTTCAGTGTGAGGTGGTGTGCTGGCTGCAGAGGTACGTTGACATTTTTGGACCATTGGTCCCCACTACCACCTCATCATTTGTCCTACTCCTCCTTTGTCTCTGAGTTGATTGCAGCCACGTGTGAGAGGACACCCGGTTTTGCACGTGTTGAATGAGTGAAGGTAGCCAACTTAACTGGCCACATTTTCACTTATAGACCAACTATCTTGTAACCCTTACAACTTTTGATTAAATGATGGATATGAGTGAGTGAGCAGGATACTCACCTGTGGTTTTGATGCCATGCTGCAGTTGTCAAAGATCAGAGGTGTTGTGTTGTTTATTTGTTTCATGTCATTCTCCTTCCTCCTCTTGCTATATGTTAATGTTTTCTTGGCTTTTGCAAGTATTTCTGACTGAAGATCTGATGTTGTTGTTATTGTTGAGCTGTTGGATCATCCTAGTGAAGACTTGTAGTTGTTTATTGACATTCTGTGGGATAGGTTGCTACAGGATTTCCTACAAGATGTCTTGTAGCAGCTTATCCCATAGAATTCTTTAATCATGTTGCTGGCTGGGGTTGTGAAGATGGTACAATGAATGGAAAAAGGGAGAAGGAGTGTGTGTAGAGCAAAGGACACTTAGGTAATGTTCTTACTCCTATCTGTTTTTCTTTTTTCTCTTTATTCTATGATTGGCAGAAACTATTGAAACTGATATTTTTTGTTTTGAATGGTAAGTGCAGAGATGATAATGGTGGACAAGGTGAGGTGTTGGATAATGCCTAGGATGAATTTGAGGGACCCAACAAACCTACCTTGTGCCCTCAGATTTCTTCCTTTAGCTTTTTCGGGCCACTGTAATTCCTACAGGATCATCCTGTAGGTTTTGAGGGGATCTTGTAGAAAACATAGTGTTCAACTAAATAAAAGAAATGGAGTGGAAAATTGATAGAAATGATGGATGGATGCATGGTGAGGAGTGGGGGATATGAATATGTGTGAGGTAATGTTCCCTTTGGATCCTCTTTTTGCTCCTCGATTGTCTTTCTCACCCACTTGCAAATAACAATTTTATCTTTTCTCCCTTTTTTTTCAATTGTTTTTTTGAAAAAAAAATAGGTTGCCTCAGAGAGATTTTCACCCTAGATGTTTGCCTTGGGTGCCTCAAAGGAGGTTTTCACCCAGGGATCTTCTTATTCTCTTTTATATTTTTTTTTTTTTCATCATTGGGCTACCTCATGAGGATTTCAACCCAACAATGGGACTCAGGCGCCTCATTGAGGTTTTCACTTGAGTCCTTAATCTTTTTCTTTTTCAGTGACTTGATGAGGGAGGAGCTTAAACTTGCTCGACATTTTATTGATATTGTCAATGAACTCTTGTTTTGATAAAGGTCTCTTGTACATTTTCAATCGATGCCCATTAACAAGCAATGGAATCACTTCTTCATCTATAGTTCTTATTTTCACTAAACCATTATCATGGCATCTCTCCACAATGTAAGGTTTGATCCACCTTGTCCTTAGCTTGACCTTGAAGTCTTTATACCTAGAATCATATGAAAATGCCCAATCGCCATCCTAAAATTGCTTCTCCTTAATATGTTTATCATGCCAGATCTTCATCTGAAGCTGAACTATCTTTGTATGTAGGATGGGTTGCATTCTGAATTCATCCAAGCCACTCAATTGGAATGATCTCCCTTTATGTGCATGACTGAGGTCCAAATCTAGTTGGGTTGCCATCCTCAATGTGTTATATTCAAACTCAATGGACAACAAGGCCTTCTTCCCATAGACCATCTCATAGGGCGTAAATCGAGTGGTGGTTTTCCATGTGGTATTATAGGCCCAGATGGCCTCAACTAGTCTCTCTGCCCAATCCTTCCTACTCCTGCTCACTACCTTGGTTAAGATACCCTCAAGTGACTTGTTGGTCACCTCCACTTTCCCATTAGCTTGTGAACAATAAGGAGTGGAGGTCCAATGCTTGATTTTGTGATGTTTGAGTAGTTCTTCAATCATGTTGAAGGTAAACTGGCTATCTTGGTCTGTGACTAGCTCTCTAGGGTACCTAAATTTGTAGAATACATTCTCCCTTAGGAACTCATCCACCTTATCTTTTGTTGCTACCTTGATTGCCTTGGTTTCTTCCCACTTAGTGAAATAATCAATGCACACAATAATGTATTGTTTATGCTTTGAAGGAGGGTTGATAGGCCCAATGAATTTCATGCCCCACTTGTCAAATGCCTCGAAAGTCACATGATGTTGTAGGAGCATTTCATCTCTTGGAGTACGCTTTCCCATCCTCTGGTACTGATCACACTGGCTAGTGTACTTTTTGACATCCTCATGGAGAGTGGGCCAATAATATCCTACTTGTAACACTTTGAATGTTGTCCTCCTTGCTACAAAGTGACTTCCACAAGGTCCATCATGAAGGTTAGAAGGATCTCAAAAAATTCATCTTCCCTTACACACCTTCTCAAGATTTGATCTGGGACAAGTTTGAAAAGATTTCCCCCAATCCCGGTGAAGGGGGCGCTTTTCCTTACTATCTTGCTCTTTTCTTTGGAGGGAAAGTTTTGTGGGAATTGTGTTGATACCAAATAGTTTGCTATATCAGCAAACCATGGGGAGAGAACTGAAATAGAAAAAATTTGCTTGTTTGGTAACTGGTCATCTACCATTCCTTTCTCACCTATAGGAAGATTCACCCTAGATAAAAAGTCTGCACCAACATTTTGCTTAATAGGATTATCAACAATGGTTAGATGAACTTGATGTAATAAAAGAAACCATCTTATAATTCAAGCATTCACATCTGGTCTTTTCATTAAATATTTGATTGCAGCATGGTCAATATGAAAAAATGTTTGACATCCTGTAATGTAATGCCTAAATTTGTTTAATGAATGCACAATAGCCAGGAGTTCCTTTTCGGTCACAGTATAATTTAACTCAACATTTGAAAAGTTCTTACTGATAAAATATATGGCATAAGTTAGTTTTTCCTCTACTTGACCTAAGGCTGCTCCTATGGCTTTGTGTGATGCATCGTCATGAATATGAAAGGGGAGGGCCCACTTTGGGCCTCAGAGAATTGGTGCAGTGGTTAACTTACCCTTTAGAATGTCTAAGGCCTCCTGACAACGTTTTGACCATATAAACTCAGAATCTTTGGCCAAAAACCCAAATAAAGGAGAGGCCAACTTGTTGAAGTCCTTTATGAACCTTCCGTAGTATCCAGTGAACCCCAAGAAACTCCTGACATATCTCTACTTTTTCGGAGCTGAGACCCTTTGGATGATGGCTATTTTGTTTAGGTCCATCTACAGTCCTTACTGAGATATTGAATGACCTAGCACAATCCCTTTAGTCATTAAGTATTTACATTTTTTATGACTAAGAGACAGGTTCATTTCAATGAATTTGTGCAGTACTTTGCCTAGGTTAGTTAGGGCTTCTTCAAAATCATAGCCATAAGGTGTAAAGTCATCGATATAAATTTCCACCGCATCATGTACTAATTTGGTGAGAATACTCAAGACTACTCTCTAGAAGGTGGCAGGAGCATTGCATAGGCCAAACGGAAGGACCCTATAGGAAAATTTACCCCAAGGGTAGGTGAATGTGGTCTTATCCTAATCTTCTGGGCAGATTTTGATTTGGCTGTACAGACTGAATCCATCTAGGAAAGAAAAAAACATTTTCCCTGCCTGACCGTCTAGCACCTGGTCAATGAAGGGTAGGGGAAAATGATCCTTCTTTGTGGCTTTGTTCAACTCCCTATAATTGACACAAATCCTCCACTTACAATTTTCCTTGGGAGATAACACTAAAGGGGAGACCCACTCACTATCATAGATAGGGTAAATGAATCCTGCATCTAGCAATTTTTGCAGTTCTTCTTTGACTATATCTTTAAGAGTTGGATTCATCATCCTTTGTGGTTTTCAGACTGGCTTGCAACCTCCTTTGATGTATATGCGATGAGTACACACTGAGGGGTGTACTCCCTTCATTTCCTTGTAACTCCAAGCAAAGGCTTCTAGGTTTTGTTTTAACATGTTGCATAGATTTTCCTCTTCGAGAGTAGAAAGAGATGGATAAATTTTCAAGATTCTCTCTCGGTTAAATTATACGGTTTTGACATGTAGTTGGTTGGAATCGGCCAAGCATAAGTTAATTGGATGGTTGTTCTGAGTTTCCCTTACTTCTTCTTCTAATGGTAACGAACTAGGAGTTGGGATTTGGAGCAGGTGTTCAATCAATTCATCCTCATCTTATTTTCCTCCTCCTATGGTTGCTTCTAAAGCATAAAGTTGGGTAGAATAAACCTCATCTTCTTCCTCCTCCTCCAACCATAAAGGTAAATCATGCTCTATAGATGGTTGAGCATGAGGGTATAGGACTAACTGCTTGGACATATGCCCATTCTTGATGGTCATATTCGCAGCTTTGCAGCTAATGTAAGCATCGGTTGTGGCCAACCATGGGCTCCCAAGGATGAGAGGGTAACCAGTAAGATTAGACTTAGGCTGGAGAACTAGAAAATCTGGAGGGTATTCCCAGGAGTCAATGGAGACCATCACATCCTCCACAATTCCCTCAGGGGTGACTATGGAACGCTTTGCAAGTTGCAGAACTGTTGTGGTATTCCTCAATGACCCTTGGAGTTTGAGCTTGATCATTGTGTCCTTGGTGATCACATTAATGACATACCCAAGATCAATCAGAGTGTGTGGGACAATGGTGGCATTGATGTGCACATCTACTATAGGACTTCCAAGGTCCAAATATTTTGGACATATTACCTTCCCCAGCATTAAGCCGGACAACTTCCTAATTACATTAATGGTAGCGACATCCCTTTCTCTTCTTCCTGGATGCTTGAAGCATTTCTCCTTAATTATCTTATTGTAAATGGGAACATCTTTTATTGCCTGGAGAAGGGGGATCTTTACACATAGATTTTTCAATTCTCCCAAAAGTTCAATTTCTTCTAGGGTGGGCTAGAGTGGTTGGGCTAATCTCTCAGGAAAGGGTGGATTTACTTTAAGGTTTCTTTCCTCTCTTTCTTCCTCAACCTCCCTATGTGCAGGGGGAGGTTGGTTATCCAGGAGAATTATCCCAGATGTTAGGTTGATCTCTTGGATTTCTACAACATAAGATGGATATGATGTCTCTCCATTGTATACTTGTTGAGCTTGCCTATTGTTTGGGTTAGGATTTAGCTAGGCAAGCATCTAGGGTTTCTTGGGTGGAGAAAAGTGTAGGAATTATGGTTAGGCAGGTGGTGGAGGCAATAGAGCTAGAGCATTGTTGTATTGGGGGCTCCATCCCTAGAGTGGTGTATTCCACTGAGGTTGTGGCGGAGCGTAAGGTTGAAATGACTGGTTGGCTGGCTGGGAATGATATTAAGATGCATAGGACCAAGGAGGGGGTGTAGACTAGGAAGGATGAGCAGGACGTCCCCAAGAAGGTATAGTTGTGTTTCGGATGGGGTTGTAATATGCATGGGACGACCATTGCATGCCTTGCTAGTATGATCTAGGTCCAGGTGGTCTCCTTTGGTTGATGTAGAAAATATGCTCAATGACCCCTTCAGCTCCTTGATATACAACTTTGAGTCATGGTAAACAATGGCACTTGTCTATGGAGTGTTTTTCTTCATAGGATGATCATATTTCAATACAACTCAATGGACATTTATTCCTAGGATTCCTCCTAGTGCATCTAAGACAAAAGATGGCCAAGGCTCTCTCTACTTCCTCTTGCTTCCTTTTGATTTTAATGGTGTCTAATTGCAAGGCAAGGGTTTGCAGCATCTCACTTTTGAAATATTCTAGCATATTTCCAATTTCACCCTTGATGGATGAGTTGGAAGATGATGTACTAGCCATAGATTGACTACTCCTACCCTTTTTCCTAGATTCCATAGAATGGTTTTTAAAGACAGTCTTGACATCCTCATAAGGTAATTGGTAGATGTATCCTCCTGATAACAAGTGTAAGGTATCGAGAAGGTCTTCTCTTACTCCCCTCAGTAGTACTAGCTTTAGGGATTTAGGGTAAAGTGTGCACATGGCTCTTTAGTAATTGAGCTGGAACATTTCTTGGTAGTCTTCTAAGGATTCATCCTAGCCCATAGTCATCCTAAAAATTTCTTCTTTAGTATCCTTTGACCTACAGTGGTCCCTATATTGGTTGTTAAAAGCTTGCTTCATCTGAGCCCATGTTGTGATGTTATTTTCAGGTAAACCCATGAACCAACATGTTGTGGGGAACAATGCCTATTTAGGACGATCCTATCCACCTAAGGTGTGACAGCGCCTTAGCAAAAAATGAATACAGCTATCATGATTTCTTCCTTTATGAAATATGGAAGAGAGGAGATCGGCAGACTTACCATTGTCTTTCGGTTGTTCCTCGAACTAAATCCTCTTCTCTTTGTGTGTCCACAGCTACTTTCTTCCTCGCTTGATCAAGAGAACAACTACTTGAATCCCACGAGATCACAAGAGAACAGCTACTTGCAACAAGAGAAGAACACAATACAAAGGCAAATATACATATTCATAAATGATTTAGGATTAGAAGTAAATCAAATATACTAATGCAATCATACAAAATACACCAGCATATAGGAAAGAATCAAGATAGCTTTATTGAAAGTAACAGGGTTGAGGAAGAGATACAACCCATAGGGCTCCAACCCAGCATCTCCTTCCCAGCAGAATGGAATTCCTTCTTCAGATCCTTTCAAAGCATAACACACCCAATATTTCTAGCCACAAACCAACAACAATTCTTTGCAAATACCAAATTCCAGCCTCTCTGATCTCACGTAGAAGAGATCTATATATAGGGATATTGGAGAGAGGATGAGTCAGCTTGAGACAGGCCTGAGACTGACTAGTTTCCTCTCCCACTTCAGTTCTTGTGTCCACTTGGAGGTCCTTGCTTCCACTTGGAGATTTGGAACCTCTTACTCATCACCAGTCGAATTCCCTGATCCAAGTGTCATTTTGGAAGCTTCCTGGGCATTGACACCTTGAGGAATGACTTTGCCACTTGTCCAAACGCGCTCAGCACAGGTAGCCTTCTTTGCAGTTGACATTCAACGCAGGTAGATAGTGGAGTAGTTGACATTCAGCGCAGATGCTCAGTGGAGCAGTTGACATGATCCAGAATTGCCTTGTTTTTGAGTGTTTTCAAGCGGAGAACTTTTGTGAATTGCTGTGGTTTGCTAGCCTTGTTCCTCTAGGGGTAGGAACAACATGTTTAGGGACTTTGGATCCCTTGATTATTGACATTTCATGCTCAGTGATGCAAGGCACAAAAATTTCTATAACAGTTGCCCCCTAAAGTATGAGGCCGTTTATCGGGTGAAATGCTTTATCCAGGAGGGTCCGAAGTTCATCCATCTGCTGGGAGGAGACCTGTAATAAAATACAATACAATACATTATGATTCATACTGCTTTCATGATCTAGCTGAGGCGGGCATTCCAATGCTCAGCTTTATAAATTCATTTTTGTACATAGAACAGACGATCGTCTGATGGTAGACTGATAATTTTAGTGAAATTATCATCCTTTGAGTAGGATGATCATCTGCTGCAATGATGTACATGTCAAATCTCTTTATTTTTCCTGAATATATATCGCAGCCCGGATGGATGAAACTAGATCCGGGGTCTTCAAACTCGTTCGATCTTCACTCTAAGTACAAGTCGATCCATGTGAGAATTGCGCTGAAGTCGAACATGGAAAGACATCGCTTGATTATCGGTCAATAATGTAAACCGTTAACAAGCGCGAGAGGAAACACCGATAATGATAATGACCCTCAAGGTACTGCAGTACAATTCACGTGGTGTGAATAAAGGACTTGGCATCGAACACCACGCGAAATCTTCTGGTCGAAGGTCATTGATGTATACCTGTCGTTGGAAGTGAGAAACTTGCCATTGAGGCATGCAAGCTTCAAAGTACTGAAGGGGTTGTTCCTAGATCAACTCCTTGGATAATGAGTTGATGTCGACAAGGAGCGATCTGTCAAAGGAGGGCCTTAATGAATCCCACATCAGTGACACGGAACGAAGCTAATGATTTTAATGGAGGTGAAAACAATCTGTGACATATGATTCAGGGTGGTGGTCATGAATGGATGAAGGATAATGTATGGCAGTGGATGGGACCCGATTGACTCTTTCTGAACGACTTCTCTTGAACATATGGCGACACTGATGCGATGGATCGGTAGCATTACCCCAAATATGGATGGTATGGCAAGACCATGGTGATGTGACCGGTGAATGAAACAACCCAAACCGAATGTGATACGGAGGAAAAGTGTCATGTTCAAGAGGGACCTGCTACCATCAAAGTTTTCTTGATTTTTCCCAATTTTTCCCCAGTCATTGCTGACCAGTACCTCCTTATTTTTGTCAAGCTTGAGGAGGATAACATATGCTTGTTCTATAACCTGCCATCGCTATGTTTTAACGAGCTTAGTGATAGTGAAACTCGTTCTCGTCTAAAGACAAGTTTGTCGCTATTTAATAATTTTAACGAGTCTAACGACAAGGATAACTCGGTCCTTTTCATTTTTAGAGAGTCTGAAAAGGTACATAAAGTTAACTCCACAATTCCTTTTTCGTCATCTAATCCCTTAAGTCCGAAAAAGTGTAAAACAATACAGAAGGGATGAGTTTTCGATAACTTTAACGAGCCGAATAAAACAAGCGCTCGACCTTTTTGTGCAATAATCCCTCAGGTCCAAAAAAATTAAAATCTAGAGGAGGGGTAGCTCTTCCTGTCCTTTAACGAGCTGGAAGGCCAAAACTCGGCAATCTTTTCATATTTTACGAGTCAGTTGAAAAGAGCTTAAAGAAGACTCGTCTTTTGAGGAACGAGTGATAAATAGGGATAGCAACTGATTCCAGGTACAGGTTGGAATTTTCCAATCATGGCAGTGTCACAAGGATGGCTAGGTGAAATCACTCTTCACAGCTGTTCCTCAAAATGGGTAAACAATCATATGGAGGTGAACGATCGGCCAAATGAAAGTGGAGGTGGTAGGTGCAAACACGATCGAGGCTTTTATGGCTGATAAATTTATGATCACAACGGTTATTTACCAAGATAGGTTCATTTTTTATTTAAAAATGAGCTTAAACTCTGGAGGAAACATTGCTCACTGCTTATATTTATTTTTTAACGAGCATGAAGACCGCGTTAAAACTGCTTGGATCTTGCGTTTATTTTTTAACGAGCATGAACTTTATGCTAAAACTGCTCGATTACCCAGTCTTTTTATAAGAGTGTCTCATCAAGATTCTATTTTTTATGGAGCTTCATCTCACTAAGCTTTTCTCCCCCTCCTTTCTTTATGCAAGTTCGGAAACGGCTAGTCCTACGAGTTTAAAGGGTTAGACCTACAGGTTTAAAGGGAGGACCTAAAAATTTAAAAAATAAATAGTCGCCCCTTGCTTGCATTCCAAAAGGTTTGCATGCCCCCAGGTATAAAATAGAGTTTCAAGGTTACCTCTACTTACCCTCTGCCAAAACATTTGTTTTAATCGAGAGAGGCTTACCTCTTTCAGGTTACCCAAAGATTGTCTCGTTACTCTTTCAAACAAAACACTTCCTCGGCAATGTCTACCGAAATAGACAAGGGTGAATGACTGGTGCCAAACACGTAACTTTGACAAAAGAATCTTATTCTAGAACAACCCCTCTTCCATCCACGGACGGGGTACGGACTAGTCATATTCTCCCGTGGAAACCTACCCTATACCCAAAGTTTCCCTACCGAAGCAGACCAGGATGGATGCCCCCTAGGTTCCAGTCATATCCTCCCGGATTACGCGCGCTCATCAGGAGGACGGACCGTTGGTTGAGACACTTCTTGCATGAATAGACCATTTAGGGATGGCACATGACTATTTGCGATGTGTGATCCGGGAAACGAAAGTTGGTCCACGAGCTTGACCATTCTTCCTTCATGCGGAAAACACATTACTCTAAAGAGTGAGGAGACTACATCTCCCATGCAATATACATAGTCTCGTCCAAGGAGTAGGTTATAATCCAAGGGTCCTTGAATGACCATCATGTTCATTTGAACGGTCTTCCCTTTCAATGTTATAGGCACATTGGGGAGGATCCCTAAAGGTCGACTGGTTCCTTTATCAAAACCTGATAGATTTCTCATCTCAGGTAAGAGTGATGGCGAACCAAGCACTCTCCAAGCAATAGAGGAAAGGATACTCACTGATGCCCCCTCATCAATGATAATGCCAGCCATTACCATTCTGTATATTTGACAAATAATTCTGAATGGCACACTGGTTGGCAACCGGGGTCTGCCTAGTTGGTTCCAATCAAAGGACACAACCAGGTTGCTTGGTGGTGGGACCGAATATACGGCCGGATAGCGCTCTGATGAACTTCCTTCCTGCGACAAAGGAATGGTGGCATTGCCCCTTTGATCATCAGAGTCAGTGCTAATGAAGAGAATCTGGACGGTGTCATCTGTATTCTCCTCTGTGATGGTGTCATTCGAAGATGGAGCCTCGGAAGGCAAAACCGGGTCAACTGCCGTATCGACCTTTTGACTTTCGTCAGGCATGGATCCGGACAGTTCTTCTTCAATGACAGGTGCTTCGGCTGACCATCTAAGTGGCTCAGCCAGATTCTCAACTAGTGAGCGACTTGGCAGGAGTCTTTGATATCCAGGAGGAAGATTCGCTCGTAAAATCGGACGATCTTCCAGAACTCTTTTTGCTTCATCTAAGAAGGGACAACGGTGGATGGCGTGATCGCCTTCACACAGTCTGCAGGGAAATTTAACTTTCCCATTTTGTCCTGGAGTTTCACTCCCACTAGTTGACGGTGAGTAGTCGACATGGCTATCAAAGGTCGATGCTCCCGAATTGTGCAAACGGGGGGACCAGTCTCTTAGTATCTGTGGGATACAGGGACAATCTCTATGGAAGTGGTCTCCCCTGCATATGATGCATGGCGATTTAGGCCTTACAAGTGCAGTGTGTGGATTTTTGTTAGATGACATTTGTTTGCCCCCAGTCGCCTTAGGCTCCTTCTTCTTCTTTTCTTTCTTCTTCTTCTCCTTCTTCTCCTTAGGAACTCGATTTTTTGATCGACCGGTTCCGTCAAGCGAAGAGGAAGGAGGGGATGAAGATGAAGTGGAAGGCTGGGAGGCAACTCTTGTCTGATCTAACTATTGACTCGATTGTTCAGGAGTGGTGGTATTCTGAACGACATTGGTCGAAAAGAGCCAAACCGGTAGGCCAATTGTCAATCCTGGAAGCGACAATGTGGCCATGTGGGGTGCACCAACATCTCCCCAAGAGGAGAAGGGACTAGGATTTCCACCCAAGGGAACTCCTTGGTTGGTGTGCTCCATCTTTTCAACCTAAAGATCAACGCAGGATTAAAGGGTGATTGTTCCGTTTAAAATAAATTGTTAACGACGCTTTAGACACAACTTGCTTTTTCAGTTTTGAAGAGTCGAGAAAAAGCTAAAGATGAATCTAGTCTCCTTCGATGTTTTAACGAGCCTGAAGTGACAAATGATCGGACAAACTTTTTCTGTTATAGAGTCTGAAAAAGGCCAAAAGGAACTGCTCTGGAGATCTAGGCAGAGGGTGTGCCAAACCTTTCGCAAAACCACAAAATACTTTTTACAGTACGGGTGGTCGATCTTCGTGAATGCTGTGTTCACTGCATTACGATCAGTAGGGCGGCCGACACGGCTTCCTAAGGATAAAAGATATATGCCTATAGGGGTCTCCCAATATATACGCGACGGTATGTGGGAGCACAATCCGTACTAGCGCTACCGACTCTCAGGAGGAATCACCCACCTTCTTCGAGATCGACAGTCACTATGTTTAACGACGCCGGAACACGTCTCTAGCCTAGACCTCTATGTTGTGCGTTATGTTACAAAGCGTTGTTAGATTCATTCAGTTTATTTTAGGTTGATCTTTTTAAAGTTTGCCTTTCAAGGTTCACCACGAGATGTATGATACAACTTCCTAAATGCAGTCTAAGATGATAAGAAAGCTTTACAATCTTTCAACTTTGAAAATCCTAGCTACTAAGGGAAAAGAGAGCGACTATCTTTACTCAAAGAGAAATCAGCACACTCTAATGCACCTTCCCTAAATCCAACATGCAAACTTATCAAATGCAAAAATGCACAATGCAGGTGTTTGTTTTCACTTTCTTAGTATAAATGCCTACAAAGAAATCTTTTTGCACAACTTTGAATTTGCTTTTACAATGATCAAAATAAACAAGTTCACTTTCTTCGAAATCAACAAGGGTAGAAGAGATTACAATCACTTTGTGATTTTCGAAATAAAGACTCATTTTGATATTTTGAAAAGAACAAATTCAAACCAATAAGCAAAAGTAAAACTATAATCAATCTGAACAAACAGCCAATGAACTCTCTTCTAAGATCACTTTCAATCAGATCTGAATCAAAGGCTATAGAAAGACTACTTTACTCATGCAAAGGAAAGCTGTAAATGACGCCACAAACACATAAAAGCATTCACAATCTTTTTGTACAAAAATTGGGGCGGAATTCAGGCAAAGAAAAGGGTTATCAGACTAGCACCTATGCTGGTTAAAGGCTGCAAAAACAGAGATCAAAACAGGGCAAAAGAGGACAAAGAACCCCAGCTGCACAAGGCCACACTAGTTCAGCGCAGGTCCAACACTGTCAGTTTTACATTCAGCGCAGGTACCCCCTTCGAGACCTGCGTTGAAATGCAGACTGCCTTCACAGTGCCTGCGCTGAAGAGAGAAACTCTCGTTTCCCTTGGTTTCTGGGTCACAAAATGCTCAAAAATCAACTGTTTCAGGCCAAATCAGAAACACAAGCAAGGTATAAACAGAGGGATGCTTTGATAGGGTACTAAAGAATATCACAAGGATCAATCAAATCATTTGTGGATCTAGTTTAAATCATAGACAAGTCCAACATACTGGATCAAAGCAGCAACTTTTACTTTGCATCCGGGAAAGATGCAGTTCAAGAGTTGCTGTCAAGTATATGAAGTAAACAAATGACGGAAACACAAATGAAATGAATAAACAAGTTCTCTCCCCAGCGGAGTCGCCAATTTGTTGTGGGGAAAAATTCCTATTTAGGACGATCCTATCCACCTAAGGTGTGACAGCGCCTTAGCGACAAACAAATACAGCTATCATGATTTCTTCCTTTATGAAATATGAAAGAGAGGAGATCGGCAGACTTACCGTTGTCTTTCAGTTGTCCCTCGAACTAAATCCTCTTCTCTTTGTGTGTCCACAGCTACTTGCTTCCTCGCTTGATCAAGAGAACAGCTACTTGAATCCCACAAGATCACAAGAGAACAACTACCTGTGACAAGAGAATAGCTACTTGCAACAAGAGAAGAACACAATACAAAGGCAAATATACATATTCATAAATGATTCAGGATTAGAAGTAAATCAAATATACTAATGCAATCATACAAAATACACCAGCATATAGGAAAGAATCAAGATATCTTTATTGAAAGTAACAGGGTTCAGGAAGAGATACAACCCATAGGGCTCCAACCCACCATCTCCTTCCCAGCAGAATGGAATTTCTTCTTCAGCTCCTTTCAAAGCATAACACACCCAATATTTCTAGCCACAAACCAACAACAATTCTTTGCAAATACCAAATTCCAGCCTCTCTGATCTCATGTAGAAGAGATCTATATATAGGGATATTGGAGAGAGGATGAGTCAGCTTGAGACTGGCCTGAGACTGACTAGTGTCCTCTCCCACTTCAGTTCTTGACTCCACTTGGAGGTCCTTGCTTCCACTTGGATATTTGGAACCTCTTACTCATCACCAGTCGAATTCCCTGATCCAAGTGTCATTTTGGAAGCTTCCTGGGCATTGACACCTTGAGGAATGACTCTGCCACTTTTCCAAACTCGCTCAGCACAGGTAGCCTTCTTTGCAGTTGACATTCAACGTAGGTAGACAGTTGAGCAGTTGACATTTAGCGCAGATGCTCAGTGGAGCAGTTGACATGATCTAGAATTGCCTTGTTTTTGAGTGTTTTCAGGTGGAGAACTTTTGTGAATTGCTATGGTTTGCTGGCCTTGTTCCTCTAGGGGTAGGAACAACATGTTTAGGGACTTTGGATACCTTGATTATTGACATTTCATGCTCAGTGATGCAAGGCACAAAAATGTCTATAACACAACACAATGTTGCATCCTTTAGGGTAGATGGAAATAGTTATAACTTTTGCTCATCATCTGTATAGTCATAGGTTCGACATATAACATCAAACTCAAATAGGAAAGTGTCGGGGTCATCTGTGGTCAAGCCATGGAAATGAGGTAGGCCCTTTAATCTCTCTCTATTCCCTCTGCCATTTGGGTTATCAGCCTTTGGTTCAGTAGGAATGGGTTCGTCTTCTTGTTCTTCCCCTGTAGGTTCTTCAAAGATGTCAGGTTACTCACCTAAAGGTTCCTCCAGTTCACAGCCACCAAAGAAGAGAGAAGGTTGGTTGTTGGATGTAGTGGGGGTATTTGGCAAAATTTTTCATAACTTGTCCCTATTCCTACAAAGCATGAAAGGAAATTTTTTTGGGTTGGTTTTTTTAGATTTTTTAAAGCTGGAAAGTACTTTGCAGAAATTAAATTTTTGATTGAATGAAAATCACTGACAGAATGAAAAAGCTACTTGATGAATTGAAATTATACCTACAGAATGGAGAGGAAAGGAGATCATGACAAATGAAAGAAAGGAAGCTACTAGATTACTTTTGGAGAAATAAACTAATGGTAGAAAATTGAAGACAAGAAATAGAAGAAAAGAAAGTATTAATCACATTATACTCAAACACCTCCCTGGCAACGACCCGAAAAAGTGATGAGTGCAAGTATTGCATCAAGGATGTGGAAGCTCTTCGGCTACCACCTTTACTTATCAACATGGGGTTCGTACAAACTTGGAGGTGATAGTGATATATGCACAAGTAAAAGTGAAGGTCCTACCTGTTTTCACTGTTCATCCAGTAAGAGACCCTAGGGGCTCCAAGCCAGACTTCTATAGAGTCAAAAGAAGATTGATTCCTTGATGGAAGAAGAGAAAATCTATTCTAAGAGAGCTACTCTACTACAGTAATGAATAAAACAAAATGTAACGCGAAATCACACCATATCCTAATTAAGCCTTTAAATAGCTATGCTAAAAATAATTACTAAATCAAACTAACCTAATGTTGCTATCTAAGCTACAAAAGTAAAGTGCATCAAGCCATACTAACTTTTAAGCAAGAAAAGTAAACTAAATATGTTTTCACCTTTCTGGTTTTTTTAGGCAAAATCAAGAATGCAAATTAATTGTTCTTGTGGATGTGACAGGTGGATGGCAGGTGATTGACGATGGCTAAAAGGCTTATGAAGTGGTTGGATGGTGTGGAAGGGTCCTAGAAGGATTTTTGTGACTTCCTAGAGGTTCCCCATCAATTCATCCTCAAAACAAGATGTTTTATGAGAACCTACAGGATGTAGTAGAAACCTACAGGATGATCATGTAGGAATTACAGAAAACCTACAGGATACAACCGAGAGCTAATTATGAGTTGTTGAAGGTGTTGGGAAGAGCTGTGTGATGATGTTATAGATCCATTTGGACACATCATTCCCATCATCCAGATCGGCGTTTTAGGGCTCATCAAACCCTAATTTCAGTTGCTACATGCCTTAAACAAGTCACCCCTTTGAATGCCTCCTTCCTAGACAGTTTCATGACTTGAAGACATCTAGAAATAGCCTCTAGAGGGACCATTTTAGGTAGGCCCGTGTAAGGGTACGCTATAGAGAAGTTAAGTCCATGCCAGGATGCTCTGCAAAGCACTTAGGCTTCCTTTCACCTGCGTTGGGTGAGTTTGAGCGAAATTCACATAGGGTTTGGGGAATATTCTTATGTTTTGAAGTCGTCTAGAAGGTTCCCTCACTTATCAACTCCTCTAAGCTCGAAAATGGATGAGGAATGAGTTAATATGCATCATGTCCTCTAATCTCTTCCTCCATGGAAATAATTCTAAGTGTGGAAGGCTATTCAATGCCACTATTTATGACAAAACCTCCTTCATCTTCCTATAAATTTACCACTCATCTAAGTGATCAGGGGTTGGATTATGTTGAATTGTAAGGAGATAATGTTGGTATGAGATTTTCCTTTGAAGAAAGTATTGTAGTGCTACAAGTTTGTCATGCTTTTGATGTGATGTGGATGGGATCCAAGCTAGAGGAATGGATTTGAATTGGAAACAAATGGTTGTAATTCCTTCTTCTATTCAATAAAGTGTTTGAACCTTTCTCCCACATGTTTGTATTGTTTTATAATGCTTATATGTGTGAAATGTATCTGATTCCATTCACTTATATTCAATAGATCTTTTTCTTTGATCGATTCTTTGTTTTCTATTGTGTTTATAGGTACTTCTCAAGTGTATTAAATATGGGAAGGAGTGACATGATTGATACAAAGGAGATGAGAGGAAAGCAGAACTATAGGCAGGTCTTCTAATATTCTTATCTTATCTATTTCTTACAGGAAAAGACTAAAACACTTTAAACTATTGTTCTAGGTATGGCTACTTATCTAGGGAATTAGTATTTATCCGTAGATACCAAATTATCCAAAACAAATTGGAAACTCCACTAGGGATATATCACCTTTCCTATTATCTTATCCACCTCCTTGGACATTCTTGTAGACCCTACTTGTGTTCATTTACTATATTTCAGCTCTTCTGCATTGAATTTTTGTCAAAAATTGAGGTTAGATTACTCTTGAGTGGCCTCTTAGGAATCAACACAGGCTTGGTCAAGGGAGAGTGCTTTGCAGAGCACCCTTGAGTGAGAGACAATGATCTGCAGTGTAGTTAGTCCCTATTTGACCTACACTGATCCACCTTAGGGAAAAATTTCACCTTTGGAATGTGTCTTTTCCAAATTTTCTCTATTTGTTTGCTTGCTGATTGATCAATGAATGTCATGTCTCAGAGAACAAGTTTCTATCTCCTTGTCTAGCCCTACCTTGAATTGATTGATTAATGTTTCTTAAATGTTTCCTTTGTCATTATTGATTCATTGTCAAAGTTAGATTATAGTCAATTAATCTTTGTTCGAAAGAAAGTGTCGTAAAAGTCTTCTTTTCCTTCGAAACTGAACTCTCATAAAGCCTTTGTTCTTATAAAAAGATTGATTGATTGTATGTGCATTAGTTTCCTTTTTGTTCATCATAACATTAAGGGATTTTAAAAGAAAAACTTACATCATTCATATTTTAGTTTTTGAATTTTCGAAAGGAATAGCTAGGGAAATTGCATTAGATGTGCTCTTTTCTCTTTGTCAAAGATCTGATTGCTCTCTCCCTACTAGCTAGGGTTTTCATTGTTCAACCGAGTGAGAAGAACGCTTATCATATTTTTTTCATTTTAGGAATTGCAAACATACATCATGTGGTGAACCTTGAAAGGAAAACTATAAAGAAGATCAACTTAAAATTTATCTGAATTTACCTAATGGAGCATTGTCACATAATGAAAAATATTTAGAGGTCTAGGCTAGAGATGTGTTCTGATGTCATGGAAGAAAGCAGTTGTTGCTAAATTTTCTACAATACATCCTGAATGTGATAAGTCATTACACACATGTGAGTATATCGTAGCTCGTCCACATACCTTTAGGTATATAAGGTGGTTTTATAGTACGTAAAGTATATGGGAAGGAGTGACAAATGTTTTATATTGTGTTTACAGGCACTTCTCTAGTGTATTAAATATGGGAAGGAGTGACATGATTGATACAAAGCAGATGAGAGGAAAGAAGAACTACAGGTAGGTCTTCTCATATTCTTATCTTATCTATTTCTTATAGGAAAAGACTAAAATACTTTAAACTGTTGTTCTAGATATGGATACTTATCTAGGGAATTAGTATTTATCTGTAGATACCAGATTATCCAAAACAAATTGGCGACTCCGCTAGGGAGATATCACCTTTCCTAGTATCTTATCCACCTCCTTGGACATTCTTGTAGTCCCTACTTGTGTTCATTTACTGTATTTTAGCTCTTCTGCATTGAATTTTTGTCAAAAATTAAGGTTAGATGACTCTTGAGTGGCCTCTTAGGAATCAACACAGGCTTGGTCAGGGTACAGTGCTTTGCAGAGTGCCCTTGAGTGAGATACAATGATCTGCAGCGTAGTTAGTCCCTCTTTGACCTACACTAATCCACCTTAGGGAAAATTTTCACCTTTGGAATGTGTCTTGGCCAACTTTTCTCTATTTTTTTGCTTGTTGATTGATCAATGAATGTCATGTCTCAGAGAACAAGTTTTTATCTCCTTGTCTAGCCCTACCTTGAATTGATTGATTAATGTTTCTTAAATTTTTTCTTTGTCATTATCGATTCATCGTCAAAGTAAGATTATAGTCAATTAGTCTTTGTTTGAAATAAAGTGTCGTAAAGGTCTTCTTTTCCTTCAAAACTGAACTCTCGTGAAGCCTTCGTTCTTATAAAAGGATTGATTGATTGTATGTGCATTAGTTTACTTTTTGTTCATCATAGCATTAAGGTATTTTAAAAGAAAAACTTGCATCATTCATATTTTAGTTTTTGAATGCTTGAAAGCAATAGCTAGGGAAATTGCATTAGATGTGCTCTTTTCTCTTTGCCAAAGATCTGATTTCTCTCTTCCTACTAGCTAAGGTTTTCATTGTTCAACCAAATGAGATGAATGCTTATCATATTTTTTTCATTTTAGGAATTGCAAACATACATCATGTGGTGAACCTTGAAAGGAAAACTATAAAGAAGATCAACTTAAAATTTATCTGAATTTACCTAATGGAGCATTGTCACCTAATGAAAAACATTTAGAGGTCTAGGCTAGAGATGTGTTTTGGTGTCGTAAAATAAAGCAGTTCTTGGTAACTTGTATGCAATACATCCTGAATGTGATACATCATTACACATACGTGAGTATATCGTAGCTTGGCCACATACCTTCGGGTATATAAGGCGGTGTTATAGTACATAAAGTATATGGGATTGCTCTCACTATGCGGTTTTGCATTAAACAACACTTATATAGATTTGGTGTCCATGTACATTTGGGTATATATGGGAGGACAACACTAGGTTGCTATCCATCCTTAGGTAACCGAGTTGGCTACCTTGTACACTGTGATACACCAAACATAGCATTCGAGGAGATTGCATGCCCATACTTCTCGGTTCGCCGGGAGGTATTCTGCAGTTGACAGTTCCTTGGTAAACCTTTTGCCTAGATTATCCCTCTTTTGGTTTGTTATGTTACTTTGGTTAAAATAAAATTAATTGACTGTGGATAAAATCCTCCACACTCACTCTTTAGTCGATCTTAGGTTGAGACATATGGTGATAAATCCAGAGTCCATCGATCAAGGAATTACTTTTGATGGGAATCCTCATCCTTTTCCTCCTTTTGAAAATATTGGTGCTCCTTATATGGCTACATTATCCCTCTTGATATTTACCATTGGCTTGCTAGTATGGTTTTTTTCAACCTCCTTTGTTCAAAATGTTTTGTTTTTTCCACAATCAAGTACACCTCCAACTGGACAAAATCAACCTCCAGTTGATCCTATAGTTGATCCTTTTCCTTCTTCCTTGGTTGTTTCTTCCTTCCCTTCTTCCTCTTCGATTGGTGAAAGTATTGGTACTAGCAACCAGGTGGCTAAGAAGAAGAAGGAAGGGAAGAGGAAGAAGAAGAAGAACCAAATTCAGCAGATGGCCAACCAAGAAAACATTGCTTTGAATGTAACATTTGATGAGAAACCATCCATCAAGCCTCACAAAGTTTGGTATCCATGCAAACTTTGTGTGGGAGACCATCTTCTTCAAATTTTCGTAATATTCCTTAGATCTTAGGGGAATGATCTTCTCATTCACATCATCCAATGTCATCAAGTTCTAGAGATCATACTGGTGACACACCATCAACTAGTGGTAGTAAATTTCATGGAAAGAAGGGTAAAGTTAAGTTTCCCTGTAGGTTATGTGAAGGGACTCACCCGATTCACCTTTGTCCATATCTACATGAAGCCAAAAATGTGTTGTATAACCATCCTGCTTCATCGCAGCGACTTCCATCTAGTTATAGGAGACTCTCCCTTAATCCTTCACTAGTTGATGAACTGACTGACTCAAATCAACCGTCAGTCAAACCCACTCTCTCTGAAAGTGAATCCTATGAGTTTATACCCAACCCAAATTAATAGGTCATGGTAACAATTCACCCAATTTCACCTTTAGTTAATCGTACCTTTCCCAAAGAGAGTGAATATGATACCACTCAGGTTCTTTTGGTTTCTTCAAATTCAAATGAGCTTGTGGGCAATCCTCGTGTTCCATCAGTATAGGAGGAAAATCCTCTCGCTCTCATAACTCAAGGGGTTAATTCTCCCGTTATTATGGTACCCCCTCCATGTATTCTGATCACTTCCTTCAATTGCAATCGACTGGTGGGATTTCGTCTTCCTTCTTATGTGCCTTTCCAGATCATAGTACAGGTTAGTAATATGATTTTATTTGGCACTATTATAGATGAAGGTGCATGAGTGAGTATTATTTCCTCCACGGCTTAGCAAGTGCTCGGTTCGCCACCATTTGTGCCTATTACCCAGAATCTGTTGGATTTTAATAGAGTAACGAGTCAACCATTAGGGATCCTTCCTCAGTTGCCTTTTTCTTTGGGAGGAAAAATCATTTACCTGAATGTGATGGTAGTCCCAAACCCTTTATACTACAATTTACTTCTTGGGTGCGACTATGTCTATGACATGGGAGCTATTGTTTCAACACTATTTCGAGTGATTTGTTTCCCACATGAAGGAAGAATTTCCACCATTGACCATATTTCATTTCTCGGTCCAAATATGGCTTCCAGTCAGCTATCTTCCCTAAGTGGTCCTTTTGTACCAATGGTTTCTTCCCTACCACAGGTTAATTATGTGGGAACTTTTTCTGTGCCTACATCAACGGATGATCAATTCCATGATATTGTACATTATGTACTGGGGGCATTGGAACCAAATCTCTCCTTCCAGAGAATTGTTCTCCCATCTGATGAGAACCTCTTAGAAGTCATGACCTCTTATGGGTTGTGAAAAAAGAGTATGAGGATAATTCTTTTGCTGTGTCAACCTCATTAAAAGATGAAACAAGGAATCTATGCATAGTTCCTTGTCTTGTGCTAAGATCGTTAAAAAATGAAACAAGGTCCCAAGTTCCAAGTCAAGTATTTGATTAGATCTCATAAAATCCCAGTTGAGTCTTTCACTTGATATTGTGAAAGAACCTTCACTCCATCCACCTGATAGCCACAAGTAGTCTACTTAGGTGAATGTAATGAAGCTTGGGTGGCATGCACCTAGTGGTAAAGTTAAGTTTCCCTATAGGTTATGTGATGGGAATCACCCTATTTACCTTTGTCCCTATCTGGACGAGGCTAGGAAGGTGTTGAATAACTGTCCTGCTTCACCGCAACGACTTTTACCTGGTTACAAGAGACTCTCCCTTTCATCATGCTAGGGGCGTGTAAACCAATCTCAAGCATAGTTTTCATTTCAAGCTTGTGTAAAAATGAAACTAAATCCAAGTATAGTTTTTCATTTCAAGATTGCGTAAAAATGAAATTGAATCCAAGAATAGTTTTTCGTTTTGAGCTTGTGTAAAAATGAAACTGAATCCAAGAATAGTTCCCTATGGTTCAAGCTTGTGTAAACATGAAACTGAATCCAAGCATAGTTCCCTATGGTTCAAGCTTGTGTAAAAATGAACCCATCTCCATTTTAACCCTCATAATTTCCATTCTATCAGCCGTTTCCATCAGATGAGCCTTGGTTGTTTTCACCCCATCGCCACCATCACTTTGGCTGATCATACACTTTCACGTGGTTGTTTTACCCGTTTTGAGGGACAGTTCCAATGAGTGGTCTTATTAGCCATCGTCTTCACATAAATCAACATGTTTTTAGAAGTTCCAACATCACTGGAACCAGTTGCTACCCTAGACACCACTTGTTCCTCTAAATGTATTCCTCTTTAAGCTCTTTTCAGACTCTCTAAACATGAAAAGATTACTGAGTGCTTGTACTTTCCAACTCGTTAACGGATTGGAAATGACATCTCTCTTGTAGTATTTTATGCATTTTCAGGTTTGAGAGATTAATTTACGAAAAATAAATTGTGGAGTTTTCTTTTTTTCCCTTTTCGAACTCTCTAAACATGAAAAGGATCGAGTTATCTTTGTCGTTAAACTCGTTAGAACATCAAATAGCAACAAACTTGTCCATCTAGACAAGATCGAGTTTCACCTTCGCTACACTAGTTAAAACATCAAATAGCGATGGATTCTGCCGAAGGGTGGAATTATACAACAAGCATATGTTATCCTCCTCAACATTGATAAAAATAAAGAGGTACTGGTCAACGATGACTGGGGAAAATGGGAAAATGGGGAAAACCACTTTATTGTGGCAGGTCGCTCTTGAACATGACACTTTCACTCCATCATCGTGACTATTTGGGTACGATTATTAGCTTAATGGTTATCATATTGTTGGTCTATCATACCATCCATCACTTTGTTTTTGGTCAATGCTACCAATTCATTTTAGTGTTCTTGACATGCTTAAGAGAAGTCATTCAATCAAAATTCACCCTTTGCAATACCATAAACCTTCATTTTCATGTCTACCATTCCTGGACCTTGTGTTGTTAGTCAAGTTCCATCTCTCGAATCACTACACTTGTTTCGTGTCGTTGATGTGGGATACATCAAGGCCCTCCAGCGACAAGTCACTTCTTGTCAACATCAACACATTATCCAAGAAGTTGACTTAGAAACACCCTTCCACTACCTTGAGGCTTGCATGCATCAATGGCAAGTTTCTCGCTTCTAGCTATAGGTTAATATCAATGGCCTTCGAATAAAAGAATTTGTATGGTGTTCGACATAAAATCATCCATTCACACCATGCAGAATGTCCTACAGAACCTTGAGGATCATTATCATTATCGGTGATTCTCTCACATCTGTTAACAACTTACATCATTGGCTGGTAATCAGATGGTGTCTTCCCACATTTGAATTCAGATCATATATTCACATGGTTAGACTCATACTTGAGTGAACGATTGAACAAGATAGAAGACCGTAGATCTAGTTTCATCCATCCGAGCTACAATTTCAAGAGTACTAAATCATATGTACAATGGATTTACATTGATGGTCATTCCAATCATGGCTCTATATATGTAGATGATTTTAGTACATGTAATGAAAGTTTAAAATATAAGCATGGGTATGCCTTCCCTTAACACTTCATGTAAAAATAAAAAATCATGATATATGTATTGTAATTGATGTAGGTCACCTTCCACTTTGATACCTCCTCATCACATCGTAAAGCATTTCATTCAACATTTGCATTTTTCTGACTTCATGATTTAGGGGGAAACTGTTACAAATCCATTTGGGCACATCACTCCCATCATCCACATCAATGTTTTAGGGCTCATCAAATGGTAATTTCAGTTGCTACATGCCCTAAACAAGTCCCCCTTTGAATTCCTCCCTCCCAAATAGTTTCATGACTTGAAGACATCCAAAAATAGCCTCTAGAGGGACCAACGCAGGTAGGCTCATGTAAGGGTGTGCTGCAGAGAAGTTAAGTCCATGCCACAGTGCTCTACAGAGCACTTAGGCTTCCTTTCACGTGCGCTGGGTGAGTTCGAGAGAAATTCACATAGGGTTTTGTGAATATTCTTATCTTTTGGAGTCATCTAGAAGGTCCCTCACTTATCAACTACCATGAGCTCGAAATGCATGACGAATGAGTTAGGATGCATCCTATCCTCTCATCCATTCCATCATGAAACTAATTCTAAGTGTGGAAGGGCATTAAATTCCACCATTTATGACAAAACCTCCTTCATATTCCTATAAATTGACCACTCATCTAAGTGATCAGGGGCTGGATTATGTTGAATTGTAAGGAGATAATGTTGCTATGAGATTTGGCTTTGAAGCAAGTATTGTAATGCTACAAGTTTGTCATGCTTTTTATGTGATGTCAATGGGATCCAAGCTAGATGAATGGCCTTGAATCAAACACAAATGGTTGCAATTCTTTCTTCTATTCAATAAAGTGTTTGAACCTTTCTCCCATATGTTTGTATTGTTTTATATTGCTTGTATGTGTGAAATGTGTCAAATTCCATTCAGTTATATTCAATAGATCTTTTTCTTTGATTTATTCTTAGTTTTCTGTTGTGTTTATAGGTACTTATCTAGTGTATTAATTACGGGAAGGAGTCATAAGATTGATACAAAGGAGACGAGAGGAAAGCAAAACTACAAGTACGTCTTCTCATCTTCTCATCTTCTCATCTTCTCATCTTCTCTATTACTTATAGGAAAATACTAAAACACTTTAAACTATTGTTCTATATATGGCTACTTATCTAGGGAATTAGTATTTATACGTAGATACCAAATTCTCCAAAACAGATGAGTGGGTTGGGGTGTTAGAATGTCTAGGAATACTCAGGAGTCAATAGCCAAGATTAGAGATGGTTAGATTCACTCAATGTGTCTACGGGAACTTTGATGAAAAATAACAAAAAAAAGTGAGGGTGATGGTGGAACAAGAGATGGTTAGGGTGGCTAAAGTCGGAGGTGGTTGCAGATGATGAAGTCTGGGTATCCTCTTGAAGTACCTATTGTGCCTAAAATAGACGTGTTTCCCAAGAACTATGCAACAAGATACATTTTCATAACCTAGAAAAGCATGAATCAATTTCCTATATTATGCATGAAGAGAGTGTTAAAGGGAATGAAAGCATGAGTGAGATCTTATTGTAAAATTGGAGTAATGGAAAAAGATGACAATGAAATGAACCAAATGATGAATCAAGACAACCAACTCCAAAGCTCATGCAAGAACTAGAAATCTGTATTTTTGGGGCTATTAAAGGGTTTCTTCCTCAAGTTCCTGCTCCCAAAGGGATGAAGTGAGGCTAAGACACCTGATGAAAACCTTATGGTGATGCTTTTTCTCCTTGCTAGCCTACTAATTGAAAGAAGGCACAAATGGAAGAAAACTAACATACAACCAATGTAATCTACATTGTTGTAATGGAAATGTAGCTACTTAAGAAAATGAACAATTAAACTATGAATCTATGCTAACATACATGTAAAATAAAGAGGAGCCTTAGCTTCTAGGGTTGGGCCCTAACCCAAGATCTTCAACCCTATGAGTTAACTCAGTGCTAGCTCAAAACAAAACTCATCCTTATTATCAAAACAATGGATTACATAAAAAACTCTCACAAATCTTGCAGCTCGAAAGTAGAGTAGAATTTTACAATAAAATATCCAAATCCTACTAAGGTCCTAGGCCTCTCTACTTATACATCTGAAGTCTCTAATGACTTCCTTAAAATTAGGGAGCCTCGGCTCCCAAAATCGAGATAAACTCGTGCTTTTTCTTTCACTTGCTCGGATATCTTCTGGTCCTCATGATTTGGTTGTTTTCACTGCGAGCTGATGGGGGGATATTCAAATGGAGGGTTAGTAAATGAGGAGGATTTACCTCCTATAATTCCTCTCCCTTGTCCCATTCAAGTTTTGACCAAGGACTTTTCCAAAATTCCTTGCTTTTATCCTTGAATCCTGCATTAAATGCACATTATACCACAAAGAAAAATATCCAACTCTAAATCATCTCATTAACAAAATATAATAAAAAGTATGAAATAAGTTATGAGAATAGTTGGTTTGACTAAGATAAGAGGTGAATTAAGGCCCATATAATTACCCAATGATGAGGCTGATTACTATTCATTGGGAGGACAAGTGGCGTAGGATTGTAGCGTTGGACATTGGATGTAGATTTGATTTTGACAGTGGATTATGGACTTCATGGGAAGGAGGTGAATCTTAGTATTTTTTTGAGGGTGTAGGTGTCAGCCTCTATATTACATTTCTACAGATACAGGAATCGTATCCTTCTATTTGTTTGTTGTGGTAAATGTAGATATGTGTAGATGTGTATATCATTGTAAATAATGTATTGAGATGGATTTATAAAACTCCATAGATAGCATGATTATTTTTTGGTTGAAGAAAATGTGGATAAGTATATATGCTAGTTATTGTAAATACCTTAATGAGTTGTGTTATAAACCTCCAATAAATAGTATGATTCTCATGTTTTCAGCAGTTTGTTCATTGTAAATACTACAGCGATATGTGTTATAAAGCTCCATGGGTATTATCTTTTGGTTCTCAGTAGTTTTGTTGGTTATATGTGTCATTCAACACCAAGGATGGCGTTCCCCCAAGGGAAGGGTTCTATAAAAACCCCCATTAAAAATTCATGTAAAAAAATATAAGACCAACGTCATGGGACATGTATTCCAAGCTGAATGTTGGGAAAAACATTCTAGTGGGTGTTCATTTTAGTTATTATGGCTAAAGGAAATGGGAAAAGGCAATGAAAAAGCATTTTAAAAGTTAATCTGGCATTGATTGGAATTTTATTGATGAAAATAAAGGAAATTAGGAGAAAAGAAAGGTGAAAGATCATAGGTTGCATGTGAGGAGGAAAACGAAGGAAAATAATGGAAAATTCAAGAAATTAGAGGCCTCATTAATAAAAGGGATTGTGAGGATTAGTTGGTAACCTTTTGTAAGCTTAGTTTCAAAGCTCTCTCTCTATTCTCTCTCTCTCTCTCACTCTTGAACACTTAGATCATTTTTGGAGCACTCCAACATTAGATTAGTGAAAGAAAAGGAAGGAAAAAGAAAGGAAAGGGAAGAAAAGATAAAGTATGGAAGAACCGGATCAAGCAACTACAATGAGACTACTTATAGATGTTAATGTGCATGTGTGATTTCCTTGAAAGATTTGGCATGCATGTGTGTATTTGTTTTTCTTGCTATCATTGGAATGGGTTTTTCTAGGTGTGACAATGATTTGTTGCCTTGTATTTCCATTTCAAAATATCAACGGTGTGATGTGTTTCACTTATTTTGGTTGAGATGGAATTCAAAATGGTTTTGATGCTCAATGGGGTGGTTTCAAGATTGTTCACAAGGCCTAGGAATAACAGGATGGGATACATTGTAAATCTTGGTTGTGAGCACCTCGACTGATCCTAGGAATCCAAGAATGATGAATGGCGGGATACACAGTAAAGCTCAAAGGTGAATACCCATGAGTGGACCTAGGAATACATTGAGTAATAATGGAAGGATACACGATAAATCATAGAGGGTGGCAACCTCATAGGCATATTAATCCTTTGACCCATAATGAGAGGATACATGGTAAAGTTAAGAGGTTGAGACAATTAAATTCTTCATGGTTTAGGTGCAGAGATCCATAGGCATCCATGCTTATCTAGGGCCTAGAGATATGGTGGGGATTCTGGTAAATCCTAGTTTTATTCACGAGGGTTCAGGCCTAGCAATCCCTTCGTGGGATATAATGTAAACCCCGAGGAAGCCATGGTTGGTTTTGTTGTGAGTCCCACATTCATGCTTGGAATATGGAATGGGAATGATTGGATGAAAGAAAGATTTGGTTCAACCCAATCTATCATCAGGAGGTTTGTGGAAGTCCTAGGCTTGGTGATCAAGAGCTCAAAATTTGCCAAAAAAAATAGAAGTGTCATAATCTTGATAATATTAGTCTGAGACTGAAAATATCATCATTCTGAATCCAATGGTGTGAATTACACTCAAATCCGAGCTTGTATGCAGAAGTTGGTGGAAGTCAAAGTTCAAGTTTGACTTGTCACATGGCAAGATTGGATAACATTACAAAGCCCTTTAATGAAGGGGAAAGTGCCAAGTCGTAGGTTGCCATTGGTCTCCGCATATCACATATTGGAGAAAAAGGAATGTCAGAATCAGATATCAGCCCTAGAGCAAGAAGGATTGTGATGCAATAAGGAAATCACAAATTGTGATTGCACTCAGTGAAGGGGAAGGTGTTGCAGAATCGGCCCTTGACAAGATGAGTTATGATGCAATTTCGCAATCGCGTATTGGAGGTGTTAAGAATTTCCCCGCGGTTCAACCATGGTTCAATATGTGATGCAATTTACCACATATTGAAATCACATAAATTCCCACATTACATTACCGTCGGTTCTCTGCCAATGTGAAACGCGATAGAATATCCCGGATGTGGTGCGACCTTAGATTCTATTTTATAACCTCAGTGGGTCTGCTGCTATTGCGGTGTATGGACATTGATATTCACCGAGGGAAAGTTCCCATTGCAATAGGACTGTTGAAAGTGATATGTTATATCTTGTTTTTCATAATCCCGATAGATCTGTGTATCACAGAGTGTCTGTTGTTTGGTCTTGGGGTTATCCATCGATTGCAATAAGCAATAAGTCCCAGACATGATATGTTTCTGAGTTGTATTTTATAACTCGTTTGGTCCACCACATTGCCAGATCATATGTGGAAATGCGTTAAGTCTTGTGTATAAGAATCACCCTTGACAAAGCTGATTGCGATATCTGTCAGGGCTGTAGAACCGTAGGCTTAATTGTTGGACCACCACTCTACATGTGACCACTCAGCCTTAACAACAAGATACGCGGGAAAGTTGGCAAGACTGCTGATTTTGGTGGCACTGCCAGATTTGACTCCAGATAATGAATTTAATTGGTAGTAAGCTAGATTTGTAGGAGACAATTGTGGAAAGACTAGGAAAAGTCATATCTAAGGCAATTTTCAACCAAATGAGTTGCAAAAAGAGGCTAGATTACCATTTTTGGGCATTATTAAGTCATTAGAATAGGTTTTAGGAGAAAAGGAGAAGTTATAGACAGTATTTTTGTAAAGTGAAACCTATGGTTACTCTAGTCAACCAAAGTGTTGATTCAGTTTATGGAGGAGTATAAAGGTGGAGATGACCTTGTTGAGGGCTTCCAGCATCCATGTGCTTTCTGCAACAGCCATTACAATAATAATGTAACTTTATTTCTTCTTTGCTCTATATGTGTATGGAGAAAGAGACTTGTTTAAGTACTTCAAGTGGATAGCTGTACCTGTTTATGCTCTTGGTAGTTGGAGTATGGAGTCTTGATTTGAGATCCCTTAGTTTGTTGATTGTTTCATTACTAACCATAGGTTGTCATATTTTTAGAGTGAGATTTCTTTACAGAAGAATGTTTCCTTGAAGGGCAAACTAGCCACTCTTTTTGTCAACACATTTATGTAATCTTTAGCATTGAAGAATTTTGAGCATAATGAGAAGGGGTCATGCATTTAGAGTTGATCCAAGGAGATGTAGCCCAGGAGGGGTGAACCCCTTTATCAATGGCTGATGTATTACTATTTGATCCATGCTTCTGTTCAGTGTTTTGGTTTCATGTTTTAATTTTTCTTCATGGAATTAACATAAGTAAAAACACTTAAAATTCATGATTTTACTTGCTATTTTGGATTCAAACCTCAAACACATTTTTATATTTTGATGAGGGGAATTAACACAACATTATTAATCTAACCCAGTTCAGATTAGATTGGTATTGGAGCTATGGTTTTCTTTTTGGTAGGAGGAATTGATTGTTGTTTGCAAGTGAATGTGGTTTGAAGCTCATTGAGGAGAAGGTTTTGGAAAGGAGAGAAACATTGTTACAATATCTACAAATAATCTCTACCTAAAATTGCAGTAGAAACTTCAAGAAAAGCATGTCCCAAGGAGGAGATCCTGCAAGAATGTCATAAGATTTGAAGGCTTTTAGAAAGGCTTTCTTAGAGATGGCATAAATGGTGAAAATCCTCTACGAAGAGAGGAATACCAAATTGTAAGGTGAAAGCTCTAGACCTCAAAGAGGAGAGTGTTCTCCAAGGGAAGAAGGTAACAAGAATGGTGATAAACCACCATATTCTCCACAATATTCATGTTTTTCTACAACTATTATAAACGATTCTAGTGTAGAAAGTCCCTTTGAGAAGGTAGACGGACAAGCTTGTACCTTTTTTCCACATGATGTGGAAGATGAGGTTTTATTAGCACCCAAATTCAAGGATCTAAAAGAAGAGAGCCGAAGAGTCCAAGAGGACACATCTCGAATCAAAAGGGAAATAAAAAACATCCTCACGTGTCAATCGAAAGATGAAGCAAATGGTAAGAATTTACATGCTTCTTCCTTATGTGAAAGTATTGACGTAAATTCATTTGCAACCTTTGAAAATCATAGTAAAGGCATTGGACTCAAGCTCTTGACCAAGATGGGTTCAAGCGATGAGGCCTTGGCATAAACTAGCAAGGCATTACAAATCCAATTGTAGCCAAGGAGAGACCTAAATACTAAAGCTTAGGTTATGTTGCAAAACAAGAGGGATATTCTAGTGATATTTCATGGATATCATGTTCCTTTTGCCATAAGAAAGGACACGAGGAGGCAAGATATTGGGAGTTGCATCCAGAAATGGTTCCCACTTGATTCCTCAAGCATAAGCATGACTTAGAGTGCAGAATGTCTCCAAAGAGAGATGAATATGTTGAAGAATAAGGGTTAAATTCTTCTTTCCACGCAAGTTCCTCATGTAGGAAGCGCAAGCCAAAGGACAACAAACATAGGTGTAATTTTTTTTTAATTTGAGTGCTCTTCATGATGGAAAACAACATGGACATTTGAATCACATGTTGAGGAAAATGCTTCCATGCACCTTTTGCCTTTCATTTAACTATTTTGTAGATAAGTGTGATAAAAGGAAAGAAATCATCAGGAAGATGTTTATGTCTATTGGAATTGAGACCGAAAGGAGAAAATCTCATCCAAGCATAAAGGCAGGTGAGCCGAGAGGAGCTCAAACTAACTTTTGTACTCACTGAATATCAGTGCGCATTAGGTTGAGAAGTTTTTGAAATTATTTCCACAACTTCATCCTAGTAAAGGCAAGAAAATCATGATATGACGAGAAGAGGGAGAGGTAATAGAAAAAGTAGCGCAATATGAGACCATCCCTGAAGCAACTTCAGAATAAGAGAAAGTTCAAATAGAGGGTTAACTTACCTCGTTGGGTAAGAAATGGGCAGACTATTTGTCCAATTGAAGTTTGTAGATTTATATTTTGCACTAGTTGCCCTTCCCCATAGTTGGATAATTTGTAAAAGTGATGTTCATAAATAAATCAGTTATATGCAACAGTGTTTTCTCTAAGCAATTACAACGCTAGTTTGGCTTGTTGATAGTCAATTTGAATGGAAAATTTGGGAGTCAAGTTTATTCCATTTTCTTAAAAAAACAAAAATGCATTTTAAAACTATTGTGTGAGTAGTTGCACCACTTTTAGTATGTTCCAAATGTGTGTAGCACTCAAGTTATACAAGTATTCACTATGTGAAGCTTGTTTGGTTTTATTTGGAAAAGTATTTTAGGATGTGATTCTTGATAAGGATTTTGCAGATAAGGAATTCCAAGGTGCTAATATTCTTGCAAGTATTCTTGGGAAGGATGTTATTTATGATGGCCGTAGTGACACATGGATAGATTTTGGCTCATCGCTTGTGGCTCCAAAGAACAAAGGTGAAGGAGAAGGAAGGATGACCTGTAGGAAACTTGTGGTGTAGAAAAAGTACATAGCAGTTGCATATTATTTAAACTTTTGGAGACCAAAAGTTTTTTAGTGGGGAGGAGTGATCAAGAGCTCAAAATTTGCAAAAAAAAAATAATCAAAGTGTTAGAATCATCATAAAATTAGCTTGAGATCTAAGAGATCATCATTCTGAATCCATCTCTTCATCATTCTGAATCCAACGATGTGAACGACAGTCAAATATGAGCTCATATGCAAAAGTTAGAGGAATTCAAAGTTCAAGTTTGACTTATCTACATGGCAGGATTCATTGACATTGCAAATCCCTTCAATGAATTGGAAAGCACCAAGTCGTAGGTTTCCATTGGTCCCCACATATTCCATATCAGAGGAAAAGGCAGGTCGACATTAGAAACTGAACCCCGAGCAAGAAGGAATTCAATGCGATACGGAAATCGCAAATCATGATCGTAATCGGCGAAGGGAAAGGTGTTGCAAAATCGGCCCCCGATAGGATCGGTTACGATGCGATATCACAATAACATATAGGAGGAGTTAAGAATTTACCCCCATTTCAACCACGGTTGCAATGCGATTTATCACATATCACAATCGCAGAAAGTCCCTCATTAGATTACTGTCTGTTCTGCACCGATGTGAAATGCGATTGGATATCCGAGATGCGATGCAACTTTAGATTCTAGTTTATAACCCGAGTGGTTCTGCTACTATCACAATGTATGGAATTTGATATCTATCGAGGTAAAGTGTCTATTGCGATAGGACTGCCAGATGTGATATGTTATATGTTGTGTTCCATAATCCCAATAGATCCATGTATCACTGAGTGCATGTTGTTTGGGCTTGGGGTTATCCACTAATTACAATAATCAATAAGCCCCAGATGCGATATGTTTCAAAGTTACATTTTATAACTCATTGGGTCTGCCACATCGCCAAATTGCCAAATTGCATGCTGCAGTGCATTAAGTCACGTGTATAAGAATCACCCCTGATAAAGCTAATTGCAATATCCGATAGCGCTGTGGAACCATAGCCTTAACCGCTGGACCACCAGTCTGCATGTGACCATTTAGCCTTAATCGAATGATAGGCAGGAAAGTTTGCAGGACTACAAGTTTCAGCGGAACTGCCATATTTGACTCTAAATAATGAATTTCACTGGTAGTAAGCCAAATTTGGAGGAGAAAATTGTGGAAAGGCTAGCAGAAGACATAACTATAGAGATTTTCAACCAAATGAGTCACACAAAGAGGCTAGATTACCATTTTTGGGTATTCTAAACTCATTAGAACAAGTTTCATGACCAAAGAAGCACTTTTGGATATGATTTTTGCAAAGTGAAGCCTATGGGTGCTCTGGTCAACTAGAGTGTTGATTTAGTTTATGGAGAAGTATGAAGGTGGAGATGACCTTGCAATGGTCTTCCAACCTCCATGTGCTTTCTACAATAGCCATTACATTAGTGTTGTAGCTTTATTTATTCTTTTCTCTATGTGTATTGAGAAAGAGACTTGTTTAAGTGCTTCAAGTGGATTGTTGTACTTGTTTATGCTCTTAGTAGTTGGAGTATGGGGTCTTGATTTGAGAGTTGTTATCTTGCTTATTTTTTCATGAATAATTTTCGGTTTTTATATGCTTACAATGATATTTATTTGCAGAAGAATGTCTCCTTGAAGGGAAATTAGCCACTCTTTTTGTGAGCACATTTATGTACTCTTTACGATTGAAGAATTTTGAGCATAATGAGAAGGGGTCATGCCTTTAGAGCTGATCCAAGGAGATGTAGCCTAGGAGGGGTGAACTACTTTCTCAATGGCTGGTGTATTACTATTTGATGCACGCTTCCATTCAGTGTTTTAATTTTTCTTCATGAAACTAGCTTAAGTAAAAACGCATAAAATTCATGCTTTTACTTGCTTTTTTGGAGTCAAACCTCACACACATTTTTATATTCTGATGAGGGTAATTAGCAAAAAATTACTCATCTGCCCCAATTCAGATCTCTTGGTTGGATTATGAATTCATTAATAATAGATCATTCACCTTGGTATTCCATGTCTAAATTTACTTGTTCATATGTGATCCTTATGGTTGTTATATCCTTTTTATTTATGTTGGCTATATGCTTGTTATCAATACATTTTATGACATACTTGATATATATATATATATATATATATATATATATATATATATCATCATGCTTTGATTAGAAAATGGTTGTAGAATGAATATATGACCTAAAAAATGATAATTTAGGTATTTTGATAAGGAATCAATGCCTCTTTATGAATCTGAAATAAGTATGAGACACCTATGCTTAAATATGTTGTTATGACTTGTAGATTTCATATTTGTGACATGTTTGATGAAATTCCTATTATGGAAATTATCGGTCAGATTAATTAAGTGTACTAGTGATTGCATTAGTATCCTTATTCCATTATTACTTAACCTTTTTGAAGGTTCCATGAAGTTGTGGGAAGTAGGCTGAGACCTAGCCTTGAAAATGTGGCTCAGAATTCAGGGTCACTAGCTCAAAATTTGCTAAAAACACCCACAATTGTTGGAATGCCTTGTTGTGGGAACAATTGGAAGGCCTTAGTGACATGCATGGAATTTCATGGGATCAAATGAGCACATGGATAAGTAAAATGTCAAGTTGTCTCAGAGGTTGGTCACCTGGAAGGGTTGGTTGGGTCTTCAAGGTTCTCTAGCATGAGTGGAAGGTCAAATTGGTTATGTTTTCTTGGTTCCACTTCCTTAAATGTACATGTAAAGTTGAGTCATATCATTGTATCCTCTCATCACATATTTACCCTAGAAGACCGATTAACTTGGGTTAAATATGGGAGGAGACTATTACAACAAACACACCATAATTGATCCAAAATTACCTTTCACACACCACTGTTAGTTTACAAATTTAAATTTCAGTAGTGGTGCATCAAACTTATGCACCAAAGGGAATGTATAATGTTTCGACACCGGTATGGAAATTTCATGTTATCGAATGCACTGATCTATAATTGTATGTTTAAATATTATTTGTGCATTGTGTTTGATAAGTATGATCACACCGGTGTGAGAGGAACATATCAAACACATCGAATTTGTGATGGTGTTTCATAGGCATTTGTTTGACTTTCATATAGACTCGGTGATGCATTTTCATTCCTATTTAGATTATGTGAAATGAATATCTCTTTTTTATGTATTTATAACTAAATATTTAATGTAGAAATCTCTTTACCATTTTTTTTCAACTGAAAAAATCGTGCCTAGTGCAAGTCTCAGACATACATAGTCCTATCCAAGGTTTGACCAAATGAACTATTGGGACTAAACCCTCCCCACCTAACCATTGGACCACATCATCAGGACTAGACACATCTTTATCATTGTGAGCATGATATAATAATGTCTGGGAGAAATGTGAAAAACATGAATTCTAGTGACTATATCATGATAAGTATGTGGAAAAAATTAATATATTGCGAGTTGTTCATAAAGAAATAATCAAATATATTATTTTTGAAAAGTTTAAATCGAATATATTATCATATTTTTATTATTTAACTCATATTTATTACTAAAAGGGGTTAAATTTAAATGACGAAAATAACAAATATAGAACAAAAATAGCATCAAAACGTTGTATCTTTATTACTAGAAAAAATATCTTGCCTCTTCAAGCAAGAACTTCCAATAGAGAAAATCCCCAACTACAACTAACTTCACATCAAGCCTTAAGTTACATTTCTTTATCCTAATCTTATAGAAAGAAATATATAATTTAAATTTGTAAGAGTTTCTATAAATATTAAATTTAAATAGCTTGAAAAACCCCTAACTTTAGTAATAAATTAAATTTTTTAGGTTATACTAAATGTAAATTAATTGACCCAAGAGGCTCTCTACAACTCATTATGGGAGAGATGTTTTCATGTAACTAGATATTTAAAATAATAAAATAATAATTTAAATTGGAGAATTAAAAATAGTAATAACAAAAAAAATAATGTCAACCATAATTACAATACTTCCGTTTACACCTTAATGTTATATAAATTTATATAGATATATACGTAACCCCTTTTATTATGAGGAAGAAATGTAAGGAGTAAAAAAATATAATTTACTTTTTACTACAAGGAAGAAATGTAATATTTTCACATGAAAATAAATAGTATTACTGATATTACATTATGTGTACTTCATTTTATGTTCCATTTACATGTGATATTTAAAACAAAAAAATATTTATCACAAAAAAATATTTTACTATTAAGTAAAATATTTCAATGTCCATATTAAATAACATAATTTTCTAGCTATTTTATTTAGAGAAAATTAAGCTAATTTAAATTGAAAATTTTCTTATATTTTCACTTTAGTGAGAAAGATTGAGAGAATTCTTATTCCACTAATAGTTTTTTTGTAATTCAATGTATACATGATATTTGTAAAATTTTAAATGTTTAATATGGATTTGATATGTAATATTTTGGAAAATATTAATAATGAAAGTAATTAAATGCATACATATATGAACAAAATTATGAGGGGCATATATATACATTTTAATGTGGAGAACATGAATAATAAATCAAATATTTCGATTTCAACTAGATATATATTATACCAACCTGCATCCATCTTAACTCTGGATCTACCAAGCACCTAGATGGATGAATTCTCTTTTCACTCTAAATATGTTTGCATCTTAAGGTATTTGATCCCTCTCGGTGCTTGGTAGATCCAGAGTTAAGATGGATTTAGGATGCAGGTTATAAAAGATTGTAACTTAGGTTTTTAAATTTATCAATAGATTGGATCTTATAAAGTAATATTGAATTAGTTAAATTGTATTTTTAAATAATATATTTTTAATAATATTTTATATTAAAAATTGGATGAATTACATATTTTCGTCTTACTAATAACAAACCAAATTATTTCTTCCTTGTGAGTATTGAAATATTTTATTATTTAAGCTATGTTGAATATCAATGAACTATCTAAGCAATAGAAAAATATTTATTGTAATTTTACAATCATAGTTTAAACCATATTAAACATTGTATTTTATAAAAATATCCTTGCATTTTTTTTAAAGTATGTTGTTTTGCATGCAATTTTATATATAAAATTTTGATATAAGTTCACCAATACATAATCTATAATAATACTATTTCATAAAACTAAACATCATGATGCTAGCCATTTAAAAATGATAAACATCATCTAAAATACATATTCGAATTCACTACCATCATCTAATTATATACAACTCTAGCACATATAAACGTCATTGGCTAGCACAAAAATCTAATAATCTAATAGGGAATATGCATCATGAGAAAATCTAACAAAACAAAAACATTGTAATCTAACATCATCACCATGCACATCCTCAAATATATAAATTAAGTACATAAACATGAAACACCAATGTATAAATTAAGTACATAAACATGAAAAAAAAATGAACCATATATATGTATACATGTATATATAGAAAGAAGTCAAATAAATACATCAAGTTGAATAAGCGCAATCAAATATCTGATAAAACAGATGTAGTGTCAGGCCATTCAAGAGTAGAATATGATGGGTGGTCAACTACTACATGATCAACCTCTGTTGAACCCAGTTGAGTTGGAGGAGGAGGTCGTTGGTCTGCATGAGTAGAAGAAGATGGATGGTCAACTACATCTGCACCCTCAATGTGGTCTAGTGAAATCTAAGCTAGACGAGGTGGTAGTTGTTCTATTGTGTTAGGAGAAACATGTGGTATATCCTCTAGCTTTGACATCCCATCATCATGCGACTAACAAGGAAGTGTACTACCAAAAGGATCATGGACACCTTGATGACCATGATATGATGGGGTGGTAGTACGAGAAGTGTCATAATAACTAGCCTCATCATCATGATCGTGATCATCGCCCTGATCATCATCATCATCTCGACCCTCATATATTGTGTCTAGTGTTGCATGATGTTGGCTTGCATCCCTGAACATTTTCAGTAACCTACTAGCTTTAACAATATGCCACATAAGAGACATCATGTTGTGCATATAGTCCCTATACAAACACATTAAACTAGAATCCATGTTGATATCGCTAGCCCTCACAAGGCAAACTCCTGCATTAAACAAAACTCTAGCCAACATGCCATAGTAGTCCATTTGAACTTGATGACTAGCAATATGGCCCCACATGCCCACACCCTCCTAAGGATGTGCCTCACCATCTTGCATTAGAGGCAATTTTAGCCTAAAAGTGGGCTCCTAAGGAGAAATAATAAAATAATAGTTAAAATAATAAAATAATAGCTACGAGTTTTGGAGGGAAAAGAAGAAAAGTACCTTTTTTAATTGTATTTTGTGCTTATCTCCTTATAGGTTTACTCAAATTTCAATTGTAGACACTAGCTGGATGCCAAATTACATTTTGCTTCCAATGAGTGCCTATTATACATACTTTTGAGGAAACCAACATTGATAAAAATTGAAGATACATTAAAAAAGCATGTTCAACACACTTTTTTAATGTATCTTCAATTTTTATCGATGTGGGTCTTCTCAAAAGTATGCATAATGGGTACTTGTTGGATGAGAAATTTAATTCCACATCCAATGAGTGTCTACACTTGAAATTTGAGTAAACCTATAAGGCAATAAGCCAAAAATACGATTAAAAAGAGTAGTTTGTTTTCCCTCCAAAATATTTACATGAACCTCTTTTTAAATTTAAAGGATTTTCATTGGTTTACATCTTAAGAAATCAAAATTATGTGAAAATTTCATGGGCACTTTTATGACAAAATTTCCTCTAATCGGTCGCACCCATCTCCTTATCCCCTCTAACATCTTATGAGGGAGGAGGCATGTCCCCATCGAATGTCCTAATGTCTAAAAGATATATAGTAAAAAAAAAATGACAAATTCATCAAACAATTTAATAAAATAAGTTAAAGAATATGCTAGGATAAATTTTATTCCAATTCATGAAAACAAGTAAATGAAACTAGATTAATTTATAGAAAATACTAATATTACCTCTATCATCTGGAGGCTCAGCCGCTATGGAAAAGATTATGGTACACCATCTCCAATCAATCCCCCACGTATGGTAATGCCAATGCAACAAACACATGGTCATCCTCACTAGCGAGTAGTGCCAGTTCCTAAGGAACAATCTTGGTCAGATACTCTAGCAGGCCCCTCTTCTGCATCATCTTCACCCACATGCACATCGAAAACTTAGAGATCATCCTAGGAGGATGATGGTCAAATGTAGACTTCGTCTCTGGAAACTTATCAAAACAAAAAAGCTTGAAAGGGAAATGGAAGGTCTCCCTCAAATGTCTCAATCTACAATGTCTATCTAAAGCCATGTAAAACTTCCTAAAAAAAAATGCAAACCATCTGATGAAATGCGGAAAATGAATCAAAGAATAAATATAATAGAAAAGAGAGTAACTAATGTTCTTCCCATCACCACTAAAGTGTGTAATGGTGGTGACTAATAATGAAAGGAACCTAACTTGCTCTCAAGAAAAAGTAGAAATATGTAGTTGTCCACCACGGTCCTAGAAATATGATGGATGGACCGCATGAGGCCCCACATATATCTAAGTGTATACAAGTTTACTCTCATCTACAACGCCATGGGGGACATCTAGAATTAAGGAAAATCCTCCCCTCTCCTAGAAAGTTCAGTGATAAAGTATATGTCATCGTTAGTGAGCCTATACCACACCCTAGGATGAACATGAAATGCCTACTCCTGGCTACTCCATTTGTGCATCAGATACACCAATAAGATAAAGTGTGCCTTCATGGATGTAGCCTCTTCATAGTACTTGGTGAGGCCTACATTCCTCAAGAGTGACCGGGTCACCACAATAATAGGGCATGGGTATTAATCTCTCTACATCTCTATGGTATGTCATGTTCAAACCATATTGTATCGGTCCTCCTACTGCTCCTGGTCCTGTTGTTGATTCCTTTGCAGATTTCTATACTGCATGATTCACATAAAAAATGCATTAGCATTATACATAAAAATAATTTCTTTTATTAAAGCAACACGTATTTATAAATATGGAAACATAAGCTTCAATAAAAATAAAAATAAAAAAATCATTGGTGTGCTCAAAACACAATCAGGAACTGGCTTTGGTGCTCTTTCAACTATGACCACACCGACATTGGTGTACACATAAGTATGATACATTATTTTTGTTTCACAAATTTAACTTTTGATAGTGATGTGGCACACTTATACACCTATGCGCACGTATGACCTTTTGCATCGGTACAGAACGTTCAAGTTATTGAACACACTAAGCTATAGGAGTATTTTTAAATATTAATTTTGCAGTGCGTTGGATAAATGTAAATGCACCAGGATTGATGCACTAACATACAACCTATTGCATTTTTATTTACAAAACACATCACATTAATGGTGGTCCATTATGTTCACGCATCGAAACATGGTACAACCTATAAATTTACATGGTTCACCTCACCTAGTTTGAGCCAAATGTCTCGAATGCACCACATAGTGATTATTTTTATTATTTGAAAAAAAATGGAACATTTAACATAATATACAATTCTAATTTTCTAAAATATTAAATTACAAAGAAACATAGACATTAGTAGGAGATTTGGTTGGGGATAATTTGTCGACATGTAATAAAGAAAAACAATTTTTAGGATTGTTTGAAAAAATTGAAAACTCAAACATCGAGCATAGTACAGGAGGATGGTAAGCAAAAGATGCACCGACGTCAAGGCGCTTGCATGTGACAAGAGTGGCATCGGTGATTCAAATATCTCCCGCACTCTATATTATAAAAATGAAAATTACGGCTAGTGGGATTTCTTTTTTAACCCTCTCGTGTGTTTCAAAAACACTGCATTATTTTAATTAAAAAATCTGGCATTTTTTTCTCGAGATATGCCCCAGTGAAATTCTCTATAGGTACTCTACCGATATTTTAATTTTACTATAGCACAACTATTTTTTTAGAAATTAAAAACTGCATAGCGATGCTCTTGAGATGATTCCCCATTGCATTTTGTTAAGCTTACCACATTAGGGCTTCATTGGAAAATAACACTGCATTTCTCTTAAATTTAAAACAATAGTGGCTCTCCTTACTGGTATGCACTGAGATGTTTCACTATGTGAAGGGCACCAATGCTATCGACTATTCCAGCACCAGTGTGTTGTTTTATTTAACACACCGTGTTTTTGAATTTTATAAAATAAAAAAAATTGACAATACACCATGCTATATGCAATATCAGTTCTTGTATTGACATTAAAGAAATGGTGCATTTTTATATTTTAGATGCACTATTAAAAAAATCCGGTAAAACATCTATGCCCCCCACTTCCCCTACTAACCTCCACTACAAACGCATTTTTGCGCTATTTTTATAGGGAATTTCACAAAAGGTTGTTCTATAAGGAATTTTCCTTATAGTAGTAGGATACGAAACATGGAAATTATCTATATGATCTAAGAAGAGAAACATATATTGGATTAATGAACTTCCTTAAAAAGAGCACTAACCATCGACAAAAATTAACACCCACAAACTATCCTCCTCAAACTGAGATAAAATTACTATGGAAATGGGATAGATTAGCACAATAACCACCCATCCATCACTTTTCACACTCATACTCTTTCCATCCATCAAAAACTACCATATTTATAAAAAAATTACTAACAAGAGTGACATAAAAATGAAAATCCATCGCACTTACACTATGGTCTCATGGAATTCCAAGTGGTAGACCTGACATGCAACTTAACAAAAATATTCCTCTCGAACTCTTTCCCATCATTAATTGTTTCCTCTGAAAATCTACTATCCATATCCTGGTAATCTCATGCACCATTAACCTCATCCAATGTTTCTATGAAACTAAATACCTTTGTCATATTACATGACTCCCGAATCCCAGTATTCTCCTCCTCTCATTTAAGGTGATTAAGCGAAGGTTGGTTTCAGCTACTAATACCCCAATTTTGCATGTCCCTTGTCCTGAAAAGAGTGACAATTTCTATAGGTGGAAAACACTTCAAATATATAAAATTTAATGCAATGTAAACACCCTCATGAGGGAGCCCCAATTTTTTGTTCGTTGACTTACACTTCCAATCATGCTTAAAAATAGTGGTATTCGGTCCCCATACCATCCTTTGATAAGGTAAACTAATAAATTTAGTTAGTACTCTCCAATTACATCCCCACAAAAATTGCTTTTCCTCTGACTTAGATCCATAATGCATCTAATATACGAGAAATTTCGTTATTTACAAGGAAATAATCAAAACTATCTTTAGCCATATTTAGAAGATGATCCAAAACATAAGACTTCCTTTGTTAGAGTAACTCCCTTACTTTGTTGATTCTCTCATGCAAATAAAGGACTTAAGTTTTGAGCCACGTCTAGCCTTTCTTGCATAGTCCAAGGAGAATAAATATTATTATATCGGGATGCACAACCTACATTTTCGAGAGAGTATGCAATTCCATTGAAATCATGTTTAGTCTATAAAACAATAATATACTCAAAACCTATCAACATAGAATGAATATTAGACACCAATCCTTCTAGGCTACAATTATTCATAGTTCTGGAAATTTCTTGTCCATTTATAAGATTTTGAACATAATTAACTGTCATTATAGAGTCACCAACAATCTATAAAAGTTTATATCCATCTCTAAGATATATATGAAGTCTTGTTTCTGGTGCCATGAATTTTGCATAATTATTAGTCGTCACTCCACAATTCATAGAATATATTCGAAAAGGATTAAATTTTTCATCCCTAAAAAGACCCTAATATACAACATTACCCATATTACCTTTTGAAGCCCCATCAAATTTCAATTGAATAAAATGCATGGGCATATTATTATGGCATGAGTTGGCCATCGTTGGTGTCAGCAAAGAGCTTGTGGGTGTTGAATATGTTAATACCTTATCTAGATTAAGATTATGAATAACAAGAGAATTTGTTTCATCACCCTCCCAATATTGTGATCTCGAGGGATAAATCAAAATAATTTCTCTAATATTTGTAAAAAATTGATCCCAAATAAAAACTGGATTTCTCTCCTTCTCCCTAAATATTCTATTATTTTGTTCCTTTGTTATGAAACTGGCTCACAAAAAGATAGAAAAGATAGATCAATGGCATAGAAATAATCCTCTTCGAGGGGACAAACTCCTTTACATGACACAAATGAATAATTCTTGGATGATACAAATGACAAGACCTCCTTTCTATATATAGGAGTCTAAGGGGTGATAATATAATTAGAGCGGACATAACAATAATGATGTAAGGGCACAAAAATAACAATAGTTGGCTTCTACGAGGCACAATAATCACAATATTGGGACTACATGGGCACGAAAATATAATAAGGGGGTTACAATAATAAAAATAAGGGGTTAGGCTAGTTGTATCGGGATGTAACATGACCCTCGGCTTCAAGAAGTTTTGTCCTTAATGCTGGAGTAGTTCTGGATGCTTCTGTATAAAATTTTCATCCTCCCATGTGGAATCTTTAGCAGGTAAGTTCTTCCACTTGATGAGGTACTCTGAAATTGATAGATTATGTAGCTGTCAAGTTCTTGTTTCCATGACTGCTTCAGGTTCCAAAATGATTTTATTTCCTCATCAAGTTATGCCAATATTTCTTGAATTGGGAGCTTGTCATCTATAACCTTCTTTAAGCATGAAACATGGAAAATTGGGGGCACTCGAGAAGATACAGCAAGCTCCAATTAGTATGCCATAGTACCAATCTTTTGCAGAACACTGTAAGGAACATAGTGCTTTGGTGATACTTTGTTATTGTTCTTAGCTTGCTTGAGGGACATTTTTTTGTATGGATGTATTCATAAAAATACCCAATCGCCTATATCAGAACTTATTTCACCGCGATGTTGATCTGCCTGTTATTTAATTCGATTTTGCACAAAAGTGAGGTTATCTTTTTTCTTCTTGATATATCTTTCTATCTTGAGAGTTTGAGGAGTGGTAATTGTTGCCAATACATTACAAGATATGGTCGGATTCATTTTTTTTTTCCCTCAGTAGGTTTCCTTGTGTATATCCTCTTCTTTTGATGTTTCTTGATCCTTTTCTTCCTCCTCTTCACAATCAATGTAAAATAATTTCTTCTCAGCACAAGTATGACCTTTAGTGTATTTTCTATCACAACTATAACAAAGGTCGTTTTCTCCTTTTTCTTCCAATTGTTGTAGTGCAATGTTGTAGGTTGTGGAAGGCTAGGAGAAACAACACTTCCATCTTTATAATTGTGAGTGGTAGGATTTCTTGTTGCCATAATTTTGCTTTCAATTTTTCTTTCCATCCTGAATGCCTTCTCCAATGAATCAAGTTCGCAAATGAGAACCTCATGTTGAATGTTATCCTTTAAAGTACCTATGAATACATCAATCCTCTGCTTCTCTGGAATATCATTTACCCTTATGTTCAATTTTTGGAAGTCCTCAATATGTTCTACCATTGCACCCTTTTGTTTGAGATTTATCAACTAGCTAAAGAAGGTGTTACTCTTTGTATCTTCATAACGTGCTATCATTTCTTTCGTAGAAATTGACCAGGTGGCAAGTGGTTTACAAGAACAAAGCCATCTATACCATAAAAATAGATTGGGTTCTAAATATAAATAGGCAATACGTACCTTTTGTGAGGGTTACACATCCTGTATATCAAAATATTGCTCCATCTGTATTATCCAAGTTATCGGATCCTTGCCATCAAAATTCATCATCTCTATATTTGGAATGTGGTGGTTCTTAAACCCCACATGGGAGTCTCTAAAATTGTGATTGATATTTCTTTTGTCTTCATCATGATATTCATGGATTTCCTTTTCACCAATGGGACGCCCTTCTTCTAACAACTTTGACAAACATTCTTTCAATCCTTCTATCTTGACATTCATCAGTGCTTCCATGTGTGATTTTAAACCATGATTCAAAATTACCATGTCCCTTTTTATTCCATATATCTTAACATTCATCACGGATTCCAATTCATTTTTTGTTACCTTTTGCAAGAGTGAAATTTGTTGCATTTTGTCTTGCTATTTTGATATATCATGTTGCATTTCTTCATCTTCTTCATGTTTCATAGTGAATATTGTGGGTTTCTTACTATGTGTTTCCATTTTGTTTCTTTAGGGCATCAATTAATGATAATTATGCTTCACTATGCCCTTTTGAATCACTTCAAACTAATTTTCAAACCAAACTTATGAATTTTTTTTTTAAAGACTACACACATTCTTATTTTATTTTCTTCGTAAGAGCTTCATATTGAATCTGCTATATCTCTGCAATTTAGGTTCGCAAAAGTATACAATTTAGTTCTATGGTATCCCTATGAAACCTCTTTCCAGCCCCATAGGTCTAATCAAGATTGGAGTCTTCAAGAAAGAGTTAGGCCAAATCTCCCACACTGACCTGATTATAGACTTCTTCAGTAAATCTCACTTATAGGAAGTGCCATGTATCATTGTTTCCTCCTTCGGACCTAAAAATGCTACACCAAAAACTAAAGCCCGTCCTATTTCTATAATGTCTTATGAAATTTTAATTTGATACTCAAAGAGAATATTATGACAATTTTCCCAAGGTCACCTATTTGGGCTGTAATTCGGGATCTTGCAAAAACCCTAACTTCCTTGGATCATAGCTCTGAAAATATAGCGAGACAATGCCTGAAATTTGGACCTAAGCTTCATCAATATTTCGGCTCAAATGTGTTTTAATCTTAGAATATGAACCTTGAACTTAGAAAATAACTTATAACGCACATTCCACGATGATCAGTTTGAGATAAAATTTTGGAGCTTGCAAAAACCCTAACTTCATCAGATGATATCTACAAAAATATAGTGAGAGAAGATCTGAAATTCAGACCTGAGGTTCAGAGCGATCTCATCTCAAATGGTTTTTTTAGCTTCTGCAGCTTCATAAATAAAACGTTACAGAAAAAATTCCATGATGACTTGTTTGGAGCAAGTAAACCATAGAATAAGCTCTCATACCAAGTGTTATGAAACTAGCTCACAAAAAGATAGAAAAGATATATCAATGACTTATAAATAAACCTCTTTGAGGGGGAAACCTCATTTACATTACACAAATGAAAAATTCTTGGATGATACAAATGTAAATACCATCTTTCTATATATAGGAGTCTAAGGGGTCACAATATAATAAGAGCCGACATAACAATAATAATGTAAGGGCACAAAATATAATAAGTGGGTTGCAGTAATAATAATAAGGGGTTACACTAGTAGTATCAAGACCTAACATCCCTCCACAAATGCCACAAAATAAATCAAAATGTAAGCTTCCAAGCTTGATTAATAATTGGATTCTTGAACTTGTTTGTAAACCATTGACTCATATATAGATGAGAAATCTGGGAAGGAGCCTAGAATTTTATAAAAAAATGGAAAAGAGTCACAAGACTTCTATTGTGAAAAGGCATGAATGATTGATTGATTCCTCCTCTTTACCACAAATGCAATAGATAGATGGTCCTTCCACCCCATGCTTTTGAATTCCTTCCCAAGCCATGAGTATATTCCATGCAATCATCCATAAGAACATAGATATTTTGGGCCATCGAACTTCTATCTAGATATACTTCCACAAATTTGTCTCTTCCAACTTCATATGCTCTACAACAATTGCATAGGCTTCTTTAAATATGAAAGAGAGAGGATAATGAGATCTCCATCTTAATACATTAGGTTCTTTTGGTAGTTCGATTATCAACTGTGAAAGCACCTTTTGTAAAATATTCCAAGGAATATTTTGTACAAATTTAGTCCAATCTTGCTTCTGTTTCCATACATGTTGAGGGTTTTCATTAATTGTTTCTTGCCAATAGTAAACAACCTTAATAAACTCCATATTTTCAAAAATAAGTTACATGTCCTTAATATTAATGTGATATTTCTTCCATAGGATCTATTTCCCAAATTCATTGCTAAAAAATAATGTCTTCCCTAGTTTGACATCCCAGAACACTGCATTTCACACTAAGTCCCTTTTGATGATTTCCCAGCTCCATAAACTAGATCTTGTATTATTACTATCATATGAAATCTTGTCTTCCTATTCATGTATATCTACATATTCCTTAACCAAATTTGGATCCAAGGTTACTTGCCCCCTATTACCCATTGCCACCAAACTTTAGCTCCAAAAAAATTATTCATCATTTATGGATCTTTCAATCCTAAGATGCCAACAAGTTTAGGTAAAAATAGCTCTTACCAACTTAGTAATGACCATCGCTTAGATTTTTTGGATCCTCTCCACAAAAAATCTTTTCATAGGGATCTAAGACTAGCTATAATGGTCTTTGGAAGAGGCATATCCACTACCTAATATATTGGAATAGCTTGCCAAACGAACTTAGTTAGAACTAATCCGCCTGCCAGACTAAGGGTTTTGAATGTCCAGTTTTGAACGTTGTTTGACATATTTAATAATAAATCTTTCCACTAGGTTCTTATTTTTGAAAATAAGACCAATGGAATCCCAACGTATTTAACTAGGAATTGATGTCATTGGAATGCAAAAAATTTTGTAAGGTTTATTTTAAAGGTGTCCTTGCAGTTAAGGAAACATATGAGTCTTCTCCAAATTTATTACAATATTAGAAACCTTAGCAAAATGGTTCAAAATCTATTCAGTTCCTATAGCTTCTCGAAGAGTGGGTGAACAAAACATATAATTCTTGTCTACAAATTCTTGGTAAATTAGTGGAAAGTATTTCCCAAATAAAGGAAGACCTTTAATATATCATTGTGTTTGGATTTTTTTTAACAATTTTCTGAAGCTAGCCATAAGTAACATAAAAAGAAAGAGAGATAAAGGATCACCTTGTCACAAGTATAGAGAGGATTGAGAGGTAGAATATGGTGACCCATTGATTAAAATTGAAAATAATGAAGAGGAGATGAGAGAATAAACCCATGAAATCCATTTCAAAGAGAATCCAAAGAACTATCAAATTTGGAGCAAGTAAATCTGAATTGAACCATCACATGCTCTAGATAAGTCTAGTTTGATTAACATACCTAGACATTTTATGGTTTTAAGGGAGTGGATAATCTCCTGGGCTATATAAATACCATCCATAATTTTCTTCCCCTCTACAAATATCATTTGTTCTTATGCTATAAGAGAGGAGAGTAGTGATTTTAGGTGCTTCATCAAAATCACAGAGATAACTTTGTATATAACGTTGCATACAACTATGGCATGAAAACCCTTTGGATATTGCAAACAACCTTATTTAGGAATGGGGGTAATTAAAGTGGCATTCATCCCTCACCATAGTGACTGTGAATATCTAGATTCTTCCACCAATTCAAATATCTCTTGTTCTATGAATGACGAACACGCCAAATAAAATTCTACCATCAATCCATCTAGACCAGGTGAGTTGTTTTTAGGCAACCGATCACCACCAGTTCCACTTCTTTTAAAGTAATAGGTCTCATCAATGCTAATTTTTTCTCCTTTGTAATAAAATGAGATTTTATGCAATTTTTTATTGATATATCTGTCATGATGAGATGAAGTTTCAAACAAAATCTCTTGGTTATAAGTGATGAAATCTTCCTCTATGTCCTTATGGATAATTTTTTGGGTACAGTTAGCTCCCAAAATAGAGAAAATCTTATTATTATAGTGAAGCTCGATCATTGAATTATGGAAAAATTTTGTATTTCATTTTCCTTCTTTAAGCCATTATACTCTATAATTTTTCCTCAATAGGATCTCCTCCTATTGTCTCCTTTATTCTAATTGATGTAGTGTGAAACCTTCCTCAACTTTCATATTTGGCATTCTCCCATGCAATATCATTATTTGTTTTAAATCTTGCATTTGTATTCTAATCTAACCTTTTCTTCAAAAAAAAATATGAAATCCTTTCTGTTCCAGACCTTGATATGTTGTTTCAGTATATGTAATTTTAGTTGGAACTAACGCATACTATTTGACCATTTTACCTTCATATCCTTCCACCAACCTCTTACATTTTTAATGAAGTTTGGATCCTATAACTAGAAAGATTCAAAATGAAAATGATGGTTCTTTGGGGTTTCCTTGAGATCCAATTCCAAGTGAAGTGGCGAATGGTCTTATCCTAGGGAAGGAAAAATAACATCTTCCATAAATATGCCTTTATGTAGTACTTTCTATAATACCAAGAATTGATCTAGGTGACTAGCAATCTGATACTTTCCTTGTTTACTATTCTGAGTAAATATGTCATTTATAGTAGGAAGATATGCTAGCCCGAGACTCTGAATAATGTCATCAAACATCCCTTAAATATGTTCTAATTTCTCTATATCTCCTTTTTGATCCTTAGATGAATGTATTATATTAAAAGAACTTCCATATATCCATAACAAATCATATGCACTACCACCATGGAGCACAATTTGTTGTAAAAAAGTTGGTTTCTCTATTATCACCAAATGCACACAGACTCCTATTAAATAAATTAGGTCTTTGGTACCAATGTACAAAAAAAAAAAAAAAATCATGAAATTTCCTTACAATCCTCAAAACAAAACTTAAGAGATTCCACAAAATAGTTAGACCCATGGATCTTCCTAGGGCATTAGTAGCCATGAATTGGCTGTGTTTCCAACAAAATTCTACAATATTTGTTAGTTTATCCGAAGTAAGTTTAACTTCCTGCATCTTGGTTTCTCCTTTTCAATATAGTCTTATAAATACCTTTGTTTTTAGTTATGATTAAGACCTTTAATTTCAAGATAGAATATTCATGGCTAGTTTTTATTTTTAATGGGAAAATAATCGAAGGTTGTTGTGGCTTGTCTAAAGTTCACCAAATCCTTCCCTATTTCTTGCAAACACTTTCCTTTTGGTGTACATCCTTTCCATTTTACATCTTTAACCAAATATTTAACTATAATATCCCTACTTTTTTCATGAAATTCTTGTAAGGAATGGATCCCATTTACCCCACTCGACAATTTATGTTGTAGGGTTTATCATTCAATGAGGACCTTCACATATTTTTTTTCTTTGTTCTTTCAATATCTCTTATAAATACTTTTCATCCGAATCATTTAGGAGATCCACTAGTGTTCCTCCCTCTTTTGAAAAATGAGTCATAATTTTTTTTGGCAATAGGAGCCACTTATGCAATGGCTAGAAAATCAAAGACTATGATTCTATGGTATTCATTTTCGTCAGCCTTTGAGGTCTTCCTGTTTGCTGATTGTTTACCCACTTGTGATTGCATCATACCATGAGTTGATTATCCCATGTGAACATCGGTTCGACCCTGTACCTTTGTGTCAATTAGTCTGCCATTATGCCCCAAGGAGAGGGGAAGCTAAAAATGAAGCTCCAATATTATAATTGTTAATTGAACTTTGAATGGAACCTACCACAATGTTTTTAAAGGAGCGAACACTAGTTCACTATGTAAAAGCTCTCATAGTTACAAGAAATAGGAGTAAACCAGTCTCAGATAAGCCACACTATGCACAAAATAAAAAAATAATATCTTGAAAACCATATCAAGAATTGAAACGCATGCCTAACAAATATAGATTTATTAGGGAATGCCTTTCTCCTTTTTATGTTAGCACTCCACATTTTGTATGAGTGCCTAGCTCGTTGAATGATGGCTCCAAGGTCGAAACACTTAAATTATTTTATATACATACATTAAGCAAACTTGATTTCAACCTTGAGTTAGTCATTATATGTATGTTATTAATGTTAACAAGAGCTTCCATTTCCTACAATCTAATTTTTTTTTTAGATTAATATGTTGGTATTTATTTTTATGGCAGAAAATTCTTGATAGCCAATTGTAATGCACAGATTGAATCCAACGCTATGGACTAGTTTTCACAAGATCAATGATTGTCATCATTTAGGGTTCGGTTAGATGGTGGGAAGACATGGGTTTCATTTATATGTAACATCTTCCCTCCTACCCCGCCTCCAACTCCTAGTTGCACCCTCTCGCCAGTTAGCTCTAAAACTATTGGCCATGCTATTTCTTGAGATTACTCACTATACCAATACATTAAAACTCCAAGAATATCCTCAAGACACGTAAGGCTACTCTAGTGCTAATGATTTCCTGCATTTACAAATGAATACCCTAAATTTTGTGCAAGTGATTATACATTCTTCCTCCTTCGACATCTTTTTGCTTTCCTGCAGTCCCATATTCTATGATAAATTAGGTTTACAAGCTACTGATTTGAGTTTATATTTATAGGTAATCGTAAGTGAGACCTTAGGGCTTCAGTAGGAAAATTGTTGCTTTGAATGGGTGCTTTACTGTCGATAAAGAAATGTTGGAAAAAATTAAATTATTTTTCCTCGATATACCTTGAGAATTTTTTTCTTGGTATTTTCTAAATTCCTTCTTTGACTAAGATGGTCCTTATGTAGAGGAATTCTAGATATTTTTCATGTTCTGAATTAATTTTCCTCAAATAAATTCTCTTATAGTTAGGGATAACATTCTATGTTTTCTTCTTGTTATGATTTTACACTAATAACTCATTTTTTTGTTTATCTCTTATCATATGTACAAGCTTAAGCTTTTTGCAATCATAACAATTAGTGTCTTTAGGGCGATATGGTGTGGTCAGTAGACACTGTTCTCACATAAATTTTATTTATATATGTTTTCATTTCTTTATAGACGAAGGACTTGTCTAACATGGAAAGCATTTATCCTTGGGTTTAATACTACTGTGAAATATTTTTTATTTTAAAAATGTTTGGTTTGTTCATAATGTGTCTAGACCCGCTCATAGACTTGGCCTTACTTTACTTAATTATTACCTTCCAGTCAACATGTGATGATTTTGTTGTGTAAACATAATTACTAAGGTTTCCTATTCAAAGAGTGTTTATTGTACAATGGTTTAGTATTATCTTCTTGATACAATGTATGGAGAACTATAGTCTCCTTGGACAAATGCATGCACAAATTTTAATCACTTTTTTATTCTTCTTAGTTCCCATGTATTATCTTATTGGGTTGTGATAGTTTACTTATTATGTATTGTTTCATACAGTTGGCATTTCTAAAAGATCACTTGAAACCCTTGTTTTCACCATCCTCCATTTACGTATATAGTAGAAAATTTTAAAGTAAAAAGAATCACCCAATACTACAATGAAGTTGCACATTAATTTACTCATTTATTTATTTTTTATCATAAGTGCTTATATATTTATTTATGTTTTTAGTTTGTAGATAACACAGGCCTATCCCAAGACTTGAAACTTGTTCAGACCTAGTATTTAGGGTTCATTATTATTTCCTTTCTCTTTGATGGATTTAATTTGGTCCATTACCTAGGTGCTTGACCTAACCTAAAACAAATAGCTACAATATAAATTTTTGATTTCATATTTTGTGAGTTTTATATATTAATGAAATGTACATAAAAACAAAATTCAGATGCATAAATAAAATGTACATTGAATTTATTTCTTATTTACTTCTCTCAATAAATCACTTGGCCTACCATAAACCATAATGAGCAAATAGATTCTCCACCTGACCGATGGGAATTAATAACTCTATGAGAACCCCTCCCTCCCTCAAGTGAAATTCACACCTAGAAGAATTATTTACCAACAAAGACCCGTGCAGGTCAACAAATGATTCCTCCTGGAATATTCCTTCCCTCCTCTGCATAATGTACTCTCCTTGAGGGGTGTACCTCAACAACAACTTATATTTCATGGGACACCTCTTACCCTTCTCCATTTTTACCAAGTTTCCTTAGGCTTTTCCCTTCAAACCGTATTTGCCAATCTTTTCCAAAAACTTGAAAAAATTATTTGAGATAGAGGAATCTGGGTAGACAACTACATCTACCCTTTTCCCTTCTTGGGATTTCCCTAGTTTTCTTCTTAACTATCTAGGTGTGATTTTTTCTCTGGAATCTTTCCCCCACCATAATTTACATTGCTAGCCAAATGCAACATTTTATTAATATGAAATTAGAAAAACATTTATTTACATTACACATTCATATCTCCCCCTTACCATGGCAGCATAGTATGTAAAAGTAAATTCACAAGATTGTAAGTGAAATATTTATGTCATTGGGGGATATTACATCTGCTCCCCTTAAACAAAGCATCTTCCTCATTGTTTCCCTAGCCCTTGAAAAGATTAGGGTATTCCTCACACATGAAAATTTCATCTTCCCAGGTAGCCTCTTCTAGGCTAAAGTGCTTCCATTGGACTTTTAACCAGGGTGATTACTCTCTTCCATAGCATAGTTCCACTTTGGTCTAGTATCCATAGAGGCTCGACAAAAAATTCTCCATTTGGATCTACCTACATCCACACCATTAAGTCAACCATTAGATTCTAACATTTATAACAAAAAAACATACATAATCATTTCAAATTTATTGTTTACCTAAACATCCTACCAATTAATAATATGTTTAGGATCATGCACATATATTTTTAGCAATGAAACATGAAACACACTGTGCACATGTATATTACTATGTAAATCCAGTTGATAAGCTATAGGTCCAACCTTGGCATGTACTTCAAAAGGGCCATAAATTTGGGTAGCTAGCTTTGCACAAATTCCCCATATTAAGGTGATTATTTTTGGATTTACCTTAACATATACTTTTCCTCAAACTTAAAATTATTTGTAAGTTTTCCTTTGTCTGCATATTTTTTCTACCAATCTAGGGAGCTTTCAAGCCCCCCCTCACATTTTTCACAATTTATTCCATTTCCTTCATCATATCGAGTCCCAATATCAGTCTATCCTTGGGATGAATCCAGTTAAGAGGTGTTATGCACCTTTTTCCACAAAAAAATTTGAATAGGATCATTATTACTAAAGCATGATAACTATTATTATAAGAAAATTCTACTAGGTGGAGATATTCTTCCCACTTGGTATGTTGTTGAATGATGTACATCCTTAACATGTTCACTAATAATTGATTTATGCATTATATTTTCCCATGTGTCTGCATATGGTAGGAGATACTAAAATACAATTGGGGACGTAATCCTATTAAAAAATACTTCTAGAAAGTAGAAATACATTTTACATCTTGATTATAACTTAATGTTTTAGGTATACCATGCAAGTGAAAAATAATATTTCATAAATATATCAACAATTTGAATTTATTTATAATTTGATTGCACATGAGTAAAATGTGCATATTTACTTAACATATCTACCAAAACCATTATAGAATCTGTTATCACAAAATCAGACCCTGGAAGGCTGCAAACCAGGAAGACTTCAAGTAACTATTTCAAAGCAATCTTTTGACTAAGGCTTAGCCTCCTTAGCCTGAGAGGGCTCTCTCAAAGGGTTATTGATTTTGACTATTAATAAGATGGCTAACTCTCTTGAAATAACATTAACAAATATGAAGGCTGGACAAACATTACATAAGTATCCATTGGGCTTATGGAGTCAATAAAACCTCAGCAAATAATGATACAACCTTTACATAGAAGTCAGGGCATGTGGCATTTAAATGTTCAAAACACAACTCTTATAAAACCACAGTTCATAGATGAGTACAGGAAGTCAGAGCAGCATAAGTGAATTCTGAGTGATTACTCATCTAAGAAACTGAAAAAAGACATGAAGGACAAAGTAAAATAACACATCTTGAACATGAAAATGCTTTATGAATCCTGAGAAGTAAAACAATCATTTATATTACTGAACTCTGTTTTTTTTACATAAGCCAAAACAGTCCTCTGTTTTATAAAATATCCAACCCTCATTACATCACTGTCTTAGCTATATATAGAATTCTTATTCTACCTAATTCAAGATTCCTCCTCCAGCATGTGGGGAATTCAACAACTACTTTTTATGAAACCTATCTGCTTTGCAACAAACTATTAAATACAATTAGTGCTAACTGGAGTTCTAAAGAGTTCTAATTTGACTATGACTCTAACTCTATCTTCTTCGTAGAATGATTCCTTCTTGTTCTTTGACACGTGGTCTCCTTTCAGTTTGGCTGAGATGGCTGAGATGAGTATTTAATTCTCCATGTTGGCCTCGGATGCTGGATGCTTTAACTGCTCAGTGATTGTTAGATGATATCCCTTGCTTTTCGGTTCCAGTCCTCCATAACTTCGAAAATACAGCAGCATGTTTTTTAACCCTTTTAATAACCCAAAAATATAGAACACCACCATGTTCCTGATGTGTTGGAGGCTTCATCGATGGCCAAGTGTGCAAGCCAAAATTCCTTGTATTCAACTCATTCAATACCCTATGACCGGTAATAAAGTGGCTTTATAACAGAAACTTTAAACTTGAGTTAAAGCATTCCACCTTTTAAAGGTACAGCTGTCTTGATCTGAATGGTTGTGATGGCTTCATTTGGTCTCTTACATATCCTTCAGGTGTTTCCTTTTGAAAATTTCCGCACATATTACCAAATTGTTTGTTTGCGTTGAAAACACCACCTACAGCAGTTTCGTAGCGCGCTACGAAACTGCTGAATTGTTTAAACAATTTGTCTTTTCCCTGAGGTATTTACCGCCTAGACATTTGATTGCCAAAACTCCTTCTGATCTTTGATACATATAGCAGGGATCTACATGTCCTCAAAACAATAAAACTAAGCAAAATTTGACAAAATTTAGGACAAAACCTTTCTTTGAACAGCAACTTCATTTAGCAGCTAACTGGCCTAGCTGTGCCTTCAAGTCTTCAACTTTCTTCCTCATAGCTTTATTTTCAGCTCTTAGATGCATATTTATCTTTCTGATGAATTTAGCCTCTTTAATTGCCGGAACTGTCCATGTGTAAACATCGGCTACTGAATCCAACTGGTTTACTAGGTTTTCACTTCCTTTCCATACAGCTTTACGATAATTTGCATACCTGACTGCAGTCTCCCTAGTGGCATTCTTCACCGTAGCAATCTCATGTTTAGCTGCTTCTAGCTGTTTCCTTATAGCTATAATATTACCTCCTTGAGATATGATGACTGTTCTATTTGTGTCTTTTTGCTTAATTTTCTCTGCCTCCTCTGTTCTGGGCAATTCCTCGGCTTCCTCTGTTCTGGGCAATTTCTCGGCTTCCTTTATTTGCTTCCTTGTAATAGGTCTTCTGGGTTTGAAAATGAATTCTTCACCTGGCTCATCAAACTTCAGCCTTTTTGAGGCCTTAGACTTCTTGGTACTTTCTGGTGATGACTGTGTCAAATCAATATGCACTGGTTCAATTTGCTCAAACTCAATGGCCTCCAATAAATCATTCAGGCTTGCCTTAGATACTGGGCTTTCTTCAACACCTAAGGCTTTACCTTTTTCTTTACTTACTTGGCTTCTTATCCTTACCCTTGACACTGTTTCAGATCTACTTTCTTCAGGTACAGTCCTCTTATGCTGAGCTTCTTCTTATGTTGATTGCTGAGGTTGTTCTCTAATGATCAGTGGCTTCACTGGTTTTCTTAGCTGTGACTTGGCTTGCTTTTTATCTCTTGCCTCTTTTTGAAGCTCAGCTATCGTGAGTTCTTTGACTGGTTGTGGAGTAAGGCCAGTTTTGTTTTGGAAACCAGCCATGAAGATGAACGAATTCCAGTCTCTGCCTATCTTCTGGAGGCCATCTAAAACTAACAATTTAACCAAACCATGGTGAAACAATGAGGTTTCACAATCCTCCTTCCTCAGCTGCACCTTATCACACATTTTACTCAAACTGCGAAATAAGTAAAAAGGAATGTCTATGGAAGCTTTCCCAGTGAAATGTAAAAGCAGCTTGAAGTGATAAGAGTAGACCTTATTGTATCTTCCTTCACAGGTCAAGTATTTCTGAATACAGGTGAGAAGAAGGGCATAATGCTCCTTGACATAGTTTCTGGGCACTGCTTTTGTTAGGTCTTCATTCACATATGCCTCTTTTAAAAACTCTTTGCATGGATTCATATCAAACTTAAAATTCTTAAACCATTCTTGCCGACCTCTTGGGATCTCTGTTACAGCAGCTATTGCCTCCGGAGACACTTGAACTTCCAACATAGCTATTTTTGAATTTAAACCGGTGAAATTTAAAGCAAACTCTTTGGTTACCTGCGCATGTCCTCCTTGCAGCTTTTTACAAAAGTTCCAGCACCCGGCATCTTTGAATGCTTTCTTCACGCCTTCATCTCTCAATGCTATGTCCAAACCTTCGGGTTCTGTCCTCTGGCATTTTCCAGATCTATGTTCTTTCCTCTCCATTTTGCTTTTGAAATCTTCACACACACAATGACCAACAGCTTCAGTTGAAATGGCGGTTCAGTTCTCTTTAACTCGGCCTCGCTTGTAATCAGGCTCGCTTGAAAACAGCCTCGTTTGAAAACTCAAATACATCATCATACGAGCTTGTCACTTATGCATCACTTACGATCATCATAAAGATCCATGCACGGTAAAATCCATTGGAATGATATTTCTGTGCATTTCAACAAATCTATTGGTGGAGTAGTGACTAATGAGCATTTAGACATGCTACGGGAGGTACACAAACTGACATGAGAGGACAGAATTGGTGACTCATCAACAGACTTGACACTTTGGGAAAGATTCGCTGCGAAATGCATGAATCCGCGATTTCGTAGCATGGTTAGTTTTGTATTCTAATAATGCGCTGCGAAACGGCTTAATGATGACGCGCTGTGGAATGGCTAAACAATGATTACGCTGCGAAACTGGCCAATAGCAGATTACGCTGCGAAATCACGAAAAGAATCGGTGACAAGGATAAGACAAGACATGACTTATGAAACCATGATGGTGAAGGAGTACCAATAGGATTCGAGTATAATTTAAATCAAACACCTTTAAAGCTCCAACCCTAAGTAAGAAACATACAACGAAAATAATTTGCCACAGACTTTTGACATTGAACTAGGACAAAGGATTACATGCAATTTTTTTTTTTTTTTTTAAATTCTAAGTGATAAAAGAATCATTTTGCTTCTTTGACTTGGGTGGACTTGTGATAAATTCTATGGTGTTGGTTTCCATTTCGATTTATGAATGAGTAATGTGTGAAACAAACCGACTGAGTGTTGATGCTCTACTTTAACCTGATGGCACTCTAGACATTTCACCGAGTATTTTGACACTTCCCTCATTCCTGGCCCAATGTAATCCTTTCTTAAGGTTGTAATCAATTTATGGTATCGAGGGTGAGAAGCATATGGACTCCTATGATATTAATCTAAAATTAGTTGTTTAATAGACTGCTAGTTAGGAAAATAAATTTGATTTTTATAGATCAACAAATCATAATTGTTATTATCATATCCTTGTTTATTTTCATTATTGTTTTCTTCTTTAATTTCTTGTCATAAAAAATAATATTTAGGGTCTTTTAAGGCTACACTTTTAATATGATCCAAAAGAATCAGATTTCACTTTACTAAATGAAATTTTGTAAAGAAAATTTAGCCCTCTTCTTAAGCCAACTACCACCAGTTTTCCTTACTTGTTAAGTGTTTTATATCAAAGTTGAACTCACTCAAGAAAGCATTCCATTTTTCTTGTGAGGCACTAAGTGTGGGATGTTTAAATAAACTAGTCAAGCTACTATGATAAATAATTAGGATAAATTTCTTTCCTAATAAGTAGTGTTGCCATACGTTTAAAGCTTCAATAATTATTGTTAATTATAAATCATAGTTGAATACATTTTCTCATGCTCATTCATTTTTTCATACTCACAGGCTTCTAGTCAACCTTCTTGCATTAATATGCCTCCTACTCCTTCTTGGCAAGCAACGATATACACAAAAAATTGTTTCTCAGAGTACACAATTCTCAGGACAAGGGTTGTAGTTAATAGATTCTTTACCTAGTTGAAGCTATTTTGACATGTTGGTGTCCATTTAGAGCTCTCATCTTCTTTTGTAATGAGGCCATGAGGTAGTCTACCTTGGAAAACCTAGCTATAAAGTGATGGTAGTAGTATTCTGCACCCATAAAGAACCTAATATCTGCAACATTCTTACTAATGGTCCATTCCATAATTGTTTTTATTTTTTATAGATATATTGCTATCCCTTATTGGGTAATTATATGCCCTAGATATTGGATTTGATATTGAAAGAACTTACATTTGAAATACTTAGCATATAACTGATGTTCTCACAAAGTTTGCAGGACAATTTGCAAATGAATTTTATTCTCTTCTAGATTTTTGGAAAAATTCAAGATATCATCAATAAAATTTAACACAAACTTGTGTAGATAGGAGTGAAATATACTATTCATCAGGCTCATAAATGTAGTTGGGGTGTTATAAACCCAAAAGATAATACCACAAACTCATAACCTTCATCACGAGTCATAAATGTAGTTTTATAGATGTCCTCCTCTCTAATTTGTATATGATGGTATCCAAGTAACGTAAATCAATTCTAGAGAATAAAGTAACACCCTTAACTTGGTCAGATAAATCATCAATTTAGGGTCATGGGTAATTTTTTTAATAGTTTATTTATTCATCTTTATATAGTCAATGCATAACCTTAAGGTAGCTTATTTATTTTTAACAAAAAAGTATAAGAGCCCCCACAAAACACACTAGTATGAATGTACTTCTTATTCAAAAACTCCTTTCATTGCATTTTCAACTCTGTTAATTTTTGTATACTCATACGATAGAGTGACTTAGACACTAGAGCCACTCCAAGGAATAATTCAATTGTAAAATCAATATCTTGTTTAGGGGGAAGCCCAAGGATCTCTTCAAGAAATAAATCTACAAAACCTTGAACAACAGGTATATTTTCAAGAGTTACTATCTTCTCATTCGAGCTAGAGTATCCCTCTTGAATTTCATAAATTTGGTAGCCCTTCCTAATACTTTTCTTCAATTGCAAGGTGGTAATATGTCTTAACCTTACTAGTATACCTATTCCTCGAATCTCTTGCCTAAAACTTTCCTTATTAATATAGTTAATGGTTTTGTCTTTACATCTTACAATAAACCATTTTTTTAGCCAATCCATCCCAATCAAAATTTCATAAGAACCTAAGGGTAAAATATTTAGGTTTATCTCTATTGGTTATCCTACTAATTCTTCTAGAAAGTTTTCAACTTTTTTTGTTACTCTCCTTTTGGCTCCAATGGCCAACTAGACTAATAATGTATGTTTAAATTTATTAACTTGTAATTGAGACAAATCCACTATATTGGGGCTAATGTAGCTCAAAATTTCCCCAGGTATATTAAAATTGACACAACATGTTCAAAAATTTTATCTTCAAACTCAATCATTATGGATTTGTGCTTGCCATGTCGGTCCTCTAGAGTAGCATTGATTATGGTCATACTTCTCTCCACATCTTGTACGATAGATGCCTCTTGAACATTTACTGCTTGTTTTTCCTTTTCACAGTAAGGGCACTCTCTAAGGTAATGTGGTCACCCACAACCCCAACACTATCTTGAGGGTTTGTGAACCTTATTGAAATCCATCTTATTTGATAACTCAATTTGTTTCAATTTTCTCTATGATTGAGTTTTCTATTGAATTCTACTTGAAACTTTATATTTATGCCCTCTGCTAAAATTATTTCATACAATTCCCTTTACACCATTATTGTTTGGAGGATAATTTTGCACATTCTTTATTTACCAAGATTTATTATTCCCCTCCCACCTTTTTTGTTTTTTTCTTATAGCATATTTGTGCCTTACGGATAGGTTCATCCATATTATTAGGGCTATCAAACTCCAAATTTTATTTCATGGTCTTCGGCAGAATACTTATAAAACATTATACTTTGACCTTTTCCTCCTGTATATAAGGAACACACCTCAACAACGAACTAAATTTTTCAACATACTCATCCACATACAATTGACCAAATCTGAGGTCATGAAATTCCTTGTCTTTTTTCTCATAACATCTCTCTATTAAGTATTTTCTTTTAAAATCTTACTAAAAATCATCCCACAATATTCCTTATTCATTAATTCCATGAACTTCCTTGATTACTTGTCACCATAATGTCTCTTTGCATTGGAGCTGATAAATTTCCAGGTGAGCCTTCATATTGGTATCATATTCATACACCTAAAAATGCTTGTTAATGTTTAGTAGCCATGTTTCTACTCCTTTCTTGGAATCAACATCAAATGTTGGAGGTTTGGTCTTCTTAAATTCCCCTTGAAGCTCCATTTTATGTCTTTTCACTGGTTTTTGATCTTTCTGCTTAGAAATATGTTTTTACTCTTCTTCCTCAGTTTCTTTACCACCCTTACATTCATTTGAAATATGTTTCTCGAGAACATTATCCTCTCTACACCGATATGGATTTGTTTTTTTTTCATTCGCAGAATTTAGGGCTAAAGTCCTTTGATTATGCTTATTAGTTGAAATTTTAAGTATCCTCTCTTGATCTCTCAAAAACTATTCATTATCATCTTTGAACCAGGCCATTTATGCTCTTAATTGATGCACTATTTAAAATAGCATTGCAAATGTGGATCGAGGTTCATCACCTAACTACACCAACGTTCTTGGATTAGGTCCTGGAAATGGTGTAGAATTTTGTCTCGTAGGTAATGATTTCATATTACGGGCTCCTCTTCCTTCCATTCTCTTAAACGTAAAACACAGTTTTGTTACTTTTAATCTTACTTCTAAATAGGCCACAATGTTTTAATCGTGGCTCTAATGCCACCTATAACATGCCTATTGTCCTCAACAGTGTAACACCCCTCCCTTGTGTGTTAAATTATTTTGAACCTAAGCTGAGGAAAGCTATGTGTGATACCCCTCCTTTATGGGTTAAACTATTTTAAACCTAAGTTTAGTAAAGCTAGGTGTGATACCCTCCTCTATGGGTTAGACTATTTTCAACCTAAGATGAGGAAAGATAGGTATGATGTGTAATATGAAAATAAAATATGTTATTAAATAAATTAATGAAATAAATCACTTGGAGGGTGGAGCACCAAGAGAAGATATTCTTTCCAAATCCCATTGAGGAATGGGATAGAGATAAATCTTTCATAATAAAGCTTCTAGATGTGATTCTAGATAAGCCTGGATGGATTGGAGATAAAGATCCATCAAACATAAAATATTTGCGGGAGATAAAGGAGACCTTTTATGAGGAAAAGACTTGTGGGAGATAAAGACAATATTTTCCAAAAAATACCTAGTCAAATGGAAAAATCCCTAAGAGAAGGATATAGCTAATGTAAACTAAATCATAAAAGAGGGTATTAAATACCCAGTGCATTGACTAATTGAGGATAGTTGATCCTTGGCAAGAACATCAGCTCGTGGGGAAGCAAAGTTGATTCATGTCTGGGTGGAATCAAGTGAGGCTTTAGTTGGATTCACATGTGTGGGATGTTTGTATGTCGGTCTCTTGCCCTTTATGTCATTATAGTATTTGCTTCAGTTATATAGATGTTGCCTTAATTGTTGGTATGGAAGAATTGCAGTTTATGCATATGGAGATTATGGCCTTTTAATGTATTTCATGTTCAAATCAGTAGAAGGATTAAGTCATGTAAATTCGATGGAGTATTGGATATGTTTCCCCATTTCAGCTTATGTGTTAGTATGATGCTATATGTATTCATGTGATTGGTTCCATTCTTATGAATGTGGATGAGTGAGATATCCAGTAAATTGAATGGTGATCTTCATTATGTTAGTGACAAAATGTGAAAAGTGTTTAATTTTATATAAAGTCTCTAGTTTAACATGGAAGATAGTGGTATATGACTGTAGATCATTGTTGTATAATGTAATTAACAGAATAGTCTATGATGGTGAGATTATCTATTGCATAGATACTCAATGAGGCTAGATTTTCATTATATCTCTTGCTTATAAGTTATCGTATTATGGAACTGATGGAATTTTATTATGCATGTGATTATTTGAGTTAATAAATTTTATAAAGTTTATGCATGCATATGGTAAGTAAGATTATTAGTGTTTAGGAATTTATTGGCATGAGATATAGATGCATGCAGAACCATTAAGAAGTAAGATATATATATATATATATATATATATATATATATATATATATATATCCAATCGTCGAGGATATCGATACCATTCATGTCACAAGAGGTTTGATGGCTACATGTTATAGCTCATCCTTCCTTCCTACTATTATTGTGTTTATAAAATCATTCGAGGAATATGAGATAATGCGTCTATGGTATAAAGTTACTTCCTGAATGTGATGTAGCAGTCTAACTAGAAGAAAGGAGCATGGAATCTTAACTATAAGTAACTTTTCAATATTTAGGTGATTAGGGGCTATTTTTCTTAGTAGGCAATGGAGGTATGTTACAAATGGTATCAAATCTTTGAGTTCAAACCTTGTAGCCAATGGACTCATCTACCTCCATAGAATATTTATTAACGCATTGACGAGTTTTAATTATAGAACTAAGAATATGTTAATTCAATATTGATTTCTTGTCGTTAAAATTCCTTAACGATGAATACAAATGTTAATATGGTTTATTAAGAAATTATTAACATATGCAAGATAATTTAGGGGGATCAAGCAATTAAATTTAATAAAGATAGGGTTAGATGCCTCCTCCAAAATTTGTCATACCATAAGCACTTATTATCATCTAAAAGGGTAAATGTAGTTTAATCTTAAAAATATATCTCCGGGCAATTCTATGAAAGAATATGTGCCACCGAGTATTTTAACACGTCTCAAAGGATTTTTAGTTGTGATAATTCTATCGATGCCATTACCAAGAGCTTAGGTTCATATGCCACCTATCACATCTAGGGATGACCGATTGTCAGGATACATGTCTACATAGAAGTTAATAGCGATAATCCCATTTGTCATAATTTCATAATTAGGAACTATGTATATAATAACCAAAATAAGTTATTCAATCATATGAATAATGATATGATATTTTGTTGTAAGGCATAAAGGAATCTAAATGAGAGACAATCTAAATGAGAGACATGGTGTTAATTTGATGCACTGGTCTTGGTTGAAGACGGTGATGACAACTATGGGAAGAGGAATCATGGGAAGAGTCGTTATCAAGACTAAAAAATGTGACATGCGGATGAGGTTATATGCACATTATGAAGACAACTAGAAGATTGCTCATTCTCCTCTATGGCTTGGCACTGAAGGCATGGGTGTGATGATGGTTCCTCATACGTTGTCATATTCTTTTTAATGCGACCGTGTTTTTCTAGGATGTGGTTATGTTAACCGCAATTGTGGCATTAGAAAAAGGATCACTTCTGGATGGAATCACCGTCAAAATGCCTCACCGTTTTCCATTGGAGGGTATACATTAATAAAGGGACTTCTTCCATGGGAAGATATGACTGGAACCTACCTACCTGGGTGAGGGAATTTCCCTTATTCTACATTTTATAAACGTAGATTGGATCAACGATGATCTCAATCACGAACCAGGAGCCATGGAGGGATTTCAACTACTATTATGATAGTAAACGAATGACAAAAGCATTGAATAATTTTCTAGTAAGAGTCAGGGTGAATAATGGAATACTTAATTTACGATTGATAGTAGATATCTTCGAAGAAGTGGACTTGATATGGTTGTAACATTAGTCCAACCTTTGGATACACATGTTCCAAAGTTATTATGCTTGATAAGCCCCAATTTTGTTAATACCTCCACGGTGATACACATTCATTCCACTTATGATGTAAGTCTGGTAGCTTCTTGTGCAAATTTTGAACATGCAAGTACACTTAATGGTTGTCCATATCACATAGGAAAGATCCAATGATTAAAGGAAATTCAAAACTCTTTAAACCTAGAAAGTTGAATTTTTGGCTTACGAATATAGAAATGTTATCTGTAGCAACGTGTATCTGTATGATAGTATGGCATAATGGAATAAGATTACTGTTTTCTTTTTCCTACCTTTCAGGTTGTTGAATCATGGAGTTGGATAAAATCAGGTCAGTAAATGTTGTTTCCTACCTTATGATAGATGTGAAAAAAATAAAAATGAAGGGTGGATAATATCATTTGGGGAATTATCATCGTGAGTAAGATAGAATATCATGGATCAAATTGATAATGATGTAACCAATAAGAATAGTGTGTAGACCACCACCAAAAATATTGCTTGTTGTTTACTCATTTGTAATATTGTTTCCTTGTTAAACTATTCGCCACTACGACTAGTGCCATTTTGGAAAGATTATTATCCCTAGTTGAAGTAAGAAACATCCTCCCAATTGGATAAAAGCTAGAATTAGAACAATTATTATCCCCATCACCTTATCCTCCCATGTATAGAGGATATGCATTTCTTAAATCCTTAGAAAAATTATCAATCCTATAGTTGTAAGTGCCTCTAGCTTCTTAACCTGATTTAGTGCTGCCTTATAAAGGGAAAGTATGAGGACAACTAGATTGAAAGATAGTGAATAAGGCAAGTGGGTTTGTTGGCCATATATAATGGCAACGCTTACCTGAATGCATCTCTTGCAACATCGAATACAATACCTATTGAGTGTTGTCAACTCGCACTTCATTTAGAAATTGTCAAGAATGCATTGATTCTGTAGAAGCTAAGGAAAAATGGACCTAGAAGTTGATCATTTTATGGAATCAATTATGCACCAGCAATTTTCCACAAAAACTTTCTTCAAGAGAGGAACGTTCAATAGTGTCTAAATTTTCTAATCTCATAGTTCTCACATAGAGAAAAGCCTTATGTTTGTGATTTCATTTGTATGTATTTATTTCCCTAAGTGGCTTTATATGTTTTCAAGTTAGAGCTTATAACCTCTGTACCATCACATTACTAGTGCGGAGAGAGAGAGAAACTTTGGCTCACATTATTCTATGTTTTTTTAATGTTCTTTTTAGTGACTATCAATTTAAAGAACTAAAGGTTCCAGTCTTTCTGAACCATTAAAAGTGAGTGTTCATTTTTCTTGTTGTTTTGGGTTTCCAGTATTAAACATGGGGTTTACAATTTTATACCTCTGCTAGAGATGGCTAATGAAAAGAACCCAAGGCCTTACCTCCTTGGTTGTAGGTCGCAGGTTCTTGTTATAGTTGGTAAATTCTTCGGTGTTTTATTTTACCTCATAAACTGACCAGTGAGAAAATTTCGTGATAGAAAACTCGAAGCTATTTCATTCATCCGCGCAATTGTGAAATGGAAATGGAAATGTTGCAGTGGATCCTCAACAACGTGGTTATCCCCATGGACATTATGTTGGAAATACTTAGAGGGGGGTGAATCAATATTTCTTTTTCTCATTATTGTTTTACTAGTTAAAACATATATGTTCAGAACACAAAATGAATAGCAGGAATAAATGTTTTTATTAATATAACTGTGCAGTAAAATAAATACAATAAATAGATTGTCACAATTGGTTGCCAAGCTCCAACTTGGACTTTGGTGAGGCTCCAACCTCCTCAGCACCAACTCTATTTTTCCAAGACACCAATCTTGGACTTAGGAGCACCAACTCCCAAGGACTTCAATCCTGTTCAATTCTGAGGCTCCAACCTCTTTGGTATACATTGGTGTGCTGTTGCGCTCTTCTCAGCTTCCACTGCTTCTGCTGCCCCCTTTTCTTCTGCTGCTTCCACTATCTCATCCTCAGGTTATACCATATACCAATAACTCCCTCAGTTCTCTGTTTTTGCTGCTTTTATATGCTCCATCCACCTGTCCATTCGTTTCCTCTTTCTTGCTGGCTCTTCAGCTTCCTTCTTGCCTGCTTCAGCTTCCTCACTTGTTGGCTTGTTTGTCGTTGTAGCTTCCTCTGTCCATTCGTTTTCACAGGACACGTTGAATCAATGAGCAAGGATCGATTCATCCGTAGAGAACACAAGTTCAAAAACTTGTAACAGCGCTGCTTTGCCAATGATTGTGGGCATACACAGGGATGGCATTTTTTAACAGACAGCCACGTCCTTATCATAATCATAATCGCCATGATTTGGTTTCTCAAGCTATCGGGACTGTTCCTTACAGTATTTCCTCCTCCACACTTAAGACACGGAGCCACCCTTTTATTAGTGCTTTATAATCAACCATCGGAAGCCACCAACCGAGCCTTTAATCAACCATCACCAAGCGCTTTAATCAAGCCACCACACTTATAGACATATATGGAATTACCATAAAACCACTCATGGCCATATGCAACCATATAATATCAATACACAGAACTAGCATAAAAACCGCTTAACTCAATGTATGCGGATCTCAAGGATTATATGGCTGCTTTCATAAATTCGGCGTGTTCGGATTTCGCAACCATAACAAAACTCTTAAGGCCTAACCTCCGATGAGGAGCAGACCCGATGCTCTTTTAGACTCCCTTATATACTGGTTTTGGGTCCGATGTATATCGGCAGTTGCTGTAAACAATAGTCCCGATCCTCCGACGGAACACGGACCCGACGCCTTCTTATACTCCCGTCTCTATATTGAATTCGGGTACGGGATATCGACAGGTTCACTTCGGCGGATTTGTAACACGAAGGTTTAGCGGACCCGATCTCCCTTTAGGCTGCTCTCTAATATGATTTTGGCTCTGGATGATTTCGGCGATCGCTATAAAGAATAGACCCATTCCTCCGATGTAACGCGGACCCGATGCCTCCTTACATTTCTTTCTAAAATGACTTCGGGTCCGGGATATCGAGGTTATCGCGGCCTCTTGCGATGCGATAGTTCTGCGGACCCGACAGCCCATTCAATTGTTCTGTATATTATTTCAGCTCCGTTTATGGGCATACAGTCCTAAGCTCTTGCGGACCCGATAACCTTTAATGACCCGTTCTATAATGATTTCGGGTCTGGCTTTTCGGCTGGTTCACATCCTCCATTCTCCATTCCCCGATCGCTGATATGGCGAAATATATATATATATATATATATGTCATCGGGTCCATATGTGCCGAAACACATTTAACTTTTGTTGTTTCCGCCAAAAAGGAAAAGGCCTTTGATTATTATAAATGCATATATGTAGATTTTGGGTGCTCAGACACTCCCGCTAGCATTAATACATGCATATGTGGGTTTCCATTGCCCGAACAACTCCCGATAGTATTAATGAAGGCATATATGGGTTTTGATCGCCCGAACAGCTCCCGATAATGTTATCTGAGGCATATATGGCTCTGTTTGCTTCATTTGCTCCTCCGATGGCTCCTCTTGCTCTGATGGCTCCTCTTGCTCCGATATGCTTCGATAGCTCCTCCAATGGATCCTCTTGCTTTGGAACTCCTCCGATATGGCTCCTCTTGCTCTGATATATGTGGCTCCTCTGATATGGTCTGCTCCTCTTGGCTCCGATATGCTCTGTCTCCTCCTCTTGAATATTGCCATATTGACATCAATGACAATCTCTGTCCAACAATCTCCCCCTTTGTTATTGATGGAAATATTCTTCTGCTTTCTCCCCCTTTGACATCAATGGAAAAGGAATGCATACGAACTCCCGCTGTCAAGTTGCTCCCCCTGTCCTGCTGCATCTTTATGAATAGACTTGAGTGATGATAAAGAAATAACCCCCATCTTTTGTCGCAGGTGTTCGAATGCTTCTCGAGGAAGAGGTTTAGTGAAAATATCAGCTATCTGCTCCTTAGTAATTATGTATTCCAGAGCGATGTTTTGTTCAGCTACCTGCTCATGGAGGAAATGATACTTGATTGCTGTATGTTTGGTTCTTGAGTGCATCATTGGATTTTTACTGAGACTGATAGCACTAGTGTTGTCACAATAAACAGTAATTGGTTGATCTGTACATATGTTTACATCCTTTAGCACTTCTTTCATCCATAGTATCTAAGTACAACAGTCAGCTGCAGCAATATACTCGGCTTCAGTTGTGGATAATGATATGGATGACTGTTTTTTGCTGAGCCAGGATACCAAATAGTCTCCTAGGAAGAATGCATTTCCACTAGTACTTTTCCGATCATCTATATTTCCAGCCCAATCAGGATCAGTGTATGCAGTTACAGTCAATGTTGAACTCTTTGGGTACCAGAGACCAAAATCAAAAGTTCCCTTCAAATATCTGAGAATTCTTTTTACAGCTAATAAATGAGATTGTTTGGGAGCCGATTGAAATCTTCCCACCATTCCTACTGCTTGCATTATTTCAGGTCGTGTAGCTGTTATGTATAGGAGGGCTCCAATCATTGACCTGTAATGAGTTGCATCTACTAGAGGGGAGTCATCATCTCTGCTCAGTTTGCAGTTTGTGGTCATGGGGGTGCTCATGGGTGCATAGTCCTCCATTCCATATTTTTTGAGCATGTCTTTTAGATATTTGGCTTGAGATATATACAATCCTGCACTGGTTTGAGATACTTGAAGTCCAAGGAAGTGGGATAGTTCACCTATCATTGACATCTCAAATTCTTTTGCCATGCTTTGAGAAAATTCATGGCTCATTTCATCATTATTACTAGCAAAAATCAGATCATAGACATAAACAAGAGCAACTAGTAACTTACCTTGATTTGTCTTTATGTATAGATTGCTTCTAGCCACTCCCCTTTTGAAGCCTTGTTGTTGGAGATAGTTATCCAGTCTTGCATACCAAGCTCTAGGAGCTTGTTTCAGCCCATACAAAGCCTTTTTCAACTTACAAACTAGGTCCTTTCCCGCTGTCAGATCAAAACCTTCTGGCTGCTCCATGTAGACTTCCTCCTTGAGTTCCCCATTTAGAAATGTTAATTTCACGTCCATTTGATATATTTTGAATCCTTTCGAGCAAGAAAATGCTAAAAACATCCCGATAGCTTCCATACGGGCCACTGGTGCAAACGTCTCTTCAAAGTCAACTCCTTCAATTTGCGAATAGCCTTTGCAAACAAGTCTTGCCTTGTTTCTGATAACCTGTCCTTCCTCATTCATTTTATCTTTGAACACCCATTTGGTTCCTATTATGTTTTTGTCCTTCGGACGAGATACCAGCTCCCATGTCTTGTTCTTCTCAATTTGGGACATTTCTTCTTCCATTGCTTTTACCCAATGAGGATCCTTATTTGCTTCTGTGAATGTTTCTGGTTCTATCATAGATAGGAGGGCAATGGATTTTCTCTTGGGTGAGGTTGTTATCCTTCTTCTGGTCTGCACACCTTCATCTTTATCGCCAATGATCTGTTCTTCTGGATGGTATCTTTCTACATACTTCATCTTTGAAGGAGTATGAGATGGTTCTCTTTCCTCTTCTTCTTCTTCATCATCTATCTCTTCTTCTTCAATGAGAAAGTCATCTTCCTGTTCTTCAATTTCCTTTTCTGGAAGATCTTCGTCAACCTTAACATCGATGCTTTCCACTATTTTTTTCAGTCGAAAATTGTAGTGCTTGTAAGCCTTGCTGCGTGAAGAGTATCCAAGAAATATCCCCTCATCAACCCGAGAATCAAATTTTCCAGGTGAACCATCATTTATTTTTAGGAAGCACTTTCTCCCAAATATTTTGAAGTACTTCACCGAAGCAGGTCTTCCTTTCCATAGCTCATAAGGATTTTTGTCACAATTTGGTCTTAATTGAGTCCGATTCAATGTATAGACAGCTGTCCCTATTGCTTCCCTCCAGAATTTTGGTTGTAGGTCTGCTGCTAACAGCATGGTTCTTGCCATTTCTTGGATAGTTCAGTTTCGTCTTTCAACTACCCCATTTTGCTGAGGTGTTCTGGCAGCCGAGAATTCCCTTTTAATTCCATGAATATTGCAAAACTCACTGAACTCGTTTGATGTGAATTCTCCTCCTCTGTCTGTTCTGAGACACTTAATTTATGAATATTTTTCGTTTTCTATAAGGGCTTTTAGATTCTTAAAACACTCAAAAGTTTCAGATTTATACTTTATGAAATATATCCACATCATTCTAGTATAATCATCAACAAATAACACAAAGTACCTTTCTCCTTGGAGTTCTTGATTTCTAGTTGGCCCACACACATCAGAATGGATGATCTCCAAGGGCTTTGATGTACAGTGTTCCTTTGTCTTGTGGCTGGTTCTGGTCTGTTTTCCATGTTGACATGGACCACACACTGCTTGCTTTGGTTTGGACAACCTTGGGATGTCTTGTACAGCTTTGATTTTGCTGATATTGACTAGATTTTCGAAGCTAGTATGTCCAAGTCTCTTGTGCCACAACCAACTCTCATCTTCCTGACTCAAGTAGCATTTGTTCTCCTAAATCTTGTTCAGAACGTAAATATTGTCTGGTGTTGTTACTCCTTTTGCCACAAGTTTTCCAAAGACAGAGTTCCTTATTTCACAGTCTTTGGTGCTGAAGACAACCTTATCTCCTTGATCACAAATTTGGCTGACACTCAGAAGGTTGTGTTTGAGTCCATCAACCAACAGAGCATCTTGAGCTTTTCCTTTTCCATTGATCATATTAATTGTTCCTCTTCCTGCAATTTTGCCAGTTCCGCTTCCAAAGGACACATTCCCTTCCTTTTTGCTCAGTGAGATAAATTTCCTTCTGTCTCCTGTCATGTGTCTGGAGCATCTACTATCCACAAACCACTGGTTTCCATTATTTTGCGCAAATAGAGCCAGGCCGCATTTGTCCATTACAGATATCTTGCTACTCGTCTTTCTTCCTTTGAGTGGGTAGTTTTGTTCATAGTGTCCATTATTGTAGCAAAAAGAGCAAGTCAGATCAAATTTAGTCAAGGGATCGAATGAATTGAAGGTTTTGATTTGTCCATGTCTTTTGGGAGCATATGAGTTGATTACTCGGTCCTTTTGCGTTGTTTTTTCACTTCTGCGAGCCATGCAGTGTCTAGCTTGGTGACCGAAGCTTTTACAGTGAAAACAGTGTCCAAGAAATATGGTTTTGAAGCAACCACGGTTTAATTCGCCTTCGTTTCTGAGAATTACTCCTCCCTCGTCCTTTGGATTTTTGATGGGCCCTTGGTGGAGTACAGGTTTGTATTTGCTGTAGTGTCCATGATTCGACTCCACATTCTTCATTGGAATAACTCTTTCTTGATTCTTGGAATTTCGGATGCACTTTTGATAAGATACTTTTTCATCTTTTGGGTTGCAGGAAAGTGCATCAGCATAGCTTTTCGCACTATTCTTAGTGCTTGAGGATTCTCCCTTGAAACCTATTCCAGACTTATCATGTTGAGGTTTTTTCTTTTTAGAATAGTATCAAGTATTTGAGAGCTTTTACAGCCCTTTTTAATTTGCTCCAACTCCTTTCTCATAGATACTACTTCGGCCTCATGTTCTTCACAAGTCTCTTCTTTTTCCTTACGCTTTGTTTCCAAGAGATCTTCTCTCCTTCTTATTTCCTCGTTTTCCACTTTGAGAGAGATAATTTTGTTCCGTAGTTTCTCGTTTTCTTCAATGGCACTTATTAACAGTTCATCCACATTTCCTTCTTGCCCCGAGTCATCATCATCTGTGAGTGTCATGAATAATGCTTCTTGGCTTTCATCATGATCGCTTTCCTCATCTGATTTATTTTTGATGACCATGAACTCATCCTCATCAGACTCATCTTGCTTGGAGAGAAGGTTTTTCTTATTGAACCCTTTCTTTTTGTATGTCATTCTTTTAGAATTTCTTTCATCATCACTGTCATGTTTATGAGGACATTTTGCAGCATAATCACCTATTTTACCACATTTAAAACATATAAGAGGATACTCGCCTTTAAGCTTAGATCCTCTCTTCAGCTTTCGTACATATTGAGCCAATTCGGATTCCACATTTGACTCATCACTACAGTCATTCCCTTCTTTCCCTTTCTTTGACTTTGAGGCCTTGAATGCTGCATCTTTGGAGCTAGGTCCACCTTTCCTCATTTCATAGGTAGTGAGAATTCCATGGAGTTCATCCATTTTGAGGGTGTCAAGATCCTTTTATTCTTTTATAGCACTTATTTTGGAGTCAAATCTGCCTGGAAGGGACCTTAATACCTTTTGTACAATAGTACTTTCTTCAACCTTTTCGTCCAATCCTTTCAGGGAATTTACCACTTCAGCTACTCGGAGGAGGTATGCTGCAATATCTTCTTCCTCTTCCATCTTCAAACTTTCAAATTTTCTTCTGTGAGTTTGAAGCTTTACCTTTTTGACTTTTGAGTCTCCATCGTACAAGCTAACTAGCTTCTCCCACATTTCTTTGGCAGAGTTACAGTGCATGATTTTTGTAAACTCGGAATCAATGATTCCACTGGTGATAGAGTTCATGGCTTTTGCATTTGCAATGTAGGCTTTCCTCTCATCTTGGTCTGTTGGAAGAGTGGAAGTTGCCCGGTATTCAGTTTGACAAAAATTCCAGACTTCAGGTCCAAGGGACATTAAATAGTAAGTCATTCTTTTCTTCCAAAACCCAAAGTTAGTGCCATCAAACAGAGGGGGTTTTCCTGATGCTTCATGATTTCTCATCATGCTTGCTGATCCTTCTTCAAGCTATTAGGCTAGAATGAAGAAACCGACTCTGATACCAATTGTTAGAAATACTGAGAGGGGGGTGAATCAGTATTTCTTTTTCTCACTATTGTTTTACTAGTTAAAACATATATGTTCAGAACACAAAATGAACAACAGGAATAAATGCTTTTATTAATATAATTGTGCAGAAAAATAAATACAATAAATAGATTGTCACAATTGGTTGCCAAGCTCCAACTTGGACTTTGGTGAGGCTCCAACCTCCTGAGCACCAACTCTATTTTTCCAAGACACCAATCTTGGACTTAGGAGCACCAACTCCCAAGGACTTCAATCCTGTTCAATTCTGAGGCTCCAACCTCTTTTGTATACACTGGTGTGCTGCTGCGCTCTTTTCAGCTTCCACTGTTTCTGCTGCCCCCTTTTCTTCTGCTGCCCCCTTTTCTTCTGCTGCTTCCACTATCTCATCCTCAGGTTATACCATATACCAATAACTCCCTCAGTTCTCCATTTTTGCTGCTTTTATATGCTCCATCCCCCTGTCCATTCGTTTCCTCTTTCTTGTTGGCTCTTCGGCTTCCTTCTCCTTTGCTTCAGCTTCCTCACTTGTTGGCTTGTTTGTTGTTGTAGCTTCCTCTGTCCATTCGTTTTCACAGGACACGTTGAATCAATGAGCAAGGATCGAGTCATCCGTAGAGAACACAAGTTCAAAAACTTGTAACAACACTTCTTTTCCAATGATTGTGGGCATACACAGGGATGGCATTTTTTAATGGACAGCCACGTCCTTATCATAATCATAATCGCCATGATTTGGTTTCTCAAGCTATCGGGACTGTTCCTTAGAGTATTTCCACCTCCACACTTAAGAATCGAAGCCACCCTTTTATCAGTGGTTTATAATCAACCATCGGAAGCCACCAACTGAGCCTTTAATCAACCATCACCAAGCTGTTTAATCAACCCGCCACACTTATAGACATATATGGAAATACCATAAAACCCCTCATGGCCATATGCAACCATATAATATCAATACACAGAACTAGCATAAAAACCACTTAACTCAATGTACGCGGATCTCAAGGATTATATGGCTGCTTTCATAAATTCGGCGGGTCCAGATTTCGCAACCATAACAAAACTCTTAAGGCCTGACCTCCGATGAGGAGCGGACCTGATGCTCTTTTAGACTCCCTTCTATACTGGTTTTAGGTCCGATGTATATCGGCACTTGCTATAAACAATAGTCCCGATCCTCCGACGGAACGCGGACCCGACGCCTTCTTATACTCCTTGTCTCTATATTGAATTCGGGTCCAGGATATCGGCAGGTTCGCTTCGGTGGATTTGTAACGCGAAGGTTTAGTGGACCCGATCTCCCTTTAGGCTGCTCTCTAATATGATTTCGGATCCGGATGATTTCGGCAATCACTATAAAGAATAGACCCATTCCTCCGATGTAACACGGGCCCGATGCCTCCTTACATTTCTTTCTAAAATGACTTCGGGTCCAGGATATCGAGGTTATCCCGACCTCTTGCAATGCGATAGTTCTGCGGACCCGACGGCCCATTCAACTGTTCTGTATATTATTTCGGCTCTGTTTATGGGCGTACAGTCCTAAGCTCTTGCAGACCTGATAACCTTTAATGACCTATTCTATAATGATTTCGGGTCCGGCTTTTCGGCAGGTTCGCATCCTCCATTCTCCATTCCCCGATCGCCGATTTAGCAAAATATATATATATATATATATATATATATATATATATATATATGTCATCGGGTCCATATGTGCCGAAACAAATTTAACTTGTGTTGTTTCCGCCAAAAAGGAAAAGGCCTTTGATTATTATAAATGCATATATGTAGATTTTGGGCGCCCGAACAACTCCCGATAGTATTAATGAAGGCATATATGGGCTTTGATCACCCGAAAAACTCCTGGTAATGTCATCTGAGGCATATATGGCTCTGTTTGCTTCATTTGCTCCTCTGATGGCTCCTCTTGCTCCAATGGCTCCTCTTGCTCCGATATGCTCCAATAGCTCCTCTGATGGCTCCTCTTGCTCTGGCACTCCTCCGATATGGCTCCTCTTGCTCTGATATATGTGGCTCCTCCGATATGGTCTGCTCCTCCTGTCTCCTCCTCTTGAATATTGCCATATTGACATCAATGTCAATCTGTGTCCAACACATTATGAAATCACCTATGTTGGTGTTGTAAATAATAACATAATAGTATTTAGTATAGTCCTTCATGGTTAGAATTTAAAAGTGTGTTGATTGTGGTGCTTGGAAATTTTAAGGTAAATTATCATATTCTGCCTTTTAAATATCACAATTGTAAAACATGACAATATATATTTAAGAATTCGCTCTAATTTTGAATTTATTAGTACATGTAAAAAAAATAATAAATAATCTACAAACATGCCTGTGAAAAGAAAAGGAGAGTATGTATGGATTGTAACTTTTTAATGAGGCTTCATTTCTGAATATGAACAATGGCTTCTCTCACGATTCAAAACCTATTGGGCTGATACAATGCTTTCACTGATTTGTCTCCCCTCTAGTGGCTGATAGTAAGTGGGGACTGACATGAGAAATCTATGCATAAGCACAATGAATGAATTCATTTATTTACTTGTATATTTCAATTTAAAATTGTTGAAGTATGTGCAACATAGATTGAAAACTCTTTGGCATGACTTGGAAATCCTACATGGGAAAAAGTAGTTTGCATGAGCTTAAGAAAATAACTACTCATTTGGAACTACATAGAAGAGTTAAATCATTGTGTATAATGATTTCTGTATATGAGAAAAGGTAATTTTCTACCTGCAATTTTAGTTTATTTTCTTGGCCTAATTTTTCATGTAATTATCCAAATTAGTCATGCTTGAGCATGTGGAGATTGTTGTTTTCAGAAGTGAAGGTAAAACACATATATATGCATGATAGAAACTAGATGTACATAAAAGGAAACTTGGGAAAAAAATGATATTATGTTTTGAAATGAATGACAAGGAGGAACTAGAATGGTTTTGGTTAAAACTCTATCACAATCACTACCATTTGATAATAAATCCCAAATCTATGACATCCATAAGATGTACCAGTTGATGAGCCTTCTAGAAAACTATATTAGAATTAATTATTCTAATAGGTAAAAATTTAAACAGGGATTGGTGAATAGAAGCAAATTATGAATGGTACAATTTATGTGTAGATGCATGGCTAAATAAAATCTCACATAATACCTGAAAGGAGGATTATATAATGGAGGAAGTCGATGATTGTATCATAGTTTTATCATTGTGTAATGATACATATACCCATGTATTGTCATGGATTGTTTTGTATGTTGTTACCATAGTATGGTTAACTAGTCATTAAGATAAACATGTCTGAAGAGAATCTTGCCTAATATCCATGTATAGTAATGAGTCATATGAATCTTCCATGTAAGCACTTCCTGATGAATTATTGTATTGTTCTTGGATTCGTTATTAAATCTTATGGTCTCTTACATGTTGAAATAATGTAAAAGTCATTATACAATATCCATAAAGATGTTGGTTACCCCAATGCTTATTAAGGGGGAGTATGTTTTGTAGAAGGAAAGAGCATGATTGAGCTAATGATTATGTTGTTAAAGTAGTGTCGAGTTGTTGTGGCATTGCGATAGATTGTATGTTTTTGTTTCTTAGATGTTGGGAATACCTGTTTGTCCAAAGATTGATGGTTTGTGACCTGTAGAATCAATGTTGTACTGCTAGCAATGCTTACGAATATGCATAGCATGTAAAGATTTGGCTTTTTCCTCCATGTATGCGATTTGAGTTGCTTGAACTATATTGAAGCTATATTTTGTTAGAATACATGCACAGGTTGTTATGTTCCAATGATAAATAGGTAGCTATGCATGAAGAACTTCTGATTATGTTTAAGAGCCAGGAAACTGAAAGATATAGTACTTAATCTCATGGAAAATCATATAAGTTATAGCATGACATGTGCCTAAGTGAGTAAATGACAAAAACATTAATGGTATTAGAGTTTGATTAAGATCAATGACAAGTAATTCATATGGGATGAAGATATCATTACTTGAGTGGCACACTTAAATATTTTGCCTTCATGAGTGAAAGAATCACAATTCTCAGAAAACTAGACTATGATAAAACCAGAAAAGAAATTTACCATGCTTATTAGGAATTATGTGGTAATTGATTCTAGTCAAATATTAAAGTTTGGTAATCATGTCACAAAAATTATAAATGGTATAATTTCTATGAAAATATTATACCATGGTAAAGGTTTTTAGGAAATAGTGTTATGATGGTGAGAACATGTTATAGTACAAGACTATATAATCTGTACAAATTGTCTTTCAATTTAATCCTTTGATTAATGCATCTACATACAATGCAATTTGTTCTTAGGTTGGAAGAAAGTGTGATTAAGGGGAACTTAACTTAACAGATTATTATATACCATGACATATGCATCTTTCATTGGATATGCATAACGATCCCTAAAAGTATCCCTGAGTACAACAATATAAAAAAACCATGGTAATTAATAAGAAGCACAATTTGTATGTTATGGACCACTGGGCAATTAAATGATATCTAACAATCTATTTAAATAGATTGATAACATACAATTTGAAATGCATAATTTGTACCAATAAATTTTGGGAGGTTATCTTATTGGATTGTATTGATAATGTGTGTGGACAACATAAGAAATGTTTCATAATTCAAATAGGAATTCATAAAATGGATAACTCATCTTTTGGTTAACGGTTATTTAATGTTAAAGAGGAGCTAACATGTAAGTAATCTGAGATCATAAACACTAACAACTAAAAGGGGTGTAGGAAAGTAGTAAAAACTTTCATGTATAACTACACTAAATTATGCATGGCCAACAAGTTGTTCAGAGATAAAAAGGGAAATTGTAAATCATATGCGATGAATTAATTAAGAATGAAGTATGATCTGATGAATATTAAACTTCAAAAGCTATGAGTTAATAGTCTGCTTTAGAACATTAAGCAGAAGGTATGATTAAGATGAAAAGATGCATGAATACAATACTATGCTACTGATATTGTGTTACAACCAAATGAAATCTAAAAATGATCTGCACTTGACATAAAACTTTCTTGGATTACAGAAATGAACCATGCTCATGGGAATTCCTTATAAACTAAGCACGGTTGTTCTATTTATCAGAAATAGATAAAGGAATGTTTGGCATGATTCTAACATAGTGGAAAACATGTGGTTAAAACTTATGTCATGTAGGTGATACCATGAGGATGGTATGATGGGTTGTAGCAAAGATGGTACTTCGTACAATAGTACATAGGTACCCCTATGATTACGTGTGTTATATGATTGAAATAGGATATGTATATCGAAGCGTATAATATATCTTGTGTGCGGGTATTCATGAAGACGTTGGGCAGATGCCTGGCAACCAACCTGGAGGTTGCACAAAATAAGGAAAGTAAGGAGTGGTTCAAGGATAAATAACAATGGTTAATTTCTATTTTGCATACATAGGATTATGATGAATATATATGATGAAAATATACAATGAAAATATATTGTTATGTGAACTAATTTTTTATGACATTGCATGCATATTGATGTGGAAAATATGCTAATAGATGTGTTGTATGTAGAGAAACTACAATAGGCAGGTGTTCGACAAGAATACAAATTCTTGGAAGAATGACAAAAGAGAACCTGCATTCTTCAAATAAAATGAAAAATGAGCAATAGCTGCTTTAGTAATATTGAGTAACAAATCATGATATTTATCATAGTTAAATTTCTGCATCTATAACTTCTCATGGATGGTTTGAAAATAATGTTACAGGTAGCTATGGGAGGAGATATGTTAGATCACTCCTTGTAACCGATGTACATCAGAAGATTTGCATTAGATGGCAAAGCCATGAGAGCTGTGGATTCAGAAAACATCTACCTATCAACGAGGACATGATGCATTGATACACCGAGAAAAATGTAATGTTTAAGGGGGGGAGTATGTAACACCCCTCCCTTGTGTGTTAAATTATTGTAAACCTAAGCTGAGGAAAGGTAGGTGTGACACCCCTCCTTTTGGGTTAAACTATTTTAAACCTAAACTGAGTAAAGCTAGGTGTGATACCCTCCTTTATAGGTTAATTATTTTAAACCTAAGTTTAGGAAAGATAAGTATGATATGTAATATGAAAATCAAATAGGTTATTAAATAAATTAATAAAATAAATTAGTTGGAGGGTGGAGTACCAAGAGAAGAGATTCTTTCCAAATCACATTCAGGAATGGGATATATATAAATATTTCATGATAAATCTTCTAGATGTGATTCTAGATAAGCTTGGATGGATTGGAGATAAATATCCATCTAACATAACACCTTTGTGGGAGATAAAGGAAATATTTTATGAGGAAAAGCCTTATCGGAGATAAAGACAAGCTTTTCTGAAAAAGACCTAGGCAAATCGAAAAATGCATAAAAGCAGGATGCAACTAATGGAAACTAAATCATGAAAGAGAGTATTAAATACCCAGTGCATTGAACAATTGAGGACAGTTGATCATTGGAAAGAACCTCAACTCGGCGGGAATCAGAGGTGATTCATGGTTGGGTGGTGGTGCTCTGCTCACAAGTGGGGTTTTAGTTGGATTCACAGGCATGGGATGTATTAATGTTTGTATCTCACTGTTTATGTCATTATATTATTTTGTTCAGTTATAGAGATTCTACAATAATTGTTGGTATGGAAGAGTTGTGGTTTATACATATGGCGATTATGGATTTTTAATGTATTTCATGTTAAAATCAGTAGAAGGATTAAGTCATGTGAATTCAATGTAGTATTGGATATGTTGCCCCGTTTTGGCTTATGTATTAGTATGATGCTATTTTTATTTTTTGTGATTGATTTCATTCTAATGCATGTGGATGAGTGAGATATCCAGTGAATCTAATGGTGATCTTCATTATGTTAGTGAAGTAACGTGGTCTGTTTTTAGTGTTCTATAAATTCTGTAGTTTAACATTGAAGATAGTGATAGATGCATGCATATCATTATGGTATAATGTAATTAACATAATAGTCTATGATGGTCAAATTATCTATTGCATAGATACTCAATGAGGCTAGATACTCAATGAGGCTAGATTTTCATTATGTATGTTTCTTAGAATTTATTGTATTATGGTACTGATGGAATATTATTATGCATGTGATTAAGTGAGTTAATGGCTTTTATAAAGTTTAAGCATGCATATGGTAATTAGGATTATTAGTATTGAGGAAGTTATTGGCATGAGATATGCATGCATGCAAAACCATTAGGAAGTAAGATCTATATATATAACCAATGGTCAAGGATATCGATACCATGCATGCCACAAGAGGTTTGATGGCTGCATGTTATAGCTCCTCCTTCCTCCCAACTGTGCTTGTGTTTATAAAATCATTTGAGGAAGATGAGATAATGTGTCTATGGTATAAAGTTACTGCCTAAATGTGATGTAGCAATCTCACTAAGAGAAAAGAACATGGAATCTTAACTATAGGTAACTTTTAAATATTTATGGGCTTAGGGGCTATTTTTCCGAGTAAGACATTAAGGTACGTTATATATATATATATATATATATATATATATATATATATATATATATAATTTATGTTTCACCATGGTATCCAATTTATTCATTTTTTTTTAATTCCAAAAAAAACAAAGTTAACGCACTTAATAATTGTGTAAAAGTAAATTTTAATTCACTAGGAAAGGTTGGGCTTTATTCTTCCACCAAATATTTTACAATGTCCATTTTCACTTGTATTACTCTCATTTAACGTTATATTAATATTTATTTATGAATAGTAGTGGGAATTCCTTTCTCTTATTTATGATAACACTTTTCATTTCTTATGAGTGCCTAACTGGTTGAATGATGTCTTTCAGGCCAGAGCACTTAAATTCTTTTATATACATACATTATCCAAACTTGATTCCAATATTGAGTTATACATTATATTTATGTTATTAATGTGAATAGAAGTTGCCCTTACCTACAATGTAATGTTGTTTAGATTAATGTGTTGGTATATTTTTTTATGGCAGAACCTTTCGGATAGTCATCTACAATTCATGTATTGAATCACACATTAAGAACTAATTGTCACGAGATTGACAAAGGTCATCATTTAGGTTTTGATCTGACGGCGGGAATTCATGGGTTTTAGTTATGGGTAATGACCTCCCTCTTAACCCACCTCTAGATCTGAGTTGCATCGTCTCACCTTCTGATGAGCTCTAATACTTTTACTCGTGTTTTTTCTCACTATTACTCACTATAACATGGTGTTACAACTTTGAGAATTTCGCTGAGATAGGTAAAGGTACTCTAGTTGTAACAATTTCCTTCCTTGCCAATTGAATACCGTAAATTTTTCATAAGCGATTATGCATACCTCATCCTTTGACTTTTTTTTTTCATTTCCTTCTAGTCCCATATTATGGGATAACTTAGGGTTTACCAGCTCCTATTCTGAGCTTATATTTACAATTACTCCCAAGAGAGACATTATGGATTTAATATGGAAAATTTTGCTTTTAATGGGTGCTTTGGGATCTATAAATAAATCACAGTGAGTATAAAGTTATTTTTCTTCGAGATACCTTCAACATATCTTTCTTGGTATTTTCTAAATTCTTTCTTTGACAAATATGATTGTTATGTTTAATAATTATAGAGATTATGCACATTATGAGTTCTTTTTCCTCAGGTAAATGCTCTTATGATTAGGGTTATCATTCTTTAATTTGCTTCTTCCTATGAGTTTACACTGATAACATTTTTTTTGGTTTTTCTCTTATCAGAACTACAAGATTTGACTTTCAAAAATAATAAAAGTTAGGGCCTTTAGGACGATATGGTGTTGTAATTAGACCAAGTTCTCACACCATTTTTATTTTATATATATTTATAAGTCTTTATGGATGAAGGCCTTGTTTAGTATGGGAACCCTTCATCCTGGGGTTTAACATCCTTTTCAAAGGCTATTTAGTTTTGAAATGTTTATTTTCTTCATAATGTGTCTACGCCCTCTCATGACCTTGGCGTTACTTTTCCTAGCTATGCCCTTCACAGCTGCATATGAAGGTTTTCTTATGTAAATCTATTTGTTAAGATTTCCTCTTCAAATAATGTTGATCATACAAGGGTTTTATAAATATTATTTGGATATACTATATGGAGAACTATGGTCTCCTTGGTCAATTTCATTCTCTAATTTTAATTATTTTTTTCTTCTTATCCCCCTTGTATTGCTTTATTTTCCTTTGATGTTTTACTCATTATGTATAGTTTCTAATAGATTGTATTTCTAAAAATATAGCTTGAAACCATTATTTTCATAGTACTCAATTTATATCTGTAGGATAGAAAAATTTAGAGTAAAAAAAATCACCCAATATTACAATGAAGGTGGACATTCATTTAGATATTTATTTATGTTTTTTCAAGAGTTCTTAAATATTTATTTGTTTGTTTAATTTGTAGATAAGACTAGTGCAGTCGAGGGCTTGTAATTTCTTCAAAACATGTCTTTAGGGTTGAAGACTATTTCCCTTCTAGCTGAAGGAGTTAATATGGTCCATTACCCTTGGTGGCTAACCTAGACCAAAATAAGGAGTTAAAGTCTTCACTAATGATTTCATAGCCTGTGATTTTTCTAAAACAATGAAATGTACATAAAAATAAAATTTAGACACAAAAACAAAAAGTATGATGAATTTCATTCTTCTTTACTTATCTGAATATATCACTTCACCTGCCACCAACCACAGTGAGCAGAAAGGTGCTCCACCCAACCAATGAGAACTGGTACCTCTACTAGAAACCCCCCCAAATCCAACGTCACACCTTGAAAATACATTTCTTGAAAGATACCCTTCTAGGTCGACATATGATTCCACCTGATAATGTCCTGCACTGCTGAACTGAATGTCCTATCCTTAATGAATGTAACTCAAAAAATAGTTATCTTTCTTGGGCCTCCTCCTACCAGGCTCCAAGTTCACCACATTGCCTCAAGATTTTCCCCTGTTACCCTCTTCGCCAAAATTTTCCCAAAAATGAGATAATCTATCTCTAGGAGATACAGTTGTATGCAGACAACTTCCTTTTCTATTTTCCCTTCTTCGGATTTCCCTAAATTCCTTCTTAATTGTCTAGGTGTGAATTTTCTGTAGAATCCTTCCTCCACCATAATTAACATAGTTGGCCAATTGCAACATTTTATTAATATAAAATTAGAAAAACATTTATTTACATCACACATTCATACTTGACCCTTAGCATGGGCACATAGCCCTTAAAAGTAAATTCATAATAAGTTAAATGAAATATTTAAAGGTCACTAAGGGGTATTACACGGATGCAAAAATATGTCACCTTTTTTATACTAAGATTGTTGGAGGTGAAAATCACTTTTGCTTGGTTTTCCTAGCTTTTGCTCCCATTCATTCTCATTTTGAAAACATTTTTTCCATTACAAGCATTCTTGACTTGATAAATCAGCAAAACTATTGTGATCTAGGAATGTTTATTTCCCTCTTTTTGATAATAGAAATAACATACATAAGAACCAAAATTAATTCCTTGCTTCATTAAGGTCTGATAGAACATATTGATCTTACTAGACTTCCATCATCATCATCATCATCATTGTCGGCGTCATAAATCATTGCCATTATCTTATTCATGGAAAATATTAGTAAATAAATGCTTTTTTATTTAGTCAAGAAAACAAATTTCTAAATTTATTCCCTAATCACTAAACAAACGATTTTTACTCTCCAAATGTTTTGTTTTGTTAATCATATATGTCATTTAAAATCATTGATATTTTCTAAAAAATAAAGAAATGATTATATTTAAAATAACTAACCTTTTATAAAATTTAATGAGTTTATTTTGAAAGAAAAGTAATTCTTTCCTAAATTTATCTAAAAATCTATCAACTACCTTAAATTATAGATTAATATCATTTTTTCTAATTAAAATTTTTTATTACTTTTTATTAATCCATTATATGTTTATGAACAACTTGGATTGATCAATTCCAAGGGACTAGCAATAAAACCCACTATAAGAAACATGTTATCCAAATAACGTAAATTTACATGAAAACTAATCTATTATTAGCAATGCCATTGTTTTTAGTAGTTTCTAGTAAAATAACCGAGGAATGATGCTGGATTTTATTGAGGGCCCTTTTTCCCTTCTTTGTTCCATACATAAATCAACTCCAAGGAGTTACCAAGGAAATCTATAGATGATACAATAACTATATTTATTTGTTCGAATTCCAAACTCAAAGGTTCTACTACTTTAGTTGTTTCATTATGACTATTTATGTCATTTGATTCATGGAAGAATTTGTGGCCACTCATTGACAACGCTAAAAACTGAATTGTATCTTGTGCCTTTCCATCTAAGGGATGGATCTTGGCTTTTGCATGAATGGTTGTGCCTATAAGTGGTTGAGTTGAGACTAAAGGACTCATTTTAGTTGTAGGATATTTTTTTGCCACATATTGTATGTCTTGTGAGTTGAAGAAATTTTAGCCCCTTTAGGAGCATTTTGATCTTGGCATCGTTGTCACTTATTTTGGATATCCAGAGGAGGAGAGCACCCTTGAGAAGAGGGATAGCCATTATCGACATGACCCAATTGCTGACGGATCCTACAATAATATGTTGTATTGTCATATTCCATTGACTGCAAATAGATAATAACATTCCACTCAAGTAAGATTTTTCCTAGCAATCCTTTATTAAGATAAATTTCAATGGATATTCGAGAAAATGTCACAATACCCTTCTCAAGACTTTCTATGTGTACTTTAATAAAATGACTGATGAATTTCCCACATTAGCTAAGATTTTTCAGATGACGTTGATGAAGGTGAAAATTTTGGATTCTTACTCAAACTAGAGTGATCATAGTTAGCATAGAGAGAGGGTTTAAGATGAGCAAACCTAGTTCTGAAAGAAAGACTAGCATGGCCCCAAAACAAAGGTACTTCATCATAAAGCTTGGATAATCCTTCATATTTTTATAATACACCATAGAAAACCTTTCAAACATAAAAATAGATTTGTATTTGTGGAGCAAGTTTGAAGCACCAACTACTAGAGCGTAGACGTTGTAGGTCATAATGCATTAAATCATTAGATAATCGCATACATCGAATAACCAATTTAAGCATCATCGCATTGAAGATAATCCACTTTAATAGCTGGGATGTTTTTCTCATGATCCACAATGATGGTTGTCCCTGAGATCTCTTTGAGAATCACCTATGTGGGCTTGGGCTTAAGGGTACCCTTAAAAGATTTGGGTTGGGAGGAAGAGGATGCACCCCACCTTTCTCTCCACCTCTTAGCCTTAAAACTAAATGAACCAATGCATCATTGGTTCTCCCATGCTCGTTGATTGATTTTAGATCTTTAAGCTTCCAACATCTATTTAAGAGACAAATGTTTCCATATGGGATTCTCATCCAATATTGTATCATGGTTGTGAGTGAAGCGACAAGATCTTTGACATTAACCTACAAGTACAAGGATCCCTCTAAGAGTGGTCTCTCAGAGACAGTAAACCCTTCACTTCATTGTTTCAAGAGGAGCCCTTCATTGAAAAAAAATTCCTTTGTTTTACCACATATTAAGGAAGATCTACTTTCTAATTCAGTGTTGCTAAGAAGACAATGTCATTATCATAGCATAAACCCCTTCTCAAGATCTTGAATCTCGCACTATGAATCAATCTAGTTAGAGGAGATATTGTGGTTGGGGCATTGCTTGTTTCACCCTTCACCTTGGCTATAAGCAGAGGGTAGCCCTCTATGGAAGTGAGCCCTCAAAAAATTATTAGAAGCCGAATAATCATACGAGGCCTTCAAAGGGGAGATGACTTTCACACTCAAAAGCACGACACCCCAATACAAGAAAATGGTAAAGTCAAAGATGGTGGCAGGAGGCACTGAATATAAGGTTGCGGAGGCTATAATTTTTGCACAACAAAAACTTTCAATGGTAAATAGACACAATTACCCTAAAATTATACATTATATATGCCAGATTTATTTATTTAAAACAAAAAATTAAATAATAATAATTATTGTAATTTAAAGTAATAATAATTGTTAATTTTGTGTATTTTATTGAATAAAATACATAAAAGTGTTATATAAAATATTAAAAAAAATATATTTGATATCTAAATTAACTAATATCTACATTGTTTCCATTACGATCTAATTCCACTAGCTATGAAAACATATAATATAATTCTCCAAATTTATAATTATTAAATCTTATGAAAGATGAGCTGCACACTCAAAAGTGTGACACTCGGCGAGGAGTAAATGGTAGAATCAAAATGGTGGAAACGAGTTAAAGTAGGGCTGTAGAGGCCTTAGCTATTGCAGTGCAAAAAAATTCAGTGCTAGATAGGTAGAATTACCATAAAGTTATAAGTTATCCAATAAAGATTTATTTATTTATAATATAAATTTGAAAAAAAAAATTATTGTAAATTACCTTAATAATAATTTTTAGTTTCGAATATTTTATATGATAAAGTACATAAAAGTGTTGAATATTTTATTTGATAACTTTTATGTAAAATATTATAAAAAAGTTTGTTGAATAATTTGTTTGATAGAATATATAAAAGTGTTATGTAAAATATTATAATTTCTTTTGTTAATCTCTAAATTAACTAATATCTACATTGTTTCCATTACAATATAATTTCATTAATCATCAAAAAATATAATATAATTTTTAAAATTTACAATTATTAAATATTATAAAAGATTACCAGTATCACAAGAAAAATATAACTCGAAAACTAAATTAGTGAATTTGGATGATATTTTTTCCTCAGTGTTGCGTTGCATCATTTTAAAATTAAGGATGTTAGTATAATGGTTTAATTTGTATTTGGTATTTATATAGCAATTTTATAAAAAATATAATTTGCATGAAAATTTAATAATTATATATTTAAATGTTAGTGTAATGGTTTAATTTGTATTTGGTGTCTACGTAGCAAATTTATAAAAAATAATATATTTATTTAATAATTTGCATGAAAAATTAATAATTATATATTTAAATGTGAAAAATGAAAGGAAAAAATATTAATATTTCAAATTACATGAGCTTACAAAAATATACCAATCTCTTTTATTTATAACTATAATTAAAAAACAAATTGATCAACCAAATAGATTAATTAAACATCATGTGATTAAGATTTAAAAATAGAGTGTTGAACCGTTCATATGTTTTATTTCGAGCTAAAGGATTAAGGCGTGAACCTGAAGGCAAAGAAGCCTACATTTAAAAATTCTGAAAGGAGACGTCACGGCTTTGAAAGACCTGGACATGGATGGACAATTACGAACCAGTTCGAAGGGAAGAGTACATTGCAGCCAAAGAAGGCCACATTAAAGAATTGTTGAAGGGGAAGACGTCCACGCCTATGGAAGACCTGGACATAGATGGACAGTAAGGAACCTGTTGGAATGGAAGACATTGCTGGTAGGTTTGTCGGTGGGAGTGTTGACCAGGATTCATTATTTTTTATTCCACAAATTGGCTGCCATTGTTAGAACAGGTAAACGTTTTGACACGTCTGAGCGCACGGGAATACATAGAAAATGATACAAATTCTGAAGTTGGGAGGTTGACATTTCATTTTATGAATAAGAAATTCGATATAGTTTGAGTGAATCGGCGGTGTTCATGTTCGAAATTGTTTTTTTCCAGGGGTCAAATTCTTCATTTGCAGCTTAGAGAATCCATTTGGGGCAAAAATTAGTTTGTTAATTTAGACGATGTAGATGAAAATAAAGGTGAGTGGATATATCTTCGCGCTTCTTCATTCCAATCCAATTAAATTTCATCGCGTGGAAGCCATGAAACACTGGCTCCAAACTTCTTTATGTCCGTACGGACCTCGACAGTGAGAACGGTTTGATTGGATTTTGTTTGTATTGCTTTCATGTTTTTTTCAAAACGGGAAATCACTTGATAAAGCTCGCCCTCTCCGGCAGATTTTCTTCAATTGGAAGTTATAAAGTCAAAGCCTCTGGTTTTGGTTTGATTATGGCTCAGGAGTCCATCAAAACTAATCTCAATCAGATAAAGAAAATGGCTATGGAAGAGAGGTTGGATAGAGTTAAAGATATTGATCGGTCTGTTCGGCTGGAAGAAGAAAATGATGAAGGGGATGAAGACCACGTGTCAGATTTCGGGGACAAGTTTAAATCGGCCTTGCTGTATAAGTTAGAGCGATCTGAGCACGAGGAAACCGACGGTGCTGAGACTTCTAAAGAGATCCGTGATAGTTACTATCATGATAATTTCGCTTCCTTAAGGGTTTCCATTCCCACAAGCTCTCCAATAGATGGAAAAATGAAGGTACTTTTCATATCTCTTTGTTTTTCCCTGCCTGATTGCAACTATTAACTGGGGTTAGGTCATTTTTATTTTGGTTTCAAGCACATTAATCTTTCATATCAAGAGTTTGAGACCTGTACACGGTCTTTCAGTCGCAATAAACGAACATCAGCGTTCCAATATAGGATGACCCATTGCGAGAAACACTAGATCACTCAATGAAAATGAATCTGAGTTTAAATTCCCCAGTCTAGGAAGGGAGAATTATAATTATCTAAGTGGAAATTAGAATATTCAGTACTATTTAAATACAGATTATTCTTTCATGCATTAATAGAAATGGTTTAAATCTTGTTTCTAAAATATCTTTGATAGAACTATCTTCTTGTGTAGAGCTCAGCGCCGAAAATAATAAATATTTTGCAGTTCTAAACATGTTTCGTAAAACGATTTTCCTGTTTAAAGCTCAGAGTTTCAGACTCTCTAAACTATTGAGATTTTCACGCTTCATTCAGTTTTTTTAATTTACTTGCTGTAACACAAGGTGCAATTACTGCACAAGTACCTAATCTTGAAAATCTGTTTTTTGCCAAAGCAAACATAAGTTCTCTTGAATTTCCACAAACTTAATCATCCGAACTGTCGGTTCATCCATCGTCCCCATTGACATCCCAAATCTCAACTAGAGGACAACGTGTGAAATGTTTACTCTATATTTCGATAGCCTTAGCTTCTTGCGATATATAGATTGTATGAGTGACTTATTTATTTGATTATTTGTTAACAGATGGAAAGTTTGGGCATAGAAATGTGCCGACTAAAAGAGGAGAATGATACTTTGACAAAGGAATTTGCCCGGATATTCAGCAATTATCATAATCTCCAGATGGATCTGTTCAGAGTTATGCAGCAAAAGCAGGAAGACAATGCCCAACTGAGACAGCAGGTGAGTTTGACAAATACTGATCATGAACAATTAAGATCGATGTATGGGATAGATCAATGCTTAGAATATACAGATTCTAAATTCAGTAGCATCTGCTTTTCGGTGCTTACTTCAATGGATTAGCTCTGTTGAAGGAGATGATAATTGTTGTTCCATTGCAATTCAGGATTCGCAACGCCCTGAAGATGAATCGCAAATAGTGGCACTCTCTCTCTGCACAAATCCACCTGAAGAAACCACGGCATCTGCAGAAACTGAAAAATTGATGCTCAATAAAAGCAAAGGAACACTTGTGGATTGGGGACCAGTAAAGAATCTGAAGGGCTTAAACCTAACATTAGAATTAAAGGACGAAGAAACAAGCGCAGAGTCTGTTGACGGGACCCTCTCGCCGAGTGGTACTCCCACAAGATCAGGTTGCGGTTTAATAAAGACGGACACCGTGCAAGGCCAGGCATGCCTTAGTCCTGAAAGCAGTTCTCTGGTTATGGATGAAAGTATGTATGCACAAGAAGGTGGATCTTGGACGCCAAACAAAACAATGAAGACTTCGCATGACACGAGCAAGAACGAAGAAACTGCACCCCCTGTGAGAAAAGCCAGAGTATCTGTGCGGGCTAGATGCGAAACACAAACAGTAAATCCTTTGATCTAAACTACTGTACCACAGGATTTCAATGAGAAAATTTGATAGTGTAGAAAATACCAACATTGTTGAACGCAGAAAGTTGTATATCTAACAAGGAGAACCCAATGAAATAAATGCAAAACATATTGTAAATAAAACATCCATGATATATATAACATAGATATAGCATGTTGCAGATACATTACCCGCAATTTCTGTTGAACTCTTCAATAAGTTTCCAATGAATTTTGAGAGCATTGCGTAATAATTTCCATTTCACTTCGCAGATGAACGACGGTTGTAAATGGCGGAAGTATGGTCAAAAAATAGCCAAGGGCAATCCTTGCCCCAGGGCATATTATCGGTGCACAGTCTCCCCAGGATGTCCGGTCCGGAAGCAGGTCAGTATGATTTTATTAACCTGTTAAAGGAACATATGGTTATATACAAGATGTTTATAAAGGGTGTTTTAGAATTTTAAAAGGAACGACGTTTTAGAATGTTAAACTGAACATTGGGTTTGATAAAATGCATAGAAACAGTTTTAATTTTCTTGTCTCGGCCCATAGACCTGAAATCTTTCGAAAGTACTTACTCTAATTCTCTAACATTGTGATTAACCTAATAAATTTGGTTTAAATCTTGTATTTCTTGCTATATGCAGGTACAAAGATGTCCTGAAGACATGTCTATATTGATCACCACATACGAAGGGACGCACAATCACCCTCTTCCTATTGCTGCAACTGCCATGGCTTCCACTACTTCTGCAGCAGCTTCCATGCTTACTTCTGGTTCTACATTAAGCCTAGAAGCCATGAATGCCAACTCATACTTTCTTGGGGCCGGGAATAAAAGAATTGGTCAACTCGTTGCCCTTAGTCCTAACATGTCCACTTCAGCCAGTTCACTTCCTTCAATCACGTTGGACCTCACAAATAATCCTTATCCACAATCAATCCTGCGCATGCGGGGATCAGCAGGACCGTCATTAACTACCAACTTCCCCACCTCATTTCGATATCCATCGGCCGGTTCGGGATTGCTTTCTCATAGCAGCTCGATTATGGGTTCCGACCATTCATTAACACCGCCCTCAGGGTCAAATCTCTGGAATAATAATAGCGTCTACTACAGCCAACCTCATTCATACAGCAAGCCTTCTCCTCTTGGCGCAAAGTATGATATGGCTAGCCAGCAGTTCCTGCAACAACGACCAACAACAATTGATCCTTCAAGAGCGATTCAAGGGGCTTCATCAAGATATTCTACGCAAAGTTTGATTCAAAACATCATTGCAGAGGCGGCTGCAAATTGCAATAATTCACGCGGATCACAGCATTCTTTAGCTGATACTGTCGGTGCTACAACTGCTGCTATTACATCGGATCCCAACTTCACAGCTGCACTTGCAAATGCTATCACCTGCGTGATCAGTCAAGGCACTACAAAATCTCAGTCAGGATCAACCGATAAGACATTAATATCTACCAATGGTGATGATCAGCTCTCCCTTCCCAGAAAATGGAAAGAATCAATGCTTGCCTTATATGCGACGGATCATTCTGCAAGTGCAGCGAGTGCAACATCCCTTTCGGCTTGTCAATCCAACGTCCCTTTTTCTGCTTCCTCTATCCCTTTCTCGACTAAGAAGTGGCCTAAAACTTATTGGGACAATCAAAACCTCTCAGGGTCATCGAACAGTAGTACTTGATCTGACCCATCAAGAAGCTGAGTGGTCACCAGAAGCTGCTTACTATCTTCTCTTGCATTAGCCATATCAAAGAAAACTTTGTTTACTACATGAATTGGACTGAACGATACAATCCAGCTAGCTGACAAACACCAGTTGATTGGTTTGATTTCGCTGGATTTCTCTGTACGTTTGTAATTTAGTTCTCAATTTTGCGGCCTTCATTACATGTGTATTAACTCATCTGATGAAACTTCTTAAACATTATATGTGGATTAAATTTGTGTAATTTCTGTTCTCAACTGTAAACATTTTGGAATGATTGAGGGTTTTAGCATATTGCATCAAATGCAGGCATTTTCTACGAAGTCCACGCAGAACAACTGCTCATATTATTTCCTTAGGAAAGCCTCTAATCGTAAAAATGTTAGATTAAAACGTGATGAGCGGCTACGAACAATCAAAAAAATTGGATGTAGACTCCAAATCTACAATATTCTTTTATACATTATAAAGAGAAGACACAACAGTGAAACCCAAGGTAGAAAATGAAATGAAATCAAACAACACGTAAAAGGCAAAATTATAGTTTTGTATTACACTTCTTCAAAAACCTTACTTATTTGGCAAGAAGAGAGTTTACAATCACTTGTTTATATAGACCTGACTTTTCTATAACCTTGAGGTTTTTTTTTTTGCTATTGTATTTAATGCTTTTAACTACTTTTTAAATAAAATTGGGCTATGTAAACATACAATCTTTTCTAAGGAAAAATTTGTCTTTAGTGTGAGTTTCTAAAATTTGATTATGCTTTACTTGGGAGCTGTGAGTGGTAAAATAAACCTCATCAACACTTTGTTTCAACCTTTTCCAATAATCTATGGAAACTTCAAGAAGCCTGGTTTTCTTCATTCCTTGACATTTTCCCACTTGAAGCTAATTGAAGGCATATGTTACAATCATTACTCCAAGTTTGTGTGAGGGGTACCAAGCTTCTACATAACTCATGCTTGTCTACATAACGCATGCTTGTCATTTGGAAATATCTTCATAAGCTTATCATTATGATTCTTAGCTACATGAATATTTTTCAAATTGAAATGCCCTTCCTCCAACACATGTTGTATCAAGTGGTACCTTAGATCAATGTGCTTGGTTCCTTAATAGAATACATGATTCTTTGGTAAATAAATAGCACTTTGACAATCACAATAGAACACATATTTCTCTTGTTTTATTCCTATCTCCCCAAGGAATCACTGCATCCCCGTCATTCCATTGCAAGCCTCGGTTGCAGCATGTGTTCTGCTATAGTTGTGGAAAGAGGTAGTTTTTTTGCAAGCTAGATACCCAAGACATTGTTGTGCCTTCAAATGTGTACAAATAACCATTGGTGGGCTTTTAAGTCTCCACATCTCCAACCATATATGCATCTATAAGTACTTCAAGCACAATATATTTTTCCGAAACATAAACAATAATGACTAGTATGTGTGAGATACCTCTAAATCCATTTTACTACTTGCCAATGTTGTTTTCCGAGATTAGCAAGGATTCTACTCACTATTCCAAGTTTATGTGCAATATTTAGTCATGTACATACAATGGCATACTAGAAGTTTCACATACGATGGCATACTTGAAGTTGCAAACTACTCAAGCATAAGGAACCCTACTCAATTATTTTTTCTTCATGCCATCACAAGGACATAAACTAGTGCTTAGCTTGAAGTGGGTTGCAAGAGGGGTACTCAGTGGCTTGGAAACCTTCATGCTCAACCCGCTAATCACCTTTTCAATATATTTTCTTCTTACAGCCATACCTTTTTGTTTCTTCTATCATGAATAATATTCATTCCCAATATCTATTGTGTTGAACCCAAATCCTTCATCAGAAATTGGTTTCCCAAATTATTTTCTAACATGTTAATCATTATGTCGTCAGCTCCACAATTGAGCATGTCATCCAAATATAGTAATAGTATAAAATAAGTTTCATGGTCATACATTGTCATATAAACATAACGATAGCTTTTAGTATTTTAAAACCATGGATCAACATGAATGAATCAAATTTCTCGTACCACTAGCAAGGTGCTTGTTCGAACCCATAAAGTCTCTTCCTCAATCTACAAACTAGATTACCTTTACCTTTTAATTTTAATCCTTTAGGTTTCTCCATATAATCTCCTCCTCTAATTCGCCATAAAGGAAGGTGAGAATAATTCATTAAAATCAATAACTCATTTCTCGAAAAAACCCTTTGCTACTATTATTTCCTTGTAACCCTTCCCTCACACTCATGCTTGATTTTGTATACCCATTGTTTTGTAGGGACCATCTTCCTTTTTGAAGCATCACCGACTCCTGGGTTTGATTTTTTAATAGGGAGTCAATTTCTTCCCACATAGCCACCTTCAATTCCTTGATATGATCATCTTTACAAGCTTCTTGAAAATAGTAAGGCTCTCCTTCATTAGTGACCAAAATATAGTTTGAGGGATGACACCTCTACGAGGTCTGATGAGGCCTAGTAGAGATTCAAACCAACAGTGGTGGAGTTCTTTTCAACTGGACCTCTTGCAATGACTATTGCTAATCCGTAAAATGTCATGGATATTCCACTCAATAGTTTGTCACAACAAATATGATAATATTATATTAAAATATGAGATTTTACACTATTACAGTTTTATTTAAGTTCTAGATCTGTAAAATTAACTATCATTAGTGGAAGCATGTAAATGTAAATCAAGAAAAAAAGTAGAGAACGAAAAAATAATCTCACACACACATAATACATAATATATTCTCTTTAGGAAACCCTTTTAGGAGAAAACTGATCTGAAAGGTGAGGCTACTTCGCTATGTTTCTCTATATAGAAATATGGCTACAAATATAGAAAAGTAATGTTTCTGGCCCATGGGCTACTATAGGGCACAAATCCTCTCTTTGTGCTCTAACCTATCTCTCCTGGCTATCATTGCTCAACTATGAAATACAATTCTCTTGAAAGAATGGAATGCCTCTTCCTCCTAGTGGCCCGATTATAACATAACCCGTTAGCCTATTAGTGGTTAAGTTTGACTATATAAACTCTTAACTAGAGTTACAAAATAGACTCTTATAGAATATTTTAAATCAGAAACACATGGCTAGCCCATTTTCCATGAATAATGGAGGCTGACGCGACATGATCCAGAACTATAGGTGTGAAAACACGAAGGTCAACTTCTGAGCGGCATAACTTTTCCATACAGACTCTGACAAACGTGATTCTTGCACTGTTGGAAATATTTCTATGTTTACAACAGCATGAAAAGGTGTGACGCTATAGTGGCAAAGTTTTACCCCCAAAAAATGTCATTTGATGCCTCAAAATGCTCTCGAATGGTTTGAAACCTCATTTCGCCAAACTAGGTACTGCCATAAAAACAGTCCCGTGAGGTGATTCCTCCAACATTTCCACTCCAAATGAATCAATATGGACGAAAAACAATATAATGATCTAATTTGGATCAGCTGCAGTTGAAACTCTTGCAATTCTTGTTCATCTTCATGTCCATCATGCTCATTTTCTTATAGTAGTGGAACATGTTCTTGTTCTTCTATCAGCATGCCAACATCTTCTTTATCTCAATATTTCCTACATACCTCTTAAGCTTTTACAAATCACTAAATATGACATCTTTTCTTGTAATAAATTTATTTTTAATTGGATCCCATAGTCGGTAACCAAACTGCTGATCAACATATCCCAAAAAAATGAATTTCATGTATTTATCATCTAGCTTAGTTCTTTCCTCTTTGGGAATATGATAAAATGCTTCACATTCAAAAAAACTTGAGGTGTGAATAACTTACACATTATTTTCATTCCATACCTTTGTAGGGGTGCCACCATCTAAGGTTGTAGAAGGCGATCGATTTTTTATGTAATAGGTTGTCCTTACAACTTCTTCCCAAAAGTTCTTTTCCAACCTGAAATTTGACAACGTACTCCTAACCTTCTCCATGATAGTGCATTTCAACCTTTTTGCAGCACCAATGGATTGAGGAGTACCAGGAATAATATTGACATGCTTTATATGAGACCTATTAAAATAGTCCTTAAAGGCACTTCTGTAGTATTATCTAGCATTATTCGTTCTAAACGATTTTATAATTTGTTAGTTTCCCTTTGCACAAAAACATGGAACTTTTAGAATATTTCAAATACTTCTCTTTTAGTTTTCATGGAGTAGGCCAAAAATTTCTTGGATGAATCATCTACAAATGTCACAAAGTATGAGGCTTCGCCTAGTGATTTAATCTATAGGCCTCAATACATTAGAATCTACTAATTCCAGTACATTTTTTTGTCATTCATGGCCACTTCAAAGAAATGAAACCCCTCATTGCATACCGTATATACAATTCTCAGAGAATTCAAGACATAGTATTTGAAAACTAGAATCAATTTTTTAATGGTGAGGATTGTTAAACCCTTCTCGCTCATGTGACCTGGGGACCTATGCCATAATTCTATAAAATTTCCTTCTTTTGCAACAACAAGGACACCTAAGATTTATGTTGTTTTCCCTCAATGTATATATTTTTTCGGTATTTGATCGTTTTGGCCATGACCAATGCTCCTTTACTGATATTCTAGCCACTTTTTCCAAGGCTTATGGTGTTGTCTTCACCATCCAATTTTTCCATGGATATTAGGCTCATGCACATTTCTGGAATAGGGTTGACTTATTTTAACAAAATATCTTGCCCCCCCTTCGACTTGATTTTAAAATCTCCTACTCCAACATTTTTTACATAAATGATTGTTTTCAAGATGTATTCTACTATAATCACCAGTGTCATATGCAATGAAATTTTGTTAGAGTTGCATGATGAGATAACTGAAAATCAAAGATCCAATCTAGGCTACAACTAGATATACAAAGGCATGAATCCTCTAGTCAAACAATAAATAAAACATCACATTCTTAAGATACAACAATAGTTTAACTTCATTTGTGCTAGTTGGTTTTTATTTGTGTTACCTAAATTTTGTTCCTCCTTCTCCCACTTTCAAACTCGTCATTCATTTTTCACATGTCCTAGCTTCCCATAATAAAATCATGTGATTATATATTCCTTTGATTTCACTCTTCCTCTTCACCTTAAACACCCTTAATGTGCTCAATAGATATTCCTACCATGATCCGTGAATGTTAGAGCTTCTCATCTCTTCATTTTAGCCATATAATTATGACATAACTCCTCTTTCATTAGAATACTACTAATGTCATCAAACTTCAACGTCCTTGCAGGTGTTGAAACACTAATAACTACTATGAAATTCTCCCATCTACGCAACATAGAGCTCAACAATAGGATGTTTATAATCTCATCAACGAACATAATTTTGATAGAGGCAAGCAAACTTATAATTGTACTAAACTTGTTCAAATGTTATGCCAGTAAAGCGTGTTGTTTCATATTGAGATTATGTAACATGTTTTTCAAGAAAACTTTGTTCATTAATTTTTCTTTTTTATATTTATCATGCAATTTTTTCCATACACCTTATGTAGTATTCTCTCCAATGACATCAAAATATATGTTCCTTCCTAGACACTCGTGAATTGTCGTGATTTCCTTTGTCTAGCCTATTCTAGTCTTCCTCTGACATCAATGACAGATTTTTCCTTACTTCCTCATTCTGAAATACCAATCCTTTAAAATTAGTTTGTCCTACATTTGTGCCTTCCATAGGGAAAAATTATCCCCATTTGATTTCTCCATATCACTTAATATCACTATATCCATGCTTGTAACTCTCCCCAATAAGAACTTAGGACACACCGATGACTAAAAAAAAAGCCTAACACTTTGATACCAATTGTTAGATTAAAATATGATGAAAGACTATGGACAATCCAAAAAATTTATCTAGACTCGAAATCAACTATGGGATAAAAGAGGTACGATATTCAGATAGAGTATTTAGAGAACACACAACGCAGAAGCCCACAACAAAAAATGAAACAACACATAAGAGAAAAAATTATATTATTGTATAACACTTCTTCACAAACCTCACTGACTTCGTGAGAGAAGCTTTTAGTCCCTTTCCTATATAGGCATGTCTTGTGTAGAGCTTTCATCTCAATATTTTTCTAGAGGATCGAATGGCTTTAACTACATCTTTGAAAAAATTGGGCAAACAAAACAACCATATTTTTCTAGAAAAAAATATATCTTATATGTGAGTTTCAAAAATATGTTTATATTTTATTTGTGAGATGTCAAAGGTCAAAACACCTCATCAACACTCTATTTCATCATAGTTCAATGATCTTTGGAAACTTGGAGGCACTTCATTTGCTTGATGCCTCAACAAGAAAATGGAAAAAAACATTATCGTATTGTTTCAAGCTTCATACCTAAGTGGATTAAATTTGTTATTTTTTATTGTAAAAAAGAGATTAATATTCATAGTTTCAACTCTCCTCATCTATTATCTAATTTCATTAAAAAAATTGATAATATCATATAAAAAAATAAATATATCAAAATTATATTTTGACTTTCTATCATTTTACAATTATATATTATATATATTATATTTTATAACAATTTTATTTTATTTTAAAAAGCGAATAATATAACACATTTTCACACATTCAATATTTTTAATAACAAATCACTCTTAAGAAAATCAAATATTTTTTTAAATCATATTTTTCTAAGTTAATTGTGATACTAATGATTTTAAATCCCAATCTTATCTATATTAGATTTTTGCAAGATATTCTACGCAATTAAAATGTTTAATAAAGGATTCAAAGTCATTGGAATTTCATGATCATTCATCGACAGAAAAGGCATTTCGAAGAGTAAATATGTGGGGCCTAACGTTCTAGCATGACGAAATGAATTCGTGAATTGAATATTTCTTCAATTGTAAGAAAATAGGGGTGCAATTTAAAAGAAATCCCATCATTGACATATTGACATATTAAATGCATAGCTAATAATTACAGTAATGTTTTCTACCCGTATTCAATAATAATATAGATAGTTAATGAAAATTTCAAATAATTGCGGTGTATTATAAGAATACGAAAAAAACTAATTGCTACTAAAATGGAATGACCATGGTCAATGCAATAGATATAAAATGAGAAAAAATTAATAGTTAAAATATTATAATTATATATATGAAAAGAAAATTGTTATATTAAATTATAACTTAAAAATAAAATAAAATATAGGTATATAATAAATTAAATTTAAATTAAATAATTTTTAAAAATATTATATTGAGTGATTCGAAAAGTGTCATCAGAAATATTGAAATACGATTTATCTAAAGGATATTTCAATAACATTATGAATTACAAAAAAATGCATTTTGAAATATCAAATTATGAAAAATACTATGAATTATGGAATTTTATTAAATCTACAAAACCTCAATTACTATTTTAAAAGTTTATCTTTAAAAAATGTAAAGTCTTTATATTGAGAATAAATCATTTCTAAATCTTATTAATATTATATCAACTTAAAAGAAAGTATTGAGGTTTTCAACATGTATATTTAATTTTAAAGATGTATTAAATAAAATAGAAAAATGCAATGACAAGCATACATTTTAATATAGAGATTTTACCTCGAAAAAATAAATATGAAAAATCGAATATGTGTTATATATAAATAGTCAATCCATATCAATTGAATTATAATACAATGGTATTTCTTTAACTAAAACTAAATTTAAATGGGTTAAGTTACTATGCACCATACAATTGCTAAGAAAAAAAGCATGTGCCAAAAAATACCAAAATAGTTGCAAAATATCTTCCAACATTTTTTGAGGCCGGGTGTGCTTCCCTTAAATCCCTATGAAGGGAGGATTCCACCCCTAGGAACCTTCCAAAAATGAGGCTTCTCCGCTGGCCCCCCCCCCCCGGCCCCCACCCCCATGTAATCCTCATGTTGCATTTGGCACAACATGTAATGGACGAAATGAATTCCACAAATATTACAACATGTAGACAACATTATCCCCCTTGTTGTTTTCTTTGCTTATAAGGGGTCACATGAGTACATGATCAATAATTGAATGCAATAATGTCCATTGTTTCTCTACGACAAGGGAACTTCTTAGTGCTCATAAATTTTCTTAGTGAATCTACAACATTCTTCAAATTGCCCATCTTGATGAGCAACACCTTCTTTTCTTGAATCGTCTTTTTAACAAAGTGATGTTCAACATCAATATGTTTTTCCTTAGAATAATATTCTAGGTTCTTCACTATGAATACCACTCTCTCACTATCACATTTTATCATCACAACTTGTTATACTAACCGATTTCCTAAACAAAATATCTCTAAACGTACTACTTGATTGCATTAGTGGCTACCATGTATTGAAATTTTGTAGTTGAGAGTGCTACTATAAACTATTTCATATTAATCCAAGTGATTACTCCTCCAAATAGGTAAAAAAAAAAATTATCCACGTGAAGATCATCTATGATCCATATTTCTAGCCTAGTCTAAATTAACAAAGCCATGTAGGTCTAACACTCTAGCCAATCCTGGTCTTCCTTAGTACTGAAATCTATAACTAATAGTGCCATGCAAATACATAAAAATATTCTTGACTATTGTCCAATTCTACTTGATTGGCTCTGACATATATTAACTCAACGCTTTCATTGTGTGTACAATGTCTAGTCTAGTAACAATGTAAACTCTGAAATGGGAACTATAAACTCACAATGGGAACTCTAGCCAAAAAACCCGAAAAAACATCAAAAACAATGCTAAAAACGAAAAGTGTGTATACTGGAACGATGTTTTTTTAGGGTCAATTTTGAACATGTTTTAAAAATGGAAGTGAAAACGAATTTTCGTGCAAAAAACACCTTGAAAACAAAAAAGCGGTGATACTGGAACGATGATTTTTTTTAGGGTCAATTTTCAACATTTTTAAAAAATGCTAGTAAAATCGATTTTTTATGTGTCAAAAAAAGTTGTTTATGAGGAAAAATCACACTAATTTTTTGGTAGAATAACATTTTTCTTTCCTAAGTATAAATTCAACATGTTTTCAACCATCACATGCTAGATACAAAAGAAATTGGAAATTTTTCAACCATAAAATTAAAAAAACATGACATTATGAACAACTTACATGACTAGATGAATTCAAATGTCATTATTTGTATATTGAATGAAAAATACATTATATCTCTAATTTAATGTTGCATTGTCGATATTCTAAACAGTAAAAATTATCATAATTAAGACATGTAATCCAAAAACATAAAAATGACTCATAACTTCTTATTTAACACCATATGGAAATCAAAAATTTTATTTCAATATATGATGCAAACATCAGTTATATAAAATGTCTTAAACAATTATTCAAAATCACTCATATTTTCTTGCACACCATCAGAGTTCACATCTTCAAATGAATGACTGGATGCTGATGAAGATGTTCCATATTCTTCTCTTTCATCAACTAGTGCCCCATCTGAGTCCACATGCATGCACACCATTTCAGGTTTCAAAATTCTTCTAGATCTATGATTGGTTTCAGCAGACTCCCATCTCAACATTGTTCCTTCTGGTAACAACCTTTTTAGAATCTCTATCATCTTGAGGTGAAGAGTTTCTCTCTTTGTTAAAATGAAGTCATAAACAAGTATGTCAACATCCTCCAACTTTAATATGTTTGTAAGGTGTAAATTTATATTTGTACCCTTTCTTTTTCTCTTTCCACGATTTTTTTTATCAACTACCATCTTTGACTTATACACACCATTGAATGGGTGTGTATTTGTGGCATACCAATATACTTCAACACCTATAACATCCTCATTTTCTATAAAGACCTTTATAGCTTTAGAAACCTAGAATGGATAGCCATTGGGATCTCCATCTACTAGCACTGTGATCATGAAACCCTCCTTAATATCTTGTACTGAACCCCTGTAAAGGTCTTCCATGGCTTCATGTTGTGCACGTGATCTTCTGGAACCAATATACATCTCTCTTTCCTCTGCCTGCGAAGAATTAATAATACCTTGAGATTGTTGTTGTTCTACAATTTTTATTTCCTCATGTTCATTTGTCACATTATGTGGCCAAATAAATGGATTTTTCAAAGGAATATATTCATTTGTTGTTTTTGAAATGATATCACTTTGATTATTGAAAAATGACTCCCACCGAACTGAATCAACATTGTAAAAGTACTCATATGTATATCTAATACATTTTTTAATTTCTTCTAGGTAGCTAGAATAATCTATATCTCTATTCTATCTTCCTGCATTATGAACTTCAGCAACTGATTCTAATAACAATAATTTTGATGCAAATATTGGATGATCTAGAATGAACTTCAAAAATTTCAAACCTGATGACAATGCCCATTCTGCAGTAGTTGAATACTTCTTGCCCCATATTAGTGTTGTCCCATCATTTTTTTGATATGAAATTGATGTTGGAAGCTAATTTTATTAAGTTTTTCAATGCATTTCTCCTCACCATGTGATCCCAGAGTAAACCTTCGCATGTCAACAATTTCTTCCAACACATCAAAAGTAGGCTCTAGCATGTATGATTTCTTAATACATTCAATTAATGATGGCAAGCTCCCATCTTCCTTCCTCCTCCATGTGACCGAAAAAAGATTGAACATCTGATAAATATGGTCACGAGTGTGCCCAACAATAAGGAAACCAACCTTTACCTTCTAAAAAATTCTCAATTCAAAAAGCATGTTTAGATATCCAAAAACAACCTGATTTTTGTTTGCACGACAAGTGTTGTTCAATTGTAGATATAAAACTTCAGAAAGATTACCAGACCAATGAGAAATCACATCATGAATTGTGGTTATTGTCAAATTTGCATCATTATGAATATGTGGAGCTGTGAAGTACACCCTTGGCAACATTTTCCCATTAAACACCATACGACTGAGCAAGTGATACAGAATAAAATTTTCGTCTTGTAAATTTTTTATTATGCGAACAAAATGTGATAAAAGTGTTTTCTTCTGGTCCAAACCATCAATTATCAAACCCAAATATTCATTCGGATTATCATAACACTTATTTCGATTCTTGTACAAACTTTTCCTTTCACTTGTTTGTTGTTCGTAATGCTCCTGAAGTTTTTTGACAACTGAATCTATGCAACATAAAACGAAGCCATTAAGAAATATGTTTTCATAGTTGATGACTATACAATTTTAAAAGTTAAAGTTATGAATGCTTACCTCTTTCTGACCCTTCACATTTGTCCCTTTTTTATTTAAGAGAAGCACATGTACTACAAACCACCATCCTTGTCTTATTTTATTTTTTTAACTGGAACGGTTATGTTTTATTGATAGAAAACAGGTTGGGCAGAGCCTAAACAACCATTAAAATTTTCAGAATTTACATTAGCTCTCTTTCTACTTAGGGGATGATTGCCATGGTCGATGTTTCTGCATTTATGTTGATCATTCCGCCTGTAAAGTGCATCCAATATTCGCCAATATGTCTGCTTCCTTGTTTAATCCTCTGAGAATGTGGAAGAATTGAATCGATGGAAAGTCTTTCAGAATTCTGGTCACTCTTAAAAGCTGTTTGTTTAGCACCGGGTCCTTGAGCCTTTTCTTGTTTACCATCGTTTTTATCAACAGTTCTGAATCACCAAAGATTATAATTTCTTTTGGATTTCCTTTTTTGGCCAGTTGGCAGGCTTTTAAGAGGCTGAGAATTTCAGCTTGATCGTTGGTTTTCTTTCCAAGACCCCAATTGAAGTCGTCTTTTTTCCATTTTGAAAGAAGATCAGCCCTCCTGCTCCAGACCTCCCTGGATTGCCTTTTGAGGCTCCATAAAAAAAATTGTGCACTTGCCCTGAGATTTCCACCACTGCTAGAAGCTATCCTCTGATTCTCAGATCTGCCATTTTCCCTTATGCATTGGGGGGTTGAGTGTTAGAAGATTGGCCTTTCCTGTATAAGCATCCAACCGAACCCTTTCTTGAGTTCGCATGGATTTTTCTTCTTTGACTAAGGAGTGGTTCAGAGTTTCTAAGACGAGATTCTTTGCCTGTTCTACCACTTTTGCTACGGGAAATTCTGTGTTGTTAAATATTATTTCGTTCCAAGCTAACCAAAGCTTCCAGCAGACATACTTTGGTGCAGCTATCCACACCTCTTGCCAAATTGAGTTGATGACTATGTTGAAGGGATATCTGTCATTCCAAGAGGAGAACATGGTGTCAATCGTGCTTTGAGTTGGAGGACACACATTCAACCCAGTGAGGAAGAAAGACCAGAACGCCTTTGAAAATTTGCAAGCTAAAAATAGATGATTTTCAGTTTCTGAGGCTCTTTTGCAGAGGACACATATATGTGGTCCAACTATGTTCCTCTTACACAAATTATCTCCAGTCAGCATTTTGTTGTGGAACACAGTCCAGAAGAAGAGGTTGATTTTGGGAATTTCGAAGCTGTCCCAAATCAGCTTCCACACGAATTCTGGGTGTGGCAGGTCCTTTTTTCTCTACATCTGATAATATCCTTGGCTGGTTGTGTATACTCCGGTCTAACCCCAGCCTCAAACGTATTCGTCTTCTATGTGCATCAGGGCAAAGTTAGAGATTACGGCTTGAAGGACGTCTAGTTGAGCGTTTAAATGTTCAGTGATTCTAGGGAAAGTCCAACATTGCTAGTTCCCTTTTCTGTCCCAGCTATAGATGTCCTCGATTTTCCTTATGCCTTTTGACTGTAGCCATACTCTTACCTCGGTAATCTCGTGGTTTTCTACTAGAGGGCGATGTCCCATAACACTGTCTCTCCATAGCTTTGTATTTTTGCCATTACTGGGGATTCGATACAAGTGGGATCTGAAAAATTCAATACCTCTGTTACATAGTTTCCAGGCTTGCGTTCCTTTTGGGGATTTCTCCGTGTTGTAGGTTTTTATTGACTGATTTTTAAGATATTTCAATTTAAAGATCTGACTAACTGGATGAGAAGGCTCTGCGTGGATCTGCCATAGTAACTTACAACCCAAAGCTAAATTTGCATGGACAGGGTCACGTATTTGAAGTCCACCTTCTACCAGTGGAAGTTTCACCATATCCCAGCTTATTAAATGAAATATGTTAGTGTTTCCTCTCCCACCGTTCCACAAGAAATTGCACATGAGTCTGGAGATTTGATTTGAGATTAGTTTTGGAGCTAGCATGAGAGACGCATGGAATGTGGGCAGAGCCGAGAGGACTGATTTGATGAGCATTAATTTTCCCCCTTAGGTTAGCTAGAAGCCTCCCCACGAAGTGATCTTGCTTTTAAATTTAGAGATAATATCCTCCCATATGTAATTTATGTTCGAGCCTAGCGTTATAGGAAGGCCCAAATATTTTATTTTTTCCCAATCTGCATGTCCTTTGTACCCAAGATCATTTGCAATTGTCTCAATCTTGTGCTGCTTTGTGTTCCACCCATACACAACACTTTTCCTTTCACTTACTAGTGCTCCCGAGATTCTACAATATTTTTGGAGTATGGTTCTGAAGGATTTAGCTATTATTGGAGAGGCCCCTCCAAGCAATAGTGAATCGTTGGCGAAAAGTGCATGGTTCACAGGGTCTATGCCTTTCACAATTCTGATCCCTGGTAGACAACCCTTTTGTTTTTCCAAAGTCGGTTTTCTGCTCAAGGAGTCTCCCATCAGAATGTAAAGGAAGGGTGAAAGGGGATAGCCCTATCTCAAGCCCCTGGTGGCTAAAAAGAAATTAGCAGGTCTATCGTTTATCATGGGTGCAATCCAAATCTTCTTCATACATGCTATGATAAATTAATGAAGTCCTAGCTGAAACCAAAGGATAAAAGGACCCTGTACAAGAAGGAACGATTAAATCTGTCAAATGCATTGCACATATCAAGTTTTATGAGCATACTTTGTTCTTTGCGTGACTGATTGGAATGTAGAGCTTCCTAGACTTGAATGACATTGCCCAGAATGTGTCTTCCTTTCACAAATCTCCCTTGGGCAGGAGATATTAATTTTTGCAAAAGGGGTTTGATTCTATTCCCCAGTAATTTGGCCACAATCTTGTAGGAAAAGTTACACAAAGCGATTGACCTGTATCTGTCAAAAGAGCTTGGGCTTGCTTCCTTTGGAATCAGGGCAAGGAAGGTGGAACTTATACGACATCCAATCTTTTCCTTCCTCATGAAACCGTGAACCATTCTAATGAGATCAGTTTTAATTAGCTCCCAGAATTTTCTGTAAAAGTGGATTGAAAAACCGTTAGGCCCATGTGCTTTGTCTGGCTCCATGGACCAGAAAATGTTTGCAATCTCTTCTTCCATGACAGGGCTTAAGAGAGTGTTGTTGTCATCTATGCTGACTAGATGTGGAATGTTTGTGAGGAATTCTACAATATCCTCCTCACTCCCATCCTTTTCTGCACTAAGAAGGTTTTGGAAGTGATTCACATCAACTTCCTTAATTTGTTCAAATCCTCTACATACCTGTCCCGTAGTTGTGATGATTTTTGCAATGTGGCTTCACGAAAGACGAGCCCTATATTATCTGTGAAAATATTTAGTGTTTCTATCCCCAACTTTGAGCCACAAGCTGCGGGACTTAATGCGCCAATATTATTCCTCGCTTCTAAATGAGTTATATGTTTTCCTTTGAGAAATTTTTTCATTATCTAGATCCATGGATGAGATGTCTTTCTCTTCCATTTCCACTTGGAGATCTTCCAGCTGGTTGACTACATCTTGTCCCTGACTAGTGGGAGTTTTTGTGACTTTCTTTATCCATTCTTTTAATGCCTTCTTAGTATTTTTCATTTTTTGTTCGCAAACGTAACTTGCGGAGCCTGGAACTTCTATTCTCCATGCAGTTTGAATTGTTTCACGGAATCCTTCCCTTTCTGCCCAAAGAGGGCTGAAACGAAAAGGAACGGGGCCGAGGTCTTCTTCTTCCTTTAAGCATAAGAAGATTGGCTTGTGATCTAAGGTTAGTTTAGGAAGAATCTTGGAGAAAAATATTCTTTTATCCATCATAATAGAACTGCTGGTAAGGAATCTGTCCAACCTTGCAGAAATGTGGTGTTCCCCTGCTCTATTGTTAGTCCAGGTGTATGCTCCTCTCACTGGTTTGAAGTCTACTAAGTCCCATTGTTGGATGAGGTTTTCCACTATGGCGAGGAAGGGGTCTCTCAGAGAGGTCCCTCCTCGCTTTTCTTGGTATCTAAGATTATGTTCAGGTCTCCTCCTATGACTATATTCATAGGATTGAGTAGCTCTAGATAGTCAGAGAGTGTTTTCCAGCATTCTTTCTTCTCATCATAGTCCACAAGTACATACAAATTAAACAGGGCTAGCTTAAAATTACTTACTATATGGCACAGTTATGTATATATCCAATGTTGGGTCGCAAAGGAACTTTCTAAAGAGAAGGAGTTTTTGGACCAGGATGTGCCTATTCCTCCAGCCGAACCTCTTGCACTGACTACCTTTCCTGAATCAAATTTCCATCTTGTATTGCTAGTGTTTAGAAGGATTTCCCCTTCTATTTTTGTCTCTTGGAGCATGAGTATGTCTGTGGATTCCATCTTCATTATATCTCTGATAGCCTCTGCCTTAGTGGGATTCCCCAAACCCCTGCAGTTCCAAGAGACCAGCTGCGTCATTTATAACTTGTTGAGGTAGGTCCACATCCCTTAGGGACCCTTGGTCTGGTGTTCCTTCCGAGAGTCATTTCAATGGTAGCTTGACTTCCTTGGGTTTTTTGTCTTTCTGATTCTTCTTCCCTAGTTTCTCTGTTTGATTTCCTTCCAACTCGCTTTGATGTCCTTTCTAAGGTATCTTCATCTGATGAGCCCTCATTTTCTACATTCTTCTTCTTTTGCTTGATTATATCAGCATATGAAGGGGATGAAATATTACATGGGTTTGAGTTTGGAGTGTTACCTGGATCTGAAGATTCGATATTGGTATGTAGGGGAGGATCTTCCCATTCCGCCTCTGGAGGATCTGAGGGTGGAGTGAGAGATTCAAAAGGATTTTTGTCCTCCTCTATGCTGATGGTTTCCTTGCTTCCAACATTTTGAGTGCTTTCGTTTTCCTGCCTTGGTTTGTTCCCTGTCTCTTCGCCTTTGTTTTTGTTGTTCTACCTGTCGTTCGTTGGTTTCTTTACCTATTTCCATTGCTCTCCTTTTTCTTTCTCTATAGTTTCCTCGTTTCTTTTCTTGCAATATCTTGCAAAGTGCCCATATTCATGGCAGTGTCGGCATTTAAAAGGCAACTGCTCATAGTCGAGCTCTTGGAAATAAGTCCAATCCACCACTGAGAGTTTGATGACTTCGGGTAAACCGACTTCAAGATCAACTCAACGCAGATACAAGAACAAGAGTATTGATCCTTCCTCGGCACCTAATCTATGTATCTGCCAAGACTATTACCTATGGATTGCAAAGAATTCTGACTCCAGCAGTGGAGGGGGAGATTTGGGAGGCGCACCCAAATGGTACCACCGTGGGCACATCTTGAGCTAGATCGAAGTGAGGAGACCATTTTTTCATGTAGACCACTTGAGGGCCCATGAACTATGGCCCGTTTTTGAAGATCAAACTTCTCTTCTCAGCGTTTTCGAACACAAACACAAAGAAACGTTTGCCAACGAAATGAATTTTTATTCCTTCTTTGACCAAAGGTGTCCAATTTCGCTTTACCCATTCCTCGACAGCTTTCGAGGATGGCCATAACCCTATGAACTAGCCGATAACACCTCTTTCTATGAGATTCAGCGCTGTTCTACATGTTTCTTCCACCGACAGTGTCACCGTGAGAATGCTTCCTAGTTTTTTGACAAACTTAGACTAAGAGCCAGTCGTTCGTTTCCCAGATGCTGCGACTAAGGATTTGAACGCTTCTAGTTCTGGACGTATTGGGGGGGAAGCAACAGAGCCCCCACCAAGATCCATGTCGAAGTCACATAGAGTGTAAGGGACTGGCTTGGCACTGCTAGGTCAACAGCAGCGCCTCGATGTGAGAACGCGATGCCAAAGAGCTCTTGACCAGAAAAACCGAGCAAAGAAGGACCTGGGCCAAAGTGCCGCACCGACAACCCAGTGCGCCACGACAATCCTGAGCACTGCGTAGGAGCAGGAGAACACATGGAGGGGCGAGCCAATGCACCGCGCGCACTTGGTGCACGCAACAACAGCCCTTAGCGCTGCGTACAAATGAAGCTGAACCTTGACAGGAACCCTAAAAGAGTTGCGAAGTGATCAGTGCAGAAATTTTCTTCCACCATCCTTGTCTTATTAGGAATATGGACATTGTTGAATTCTTTCTTCCATACCTTCACAAAATATTGATATGTAATAAACCAACAATGTCCCTCAGCACATTCTGCATATTCTTTGTATAAGTTGTATATTTCTCGTCTTGAAAAATTATATGAAATATGTATTATCTCTCTATTTGGCATACACACTCCATTATTTGAAAAGAAATCTTTCATCCATGATATTGCAGTATTTGATAATGGCCCAAACTATCTTTTATGACGTACTTCTTAATAAAATGTGGGATCCCTTTCCAAATTTTCTTGAATTCTCGAGAGATGAAAATTCCCCATCAAATGAAACATTTTGAAAGCCTTTCTACATATAAATAAAGACCCAATATGATAATCATAACCTAACAATGTAGATTGCATGCACCCAACTAAATATGAATTTTGCATGCTTTTATTCATTGACAAATATCTCTTTCTTCTCTCTAATTCAAATTTGAAATCCATATGTTTTAAGCAATCTTTTTGACAACATTCACTTTAAATGAGAGCGCTGATAAAACTTCTTCTCATCAGATATTCTGCTCTATCCCTTGTATAACTAGAACATCTTGCATTGATACGAAAAGGTTTGCTCCTACTCCTCGATACAATATTTCTTGGCAACATCTCCATCATTGGATCATCATTTGTATAAGCATTTTCATCATCATCAAGAGGAATATTATCCACACTATGATCAACTGTGCTTTTCAAATACTAACTTGGAGGATATTCTTCATCTTCCCCTTCTTGAGTGCTACTGTCATAATCCTTAGAATTGGGACTGAATGGAAAATTTGACTCAATGTTTATTGGATATTCTTCCTCATGTGCATTGCAAGTGCTGCCCTCATGGTCCATAGAATTAGGACTATGTGAAAAATGTGACTATTTACTTACTGAAAATGCTACAAACTATCCTTTGTCACTGCTACCTTTATAGTCATTAGGATTAGGACTAAGTGCTTCATCCTGTCCTTCATCACCACTGCTCTCATAGTCCATAGCATTGGGACTAAGAGGACAGTGTGACACTCCATTCTTTTGAAATTTTTTGTCATGCTCTTCATCACTACTGCTCTCATAGTCCATAGGATTAGGATTAAGTGGACACCGTGACACTCCATTCTTTTGAAATTTGTCATTATGCTCTTCAGCACTGCTGGTCTCATAGTCCATTGGATTAGGACGAAGAGGACCACGTGACACTCCATTCATTTAAAAATTTTCATCACACACTTCATCACTGCTACTCTCATAGTCTTTAGAATTAGGACAAAGAGGACACTGTGGCATTCCATTTTTTTGAAATTCATCATCACGCTCTTCATCACTACTACTCTCATAGTCCTTAGAATTAGGACTAAGCGGACATTGTGACACTCCATTCTTTTGAAATTCATCATCACGCTCTTCATCACTGCTGCTCTCATAGTCCTTAGAATTGGGACTAAGTGGACATCGTGACACTCTATTCTTTTGAAATTCATCATCATGCTCTCCATCATTGTTGCACTCATAGTCCTTAGAATTAGGACTAAGTGGACACTGTGACACTCCATTCTTTTGAAATTTCTCATCATGATCTTCATCACTGATGGTCTCATAGTCCATTAGATTAGGACTAAGTGGACACCGTGATACTCCATTCTTTCGAAATTTTTTATCACGCTCTTCATCACTGCTACTATCATAATCCTTAGAATTAGTACTAAAAGGACATTGTGACACTCCATTCTTTTGAAATTCATCATCATGCTCTTTATAACTGCTGCTCTCATAGTCCTTAGAATTAGGACTAAGTTTTCACCGTGACACTCCATTCTTTTGAAATTCGTCATCATGCTCTTCTTCACTGCTGCTCTCATAGTCCTTAGAATTAGGACTAAGTGGACTCCTTGACACTCCATTCTTTTTAACTTCATCATCATGCTCTTCATCACTGTTGCTCTCATAGTCCTTAGAATTAGGACTAAGTGGACACCGTGACACTCCATTCCTTTGAAATTCATCATGATGCTCTTCATCATTGCTGCTTTCATAGTCCATAGGATTAGGACTAAGTGGACGCCATAACACTCCATTCTTTTGAAATTCGTCATCATTCTCTTCATCACTAAAGATATTATATAGCTTAGAGAATGAAATTTTCCCTAAAAAAATTTTTCCTCCAAAAAGTTTCACCAAAATATTTCCCTCCAAAAATTTTGTTAGATTTATTTCCCTTCATTATTTTATTCTACAATTTATTGCAAAATGTTAGCTAAATTTTTTTATGAAGTAAATCTTTAAATTTAAAATTATAAACTAAGACTCTTACCTGAAATATTTTAATAGTTAAACTATATAATATTTACTAAACAACTGAATGTTTTTTTATTTTTTATAATACATTCTAAAACCAATTAATCCCACATTCATCGTACTGTAAAACGATTCCATAATATTCACTTTATCATAGTTTCTTATATCGCCATAAAAAAATTAACATGTTAATTTTTTTTTAAAACAAATTAATCCCACATTAACCATACGGTAAAACATTTCCGTAATTTCAACTATATAATAAATTTCATTATCACTATTACTCACATCACATCAAGGTTTTCCGAGGTTCAATGGAGAATTCTCACAATTGAAAGGTTAGTTAATTTTTTTCATTGAAAATTTTAATATTAAATAAGTTTAATGAAGTTTAATTTTTTTGTTTTTAAAATAAAACTTGTTGCGGGACAAATTTACCGACTACATCCACTATGGGCATGGTGGGCCCAGTGAAGATCAAAGTGGCCAAACGATCTTGGTAATGCTCACGGTGACCAAATGAGCCCATAGGTTAGGAGCGATGGGGATGGTTGGCCCGCCGGCCTGCAGGGTGGTAGGGTGGCAGGCGATTCCGAGAATCACCCGCCACTCTGTGGGTGGGTGGGCCGCCTAGGTGGTGCGGGTTGCCCCACAACCCCATGGGCTAATTGGGTGGCGCGGGTTGCCCCATAACATTGCGGGCCACTGGGGTGGCACAGACCGAGGATGGGCAGAGGGCAGTGGTTGGCTGCTATGGTGGGCTAGGCGGCCAGACCCAAAGGTTGGATTGGTTGGCCAACCGATTTTTAGGGGGCAGTGGCAGGGTGTTGTATTTTTTAAATTATTATTTTTTTCGAAACTGTTATGATTTACAAAATTAACTATCATTTATTATTTTCGTTGTTAATTTAAGTTAATATGTTTTCGTCATTTACTGATTTATGTGTTTCTTTTTTTCAGGAAAATGGCATCAAAGAAGATTTATGTGAATCTTTCTGGACCAAAGACTCTTCAAGGTGGATCTTCAAAAAACATTGGTGAACAAACTCCACCTAAGTTGATGGCTAAAAATCTTCCAAGTGCCTCAAATGATAAGAATATGATTTCATACTGTAAGAAATGAAAAGAAGTAAAACTTCCATATAAATTTTGGTATGTGAAAGAAAGAGAAATCCAAAATGTGCAAATATATCTATATATCGATATATCTAATGATAATGGGATTTATGATGTGATGGGAAGAGTCATAGACATGTGTTTGGTATCGGAAAATGAAGTTGTTTATATACTTACAAAACCACCCAAGTCACATGAAAGGGTTAAATACCAGTTATCATATTCATTGTATGTCATGAGAGAGGTATCTACAAAGTTGTGTAAACAAATCGTAAATGGGATGAAACAAATTATCGTACATATTTTATTTATATTTGTGTTTTGCGTTCTTGTAACTCTCTCACTATATTTTTTAACTTTGTTTTTATCGACATATGATATTTTGTTTGGCAGAATTTTGTTGAAAGTTGTTCAATTAGGTTGGGAGGCATTCATTTCATACACCATGATATTATGAAATTTGTCAGCAGTTTCTACTCAGTTTCAAAATAATATATGGCAAATAAGAAAAATTTAGTAATTCATGATGCTACAAAACTACATCCAAGGGATCAGAAAAAAAAAGCCTCTGGTGGATAAATCCAGCAAGGGTAGATAAGTTACTTTTGAAGACGAGGAAGTTGAAACTAGAGGTGAAGAATATGTTGTCGTTACTGAAGATGACATTGGAATTGAGAATATCTTTAAAAGACAAAAGTAACAATGCCCAAGAATAAATATGTTACAGTTAATTATGAGAATGTTATGAAGATGAAAAGTAAAGTTAAACATTTTGAAGTAATCATTACCAACTGTCAAGAACCTACTAAAACCTCAAAAGAAAGCAGAGAAATCATTATACTAGGAGCTGATTCAGAGGATGGCATTATTGAAACAAAACAAAATGCCATTTGACAGATCTTGACAAAGAGAAACTTAATTAAGGGTGGTCATACATTTCAGTTTAATGTCAGACAAATCTATAAGGCAAGTGAAGGACAATGTCAATATAAAATCAGAAAGCCACATCATCTGCATGTTCACAACTTGAAGACATTGATGAGGTACAATCCATATGCTCATGTAGTTAATTATGTGCTTCTTGTTGATCTAGTTCAAGTTCCCAACAAAGAAGCATTTGATAAGTCAAAATGTTTTGAATACAATTATTATGTGCTTGGGGGGAACCATTCTGTAGAAGCTCAAAGACAATTGGTGGAGGAATATCCCAATAAACCATGTTTTGAAACAATGAAATGTATCATTTATGCTAGTTTATTAGATATAGAAGCAATGTTAGTGGCATGGGATCATAGTTCAGATAATGAATATAGGATGTTTATGACTTTCATTCAAAGGGTTAGATTTATTCATAGTGAATTTAAAGAAAAATGTGGTGGGGATAGGATAAATGTTACTGTAGATTTCTTAAAAGAATATTGTATGGAAATAGGCTATCCAATTGAAGAGAAAATCAATTCAAAAGGTGGCAAAGGCAGCAGATTTAGTGATTTATTCAAAGGTGTTGATAACATTTTCTAGTTTGCATTTAGAACTAGAGATATATGGGAGTTGATTAATGAGATTTTTAGCATGTGGAAGAACATTAGCATAAAAAACCAGAAGGTCAAAAAGTCTAAGCCATTGATATGTAGCAATAGTAAATCAGGTCCTCGAAGGAAGCAGCTTCCAAAGGATATGACTATCACACCTTGGAGAGCATTGCAACGAGTGAACGATGAAAAAATTGTCAAAGAAATATTATCTCGTGTGAGTTCAAGGGAATTATCAATGGAGGAAATGTCTAAAGAATTTCAAAAGTAAGTTTGTTGAATTATTTTTATTTATTTCTAGATTATAATTTTATTTTAAATATAACATTTTGTTCTTGGTAGTATTTGTTATACATATCATTATATTAACCTTTTTTACTTTATCTATGCAGTCACAAAGTTTACATGAAAATTCAAGAACAAATGGTTAAATTGTTGAATGGAGATAGTTTAGATGATGTTTTACGCAACTATCGAGATTCAAGTTCTACATCAACATTAACTTTTTTTTATCTTGCATTTAAAAAGGTATGTTGATTTATACATTCATTTTTATTCATCTATATACTATTTTAATTTAAAACATACACATATATTTGTTTATTTTGTAAATTATGAAGAAGGATGATAACGAAGAACTAGATAGTTTCATAACCTTTATTTAAAAGATAAAGATCCAAAGACTGAAGAAGCAACATATTCAGAATGTTGAACTTGATCCAACTCTTACTCATGTCATTTGGAATGGGCTAGACACTGTTCAATATCACGTAATATAAGGCGACTCTGAAGAAATTTCTAAACTCATACCTAAAAGGGATTATGCCCTATTTATTGCAGATATTCCCCATGGTTTCAATATTCCAAACATTGACTATGGTAGTGACACTTATACTTATCAAGCTCTTAGTAAAGTGGTTGCAGGATTTCTAGAAATCACGTCATCACCATTATGGAGATTTGTGACATTTCATTCAGACACACAATTGGAAATGTTATTGTCAAGCTTCAATGTGAAAACAAATTCAAGGATGCAGCTTACATGGTAAGACGTTTAAAATGTATATTATTTAATGTTAAAAAATAAATTTATGTACAAGTTAATTGAACTTTTACTATTTCATGTTACAGGAAAAAGTCAAATCTTCTTAATCGTGAAGATACACTATTTATAAATGATTGTGAGTTCATCCATATTGATAGTTGGGCAAAATATGATAGCTATATGTCTATGATTTTTAATCAAGTAGATGGAAAGAGTCATAGCCAAATTCTGACTTATGATGTTGTTTTGAGAAAACTAACATATGAAGGCAAAGAAGCAAAAAGAGAGATAGTTAACATTGATCAAAAACCACAATTATTGATTAACTATCTTATAGACATATGTTCAAATGAAGGAGATTGGATTCTGGATTTATTTTCTGGCTCAGGTAAGTTTTATTATATGGAATTGAATTTCAATATGTTATTTCTTAATTAATATGTCATTGTACTAATTTACTTCATTATTTCTTTTGTGCTTAATAATTAGGTACAACGCTAGCATGCTACCTTCAAAAAGGAAGAAATTGCATTGCAATTGAAAACATTGCAATTGAAAAAGATCCAATACAGTGCAATTTCATTCAGTAAAGAATTAATGGTCTTCAATTTCTTCTAGATGCAATGCAAGAAATTGCGTTGAAGAAAGTGGACTTTCGTGAAACACGTGTGGGAAAAAGGCAAGTGAACCCCAACCACCATTACATGGAATGATTGGAAAGGCATACATTGGGATATTCGTAGATATCAAAGATGCATTAGAAGAGGAAAATGAGAAAAATGAAGAAGAGAATATCGCTGAAGAAGATAATGATGAAACTCTAGAGGATGAAGAGTTTGGATTACATGACATTGTTGATTAAATTTAAGTTATGCTTGGAAATCAAACTTCCTTTTTTGTAACTATTAATTAGTTATACTTGTAATGTTTTGACTTTGACATTTTATGAGAAGAATATACACTCAATTAAGGTTATTGTGGATTCAATATTTGTACTATGTGATTGTCGTATTAACTTTTATGTTAATCATGATTTAAAAAAAGAAATTATTATTAATTTTTGACATGAAATTCATAAAAAAACTATTGTTTAACCATTTTTAGTTAAACATTTCCTATAAAAATTGTGAATTTGACATGTCATTTCTAGAAAAAAGTATCAAAACGTGTAGTTTTTTAGTTATATTTATGTTAAAAATGGTCATTTTTATGTCAATTGTTAAAAATTATTGTTTTTTAGTGACAATTATATCATGTGGATTGAAAAATTAATTAACGATGTATAAATATGTAGAATATCAAAAATTTAAAATGTCGACCTTCTTCTTTAAATATGAAAAATAATACAAACTCACTACAAAAAAAAAATATTAAAATAAAAACAAGAAAATATGAAGAAGGAGACCACTTCAAAAATTATTAAATTTAGAAATAATTATTTACATTTCATACATTAGAAAATTTAAAGTAAAAAGAAGGCCTTTTAAAAAAAGGGCTTGGTGTAGAATTACCACTTTTTTAAATCAACTTGAAAAACACTACCATCCTAAAATGCAATGTACATAAAAATATTTATAGTGCCAAAAACTATGCTCTCAAAAAACCATGTGTGTTTTGCATCACCCCTTTTCAAAATCTGGTCACTTTTTCGCTATCTCTATAAAACAGGGAATAGTATCAATTCTCGTTTCAAAGTTTACATTGTTTAGTATAGACCATTGTTTACATCAAACTTCTACCCACATTGGTATATGGAATAGATGACATGTCTTCTTCTTCCTCTTGTCTCATGTTACATTACTTAATAGATATGTTTACAACTACAAGATTAGGCATGTTTAGTGGTCTATATTTTTGTATATAAAATGTATGGAATATTGTCTTGACAGATTTCTTTTGATTTAGCCATAGCTTCTTGTTTTCTTAATATATTTTATTTTAGTTCCTGCAATTAAATATGAAGCACCAACATCCTTCATATGAAAATTAGAAGAAAACTAAGTTCCCACTTCCTATATGATTTCCTTGTAATTTATAATGAGTAACATATCATCTACATATAATATTATATGAATAATATAATCACCAAGAAATTTAAAATACACAGTGTGATCCACCTTGCTCCTTATGAAGCCAAGTCCTAATATGTACGTATTAAACTTTTCATACCACATCCTTGGTGATTGTTGTATACCTTATATGAAATTTTTTAGCTTTCATACAAACTCGTCCTTTCCCTTCACCATAATTCCTTTTGGTTGTTTCATGGAGATTCCTTCTTCCAGGTCTCAATATATGAATGTTATTTTGAAGTCCAACAATTCTACTTCAGACTCAAAATAATTGACAAAATAAAGAATTTATATAAATGCATGTAGACTTTAAAAGTTGTTCATAGTGTAGAAGAAGAAATTTTTGTAAACATATGTAGGTAAATCTGTTTTCACAGTTTTTCTTCAAGAAAAATATAATGGGATTTTTAAAAAGTTTATGTCAAAATTAGGGAATGAGGATTGGGAAAGAGTAAATAAGGATTTTAGGTAGTTTTTTCACTAATATTTATGGATTGTTTTACTAGTGAGAATCCATACTAAATAGAGCGTTGAACATATATGGCTTTGTTAATGTTGATTCAGATATCATAGTAGTTATACTAGTGGGTAATGTGTTTTACTTATTTGGAGGAGTAACTAGTTGGATGAGAAAAATACAATATGTAGTATTAATTTCTATAGAAGCTAAATATATGGTATTCACTCACGCAAGAAAGGAAGAAATATGATTAAAAATATTATTTTGAAGTGTTAGGTTGGTACAATAACTTGCAAGCATATATAAAAATAATTCCAGTTCAATTTTGCTCGATAAGAACTCATCTTCTCATTCTAAGACAAAGTATATTAATGTTTAATATTACTATTTGAGAGACTCATTTGAAAACAAGGAGGTGTTGTTCGTGAAGATGGAAACCTTGAAGAATATTCCAGATTCACTAATCAACTCTTTTAGAACTCAACAGGTCTCTTTTTATAGAGAAACAATGGAAATTGGTGCCATGGATTATTGATCATCTACTCTTGTGACCTCTTTTATGCAAAGGAAACAACATGTTGGAGAACATTGTGTATGCGTTAGATTCTTTGCATTATTTTTCTAATGGGGTGGGCACAATAGGGGTCCAAAAGGAGGACAATGACCCCTCTTGTTTTAAAAAGACACTTGTTGCAGGGGTCAAAGCCCATGAAAAATATTTTGGTTATTTTGTTGCAACCATTTTTTATGGTTTTCAGCACAAGTTTCACTTTTGATAATCTTTTTGTAGTATATAAAGGTTCAATCCATGATCTTGCAATACCTTTTATTGAAATATGATTATATTTTAATCCAAAGTTAATAAATTAAACATTTATGAAATATGTGAATTTTTTATTATTATTATATAACATTGTAAATAAATATTCAAAAATCATTGAAATTTTCTTAATTTGAATTTATAAATTAAAATATTTACTTTTTTTTTTTTATCGTTAAAAGACTATCTAGGCTATTATATTATATTTACAAATAAACATTACAGACAGTGAGACAGGCACTCCAGGGCCAGTAGTTGCACCTTGGATAGTTTAACCTTGAGACAAAAAGCTCCCTCGCAGGGGCAGCACCTACAGACCTTCCAAAATTACCTTCCAGACTAGCAGAGACCCTCCAAAAACTAATTGCTACTGGAGGCCCAAAGGATGTGAGAGGCAGCATGCTAAGGGACCTCATCATTCTGAACAGACCCAAGATTGCCCACGCAGGGGCTTCCGACATATACTAACTGAACCCAACAGTAAAGAAAATTGAGACTAGACTCAACATACATAAACCAGAAAGATAGACTCAGAAACTGCCAACTAGCAAACATAGTGAAATCCGGAACCGACATACCCGCAGAAGCATTAGTCCTGATTTCTGGCTGAGAGAGGAGGAGCCGAGTGGAGCCGAGGCTCAGTGTCCTGGTCCTCGCAGAGGCTTGGGTCTTCCACCACGTAGCACCATCCCCGTCCCTCAGGGACTCCTTCCCACATCGCTTTCCACTTGTCCTCATCAATGCCCGGAGGTGCTGGCCCCAATGGGGGAGAGGTGTATTGCACAGTTTCCTTCCCCAAATTGCCTGCCTCATTCGGTGGCAACACCTCAGGAATATCCTTACCAGGGCAGTCCTTACCAGAGCTTTCTGGGGGCTTCTCCATCGCGTCCTTACCCGAGCCTTCTAGAGATTTCTCCTTCGTGCCCAGAGGATTTCCGGCTCCAGAATCTTCATGGATTTTTGTGAAGAGAACAGAAATGTGGGCATTGACTCCTGCATTGTCCATTGAGCTACCCAGAGTGAACACCACCGAGCCAAATGCAGGAAGCAATGGCCCTCCCTCGCTTGAGCTACCGACCTCCAAGAATTGCCCATATGGGAGTTGTGTAGCTTTTGCTCGCCTATGACAGTAGCAGCAACAACAATGGTGGTGCTCGTCTGCTGCAGGGGTTCGAGAAGAGGAGCCTCTCCCTGGTCCTCGTCTGCTAGGCTGTCGCTCCCGTAATTTGACCATGGTATCTTTGTTGCCACCCGCGTATGCCCACACCAATGAAACAATTTCTGAGCACCCTCCTTTTGCACGCGAGTTAATCCTTCTCGCATCCAATTGAACCAGAAACCCCTCGAATTGCCTCCCCTGCTTCTGGCTGCAACCTGAATTGCAGCGACTACAACCTGAATTGCAGCGGCAAACCACAGCTTGAATTGCAGCAAGAGGCCTAACATCCACCACCCCGCAGTCTCTCTACTCTCGCACCTGTCTAACCTTAACCTGCCAATGCCCCCACATCCTCTGTTGATAACGTGTGCCATTCCCTCTCTGCATCCGAGCATTAACTGCTCTCTGCGCCACCATCGAGAACCTCTGCCTTGCATTGAATGCCCTTTGCTTCTCTGCTCAACCATTATACCGTGACGGCGGTCGAACCAGGCTCATTAAGGTTACCACGGGGCAGCACATGCTGGGCATGTGGCACGTCCCCCCTTGACAGGTAATCACCCACATCCGGGGATTCGGCATCCCTGTGGAGTATGCTTTCACAATCCTGTTTCTGTTGATTGTTTAGGATGATGTCCAGTTTGCCTTCTAGGAAGGGCTGGTCACAGTCTACCCCAAAATTTGCCAGGAGATCAGCTATCTTATTTCCCTCTCTTTTGGTGTGATGGAAGGAAAGGGCATTGTGATTGCGCAGTTCGTAAGCAATGTTGCTTAGCCTGGCCTCTAATCTCCAGCTGTTAGTTACCTTCCTGGCTTGAGAGCCATTTTGAATGCGAGTTGCCATGTTTATGAGGATTTGAGAATCGCCCTCTACAATCAGCGGTTGAAGATTAAGGCGTCTTGCTACCAGGATCCCCTGCCACATCCCTTCCAACTCCGCCGAATTGTTGGTATCCCATCCTATATTGCCGAAGTAGATCTGTAGGGGAGAGCCGCTGTGGTTCCTTATGATGCCCCCAAATCCTGCTGGCCCAGGGTTGCCTTTCGAGGCTCCATCAAAATTAAGTTTGTATGAGTTGATGGGTGGGGCAGTCCAGCCATTAACCTCCTTGCCTTTTCGGTTCGCTGTCTGATGCATGGTGGGCTCTTGTAGCAGCTGCAACTTCCAGTTGTCTAGGATGTTTTTCTCGTTGTCTGTTGTAGGGAGATCCTCTTTAATCCATGTTCTCAGAAGCATGGTTTCTTGGAGATTGCTGTGTATGTTGTTCCAGATGTTCTCAGTGGTCCTACTTTGATTTTTGAATATGCGCCTGTTCCGCTCCTTCCAGATGTTCCATAGTAGAATGCCCGGGATAATATTCCACAAGTGGTTGAGAATCTCACAATTGTAAGGTCTTTTCGGCCATTGACGGATGGTGTCTATGATGCCGTCAGCTTCTCTGCATCGCCTTTGGCATCTGAATTCTACCTTTTCCCATAAATGAGTGGCGATTGAGCAAGTTTCCAGGAGATGCTGCAATGTTTCCTCGTTTTGAAAGCAATTATGGCATATGGAAGGTCCTTGAAAATTACGTTTCCTTAGCTTGTCCCATGTGAGAATCTTCTTGTGCCCAACCAACCAGAGGAAGTGTGATATTTTAGGCCAGGCTTTGAAGCTCCATATCCTGTCCCATAGAGGATCCGATCTGATGGGGAAGTTGCCTAACAGATTGTAGGCTTCTGAGGTAGAGTAGGTGCCCTTAGGTAGGTAGCCCCATCTGAGAATGTCCTCATTGTTTTCATATCTGATTCTTCTTTTCTTTAACTCGTTTTCTAGTGCTGTTGTCTCCTGGGGGCTATTGCTGTTGGTTATTCGATTGCCTGATTGCCATTTCCTGAATCCGTTCTCCACTTCCTGTGTCCAGAATTGATGCACCGTGGCTTGCTGCTGCTCCTGGCTGCTTGGAATGATCATTGCAGAGAGAACACTTGAGAGTTTGGGCATCTGGTTCCAGGCATCATTCCAAAACCTAGCACTGTGACCATTCCATATTTCCCAAAAGCTGTGTTTCTGAACGAGCTGATGATGTTGTTTGGCTGCGTTCCATATAATAGACCCATTGGTAGTGGGCATGAACCTTATGAGTTCTGCTTGGGGCATGTTGTTGGTGTATTTTGCAGTCCATATTTTGGCCCATAACTTGTCTGGATTAGTCACCCATTGCCACCATATTTTGGCCGTCATGATGGCGTTGCTGTACTCAGGGTCCCGAAGACCAATTCCGCCTTTGTTTTTGGGCTTACAGACAGTGTCCCATTTAACCAGTGCCCATTTGCGATTGGTAGCAGAACTTCCCCAGAGAAAGTCGCGCTGCAGATTTCTCAATCTCTTTAAGACCCACTTAGGTGCAGCCAGGATGGAGAAAAGATAGAGAGGCATGGCTTGAAGGATGGCCTTGATAAGCACTACCCGGCTAGCCAGATTTAGGGAACGATTGGTCCATAGATTGAGCTTGGACTCAAGCTTCTCCAGGAGGGCACGCCATGCAGGCTGCTTTATAGCCGAGTCTGTGAGGGGAGCCCCCAGGTACGTGGAGGGGAGGGAAGCGGATTGGAAACCCAGGATTCGGGAGACAGCGAGCTTAACAGACGGAGGGGTATGGAAGAAGAATATTTGAGATTTGGAGCTGTTGACATGAGTGCCTGAGGCCTTTGAGAAGTCGTTGAGCAGGGTTTTCAACCTAGAGGCTTCCTGAGCTGAAGGATAGCCATAGAGCATGGTGTCATCAACAAATTGCTGATGAGAGGAGGCCGAGGTGCTGTGAATGGAGATCCCTTTAAGCTGGTTAGAGTGGAGGGCTTGCTTGATGTGCCTGCCTAGACCTTCCGCCATAATCACAAAAAGGAATGGGGAAAGGGGGTCCCCTTGTCTGATACCCCTGGAGGGTTTGAAGGGACGGGAGGGTAAGCCATTGACGAGGATGGAGAAATGAGAGGATGAAATGAGGCTCATGATCCATCTTACCCAAGAGTCACAAAATCCAAAAGCTTTCAGCATATGTTGGATATAAGACCAGCTGAGCTTGTCGAAGGCCTTGGAGAGGTCGATTTTAAGTAACATACCAGCTTGGTTGGATTGCTTGAGCGAATGTATGATTTCATGAGTGAGGATAATACCGTCCATGATCTGTCTACCCTCAACATATCCTGACTGCTCCGGAGAGATGAGCATGGGTAGAAGAGGTTTGAGCCTGTTGGCTATTACTTTGGATATGACTTTGTAAAGAACATTACAGAGGGCAATGGGTCTAAATTTATCAGGGGTGATGGAGTTTTCCTCTTTGGGGATGAGAGCTATAAAGGTGGAGTTAAGGGAGGGGAGCAGCCAACGAAGGGCCCTGGATTCTTCTACTATTTGCCAAACCTCCAGTTTGATCAGGTCCCAGAAAGCATGAAAAAATGTAGTTGTGAAACCGTCAGGGCCAGGGGCTTTACCTTCTTTGAGCTGCGCCATAGCTTCGTCTACCTCGTGAATGAGAATTGGGCGCATGAGCAGCTCGTTGTGCTCCTCTGTAACCAGCCTGGGAATGTTGCTGGTAATTTTCTCAATTGCACTCTTCCTATCCACCGTCTGCTCCTGGTGTACCTGCTTGAAGTGATTGATGAGGATTTCCTCTATCTTCTCATGATCTTCTTCTTTGGTTCCCTCTGGGCTTTGGATGAAAGGAATTTTGTTGTGCATTCTTCTTTGCACTGTAGTGTTGTGAAAGAACTTAGTGTTGCGTTCCCCTTCTTTTAACCACCTGATTCTTGATTTTTGCCTCCAGTAGATTTCTTCCTGCTTTCTTCGTTCTTCGAGCTGATTGTAGATATGCTTCTCTTTGTTCAAGGTTGCCTCCGTGTGCCCTGTGTTGATTACTGTCTGGTGTAGATCCTTGAGCTCCTGATTGAGCTCCTGTTGTGCTTCAAAAATGTTCCCAAAGGTCTCCCGATTCCATCGTTTAAGGTGGCCTTTTAGGAATCGCAGTTTCTGTTGTAGCTGGTACATCCTTGAGCCTTCTGGTGGGACAAAGGAGGTCCATATGGTTCTGACGAAGTCCTTGAATGCTGGATGCGTTAACCAAAAACCTTCAAAGCGGAATGGTTTTTTGGTTCTGTCCCCTGGTCGCTGCCAATGCAGAGCTATTGGCCAGTGATCCGATCCAGAGTGTGCCAAAATTTCCGCAGTGAAGTCGCCACCGAGATGGATCGCATTATCCGAGATCAAAAAGCGATCGAGTTTGGAGGCAATCTGGTGCCTACCTCCTCTGTGATTGCTCCAAGTGAAGGTTCCATTGCAGAAAGACATGTCGATGAGAGAGGCGTTGTGGATGAAGTCCTTGAAATGTTCTGCTTCAGGTTCCAATCTGGATCTTCCTCCTGTTTTGTCCTCGATTTTGGTTATCATATTGAAATCACCTGCAACTATCCAAAGCGGATGCTGCCTGTTAGCGTTTAGCGCCTCAATGGTATCAAGGAGCACTTTTTTGCTGCCACCGTCCTGCGGAAAGTAGACATTGGATAAATTTCCATGAACCTTGGTGCCCAGAATGTGAAAGGCAGCTTGAATGAGGTGATGGGAGGCGTGGAAGTCAGTAAGCGAAATTGCCTGTGTGTTCCAGGCGATTGCTAGCCCTCCCGAAGCCCCCGTTGCATCCACGGCTACTGAGCGGCAACCTGGCCAGGCCTTTGAAAGTATTCGACCTAGCGTGTGACTATTGCATTTTGTTTCTTGGAAGAAACACATTTGCGGTTTTTCCAACTTGATCATGTTTTTTAACATCCTAGATTTTGCGGGGCTGTTAAGCCCTCTTAGATTCCAGGAGATAAGCTTCATGGATAACTAGTTTGGGTGGGGCTGAAGTACTTCGTAAGCTTCGCATACCTCCCTGAGTCCACCAGGAGTTTGCCTACCTCCATTGTTCTCTGAAGATCTGTCTTTCTCCCTCTTTTTTTGGAATCCTTTGGACGCAGATTGTTGTCCCAAGCGCCATCAGGTTGAATGCCTAATTGCTGTTGGTGGTAGGCTCTGGAGATGACCTCTTCCAGCTTTTCTAAATCAGTCTCTGAGATGGAGTCATACGCCTCTTTCCTACAAGCTAGCTCCAATCCAATGATGTCCAAGCCGTGGAGATCTATGCTTTCAGGTTCTACTTCCATGATTTGAGCTTGACTTGTGTCTTCTTGAGTGATCTCTGAGATCTTTATGGGTGTCGACGTCTCATTCTTCTCCTTTTCCTTGGGGATCTCCTCTGGTTCTTTCTGGTGCCTGCTTAGGATGGTCGGGATTAGAATGGGGGTTTTTGATTTGGGAGGGGGACTGGAAGGGGGGGGGGTGGGTGGAGGAGGATGGGCGAGTTGGGGTGTTATTGTCATGTAAGACTTGATCTTCAGGGAAATCGCTGAGAGACTCAAAGCTGTTCTTGGAAGCAGGGTTGTGGGAGTTGGGAGGCTGGGGTTTAGAGGCGTTTGGGGGCTTCTTATGCGTGCGTTTTCTATAAGAGACCTGGGTGAAGCCATCATGAGATGGGGGATCAGAAGATTCAGGCGGGCTGGCTTTTGCAGAGAGAGGACAGTCTCTAAACAGATGCCCTATTGCATGGCATCTTCGACACCTGAACGACACATGCTCATAGTCTAGGGGCTGAGTCCATTCCTCGTCGCGATGGGCTAGGGTTATTGAGTCAGGAAGAGCTTCATTAAGACGGATAAAAACACAGATCCTTGCGTAGGATATATACTTACGAGTTTTTGTGTCCTCAGATGCTCTGATATATTGTCCCACTCCATTACCTATGCGCTTCAAACTTTCCTCTTCCCAGTATTCATCGGGGAGCGAATATAACCTGATCCAGACCGGAGCCCATGTGAGATCCTCCTTGTCAGGGTTGAATCTGGGTTTCCAGTTTGTGATATAGAGGCCTGCTGAGTTAAAAAAGTACGGCCCCCCTCCTAAGATCCTGTATTTATCTTCTAGGCAGTAAAAGATGGCGGTGAAGAAGCCCTTCGGCCCTAGCTGGAGAGAAACATCTCCCTTAGGCTTCCACTTTGCCGCGATCCATCCATTTAGGGCCCGTTCAGTTGGCCAGAACCCTATAAATTTGCCAATGATTGCATGGTCTGTCATAAACTCAATCCTACTGTCAATCTTATCTCCAGGCAGTTCTATGCGCGGCCTAACCTTGGCTACCGGTCGGCAGGTGGAAGAAATGACCTGCGGTTCAGTCGTCTGGGTCTCTTGTGCTTCTGGTTTATCATTGTCGTCTTCCTGATGCTTTTTCCCTTTGCTCAGTATGTCCGGATCCACAGATCCAAATGTGACTTCAGGTCCCGTGCCATGCTGTGAAGGGGAGGGCTTTGACGCCCCCCCCGGGGGTTGAACCATTGTTGTTCGCTGCTCCCCTGCAGCTCTGTCACGCTGCAGCGAATAATGATCAGAGCTTGAGCCTGATCCGCCGTGCAGAGTACGCCGTCGAGGGTTTCGTCCTTCGAACCCTAGCTCAGTCGCTCATCGCTCCGTCCCGATCTTCAATCTCACATCACTTGTTTTAAAATATTTACTTATTAATAAACGTATATTTATAGAAATTAATTAATAAAATTATATTTATAAAACCAACATTGAAAAAACTACATTTTAACTAATAACGACATTACAAAGGATATGCTAACTTTTTTTTATATCATTTTTCCTACTTTAAAAAAACAATGTAAAAACAAAACACTCTTTACTAAATAATCAAAAGCCCTTCTTATTTAATAATTTTCCTTGACATAAGAGAAAAAAATATAAATGCTCTACCTACGAAGATATAGCTATTTTGCATAATATTTGGAGAGTATAAAAGGTTGTGTTTTATGATGCTTCCACGTAAGGACTCCTGCAAGTTGTTTTAGGATATCAATATATAGTTTCTGAAAACAAATTTACCTTTCGCATAAATGGATTTTTTTTCCCAATGATAATATCCATCTTTGACCATATTATGATTTTAGCTAGCATACTATTTATAGAATTGTTTGGGTTTATGTTTGGCTTAGAATTTAGAATTACAAATTCATTGAATATTCTTAGTGCGTTTATTATTGATGTGAAAATATAAATATCTTCCATAATATTAAGGAGAAATTATTTAACTAATTCGCTAAACTTATTTAAAAAAATAACTTTCAATTTTAATAAAGTCTTTGACTTAAATAGTATATGATTTAATATTAATATTTACTAAATTATAATATACATTTTACAATTTAAGTGGAGTATGTAAATTATGTTTTTCTTTATGGTAAATAGAAGAAAATGAACAAAATATTATATGATTTAATATTAATATTATATGATTTAATATTAATATATCTTAAATTATAATATACATTTTACAATTTAAGTGGAGTATCTAAATTATGTTTTTCTTTATGGTTAATAGAAAAAAATGAGTTTTATTTTTATTATGATATTAGTAAATGTTCATTTTTTATTATGATATTATTATTTATTTTTTTGGTTAAATTTGGCAATGCTACTATCTATATTTTAAAATACAAAATTTATATCCATCAGATGTCCCAGGTGATTAACTTCCCTGAAGGAAACTAGGCAACCACCTGTCTGCATTAAATCTAGCCTAAAATTTGAAAATGCTCATTTCTGTGTTTCTAACATGTCTGCTCTTCCGAGCTCTACCCATTATCTTAGCTTTTATTGTAAGGTAATACAATAGATTTCTATTTATTGCTTAAAACACTCTAAGAGAATTACCATACTGCATCAGTCCTCATCTGTGGAAATTATTGGGGCAAGCACCTTGGCGCTTGATCCAGGGGTCTCGCTTCTCTTCTCTATTAACCATTTTGGTTCCCTCAACATCTCTTTGATTTTCCCCAAGATGAGGTTGTTGTGAGATACCTGGATTTGAACAGCTTCAATTTCCTTAATAAGAACAGACTTTATGTTTCCCATTTCTTCCTGATTTTGGTTCCATAACTGCTCGATCCGCTGCCACATTTCCTCCTCTTCCTCTTCCCGGATAGCACGGTTCATGTTCATGGCTCTGGTTATCACATGCTTCATTATCCAATATTGTTGAAGCATTTTATTGAATAGGGAGTTGCGGCTACGCGAGTTACTAGGATACGGTACCATGGCCTCCCATTCTCCCCTGGAGACCTCTTAGTTCAAGCTGATTGACCTCAGCTCTCTCTCCCAACCATTTATCTGCTTCTGAATTTCGGGTGGGTTCCCCTCCATGTAAGCATCTATAATGCTCATCATGTTCTCTGCCTCTGATTTTCTACCTCTCCTTTTCAGATTTTTGTTGGTTCCTTCTTGTTGTTTTGGAACCCTTTTCGCTCTCTGTGGGGCCATGTTCTTCCTTGACTGAATGTTGCACTTTATTGAATATTTCTTACCTATCAAGACATGATAACATAAGTCAGTAACACGATTTTGAATTTGATTTTTGAACCAGTTAATTACCATCCTTTCCTTGCCAGGATTATGGTTTCCCAAGATGTGAGCAGGGTAAGAAGGTGCAGCATACACCAAGGTCCAGCCTATGAATCGGCCCATTTCACTTTCTCCACTCAGATTGGCTACGGGTGCCCCTTGCCGCCCAAGTTGTTGTCTTTCTGAGGATCTGTTTAGGCCATTTTTTTGCCCCGACTATCGAAGGGGTTAGCTTTATCTCCTTTTTTCCAGGGATTTCCTACTCATTCTTCCTCTGGCCTTTTCTACAGAATTTGGAACTTGGGTCTAGATATTTACAGGGTTGTCTCTCCTTCCTGAGATTCCTTCCTTCCCCGCTCTGAGAGCTATCCTGGGTTTGGTCTTTCCTTTCCTCAGGAAACCTTTATTATTTTTCCCAGGATGGCCAGTAGTTTTCCTCGGGGCTAGGCCTTTTCAGCATGCTCCTCTGGTCAAGGGTGGGCATTGCTGCCCGGGTCTAAGGGATCCTACCGACAGACTATGTCTACCTTTGGATCTAAGCTTCATGGTCCTCCTAGGAATTTTATTGATACTCTTACTTCTATCTACAATGATAAAGACTGAGCAAGAGAATGAGAATACATACCACCTTACCCCGCCATTGTCGTTGTCGTATCCTTTGTCTGTTTGCAACTACTGTCTACCACCTTTATTCATTCAAGTTGGCTTCGTGATCTGTTTCATGCAAATAACTAATGCCACCTCAGGCCCTCTTAGGTTTATTCCTATCCTTTTGTCCCGTCTAACCTCCACTTTCCTATTCCTTTCCCAACACTCTTTCCCGAGTCCTCTTCTCGGGATTTACCTTGATTGTTTTGTCTGCCTTTACTCCCCGTCACTCCTACGTCCTCCTGGTTGTTGTAGCTCTATACTTGATTTCCTTTTGCTGCCACTTGTTGTCCCTTCTCTGAACCTTTGCCCGGCCTCACACCTGCCCTCCTCCATCTAATTCCTTTATGGTTCCTCTTTTGGCATCTCGGGATGCGATCCATCCCTGTCCTGCTCCATTAGCTACCCTTTTTGCCATTTACTCCTTCATTTCTCGCATTTGTCCTATCTATCATCATCGATTGTGTACTTTCCCCGCATCTGCCACTTGCCAATTTTCTTGAAAATTCCTCTCTGTATCACTATTGCCACTGTTATCGACTTCTAGGAGTTTCTACAACTGCTCTTTCTCCTCCCGGTGAAGGAGCTCTGTTCCTCCAAGGTCCATCGACCTTCCCCTGTTTTGGCTTCCCCAATTAACTAGCCAGTCTGCCTGTCTGTTGTATGTTCGCCTCACATGTGTGGGGATAATATAGTCTATTTTGTTTATCAATTTCACTATTTCACTGGCTAGCCATGTTGTTCTCCAGCTCCTACTAATCTTTTCCGTCAGTGTCTTGTTTTACAGTTGTTTTACCATGTCAATTACCAATTTTGAATCACCTTCAATTTGAAGGCTTTGGTACTTCTCCCAGATGGCAATTTCAAGGCCATGTTTTAGTGCATGTAACTCCAGTTAATTATTTTTTGCTTCTTCGCAGTACATCGCAAAAATTATTAGAGTGGTTCCTACATCAGTCCTGAGTAGGCCCCCTATTCCTGCTTCTCTCGAATTACCTTTTGATGCACTGTCAAATTTTAGTTTGACAAAACCTTACGGTGGATGGCTGTAAGTGCTCATCTCCTCGACCTCTTTAGTTTGAGGTTTACTTTGCGTTCTGTCTATCATGCTCTATTTTAATTGTAAGCACTGCAAAATTGTCTCCTCTGCTTGGTTAATCTTCCAGTCTTCATCCTTCCACCTTTCTGTTAAAATAGTTTCTCCTATATTTTGTATTGTTTTCTTCCATATTTCGATCAGTGTTCTCCTTTCTTCTTTGAATATCACACTATTTCTTTCCTTCCAGATGTTCCAAAGTGTGAACCCCATGGGCAATCTCCACGCGGGGTTTAAGATGTGGTTCTGGTAAGGTTTTCTTTGCCAATTTTCCAGGGTATTTTTTATATTATGGTAGTTTCTATGACATATTTCAAACATTTGTTGGTGATTTTTCCACAGGTTGTCACTGACGTGCAGCTGTTTGTTAGGTGCTCCATCATCTCCTCCTATTCATGGCATAGTGCGCACTGTGAAGGTCCCTGCATGCCCTTTTTCTGGATTTGATCCCAGGTTAGTGCCCGTCCATGATGTAAAATCCATAGAAAGAAGGCTACTTTAGGCCAAGTCTTAATTTTCCAAACGTTTTTCCATTTTTTTTTTCTGTTTATCGATTATGCCCTTCCTTTAAGTGATAGCCTTCTGCTATAGAGAACGTGCCTTTTATTCGGGTTCCCCATCGGAGTATGTCCTTCCCTGTTTTAACTGCTACTATCCTAGATGCCATTTCTTTGTTGTAATCACCCTAATTTGCTATCCATTGTGGCTACGACCCAGTCATCCCTTTGCTTCCAATTTCACCAGTATTGCCCTATGCTTGGCTTCCAAAAGTTTCCAACCACTTCCACCTTAGTTCGGGAGGTAAATTCATGGATTTCTTGGAGGGCTTCTTTATGGAGGAGCTTTTCTCGCTGTTTCTAGGATTCCTCCCAAAACTTGGCTGTATTCCCCTCTCTTACTTCCCAAAAGTTGTAATCTCTTATCAGATCTTTATTGTTCCTAGCCAAATTCCATATTGCTGATCCTTTTTCCTTTGTTTCGCTTCTCATCCCGTCTTTTGGTTTCTCTGTTGCCTCGTATTTATTCTCCCAAATTGTCTTCCATAGGTCCTACCTTCCCTGTGTCCACCTCCACCACAGTTTTTCTCCCATCAATTGATTAAGGGTATAAGGGTCATGCAAACCTAAGCCTCCATCTTTAATTGGTTTGCTAAGCCATTCCCAGGAAAGCAATGCCCATTTTCATGTTTTACTTGTTCCTTGCCATAAAAATTTCTTGAACATGACTACTAATTTTTGACAATAGATTTATGGATAGCTTGGCTAGACATCTGGTCTAATTGGATGGATTACAGTACTGCTTTTAGTAGGATTATCCAATTGCGGGTATTCAGAGACCGAGATGTCGAATTGTCTATCTTCTTTCTTATCTTTCCTATGAGAGGTCCCCAGTTCACTACTCTGTACTGATACTCATTGAGCATTATGCCAATATACTTTGCTGGGAAACTTCCTAACCGGAATCCCATTGTTCTAGCCAAGAATCTTTGGGATGCTACCTGCGTGTTAAAGAAGAATATTTTTTATTTCTCATTGTTGATCTCTATCCCTGAGGCTTTCGTAAACTCTGAGAGAATTTGTAGGATATATTGGGCTTCCTTAAGGTTGGCTTGACCATAGATCATGACATCATCTACGAATTGTTGATGAGTTATAGGAATTTTGTTACCCAAAATTCACAGTCCCTTTATCTATTCATTGGCCAAGCATGTTTTCACATGTCGACCCAAACCTTCAGCTGCTAGAATGAATAGAAATGGGGAGAAGGGATCTCCCCGTCTAGGCCCTCTCGTAGGGTTAAAGGCTTCTGAAGGGGTTCTGTTTAGCATAACTGACATCATTGGGGTACTTACCATTGACATAATCCATTTCACCCATCTCTCATCAAATCCATGAGCCTTTAGGATACCCCCCAAGTATTCCCAACTAAGACGATCATAAGCCTTCACTAGATCTAGTTTTATTAGAATTCCTTTGTTTTTGGAGTTTTTTAGTGAATGTATTACCTCTTGAGCAACTACTATACCATCCATTATCTCTCTTCCTTTAACAAATCCAGTTCTCTCCTGAGCTATGAGGTCAGGCAAGATCAGTTTAAGTCTGTTTACCATTATTGTAGCTAGAATTTTGTATACTACATTACATTGAGCTATTAGTCTGAAGCCCTAGGGATCTTCCGAGTCTCCATTTTCAGAATCAGAGCAAGGAAGGTGGCATTTAGGGCTGGGTGCATGCGCTTCGTGCACCTTGATTCTTCCACAAGTTCCACGAGGTCCTGGTTCATGAAGCTGCAGGAGGCTTGGTAAAATTATATAGTAAATCCATCAGGCCCTGGGGCCTTGTTCTTCACCATTTTTTTACCACATCCTCCACTTCTTATGTCATGATCACCCTGAGTAAAGCTAGATTTTGATCTCTGGTCACTTTTTTGGGGATATATTGGGAAACCTTGGTAATTTTCTCCTCCCTTCATATATTAGGTTTTGTCAAGATCCCTTTGAAGTAATCTACTAGTAACTTCTCCATTTATTCTTGTTGAAGTATCTTGTTCCCTTGACTGTCCTTGAGTGAAAAGATTCTATTATGTTGTCTGTGGTTCAACATTGCTTTATGAAAGAATTTTGAATTTTTCTCCCCTTCTTTCAACCATTGGACTCATGAATTTTGTTTCCATAGAATTTCTTCTTGCTTTCTTCTTTCCTCAATTTGGGTAATCATTCTCCCTTCCTCCTCTTCCAGCTCTGCACTTCTTCCACCCTCTATGATTTGTTGTTGGATTCTTTCCATTCTTATTTTTAGTATTTCTTTCTCTTTTTGAATGTTACCAAATTCCTTTCTCTTCCATTTCTTTATTTTTCCTTTTAGGTATTTTGGTCTAATTTGGAACATATGCATTTTGTTTCTACCTTCCATGCCATTTTTACTCTCCTGCCACCATGTTTTCGTTTTGTCTAAGAAGTTTGGATCTCTTAGCCAAAAGGCCTTGAACAGGAATGGTCTTTTTTTATTCTAAAGATTCATAGCAATCTCCAGTTTAATAGGCCAGTGGTCCGACCTTATAGAAGGGAGAATGGAAGCTTCATAGAAGATATCCTTTCCTATTAATTGTTCAGAGGCTAGAAATCTATCTAGTCTTGACGCTATTTGTTTGTTCCCACCTCTTCTGTTATTCTAAGTAAATTTTCCATTTATAGTTGGAATGTCCACCAACTTTAATTCCATTTGCAAATCCCTGAATCTCTCCATCTTCGAGTCCTATCTCTGTATTCCTCCTTTCTTCTGTTCTTTTGATGGTGTCATATTGAAGTCTCCTGCAATGATCCACATCTGTTCCTGATGCATATTCCCAAGCTTTTGCAGATGAGGGTGGAATCTACCTCGGTCTACTTGGGTGTGGGGACCATAGACTGCCAAAACTAGAAACCATTCACTTTTCCCTATGAGTCTAAACTTTCCTCTGAGGATTCTGGGCAGTCCTATCCACCAGTCTGTTATGACTTCTGTTGGATTCTAGATGACTGCTATCCCTCCCTCACTTCCTTTAGCATCTAGGGTTACTTGCTCATATTTAGGTTTAATTTTATTTAGAATTTCCTCCATGTTCTGGCCTGAGATTTTAGTTTCCTGGATCAATATTATCTGTGGTTTATATTTTCTCAGTCATTCCGCTAGGTGTCTCTGCTTCCCTTTACTATTCATACATCTTATATTCCATGATGCCAGTATCATTGAGGGGTTTGATTGAGGTTTTGGAACACCACCAAAAGTGGAGAACCTCTCCCTGTGTTCAATAAAATTTCCCCCATTAACTGGATGGAATCCTTACTGTTTTTATGTCCCCATTTTTTCCCTCCTTTTTCTTTTCCTTGATGGTCTCTTTGACTGTCCTTCTGACTCTCTTGATGTTCTTCAATCATTGTTTTTCCTTTTTCCTGTTTGGCTTGATATTGCTGGAATGATTCCGCATAGAGTCTTTTTTAATCCTCGAGCATAAATCGCTCATCCAAGTTTCTTCATTCATTTAATAACTTTCTCGGGACTTCTTCTTCTATGCTTTGGTCTTCCCCCCTATTTATTTCCATTTCTATCTCCATGTTCTCTATCTGTTCATCCTGTTCTTTTCCTTTTTATGGTGTATCACTCTGTTCTTTCCTCTTGGTGTGTGTCCTTTCGCTACTGGAGCTAGTGTCTTTCTCCCTGTCTTCCTGGTATTCCATGGTTTGATCCTCATCTTCCCATTCTTCTTGGAGGATTTCGAGGCTATTTGATTTACCTGGGTGTGTTTGCTGTACCATTTTTCCTTCATTTGAGTTTTCTTTTTTTGGTCTTCTTCTAATCTTCACCTCCTAAAATCCTTCCCGATCTATTTGTTTTCTTTTTTTTTGCTGCTTACTTTTTCTCTCTTCTTCTTCCATTTTTAAGGGGAACTCTTTGACCAGGTGTCGATATTCATGACATCTGCAGCATCGAAAGCGTATATGTTCATAGTCTAGGGTTTGCTTCCAAACTTCTTCGTGGTACTCCAACTCTACTGTATCTGGGATTGGGTTAGAAATGTTCATGTATATACATATCCTAGCATATGAAGTATACCTTACTTTCTTTGTGGTTTCCATTATTTTCACAAAATTCCCTATTGTGTTTAATATCCCTTACAGAATTTTTGGGTCCCAAAAATCCATTGGTAAGCCAAATAATCTAACCCATACCAGTGTTGCTAAATTTTTTTCCTTATTGGGGTTATATCATTCTTCCCAATATCTCATGAATAGACCAGCATTATAGTAAAAATAAGGGCCATTTTCAAACACTCTTTCTTTGTCTTGCAGGTTAGAGAAGATTACCATAAAGAAGCCTTTTGCTCCCAGCTTCAGCTCGATATGTCCTAGGGGCTACCATTTTTGCTAAATCCATCTGGTGAGGTATTTTTTAGACGGCCAAACTCCATCGAACTTGAAGATCATGTCGTGATCCTTCATGTAGCTTCTGTACCTTTCCAATTTATTTGGTGAGATTACGAACCATGGTTTCTCCTCTGCACATGGCAAACATTTTCCCCTTCTACTTGCCTGCTAGGTCACCCCTAGGACAAGGCCTACATTCTGCTTTTTTGTTGTCGGCTGATTGTTTTGTCCTACGCTTGCTATGGCATCTCGATAGGAGCAGATCTCTCCCCCCTGACCTCTTCCATCATGACTTACTCTCGGTTTCCCTGCTTGTCTTTTGTTGTTTCTCTCTGGTTTCTGCACCATTTTCTTTCTTGGTTTCTCCCCATCGTTTTACCTTATGGTCGCCTAGTCATTAGTTTTAGTTGCAGAGCTCTCCAATTTTCTGTTATAAAATATTTTATAATGATATTATTAAATGTTAGATGGTTTTATTTTATTTTATTTTTAATATAAATATTTTAAGATATATAAAATTGGGAAATAGTTATACTTCAAAATATTATATTTTTGTAGGAATGAGGGTGGTATTAGTGCACTATGGTGGAATTAGAATTATGATATTCATTAATTTTGTAAATGGAATCCAATAAGTAGGTGGGGGTTATTTCATATTTTCAGAAGTTTTAATGTAGTTTCTTTTCATATCAATAAGTTGGGCCATTCTGGGGATTTCAAGGTTATAATTTAACATATTCATTTCGGTTCATCCTTGTCGAGTTCTAAAAATAAGATGGTTCTCCAAAGGAATTCATATAGCCTAGGGTTTATTTATCAGTTTAAACAAATTCATCTACTTAGACAAAATAATATTTAAGATGGTTTCATAGAAAGTTTGCAGATAATACACAAAGTTGCGCTCCTAGAAAATTAATGGTCAAAAGTATCATTACTTTAATTGATGGCATGGAAACAAGTGTGAGAGTATGTCCAAATTACTGATGGTTGTGGGAGTTAATTTTATGCCCTCTCATTCACTTAACATTCTATGCTTTATATATTTCATCATGGAACATGTGGGGTAGGACACTCACTTTCCAAATGTAGTTATGGGATGGTATGCCTTTAAAAAAAGGAAATTATGGAATTTCGTGGCCGATTTAATGCATACCAAGGATTTCATCCTACACTCTCGAGATTTGACCCTTGAGGAGGATTCTAAAGAGGAATTCCCCTAACAAGTTAGTCCATATTATAGCTTTATGGGTTAACAAAGATGCACTAACCTGTCATGTTTTATCCTTATAAATGAACACTACTTCAAAGTTTTACACATCTCATTCATGATTATCTTTCGCATTTGATTAGTATTTCCATTTCCTTATTAGTGATAATGTAGTTATCTAGTTCCTTTTGTATTCATGCCCTCTTTGTCTTGTTTAGCCTAAATTTATTTGCATATGTGGCCTCTGAACCTATCTTGTTTTTGTGGATTAAAATTACTTTTATATTTGTTGTTTGTACCTATTGTTAAATCCCATGTGGTGTAGGCCTAGGATATAATTTTCATCTCTATACATAATCAGTCAATTTTAAATCAAACCCCCAAGTTTTCATTCTCAGAACCATCATAGCCTAATCATGGGGACAAACCCCATTAATATATATATATATATATATATATATATATATATATATATATATAAACAAGTGCGAGGAGTATTATGGGTTTTAAATCCTCCAAGACCAAGCTTCCCTATATAAAAACCGATACTTTTTACTTAAACACCATAGACACTGGATCCAAGCCATTATTCATATAATGAGCTAAGGGGAGAACCTTTCCCAAATCTCGTTATATTATTATTTAGAAGCATATGCACCTAAAACATTTCCCTCTTAACACAAGTGCAAGGAATTAGGGTCCATGAAACCTGCCTATAATAGCCCTTAGTTGATTTTCCATGTAAATAAAGTAAGACCAAGGTCTTAGGACATGTATTGCAATTTTAATGGTTGGAAAACATTATAGTGGACATCACTTCTAGTTTATTAATGGCTATGAAAATTGGAAAGGGAACTAACAAGAGAAAAGAAGAAATAAATGACATTTAATTAAGGAAATGAAGGAAAATAGGAGAAAAGAGAGATGAAGAGACACAAATGTGCATGCAAGGGAAGCTAGAGAGAAAATGAAGGAAAACCAAAGAAAAATGAGAAAGGAAAAGAAGGGACTAGACAACAATTATAAAAAGGCACCTAAGAAACAACTGATAACTTTCTCTCACCTTTTGATCATGTTCAACAAAGGAGAGAGAACAAGTAAGGGAATAAGCAAGCAAGGAAAGGAAGGATGTGGAAGAGGTTGTTTGGACACTAGTAATTAAGAGAAAAAAATTGTGGATTTGTAGATAAAAATGTGCATGCATAATTTAACATTACTGGATTTGAACACATGGTACATGCATTTGTTTATTTCGTTATGTTTCTTTTCGTGGACATGGGCTTTTTCTGGATTGAAAATGGCTTCAACCTTGCCTTACTATTTCCTGGATAGACATGGTGCTTTGGGTTCCTTGTTTTCTTTAAGCTTTAGATGGTTGGTAGACTTAGATCCTAGTTGAAGTGATCTCGGGGATATTCGTAAGGCTCAAGGGTGGATATGGGCTTTCTTGTGGAAGTCTTCACGAATTGATGGAGACAAGAAAATTGCTCTAGATTTGTAAGGAAGTCAAAGGAATTCATGATTGTTTAGTATTAGTGATTTATGGATTGGTTTAGGTAAAATCACTGTGGTTGAGGCGATGTTTCATCTTGATGGCCTGGTTGGTTTTATTTTAGCTTAACCCATATGATCCTATATTCATGCTTAGAATATGGAACGAGTATGATTGGATGAAAGAGAGATTTGGTTTAGCCCTATCTATGGCCGGGTTCTACATGAAAGTCCCAAATTTGGTTAGCTTTTTCATATATTAATAAATATATTTTATTATTTTGATTGATGAGCACTTGTACTGGTTATTATGTTGATTTTATGACTAGTTTGTCATGGATTCTATGTTTGTCATATGTTGGTTACGCAGGTTATATGATGTGCTCTTGTTATGGACCTTTTTCATGATTTGATAAGTTATTGAATGATTGATGAATGCATAGGATAACAAGTGTTGTTTCAACTACCTTGAGATGGAAATGGACCCTATTTTTAATTCTCTGATGAAGATTATAATTTTACAATCATATATGCATCCATATCTTGTAGCTTCTCCGTTTACTATCTATTTGATGAAAGGTGTATCATGTATTAGGCATGTCTTGGTCAATACTTTGCTTGAGTATTGGTTATTTAGATGTTTATCGGTTGATACTTGATCCTAGAAAGTTTGTTTCACTTTTGTGTACTCATGTGAAGGCTATCCCTAAAATGTTTTCACATATATCACAACTTCATGCACAAAACAAAGAAATCATGGTCATAACCGTATAGAGGCTAGCTTTTATGGGGGGTTGGAGCCTTTCAACAACATGAAAAACTTGGAAAGGGTAGATTTGGTGAGTTAAGCTTGTGAAAAGAATTTTAAGCTCAAGATATGATCATCAAAGGTTGTTGGATGACCTCTGGGTGATTCGGTGTTTCTAAGATGTGTTAGTAAGTTTCTTATTTGTAGGCCCCACTTCCATAACTAGAACTTGGGGGTCAGTTCATATCATACTAACACTCATCTCATGTTTAACCAGGACAACTTCTAAAAGTCGGTAAATGTGGGAGGAGGTGTTACCGAGTGGTACAAGAGAGAGGTTACAACACTGGACCTCGGGGTAAATGAAATTGTTATGCATTAATTTTTCTAGTTTTGGTTATGATATTCATGTATGAATTGGTATACTTGTGATATTGTGTCATGAGAATCTAGTATGAATTGTGAAAATGTGATAGCCTCCCCTAAGATACACTGAGCTATGCTTTTGATTATGTCTTTTATTTTTTTTATCTAACATGGTATGGTTGCACAAAATAGAAGTTCAGAGATAAGGAGAATAATGGTTGACTAAAATTCACATGACTCTCCTTACATGCATGATGTGAATTCTATGGAATGGTAAGGGTCAGTTGAGTAGTAGGGAGAGGAGTATTCTCCTGACCTGGCTGATATACTAAGGAGTATGAGGAAAATATTCTAAGTTGAATGTCAGATAATAAAATATTGATTGAGGAATGAGAAATACTTGCAAGGACTTGGGAAAATAAAGGGAAATGAAATGCAGTTATTCTTAAAATCCTTACAAACATGAAGTAGGCAAAACTGGGGATTAGTTTTAGACACGAGGAAAAGACTAATGGGGCATAAGGTAACAAGTGTCAGAGAAGATATAGGATAGACAAAGATGATACAGTTAGAGGTGGAAAATATTTGGATACACCTAACGGGAGGGGTAATACTTATGGATTTTATTCTAGCTTCAGTTGAAGGAGACATCATCACTATCACCGTTATCATCTGTATAGGAAGAGTGAGAAGGGATATTTTCTAGAAGAGTTGAAGAAATGAAAGCCTCCTCAATTTCATGGAGAGATGAATAAATCAGAAGATGTAGAAGCATGGCTAATTGGGACGAAGAATTTCTTTAGATTGCATGATTATTCGAAGAACACGAAAACCAAGATAACTACCTTTTGTCTCACGGAAAAGCATACATATGCTAGTAAGAAGTTGCTAAGCATGTCAGAGGCATTATAGATGATGATAGAATTTGGGATGAATCTGAGAGACACTTTATGAGGAAGTACATGTATAAGAGATATTATGTTGGAAGGACCAGATTGAGTTTCATGAACCTCAGTCATTAGAGGAAACGATCAGGAAGATAAAGCTTTGTTATGAATAATCAAGTGCAACCTTGAGTTCAAGTGTGATTGGAAGGGTAATCATAAGACTAAAGTAAAATGGCTTGAGAAGAAAGGTAGACCTCAAGAAGAAAATGTGGCACTTCATAATAAGTTCAATGCAAATGAGAGATTACATGGGTCTCAGCCCGAGGAGCTGCATAATAGTGGCAATGCGAGAGAAATATTTTGGTGTTGAACCTATGGCGGAGATCATCGCAACAAAAATTACACCCTATATCATAGTGGTGGAGTGGATGTCTAGCAGGCCTAAGATCTACTGTGCATAAGAAGCGTAGACAGTTAAGGATGTAGGTCAAAGCATTAATCCAATCTACACAACAATGGATGACAAGAAGGTAGACCATCACACATCCATGATTGAGATGGAAGGTGGAACCAAAGGGAGAGTTCTGGTCAGATCCTCAATGCATGTTCTAGTTGAAAAAGCTCATGCTCTAGAACCAAGCAATAAAGATGGTTAAAGTGTGCGGAAGCACCTTCTACCTAAGGAAGTTAGATGGAAGATGGTTGATTATATGTAGGCATGATAGTATATTTTCAGTTATATCTAAATTCATAAAGGAAATTGGAATCACTTAAGAGATGGTATGTGTAGGAATTTAGTTTTAGGGTGGCGTGCTCGATACATCAGAGAAAGGTAACTAGTATATTGTCATATTTATCTATGCTTTGACAATTGTGAGTTTCTAGTAGTATGATGCATGAATTGCATGGAAAACAAGATTTCCATAGATATCGAGGAAGGCTCGAGCTAAGATTTCACTCATGAACACTTGAAAGCACTAGGAAGTCATAGGGCTTGATTCATGGTGTCAGTTGACATTTATTTTCTTTTGGTGTTTTATGATTTGTTTGTTCTTGATTTGTGGTACTGATTGTGATTGGTGCATGGTAATGCCACTTTGCTTGTGGTTTCCTACATTTTATGTTTTATTTTTTACTTGTTCTTTCCTATTATGTTTTGACTGTCTTGGGAATTGTTTGGGGAAATATTAAAGCTAATAGAGCTCGGGGAGAGTTGAATGAAAGTAAACAGGTAATATAAAACCTAGATGAAGCTCATTGCATGAGGAAAGTGCAAATGAAGGCAAGATGATGACGACCAGTTAAGCTAGTTGGGTCTATTAGCTTAACAAGATAGTGGAAATAAAATCATGAGAAAGGTAATAGGAAAGGTAAAGTAATTTTTTTTCAAGCATCAAATTCCTTGGTTATGTTGGGAATTATTATTCTCAATGTTGTGAATGCTTTGCATGGATAAAGTAAGTTATCCTAACCTTGACCTTATGAAAAATGTTAATTGAGTTGTGATCATAAGTATTCTAATGTCTATATATGAATATATGTATGTATATATGTATGAATTCAATTATCTGAAAAGGTAGACATGGATCATTCTTGTGGAAAAATGATTGTTTTATGTAGATAAATGGCATGAAAAGGTTCTTGGTTTCATAAGGAATCAAGTGGGTACACTAGCCCTCGAAGATCTATGAGGTTAGTATCATGTGGATATGATTTTGATATTATGTTCTTATAATTATTATTATGTTTATGTTATGGTAGAAAATGATGAAGGATATATCAACGAAATGAAAGTAGTGTGATTTACGACATTCTCGGACAAACATGGATAGTGGAAAGAGCTAGAGACCTAAGAGCTAGGTTGTGGATGCATGCATTGAGGCATGGGAAAGACACTATAGGCAAGGTTTCCTGGTAGAGACAGTGTGGTCTCTAGATGTGTAATATTGTTGAATATTGATGTGTACATGTTGTATATGTTTTGTTTTGTAGATTTTCTACATGTGATGTTGTGTACATGTTCTACATATTGTGTTATGTGCATGTGATATAATGTCATGTGTATTGTGTATTTGTTGTATAGTGATATGTGTATTCATTGTGTTGTATTATGTGTACATATATGTGTTGTGTTGTACACTGTGTATGTGTATGTGTTGTGAAAATAATTAATTCTTGAGATCCCTGGAGGTTGTGATTGGGGCAAGAGCTTTAGAGCCCTATAACATCTTGGGTTCCCTCAAGGATATGGGTTGAAGGTAGGTAACAACTTGGGTTCCCTCGAGGCTGTGGCTTGAGTTAGACGTCCTTCGAGCCTTGTAAGAACTTTTGTTCCCTCGAGGCTATGGTTTGGAGCTCTGTAATAGATTGGGTTATCTGGAGGTTATGGGTGTAGATAGTAGTCCTTCGATCCTTGGATATCCTTGGAAGAGAGTAATCTTAAGTTGCTCATATTGAGGGTAGAGGAAATATAGTCATTGGAAACCCTTGCTGATGGGATTAACGGAGGAGGTGGTATAGTCTCTAGATTCCCTTGTTGCTATGGAAGAGAATAGAAGGCATTAGGCACTTTCCTTGTTGGAAACTGATCCAATGAGTGCACGTGGTCAAAGAGAATAGATGACATTGGGTACCTGTTGGGTTTGTGCAACCGATCTAGTGTGTCTACGAAAAGGACAAAGAAGAAAGGAAAATAAAAGAACCAATTTAAATGACAAGTATATGCATTTTATTTAAATTTTATTTATGCATGTGGTCTATTATTCTAATTTATGATGGTTCCATATTGAGCTAACCAAATCACTAGTAGAAAATAGTGAAATTAGTGACTAAAAATGTTAGTCACCACAGTTTTCCAAGTGAAATACTACCAAAAATTAGAACTATTAAGATACCCAACTAAAAATGAATAACATAAATGAATAATTTAATATTGAGTTAAAATATATGACTAGCTAACGAGTAATACTACTAAACATGACTAACATGAATGACTAATTTAGTCTAGGAACAAAAATACAACTACCTAACAATAAATACAGTAGTACAAATTAATCGTCTATGTTAGTCATTTTAATTGTGTCACTTCAACAATATAAACTTACAAGTGATAGGGGATTCAATGCTTATTATAGATTGGATGAAAGGTTATACTTCCTTATACACCTCTTTATTAGATTAGAGGATGATGAGAATTATAGATCTTATTAGAATGTTTATGGCTATATCCTTTAACCAAATTCACAGGGAATTAAATTCAAAGGTTGAAAAATGATCGAAAATGTGAGTGGGCCAACACCTCCTTTTGCAACATCACATGATGACCTATATATGTTGCAACAGCTTTGCCAACTTATTTAGTGCATTGCACATTTATTTCACATTTCTTATTCGTCTTGCAAAGTGGTAGTGCTAATGAGAGGGTATGTACTTTGATCAAGGAGTGTTCACTTGATACCACTATCAACACAATGAAACACCCATTCTCTTTTATGAAACAAGGAACATAATAACAAAAAATGGTTTTCTTAATTATTATAAAAACCAGATCTGTCTTAACTCTGAATATATCAAGCGTCAAGAGGGATAAAATATTTCGAGATGCAAACCTATTTTTTTGAGTGAAAATCTTGAGGAAAGGTTTTCACCTTGACAAATTTGATCCCTCTCAATGCTTGATAGACACACAATTAAGATGGATCTAGGCTAGTTTCAGTCATGTGCGGCCAAGGAAAATCTATCGAATCTATGATTAATTTTATCAATAATATGTAAATACATCTAATATTAATATAATCATTTTAAATATGTTAAATATGTATGATATTAATGTCGTCATTTTAATTTAAAATTTTCATAGTTCGCTGAGTCCATTGACATGATAAATATTGTCAATAACTTTAATGACGAAAACTGATGAAATAAAAATTTTGAATGCAATGTTACAATCTAATAGTGTTGAATGATAGAAAGTGTGAATAATAAGATTTCAATCAATTACACATAGTCTTCATTGTGATCAATCTTAAACTGTTTTCTTCTACTATTCTTATTTTCACCCTTGTTAGTTTTCACTTTTCATATCGATTATATGAAAAGGACACTTGAAATCGTAAAACATTTAAATATTTAGCTTGAGATGTTGTAGTAAACATCATACCTTGTCTCACTTTCTCTCCAATATTAATAAATTGAATTACTAAAACAAAAAAATCAATGTACATCACCAATATTTTTTTGTTCTTACAATGAAATCAATGCACATTGTTAATCCAATCATTATAAAATTAATGTACCATCATGCATCCAATTACATCAAATCAGAAATCAACATATACACTGAAATAAATGCATCTAATGCAAACAATCAAATAAGATTAGAAAACAAATTCTACACTGAAATGAATGCATCTAATTCAAACAAGCAAATAAGATTACAAATAAACATCTACACTTAAATCAATGCATCTAGTGTAAGTAATAAAATAGGATTAGAAACAAACATCTACATTGTAATCAATGCATTTAGTGCAAGAAATCAAACAGGATTGGAAATTACCATCTACAATGAAATAAATGCATTTAGTGCAAGCAATCAAATAGGATTAGAAATCATCTACATTGAAATCAATGCATCTAGTGCAAGGAATCAAATATAAGTAGAAATTAGCATCTACATTGAAATCAATACATCTAGTGCAACTAATCAAATAGGATTAGAAATAACCATCTACACTGAGATCAATGCATTTAGTGTAATCAATCAAATAGGATTAGAATCATCTACATTGAAATCAATGCATCTAGTGTAAGCAATCAAATATCATTAGAAATCACAATCTACACTAAAATCAATACATCTAGTGCAAGAAATAAAATAGCATTAGAAATGACCATACACTGAAATAAATGCATATATTACGAGAAATATTCCTCCCTCTCTCCCCCCTCCATCTATATCTATATCCCCTTCCATCTCTCAGTTGTCTCTCTATCTAACCCCCCAAATGCACACACTCTCTCACTCCATATCTATTAATCTCTTTGTCCCTCCCCCTCTCTCTCCATCTCTCTCTTCTTCCCTCTCTTCATCTTCCATAAATATCTCTAGCTCCCTTCATCTCTCTTTATCACCCAAAAAACATATACTCTCTTTCTCCAATCTATCTATCTATCCCTCCATCCTCCTCTTCCTCTCTCTCTCTTCCCCTTCCCTCCCTTTCCCTCGATTCTCTCTCTCTTTCTTCCTGTTCACCTCTATCACTCTCTTTCCATATTTCTTATCACTCCATCTCTCTCTCTCCTCCTTTATCTCTCTATGACTTTCTTATTTGTTTCCTCTCTATCCCCCTCCAACTTCATATCTCTTTCCCTCCCTCTCTCTACTCTCTCACATCCTGTCTCCTCCTTCCTCTCTCTCTCTTTGTCTCCAACCTCTCTCTCTCTCTCTCTTCACCCTCCAACTTTGTTATTATATCCCTCAAACTCTCCTTTTGTCTCCTTCTCTCCCACCTTCTCCCCATCTCTCCTTCTTTGTCAATTTTCCTCACCCCCAAACATACACAATCTCTTTCCATATCTCCTTTGTCACTCTGTCTCTCTCTCCGCTCGTCACTCTCTCTGTCTTTATTATTCCCTTCCCCACACCGCATCCAAATCCATCTCTCTATCCCTCCCTCTCCTCCTCTCACCATCCCTCTCTCCTCCTCTCTCTCTTTTCCTTCCTCTCTCTCCCTTTCTCTCTTACCTCCCTCTCTCTTCCCACATCACTCTCTCTGTCTCTCTCTCCAATCCTCTCTCTTCCCCCATCACTCTCCTCGTCTCTCTCAAGTCATCTCTCTAATCCTTCCTCTCTCTCCATTTCTATCCAATCTCCCTCTCCCCCCCCATAACTCTCTCTCTCTCTCTCTCTTTCTCTCTCTCTCTCTCCAATCCCCTCTCTCTCTCTCCAAATATGTTACTATATCCTTCCCTCTCTCCTTCTCTCTCATGATGTTAGGTCCCTATAATACTAGTGATTACCCCATTACTATTGTATTTGTATCCCTTATTAATATTGTTGTGCCCCATAGAATCTCTATGTTGTTATTTTTGTGCCTTTATATTATTATTGTTAGGTTGACTAGGTTATATTGTGACTCCTTAGACTCCTATATATAGAAAAGAGGTTTTGTCATTTGAATCACCAAAGAATCATTCATTTGTGTAATGTAAAGGATTTTTCGCCCTAGAAGAGGCTAAATTCCAAGGCATTGATCTATCTTTTCTATCTTTTTGTGAGATGGTTTCGTAACATTTGGTATCAAAGCTCTGAATTCTAGGGTTTCAGTGCTCAAAAAAGGTCATCGTGGAATTTGCGTTATAACATTTTTTTTGCGATGTTTCAGATGCTAAAAAAAAACCCGTTTGGGCTGAAATAATTCTGAATCAAAGGTCCAAATTTCAGAGCTTTTCGTGCTATATTTGTGGAGATATGATCTGAGGAAGTTGGAATTTTTGTAGACTCCTGAATTACATTCCAAACAAGTGACCTGGGGAAAATAGTCATAACTTTTGTTTTGAGCATCAGGTTGAAATTTTGTAAGAAGTTATAGAAATAGGATGGACTATAGTTTTTTGTATATATTTTTTAGATCCTAAGGTCGAAACAGTGACACGTGGCACTTCATACAAATTCTCTCTTCTTAAAAGGTCTATAATTAGGTCGTCTTGGGAGATTGTGCATAACTCTGCCTTGGAGAATTTAAATTCAATCAGATTAGTGGTATTGGAAAGAGGAGACAGAGGGCTATTCCAGGTCACAATTTCAGAACTCGATGATCCAGAATTACAGAGATATGTCAGAGGAAATATCGAGCTCCTGCAAAGTGAAAAAATATGTGTAGAGTTTTTTAATTTTTTTCTTAAGCTTGGTTTGAAAAATTATTTTGAAGGAATTCAAAGGGCATAGTAGAGAATTATTATAAGCAACTAATACCCCAAGGAAAGAAAATGCAAACACCTAGTAAGTAACCTGAAAGCTCTAGCATGACTTATGAAAAAGAGGAAGAAATGCAACATGATATATCAAAATTACGAGACCAAATGCAAAAAATGTCACTTGCACCAAAAGTAACTAATCTAAGATGGATGGTTTAAATAAAGATGTACAAGCTAAGATGCATGGTGTGGAAGATAAGATGGACGACTTGAAGATAGATATGGAGACAGATTTGAAGACAGGCATGGCAGATTTGAAGACAAATTCGACAAATTTTCTACAAGAAATACTTACTAATGGTGAAAGGGTGGTAAAAGAAACTCATGATGAGAAAAAAAGAAATGTTAATCATGATTTCATAGACTCTAATGTTGGATCAAAGACCCACCATTTTCCAAAAAATCGATATGAGGAAGTTTGATGGCAAGGATCCTGCAACATGGATAATACAGATGGAGCAATTTTTTGATCTCAATAATGTGAAAAACACACAAAAGGTATGTATTGCAACTTTATATTTGGAACCAAATCAGTTTGTACGATATCAATGGCTTTTCTCTCGTAAACAAATTATCACTTGGGAAATTTTTACGGAAGAATTGACAGCACATTATGAGGATACAAAAAGCAACTTTTTTTAGCCAATTGATAAGTCTGGAACAAAAGAGTTTAATAATGGAGCACATTGAGGAGTTCCAAAAATTGAACATAAGGGTAAAAAATATTTTGGAGGAGCATAGGATTGATGTGTTCATAAGGACTTTAAAGGATAATATCCAACATGATTTTCACCTTTGGGAACTTGATTCATTATAGAAGGCATTCAGGCTAGCAAGAAAAATGGAAAGCAAAATTATGGCAACTAGGAAGCATACCACTCACAACTATAAAGATGGAAGTATTGTTGCCCCTAGAATTCCACAACCTATAAGGTTGACACCACAACAATTGGAAGAAAAAAGAGCAAAAGGGCTTTGTTACAGTTGTGATAGCAAATACACTAAAGGTCATAAGTGTGCTGAGAATAAATTATTCTACATAGATTGTGAAGAGGAAGAAAAAAAGGAGAAAGAAAGGTAAAATAAGAGGATATACTCCAGGAACAAAGCCTAGATGAAGAAGAAATGAAGTCGACCATATCTTGTAATGCATTGGCTAGAATTATCACTCGTCAAACCATCAAGATAGAATGACAAATCAAGAAGAAAAAGTTAATAGTGTTGATTGATTTAGGAAGTACCCAAAATTTTATTCATTGTAAGATAGTAAAAGAATTGAATTGCTTCCTATATCCAACACCAGAGTGTCAAGTGATGGGTGCAAATGGAGGAACGATAAATTGCTCTAGAAAGCGCCATAATATCAAGCTATCAATGGGAGAATATGTATTCACTAGCCCAATGCTTTCCATTCCAATGGGAGGTGCTAATGTTGTACTAGGAGTCAAATGGCTACAATCCTTGGGTACAATAGCTTTTAATTTTCAAGAACTTTTCATGAAATTTTCTACGGAAGGAAAGGAAGTTGAATTAAGGGGTATTGTAGGGAAACTAGGAAAGATAATTAGCTCTAACGGTATGAAAAAGCTTCTAAAAATGTAACAAAGAGATGTAATTGCACAATTATGTTCGCTAGATGTTTCCACATCGAAATCATCTATTTCTACAGATATCCAAAACATCTTGGACAATCATTACAAGGTATCTGAGACTCCTGAAGGTCCCCCACCTATTCATGATCATGATCATGCTATTCATCTGATTCCAGGAAGTGTTCCTCCAAACATCAGGCCATAGAAATATCCCTATGCCCAAAAGAGTGAAATTGAACGTATGGTTGCAGAAATGCTAGAGGCGGTATAATTCAACCTAGTCAAAGTTATTTCTCTGCTCCAGTAGTATTGGTGCACAAGAAGAATGGATTATGGAACATGTGTCCAGATTATAGGGAGCTCAACAAGCTCACTATTAAACATAAGTTTGCCATTCTTGTCATTGATGAATTACTGGATGAATTGCATGGATCAATTTACCTCACAAAGTTGGATCTTCATTCAGGATATCATCAAATCAGAATGAAGACTGAAGACATTCCGAAAACAACATTTAGAACTCATGAAGGTCAATATAAATTTTTGGTCATGCCTTTTGGCCTTACCAATGCACCTTCTACATTTCAAGGTTTGATGAATTCCATTTTCAAACCCTTAGAAAATTTGTGTTATTATTTTTTGATGATATACTAATCTACAACAAGTCTTGGAAGGATCATGTTGAACATGTTGACAGGGTGCTACAACTGTTGGAGGAGAAACAATTATATGCAAAAAGGTCCAAATGTTTCTTTGGAGTACAAGACGTGGAATATCTGGGTCATATTGTATCTCATGAAGGAGTTAAGGTAGACCCTAGCAAAATTAAAGCCATTAAGGAATGGAAAATCCCCACATCCATAAAGCATCTGCAAGGATTTTCCAGGTTGACAGGGTATTATCGCAGGTCTGTTAAGAATCATGGGAGAATAACAGCACCTCTAACAACATTATTGAAGAAAGATGCATTTTCATGGACTCTAGAAGCAACAAATGCCTTCGAACATCTTAAAGATGCAATGTGCCAAGCACCAATCTTAGCTACACCGAACTTCAAAAAAACCTTTATTGTGGAATGTGATGCTTTAGGAAATGGAATTAGTGTTGTTTTAATGCAAGATGAAAGACCCATTGCTTTTGAAAGTTGTCCAATCAAGGGAAAGTTTTTACACAAAGCTATTTATGAGAAGGAAATGTTGGCAATACTACATGCACTTAAGAAATGGAGACCCTACCTAATGGGAAGACACTTCAAGGTAAAAATGGATCATGATAGGGAAGAAAAATGTGGTGACCAGTGCACTCTCAAGAAAGGATGAGGATGTGGAAGCATTGTTGTGCGCCATTTCTAGTATTCAACTAGATTGGATAAACGAAGCAAGGGAGGAATGGAAGAATGATGAAGAAGTGTGGGCACTTATTCAAAAGTTACAACAAGATTCCAGTACATCTGATACATTTAGCCAGTAAAATGATTCATTATGAAACAAAGATCGCTTATACCTCTATAAGAATTCCCAACTCAACCAAAATAATCTTATGCAGTTGCACACTTCTCCCTTAGGAGGGCGCTCAGGATTTTTAAAAACATACCACAAGGTTAAGAAGGAATTTTTTTGGATGGCCTTAAATCAGATATTCAAAAGTTTGTGGTGGAATGTTTGGTTTTCCAACAAAATAAAGTTGAAACAATTAAGACCCCGGGTCTATTACAACCTTTATCCATTCAAAGCAAATGTTGGGAGGAGGTTTCAATGGATTTTATCACAGGTTTACCCAAGTCTGAGGGAAAAAGTGTCATCATGGTGGTAGTTGACAAACTTACCAAGTGTGCACACTTTTGTGCATTATCACATCCATTTAAAGCTAGTACAGTTTCTACTGCATTTATGGGAACAATTAAAAAGATACATGGAAACCCAAAGATTATTGTAAGTGACAGAGATCCCATTTTCACTAGAATTTTTTGGACAGAATTATTTTCTTGTCTTGGTACTTAGTTAGCTCATAGCTCATCTTATCATCCTCAATCTGATGGGAAAATTGAGATAGTAAACAAATTTTTGAAAGGATATCTTCATTTCTTTGTATCTGATAAACAGACACAATGGGTCAAATAGTTGCCTATGGCTGAATGGTGGTATAACACTTCCTTCCATACAGCAACAAAAATGCCCCCATTTATGGCACTTTATGGATATCATCCACCATCCATCACATAATATTTAAGATAAAATTCTAAGGTTAAAGCAGTGGAACATCACATCGAGCATCAACAACAAGTCCTCCAACTCTTAAAGGATAACTTCGTGTTGGTGCAGAATAGAATGAAACAACAGACATATCAACATCGCAGCAAAAGAAGTTTTGATGTAGGTGATTGGGTATTCCTACAGCTACAACCATATAAAAAAATGTCCCTCATGCAAGCTATGAAGGACAATTAATTACCAGCAAAGTATTGTGGTTCATACAAGGTGTTGCAAAAGATTGGTACTATGGCATACAAATTGGAGCTTCCTACAACTTCTCGAGTGCACTTAGTTTTCCATGTTTCATGTTTAAAGAAGGTTATAGGTGACAAGCTCCTAGTTCAAACAATATTGCTAGAACTTGACGAGGAAGGAAAAATTATATTGGAACCGGAAGCAGTCACAGAAATAAGAACCCAATAGCTACGAAATCAATCAATTTCAGAGTATCTCATCAAGTGGAAGAACTTATCTACTGAAGATTCCACATGGGACGATGATAATTTTATACAAAAGCATTTAGAACTACTCAAGCATTGAGGAAAACACTTTTTTGAAGGAGAGGGGCATGTTAAGTCCCTATAATACTAGTGATTACCCCATTACTGTTGTAGTTGTATCCCTTATTAATATTTTTGTGCCCCTATTGTCCCCATATTGTTATTAATTTACCCCATAGAATCCCCCTATTTTTATTTTTGTGCCTTTATATTATTATTGTTAGGCCAGCTGGGTTATATTGTAACTCCTTAGAATCCTATATATAGAAAGGAGGCTTTGTCATTTGAATCATCAAAGAATCATTCATTTGTGTAATGTAAAGGAGGTTGCCCCCTTAAAGAGGATGAATTTTAAGGCATTGATCTATTGTGACTCCTTAGACTCCTATATATAGAAAGGAGGTTTTGTCATTTGAATCATCAAAGAATTATTCATTTGTGTAATGTAAAGGAGGTTGCCCCCTCGAAGAGGCTGAATTCCAAGGCGTTGATCTATCTCTTCTATCTTTTTGTGTGTTGGTTTCATAACACATGATCTCACCCCTTATCTCCATCTCCCCTTCTTTGTCTCTTTATCTCGGCCATAAACATACACTCTCTCTCCATCTCTCGCTTTTCACTCCCTCCCTCTCTCCACTTCTCACTCTCTATGTCTTTCTTCTTCCCTCCCTCTCCCCCCTTCCAACACCATCTCTCTATCCATATCTCTCTCTGCCTCTCTCAAGTCATCCCTCTCATCCTTTGAATGGGGTAGAGGCTGTCAGGAAAGTATTGAGAAACTAAAGCATCTTCTCACCACTGCGCCAATTTTGAATATTGCAATTCCTGAAGAGGATTTCATAGTATATATGGACACGTGTAAAGAAGGTGTGGGTGGGGTTTTAATGCAAAATGACAAGGTAGTTTCTTATGAATCCCGTAAGTTAAAGGAGCATGAGCAAAAATATTCTTCTTATGATTTGCTGACTATTGTAGTTCATCCCTTAAAAGTGTGCTGGCACTATTTACTAGGGAAAATATTTTTATTAACAGCCGACCATAGAAGCCTAACAATTTTTTTAACTAACCTACATTCAATGCATGTCAAGCTCGATGGACTGCATTCTTAAGTGAGTTCAATTTTTGAATCAAACATTTAAATGGGAAAAGGAATCGAGTGGTAGATGCATTAAGTCGGAAACTACATTATGTCTACGAAATTTCATTTAGTCAAGAAAAATCAACTTTGTTGAGCAGATAAAGGAAGTAGCCAAAAAGGACCTGGAATATGATTATATCTGGCAGTAAGTTAAATTGGCCCAGAATGTTGCAGAGAAAAAGGATACAGTATTAACCGTGAGAACTTGCTGATCTTCAAAAATCCCATTTATGTTCCCAACGAAGTGTCGATAAAGAAAATTATATTAGATGAGTTTCATAGAAGTCCTTGCGTTGCTCACCCTGGTTACCAAAATCTCTTCTCAGCCATAAAGAAAAGTTACTATTGGACTCCTAGTACAACATCAACACCTCCCATTGGAATGGAAAGCATTGGGATAGTTAATACATATTCTCCCATGGATAGATTCATATCGTTGCACTTTCCAGAGCAATTTATTGTTCCTCCATTTGCAACCATCACTTGACACTCTGGTGTTGGATATAGGAAGAAATTCAATTCTTTTTCTACCTTACAATGAATAAAATTGTGGGTACTTCCTGAATCAATCAACACTATTACATTTTTCTTCTTGGTTTTTCCTTCTATCTTGATGGTTTGAGGAGTGGTAATTCTAGCCAATGCATTACAAGATATGGTTGGATTCATTTTTTCTTTATCTAGACTTTGTTCCTGGAGTATATCCTCTTCTTTTGACCTTTCTTACTCCTTTTCTTCTTCCTCTTCACAATCTATGTAGAATAATTTATTCTCAGCACACTTATGACCTTTAGTGTATTTGCTATCACAATGGTAACAAAGCTGTTTTGCTCTTTTTTCTTCCAATTGTTTTGGTGTTAACCTTATAGGTTGTGGAAGACTAGGGGCAACAACACTTCCATCTTTATAGTTGTGAGTGGTATGTTAGGGTCCCACCCTAACCCCCTTATTTATGTCAGGGGATCACGTCATAGTCAAGAGTCAATAAAGCCCATATTAATAATTGTAAGTGGTTAACCCACAATTAATGACGGGACCACAGTTAGTTGCAAATGGGCGGTAGTATTAGTTAGATGGTAAATGGGCGGTAGTATTAGATAGATGGTATTAATAAAACCCACGATAGTGGCTTGTGGTATTGCATGTATGAGTCATATATAAAGGATAGAGACTCCCTGCGAGGAGCATTGTGTCTTGTTTTGTAATCGAGCTCTGCTCTATTGGAGGTTGCCCCCTCGAAGAGGCCTGTGAACATTTCTCTTTGGATAATAAAATCATTGCTATTTTGTGCTCTGGGTATATTTTCTTCGCATATTTTGTGTTCTCGGTATCTTTTCTTCGCAAATTCTCTGTCTGGGTATCGCTTTGCAGGTTAAGAGCATAACAAGTGGTATCAGAGCACTTTCCAGGGCTCGATGGGATCTCCAAATTTTAGCAAAATTTTTTTAGGCTAGAGACGTGTTCCGGCGTCTTTAAACCACGGGATCTGTCGTTAAGCGCATAAACCTGCGGATTTGGAGAGGCATGCACGCAGGAAATACAAGAGGTGGTCACGTCTGTTGGACTCCCTTGTAACCCCTGTGGGTACCCCTTCGAGTAGTAGCGCATTAGACAGAACCGCGCACGGACTGTCTTCCACGTACCCTCTGGGTATATAGGAAGCCCCCTAGCTCCCTTGAAACCTCGCCATAGATAAACCTTCGGCCGTCTTGTTGCTACAGTACACCGAGAACAGCACTCGAAGAGATTACTCACCCGTACGATAGGGTAGTCGGGTTGTACGGCTAAGGGTACGGTCGATCCTCCTTAGTTAGAGCCCTGAAACATTGGGCCGAGTACTACTGTCAGACCCTTATGTATATTGCGATCTGTAGCACCTGACACTCCTCAAGACCATAGTTCCCTTTTCTATCAGGGGATCACACATCATCTATTCCAGATCAGCGTGTGCAAAGAAGTGCCGCAGCAGCAGACATCAGTCCCGCCACTCCATTAGATCAGCAGCAGCAGTTGTTCCACCATTCAGATCTCTCAGATCTGATATTCCAGATCAGCAGCAGCAGTTGTTCCACCATTCAGATCTCCCAGATTAGCCAGATCGGAGTAGTTGGAAAGGGTTCCTGTACCTGGATATAATTTTCGCAGGACTTTTGGTGGCATTGACATTTTGAGGGTTTGGCGACTGCAGTATTGATCAGAAAGGAGTAAAACTCCATTAGGAGTTTTCCAAGATCTTCCAGGGCGCTTATTGGTGACCTAGCCCATCAGAATCAGGACGACGAGCTGAGCAAGGTGGTACCATTCAATTCTTGGCAAAAAAAAAAAAAATTCGGCGGTCCCAAATTTTAGTCAGACGGGTGTATGGTAGAAACTCGCGCTCAAGCAATGGCCAATGAAAGGGCTCAAGCAATGGCCAATGAAAGGATAGAAAAAATAGAAGAAGAGGTGCACTCCCTCCACTCTGTGGTGGAAAGGGTCGAAAAACATCTTAAAGGATTAGAGTGCCTAATACAGGACAAGGGTAAGGAGCCCGCCCACAAGGAGGCGTATAAGGGTCATGAATACCATGAGGGAGAGTCTAGCCACTCTCCTCACGTCTGGCACACCCATCCACCACCCAATCAGAGACCTCCCAAGTTGGATATGCAGAAATTTGACGGTTCTCACACGTCCACATGGCTAGCACAAATGGAGCGGTATTTTCAATTGAATCATATCAGAGATGAGGGGACTAAGCTTATGGTGGGCACCATGTACTTGGACAGTGAATGATGGCAATGGAAGGAATGGTATCAGCGTTGCAATGGAGAATTTCAGAATTGGGGCCAATTTACCAAAGCTCTTCGAAATCGCTTTGAACAGGAAGACTCTTTTTTGGGGTGTCTCACTAAGCTCCGACAGACGGGTACAGTGGATGAATATATTATCGCTTTTGAAGCCTTAGCCTTCCGCACTAAGGGTCTCACAAATGAATTCTACATGGAATGCTTTATCAGTGGTCTTAGAGAAGCCATCAAAGCTCAGGTTCTACTCCACCATCCCCCCACATGGAACGAGGCTTGCCAGGTAGCCCGTAAGGTGGAACGGGCATTAACAGCTCAATCCAGCCGCCCCAACTTTCCAGCTAAAGGTCGTCCCTCACAGGCTCCCAATATGACCCAAACCCTTAAGATTCAAAAGGTGTCACCTGCAGAAATGGCCGAAAGAAGGAAGCAAGGACTATGTTACTACTGTGATGAAAAATATTCCCCGGGTCATAAATGCAAAGAGCACAAGTTTTTTCAAATAGATGCCACTGACTACAGCTCCACCGAGGAAGACCCACCACTTGAGGAACCAGAGGCGACCAAAGAAGATAACCAACAGGAGATGGTATCTGATGAACCAATGATTTTGCTACATGCATTGGCGGGAATTTCTTCACCTCAAACTCTCAAAATCAGGGGTTTTCTTAAACATCGGCCAGTAATAGTTTTGATTGATAGTGGAAGTACCCATAATTTCATCCACCAAAAGATCGCTGAAGCAGCACATTGTTATGTCCGAGCAGTTTCTAACTTCCAAGTCCAGATTGCAGATGGAGGCACAATGAAATGTGAAGGTCGCTGTGAAAATGTCAAAATTCAAATGGGGGATTATCAATTGAAAACCCACATGTTTGCAATACAAATGGGGGGTTGCGACATTGTCCTAGGGGCGGAATGGCTCCACACTCTTGGGCCAATCACAATGGATTTCCAGGAGTTATATATGAGTTTTAAGCAGAACGACTACACACATACCCTCCGTGGGCTACAAGCGGGAGCCCCTTCTATCATAAGCTCGCATCGTATGGAAAAATTGTTAAAAAAGGGCCATCATGGAGTAGTAGCTCAATTTAATGCCATACAGGTAGCAGATACCATGTCTTCGCCAATTCATCCTGAGATGCAACAGATTTTGAATAATCATCGGACGGTCTTTGACAAACCTCATGAACTTCCACCCTCGCGAGGGGAACATGATCATAGCATCACATTGGTCCCAGGGGCCCAACCCCCAAATGTGCGGCCATACAGACATTCGTTCACCCAAAAGAATGAAATAGAAAAAATCATGAAGGAATTATTGGAAGCAGGTGTCATTCGTCCTAGTATTAGTCCTTACTCATCTCCAGTCGTCATGGTCCTCAAGAAAGATGGGGAGTGGCGGATGTGTCCAGACTTCAGGGCCCTCAATAAGTTAACAGTCAAAGATAAATTTCCCATCCCAGTGGTTGACGATTTGCTGGACGAACTCAATGGGGCTCAATTCTTCACTAAATTGGATCTTCGCTCAGGCTACCACCAAATTCGCATGAAGGAAGTTGACATTCCCAAGACAGCTTTCAGAACTCATGAAGGCCATTATGAGTTCTTGGTCATGCCATTTGGTCTCTGTAATGCCCCCTCTACTTTTCAGAGCCTTATGAATCACCTCCTCAGACCATATCTCAGAAAATTTGTCCTGGTCTTCTTCGATGACATCCTCATCTATAGTGGCACTTGGGCGGCACATCTTAAGCATGTAGATATCCTCTTGCAACTGCTCAACAAGCATAAACTATTTGTCAAAATGTCTAAGTGTGCGTTTGGCATGGAAGAAGTTGAGTATTTAGGCCACATTGTGGGCCATGAAGGTGTCAAGGTTGATCCCAAAAAGATCCAGGCAATGCAAGAATGGCCTCAACCTAAGACCTTGAAAAGCTTGAGAGGATTTTTGGGTCTCACAGGCTATTATCGTAAATTTTTCTGCAACTATGGCCGCATAGCGAAGCCCCTGACGCAACTTCTCAAGAAAATTTCCTTCTTCTGGAACAAAGAAGCACAATAGGCATTTACCGCTCTCAAAACCGCAATGTGTTCCACTCCGGTCTTAGCACTACCGGACTTCACCAAAACATTTGTCATTGAATCTGATGCTTTGGGAACAGGTATTGGAGCAGTCTTAATGCAGGAAGGGCGACCATTGGCCTTCACCAGCCAACAACTAAGTGGGAAGAACTTGGGCCAATCTACCTATGAGAAGGAAATGATGGCCATCTTACATGCAGTTGAGACCTGGCGACCTTACTTGTTGGGGCGACGTTTCCAAATCCGCACAAATCATCACAGTCTTAAATATTTTTTGGAGCAACGCCTATCTTCCCCCCAACAAAATAAATGGTTAGCCAAAATGCTAGGTTATGATTATGAGATCATTTACAAGAAAGGGAAAGACAACAGGGTAGCAGATGCATTATCACGACAATTTGAGGAGGAAAGTACTTTGCTCGCAATATCCCTCCCCATTCCGGACTGGATTGAAGAGGCTCGCGGGGAATGGTTTTCACATCCTGAGCTCTCCCAACTAATTTCTCAATTACAGGCAGATCCTAATTCCAGCAAGGGCTACTCGTGGCAGAATGATATTCTTCGCTACAAGGACAGAGTCATCATATCACCAACTTCCACCCTCAAAAGTCGCATTTTGGCAGAATTGCACTCCTCTCCCATTGCAGGACATTCGGGCTTTCAGAAGACATACGCTCGCACCAGAAGATCATTTTTTTGGACCGGCATGAAACAAGACATCCTTACTTTTGTAGCAGAATGTGACGTCTGTCAACGCCACAAGGGGGAAACCGTCAACACACCAGGCACATTACAACCATTGCCCATTCCAGCGTCAATTTGGATGGAGGTCTCCATGGATTTCATTACAGGTCTTCCAAAGTCTGGGAACAAATCAGTCATCATGGTGGTTGTGGACCGACTATCGAAGTATGCTCATTTCTGCGCTCTACCCCAACCATTCACACCTACTTTGGTTGCTCAAACTTTCATGGATCAAATCTTCAAATTGCATGGCATGCCCACTTCGATTGTGTCCGACCGCGACCCAATCTTCACCAGTAATTTTTGGCAGGAGCTCTTCAGAATACAAGGCACTCAACTCAAACTCAGTACTTCATATCATCCGCAAATAGATGGTCAAACCGAAGCAGTCAACAAATGTCTAGAAACCTACCTTAGGTGTTTCACTTCAGAAAAACAACACCTTTGGGCACAATGGTTACCTCTGGCGGAAGTGTGGTATAACACCAACTATCATGCCACCACCAAAATGACTCCCTATGAAGCAGTCTATGGACAACTTCCGCCGTCCCCTACTTCTTATCTCACAGGGTGCTCCAAAGTACAAGCAGTGGATCAACTCTTACAACACCGTGCAACCATGCTGGCCCACTTGCGCGAGAATCTTCATCAAGCTCAGAACCGTATGAAGCAACATGCTGACCAACATCGCTCAGAGCGCCAATTTCAAGAAGAGGATCAGGTCTTTTTGAAGTTGCAACCATATAAGCAAACATCACTCAAAGACAAGGGCTATCAAAAGCTCTCTCCAAAATTCTACGGACCATATCAAGTACTTCAGCGCATTGGAGAAGTGGCTTACAAGCTGGCTTTGCCACCTACAGCAAAAATTCACCCAATTTTCCATGTATTGTGCCTCAAGAAAGTGACTGGGAACAATTGCCGAGTTCAAACCAGTCTACCTGAATTGGATGAAGAAGGATCAATCTGGCTTCAACCTGAACAGGTTCTAGACACACGAGACAAGCACCTGCGTGGCCGCGTGATTAAGGAGGTCCTAGTCAAATGGAAAGACACCTCGCCGGAAGATGCAACTTGGGAACCAACCGCTGTTCTTCAGCAGTTTCCGCAACTTCAGCCTTGAGGACAAGGCTAGTCTTAAGGGGGAGGGCATGTTAGGGTCCCACCCTAACCCCCTTATTTATGTCAGGGATCACGTCATAGTCAAGAGTCAATAAAGCCCATATTAATAATTGTAAGTGGTTAACCCGCAATTAATGACGGGACCACAGTTAGTTGCAAATGGGTGGTAGTATTAGTTAGATGGTAAATGGGCGGTAGTATTAGATAGATGGTATTAATAAAACCCACGATAGTGGCTCGTGGTATTGCATGTATGAGTCATATATAAAGGATAGAGACTCCCTGCGAGGAGCATTGTGTCTTGTTTTGTAATCGAGCTCTGCTCTATTGGAGGTTGCCCCCTCGAAGAGGCCTGTGAACATTTCTCTCTGGATAATAAAATCATTGCTATTCTGTGCTCTGGGTATATTTTCTTCGCATATTTTGTGTTCTCGGTATCTTTTCTTCGCAAATTCTCTGTCTGGGTATCGCTTTGCAGGTTAAGAGCATAACATGGTATGCTTCCTCGTTGTCATAATTTTGCTTTCCATTTTTCTTGCTAACCTGAATGCCTTCTCTAATGAATTAGGTTCCAAAAGGCGAACATCATGTTGGATATTATCCTTTAAAGTCCCTATGAACACATCATCCTATGCTCCTTTGGAATATTTTTTACCCTTATGTTCAATTTTTAGAACTCCTCAATGTGCTCCATTATTGAACCCTTTTGTTTGAGACTTATCAAATGGGTAAAAAAAGTGTTGCTTTTTGTATCCTCATAATGTGCTGTCAATTCTTTCGTAAAAATTTCCCACGTGATAATTTTTTTACGAGAGCAAAGTCATTGATACCATACAAACTAATTTGGTTCCAAATATAAAGTTGCAATACGTACCTTTTGTGTGTTTTTCACATTATTGATATCGAAAAATTGCTCCATGTGTAATATCCATGTCGCAGGATCCTTGCCATCAAACTTCCTCATATCGATTTTTGGAATATGGTGGGTATTCGATCCAACATTAGAGTCTATGAAATCATGATTAACATTTCTTTTGTTCACATCATGAGTTTCCTTTACCACCCTTTCACCATTAGTAATTATTTCTTGTAGAAAATTTGTCAAATCTACCTTTAACTTCAAATCATCAATCTTAGCTTCCACATCCTTTATCTTAGATTCCACGCCATTTATCTTAGCTTCTGTTAGCTTTTGTGAGAGTGAAGTTTGTTTCACTTGGTCTTGTAATTTGGATATATCATGTAGCATTTCTTCCTCTTCTTCATGAGTCATGCTAAAGCTTTCAAGTTGCTTACTAGGTGTTTACATTTTCTTTCCTCATGGCATCAATTACCGATAATAACGCTCTACTATGCCCTTTGAATTCCTTCAAAATAATTTTTCAAACCAAGCTTAAGCAAAAATTTTAAAAAAATCTACACACCTTTTTTCACTTTGTAGGAGCTTGATATTGCCTTTGATGTATCTCTGTAGTTTCAAATCATCTAGTTCTAAAATTGCAACCTATAGTAGCCCTCTGTGTCCTCTTACTAATGCCACTAGTCTAATATGAATTGGATTCTCCAATGAAAAGCTATGCCAAATCTCCCACAGTGACCTAATTATAGACTAGTTCAGTAGAGCAAACTTGTACGACGTGCCACATGTCCTTGTTTCGACCTTTGGCTCTGAAAAATATATACAAGAAACTACAGTCCGTCCTCTTTCTATACCTTTTTACAATTTTCAATCGAATGCCCAGAGAGAAAGTTATGATGATTTTCCCCATGTCACATGTTTGGAATGTAATTCAGGAGTCTACAAAAAGACCAACTTCCTCAGATCATATCTCCACAACTATAGCGTAAAAAGCTCTGAAATTTGGACCCAAGCTTCAGTGCAATCTCGTCTCAATTGTTTTTTTTTTAGCTTCTGAAATGTCATAGAAAAAGTTATAGTGAAAATTCCATGATGACCTATTTGGAGTAGCGAAACCCTAGAATCCAAAGCTCTGATACCAAATGTTATGAAACCAGCTCACAAAAGATAGAAAAGATAGATCAACACCTTAGAATTCAACCTATTTGAGGGGAAAACCTCCTTTACATTACACAAGTGAATGATTCCTTGATGATTCAAATGAAAAAACCTCCTTTCTATATATAGCATTCCAAGGAGTCACAATATAACCCAGCCAACCTATCAATAATAATATAAAGCCACAAAAATAACAATAGAGGGATTCTATGGGGCATAGTAATAACAATATGGAGGCAATAGGGACACAACAACAATAGTAATGGGGTAATCACTAGTATTATAGGGAGCTAACAAAATGTGCCAAGTTGGCTCCCTAGTTCTGTGGTCCTTTTTTGATTCTAGAGAGAATAGGACACATTGCCTATCGACTCATCTTACCTAGTGACATTCGGGTTCACAACGTGTTTCACGTTTCTCTTTTAAATAAGTACATACATGATCCCAGGCACATCATAAATTGGCAAGAGCTTCAGGTATAAGATATATATATGTGTGTGTGTGTGTGTGTGTGAAATTTTTTTATCTATAAATATGTTACAGTGATTTATATGTGTATCGGTTATATGACATTGGTACTTGTGGCAGGTCAAATCAGAAGTGGATTTTCTACTCAATCCCCTGCGCATACTTGATCAGAGAGAAGTATCGTTGTTGAGGTGATCTATAGACGAAGTTATAGTGCAATGGAAACACTTCACCCTAGAAGAAGCCACTTGGGAAGATAAATATTTTATGCAGGAAGCATATGCTGGATTATTTCAGGAACAAATAGAGGAATGAACACCGGGATAGTGTTCCACTAAGGGGGGGGGAATTGTGACATTCCCAGACTTATGAATTACTTTTAACATTTTTTCTTACTATTTACGAATCAGTAAACTAGTGACAATTAGTTATTATGTTATGATTAATAAGAATTAGTAGTTAAGCTGTTTATAAAAATTTACACTGTTTGATGGAAGACTAGAGGAATTATAGATAAACCTCAGTAACTCTCAATTTCACGGGATAGTTATCAGTTAAGGCAGTTATCCCCTCACTTGCTCTTTTCCCCAGGAAAAGGGAGGAGAGGAGGGGAAGGTGGGGGTTTGAAAAAGATGGAAGGGCTTCCCGGAGCTGAACAAGAGTTCAATAGGAAAACTCCTGAAGTTTAGATTTCCTAGAAAAAGGAAGTGAGCTATCGACTAGGCTTGGGGTCCTGAGGCTAAAACCAGTACACTCTTGCCTTAAGGAAATTCTTGGAAGAAACTGAGGAGCTTGGGGGGCAAGCATTAAATGTAATTTCCAATTTCTCATTGGTAGGGTACAAAGATTTCATCTGTAAGAAATCGCCCTTCATTATTAAATAAGTGATGCATGTCTAATCTGTTTCATTATGGCTGTAGAATTGATTATAATGTTGTATTGATCTGTTATGTTATGACTGTAGAATCGATTATAATGAAAGTCTAATCTATTATGTTATGATTGTAGAATTGATTATAATGAAAGTCTAGTTTGTTTTGTTATGACTTCAAAATAGATTATAATTCATGCCTAAATTATTTTGCTATGACAGTGGAATGGAATATGATGCATGCATAGTCTGTTGGTATGACTATAGTAGGGAATATGTTGTATAGAATTATTTTATAATTAATGAACAAGTATTCGATGTTCCTGAACTGTGGATAATTAGGTTAATTTATAAAGGTTCATGACTAGATTCCTTTAAATAAATATAGGAATGACAGTTTTTCAAGGAGATGGAAAACCATGTTGGGCTACCAAGTAGGTTGGACTGTCGTCTGATAGAAGTAGGGTTATCAAAATGACATTCGAAACTCTTTCGTAAAAGAAAGTGTTGTAGTTTAAACAAAGCTTTGAGAAGAGAGAAATACCACCTGAAGCCGAAAGAAATGCACAATTTCAGAGACACTTCTGTATGAATGAGACTTAGCAAACAAGAAATATGATAGATGCATTTCCTCTTCATGGGAGTCTTTAAAAGATACAAAAGGAAAAATGGTCTTGTGTAATATAGATGCAGGTAGATTTCCTGCAGGTCCCAATATTTCGACTAAGGGTAATAACCCCTTGTCAAGAATTGTTAGATGCTAGATGTGAAGGGAAATATACATTCATAACAGTTAGCAAAGCAATAGGTTCCATTTATAACTAGAAATAACATGAGTGAGAGTTACGTTTCCGCCGCACCAGAAAAGGAGGCAAGCGGAACTAAATGTTCTAACCTTACGTTCTGGCAAAATAAAATGGAAACCCTCTCTAAATAATTATCATTGTGTAAGAATCTCTAACTCTAACCAGATTTTCTCCTCGGCTAGTCACAATGGGACACCCAGGAGGTCGTTCTGTTGCTAGATACTAAAAATCTAAGTGAATCTTAACTTGAGATTTAGAATGCAAAGAACCATGAAAACAATGGTTAAACTTAAGAATATTAATTAAAAGTCAATACTGAAATACATAGATGGAGCCTAGACCTGAGTATTCTGAATTAAAGGAAATACAGATGGACAACATGCGTTGTTGTGGTGTTTCTTTAAGAAAAATAAAAGTTAGGAAATATTTCTTCAGAACTAACCACTAATTACATAAAATAAGCTTCACACAGAGTCCATTCCAATAAATACTTTGTAAAACATCTAGAGAATAAGTCTCTTAAAAGTAATACAATAGAAAAGGTGTCATATCCCTTTCAAACCCTATTCTATTGAATTCTAGATAAACCGAAAAGAAAATGGAAACACGAATTCACCAAGTGAGAATACTCCGAGGAAATCTAATATTGTTCCTCTTCTCTTTAAAAGTTCTTGATGTTGTTCACGGTAGAATCATAGCAGCTCGAAGCTAAACCCCAAAGCCACAGATCTTAACAACCTATGTGCCAGAACAACATGGACCTCAATGTTGAATCTTGGATGCCGTTCTCCAATGGAATTAAATGCAAAAACCAGAGAATTAAACATACATTACCTGTGGGAGGGTGGAGAGGGTTTTCCTTCTATTGACATTAGAGGGAAACCCGAAGGTGATACCATCAATTTACCTGTGAGGACAGATAAGAATCATAGTTAACAGTGGATGAGCAAATGAAGAGAACATCAGAAATGGTAAGACTAAAATCAATTGTTGTAACAACACAATTTACCTACAGCAGAAGGTAGGGATCTGAGCATTTTAATGGAGAGTCCACCTGTTCTGAGGGACTCCATGAAGGCTTTGTGTACACATGCAACTATGTCGAATGGTAGGGGCAAAATCTAGCCAAGGGAATGCCTCCTCTCAAGATTAGAGGTTGCAGGAATAAGCTCTAGAGTCATGCTCTGGATGATGAACCAAACATAAAGCACGATTTTGGGGAGGGTAACCTCAACTTCAGGCACAAGGATGAACTTCAAGATTTTCTCTCATATTCCAGGCACAGATGAGCACCATCTGGTAGCGAGAGGGGCTAGGACCTGGTAGCTAGCAGTGTTAGGACCATAGGCCAGCTAGGCATTTAAATGTGAAATGTCCAAAAGGTAAAACGTTAATGAGTAGACCTAAGGTGGAAGAGGTCACTCCTTAGAAGCCCTATAATTTTGTACTCCAGGATTTAATTGCACCACCTCAACTATTTCATAAACATTAATGCAAGATGTTGTAGGCTAATTAGATCCTTTGTATATAAGGATTAAACCTTAAGACTAATATTTTTAATGCATAGGATCTTGGCACACATGTAATGTGTGATATAAGAAAATCAATTTTTGCACGAGCATCAAGGTTTGAGATTAGTCTATGGTGCATATCATATAATATTTTTTTTTTGGTATATTTACATATGTGTTACAGTTATTATCCCAGCCGCAAGCTAGGGTATAATGTATTCAAAAATACATTGACCCTTCAACTAAATCCATGTTGACCAATTTTTTTTTAAAAACATATAGAGTGAACATTAGAAATTATAAATATTTTATTGTTTACAATTATTAAATTAAATTTATCTTATTTCTGATTGGTGCAAAAGAGAGGGACTTTTATTTAGCAATCATTACTTCAAATTCCTCATTAAATAATGACACCTCATTTAGACCATGTACAAAATGATAAGTGACATGACATGTTATTGTAATTTTTTTTATAATTATTTACAAATAAATAAATATATCTTTTAATAACTACCTATTTAAATATACATAGACTTTATATACAATAGACTTTATTACTTCTTATTATAAACTTAAGTACAATTAATTGTTTTATATAAAATATAAAAATTATATTTATTGAATCTGCAATGTGGAGGCACTTAATTTTCATCGCCGTCATTCGAACCCAGCGTCGAGATGGATTTTAGTGTTTCGAGGTAATGAATTCATTAATTAAATGCTTTTCGGCGGCTCTATTCTCCATCACGGTGTTAGCATTTTCGAGGTAATCAATTCACTCATGCTCCTCGGTGGTAGCCCATAGGATAGTCTTATGGTGATGCTTGCAATATAGATCACCCATTTTAGATTATCTTTATTGTGAATCAGGTTCCAGCATCGAGATGGATTTCAGCTCTGTCCTTTTGGATAATCTGTGATTAAATGCATATAAGAATTTATACCCTTCTTAATGGAAAGAAATCGCTAGAAGAACAGAGGTAGATCAGTAAAGAACTAGAACTCCTGTAGCAGGTAGTGGAGGTAACTAAACTGACATTGACCAATATCAGTAGAAAATAGAGGTAGCAGGAACTTGAAAGACCATTTGTAGCATCTTCACAACTGATTGAAGGTATGGCTTCCTACAATATTTGTGCCTTTGTTTTTCTCTTTGGTTTTCTTGTTTCCTCTTTGGTTTTCTTCTGTTCAGTTTGTTTATTGTAACTTTCTTTCCCTTGTTTACAATTTCTTTCCTCTGTGTTGTTGTGTTTGTTGTTCAATTATATTATCTGATAACTCACTCCCACCACCACTGTTGTGGAATGCACACATTACTTATTTGTAATTAAACACTAGGGTTGTAAAATGCACATCGCTTATCTGCAATTAGGGTTTTTCTCACCTTAGGCAATTTCATAAAAACAATATGCTGGTATATTAAATGTTCCAGTTAATTTTAGAAATGTTGAACCGTAAGAAACAATGAAAATCTATGCGCAACAATGAAATCGGTACTTGGGCATTTAAAGTATTGATGCATGAGACATTTAAAATTAGATTGAGTTAAGAGTTTCTTGCCCGTGCGTTTTGCTGCATTGTTTGTTCTGTGCAGTCTTAGGCATCCTGTTGTTCAATGTTACTTCACTTTCTACGTATCAGTGGTTTTTTTCTCTCAGTATGTAACCTAGCTTCTCTTGAAAATAGTTGCAACAGATTCAAATCGGAATTAGGTATGTACCTAGCTTCTCTTGAAATTTGTTGCAACAGATTCAAATCAGAATTAGTTTTTTTTCCTTGACACTATAAATACTGTTAATTTCTCTTTTTAATTTTGTTTTCCATTATATCTTCTTGGCACTATTTTCTCAGTTAGGTATTCTTTCAAACCTCTTTCTTTACTTTTCATTTGTTAAAGAGAATGCCCCTTTTAGGAGTTTTTGTTGTTGTTATTGCTAGCTTGTCTCCTCTAGTTCCGTTAACATATATTGGACATTTGTCAACATTAATATATTTTAATTTTCACTTATGTTGAACCTATGCTTTGAGACATGATCTGTTGATTTTCTTCGGCATAGTTGCGAAGTTCGAGGTGCCAGGTTCAATTCTCGAGGGGTAGCTATTTCAACAGAATTGCCTAAGTCATGCACCTGGCCTCATCCCCTTGAAACTAATGCATAATGGCAATGGGCATCTGTCCCTCTATCTTAGTCTCCTCCTTTGGGATCAAAGTTTTGGGAGGCTTGCTAATGTCTTTAGATATTCATCAGTTCCAAGAACTTGTTAAGTTTATTTTGAAACCAATGGATACTTGTAATTGAAGGTAGATGACGAACGACATAAGAATGACTCGACTCTATATCTCCACAATCTATCTTTCAAAAAAAATGTATATAGGAAAAGATATCCTCACCCCTTGGATAAGCTATGTAATATCGTAGTTGCTTGGTGGGATTACTGTAGAAGCACATCTTGAAGCACTTATGTCCACAAATGTTGGGTTGTCAACGGAAAGGTAAACTTTGATAGAACTTGTCTCTGACATGCTCATCAATGATCAAAATTTATTCTCATTCTTAGATAGAGTGGGATTGTGATTGTTTCAGGGAAATCATGTGTGGAGGTTCTCATTTCAATTTTTAAATCTGTGAAGCAAAGAATATGCCTTTGGATTCTAGCAGTGTTTTCCTCATTTCAATTTTTAAATCTGTGAAGCAAAAAATATGCCTTTGGATTCTAGCAGTGTTTTCAACCAATCTAGCTTCACTTTGCAAAATCCAGTTATCCAAATGAGCAGAGGCCAAAGTATGTGTGTGTCTTTACCTTACAGAATTGTTTTTCCCCACATGTTTTATGCTCTACATTAAGTGCTAGCTATTCTCAATCACTTTTATAATGAAACCTTGTCTACACAATTTTTTGGGGCACAATTTAGAACCTAGGTAGTTGGGCGTGTGAGTTCAAACCTGTATGTGCTCTTCAAAGAGTGTTGGAACTGGGAATTTATGTTCCCAATTTGCTTTGGGTTAGCTTTATTCTCACCCATTGGATAAGCTATGTAATATCGTAGTTGCTTGGTGGGTTTACTGTAGAAGCACATCTTGAAGCACTTATGTCCACAAATGTTCGGTTGTTGGACATTTTGGAAATGATGACAAAGGTTTTCATATTTTGTGGTAGCATCAAAATAAAGCCAATTTTTTTTTTACCTTTCAGTTTCTCACCTACAAACAAAAAAAATACTTCCAGACTCTGTCTTTATTGTTTTGTTGCATGCAACTTTTTATTGTGGACTATTGATGAAGGAGAATTGCCATTTAGTAGAAATAGATTGGCTTTGCAATCTTAATCAGATTTATTGTGTTTATATGTGCACCTGCATCTGTCCATGCAACTTTCAGTAAGCAAGAATAATCATTACACCAAACATTATGATAATAGGGAAGGCCAATTCTTATTTCTTTGTACTGCTTTCACTGGAAAACAAATCTTTCTGTACCTGGTTTAAAATTGTAAAAAGTAAAATATGTCATAGGAACTGGGTATCCTGCTATTATTTTACACAGAAATACTCACACAAATTAACTTAAAGAAAAAACAGAGGTAGGCAAAGAAAGAAAAAATACTCTCCAAGTCACTAATAAGTTGAGCTTTAAGAAAACCCAAGTTACAACTTACCAGTAAGCCTAACATAAAACAGAGGAAAGCCAACCAAGAAAACACACTACACTTAATTTTTTTTTATCCTACTTATTTGATATATTTAAGCTTCTTTCCAGTAACAGAATTTACTCATTTGTTTAAACTTTCTCAAATGTATTGAATATCTTATGCAAATTTATTATGCAATACTCAATGAGTAGCTTGTGCATATTTATCCTCATAAGAAAAATGACAATTGATTTGTGTTTAGAACTTCCACTCGCTCAATCTTAGTGGTTATTTTTGGAACCTAGTAAGTGATTGGAGTATTGAATTTATGACATAGTGGAGCTCGCAGTGAGGGAAGTCACCAGAAAAATAGAGGTAGCAAGAAGTGATTGTGAAAGAACATTCATAGCATCTGTGTAACTGATCGAAGGTATGGCTTCCTGCAATATTTGTACTTTTGTCTTCTCTCTGGTTTCCTTCTGTGCAGTTTCCTCATTGTAACCAATGTTTATACATTTATTTAGGTTAATTCACTAGATTTTAATTTTCTTTTGGTTAGCAATGGATATTATCGTTTAATGGCAAGAAGAGATGGTAGGAAGATTGTAGTTCAGTTTCCATATCCCTGCTTTTTAGTCTAGATGATTATGGTGGCAAAGACTACCTCTCTATTGTAAATGGTCTATGTTTGACTGTTGTCTAACCAATATCACCTCATTTTATCTTCCCACTCTTCGAGATGGTCCAAAATCAGTACGGAGGCCTCCCTGTTAAATATTTCTCTTCTATAGCCTATGGTTCTTAACAACAAAAGGGATTGTTGATCCAAGTCTTACAATCGGATATAATATGATGATGATATGTTCTAGTCAAGCTGAAAATAAATATAATAAATGGAATAAAACGTGAACTCACAAAGAATAGATTTATATTCATGGCCTACACATTATGTGTAATGACGTTGTTACAAAGTCTTGCTTTACGCGAATTAGAACCATCTCACTTAACTTGTATATCTTATCATCAACATCATTATATGGAAACTTTATTGTTTTCCTTTGCAAAGTCTACTTGAAAATATGTGGGAGCAAGAATGTCGAGTTAGGTACACGTTCTATTCCACTTTTCTCCTGCTTCTATTTGATTGTAAATACAACTTCCCTGTCTTGTTCTAAATTCCCCAATCTAGAAACAACAAGACACTTGCATCTAGCTAGCCAATTTCAACAAAAAATTCATTGAAATAACAATATAAACATGTTTGAAATAATTGATGTTGATAATTACAAACCAAAAAAACAATGTGACAATGATGGGACTATTGATGATGTCTTGAACACCAACAACCTTTTTAGACTCAAAGCATTTTCATACAGTCTAGGAGAACGTATTTTCAATGCAATTGAAGTCCTTTTGCATTTTCGATATACGTCCATTGAATTGCAAAATGGCACAATCACTTCCTAATGTGCCTTGAAGAAGGTGACATAGAAGCATTGGAATAATTCAATTACGAGCTAGCACCTGATATCCTATATTAGCTTCATGGAATTTGTGACGTCGAAATGTATTTGCGAAGAATGCATCTTCCTGCTACAAATAGTCCTATTGAGAATGAACAAGAACTATGGGGAGACAAATTTTGCATACATTGGCTAGAAAAATGGTTGAATTTATCAATAGTAATTTGGTCCTTAACAAAAAAAAAGGTATTTTCTATTCAATTCAAACAAAACGACAAATCCATTACATATATTATTCTATGATGAGAACCCCTCTAATGGGCACTATGAACCATTGTTGTACAAAAAAATAGCTCAATCAATTGTAATATGCAATCAATACCTTTCTCCTCCCTGCAAATATCTACAAACCTATTGGGAAATAATGAATGATAAAATGCAAGACCATAGATTGTATGAAGCAACAAACACTAAATCCATTTGTGGAGATAGCATGTTGTTTGCACTTTTTCATTTGATTGCACCTGACTTTGATGTAGAATCCTTAAGACTTTATATTGTGCAGTCATTCTGCAATTCTATCATGTGTAATGCAAACACTGTATTGCATTGTCTACAAAAATATCTAAAAAAAGATGTCATAAAATCTAAAAAAAAATTGCAAATTGGCAAACATACCTTATCAATATGGCAATTCCATTTGAAAAATGTGGAATAGAAGGTGGGTTGTTTTGTTTGCAATGGGCAACAATGTTATTCAAAGTAAACATACATGAATGGTCATCTGTAACTAGGAGCATTGTCAATTACTACCAATGCAACAACTTCCCAAATGAAACATACAATATAGTGTCATTTGAAATAGATGCATTTCACAACGATTATGCACCTTTGTCAATAGACGGACATAACAACAAAAGAAATATACTTCGTCAAATTCTTCCAATAGAAACAACATCGTTGCACACGCAACGTGGACCTATGTTAAAAAATGCAGATGTGCATGAAGAGTCATTGCAATATGATATTACACCAATGACAAAAGATAGGAATAATAGGGTCAATGTTCGTATACTAAAACAACTATCATGGATACAGAAAAAAAATAATAAAAATTTGTGCAAACAAAAATCACAGAAGAAAAATAATTGCTTATCCAAGAAAAACCCTATAGCAATTTACCTAGCCAACATAGAGGATACACCTAAGCAAAAATGTCCAATATGTAAACAATTGCAGTTTCACAAAAATATGGAGAGGATTGGAAAAGACTTCAAACAAATATATCTAATTTTATCTAAAAAACATAGAAATATGGCCAAAAAAATAATTTGCAAGGTTTGCAAAACAACACTTCGAAATGGAAAACTGCCACAATTTGTTGTACCTGAGAACATTAGGCAAAACAAACCATTTCCAATTGTAACCACACTCTCAGAACATGATGAACTTCTTGTAGCATTAAGAATTAAATTTGCATAAATAAGACAATGGGGCCACAAACAATCACATATGGGTTTAACAAGATTGATTATCAATGTTCCTGCCCAAATAGACATTGTTCAAACTACACTGCCACAATCTATGGAAAAGACAACAACAGTTGTTTTTGCATTGAAAAGACGATTGGAAGATAAAAATGTATTTCAAACAGGAAAATTTTGTGTGCATATTGTCATGACATCATTGAAGGAACTATGTACTCGACAGTTTTATATAGTTGAAAACATACACAAATAAAAACTGGGATAACATCCTAAAATCAACTACCTCAAACACTCCAATTGAAAATAGTGACATTGAATACCAAGATCAAACAAGTAGTGATTCAGAAAATGAAATGCCAATTGAAACATTGGTGCACAAATACATAGGATCCCAATGCATCCATGATTTACAAGAAAAGCTCATCAGACATGCCCCAGATGAAGGCCAACGTCCCCTTGGAATTTTCAGAGACAAATATGTAGAAGAAATGAACTTTCCAACCCTCTATTTTGGAGACCCACATGATGGTGACATTGTAGAAAGATCCTGCTATGAAAAAATTGCACAATGGGAGTTAATGCACCATAGTGGTGATTTCTCTTACCACATAACAATTTTTTTTTTTCAAAACGTTGCGATTAATAATTGAAAAATTCATTACATGCATTTCAATAAGAATCAGAAAAGGGAAATTAAAAGGAAGAAAGTTACTAGAAAAAGACGTTAAATATAAACCAAACTTGGACAATATTCTTAAAAGTGACATTGGTTACATTGATTTTAAGCACATAATAATTTCTCCTGATTACCTACAACAAAGGAAGAAAAATATATTTCCCATTATACATCAACAAGGCCTTCCAACATTCTTCGTCACATTTACAAGCGCTGAACATCGATGGGATCCATTGGAGAATACATTGACCAAATTACATAGCATGAGGAAAAAAAGAAAACATATTGAAACAATAGAAGACTATAACATAGAATATCTCATAAGAAATAATCCAATAACTTGTACTCATTATTACAGGCATAGAAGTAACACCTTAAAAAAAATGATAGTTGAAGAAAAGACATTCTTCAGAGAGATAGTCGATTACTACTTTGTAATTGAATTTCAAAATAGTGGAAGCGAACATGAACATGGATTATTATGGGTAAAAAATGCACCATTATATGGAGTCAATAGTAATTCTGACATTGAAAACTTCGCTGACAATTACTTGACTTGTAGCACAGATCACCTTGATCGAGAGCTTGAAAAAATACATGAACGCCACCATACAAGAAGTTGCAAAAAGAGGAAAAAATCACATTGCAGATACAACTTCCCAATGCCACCGATGAGAAGCACAAAAGTTCTTGAACCAATTGCATTGGTGGATGAGACATTAAATGAAAAAGATAAATTCATATATAACATCTTGGAAAATAAATAATATAATAGCAACAACACATTTGACGAGTTTTCGGATGAATTACAGGTAACTGAAATTGATTAGATCTTGGAAATACAAAGTACATTGAAGCAACCAATTATTTTATTGCAACGAAAACCCTAACACACTTCGAATAATAGCTTTTCCATGAATATGCCAAAGCTATGGAATGCAAATACTAATGCCTAATTTGTCCTTAATGCATATGCAACTGCATCATATTGCATTCTTAAATGACAAAAGTCGACAAATCAATGAGAAATCCATTTAAAAGGATAAGAACAGAACATGAAAAGAGCAAGCTGAATGTTATTGAAATGATATACTCATTTGGAATTGCTTTTCTTAATCTCCAACAGATATCAGCTCAACAAGCAATTTGTATAACACTTTCTCTTCCATTGAATCATAGCTCACAAGAATGCATATTCATAAACATAGTGCCAATTGATGAATGTACATTTATCCTCAAACCATCGTTCTTGCTAAAATAGAAATTTGACAACTTAGAAAATGTCATGTGTACTTCCATTATTGATTATTATATCAATCGACCTAATGCTATTAAACATATATGCCTTGTTGAATTTGCTTCAATGTACAACAAAAATGGAACACCCATTTCGAAAAGAAAAAAAAAAAAACCAAAAGGCATACGATTCATGAAATACAAAAAACACATTGACTATGAAAACTATTGTAAAGAAAATGTTTTGCTATATGTGCCATTTGAAAAAAGTGAAAGTGAATTGATAAAAAACTTGCTATTGTGGGAAGCTTCCTATAGCTTACATGAGAACACCATAAAAACAAATGAGTCCAATTTCACTTATAATATCAACCCATTATGGGGTGATTTAGAAACTGCCATTCAAGACATCAAAAATAGCACCATAGATGCCACTGATACAATGAAAAAGCAAATAACCACCGAAAAATTAGCAAAAAATATGACTTGGAAATAGATTTCCAATATTCCCATCGCGATGAAAGAAAAAGACAACTAAATATCGGATTCTAGTTATTAGAGCATCCATTTCTCCTCACAAATGCAGAATGTCATAGATTAAGAAGAATGATCAATAGAGAACAACAAGCAATTACCAAAGATGTTGCAATGAAAAAGCGTATGGACATGTATAGAACACTATATTTATTCTTGATTGGAGGAGCTAGAATTGGAAAAACATTCACAGCAAAAATAATCTTCCAAATGCTCATGCGACTTTATGATGCACATCATTCAACTGATCCTTTAAAACCAAAGGGTTTGATACTAGCATACACAGGAAAAGCTACATATAATGTAGGTCGTACAAAAACCCACTCTGTACTGCTTATGCCTTTTAACAAGTTTTCCCCCACACCTCTTAGCAATGAAACATTGGATGCACTTGGAAAACTTTACGAGGAATTGAGACTAGTTTTCATTGATGAGGTTTCCCTACTTGGAAGACAATTCTTGTTTTGCATTGATGATCGATTGAGGAACATAGAACACGTCCAAACAAAATATTTTGGAAATGTCAATATGTTTTTGTGGTGATCTCTATCAAGCACAACGTATACAATATTCCTTGATATTCGTACTACCTATTTTGAACAAACAACTAGTCCCATATGACTTCTGGCAAGAAAATGTAAAGTGATTTGAATTGCATATTACAATGCGTCAAAAAAACAAGCAATTCATCTCAATATTGAATAAAATGTGAACAAACACTCAAATAGAAGATGATGTTTGATATTTGAATAGAATTTGTTTTAGAATTGCACCTATAGACCCCTCTTTCCCCTATCTTTTTTACAAAAACAAGTATATCACTTTACACAACAATAAAATGTTGTCAATTGTTCCTAGAGATGAGATTTTTATCAATGAAATCGATCAAGAAGAAGAAAACCATGGCGATTTCCCTTCCCATTTACATACTACAACATTTCCTTCACAGATAGTTGTAAAATTAAACATGTTAGTTGAGATATATGCTAGAAATTATGATTCACAAGGTGGCCTTGTTAATGGAGCATATGGAATCATTAAAACCTATATAAAAACAAATGAAATTGATATAATATGGATCAACTTCTTCGATGCAAAGATAGGGCATTACCAAGAAAAAAAAATTGTCTCACTTCTATAGTCAAGGCATTCCCAACGAATGGATCCCCATACTGCGAATAGCAAAACCAATAACAGTGCAACAAAAAACAGGCTATATCAAAATACAAAAACAATTTCTTGTTCAATTGGAATTTGCTTGACAATCCATAGATCACAAGGCCTTACTCTAGACAACCTTGCATTTGATCCTAGTGGAATACGAACTCATGGATTAGTCTATATAGCCTTGTCCCATGTTAGAAACATGCAATCCTTGTTCCTATTAAAACCAGTAAAGAAAGAAAATTTAAAAGCAAAGTAGAAAATAGCAGCTGAAATGGACCATCTACAGCAATTTGCAAAATGGGAACTAGATTACAATTTTCAATCTTTTCATAGACATTTATGCACATTAGTTTTGTCTCTAAACACTCGCAACCTACAAACTTATATCAATGGTGTCTTCAATGACTATGATCTAATGGACGTTGATATTCTGTGTTTACAAGAAACACATTTTGTTATGAAACCAACTCACAAAAAGATAGAAAAGGTAGATGAGTGCCTTAGAAATAAGCCTCTTCGACGGGGCAACCTCCTTTACATTACACAAATGAACAATTCTTGGATGATGCAAATGACAAGACCTCCTTTCTATATATATGAGTCTAAGGGTTCATAATATAATTAGAGCCGACATAACAATAATAATGTAAGGGCACAATAATAACAATAGTGGTTTTCTATGGGGCACAATAATAATAATATGGGGACTACATGGACACAACAATGTAATAAGGGGGCTGTAGTAATAACAATAAGGGGTTACACTAGTACTATAGAGACCTAACATGCCCCTCTCCTTCAAAAAGTTTTGTCCTCAATGCTTGAGTAGTTCTTGATGCTTCTGTATAAATTTTTGTCCTCCCATGTGGAATCTTCAGCTCGTAAGCTTTTCCACTTGATGAGATACTTTGAAATTGATCCATTTCGTAGCTTTCAATTTCTCAGTTTTGTGACTGATGTAGGTTCTAATATGATTTTTCCTTCCTTGTCAATTTCTTGCAATACTGTTTGAACTGGGATCTTCTACAACTTTTGAATGAGTTCCCACTCCTTTGGGCATATTGATATATGTAAGGTCTGATGTTTGGAGGAACACTTCGTGGAGTCCAATGAATAGCATCATCATGATCACGAATATGTGGGAGGCCTTTGGGAGTCTCAAAAACCTGGGAATGATTGTCAAAAACATTTTGGAGATATGGAGAAATACATGATTTCGATGTGGGATCCTCTAGTGAATATAATTGTGCAATTACACCCCATTGTTCTTTATTTAGAAGCTTTGTCATGCTGTTAGAGTTGATTATCTTTCCAAGTTTTCCTTCTTCTTCTTATTTTTATGTCGGGAATCAACTCTTCTTGATATGTCCTTCTATATTGATAGTTTGAGGAGTGGTAATTTCTTCCAATGCATTACAAGATATGGTCAGATTGATTTCTTGAGACTTGATGTGATAGACTTTCAATTCTTGAACATTTTTCTTCTTGATATGTACTTATATATTGATAGTTTGAGGAGTGGTAATTTTGTCCAATGCATTACAAGATATGGTCGGATTCATTTCTTCCTTCTCGATGTGATATTTCACTTCTTAAACCTTTTTCTTCTTGATATGCCCTTCTACCTTTAGAGTTTTAGGAGTTGTAATTCTTTCCAATGCTTTACAAGATATGGTCAGATTCATTTCTTCTTTCTTTGGGGTTGGTTCCTCGTGTATATACTCTTCTTTTGACATTTCTTGATCCTTTTCTTCCTCCTTTCCACACTCAATGTAAAATAATTTCTTCTCATCACACTTATGACCTTTAATGTATTTGTTATCACAATTGTAACAAATACCTTTTTCTCTTTTTTCTTCCAATTGTTGTGGTGTAACCATTGTAGGTTGTGGAAGGATAGGAGAAACAACACTTCCATATTTATAGTTATGAGGGGTAGACTTCCTTATTGCCATAATTTTTCTTTCCATTTTGTAACAAAGCCCTTTTCCTCTTTTTTCTTCCAATTGTTTTGGTGTTGCTCTAAAGATGGTGTTGCTCTTTGTATCATCATGATGTGCTATCATTTCCACTGTGAAAATTGACCATGTAACAAGTTGTTTATGAGAAAAAATCCCTTTATACCATAAAAATTCATTCAGTTCTAAATATGAAGATGCAATGCATACCTTTTGTAACAATGGTACACCATGTAGATCAAAATATTGCTCCATCTATAGTATCCAATTTACTGGATCCTTTCAATCAAACTTCCTCATATCGCCTTTTCTTGATTTCAGGAGCTCGATTTGAAATGACTGTAACTTTGTACTTTCAAATCTCAAAGTTTTGAAATTGTCTCCTACAGTAGCCCTCTGAGTCCTCTTTCTAACCCCACAATTCTGATTAGAATTTGATTCTCCAAGAAAGAGTTATGCCTAATCTCCTAATATAACCTGATTACATAATGTTTAAGTAGAGCAGACATGTATGACATTCCACATGTCATTGTTTTGACCTTCGGAGCTAACAACTATGCACAGTAAACTAGAGTCCGTCCTCTTTCTATAACTTATTACAAAATTTCAGTTTGTTTCTGAGAGAGAAAGTTATGACGATTTTCCTAAGGTCACCTATTTTGGATGTAATTGAGGAGTCTACAAAAACCCTAACTTATTGAGATCATATATCCGAAAATAGAGTGGGACAAGATCTGAAGTTTAGACCTAATATTCAGAATGATTTCTTCTCAAATGGGTTTTTTCTTTATCTTCTGAAACTTCGTAGCGAAAAGGTTATAGCGAAAATACCATGATAGCCTATTTTAGATTAAATTCTGGATATTTCAAAAACCCTAACTTCCTCATATCATATATTCGAAACAAGACAAGATCTGAAATTCGGATGTACAATTCAGCTAGACATCTTATCAAATGGGTTTTCTTTCAGCTTCTGAAACATCGCAAAAAAAAATATAGTGAAAATACCACGATGGTCTGTTTGGAGCAGTGAAACCCTAGAATCCAAAGTAGTGATACCAGATGTTATGAAACCAGCTCACAAAAAGATATAAAAGATAGATGAACGCCTTAGAGCTAATCCACTTATTGGGGGCAACCTCTTTACATTACACAAATGAACAATTATTGGATGATACATATGAAAAGACCTCCTTTCTATATATAGGAGTCTAAGGGGTCATAATATAATCAGAGCCGACATAACAATAATAATGTAAGGTCACAATAATAACAATAATGGGCTTCTATGGGGCACAATAATAATCATATGGGGACTACATGGGCACAACAATATAATAAAGCGGTTGTACTAATAACAACAAGGGGTTACACTAGTACTATAGGGACTTGACACATTTGAAACAAGAAATATTACAACAAAAGTTCAAAACATTTAATTGCATATCAATCCATTATAAATATGGATTGCTCACATGTTTTAAACAAACTATAAGAGTTATTGAGCATATGCAATTTGAATAAGACAACATAGAATCATTGATGACAAATATCATTCTACATGGAATGCAAATTACAATTATTAATATTTATGCAACACCCTATGCCACATTGCCCAATATAGTAGATATTGTTGAAAAAATAAATTCCAATATATCTATTAGTAAACAAATAATCATTGTAGGAGATTTCAATGTTGACATGTGTGAACATAACACTATAAAAAAGATAATAAAAGACTATAAGCATAGCCACAACCTCTATTTCCTACTAGAATACAAATAGCTATGTGCACACATCACACATTGATCATGTATGGTCTAACATAACAAACAACTAGAATATTTACAAGCTAGATACATATTGGTCAGATCATGACATAATATGTCGTATAATGGACCATGTACATGCAGCTGAATAACATAACACATCAAACTCTTACCATATCTGCAATTAATATTATTTTCTTTCCCCTTTTTTGTCATTGAAACTTAACCATTCGTTATTCTTCTTTTGCAAGTATCTATTGTATCCATATCCAAAGGAACTACTAATGCAATTTCCTTTTCTCTTATACAGCTAAAATGTATCAAAGCTCCAATTACCAAAAACGTCGAAGGAAAGTATATACATATACTATTCATAAATATCAATATATATATATATATATATATATATATATATATATATATATATAATTCCTTTTCATTCTCCAATATCACTAGTTCCATTTTCCAATAATTATCATTTGCAATGAAACAAATACCTTGTAGCCTTGAACAACAAATCAACACAACATTGAAGCAAGAAAAATAAATAACAAAAGAAGCAACAAGGCAAGTCAAGACATGCCCATCACTTATTTCCACTTGTCACATTGTAATATACACATCAATAGTGTTTCTTTGTAATTGACTCTAATTTGCTTCATATGTACATAGTTCAAATTCACCATTGACAATTCCAATATCAATTGAAGAATTGAACATCCAGAAAACCTGAAAATTATTCCATGTTAATGTAATGGTTGTGTACAACACATTTCTTAACAAAGCACAAAAAACTCATCAAATATTGCATGGAGATCTAACTATTCAGTAGGGATTGATGACAGTGACATTGGTTGTTGCAAATGAACTCATCGAAAACATAACCAAAAGATCTTGCCAGGAAAAGGAATTGCACTGACAAATTTCCAAATTCTACCAAAAATAAATTATGACCGTGGTGACTGTGATCACATTCTTTTATTAGAACACAAGCACTGTAGAAAACATCATCCCAATTTATACAGAATACAAATTTGTTCCAAATGCAACAATAAAACAATTGGGTGAAAGCATAGAAACATTCCCAATAGCAACAGTGTCAGCACTTGTCACAGCAACTCAAAAAGTTGGCATGAAATATACATTGCAAATTAAAGATGGAAGTTCTCAAGATGATATGGCCTTAGTAAGATGCTCTGCCTTACACCATTCACCCATAAGCTTTATGAATCTTTATTTATTTCCTTTATGCAATAAAATGATTTATTCTTTCTGTCCTTGATATCACAGCTGCAACTACTTGAAAACTTGTTGCCTATCAACAATGAAATTGAATAGAGACTGCAAAATGGAGAAATGCCAATTATGCTTTTCAAAAACATAACAAAAAGAAAATACCTCAAGGAAAAAACATCTCGTACAACACAGGCCACATTCATCACAATTTTGAATATTAAAATAGAACAAGATCTCATAAAACTAATTGACAGACAAAACCAGTAACATGCATATACAATAATCTGTTTATTTTTAATTACGAAATTACTTTTTTTCCATTATACATTTACTAACTAGTTTTCTTTTCTACCAGGTGCAAGGAACACTATTGGTTTCAAATACATATTCCACACCATTTGAACCTGTGTGTGCACTTTGCAGTTTCCCAATCTCATCAACTGTAATGATAGAAGACATGTCAACATTTTGCACTAAATGTAAACAAAATACTCCGCTTCTCTTTCTGCATTGTATCAACTGCATTATAAGAACTCTTGATAACAACACATTACAATGTTGCCTTAGAAATAGACTAGTTTTAAAGCAGTTGTTGCCAACATTAGCCGAAATGTATTACCAAGAATATTTGTAGAAGAAAAAAACAACAATTTATATGCTGCGCAATCTCCAAGTTCAAGGTATCTTCACTCTAAATGGTGACAATGAGATTTTAGACACCGACCACAACAACAAGCAAAAGAAAATCTCAACTAGCAAGATTGTCTTCTCTCCCTAGGTAACAACTTCATTCTTTGACTTTTAGTCTTTAGTCATATAACAAAATTATTAAGTTTTTAATTTATACAAGCATAATAAGAATTTTGTATTCTCTCTCTCATTGTGGGCTTAGACATTGTTTAAAAAGAAGACTCTGTGATATCGCAGAACTTAATATCCCAATGCTGAAAGGAAAATGAACATGATGAACAATTTCAAGTTTTTTTGTTCCAATTTTGATAAAGCAATTGAAATTCTTTTACTGATACTATGGAAATAAAAATAAAAAATTACTTTTTTTGACACTGATATTACCACAAAAATATTTATACTTCTTTATTACATATATTTTTTGAAAATTTATAGTTTCAATTTGATCTCTATAAATACTAGTCATCTGCATTTACCTGTTTTTTATTATGTTCCGTAAACTTAAAAAAAAAATGCTGCCTATAATCTTATTCTGATTTTTAATGTTGCTATTGAGCTACAGCCTACTGCTTCTACACTCTAGTTTTTTACAATTACCTCAAATATGGAATCACAATGCTCCGTAATGGTTGAGTATTCCATTTTTGTGGCTTTTATTTTTCCTAGAGAAGAAGCAATCACAACATAGAGAGAATAAATATTGACCAACCTTTTGCAACTTCCAAATTTGTATATCCCCTTGAAGTTAGTTTCATTGACTTTAAATTCAATCTTTGAATAAATTATTTATAAATTACTAGCGCCTTAAATACATTATTAAAAATAATACTTCATTTCCTGATAGCTCTATATGTCTATTTGTTTCAGCTTTATTTTGGTTTTAAACATTCAAGTTCAGCTCCATTTTTGAGTTCAAAACAGATTTTTGTGCGACTTTGTGGCATGTTTCTCTTACTATAATCAATGTGTAATACGTAGATGAGCAGAGAATTGTTATTGATAACTCAAACACAAACTTGTTTAACTTCTGTCTATCTAGCTGTTCTCTAACTTTTTCTTGTTTAACTTCAAATAACATAAAACTGCACCTATAACCTTCGTGGGTCCGCATTTTCCAATTTCTTTGTCACGATCTTTCTCCGTCATTGATCATGATTCTCTGATTTGATAGCTGAACCTTTTCCCAATCAATAAACTAACCTATTGCTTTATAATCGTTGATCAAGATCCACTTGATCCGATGGTCCACAACAATATCGGGTGGATGACTTATGCGACGGTTACTGCCCATACAGAGCCGACGGGGAATATAAGATCTATAGAAGTTTAGGTTCACCCTAGAGGTTAAATTTTGATCTCTTTATGGCCCGATATCCATTGGATGACGAAAGCCATCAAACTACAGACTGCAGCCCTTCAACTAGCACGTGGATTATCAACCAACTTAACCCCGCAGTTCACTGTGACATATTAAGCGTTGATTGTGGGATCTACGGTTAGGATTTACTACGGGAATTCAACCATGATCAAGGGAATTTGTTCTCTCTTACCCCCGCTTCTCTTTACATTGGGTTTATGCCGTTTCTTCAATGTCTTTCTGTGGATTCAGCTTCCTTCAGGGTTCTGGTCCTTCATTGTTCTGCCACAACTCTCTCCTTAACTTAACTCCACTCTCACCTTTATGCTCCTCCATCTTCCAAAGAAGAACCTCTGTGCTCTATTTTCTTCTCTGTTTCTAAATTTTCAAAAGATTTCTCTATTTGCACCTCTGTTTCATAATGTTAATGTCTGGTCAAGTTCACCTAGCTTCAAATTTTAATTTTTATATTCTGTAAAGCATTCATAAGGGCATGTTTTATAGGCCCTATTTTACACATATTATATGTGGTGATTTTAGATGTATGGGCAAGGAACAACAAGTCTTGTTTTTAGACAAACTGGAAATGAATTCAATATTTCAACTGTAGATTTAGGGGTCTAATTATAGAAATAAATTAAAAAAAAAAATTGTTAGGTTATTAAGATTTTGTTTCAAGCTACAAGCCCTGGGTAATTTTCACCTATAGAAATACTACTACCTGTTGAGGGAAAATGCATGTCCCCAATAATTTTGACCTGGACGATTAGTAGTAATATCTGTGGCTTGAAAACCTAATGTAAATTTGCCATTAAATTTATTTCATAACAAGACAAAGCAAAATATTACCTCCAATATAGATGCAAGAGGGCAATTTTTTTTTCAAAACCAGCCAAGTTATTGAAGGCCTTTTCAGGGATGGGAAGAGTCCTAAAGTTTGCCACTGTAGCTCTAAATTCTTTACCTCCTGATCTAGTCATAGTAATTGAATACAAGAAAAGATACAAGAATGGGTTTGGTTACAGGAAAAGAAGGTATAGTGGAAATGTTATAAGAAATTAAAATTCCTATGTCCCATTTTCAAGTGAGGTTGAATGCTATAATTGTAGAAAATTTTGGCACAAGGTAGTATATTGTAGTTATAGAAAGACAAAGCCCACTTTGCAAAATATCCATACAAAAAAGGGAATTCAACCATCGTTTATGAGAAGACACAAAATAATAGAGGAAAGTAAGTTGAGCTAACATTACATTCCGCCCACTCTTGGTGGCTGTCACAGTTTAACTAACATGACTATGAACCTTAACAGAGAGGAAACATTCCCTCAAAATTTTGTGCCCTCCCCAACACCACGTAATAATTCAATTTATATGATATCAAATAATTATTAGTTTAATATTCATTTTAAGAATATTAAAAGAAAATAATTATAAAATTATTTTAACAAAATTGTAAAATAATAGAATATATATAAAATTAAAAAAAAAATGAGAAAGTTTTAAGTGATAAGTTTATATTTTTTCATAAAAGTTTACATTGGTGGATTTTAAACAAAAAAAAATTCGAGCAATCACCAAACAACGTTTCTAAACATAATCTGCCAACGAACGTTGGTCCCACCTGGATGCACAAAAGGAGACTCCAAATAAAATAAACTCACATCCATACAATTCTCTGGTTCGTTCCTTTGTAATCCATCAATTTAACAACAATGGAACATCAACTGAACAGTAATTGAACAACAACTGAACAACAATTAAACAACAACCGAACAACAATTGAAAAACAACTAAATAACAATTGAACAGCAACCAAACATCATTTGAACAACAACTGAATAGTAATTGAATGGCAACTGAACAACAATTGAACAACAACCAAACAACAATTGAACAACAACTGAATAACAATTGAACAACAACTGAGCATCAATTGAACAACAACTGAACAACAATTGAACAACAATTGAAAATCAATTGAATAGCAATTGAACAAGAACTGATCCATGATTTCCTCTCACAAATCACCTAAATCTCTCAACACACATGCATGGCAGATAATTACATTAAATTAAGTCTTCTCGAGACTTATCAATTCCATCAAATTAGCTCATTTTTAACAAAAATTTGCTCCCAGTTTACATGATTATCCACATCTCCTCCTTCGTAGCTTTGAATTTTACTTTTGATTAAGGGTGGTCAGATGCCCCTACATCAGACTCCTTAGACAAAAAATTTTATGACCTCCTGTTCATATGCTTATCCTTAATCCCATAGCAATTCTACCCATTTCATCAATGGAACTGCTTTCATGATCTTTCTGTGAGCTGCAACAAAACCTCTACAGTAACAATCTTCTTTCCTACATGATACCTCACAAAGCTTCCCTCCTGGCTTAGTCTTTCGGCATCTCTCAGGTTCTCTCTTCTGTGGAACCATATGAACACTCCATGCTCTAGGCTGCTGCAAGTTTTCTCACCTTCTTATGTGGCTACCTACATAACAACATAAAGATCACAAACTCACCAATATTAACATAACTATACCTCCTTTCGTACACAAAATCTTCTTTCTACTCACAAGAAACCTTTCCCTGCTCTAATACCACATTGACGCAGGAAAAACTGCCTAAAGGCAATTTCCCTAGTTTTCATAATCACCTTACCGTGAACCTGTGGGTTATGGCCCACCTATACAAATCGAAAGCATTTACATTGGTCCATTTTAAACAAAAAAACTCGACCAATCACCAAACAAACATTCTACACATAATCTTCCAACCAACGCTAGTGCCACCTGGATGCACAAAACTGGACTCCAAATAAAAAATAAATTTGCTTCCATACACTTTTGGGGTTCGCTCCTTTCGAATCTGTCAATTGAAAAGCAACTGAACAGTAATTGAACAACAACTGAACAACAATTGAACAACAACTGAACAACAATTGAGCAACAACCAAAACACAACTGAACAACAACTGAACAACAACCGAACAACAAACAAACAACAATTGAACAACAACTGAACAAAAATTGAACAACAATTGATCAACAATCGAAAAGCAATCTGTAGGTTTTAACCCTGTACAGAAATTACCTGCATACGAATTCTTAGACAAAGAAAATAAAAAATGCAAGAGCATAACCCATAAAACACATATGCACAGAGATTTTTCCCTGGATCCCAAAACCGGGACTACCAGCTTCATTTTTCATTATGTTCCTTTCAATGTTACAATACATATTTATACATGCCGAAGTATCCAATACCATGGACCGAATACCATGGACCGAAAAACCATCGCGTCCAAAAAACATGTGCGAAAATCATGCACAAAACCATAGGTGGGTCCGCCCAACCTAACATATGGTCCAAAAACAAAATTTTCCGGGGCGCTGCCCCAGACGCCATAAAGTGGGGTTACGGGTGCCCTTCAAACACCCTATTAACTACGTGGAAAGAATATAACACAACCCAACAATCTCCCACTTGTTTTTTTCTTTCCACAGGGGGCCACAGGAGAGCTTAGTCATTTTTCAGCCCTGAGATTCCCATTACTTCTCTACACCAAGAGAACTTCTCAGAGCTTACAGATTTTGTCAATGCATCTGCAGTATTCTTCAAAGTGTCCACCTTTACCAGCAACACCTTTATGTCTTCTATCATATCCCTCACAAAGTGATATTGAACATCAATGTGCTTTGTCTTTGAATGATAAGCAGGGTTCTTTGCCAAGAAAATTGCACTTTGGCTGTCACAGTCTATTCTTATAGCTCCCTGTACTAACCCCATACTTGAACACAATCTCTGCAACCAAACTGCTTCCTTACTTGCATGAGTTGTTGCCATGTATTATGCCTCTGTAGTTGATAGTGCCACTACAGATTGTTTCTTACTCACCCAACTAACTGCACCTCCAAATAGGTTAAACACATACCCACTTGTAGATCTTCTCTGATCCAGATCTCCAGCCCAGTATGCATCAACAAAGCCATGAATATCCAACACTCTGTCCAATCCTGGTCTTCCTTGGTAGCACAAACCATAATCACTAGTGCCACACAAATACCTGAAAACCCGCTTCACTGCTGTCCAGTGCTCCTTCCCAGGTTTTGACATAAACCTGCTCAATACTCCCACTGCATGTGCAATGTCTGGTCTAGTACAGACCATTGCATACATCAGGCTACCCACTGCACTTGCATATGGAACACGGGACATGTCCTCTTCCTCCTCTTGTGTCTTGGGACACTGTTCAGCAGATAACCTCACACCTACAGGAATAGGAACCTTCATCGGTTTACTATCTTGCATATTAAACCTCTGGAGTATTGTCTCGACATAATTCCTCTGGTTTAACCAGAGCTTCCTCTTTGACCGATCTCTTTTAATTTCCATGCCCAAAATATAGTTTGCAGCACCAAGATCTTTCATGTCGAATTTGGAGGACAATTGGGTCTTCAAATCCTGGATAATTTCTTTGTCATTTCCAACCAGCAACATATCATCCACATACAAGACTAGATAAATAATACGGTCACCAATTAATTTAAAATACACACAATAATCTGCTCTGCTTCTGGTGAAGCCAAGTCCCCGTATAAATGTATCAAATTTCTGATACCACATCCTTGGTGACTGTTTTAACCCATATAAAGACTTCTTTAACTTGCATACCAGTTCTTTCTTACCTTTCACCGCAAAGCCTTCAGGTTGCTTCATGTAGATTTCCTCTTCCAAATCCCCATGAAGAAATGTTGTCTTCACATCCATCTGTTCTACCTCAAAATCCAAAGCAGCAGCAATAGATAAAAGTAATCTAATAGAAGTTACCTTGGCAACAGGAGAAAAAATATCACCAAAATCAATTCCCGACACCTAGGAATAACCTTTTGCTACCAACCGAGCTTTGTATTTCTCCACCTTTCCTTCTGCATTTGTCTTCTTCTTGAACAACCATTTGCTGCCAATGGGTTTCCTTCCAACCGGCAACTCCACCAGATCTCAAGCCTCATTTTTGTGCAAAGATGCCATTTCATCGACCATGGCCTCTTTCCAGAGTTTTCCATCCTCTGAATCCACTGCTTCCTTCACAGTTCTGGGATCATTATCAGTAACAGACAAAGAAAAATTTGAACTGAAAGCAGATGGACTATACCTTTCTGGCTGCCTTCTTTCTCGAACTGATCTTCTCACAGCCGGAGTTTGTGGCTCTTCATCTTCTGATTCCTCGTCTGCTGCAGAGTCTGATTCTTCCTCCTTTGGCTCAAACTCTATCTTCTCAGGTTCCTTTGGTTGGACTTCATGTTGAATAACATCTTTTACCTCTCTGAACAACACATCTCGGTTGTACACAACCTTCCGTGTGACTGGGTTCCAAAGCTTATAACCCTTTAAACCATCCTTATACCCAATAAAGATGCACTTTTCAGATTTACTATCCAACTTGGTTCGTTTCTCCTTTGGAACATGTACATGTGCATCACATCCAAATACCCTTAGATGTGAAAGAGAGGGTTTCTTACCAATCCATACTTCTTGTGGAGTGTTATCCTCCAATGCTGATGAAGGTGATCTGTTGATCAGGTAACATGCAGTATCCACCGCCTCTACCCAGAATTCCTGTCCTAACCCGGCACCACTGAGCATGCTTCTTGCCCTTTCCATCAATGTCTTGTTCATTCTTTCTGCGACTCAATTTTGCTGAGGTGTATATGGAGTAGTCTTCTGCCATGCTATACCACACTTCTTACAAAATTCTTCAAATTCCTTGCTGCAAAATTCTCCACCATTATCTGTCCTCAGCACCTTTATCTTCTTCTCTGTCTGATTTTCCACCAGAGCCTTAAATTCTTTAAACCTGTCAAAGACTTCAGATTTCTTCTTAAGAAAATATATCCATGTATTCCTTGAGAAGTCGTCTATGAATGATACATAGTACAAAGACTTACCCAGTGATGGAACCTTCACAGGTCCAAACACATCACTGTGCACAAGCTCTAATATCTGTTTCGTCCTCTTACCACCAGAGGGGAAACTCACCCGATTCTGCTTCCCATACACACAATTTTCAGAGAAATCAAAATCCAGAGAGCTATCATTCATACCTTCTACCATACCTTTACCATGAAGTATTCGAAGTCCCTTCTCTCCAATATGTCCAAGCCTTTGATTCCACAACATGGTCTTCTCTCCAGAGACCACTAGATTTTCTACTCCATTTTCAGGAACCATAGAACTATTGCACCCATCAACAACAGCGCTACCTTGTAGCTTGTATAGAGTTCCAATCCGAACCCCCCGCATCAATATCAGTGCTCCTCGAACCATCTTGCAGGTATCTTTCTCGAACACCGTCTTTACACCTGCATCATCCAACTTGCTTATAGAAATCAGATTTCTAGCCAATGCAGGAATATGTAGAACACCCGGAAGTGTTTTAACCCTTCCACCTTGCAACTTCAACTTTACTTTTCCTCGACCAATGATTCTAGCCTTCCTATCATCTCCTAAGAAGACATCACCACCATCATATTTCTCATACTCGCAGAACCACTCTCTATGGGGAGTGAAGTGAAAGGATGCACCTGAGTCAATCAACCATGCCTCATGATCTACATGTGTACTTGAAGAAGCCAAGTACACATCCCCACCTTCATCTGAGGTGGTTTTCGCCTCTGCAGAAGGAGCATCATCAGATCCCTTTCCTTTATTAGGAGCTTTATATTTACAATCCCTTCTGAAGTGCCCTTCCTTTCCGCATTTCTAGCACACCACCTTTGTAGGTTTTCCTGGAGATTAAGATCTCCCTCTAGATTTAGATCTCCCACTCGATGACTTATTTTTGTTTCTGTTCTGGGACCGTCCTCGTACAGACAAGGCATCACCATTCTCGTTGTCCATATTTTTCCATCTCATCTCCTCCGTCAGCAAGGTTGAGACTATTTCATCAAACTGCAAAGCAGTTGCATTGCTACCTATTGCAATAACCAGGCTATCCCACGAATCTCGTAGAGAACACAACAGACTAATGCACTTATCTTCATCTGAAATTTTAATATCAACAGATAATAACTGACTTACCACAGTATTAAACGCATTCAGATGCTCTGTCACCGAGTCTCCATCTTTCATCCTCAGGTTATACAGCTTTTTCCGCAAGAACAGTTTATTCACCAGAGACATGGATTGTTACAAAGTCCCTAACTTGACCCACAAAGCCTTTGTCGTAGCTTCCCCTGATACATTCAGAAATACTGAATCCAAGACACACAATCGTATTGTTCTCTTTGCCTTCCGATCCAACTTCTTCCATTCTTCATCGCTCACTCCCGATGGTTTAGTACCCGGATCTACCGCGATCCACTAATCTTTATCCACCAACAGATCCTCCATCTTGAGTTTCCACAACTCAAAATTCTGACCATTGAACTTCTCAATCTCTATCTTTCCACTGCTCGCCATCTTCTTTCACCACCAGAATCGATCTCGCAGATCTCCCACTGAACAGGGTCTACCACAGGCCCGAGCGAAACCCCTCAGCAACAAAGGCGTCCCCTTGAAGCCAAAACAGCTCTGATACCAAATGTAGGTTTTAACCCTGTACAGAAATTACCTACATACGAATTCTTAGACAAAGAAAATAAACAATGCCATAGCATAACCCATAAAACACATATGCACAGAGATTTTTCCCTGGATCCAAAAACCAGGACTACCAGCTTGATTTTTCATTATGTTCCTTTCAATGTTACAATACATATTTATACATGCTGAAGCATCCAATACCATGGACCGAAAACCATCGCGTCCAATACCATGGACCGAAAAACCATCGCGTCCAAAAAACATGTGTGAAAATCATGCACAAAACCATAGGTGGGTCCGCCCAACCTAACATATGGTCCAAATCCAAATTTTTCCGGGGCGCTACCCCGAACCCCATAAAGTGGGGTTACGGGTGCCCTTCAAACCCCCTATTAACTACGTGGAAAGAATATAACACAAACCAACACAATCATCCACCATTTTATTAGGGCACACTTGATTCGACGATCAACAACGATATCACATGCACCACTTGCACGATGTTTAACCGCCCTTAGAGAGCCAATAAGGTTCATAAACCTTAGTCTATAAAATTTTGGGTCTACCTTTGAAGTTAAAGTCCGACCCCTTTATGGCCCAATATTCGTTGGATAACGGAGACCATCAAATCTTAGGATTTTCTACCCTTCAACTAGCACATGGGATACTAAACAACTCAACACCCATAGTTGACTGTAACCCAGAAGTTTGAATTTGCGATCAATGTATAAGATCGATTGCAGGCCTTCGACCATGATCAAGACATCCGTACAGTCATATCCCTGACGGTCTATTCCTTTGCCATTCTTCTTCCACCACTTATATCCATCGATCTAAATTATCCGATGGCTCCATCTGCAATTGTTCGCTTATGATGGACTTCACATTTCCACCTAGATTAACCCTTCCACTCCGTTGAAACACTCATGAAACTCATACAACAATTAATGAGTTTTATCGTTGGATCACCATCGATCCTTATAGTGATCGATGGTTGATGAAGGAACCAATAACACAGGAATTAACTCAATAGCACATAAACACACAAACATACGAATTCCACATGACACACAATTTATATTATACACAGTACAATTACAATGTAAGGCATTTCAGCCTTAGTCACAAATTCTCCTCTCAACTACATTGAATCCACACTCTATTTACACAAAGGTTAACTGCCCCTCTCTCTCTCTCTTCTCACACACACAGACTCTTTATAGAGAAATTACAAAGTCGTGGATCATCTCAGATCTGTGATTTCCTCTCACAAATCGCTTAAATCTCTCAACACACATACATGACAGATAATCACATTAAATTAAGTCTTCTCGAGACTTATCAATTCCATCAAATTAGCTTTTTTTTAACATAAATCTTCTCCTAATTTACATGATTGTCCACATCTCCTCCTCCATATCTTTGACTTTTACTTTTGGTTAAGGGTGGTAGGATGCTCTTGCATCAGACTCCCGAGACACAAAATTTTACGACCTCCTGGTCATATGTTTCTCCTTAATCCCATAGCAATTCTACCCACTTCCCCAGTGGAACTGCTTTCATGATCTTTCTGTGAGCTGCCGCAAAATATTTGTAGTAACGATCTTGTCTGCTACATGATACCTCACTAAGCTTCCCTCCTGGCTTAGTCTTTCGACATCTCTCTCGGTCTCTCTTTTGTGGAACCATATGAGCACTCCATGCTCTAGGATGCTGCAAGTTTTCTCACCTTCTTATGTTGCTACCTGCATAACAACATAAAGATCAAAAACTCGCCAATCTTCAAATAACTATACCTCCTTTCACACACAAAATATTCTTTCTACTCGCAGGAAATCTTTCCTTGCTTTGTACCACTTTGATGCACAAAAAACTGCCTAAAGGAAATTTCCTTGGTTTTCATAGTCACCTTACCATGAACCTGTGGGTTATGGCCCACTTATACAAATCGGAAGCGTTTACATTGGTGGATTTTAAACAAAAAAACCTGACCAATTACCAACAAACTTTTTGACACATAATTTGCCAATGAATGCTAGTCCCACCTTGATGCACAAAACTAGACTCCAAATAAAATAAACTCACGTCCATAGAATTCTTGGGTCTTCTCCTTTCCAATCCATCAACTAAACAACAACTGAACACCAATTGAAGATAAACTGAACATCAATTGAACAGCAACTAAACAACAATTGAACATCAACCGAACAACAATTGGACAACAACTGAAAAATAATTGAACAAAAACTGAAGAGAATTGAACAAAAATTAAACAGAAACTAAACAAAAAGTTAACAACAATCGAGCAAAAATTGAACAACAACTGAGCAGCAACTAAACAATAATTGAACAACTATCGAACAACAATCCTCTACCATTTGATCATGGCACACTAGATCCAACGGTCAACAACGATATCGCATGGACCACTTGCGTGATGTTTAACTACCCTCACAGAGCTGATAAGGTTCATAAACCTTAGTCTATAAAAGTTCAGGTCTACCTTTGGAGGTAAAGTCTGACCTCTTTATGGCCCAATATCTGTTGGATAACAGAGGCCATCAAATCCTATGATCTACATCCCTTAAACTAGCACGCGGAATTCTAAACAGCTCAACCCCTGTAGTTTATTGTAACCCAAAAGTTGGAATTTGCAATCGATGGCTAAGATCGATTGTAGGCCTTCGACCATGATCAACACATCTGTACACTCCTATCCCCAACAGTCTATTCCTCTGCCATTCTTCTTCTGCCACTTATATTTGTCTATCTAAATGATCAGACGACTCCCTCTGCACTTGTTTGCTTATGATGGACTTCATGTTTCTACCCTGATTAACCCTGCCACACTATTTAATCACCGACGACACTCATACAAGAGTTAACAAGTTTTATCCTTACAGTGATCGATAGTTGAGTTTAATGCATTCCAAATATTCATAACTCTTGATTCAAAATCTATCTGTCATTGTTCTGTCATAACTTCCTTATCAAACATAGTTCTCTTATTGGCAATATTCTGGGATAATTATTCCATTACATACTCTACTTTGATTGCGGGAACAAGAACTAGGATTGCGAGTGTAGACTCAGAGATTGCCTTTCTTATTTCAGGGTCATATGAATTTTTAAGGTTAGTCTTATTTTTATTTGCCATTGATAGCGTAAAATAAAATTTTGTGGAGATCTAAAGTACATGTATTGCTATTTCAATTTTTTAGAATTGAAATTCTTTATTGTTTTAACAAAAGCTCTCATTTTTTCTTCGAAACATTATTTAATCTATGCCTTTCCTGGATCCTACTTCATATGTTCTACATGTCAAAGTTTTCAGGCTCTGCAATGGAACCACATGTTGGCTATATTGTTTTACATGGGTTTCATACAATGTCATTAATAGTTAGGCTAGATTTTAGCCTAGATAATAGATATCCAATAATAATTAGTCTAAATAAATTATCTGCTTGCTAATAAGAAGGGGTATTCAACTTGTTTGATAGAATTATCATATAGCCCACATTTCTGTTTAATCAAATATCTCAATTTACTCCATGCATGTGTTACTTTTCTTGCTTCATCAGATAAATGAAATTTAGTCTGTCCTTGCAATCTGCTTCATTATTTGTTTTTTTATTATTTTTTTTTTATTAAAAAAATATCACAAAATATAATAACTTGTGTAACTGAAACATTGTCAATAAACTACAAATAAAATAAATTATATTAATTAAAAAATTAATACAAATTAACAATACATCGTTTAACTAACAAAATAATTATGTCTAACTAAAAAACACATTTATATTTTACTTTTATCTGGTGTGTATGTCTAATAAAAATAAGTATTTCACATTTTGTTTGTAAATAAAAAAATCTATACATTTTTTACTTTTATAAGTGTTTAAGAAATATGGAATTGTAATGTATTTATGTTTTCTATAAATAATAATATTTCAATTTTTATAGTTTCATTTTCCATGTTTTCTATAATTTTAAATAAAATATTAAATTAAAGATAAAAAAATCAACATTAATATGGGAGTGAAACATTATTTTTCATTTTCTCATATATACATATATATATATATATATATATATATATATATATATATATATATATATATATATATATATATATAAGGTTTAACATCAATTTTAAGGATTTAAATTTATCTTAAAATTAAAAAACCTTAGCAAATTATATTAGTCTCTAATATGGAAACTCTAAAATTCTTAGTCGTATTTTTTGTAAAACTTTCAAATTTGAGTTAAATATATTTTATGCTCTAATCATAAGCGTGAGTGTCTCACTTCTTTCAGTGTTTTGACTCCAATTTAACCATACTTAAACAAATCAATGAATTTAACTCTTGTTCAAATATGCTAATTAGTACAATAATTAAACTAGACGGCAGGGAACGCTAGCTATTCAGCCTTGTTTATTAACGTTATATTATATTTTTAATTTAATATTGAAAAACCAATTAATTATTGGAATACATTATGATATTGCCTTTTTTATATTAAAATTGGTGTGAAATTTAATTTAATTTTATTACATGGTAATTAAATTTAATTCATATTCATTCACTATAATATTTATTATTATATAAATATTTTTTTTATATTTAAAAAAAAGTTATGTATTTGTTTTGTTATTTTAAAAATAATATAAAATATTTATTTTAATTATTTATTATTTAAAAAAAAAAATCAATAACATTTTTCCCTTTAAAAATTTACATGGAAAGATATTCATTCTCTTCCCCTTAAAGAAACACTATAACCTTTAACCAATTAATAATAAAACTACAGAGATATTTATTAATATTCTCTTATTAAATTTGATTAATAATCATTCATATATATAGTTATGTGTAATTTTTTTATTGTTTAAATTACATTTTAAAATGTATATATGGATTTATCGCTTAAAAAGAGAAAATGGACACTTTATTGTGTACACTACAGATATTAAGATTCCAATTCCAATTCCAATATTTTTTTGTATTGAAAAAAATATAAAAAATTATATGTAATAAAGAAAGAGCTAAAATATAAAATAGTAGTACTGTTTCGAATTTTTTCAACTATAAGAATCTTTTTACCCAATTGCTATATATAATATATACATATTTTTGTCTTATGTTTGAAATCTTGATGAAAGAGAGAAATGAAAAACACAGTTTGTGTGTTTCATCATCCTTTGGCTCTTTTCTAAATGTCCTTATCGATCAAAAGACATGGTGGGAAGGCCCAGTCCCTTGCATCAAATTGACAAATGAATGGTGGGAGATGGCAAGCTATCCTACTTGCTTTGCGCAATCATTTTCTGAAGGTAAGAGATTGGGCCCTTCTGCAAATGGCACACGCAAATGGGTAGCCAACAATGCAAACAATAAGGAATATTTTTTAGAAAGAAAATATAATCTATATCTTTTGTGGTGGCACAATTTTATTATGGTTCTGTGTTGATTCCTCTAAAATCATAGCACCAACATTGGGGGACAACCAGCTGGTCCAGACCTTCGTACAACTCCTTTTCCGTTTGCAATGGTGGCTCCGACTAGATATTATGGGACTAGTTTCCCAATAATGTGGTTTTAGTGAATGAGTGTTTTGAAATATATATCAAAGATGGTAGGTCGTTTTATCTATGACTCTAAAATATACAAATATACCTATATAGCCCAGGTAAGCTTATAACAATGTGATTTCTGATAATTCCTAGAAGACAAACAATCATATAGATGATTTGATTATCTATAGAAAGATGCATTTAAATGATGATTACCTTGTTTAAGAAATTAAACAACGTAATTATAAAAAAATATTGCATGAAAAGATAATATATATTGTTGACATATATCTCTAATTTTAACAATTCTAAACCGTTCAAAAGTGACTCAATATAGAATTGCTCGAACCGTATAAATACATCAACAATAGCAAGTTAAACAAAATGCCAATTAAATCAAGACAAAAGAACAGTGACAGAAACACTGCATGTGATTGAGTCTTGATACGTAAATAACATTTTGGTTCCACCACTTTATTCCAGAAACTTTTAAAAGATACAAAAATATAGGTCTTGAAAAAGTTATTTCATAAAAATCTAAAACCTTGATCCAATGCTCATAAAAAAAAAATAGAGGTGCAAAAGTGAAACCTCTCAATTCCAGTTTTTGTACAAATTGAGGACCCTTTCTTTAATAACATGAAAGGGTTTATATAATAGAACTAAAACAAACTGTCAACAAAAATGACTTAGAGTTGTTGAAACTGTAAACATTAAAATCTGGGATTTGAATTGCAAAAATAGTAGTGCGATTGCCTTTGAAAAGATACATTGTATCTATTTCTTTTCATGTACCCGCAACTGACAAATTGAGAGAATGCTTTGAATTTCTAGACGATTACTCATTCTAGAATATAGTTTTCCTATATACATGGCATCTGAAAGCTCGAGCACCATGCGACCAACAATGTCAGTAAGCATTTGATTGTCATCTGTTGACTGTGTGGCTGGACTAAAAAGGACTAATAAGCATCCCAAGTAAGGCTTTGAACTCTGCTTAGTTGTTCATATTTAGTGGCCAAATCCTGCTTCCGTTGATTTTCTAAGACTTTTTCTTCTAGAAACTTCCCGGGGAATAATCATAAATTAAATTTGCTCCATATAAACTATCATTTACCAGCTCAATCACATTGTTCATTGTAGCCATGTCTCTAGAAGTAGCGCTTTCTACCTTTATTAGCTATGTTTCTCATTCTGAAAATAATATTTCTTTATGCGATTCTTGAATTTTTGGTAAGTTAGCAACTCTGCCTTCTACTGTGCTTTGCCATGAGAGGAAATTTGTGACCTTGTTATCTACGTCCTCAAATTCGAGTTTGGTATTGACTTCTTAATCGAACAATGATGTTGTTGTAATGCATAATGGATCAATAATAGATAGTTTATGGAAAATTAGAATGAGATGTTGTGATAAGGTCTTACTTGCTTCTAGGCCTTCCTTCTTAAATTCTTTGACGTTAGGATTATCTCTGTACTGTTCTATATACAGTTGAAGCTGTGAGATTTCCTCCTCTTTAGCTTTCATTCCTTGTTGATGTGTCAATTGAAGTTGTTCGAGCTATTGGGACAACTGTTGTTGTATTTCGATGGCATGCCGGTCAATCTCTTGTTTCTCCAGGTTTAATTGCACTTTAAGTTGCTCGTTCTTTAGCTTTTCTTTTGCCAACTGTTCCTCAAGACGATGAATTTTTTGTTGTTCTACTGTTGTTTACTCTTCAAGCTGAGTAATCCTTTGATCTTTTTCTTTGATCAATAGATTAACTTCAGTGGCCTTATTAATTGTGGCAGTTGTATATGCCCCTGCAAATTGGGACAACTTAGCTAAGTCCTCAAAAGGATTGACCTCTGAATCCTTCCATATTACATTCATAAATTCTGATTGAGGAGCTGTGGATGATTTCTGTTCAGTTTTCCTCTTTTTCCTTTATCTTTTGACTACAACCTTGTGCTTTGGGCTGTAAAATACATCCAAAGGAGGTATTTCCTCAATATTTAATGTAATTTATCTTGAAGGGTTTTTAGGGATTATTTCAACCTCTTTCTGAGCCATGAATGTACTAGGTGTCCCCTTAATTGCATTGTCAGTAACAATGGGTTTTTTGTTGTGCGTGATGCTGATGCAATGATGTTTTGGGGATCTCTCTCGCTTTTGATCTGTTGATCAAACTATTCCCATTCTCTGATCAATATGGGGTCAATAGTAACATTTGTGCTAAGGGGTTCACTATTTTTTCAATTGTTTCCCCTTTCCCAGAAATCTCTTCAGTACTCTGTTCCCCGCTGTGCTCCGTTTGCTGAACAGTAGGGGTAGTATTCAATAAATCAAGAGGCAATGTTTGTAACCTGTGTGTCTTGTATTTCATGAACTTATCCATCTTCTTGGCTCCTAGCTTGAATTTTACCAAATGAGTTATTTGTGGGAATAACTGTGCTGAAGCGAATAAATCATCAAACTCATCCTCCTCATGTATAATTTTACTAATTTTCACGTGACTGGTGAAATTGTAAGTCACCATTTTTGGATCATATTGTCTTTTAGGAATCAATGCTAGACCCGGAACCTTAGTTTTCTCTACCTCTTTCTCAACATGTTTAAATTCATGCAATGTATAAGTGCCAGAGCGGAGGGTAAATGAAGGCCATACTTTTTTTTTAGAGTCTTTAAGGATTCTAGTCATTCCCTTTTCCACTATTTGGTATGATATCTCTCTAGCTAATAGCTTGTCTGGGATATAGAGTGGAAGGACATGGGGATCTGTGATACTACCAAAATTTCTAATATAAGTGAAATTTTCCTCCCCGAACATGCTCCCGATTGAAGTTAAACCAATGCTTGCCTCATTAGACACCCAAGGAGTAGGTTTGTTAAAAATGGCTTGATGAATAGGTAAAATAAAACCATGGAAAATTATGTATATATGATTCTTATAGCCAGACTTCCATAAATACTTATGATAAATATGGATGCCGTTTGGGTCTTGGACTGTCCATTTCCAACCTATAATGGGATAGTCAAAGTTAAAACAGATTGTGTCCATTATATAGGCGCTCATATAAAATGGGGACCCGACTCTGGTGGTGTCAAATCTATTCCTTCTATACTCTAATATTTGACTGGCTATTTTATCTGATAGAATGGTTTCCCAATCCATAATAAAGGAATTGATTGATGCTTCCGTCAAAGGAACCATTTCTATAGAAAACCTAGTAGAGTTAGGGGTTCCAAAGAGCCTACATATGATAACACCAACATAAAAATATGGATATGCCAAAGAGTCCACGGAGTACATACCAGAAGATTCATGTTTATGCTTGTTGGGAAAATGCCTCTAATGTTTGGTAGGGTCTAACTCTACCTCGGTTTCCTTAGCAAAAGCTTCCAAAAATTCCTTGTTGTAGTGTCTTTGGGCATCCAACAAGTTATACATCTTCTTTATATCTTCAAGCCTGAATGTCCCGAACATCCTCCCATCGACTGTATAGAAAGATCTATCTGTTATATTAATACTTTCAATCACCCATCTCACTAGATCATTGTATGGCAAAACTTTAGTGCGGGCTGCTATTCTATGGAGGAAGGAGTTGGTCAAATCACTAACCGTGTTCTCTGTTTGGTCGACTACATCAGTCATTCCTTCCTCCTCAATCCCTGTTGGACTTTCTACTTCGAGTAAAGAATATATGCCCTCCCATGATATTTTACCGAGGCCTTGACAAGTAGTGTATGCAATTAACGCAAATTTTACTGGTGCTTCTTCCACTATAATGGGGACCTTTGCCTTTCGTGATTTCTTCGACATTTTTCCTGATTGTGTGATTCTTAGTCAATTCTGCAAAATGAGAAAGAGAAGCAGAACAGTCGAAAACTTGAGAAGAGATAATACAAATTACATATCAAACACAGTTAAGTGTATTAGATGCATGAGATGTTATTGTACTTAGCTATCACGGATGAAATCTTTAGAGGACTTACCCATAACTACTACTTAATGTTTTATTGTAACTTCCAATATGAAAATTTAATGTTGGAGCCATATGTTGCATCACAAGCTTTGTAACGGTCTTTTTCAGAATAAGTGTCGAGACTGCACTATTTGCGATCTGTGATTGATTGATTTTAATATTTATATAATAAATCGCGTATCACAAATCATAAGTTTCAAGCACCATTCTTAAATGGTTTGTTTGAATACTTGCGATTGCGATGAGTGTTGAGGTGGCATTGGGGAAATCACAGGTTTTAAACTTGGAAAATCATGCTATTTCTTTATAATCAATTCATCTCTATAACACATGTATTTAGGATTTGCTTTTGTCGAGAGCATGATATGTGTTAATTAAATCGCATCACAAATTCCTTAATAAGCTGCATTGGATGTTTCCTTATGAATGAGCGATATGTGATTGCTATAGTCTCATTGCATCGTGAGATTTCAATATTTTTTTTTAAAGCACTTCACTATGAATCAGCGATATGCAGTTGCGATAGTATTATTGCATAGCCAAGTTTCAATGTCGCTTTAAGTCATTCCGTGGGATATATATTTGCGCGAGATGTGATAGTCTTATTACATCATGTGTATAAATGGCTTACCTTGATAAAACTTCATGATGGGGGTTTTTTTTATAACTCTGATCTCATCGCAACTCTTCAAATGAAACTGCACGGGTTCTAAAGAAATATGATTTGCGATAAGTGGTCTTAAATACACTAAAGGAAAATTTTATATGACCTTTTATGAAAAATTTATTTTATTCAAAGCTTATTTCTTTTATTTCTATTCTAAAGGGAACCCATTTCTTATTTAGTATTTTAAGACTAAGAGTTTAAAATTTGAAATGTGGGGGGGGGGGGGGGGGTTGTTGTATAGCACAACAATTGGCAATTCACTGGGAGAACCAGTTATCTCTGAAAGATAATGAAATTTCTAAAACTTTCTTATGTAGAATAAATTAAGGAAAAAGACAACTATTTAATATTTGTTTAGATAAAGATTTACTCTAAACAAAAATATATGAATTTTGCAACTTCTTGCACAAACCATTTTCATAAAATAAAAACATTTTTTGGTTTCTTCAAGATTTTGATTTGTTGTTAAAGATAAAGTAGGGGGCTCTTCCAACTTAGCTTTTAAATTTACTCTTTTGTCACAGGTAGTGCCTCTGCTACCAGCAAACATCTATAGGCTCGGCAGGGTTACCTTTTAACCATCAGTCATTCATTGTCCCATATGTCTATATGTATTTTTTATTTTTACTTTTTTCTTTTTTGGATAAAATCAATTGTCCTGGTTTGGGATCCAGATGATGACAAGCCATTCACCGGTTGTAATTGAACTGAACAAGATGCCTCGTAATGAGACCCCTTGTCTTATTATTATAAGCTATTACCCTGTTTCGATATGCAGTATTGGTAATGTCAGTTTAATTATTTCCCTATGATCGTGGTAAGAAGGCTCGTAATGAGACCTCTTATCTTTTACATCAAATATATTTTAGAAATACACTTTGAAAAACCATAAACCTAGTGGATGGGGTGAATGACTTACTCCTTAAGAGTTTATGGATGACAATTTTAGAGCTATGGATGCTTAGCTGGAGAAAGTCTTTACTTTTTTGTAGATAACCTTTCTCAACTTTATAAAACTGAAAATTATTCATTGTATTTTCAAGGTTTGGAAGATTTTGCAAATTTAAAGACGTACTCAGAGTTTTATTTCTTATCTAATTTCCAAAATTGTAATCGTTTCCTTGAAAGGTTCTATTTTTTGAAATCAAGTATTAACAATATTCTTTTAAAGAACTTTTCAATAGTGAAAAGTCAATGGGAGACTATTTACAACATTGTTTCCTAAAAGAAACTAGCTTGCATAAAGAATATGTACACGTAAGACGGGGTTTCCTCCTTAAGAAAAGAATTTCTTTAAGATAAGCCCATTCATAGGAAGTGAATCTCTCTTTCCTGATAAGTCTTGCATTAGAAACATTGATGAGCATATCCTTTCAATAATCTGAAATGGTCCCAGCTGTTATTCTCAAGAAAAGAAATAATTACCGAATCCGTGGCCTGCCGGGTGGGCATGGCTTCAATCCATTTCGTGAAGTAATCTGTGGCGGTCAAGATCCATCGATGTTGCCCGGAAGATGCTGGGTGGATTTCGCCAATAAAATCCAAGCCCCATTGCTGAAATGGTGCGCTGATTTCAATGGGCTTGAGAGGCAACGACTGTAATTTCTGCTTTCCTTGAAAAATTTGACACTCATGACAACTCTTAACTGCTTTATATACATCAGAAAATAAAGAAGGCCAATAGAAAACAGCTCTCAAGATCTTATTAGCCGTGGTCTTCCAAAAAAAGTGACCCCCACAGTCACCTTTATGAAAATCTTCTACTGTTGTCTTAGCTTCTTCTTCGACCAAACAGTTCAGCAATATGCCACCGGGGTCTTTCCAATAAAGTGCAGATTTGATAATGCAAAATTTGGAAACCTTTAACTTCAATGTTCTTGCTTTGTTTCTAGGCATCCCAGGGGGTGAAGACAAATTTTGAAGCACATATACTATATCAGCATACCAAGGAGAGGAAACAAAGATATATGATACCTGTAGAGCTGAATTCTCTTCGTCTTCATCGGACAAGGCAGTAATCAAATTGATGTCAAGGACATGAAGATTTGTTTCAACCATCAACTTAGCAAGACCTTGACCTTTAATCAACTTGGTAGGCTTAATTTCTACATCATACTCTAATAGTGCAGGAATCCACTTACCTCTTCTTCCTTCCGGTTCCGCTTGTACCAAGACATCCTTAACAACTGCGTTGGGAACATAGGCCAAAATATGAGAATTCAATATGTACACCCGGAAATCTTTCAAAGCTTTCACCAATGCCAATGCTTTCTTTTCAATGATATTATAATTCAGCGCTCCGTCCCTTATGATACGGCTGAAAAAGGCTATGGGCTTCTCAACTCCATCTCTCTTTTGCATCAACACGGCTGCCAACGTATGCTCAGAAGCAAATGAAAATAAAATAAAATCTTGTGTATAATCTGGGCTGATCAAAGTTGGGGCTGAAGATAAGATCAACTTTATCAAGTTAAAAGACTTTACCGCCTCTTCGGTCCATTTGAGCTCGTTGTCCTTTTTGAGCATGTTGGTTATCTCTCTAAAATGTTCAGCAAGATTGGGAACGAGGTGACGCAGAAAATTCAATTTGCCATTGAAGGACTGAATTTCTTTCTTGCTTTGGGGCTGCTCTAACTGTTGAATTGCTTCCACCCGTGCAGGATCGATACGAATGCCATCTTTAGAAATAATATGGCCCAGCAACTTTCCTTCGCTCATAGCAAAAAGGCTCTTCTTCGGATTCAACGAGATACCATACTTTCTGCACTTTTGAAACACCTTAGTCAAATGAAACAATGCTCCTCATCAGATTTAGAAAACACAGTCAGATCATCAAGATACACAACCAAAAAAACATCTTTCTCATTAGCAAAGGCCATGTCCATTGCCCGCCGAAATGTAGCACCAACGTTCTTCAATCAAAACGGCATCTTGGCATAATGAAATGTACCCCACGGAGTAGTGAATGTTGTTTTGTCTCGGTCATCTTCATGTACCAAAATCTGATTATACCCGGAATAACCATCAAGCAATGACATCCTTGATGCCCCAACTACCCGCTGCAATATATGATCCATTTTGGGCAGCGGATAATTGTCCTCTAGCGACACCTTATTGAGATTTCTGAAGTCTATACACAAGCGAATCTCACCAGTCTTCTTTCTCATGGGCACCAAGTTGGAAATCCAATCAGAAAATCGGATTGGCGCTATGATTCCAGACTTATATAACCTGTTGACTTCCTTCTCGATCAATGGCAGCAACTTAGGATTAATTCTTCTCAACTTTTGTCGGAAAGGCTTTTGATTTGGCTTTACGGGAATGGTATGCTGAATGATACTTGTGTCATAAGTTTTCAAATCTGAATAGTCCCATGCAAAAACATCAGAAAACGAAGACAACAATCTGATATATTCTTTCTTTACCTTAGGCGACAATGCTTTCGAGAGTTTCACCATCTTTGGATTTTCGACTGTCCCTAGATTCACATCTTCGACACCTTCTTCCGTTGGCCTCAAAGTTGGTTTGCGGGCCACATCATCTTGATCGAACAATTCTTCTAAAGGAATTAATCCTTTAGGAATGTAATTATCCTTGAGCTGCAACACATCCATCTGATTTACTCCTTCAGCTTCCGTGTCTATTGAGATGTCTTCGAATTTACCCTCAATTTGCAGAAAATCTTTGATTTCTTCGTCATCTTGGAAAACTTGCCAACACCTTTGATTATCTAGAACTGTAGGACGATGCTTCACATATATCTCAAACTTATTGCTGGAATTCATGTGTATTTTCAGATTACTTGCTGCCTTAGCCAATGCATCCGCAAGACCATTTTGAATCTGGGGCACACATGTCAAAGTATGTTCTGAAAACAGTTTTAAGATATCTAGGACAACATTCCGATATGCTCACATACGAGGATGTTTGGCCTGAAATTCACCTTTCACTTGCTTGATAACCAACTCGGAGTCGCCATATACCGCTATCTTCTTTGCCTTAAACTTCCGAAGGATTTTCAGACCAACAATAAGAGCCTCGTATTCCGCCTCATTATTTGAACAATCAAATGCCAATTTATATGAACATACCCGTACCTTGCTTGGAACTTGGTTTTGAACTGAAAATGGGCTTCGAATCCACACACCTATACCAGCACCATCGCTGCCCACCGCACCATCAAATTCCATGGTCCAAATACCATCTTCATCATCTTCTAAGTGCTGAAAATGTGATGCCGATGCATTCTCTGTTTGCTGCCCATTTATTTCAGCTGTTGGCTTTATGACAGCAGACCTTTCTTCACTTTCCTTTCTCAAAACTTCTCTGAAATTTTCTGAAATGTCTGGTATATCTTCTGCTTGAACTAAATGACTACCTATCTCATTGAAATTATCCGCAAACAAAACAAAAGATTCTAAATCTGTTTGTACATAATTTACAGGATGATTGACGGGCTTTTCCTTACTATTGATCATGTATTTCATCTTTTTCTCCCGATATAACTTCCTCATCTGACCAAAAACTGGAATTGTAGCATAGGAAAAATCGAGCTGAAGTGTACCTTTGAGCTTAGCTCCCCATGATCTCGAAAGCAACATGCCAAATCGCAGAGGAATATCCACCACTACCACATCCATCAAAACATTCTTTGCTGGAATTTGATCTAGACTCACCACCAAGTGATTGATCAAACCAATACATTTCACCCGACTGGAATCAAACGAATACAAATCATGATACTTCCTTGTGATGTCAAGTCCCAGCTTCTCCATAATCGCTTTGGGCATCAAATTATGTGAAGCTCCCGAATCAAACATGGCATTGTGTAGCACGTACTCATGCAGTCACAAACTGATATAGAATGGAAGAACATCCTCTCGGGAGACTCACCATCTAAAGCGGGCCCAAAAATTAGCTCAGGCCGATCATCTTCTACATTCACCGTGTCTAGCATTGGATCAAAATTCAGCATCTTGGAAATCTGACCTCGGTAAGTGCTGTTCTTCAAGATTTCCGTCAAGGGAATAGACACCTTCAACTTTGCAATCTCATTCTCCAAACTGAAAGCTGAAATCTTCTCACCTTCTTTAGCCAGATTGTCTCTTTTTTCACCTCTATCTCTTGGTGCGTTTGATGGCTGATCTATCTTGGCTGCTGATGCTGATTGACTTGCTGAAGGACCAACTATGTCTTTGGCTGTTGTGTGTGGGGGAGCCGAATCATTCTTTGCTGATATATCATTCCTTTTCTGAATGGGATTTATGGGAACAGCTCGGTTTCTCAATTGCCTTTGCTGACCTTGCTGAGCTGATAAAGCATGCAAATACCCTCTTTGATACTCTTCGGATTCTTCTTCAAGTATTGCATCGTTTGACAAAATATAATGCTCATCTTGGGGAATAATAGAATTACTCACCAACTCTTCCTCTTTTGTAATATAAGTGGGCATATCATAAGGAGTGAAGAAGTGATTTTCCTCTCCAACATTATCACCTTCATCCTCTGATTCTTGGCTAACAAAATTCTGTTGAAAAGGATGTTTCATTTGCTGCTGAACTATTGCCTCTTGTGCCTTTGTTTCATGCTGCTTGATTCTATATTGTGGCTGATGTGCACCTCGGAAATTAGGATTACGGATCTGCGGTTCCGGCTTGTCAATACGAACATTTTCAAATTCCCTCTTAAGCTTTTCAACTTCACAAAGAATGTGATCTGATGTGGATGCTTCTTCTTTGATTGTGACTCGCTTTTCTGCCTTCATTCTTTCCCTTTTATCATTTAAGTTTGCCTCAACGCTAACAGCAATTTTCTGCATATCCTCCAAGGTAGGAGGATCTCTGTCTCGCAATGAATAAGCCATCTCTAGATCAAAACCATCTGGGAACTTAAGAAGTTCTGATTTTCTAGATGGCCTCAAATCATCTGGAATAGCATTATAAACTATATTGAATCTGATTATGTAATCTTGAACGAACTCACCCGGATTACGCTTGAGGTTTTTGTATTCGGAATTAATCTGAAGCGGATCCTTTCTAATTTCCCATCGATCTAAAAACTGATTCTGAAGTGCTTCCAAGGTGGCAATGCTGCTAGTTGGCAACCCTCTGAACCACTTTCTAACCTCCCCTCCAAATGTTTGCACGAACAACCGCATAGTAACATCTTCTTCATCTATCTCATATAGATCGAAGAAAGTTTTCATTTTGTCAATATGTTGCTGAGTAGAAATACTTTGTGGAGTACCATAAAACATAGGGATTTTACTTTGATAATTGGCTGGCATATCATGAAGATTTTGGGGAAGGGAAAGTGGGGCAAACCGAGCAGCCATTGCTTTAGGAGGGGGAGTAGGATGAGTATGAGGAGGAGCAGCTATGATAGCAGGGACTATAATAAGAGGAGCTATAGTTTGTGGAGTTGAGGGAGTTAGAGGAGTAGGAGAAGTAGGAGGGGTATGGGGTGTAGAAGGACAACCGACCGTGGATTCGGGATAGGTGATTATCGGCGAAACTAAAACATAAGGAGGATAAGATTCTTCGTGAGCCGTGATAGTGGATCCAATATGATCAGAGATATTCTCAACAAAATCAGCAAGGGTAGTAGCTTGAATATGTGTCTGGAGATGTCTCAAGATGAAATTTTCGACCAATTTGTTATGTCTCTCAAATTCAATAGCAGCTGCAAAATCAGGGTCAAGGACTAGAGAATCGAGCGCACTTTCAGACTTGACTTTAAACAGAGACAACTCAAAGCTTTCGTCAAACTCTAAATCTTCAAGATAATCAAAAATAGCTGGGCATGAATGAGATTTGAAAATGGGTCTAGGATCTGTAGCCAGCTTGTTTTTCTCAAAAAGACTAGAAAAGAAAAACCATTCAGCCTGTGAAAAATCTCAACCTATCATCAACGGCTCAGAGTTAACAATTATAGTGGGATAAAGTGTCAATGAAGCGCTACGTTCACAAGCTCACGGAGATTGACTGAAGTAGCGTTTATCTACTAACGCTGATGTAAAACAAGAGCGTTTTCGAAGGCTACCTACGTAACTTCAGGCTCCGTCTAAGACTTATGAGATAACATGTCAATAAGAAAACGATTAATTTTTTCTCCCCAGTATGGTCGCCAATATGTTAGCGCTTGAAATTTCACCTCAGGCTAAGAAAGGTAAACCTCAAGGCAACATCAAACCACTTAGCCTCGTAGCTAGCCCTACGGGGCTGGAGAGGGTTCTCTCCGGTCAATCTCAGTAAAGATCTTCAATGGGCGAGATGACCAATAGGGTAACATTGATTTTAGGCTAGTAAACTGATCAAAAGGGTTGATTTGGGATTTTTAGGGTTTTTGGTGGAAAATTGGGGAAATGGCAATTTTGGGTGCGGGGATTGGACACAGTTTTTGCAGGGGGTTCTTTGGGGCGAGATCGGAGACAATATTGATGCCTTTGATTGAGTTGGATGGTCAGGAATGACAGGTGAGGAGCTAAGGAGAGCAAAAAATAACTTTGAATTCTCCTTAAACAGTAGAAAACATTGAAATTAAACAAACTTAAAAGCAGAGCATGACAGTCATGAATTCTTACTTTAACACTTCGTTTGTTTAATGTGTAGAAGGAAAAGAAAGGAAATGATTCACATAACACACTTACAGGTAAATAGAGAAACACACCATCAATAGATGTAACCACAAGAATCCCAAAGAGGACTACGAAACCCTGGTCTTCCTTAGCCAAAAATTGCAGAGATACAGTGAATAATACAATGATAGCTTATCCCTCAAGAGTCCAACCATGAAAATGAGCAAGAAAGTACATAATATAGATCATCTAACCTCTTTCCCTGCCTCCATGGGTCGAGCTAACAATCCTAGGAGCTGTTTCAACCACTTCTAAACTAAGCACTACAAACTAGGCAGTCAAAACAACTTGCCTCTATAAGCTAGGAAACCAATTCATTCATTTAATTTTCACCTTTTTCATGAATGAATCTTCTAGAAGAGGTACATAAGAGTAAAAGTGTCATAAAAGTACATTAATTACATCAAAGAGGATAATAATCCACCCCAAAAAGTCAAACAGGGTCAAACTGCGTTTTTCTGAGCTGTACACTGAAATTTGAAGAAGTTTGCCTGACGGGTCGCGCGCCTCTGCCTGACGGGTCGCGCGCCTTTGGGACCACATTTGGGGCACTTCCCGGTGTTAAAATTGAGCAAGAGTAGGCTTGTTGGAAAGGTCTGAGTCTACTTTCCAACCCATCTATAATTTCTGAATTTGGTGGTCATTTGCCCCTCCAAAAGTGCAATCTCCCAAGACTGCATTCTGTGTCTCAAAAATGTGGCAGAAAGTCATTTTTTGCTCCGTTTTTTACTTTCTGGAGGCCCAAAACTTCATAAAATCTCAAGTCCATTGATGAGCATATGTAACTTCTCATGAAAAATCTGGAAATGCTGAGTTTTTGCAAAATGGAGTTGCCAGGATGAAGGGTCGCGCAGGGGGTGAGACCCGTTAATGGACAAAAACCTGTAAATTGCCTAAAAAATCAAAATTGACCCAAAATGTTCAAAATTTCTTGGAATTTGTGCTGTGGCTAGGATATTTAGTGCCTTGGTCCTTCAGTGAAGCCTCGGCCAGGATATGGAGGGGATCAGGCCTCTTTCTCCTTTTTTGTGCCTTGGCCAACCGCCTTTGGAACATCTTCATCTTTGCCTTGCACACGTGCATTCTTTCCCAATAATGGTTCTTCATGTTCCTCAGCGATTTCTTCTCTTGTTTGGCCTTAGCCAACAGCCTCTCCAAGTGAGCATTGAGCTGGATAAGCATGGAATCTCGCTCAGCGGGCAAAAGATCACCAGGTCTTCTTCGGTTCAAGTTGCGATCACTACGAATCCTCCACAACTCATCAAGAGCTTGTTCATCCTCCAACTATTTGTTGCGCTGCTCCAGGTATGAGATTGTCCATTGTGCCCCCTCTAACCTCCTCTGCAATGCATCATTTTCAGCTCTAAGGTGCTGAATGATCTCCTTTGACTCTCGACTAGGAGAACTGACATCAAGATCAATAAGCTCTATATCTGGAACACCTGATGGTCCCTCATCAATCTTGGGCTGTTAACCCCTCCCTAGTACCTGTGCTGCTGAAGAAAGCGAGGACCCTTCCACCTGATGTGGAGATAACACTCGCTGAGCCGATGAAGAAGGCGAGACCCCTTCCACATGCTGTGGAGAAAGTACTCGCCGAGCTGCTGCAAATAAGGCCCTCTCGCCTCTCTGATAAGTAACCAAATGTGAGGAGCTGACATGTCTAGTGATGGGGATGTCATGCTACTGTGATGGTCCTCCCTCCTCGTGAATAACTTCAGGATGTGGCGGTGGTGGTGCTGTGAAAAGCTCAGGGAGATGAACTCCTCCCATCAGATGCCCTGCTGAGCCAACTGATGTAATACTACAAGCTGAATCAAACCATAATGGTAAAGGCTCCTATACTGCTGTGCCGGGCTCTTCCTCTGCATCATGGACACCATCCTCTCAATTTTTTGATAGAAGAAAACAGGGATGTTCATCATCCGTACCCGTGTGAAGTGCATCAATAGGAAAATATGGTACGAATATACCTGTGAAAATATGCCCTCACAGGTAAAATAGAGCATGATGAGCCTCATCATGGGAGCATACTCACTCCTAAGAAATCTGAAGGGAAACACTCTTGTCAAGTGCCTCATGAGTGCTGTTCTAACGAAAGGCTCAAAATGAACACTGTCCAACACATTGCACTTATTCCATACCTCTCCAACATTAGGTATCCCTGTGGCCTGTGCAATCATCTCGGGTGTCAATGTAAAGTCCACCCCGGCAAGGTTGACATGTCCATCATGCAAGTGTAAAACAAATAGGCGAGCCAACTCTCTGTGGTGCTGAATCCGAGAGATCCTCTCGCAAAACTCATAGCAAGACATGTACTGGAAACATGAAACTGCCATAGGACAAGCCTGTAAATCTGCCAAAGAAGTGGGCTCCTCTCTCTTATGATGACCACCCTTTCCACCCTTATGAGGCCTCCTCTGTACCTCAATCTCTGAAGCTGATGCCTGGTCATCACTCTGCTCATAGGTTTCGGTTTCTGACATTGTTCAAGGAGCAGAGTGGCCAAAATGTACTGCTGTTTCTGCCTTGTAAAATGCTGATCTATATGATGTTTCAAGGGGGACAAGGAGCATGAGGGGAATGTTAGGGGAGGGACACTTTAAAAGGAAAAATGGGAATAAATATATAAAACAGGGATTCAAGGGAAAAAACATTGCAAAAATCATTGCATATGCATCATTATATACATTGTTTACATGGGTAATGAGAGGTAGCGTTAGGACTTGAGTTTTTAGTTTTTTATGGAAGAAGGGAAGGGTTTGGATTTTCTTTACAATTTAGCAAGGGAAATTTACATGGAATATCAAGGAAAAAGAAATGGGAATGGGGAAAAAATGATTACAAGGGAATACTCTTAAAACAACATAAAACCCTAGGCATTTTTACAAGTTCAAACTACAGCAACAAGGAGCTTTTCTCTTGCACATGGAGATCTTTAAAAATGAATTCATGGTGTCTTTAATCATAACAAGTAGCAATTTATAAGTTTGGAGGGCCTACCTCAGGCAATTTAGCGATTTGTTAGCTCCTTGGATGAATTTGCAGGAGGTTTTGTAAGGATGGCGCTGACGGGTCGCGCACCCCACCCAACGGGTCGCGCGCCACTGACGGGTCGCGCTCGTTGTAAAATTACACTGCCGGAACGCACTTGACAGGTCGCGCGCCTCTGACGGGTCGCACGCCTGGTCTGACGGGTCGCGCGCCTGTCCAGCTCCCAAATTCGCTCAAACTTTCACTCAATCACTCTTGCAAATAACTTGGATGCACAATGAGGGTCGATGGAGGGAGATTGGGCCTTTATAGCTTAGATTTGAAATAATTTCATGCCCAAACCCACTTTGTAATGTTTCTCTTTGACACTTTATAAAATTGACTTTTCTTGGTTTCCTTTGTTCTAAAATTGACTAATTTAATGCTTTTGCTCGATACTTTTTGCAGGGATATCATCCGAGGGATCTTGGCAAGGGAGCCAGGGTTACATGCTGTCTCTGGAAGTTTTTTTGAAATTTCATCACTTTTTACAAAAAATTTAAAAAATGACCTTGGCTTTAAAAATAGAGTTTTTAAATCCAAGGTAAAGATTAACTGTACAAGATTGAAATTTGCGAAGAAGCACCTTTAAAATCATCCCTCTGGCTTGCTGAGCACTTATTGACCTTCACAGACATGACCTTGTAAGCAAATTTGACCAAAACCCTAGACCTAGGAATTTGACCTCAAGCCAAGACAAGACAAGCTTTGAAAGTGACTAAGGACTGAAAAGGCTTGATCCAACAATGCCAAGAGGGGGACAAAGACACCAGCTCCTCCATCAGTGTTATGGCATGCCTAATGGGATGCAAAAATTGACACTGATGAGACACCTACTTATGCAAATGCAAAGAGCTTTGATCGCTGATGGAGGGCTACAAGACCGACTCTAACACCAACCACATTTTCTGAAATTCGGTATGTTTACCTTTGTTTTCATGTGCTTTGTCCCATTTCAAAACGAGATCACCAATCTGTAATGTTTTTGAGCCGATAGAACTTGCATCAAAAGAAGATTTAATGATTTTTTGATGTTTAGCATGTGTAATTTTGGCCTTTTCTCTTTCCTCATCCAATTTAAGGATTTTGTAAAACCTCAATTGAATAGAGGAAGAAGGAATTTCTTCCATAAATTGCATTAAGGTAAGAGATTGGAGTGCTAAATTTGGAGGTACTACAACTTCTTTCCCATACACTAAGTTAAAAGGGGAAGTACCTATAGAGGTCTTCTAAGTTATGTGATCTTCCCATAATGAAAATATTAAATATTTATGCCAATTCTTTTGATTTTTATCAACAGTTCTTTTAATAATCTTGATGAGATTCTTGTTAGTGGACTCTACTAAGCCATTTCCTTGACGATAGTAATTTGTAGAGTACTTCAACTTAAAACCTCTTTTAGGAGAAAATTCATCTATACTATTCCCAGAAAAATAAGATGCATGATAAAAAATAAGTGTGTTATGTAAACCAAACCTTGTAATGATGAATTGATCAATAAATTCAATAATTGCACCAGAAATGGCTGCCTTTAATGGAATTGATTCTACCCACTTTATGAAGTAGTCCATGGCAGTGAGGATGTATTTGTGTTGTTTGAAAGAATGTCGAAAAATCTCTCCTATAATGTCAAGCCCCCATTATTCAAATGGCTGCTCAATGTTTACTGGTTGTAAAGGAAAGGTTGGTTTCCTTTCTCTTCCACTAGCAGTTTGGCATATCTTGCATTTCCTTACCTAGTCATGGGAATATTTAAACAAAGTGGGCCAATAATATCCAACATGTAGTATTTTGTGAGTTGTAGTGTCTCCTCCAAAATGTTGACCTGCTGGGCCATCATCCAATTCCTACAAAACCATTCACGCTTTCGTTTTTCCAAGGCATATTAATAAAATTGAATCATAATTTCTTCTGAATAACACATTATCAATGCTTTAAAAGTGATTGGCTTTTAATCTTAAGGCACATTTGTTTTTGTAACTAAGTTCAGGAGGAGCATATCCATTTTTCAAGTAAAATATCATATCAGCATATCGAGATTCAGAATTAATGATACTTATCTCATTTATTTGTGTGGTATTGTCTAAGTCTTCATTGTCTGGAATATTAGAAGCTCCTGCTAGTAACCTACAAAAACCTTGTCCTCTAACAATTTTCGTTGCTTTAATATCAATATCATACTCTTGTAAAGCTTTTACCAAGTTAGCTCTCTTCTCTCCTACTTTCGTTTGAACTAGCAATTGCCTCACTGCAGAGAATGGGACTATTACTGTTGTGTGTGTTTTTAGGAGAAATTGTGTAAAGTGTTTGATGGATTTAAATACAACAAAAGCTTTTTTTTCAACTTCGGAATAGTTCAGTTCAACACCTTGCAAATTAGAACTGAAGAAGGATATGGGTGCTTCTACTTGTTGGTCATTGATTTTTGTTAAGACAGCAGCATAAGATGTTTCAGTGGCCAAAGTATACAAAATAAAGTGACTAGAAAAATTCAGAGTATTCAATGTAGGAGCATTAATGATTGCTTGTTTGATCCAGTCAAAAGCCTATTTTTTGTTATGTCCCCATTTAAAAACTAAATTTTTCTTAATCATAGATTGAAAGGGTAATATTATATGAGAAAAGTCGAGAACAAATCTTTTCACAAAATTTATCTGTCCCAAAAATGATTGCATAAGTTTCTTATTGTGTGGCAAAGGAATATCAAAAAACTCTTTCATCCTGTCCGGATCAATGTATATGCCATATTTGGACACAATAAACCCTAAGAGTTTACCTTCATTAAGAGTGAAGAATGATTTCTTGGGATTTAAATAAATCCCATACCTTTTACAATGTTCAAGGATCTGTTTTAAATCATGCAGCTAATTTCTCCTTTTCTTAGAATAGACAATTATGTCATCTAAGTAAACAACGACTGTCCAATTGATCAAACCTGTGAAGGCTATATCCATGGCTCATTGGAAAGTAGCTCCAACATTTCTCAAACTAGAAAGCATTTTCTGATAAGCATATGTTCCCCATTTAGTCCGAAATTTAGTCTTTAGTATATCATCTGGATGTACTCATATCTGATTGTATACTGTAAAACCATCAAGAAAAGACATTAACTCTGAGACAGCTACTGATTTAAGTATCTGTTCCATGGTTGGCAATGGGAAATTGCCTTTCTGACTTGCTTTGTTAAGTTCTCTAATATCTATACAAATCCTAATATCACCATTCTTTTTCCTTACAGGTACTAAGTTTCAAACCCATTTAGAATGTCTGAAAAGAAAGATTATTTTAGCTTTAAGGAGTTTATTCAACTCTACCTTGATTTGACTTTCAAGGTTTGGGTGAATTTTCCTTAGATTCTGTTGTAAAGGTTTCTCATCAAAAATAATTGGGATTGTGTGTTGAATGATAGAGGTATCATAAGTTTTTAGATCTTCGTAATTCCAAGCGAAAACATTTTTTTATTTCTTTAATAGTCTTATGAAAGCAAATCTTTCCTCTAGTGAAATTCTAAGTCCTAGATTGACATTTTAGGGTTTGGCTTTAGTACCAAGATTTACTAATTCAATCCTGAAAGTAGAACTTTGAAGCTTTGGATTAGTCACCTTTTTGAATCTATCCTTAATATCATAGAGATCTTCGAGCTTGACTACAGATTTAGGAATAGGAATTTCATTGAGTCTTTGTTTTAATTGAAGATCATGATCACTTTCATCAATAATCTGCTCATCATAAGATGCTCCAGAAGTCATGAAACTTAAGATGTCTTCATCATGGTTAAATACACGCCACTTGGTGACATTATCTAGGACAGATGGTTGAAAAATCAATTCAATTAACAATATATCTTGACTATAATCCTTAGATGGAAGGAGTTTAGAAGCTACATTAGCCAAAAGATCGGTTGTTGCAATCTGTGATCTAGGAAAAGGAGAAATATCGAATGCCAGAAAATGAGTTGTGAGATCTTGAACAAGTGATTGATAATGTTTAAGATGACCCGAGAGACAATGGATAGTATTTCTTACTTATTTAATGACAATTTCAGAATCACCAAAAATTTTCAGATATTGGATATTCAGGCATATCGCTTTATAAAGCCCTTGAATCAATGCCTCATATTCCATGGTGTTATTGGTACACTCAAATTCTAATCTACATGATAACATCATTTTTTTCTCCTTCTGTACCAACTAAAATACATCCTACTCCCTCACCGTCATTGGATTTTTATCCATCAAAATACAAAGACCAAAACAGAGGCTTATTTACAGGCTTATTTACAAATTCATCAGAAACACTAACACACTTTGATGTGTCTGTATGGGAAAAATTTTCAATTTGCGATATGACACTATTAACAGGAAAAGGAGATTGTTGAGCTTTAAAATTCCCAAAAAATGACTCAGAAGAATAGTTTCCAAGAATGTTATTATTGAAGGCTACAGGTTGATTTTCTTGTTCAAACTTAGTTATTTTATGACTCATATGTTTTTTGCGATCTATTCTGATTTGATTTGATTTCCCATTATATGGGAGCCACATGTGAGACCAATCAGTTGAAATATAACTGTGAAGTTTTTCGGACCAATCTCTGCTAAGAATCAAAAAATAAAACTCAAGGATGTCATCAATTAATATATCAATTCTTTGAAGTAGCTTGGGATTAGCTGCTAATCTGATAGTAACTGAATTTATCTCCCCTAAAACTTGTACCTTAGTTCGATCTAATTGAACAATGTGAACTACATACTTATGGGGCTCAATATTTAATTTGGAGCAAACTGAGGCTGCCATTATATTTGATGAAGCCCCTGAATCTATCAAGCAGTTATGAAAATTTCTATTATAGATCTCATAAGTCAAGAGAAAAGGGGGAGTATGAGAATTTGAACTATATCAAATTAAAACAAAATCAGTAGAATCTACCTTATCAGATGGTGGCTTACCTGATCCTTTAGCCGCTTTGGATAATACACTAGTTGGAAGAGGAGAAGAAGGTATTACATTTAATGCTTTAAGAAACAACTTTTGTTGATGTTTGAGATTGCTAGGATCATGCAAAGACATGTTTGCTCGATTCTTCTCCATGTCTTCCACAACGTTATAATCCATGGACTCTGAAACTACTAGTGTTTTAGATGATGAGGGAGGATTGGAGGATGATGGTTGATTGTGGGGAGGAGCTACTAGAGTTTTCTTTGTGGGAGCTTTGTACTTAGTAACATGACATGAGCTTTTCTTCTTAGGATTTACCTAATTAGGCTCAGCTATACTTTTAACTCTGGTATTTATTGGGAGAGATTCTTGTTCACTTTCATTATTTGAATTGGGTAAGATAAAATCCCACATTCCATGACATTCAACTGTTTCATCTTCTTTGGTTTCTGCAGCTGATAAAATTGTATCTTCATCGTCGTGATCATCAAGATCAGATTCGGCATTAGATATAGCATTAGGCGGTTTAGGATCAGTTGACTGATTCCTTTTAAAGTTCCTAAATGGTTTCTTCGTAGAAGTTTCAGCCACCTGCTTTTTTATTTCCACCATTTCATTAGACATAGTTTTAAGAACCTTTTGTAAACCTTCCATGTCATATGGATCCTTGATTTCTTTCTTCTTTGAATCATCTCTAAAGGTAACCTTTTTGGATTTCCTTTCCTCGAGAGAGTTTTTCTTTTCCAAAGCAAGGATACATTTTTCAACAAGGATTGCTTCCTTCATATTTTCTGATAATGTTGGTTTATCAGTCCTATCAACAAAGATGGCTATGTTTGAAGGCAAGTCAAAGAATACCATTCATTTTGGACTTCCTCACTAGGTGTGGATGTTGCAGGAATTTTATTCAACGGCTTATTAAAGTGTGAGTTGAAGTCTTTGATGGGTTCCTTTGATTTGGATTTCCGATTGGAGAGATCATTAATCAAAGTGGCAGTAGACCTATCGTCTCCAAACTTAGTTAGGAATTGCTCCTGAAAAGCATCCCAGCTATTAATTGACCCTGATGGTAACAAAATGTACCATGATCTTGTTGCTCCTTGTAAAGTGTATGGGAATAGTCTAACCACAACATCTTCTTCCATTACTCCATTCAAGTTAATTGATAGCATGAAATTATTAATATGTTCTTCTGTTAATAGCCCAATGTCAGGATTAAATTTTGGTAACCATTTTTCAGGATGAGCTGGCAATTGGCTCAAGGGTGCAGGCATTCTAACTGCTCCTAGATTCATCCATGGCCTTGGTGGATTATGTGCCATCGTTGAGCCAACAGTAGAAGAGTGTGATGAAACAGTTGAAAGTGATTGGGTAGAGGATTTTGAAGTTCATGTACCCTTTTGGACTATGATCTGAAGTTGGGAAATGGATGGATGACTTTGCAGTGGTATAGATGGATTAGATGATTGATGAGCCCCAATTTTTGGTACAATTTGGGCTCATTTGGCCTACTTGCTCTGCTCAAACCATTCATTTTTTATTGCTTATGCATGCATTTCTTGGTTTATTCGTGTTGTTTGTAGGAAGAAGGGTAGACATTATATCTACGTGACTAATGCATGATGCTTTCATGTTTTTGGCATTAAAAGGGAGAAAAAGACAGCGAAAAAGGAGACAAGGAGACAATGAGGTGGCACTGCTGGTTTTTAGGAGAGGATGTCCACGGTCTTGGGGACCTTAATCGTGATTCCCACCAAGAACTATGAGCTCCAATCCATCTCCCCACCGAGATTAGAAGCAACCAGCTGTTCTACAGGAACAGCAGTTATAACTGTTCTACAGGAACAGTAGTTATGACTGTCCTACAGGATCAGCAGTTAAACTTCAGTTGGATAGCCGAGCTCCTAAAATCAAGGACACCTATTGGATGATCATTTTTGCATAAATACTGAGGCCGTAGCCTTGGATAGAAGCTTTTTGAACCTTGGCATTACTCTTGTAATTTGGAAGTACGAGCTACAGTTCGGTTTTGTAAGCCAATTTTGGCATGTCATCAGAATTTCGTTTATGAATAAAGGCAGTCAGATTTTGGTCTCACTCTGAGTTTCTAAGGGAGCTATAGCTCTCAGGTTAGGGCCCAACCTGAGAGCAATAGATCTCCTCGGTGTTGTAATGTGTTTGCATTTCTTTCCAGCACTTTGAGTTTGTTTACTTTCACATGCAATTCGAATTTACAGTTTGTTAATTTAGTCTTTTTCATGAGCATAGATAGGACTAGTTTATGGTGATTTGCTTTCAGTTGCTTAAGTTCGATAGGAGGATAGATATAATCTCTTGGAGCTCCAGCAAAAAGGTTGTAAAGGCTCACTGCCATCTCTCTGTTAGGGATTGGGGTGCAGTCCATGACCAACCACCAAAAAGAAAAGCAATTCTTCTCATTTCCATGCAAGCTGCAACATAAACATTTTCATTGAAGATCCATCCATGCATCTTTGACATCGAACCATACTTCCACATTTCACTTCCACGCATAGGTTTCATTTCTTGTTTTCCATTTCTGTTCATAGGTTTCATGGCACAGTTATCATAGGATAATGAATTTCTCGTTTTGATGCATAAGTCATTTGTTTCATTTACGCTGCTCCTTCTCAATCCACTTCCTTCTTCTTCTTCTTGATCCATCCTCAAGTCCTATTTAACCTCTGTCTTACTCATTTACCCTCCAGCTCTCTCATTTCCCACATAGCTCCATCTCCTTCAACTTTCATTGATCCCATCCTTCCAATCATCAAACAACTGCATACACTCTTCCTCCATCTGATTCCTCTGCTCCTGAGCCATCACCAGCTCCATCTCCATCTCACCTATCCTTTCACACCACTCCAACCCTTCACCGTCTTCCAAAACTTCCACGGCCAATCATCGTGTAGAATTGCACAGACTTCCTGTAGAAACCCCTGAGTTTCCTGTAGGATCCCCTGCAGACTTCCTGTAGAAACCTGCAAACTCGGTTGCTGAGCATCTGAACATGGTAGGCTTCTGAGGACTAATGCTGGAGACCCTCTGGGACCTCCCTTAGCCATCCTGACCTTGCCCATGCTTTCCTTCCATTCCAACCGCTCCTGCACAACCAAACCCTAATCAAAAGAATCATCGCAATAAGTCCAACCACTTAATGAAAAAGTACAAAAACATGATTTTTCAGATGCAAGTAGCTTAGATGCATGTATACAGTTCACTGCAAGTAATGGCATTGTTGGTAGTTGTTTCATTCACAGTTTTGCATAGTTAGGGTCTAGCTAGTCAAATTAGGGTTTCTTAGGGTTTCCATGCTTTATTGGTTTTCAGTCTCCTTCTGCAATTAGACTAGTCTCCTTTGAGTTAGCTTTCGTCCATCATTGATAAAGCTTCTTCTGTGAGCCTATAGAAGTTGGCTTGAGCCCTAGCGGACTTGTGCCAGCTGACCAAGTGACAACTGCGACAAGAGCTAGTACTTGTGCATACAGCACCGTCGCTTCCAAGTTTGTACGAACTACCGGGTTGATAAAATTAAGAGACAGGAAGCTCCAGAAGTTGTAGCATTATTGCTACAATATTGGAGCCCACCATATTTTTGGCGTCGTTGCCGGGGAAGCGTCAGAGTATTAGCAATTGTTGCTTTTCTTCTATTTCCTTACTCTTGCCTTCTGCTGAGTAGTTTACTTCATTTCCATTCTGCAAAAGTAGCATAGACTTTTCCTGCTTTCATAGACTAGCATTTCCTGCTTTCATAGATTAGCATTTCCTTTCTGCAAGCGTAGACTAGCATTTCCTTTCTGCAATTTCATTTGAGCAAAGTAGATTAGTCCTTTCCTGCTTTCAGTTAATTTCGCATCTTTCATAGATAGTTGTAGATCAATCTGTCTCAGTTTTGCAGGTACCAAAAGAAAAGCAAAGCAAAAGCAATCAAAGAGAAAAAGAAAGTCTTTTCCATTTCATGCCTCGTAGGAACCGAGATAGATCAGGCAAATTCCTACCAAACACCCCCACCACATCACTGAGTCACCCTTCTCTCTTCTTTGGTGACAGTGACCCAGAAGAACCTATAGGTGAACAACCTGAGATATCCAAAGACCCTATAGTAGAAGAAGAGTTAGAGACCAATCCATCTGAAGCTATGGCTGACAATAGAAGAGAAGTTGAGAGAATAGAGGGTGCCTTCCCCATCCGAGAGACCAATGGAGAGATGAAAATGAAAAACATTAGCCCCTCCGCCCTACCTCACTTCTATGGGCTGACCACTGAAGATCTAGATACCTTCCTGTTTGAGTTTGTTGTCCTTTGCAGAACCTATGACTATACTGGAGATGAGAAAAAGTTGAAACTTTTCCCTTCCACTCTCAAGGATGCAGCACTACGCTGGTTCATGGGTTTACCAGGGAATAGTATCACCACTTGGGCTCAGATGTAGCAAGCTTTCAACACCAAGTACCGGGATTACTGTAGGTCCAAGGAAACAAAGGGGGAAATCTTTCGGATGTCCATGGGAAATGATGAGTCCTTAGAGGATTATGAGGAGAGGTTCCACCTAAGCTATAAGCGGGCCAGGTGCACACTTGACCTTGAATCCCTCAAGTTGGTCCTGCTCCGAGGAGTCCCTGAAGACCTGTTAGATACCCTTCACATGTTAGCTGGGGGGGACATTTACCAACTGCCTTATGAGGACATCAAGACAGTGTTTAGAAACCACTCCAGGGCAGCTCAGAAACGAGGTAGAGGAAACCACCTCGCAACTAGTGTCCCTTTCTCCAAACATGAGCTTGCAAACCAATTAGAAGATCTTAAGAGTGAGGTGAGACAAACCATTGCCATGCAGCTTGACACATTCAGGATTCAGCAAAAGAAAAAAGAGGCTGAGAGAGCCTTGGTTGTCTTCTGTCCTAGGTGCACAAGGAGGCACCCTAAGAACGAATGTCCATTGCATTCGGTTGAAGTGTGTTTCGTTTGTGAGGAGGACCATCCCACAAATCAGTGTCCAACCTTACCTGGGTTTAAAGCCATGTACCAAGGGACCGAAGCTCCCACAGAGCCTCTCTATTACCTCAACCAAAGGAGGCCACAGGGATCTAGACCTTATCAGCAGGGGATGCAAGGGGCATCTCAAGCTTATTACAGCCCCAACCAATCGACTCCTATGCCTTCCTGGGGTCCCCCTGCTCATCCTTCATGGTCCATGCCTCTTCCATGGTCTTATCCACCTCAGTACCCCACTCAACCTACTTCTCATTCATATCACTCACATACCCAGCCTCAGCCTCAATGGAATGCACCTCAGTCGGGGTGGAGGCCCCAGTACAACACTCCTCCTGCCATCTCGCCTCCACCACCAGTTCAACCTCAGCCATTACCTCCTGCTCCTCCAAGGCAGCCTCAAATGCTTGCTCAAACGAACCCGAACCCCAACAATAGACAGGCCCGGCAGGTATACACTGGGGAAACCTCATGCCCTACCTATGTTGTGGAGATCCAGGAGATCAACATTCGATTTGGAAAGACTCTACCAGATCGCCAACCTCCTCCCCCAAAGGATGAGGAAGATAAATAGGAAAGTGAACCAAAGGCTATTCCACCCTTTCCTGAGAGACTAACAGCCACCACACAACCCAACCCAGAGGAGGAAGAGCTTTTGGGTGAGCTCAAGCAGTTTTGTGTAAAAATACCACTTCTCCAAGCCATCAAGGATGTGCCAATATATAACAAGCTGGTTAAGGAGAAGTGTTTCAAACACCCAGGCAGACGGAAGAAAGATGCCTCAACTATCAATGTCATAGGACAACTGTCTGACCTTATGCTAGGACAAGTCATCTGCCCAAAGTACCTAGATCCTGGAAGTCCTGTAGTAGATGTTCACATCAATGGCACTATTATACCTCACACCTTGATTGATCTGGGGGCTGCCATTAATGTGATGACCAGGGATACCATGCTTAAGCTTAATCTTCAGGGTTCCTTGAGAAAGACCTCAACAGTACTGCAATTAGCAGATCGCTCCACCGTGACTCCCGAAGGGATTGTGGAGGATGTCTTGGTCTCTATTGAATCTTGGGAATACCCTGCAGACTTCCTGGTTCTGCAACCAAAGGCCAAACTTACTGGATATCCTCTCATTTTGGGAAGGCCTTGGTTAGCTACTGCAGATGCTTACATAAGTTGTCGGGCAGGAAACATGACCATCAAAAATGGTCCCATGTCCAAGCAGCTAGTCTTATACCCTCCTGCCCAACCCTCCTTGGAGCATGACTTACCACTCTGGTTGGAAGAAGGAGAGGAAGATGAGGTGTACTCAGCACCTCTGTGCACCTTAGATACCACTAGAAAAGACCCCCCAACCGAGGATGACTTGATCGAGACCTTGATCCAGAATCCACCTTCCAGTGCACTACCCTTAGAGGAATTGGTGGAGGATGCCCAAGCTAGCACCTTAGTGGATCTTTGTACAACCAACCCTGTTACTCCCAGAGTCAAGAATGTGGAGTTCGGCCCTAAGAAAGCATTGAAGATCAGCTCCTCCCTATCTCCTTCCCAGGAAAAGGAGCTGTGTAGTCTGTTGGCCAGCCACCTAGATGCTTTTGCTTGGAGCTATAGGGAGATGAAAGGAGTCCATCCTTCGGTCTGTACCCACCATATATACATCAAAGAGGATTGTAAACCGGTTAGGCAACCTCAGAGGAGAATGAATCCAGCCCTTAAGGACATTGTTAAGGAAGAATTGCAAAAATTGTTGGATGCCGGATTCATTTACCCCATCTCGGATAGTGAATGGGTGTCCCCTCTAGTGTTGGTTCCCAAGAAAAATGGGAAATGGAGAATCTGTGTGGACTACCGAGAACTGAACAAAGATACCAAGAAGGACCATTTCCCTCTACCTTTCATAGACCAAGTGTTGGATGGACTGGCAGGAAAGAAGTTCTTCTCTTTCCTGGATGGGTTTAGCGGGTACAATCAAATCCAAATCAGCCCGGAAGACCAAGATAAGACCACCTTCACTTGTCCTTGGGGTACCTTTGCCTATCGAGTCCTTCCCTTTGGGCTATGCAATGCTCCTGCTACCTTTCAGAGAGTTGTCTTGAGCATCTTCTCGGAGCTGGTCCATGATGCAGTAGAAATATACATGGATGACTTTACTCCTTATGGGGCCAACTTCCAGGAAGCATTGTCCAACCTGGGGAAAGTCCTAACCAAATGCACCGAGATGAACTTGTCCCTTAGTCCTGAAAAATGTGAATTCCTAATGACTGAAGGGACCGTGCTAGGCCATACCATTTCTTGCCAAGGATTGCAGGTGGATCCTAACAAAATTGCTCTCATCAAGAGGGTTCCACCTCCTCAAAAGGTCAGGGATGTCCGGAGTTTCTTGGGATTAGCAGGATACTACCGGAGATTCATTAAAGATTTCAGCAAGCTAGCCTCGCCATTGTTTGGCCTGTTGGCAAAAGATGTGGAGTTTAATTGGACTAACGATTGTCAGAGGGCTTTAAATGAATTAAAGGACAAGTTGGTGTCAGCCCCAATCCTGAGAGGTCCAAACTGGGCCCTCCCTTTCCACATCCACACTGATGCCTCGAACAAAGCCATAGGTGCAGCTTTAGGACAAGTTGAGCAGAAACTTCCATATGCCATTTACTTTGTTAGCAAAAACTTGTCCAAAGCTGAGCTGAATTACACTGTAACCGAGAAAGAATTCTTGGTTGTGGTCCATGCATTGAACAAGTTCCGACATTATATTACTGGTTACCAGACCTTTGTACATACTGACCATGTTGCTATTAGATATTTAATGACTAAACCAGATGTGAATGCTCGTATTATTAGATGGTTACTTTTATTGCAACAGTTTGATCTAACCATTGTTGATAAACCAGGTAGAGAAAATGTTGTTGCTGACTTTTTATCTAGATTGGATTTGTCTACAGATGAGGGTGGAACAGTGGACGATCAGATGCTTGATGAACATCTGTTTGCTATTTCAGTACTCTCTCCATGGTTTGCTGATATAGCAAACTATCTTGTTTCAGCACAGTTCCCTCCACACCTATCTTCTAGAGAGAAGAGCAGGCTCATCAGAAAAAGTTCCTCATTCACTTGGATCGGGGGCAATCTGTTCAAGCTTGGCCCCGATCAGATCTTAAGGAGTTGTGTAAGGGAGGAGGAAGTCTTTGATATCCTCCTCACTTGTCATGATGGGCCTTGTGGAGGGCATTTTGCAGCAAAGAGAACTGCCTTCAAGATCCTGCAGGTAGGCTACTATTGGCCCACACTTCATCAAGATGTCAGAAGATATGTCAGTCAGTGTTACCAATGCCAAAGAATGGGGAAACCGACCCAAAGAGATGAGATGCCTCTCCAACCTCAAGTGACTCTTGAGCCATTTGAGAAGTGGGGCATGGACTTTGTGGGCCCAATCAACCCCTCTTCGAGGCAAAGGACTTACATCATTGTGTGTACTGACTATTTGACAAAGTGGGCAGAGACCAAAGCAATCAAAGCAGCAACAGAAGAAAAGGTGGCCGAGTTCCTAAGAGAGAACATCTTCTATAAGTTTGGCTATCCAAGAGAGCTGGTCACCGATCAAGGGAGCCAGTTCACCTCCAACCTGGTTGAAGATCTCCTAGCTCACCACAAGATCAAGCATAGGACTTCCACCCCTTATCACCCTTAAGCAAATGGGCAGGTGGAAGTCACCAATAGAGCATTAGAAGGGATCTTGACTAAAGTGGTGAGCAGCAGCAGAAAGGACTGGGCAGATCGCCTGGTTGAAGCCACATGGGCTTACAACACCACTTGGAAGACCACCACTGGCTCCACACCGTATGAGCTCGTCTATGGGAAGAGAGCTTTGCTGTCCATTGAGTTTGAATACAACACCTTGAGGATGGCAGCTCAGCTGGACCTAGATCTCAGCCATGCACAACAAGAAAGGCTGTTGTAGCTGAATGGCCTGGATGAGCACCGCATGCAGGCCCTCCTTCACTCAGAAGTGGTTCAACTTCAGAGAAAGGTGTGGCATGACCAACATCTCCATGACAAGAAATTTCAGCCGGGAGATTGGGCTTTGTTGTATGATTCCAGATACAAAGATTTCAAGGGGAAGCTGAGAACCAGATGGCTAGGACCATACACAGTGGAGAAATGCCATGACAATGGATCTGTCCTCGTTCGAACCATTGATGAGGAAGCCATTCCCATGCTTGTCAATGGGCATCGATTGAAGATCTACAGGAGACCCCTCTCAAGACAAGAGTTTATCAAAACTATGGAGAAATCTGTATTGGTCATAGAGAAGGGTTCTGCCTCTGCCTCTGGCACACCCTAAGAAAATATCTGAAAAAAAAAAAAAGAAAAAAAAAAAAAATAAAGACCCTTGGGTGAAAACCTCTCTGAGGCGCCCAAGGCAGGTAGTAGGGGTGAAAACCTCATTGAGGCGCCCCTATTGTTTTTCAAAAAAAAAAAAGAGAAAAGTTTGAAAAAGATCCTTGAGTGAAAACCTCTCTGAGGCGCTCAGGGCAGATGGCACGGGTGAAAACCTCCTTGAGGCGCCCCTGTTATCTTTCAAAAAAAAAAGAAGAAAAAGAAAAAATAAAAAAGAAAACACAATAAGCAAAATATGGTAAAAATTGCAGGTTGCAGATGCTCTATGGAGAAGAGAAAGCCCTTCAACTCACAGCCAAGGGTCCTTATCATGCTGTCAAGGAACCTCATCAGTACCTCCTCCAAGAGCACCCATGTTTTTTCAAGGTATGTGCAAATTTTATCATGGTTTGAATCTTCTACAGGAAGCTGCTGTCTTTCTACAGGAAGGCGCAGTCTTTCTACAGGAAGGCGCGGATTTTCTACAGGAAAGTGCAGACTTTCTACAGGAAGGCCGAACTTTCTACAGGAAGCTCTGTGTTTTACAGGAAACTTCCTGTAGGAGTTTTGGACGGCCAGAATTCATCTTAAAAAGAGATTTCGCAACCATGGATTGGTTTGGATGCATGCAAGCCTCTGTTGGCATCCTTGCACGTTGCTGTCACCATGCTCCACCACCCGTGTCGACATGCGGCCAAGTCCCTGCACAAACAAAGAAGATCGATGAGTTCTCGCGGGAAAGCCATTTCCAAAGTTAAACAAATGCTGGGATCTCATACCACATGCATCAAGAGCTCCGGGATCGTGATCGAGAAGCCAGAACCGCCATCGTGCAGCATGCACCCAAGGAGAAAGGACTGTTACGAGACCTCGCGCGGGGATCCTGTAACAGTTCAACCTGCTCGAGTGGATACCATTCACAGCACCGCCATCTAAAATGAAACGCAGGCGCATGCAAGCAGAACATCCACTCCATCATCGGCAGCCTGTAACCACGAGCCTCTGGGTCTGTGTAAGTCGCACGCAGCAGGTAGATCCGCTCACCATCGTCCGAGAACTGAAAAAATCGTGTGCAGCCACGCAGGTAAGTGTCTCAAACCTTCCTTCCATCAAATCGCATGAATCTTACTTTGAACTTGTTTGCATGGCGTAAAATTGAATGGTTGAGCGGCCGTATGGCCAGTCGACTGGCCACGTCGGCTAGTTAAAGTGTAATTGGATGTGTGGGTGGTGGCCACGACAACGAGAATGAACTGCACGCACGTGAGAACACTCTCGTCAGAGCATGAGTTTAACAGGAAAAGGTGGCGGTAAATCTGTGGGAATGAATGCGGCAGCAAGTAAATACGCAGGCAAATGACGGATGACGTCGCCCAACGGTCCGGCGGGGACAGCTCATCCCCCGCGCCACGAATTGCGCCGATTCAAAATCTAATCAGCTAGATCATGCGCCTACATTTATAATCCAACACTTCAAACTCGGGTGGCTATTATGATCTCCTCTGCACTTTGATACGCCGAGCTGTTGGCTACCAGATCGCCGGTAAAACACACCTCGAGCGCGGCCAACTACAGTCCTCCCCGAGAATTGCGCACGGCTTCTACAGGAACGCAGTTCTACAGGAGCGCAGTTCTACAGGAACGCAGTCTACAGGAACGCAGTCATCTACAGGAAAGCGGGTGCCTCACGAAAAAGGTGGCCAATTAAAGAGGTAACCCTGAACTCTTAATGTAACTGGTTATTAGAAGTGGCAAGACCATTGTCCACAGTCGGGTTATAAAGATATTGGTGGAATTGTTGTTTGTTGTGCCTTTGCTACCGTTCTACAGGATGTTGGTATAAATAGTCTGTGTTGAAATTTTATATGTGCATGCTCTGTCTTCATAGACCAAATCTCTTCTGCATCTGCCACCTTTAGCTAAAACGACCGTGTTCATCATGCCGGGTGGGTTTATAAGACGAGAGCCCACTGATTCAACTAAACTAAGGAGAAACCCAGCAATGGTAGAGCTCTTCACCAGAGCACAATGGATGTCTTTTTGTGATAAGCTGCAGGGTTACGATGATGAAGTGGCCGAAGAATTCTTGCAGGCTTTGAACCCTAAATCTCAGACACTGGCCACGGTAAACTTGAGAGGTCTAAGCCTCAAACTCACCCCAGAACATATCAGTCGGATCACAGAACTTCCTATGGGTCTGCAGTGGGACAAAGAGGAGAGAAAGCTGAGTCAGCAAGTAAAGAAGGAATTCTTCCCACCTGAGGAAGAATTCTCGGAGGACAAAAACGGGGTGCGAAGAACGAGCCTGTCGCCACCTTGGAATGAAGTCAGTTTGCAAATCATGAAATATATTACTTGCGAAGGTCGTTTCAGCATCGTGTATGCATATCACTTTCGGCTGCTCACTGAGTTGAGGCACCGAATCGACCTTCCTGTAGAACAAAAATTGAGCATCCCTTATTACCTCTTGCAGTCTCTAATGGAGTGTGCTACAAAGCTAAGAGAGGGAATACCAGATCAGATAGCCCATCATGGGTTGATCAAGTTTCTTGTGGAAGATGCATTGCACTCATATAAGGTCCCCCTCTCATGGGAATCCTTCCGGAATTTAACAAAATATGGGGATATTAAAATGTTGATCGAAGAAACGGGTTCCTCCAGCAGTGAGGAACACGAAGCTGTGGCCGAGGAACAGAGAGAAGAAGGCCAAGGAACCCCAACAACCGTACAGAAGGGAGAACAGAGGAAGAAGCATGAGGGAAAGGAGGACAAAGAAAAGGGTGGCACACCTATCCTGTCAGCAAGGGAAAAGAGGATGAAGAGCAGAATGGACAAAGCAGAGGTGGTCCACGTCAGCCCAAGTACCTCAACAGCACCTGCACCCAAAGCAAGAAGAAAAACTCAAGCAGGCAAGCAAGCGGAAGTGGAGACACCTGTGTCTACAGGAAAGCAAGAATAGGCTTCTACAGGAAGCCCGAAAACACAAACTCAGGCTTCTACAGGAAGCCCAAAAATCATTGAAAAACAGGCTTCTATAGGAAGCCCGAAAACAAAAACAAAGGCTTCTACAGGAAGCCCGAAGATCAGTGAGAAGCAGGCTTCTACAGGAAGCCCAAAAGCAAAGACCAAGGCTTCTACAGGAAGCCCGAAAATCGTTGGAGAACAGGGTTCTACAGGAAGCCCAAAAATGGAGACAAAGGCTTCTACAGGAAGCCCGAAAGTGCAAACACAGGCTTCTACAGGAAGCCCGAAGATAGAGACAAGGGCTTCTGCAGGAAGCCCGAAATTGGAAAAAGGGGCTTCTACAAGAGGCCCGAAAGTCATTGAGGAACAACCTCCTACAGAGAATCTGAAGGCAAAGAGAGGGCCTTCTTCAGGAAGCCCAACAGCAGGAAAGAAAGAATCTTCTACGGGAGGCCCGGAAGTGGGCAAAGCAGGGTCTTCCACAGGAAGCCCGAAATCTGAAAAGGAGGGTCCCTCTACAAGGAGCTCTGAGAGAGCAAAACGCAAGAAAGAGAAGGCTGGCATTCTCGAAAAGGAAGCAGCAGCGGCACTGGCTGCCCTCAGTACACCTCCAAAACCGAAGAAGAAAAGGGAGACGGAGACCCCTCTACCATCTGAAGCCAGGAGAAGCAAGAGGATGACCACGGGCAAGCCACAGCCTCCAACCAGCAGCCAAACCATTTCAGGGGATGTCCCTACTTCACCCAGTGCAAGAACCCCCTCTAAAACATCAGGCACCCCTGAAAAGGGGAGCCCAAAAATAACTTCCTGGACACGAAAAATAGGCCAGTCGCCTTCCGAAGCCCGGCTCAGGGAAATAGGAAAGGGGGAGGAAGCATCACCTTCGTCACCACCAGGGGCAGCAAAGGCAGGGCCGCCAAAAACGGTAAACGAAGAAGCGCCACCCTCGGCAGAAAAGGCAGAACCACCAAAAACAGGGGAGGAAAAGTGTGCTTCGGGCTCTAGTTCTCGGCCAAAGACGAGGAGCCACGGAAACGTTTCTCAAGGATGAGCAAATATTTTAGCTGGGGGGTGATGATGAGCCCCAATTTTTGGTACAATTTGGGCTCATTTGGCCTACTTGCTCTGCTCAAACCATTCATTTTTTATTGCTTATGCATGCATTTCTTGGTTTATTCGTGTTGTTTGTAGGAAGAAGGGTAGACATTCTATCTACGTGACTAATGATGATGCTTTCAGGTTTTTGGCATTAAAAGGGAGAAAAAGACAGCGAAAAAGGAGACAAGGAGACAATGAGGTGGCACTGCTGGTTTTTAGGAGAGGATTTCCATGGTCTTGGGGACCTTCCTCGTGATTCCCACCAAGAACTCCGAGCTACAATCCATCTCCCCACCGAGCTTAGAAGCAGCCAGCTGTTCTACAGGAACAACAGTTATAACTGTTCTACAGGAACAGTAGTTATGACTGTCCTACAGGATCAACAGTTAAACTTCAGTTGGATAGCCGAGCTCCTAAAATCAAGGACACCTGTTGGATGATCGTTTTTGCATAAATACTGTGGTCGTAGCCTTGGATAGAAGCTTTTTGAACCTTGGCATTACTCTTGTAATTTGGAAGTACGAGCTACAGCTCGGTTTTGTAAGCCAATTTTGGCATGTCATCAGACTTTCGTTTATGAATAAAGGAAGTCAGATTTTGGTCTCATTCCGAGTTTCTAAGGGAGCTATAGCTCTCAGGTTAGGGCCCAACCTGAGAGCAATAGATCTCCTCGGTGTTGTGATGTGTTTGCATTTCATTCCAGCACTTTGAGTTTGTTTACTTTCACATGCAATTCGAATTTACAGTTTGTTAATTTAGTCTTTTTCATGAGCATAGATAGGACTAGTTTATGGTGATTTGCTTTCAGTTGCTTAAGCTCGATAGGAGGATAGATATAATCTCTTGGAGCTCCAGCAAAAAGGTTGTAAAGGCTCACTGCCATCTCACTGTTAGGGATTGGGGTGCAGTCCATGACCAACCACCAAAAAGAAAAGCAGTTCTTCTCATTTCCATGCAAGCTGCAACATAAACGTTTCATTGAAGATCCATCCATGCATCTTTGACATCGAACCATACTTCCACATTTCACTTCCACGCATAGGTTTCATTTCTTGTTTTCATTTCTGTTCATAGGTTTCATGGCACAGTTATCATAGGATAATGAATTTCTCATTTTGATGCATAAGTCATTTGTTTCATTTACGCTGCTCCTTCTCAATCCACTTCCTTCTTCTTCTTATTGATCCATCCTCAAGTCCTATTTAACCTCTGTCTTACTCATTTACCCTCCAACTCTCTCATTTCCCACATAGCTCCATCTCCTTCAACTTTCATTGATCCCATCCTTCCAATCATCAAACCACTGCATACACTCTTCCTCCATCTGATTCCTCTGCTCCTGAGCCATCACCAGCTCCATCTCCATCTCACCTATCCTTTCACACCACTCCAACCCTTCACCATCTTCCAAAACTTCCATGGCCAATAATCCTGTACAATTGCACAGACTTCCTGTAGAAACCCCTGAGTTTCCTGTAGGATCCCCTGCAGACTTCCTGTAGAAAACTACAAACTCGGTTGCTGAGCATCCGAACGTGGTAGGCTTCTGAGGACTAATGCTGGAGACCCTCTGGGACCTCCCTTAGCCATCCTGACCTTGCCCATGCTTTCCTTCCATTCCAACCGCTCCTGCACAACCAAACCCTAATCAAAAGCATCATCACAATAAGTCCAACCACTTAATGAAAAAGTACAAAAACATGATTTTTCAGATGCAAGTAGCTTAGATGCATGTATTTCAGTTCACTACAAGTAATGGCATTGTTGGTAGTTGTTTCATTCACATTTTTGCATAGTTAGGGTCTAGCTAGTCAAATTAGGGTTTCCTAAGGTTTCCATGCTTTATTGGTTTTCAGTCTCCTTCTGCAATTAGACTAGTCTCCTTTGAGTTAGCTTTCGTCCATCATTGATAAAGCTTCTTCTGTGAGCCTATAGAAGTTGGCTTGAGCCCTAGCGGACTTGTGCCAGCTGACCAAGTGACAGCTACGATAAGAGCTAGTACTTGTGCATACAACACCGTCGCTTCCAAGTTTGTACGAACTACCGGGTTGATAAAATTAAGAGACAGGAAGCTCCAGGAGTTGTAGCATTATTGCTACAATACTGGAGCCCACCAATGATGATGAGGACAAAGTCTCACTGTTAGATTCTGATGGTGTCTTCCTAGCCCTTTTTTGACTTGGCAAAGGGAATTCAATTGGTGGAATACCAAATTTTTCATTCTATGCTCTGGTAAGTGGCTGTGATGGGATATATTGCGAAGTCACACTGCCTTGGGATAACTTGGACTATTCTTAGGATATCTAAAACCCCTGAAATTTATGAATCGAAGACTATACTTTAGGGGCTTCAAGAGAATAATTGCCTGGTGTGTTTAAGGTTTCAGCAGTGGGTGTTGTATTTTTGTTTTCAACTTCTTGCTTGGAAATAGGAGATTTAGAATGTGAAGGGGAATTGGAGGAGATGTGGTGGAAGTGTCACTCTTAGAATGGCCTATGGATTTGGATTTTCTCGCCATTCACAGTGGCCCTCATTCTAGTGAAAAAAATTTTGATGCCTCTAAAATCATAGCACCAACGTTGGGGGATAACCACCCGGTCTAGACCTTAGTACAACTGCTTTTGCATTTGGGATGGTGGCTCTAACTGGATATTATGGGACCATTTTCCCAATAATGTGGTTTTAGTGAATGAGTGTTTTGAAATATATATCGAAGATGGTAGGTGGTTATATCTATGACTCTAAAATATACAAATATACCTATATAGCTTGAGTAAGCTTATAACAATGCGATTTCTGATAATTCCTAGCAGATAAACAATCGTATAATTGATTTGATTATCTATAGAAAGATGCATTTAAATGATGATTACTTTGTTTAAGAAATTAAACAATGTAATTATAAAAGCATATGGCATGACATGATAATATATATTGTTGACATATATCTCTAATTTTAACAATTCTAAACCATTCAAAAGTGACTCAATGTAGAATTTCTTGAAGCGCATAAATAAATCAACAATAGAAAGTTAAACGAAATGCCAATTAAATCAAGACAAAAGAATAGTGATAGAAATATCACATGCGATTAAATTTTGATACGTAAATAACATTCTGGTTCCACCTCTTTATTCCAGAAACCTTCATAAGATACAAAAATGTAGGTCTTGAAAAAGTTCTTACATAAAAATCTAAAACCTTGATCCACTGATCATAAAAGAATAAATTTAGAAGTGCAAAAGTGAAACCTCTAAAGTCTAGTTTATGTACAAATTGAGGATCCTTTCTTTAATAACATGAAAGGGTTTATATAATAGAATTAAAACAAGCTGTTAACAAAAATCGCTTAGAGTTGTTGCAACTGTAAACATTAAAATCTGGGATTTGAATGACAAAAATTAGTAGTGCAATTGCATTTTAAAAGATACACTGTATCTATTTCTTTTCTTGTACCCACAACTGACAAATTGAGAGCATGCTTTGAATTTCCAGAGGATGACTCATCCTGGAATGTAGTTGTCCTATATATGTGGCATTTGAAAGCTCGGGCACTATGCGATGAACAACGTCGGTAAGGCATTTGATGGTCATCTGTTAACTATGCGGCTTGACTAAAAAGGACCAATATGCATCCCATGTAAGGTTTTGAACTTTGCTGAGTTGTTCATCTTTAGTGGCCAAATCCTGCTTCCATTGATTTTCTAAGACTTTTTCTTTCGGAAGCTTCCCTGGGGAACAATTGGAAATTAAATTTGCTCCATATAAATTATCATTTACCAACTCAATCACATTGCTCATTATGGATCTAGCTCTAGAAGTAGCCCACTCTGCCTTCATTAGTTGTGTTTCCCATTCCGAAAATAATATTTCTTTATGTGATTCTTAAATTTTTGGTAGGTTAGTAGCTCTGCCTTCTGCTGTGCTTTTCCATGAGAGGAAATTTGTGACCTTGTCATCTGCGTCCTCAAATTCTACTCTGGTATTGACTACTTGATCGATCAATGATGTTGTTATAATGCATAATGGGTCGACAAGAGATATTTTATGGCAAAGTAGATTGAGTTGTTGCAATAAGGCCTTACTTGCTTCTGGGGCTTCCTTCTTAAATTCTTCGACCTTAGGATTATCTCCAAATTGTTTTATATACATTTGAAGTTGTGAGATTTCCTCCTCTTTAGCTCTCATTCCTTATTGATGTGTCAATTGAAGTTGTTCAAGCTGTTGGGACAACTGTTGTTGTTTTTCGATGGCATGCTGGTCAATCTTTTATTTCTCTAGGTTTAATTGCACGTTAAGTTGCTCGTTCTTTAGATTTTCTTCTGCCAACTGTTCCTCAATCCGATGAATTTTTTTTTGTTCTACTGTTGTTTTCTCTTCAAGCTGAGTAATCCTTTGATCTTTTTCTTTGATAAATAGATTAACTTTAGTAGCCTTATCAATTATGGCAGCTATATATGCCCCTGAAAATTGGGACAACTTAGTTAAGTCCTCAGAAGGATTGACCTCTGGATCCTTCCATATTACATTCATAATTTTCGATTGAGGAGCTACGAATGATGTCTGATCAATTTTCCTATTTTTCCTTTGTATTTTGACTACATCTCTGTGCTTTGGGCTGTAAAATATATCCAAAGGAGGTATTTTCTCAATATTTAATATAATTTCTCCTTAAGGATTTTCAAGGGTTGTTTCAACCTCTTTTTGAGCCATGCCTGTACTGTGTGTACCCTCAGTAACAATGGGTTGTTTTGTTGCAGGTGATGCTGATGCAATGATGTTTTGGGGGTCGCTCTGGCTTTTGATCTGCTGATCAAACTGTTCCCATTCTCTGATCAAGATGGGGTCAATATTAACATTTGTGCTAAGGGGTTCACTAGTTTTTGCAATTGTTTCCCCTTCCCCAGAAATATCTTCAATAGATTGTTCCCCACTTTGCTCCGTTTGTTGAATAGTAGGGGTAGTATTCAATAAATCAAGAGGCAATCTCTGTAACCTATGTGTCCTATGTTTCATGAAATTATCTAGCTTCTCGGCTCCCAGTTTGAATTGTACTGGATGAGTTACTTGTGAGAATAGTTGTGCTGAAGTGAATAAATCATCAAACTCATCTTCCTCATGTATAAATTTACTAATTTTATTCTAACTAATGAAATGGTAAGCGACCTTTTTTGGATCATATTGTCCTTTAGGAATCAATGCTAGACCCAGATCCTTAGTTTCCTCTGCCTCTTTCTCAGCATGTTTAAAATCATGTAATGTATAAGTGCCACAGCAGAGGGGAAATGGAGGCCATACTTGTTTTTTGAGTCTTTAAGGATTCTAGTGATTCCCTTTTCCACTATCTGGTATGCTATCTCTCTAGCTAACAACTTGTCTGGGATATAGAGTGGAAGGACATGGGGATTTGTAATACTACCAAAAATTCTAATATAAGTGAAAATTTCCTCCCCGAACCAGCTCCCAATTGAAGTTAAATCAATGCTCACCTCATCAAACACCCGAGGAGCAGGTTTGTTAAAAATTGCTTGATGAATTGGTAAAATAAAACCATGGAAAATTCTGTATATATGATTCTTATAATCAGACTTCCAAAAATACTTGTGATAAATATGAATGGGGTTTGGGTCTTGGACTGTCCATTTCCAACCTAGAATGGGATAGCCAGAGTTAGAATAGATTGTGTCCATTATATAGGCGCTCATATAAAATGGGGGGCACGACTTTGACAGTCACAAATCTGCTCCTTCTATACTCTAATCTTTAACTAGCTATTTTATCTGATAGAATGGTTGCCCAATCCATAATAAAGGAATTGATTACTACTTCCATCAAAGGAATCATTTCTATAGAAAACCTAGCAAAGTCAAGGGTTCCAAAGAGCCTACATATCATAGCACCAGAATAACAATATGGAGATGCCAAAGAGACCACAAAGTACATACCAGAAGATTCATGTTTATTCTTGTTGGGAAAATGCCTCCACTGTTTGATAGGGTCTGACGCTACCTCGTTTTCCTTACAAAAAGCTTCTAAAAAGTCCTTGTTGTATTGTCGTTGGGGATCCGACAAGTGATACATCTTATTTATATCTTTAGGCTTGAATTTCTTAAACATCCTCCCATCGGCTGTATAGAAAGCTCTATTTGTTATATTAATACTTTCAATCACCCAACTCACTAGATAATTGTATGGCAAAACTTTCGGGTGGGCTACTATTCTATGGAGGAAGGAGCTAGCCAAATCACTGAGTGTGTTCTCTGTTTGGTCGGTTACATCAGTCGTTGCTTCCTCCTCAATCTCTGTTGGATTTTCTGCTTCGAGTAAAGAATATATGCCCTCCTATAAGATTTTACTTAGGGCTTGACAAGTAATGTCTGCAATTAACGCCAATTTTACTGGTGCTTCTTCCACTCTAACGGGGACCTTTTCTTTTCGAGATTTCTTTGACATTTTTCCTTATTGTGTGATTCTCAATCATTTCTGCAAAATGAGAAAGAGATGCAGAGAAATTGAAAACTTGAGAAGAGATAATACAAATTACATATCAAACATAGCTAAGCATATTAGATGGATGAGATGTTATTGTACTTATCTATCATGCATGAAATCTCTAAAGGACTTACCCATAACTTCTCCTTAATGTTTTATCCTAACTTCCAACGTGAAACTTTAATGCTGGAGCCATATGCTGCATCGCAAGCTTTGTAATGGTCTTTTTTAGGATAGGTGCCAGGACTGCACGATTTACGATCAACGATTGATTGATTTTAATATTTATATAATAATCATGTATCTAAAATAGGAGGTTTCAAGTGCCATTCTTAAATGGTTTGTTTGAATAGCTTCGATTGCAATGAGTGGTGAGATGGCATTGGGGAAATGGCGAGTTTTAAACTTGGCAAATCATGCTATTTCTTTATAATCAATTCATCTTTATAACACATGTATTTAGGATTCACTTTTATCGAGAGCACGATATGCGGTAATTAAATCGCATCACAAATTCCTTAATAAGGTGCATTGGATGTTTCCTTATGAAAGAGTGATATGTGATTGCGATAGTCTCATCGCATCACGAAATTTCAATAGAGTTTTTTAAGCACTTCACTATGAATCAGCGATACACGATTGCGATAGTATTATCGCATCGCCAAGTTTCAATGCCACTTTAAGTCATTCCGTGGGGTATATATTTGTGTGAGATGTGATAGTCTTATTAAATCTTGTTTATAAATGGCTTACCTTGATAAAAATTCGTGATGAGGGTTTTTGTTATAACTCTGATCACATCGCAGCTCTCCAAATGAAAGCACATGGGTTCTAAAGAAATGTGATTTACAATAAGTGGTCTTAAATACACTAAAAGAAAATTTTATATGACCTTCTATGGAAAATTTATTTTATTCAAATCTTATTGCTTTTATTCTATTCTAAAGGGGACCCATTTCTTATTTAGTATTTTAAGACTAAGAGCTTAAAATTTGAAATGGGGGGGTGGGGGGGTTGTTGTATAGCACAACATGGTGGTGGTAGGCTAACCCTTCAGGGCTGTTTTTCAAACCCCCTTACACACCAGATTGGGGCTTTCCTGCTTACATAATATTATGGGATTTGGTTTTTTTTCTTTGCAAGGTAGATTTTAATGAGTGCATGGTTTGTATATCATGCTTTCTATATCCACTTGTGCTCCCTCCAACTCGTTTATCCTCATATTGGAGGATTTCATATTTAAAAACTAGATTTGTAAAAGGGTTTTTGGATTTTTTTTAAGACCCTAAGTGGGAACTCAGTCCTTTTGTTGGTCTCCGTATATGATCTTGTGGTGGATGTAAAACAACAAATAGAGCATAAGATTCACATCCCAATGAATTTTCAATGCCTATTACATGAAGGAGACAATTAATGGATTCATTCATATTGCACATATATGGTATTTTGAGGAACTCTACCATTATTGTGATTTTGAGGTTGTGTGGTGGAGCTCAGAGCATTAGGAAACTAGAGATCTCAGTATTTTACAAGGAATTTGCTTGCTCCAAAAACCATAGTGGATTTATCTCTTTGAAGGATGCAGGGAAAAGCAAGGCTAACATCCCAATCATATCAAATCCAAAACAACCAAAGGCCCTACATTGTAGAAGAAATGAAACAAGCACAAGTAGTGGAATTTATTCTTCTTAAGGTAATTTTTCTTTTTTTCTTAATCTTGAATGCAAGGTGATTATATGCAGGCTCGATTGTTTCTCGCCCAGATTTGATGTTGATTTACGTGAGACTTCCCAATCTCCCCCTTTCTTTCTGGATCCATAAGGCCCTAGTGGATATTGGCAATAGTACCAAAAAATTTAAAAAGATGTAATTTGAAAAAACGAAGAAGAAGAAGAAGATAATTTTATTTTTTGTAGAATTTGTGTAGATATAGACATCAAGAAAGGTCTACCTCACCACATTAAATTAAAACATAAAAGAATTTAGTAGACCCAAGTAATACATTACGAGAACACAATATTTAGATGTCGAATTTGTTTTCAAACATGACACTTGCATAACCACATGCCTACGATAAAAAAGATACAAAAAAAAAAGAGACAAGCACATAAGTTTAAGCGATGGAAGTTATCTAACCTTTACCATTATGAAGGAGAAGAAGAAGAAACCACAAAGAATCGTCCAAATACAGATGCATATGTTTAACATAGTAACCGAGCATATGAGAGTGTTGTGGATAAGTCTAGAACCAAAACCCATAGCAAGGAGGATACCAAATTAGTAGAGATCCAAGCATCAATGCAGCACAAAGAGAAACACACAAGGAAAAGGTAATGGGGGATATAAACAGAACTCATGTCTCTAGATCTTCATCTCAGATTAATAAATTCCCTTGTAGACAAATAGAAATGAATTGGCAATGGTAGCAATTGATCCCATCCATCGTGGGAAAAATATTAAAAAAAGTAAAGGAAAAAGGAGAGTTTAAGTGATTTTTATCACACATAACTTAGACATTATTTATGTAATTTTTGCTAGTGTTCCTTTTTGTTGTTCATCAACCAAAATTATTATATGATTGAATGCTTTCAACATTTATAGAATGTAATTTTGTTCCTAAGATCAATAGAATTATCATTTATACATATCTTATTCAACCATATTTAATATATACATAGTTGACATTGAAGTATTTTAATTATATTTCACATTTTCTACACTAAAATGTTTTTTTGTTATTAATATATTTTTAAATACAGGTTGATATTACTTTTTCTTTCACATCCAAAATTTTCATATATAATTTACATTGAACATTGTTTTATTTATTATTGATACATTATAAATGCAAATATTATTTTTATATTTAGAAATAAATAAGTTACACACCATCCTCATCTTAAGACATATTTGAATGTTTTTGCTTTCAATTATTTTTTCATTTTGGACTTAGAAGGATTTCATATGTTTTTATCTTTTATTTATTTTATCTCTCTTCAAAGTTGATATAAAATTATGTTTCTTCAACATAGACATGGAAATATGATTTTGAAATGGAAATATGATTTTTGAAATGGAAAGTGAAAGTGAGATAAGTTTACATTTCTTTCTCAATCAATTTAGTATCAACAATGAACCTTAGTAGCAAAGTCGCAACATGATTACTTATGCTTAAAATATGTAAAAATTAACCATTATATATACTTATTTTTATTTTATATTATATACAATTTTATTTATTTATTTAAAAAAAATTAATTTATTTAAAAAGAGAAAGAATATTGATCAACTCAAAATCTATTATAAAAATAATTTCACACCTCCCCTTACTAAACTCTAAAATTTGTTTCTCAACCTAGTAAATATATTAGTTTACTTATAATAAAAATTACATAACAGTTTAAAAATATTTAATAATTAAATTGTAATTCTAAATGACGAGTTCAACCTAAAGAAATCCAATGTTGGTGCAAAATCAAAGGTTAATGTAACCTTTAAAGGAAACCATTGAAATAAGTGGTAAACGATAAGTGTTGTTTCATATATATAGATATATAATTATTTTTAAATACTCATAAATATTTAATTAAAATAACTATTTTGATTGTATATTTAAAATGGTTTAAAATTTTAATTATAAATTATTTAAACTTATTTTTAATATGAAAAAAAAAATTCCTATTAAAATTTATTAAGTTTTAAATTAAAAAATAAATATATTATAATATATAAAGAAATGAAATAAAAAATAAAAATCAAACCACTTTCAACTTTTTCCTCAATCTCGATTTTCTTAAACCTCCATTTTCAAGTTTCCTTAACCCAAAAAAAAATTGATAAAAAAAAAAACTTGTTATTTCTTCCTCCACCTCCGTTTTCTTCAACCTCCACTTCTTTTCAACCTCCATTTATCTAAGGAAGTCGCTTATAATAATTCAAGTTTTCCTTTTACTTTCAAGTTTTTTTAACCAAAGTCCTTAATTATTAAGGTAGTGAACTTTAATTTTATGACATATATATAGAGTTGTGAATTTTTTTTCTCAAGAAAGTATTCAAATCCTAACGGTAGACTAAAATAAAACCCATAATTTTGGACCAAAGTTAGCCTTTTCCTCAAATCATAATTTTGAAATTTTATTTTAATTATCATTGTTTATTAAAAACTTAATGTGAGTGATACTATATAGTTTCCCCTTCCTTTTATGGTTTACAAATTAATTATAAATTCAAACTATCAATTTGAATTTTCTTAAATAGATGATAAATTATATAACGTTACCTTTATTTATATTTATATAAATATTTACTTATTAACTTAAATATCAATTTACTAGTTTAGATATTGATTTATAGAAATATAAACTTATTAAATCAAATATAACTCTACTCGATTAGATATATAGTAAAATGATCAATAATACATCTAAAATTGAATTGTTATAACATAATTTTTGGTATCAAATCTCTCAAACAAAATAACATATACAGAATTCCTTCCTCTCAACTATATAGGATATGTAATCAAAGAAACAGAGAAGAAATTCGAACCAGTCCAAAAGAATAAATATTTGATGAATTACGAATAAGATATGAATGAACTTAACAGTGAAAATTTTCAACAAGACCCAAATAATAAATATTTGATGAATTGCCTAATGGCAACTCGAAAATGGATTCCTTTTCATGACAACCAGGAACTCCAAAATGGATTCGTTTTCATCACAACGATGAACTCCAAAATGGATTCCTTTTCATCACAACGAGGAATGCTAACGAGTTAACTTTCACCTCCTTTTTGTGCAAGTAGCCCAGCAAAACTTTGTTCATGTAAAACGAGATAAAACATTTTCCATGGTTTGTTTTCAGTGGACACCTTTAAGGAATGATGTACCATTCTCCAACTCAAAAAATAATTCAGAGTTATTCAAGTTTACCCTCCTTATAAAAACAAGTGGCATAATAATAGGTATGAGCTCCTCAACCGAATTTTTGTAATTTAATACATAGCTTAGACCGGCATTTCCCCGTGATAATTCAAGGCTTGTTATCTCACATAAAGAAAAAGATCTATTCAATAATTCCCAAGTCCATCATGGTGTGAGTATTCCTGGACCTCTTTACACTTGCGGTTATTTATACTTTGCTGGAAGACCATTAATTTAATATATAAAATTCGATTATGTAAAATTTAATAAGGGAAAAATTAGACAATACACATTTTATATATTATATATATAGTAGTGTTTGTTTTAAAATTTTGAAAATTAAAATTAATTTTTCTCCACTGAGATGTATATTTATTTATTTTCAACATTAATCTTTTTTTTTTTTTTTTTTTGTCTAATTTAAAATGATCTAGAAATAATCTAATTTAAAATGATCTAGAAATAATGAAAGACAAAATGCATCAAATTTATTAGTATTGTAAATTGAGAATATGTAAATCAAATCTGAAAATATGAATACAAAAAACTAGCTTAAAGAATGAAATAATGAAATATTGAATACTAAAAATAAAACTAAGTAATAAGAAATTAAAAAAAAAACTTATATGTCAATCATTATTCTTTTAGGATTCAAATTTATTCAATCTTTATTATGGATAACTAAAAATAAACCCCTTCAATTGAATTTCACACCAACAAGTAAGAAAACATCTATGACCCAATCTACTAATGGCTTTCATAAAACACAATTATAAAGGTCAAAAGAAAGTTAAAGTTTTTATAAAGTTTAAATATAAAATTTACTTTCTCTATTCTTTTTAATATTGAACTTACTATTTTTGTAACTGCAATTTTTTAAATATAAAATCTCTATAACATTTTTTGATATATAAATTATCATTTTTTGTTCTTTATAATATAGAACATTTGGTTTAAATAAATAACCAAAAAAATGTAAATCTGAAACTGGTCAATGACAAGTGGGATAGAGGTTTCTATGTGTTTATTCTACCATGGCCTGTTGGTAATTGGTCAAGGAAGATTCATAAACAGTACCCGAGAACTCTGATCTCTGCTTAACCTCGTTGCTCATAATCGCAATGGGCGGTTCGATGTCTAGCAGGATAAATAATTAGAACCGGAGAACCACGTGCACTATCACTTTAAAGTAATTCCATAAATGAAAGAATTTGTACCGTATTAAAATGCATTATGACGTGAACCGAAACATATCCATGAATTTTAATTTTTTTGGACCATTACGACCGAACTTGGCAACTATGATTTAATATATGAATTATGTTTTCGAATAGTCTACTTAATTTTTCAACCATTTACGTTTCATTACAAATATGTTGGTGATTATGAATATGTTCGTCAAACTTCGAGGTCCTTTTGCGGAGTGGCGAGGCCTATTTAGGTGTTAACAAGTCCATGTTTTCCTCCTTCGGGTTCAAATCAACACTCTATAGTCTTGGAGGGCAGTTATGGCGCTCTGCAACCCTGTTCATTTGTCGTCCTCCTTCCCGTAGTTCCTTCTTATTATAATGAAGAGCTCCATGTATGAATCACACAATTGACATGGAAAGGTAAGGGATACTACTAGTAACATGTCTTGAACATACAACTGACACAAGGGTTAAACTTTAACCATAAAATTACTACATACACATCAAATAGTCCCATGTGAGGTTGTATTGTTATACATATATATTTTCAATTCCCACTTGTAGAAATAATGCTACACCACCTTGCAACGTTTCACATTTTAATCAATTTAGCTTACACTTCTGTTATCTTATGCACTTGTTTCCACTCTCACCCAATAATCATTCTAAGTTTTCTCTGTTTACGATGGTGTTCAAAACATTAACCTCCGTTATCATGGGAGTCAATACCCGATTCAGGTACTATTAACTCGAGGTAAGGATGGGTTCTGGAGGGTTTGTCGGTAGGTGGAGAATTGATTTGCCTAAAGGTTGTTGAAGGTTAGTTGTTAGATCACTGTCCCACAATCTGACGGTCGATGGGCTGCAAGGTTCATCTTGGGGTAACCACTCCACCCCCACGAAAATTCTCTGGCTCATTTGAACACTTGATCCTCGGGAGAGGTTCTGCAACATCTTGTAACCATAATCTCAGCCTTGGAAACCTTCATAGTTCATTTTCTCTACACCAGGTAATCAACTCTCCAGGTTATAAGGTTATATTTCCCTCTTCTTGGTTTGGTCGGAGCTCCTAACTTGTTTGTTGCAACAACCTGCAGGATTTGTCAGTGAGCCGAAACTACTGTGCCCTGGTGAAATGATCGTCTTTAATGACTTCTCTTCCACTGTGGTGACCTTCTGTAAGATGTATTAAGCAGAAATCAATGGTCTTGGTTGGAGTTTGTTGTTATGGTTTTTTACTTTATTTTAAAGTTCTTTCATTCCTCGTACATTCTCATATTGTCCTTTGGCAGGATTCTGGGATTTGTTGAGATGGTTGTGGTAAGTTTCCCGATGACCCCTTCTCTTGAAACTGTATATTATATGCATTATTATTTTATGTTTCCTTACTAGCTCGATCAAAAAGATAATCTCGTCTTGGGTTCTTCTTTTTATGAATACCGGGGAGGGTTTTCGAGAGTTGGCCCACAGGAGTAGGTAGGGCTTCAGGTTTCAAGGGTTGTTCCCAACACGCCTCCTACAAGTTTTTGGTCACTCTTTACTACCATCTTTGTAATTTCCATACAAGGGGTAGTACCCATGCTTTAATGAAATACCCTTTCGAGTTGGATTGTTTAGTGAATTAATAGTTAAGTGGATTGTTGTGGCACTAAAGTACCCAGTTCTAGAAAGGGTTTATTTTTTCCTTTTGTTGGTGTTTAGATTTACTAGTTGTATGAGTTAATTACAATGTTGTAAGACATATTTCATTTATAATATTACCATTGTGTGTACATATTTTCAGGTTTATTTATGTCGAGTTTAAACAAAATATATGCATTGTTCCAACCCCTTGTGTTTTCTTCCATGCAATTTCAATTGTTAACTCTAGACTACATTTTATTCTTTTAAATGTGCCACTTTCATCATTGGTTATATTAGGCTTAATATTCCTAAATTCTTGTTGTGCTACATAATTAATAAAAGACCTTAGGAATCTACATAGGTTTGTCTCGTAATTCCAGATTAACTCTAAGACTAACCTAGGTCTTAATGTGTGGCCACTAAATCCACCCTATTGCTACAATGTTTTTCCTCTTCTGATAAGGGTTTATTTGGGCCCATGATAGTTAACCCTACCTACCTTGTAACTTCATCACCAGTACAACGAGATTATCTCATTTTTTCTTTTCTTTGTCCAAAAGGATTACATGGTATATTTCGAGTCTCCCTTTTAACCCGCAAATTGTTCAATCTACCAAGAATAATATTTGCGCAACTAGAGGGTCCATACAACCATGTGTCTTCCTTTATTGGAAATAAGTGATAAACATATATTTAATTCACACACCTATAGGTCAATATTGTGTTATCAGTTTAAGTTAACTCCTAATTACCCCTTTTAAACAACCTTGAATCCAATAGATTGTAGCGAATCATTATCATTATTCCCAATTTATAATTCTTCTTCACTAGTACTTGTTGAAGAAGAAAAACATATTTCATCATTGTCTCAACTTTGTTAGCTACAATATTATATCAATTTCAAAAGTACACATGTCTAAACATTATGTATACATGTTCTTTTTGTGACAGAGCTAGGGACATTATAAATATACTTATCGATATTAAATTTATTCAATCAAAAAGTTAGTCCATGAAGAGGACACCTAACTTCATTTATGGGCACACACACACACACACACATATATATATAACATGGGCGAGGGCTAATCTGACTAGTAAGCCACTACATGCAAACTATTACCAACGATTTCCCTCAATGTTCTGATAGTGACCATTATGACATTATTTACAGAAGTATGGTTTCTAGCAAAAATATACCACTATAACCATTAAAAAAACATAGAAAAGTTCCAACAATACATTGCCCTACTTATCTATTTATTCTTTTAAACTTAATAGGACAACCACAAAATCACAGAGATAGTTTGCATAAATAATTTCTTCCTGAATTAATTTTACATAAATAAGTAACCAGAATATTTCTACTAACATGCACTGAAATACTTATGTGTCTATGTTTGGCAACGAGGGAATTCAACCAAGAGAAATACCACTCCTCCCATAGAATGAGAATGAAATCACATCCAATTCCCCCCCAAGCCTTTCCAAATCCCAGTTCATTTGATAGACGATGACCCTAGAAAGGTTTCTTCTCAGGAATCAAGACCACACTAGCCCAACCAAAGAACTCACATACTCATAGTATTTATTGGGGTTTTCCACTAGCCATCACCCGACTCGAGAGTTCCCCAACTAGCATTGTATTTCCACTCGCAACAACAACTTGTCTGAGGGTCTCAAGCTTATAGCTTGATTGTCCTCTCTTGGACCTCCTCCAACCATGTACAAAGTCTCCATCGATGCCTTAGGTTTTCTTTTATCTCGGCCTCTTGGCTTCCGTGTCCCAACTGATATTATTTATCTCTAGGGAGAAGAGTAACTATCTTCCAACTATCTGGTAAATGAAAATTCCCATCTCGGGTCTTTTATAATGAATTCCAAGACTTTCCATAACCTTTTTAAAATAAATTAAAATATTTTTTTTTAAATACTAAAGTTTTCTTCTAGGCTTTCCACTTAGCCCATGATTACCAAATCCATGTAGTAAAAGTAATTAAAATATTTACTTTTCATTGAGATTTGTTGCATCTTCCCCACCTCGAGCAAAGCACCATCCTTGATGTTTCCTTGCCTTTTAAATAGGCTGGAGTATGCCTCATGCATCTAATATTTTTTTTATCTTCCCAAGTATCTTTTTTGGCTTCGGTGCTTCTACTGCACTTACCCTGGTTAAGCGCTTTCTTCTATAGTATATTTTTTCTCTGATTGAGAATACGATGAGTTCCAACCAAGAATACTCCATCTGGTTTGTCCTAAATCCACAATCATTATGGTTGTCATTAGTTTCTATCCATCATCATTTAAGAATGTGCACACACACACACATATTTATATATATCATTTACAACATTATTACAAACACCATGAGTTGTTGTTTATGTACTTGGAAAGGTTCATCAACATGAACCAAAACCCATCAAGGGTTAGTGACCCACATTCACTAAGAGTTAGTAGCATCATTGTAATTTCATCAATAATAAAATAAATTCCTTTTTTTTGTTTAAACTTATCCAGTGGTTATGCCAATTATCAAAGACCCCTTGGTCCCACTTTAAATTTCAAACCATGGAAGTATGAATTCCATTTGCACTAATTTCATAGTAGTGATAATATTTCAGAAACCCTTTAATATTATTTTTTATCTTTATAATAAATTGCAACTAGAATATTGTCTTATTAAATAGCATTATTGTGCTTTTTATTAAAGAAATTTTGGTTCAAAGGTTACATATCTTTTAGTGATACATGATTTCATGGTTAGGATAACTTCCATTTTCCTCTCATGTTCAAGTTCGTTATATTGTAGTTTACTTATCCAAATAACTTCGTTATGCCCACCCTTGGCCACTTGGCTATTTTCTATTAGCGGAATTAACATTCCTTCCATTTTGGCCCTTTATCATTGTAGGTTGTTGATGAAGGTTATGCATAATTTTACTTCCAAGTATAGTTAGGGGATTTATCCCTTTTTCACTTGTATGCATATTGAAGTTCTTGTACTTTCTATGGTACTATAAAATAGTTATTGTCCTTATACTTTAGTTCACATAATGTTCTTTGCTTCATTCAATCAATAGATTAAATATGTTCTAGATGTGAAGTCTCGTGGAATGGTCTTAAACATAAACTTTATACAAATCATAAGAATAACTAATATCTTATTATACCACTTTCACTGGATTCCTACGTGTCTCAGATATATATATATATATATATAGATATAAGTGTTCAATTTTTTTTTTTCGTTACCATATCCCCATGATGGCTTGTGGGCAATAATATGTACTTAGACACTATCATAATTTCATCATATCCATTACACCACCACATAACATGGTTGAATTTTAGGACAATTACTTCAAGTTACCATTTTCACGGTGATGTTATATTGTCCTTTGTACCAGTGGACCTAATCTTGACCACAATACTTATCCATTAGTTATTGATGTAGCATTAATTGGTGGCATATTTCATTTTCTGTGGTAGCACCACACATGTCAGCAGACATAGGTAATGCTTGTGCCACTATTCTTCCAACATTTCCTTTATCACACCTTTAATTCTTTAAGAATTTGTGTTGCATTTTCTTTTGGTCACCTTTCTTCGCTATCTACCTATCTCTGATCACCTTTCAGCTATACCCACCACCAATCTTCAAATCAATGTTAAGAGATAGATTCCTCTGAGTATTGAATATACACATTCATCATTGAGTGTACTTACATGTTTACATAAACATAGCTTCTTATTTTGTTTTTTCAAATAATGATATTTTTCAAAAAGATAATTATACTTAGCAAGACCATGTTAAGAGTTTTCCCATAATAATTTATAGCTATGTCTTTTGGTTTTATATAATTTCTGCAATTCTATGAAATTTCCCATAAAATTTAGTGTGCATATAATCCAATTCATCCTATCGTATTAACTTATATCAAATATTTAGATATTAGAAGTAAAATTAACATTCATTTAAATTAATAAATAAAAAATCCTTTGTCCTCCTGATTTGAAGAATATTTAACCTTCCCAATTGTAATGCAACAAAAAATAATCCATTTAGCGAATCATTCCATGATTGAGTATTGCAAGCATGTAGCTAAAAAAATTCTTAAGCTCTCCATATTTATAACATTCAAAAATTTAAAAACCATTAGTATTCCTTCTCTATATTCTAGGGACATTGCACTCCTCCTATAGTAGATTTTCATATTTTTAAAATCAATTCTGATCTTACTTTATTATTACAAAACTAATGTAAGGTGAATATCCTTCTAGATATCAACAATAATCTTATGATGTGCTTCCACATCCATTTGATGTCTTGTAGTAACTTGTGTTACTTTCACCTTAAAAACCTTATTTATGTGTCTTACTTCACAGTTTATGAGACTAATCACTTTTCCATCACACATTATTATAAGAGTTATCACAAACTACCTCCTTTTTCTTTTTTTTAGACGGGGATTTTACTTAGAAATTCTACTGCAGTTCTGAGTTATTTTGACTATTTTATTTATGTATATTTCTTTGATTGTTTGAAGAGAAATTTTTGACAATGCTCCATGCCGCAATTAATATACCATGATACTTCACTATTCAAACGAAACATAAAATTTTTATCAAATGATATAAAGTAAATCTATGTATAATCCACATTATTGATGATGTGCCAATCATTCTACTATTGTAACTAGTCTTTTGGCAACTCTCTTTATGACAAGGCTTGTTCAATAATTCTCTTTTACTTAGACCTTATTTTCATCAATCATGGAATCTATATCAGCCAATTATTATTTTACTAGTCGTATTTGAACCTAAGGTATACTATTGAAATATAGGGTTTTATCTCTTATTGTCATCACTGTTGGTATCAACCATATCAATTTCCAATGTTTAGTTTGGTGAAAGGTTTCCAAATACTCCCACCAATATCAGTTTCAAATGTTTATTTTGGTGAAAGGTTTCCAAATATTCCCACCAATCACCTGCCACTGACTCATATTTATACATGTATTTTTACTCACGATGTTTTTGAGGGTTTCACAATGTTTCTATAGTTCCTTTCCTTCTTGAACTTTCTCCCCATACACCAATAAGATTACTCTTTTCTTAGGATTTAAAATTTACTTACTTTCGCAAAACAAAAAAAATGTATTTACTGTATTTGTGACAATATTCTTTACTTCTCTTCATTTAGCTATAGAAATCTATCTAATTTCCTATTATGGTTCATTGTCAACTCTTATTTAATGATTTCTATCTTAAATCTTATATTATATTAAAATGGTAGGAGTGAAAAAAATTGACATGTCCTCAATTCCTCCTCACTATAAAATACAACATAGTTTATTATCATTTTTCCTTAGTCAAGCCACAGTGCTTAACCTTCAGTTCTAACACCACTTGTAACATCCTCCAACTAAAAAAATTAGAGTTATTCACGTTTACCTTCCTTATATAAACATGTGGAATAATTATAGGTATGCGCTCCTCAATTGAATTTTTGTAAGTTAATACATAACTTACACCATAATTTCCTTTTCGTATTTTAAGGCTTGTTATTTAATATAAATAAATAGATCTATTCAATAATTCCCCAGTGCATGATGGTATGAATATTCTCTAACCTATTGACACTTGCAACCATTTATACTTTGCTAGAAGACCATTAATTTAATATATGAATGATGTTTTATAATCATATAACTACAGAACTTTGATAACCATTTACATTTCATTACAAATATGTTTCTGGTTATGAATATGTTTGTCAAAGATGCTAGAGGTATGTGTCATTTGCTACTACTTTGAGGTTCTTCTGGCAAGTGTGGAGGCGTGTTGAGGTGTCAACAAATCCATGTTTTCCACCTCAGGGTTGAAATCAACGATCTATAGTCTTGTAGAGTAGTTATGGTGCTCTACAACCCTGTTCACATATCGTCCTCCTCATCGTAGTTCCTTATTGTAATGACCAACTATCTGTCTAAATTAAACGATTGACATGGAAGGGTAAGGACTACTACTTGTCACATGTCTTGAACATACCACTAACACAAGTGTCAAAATTTAGCCATACAATTTCTACATACACATCGGAGAGTCCCATGTGAGGTTGGACTTTTATAAATATATATTTTCAAGTTCCATTTGTTGAAATAATGGTACACCGCGTTGCAAGCCTTCACGTTTTAATAAATCTAACTTCCACTTTCTTTTATCTTAAGAAATTTATGTTTTCACTTTTACCCAATAATCATTCTAAGTTTTCTCTATTTACTACGGTGTTCAAAACTTTACCCTTCCTTGTGGTGTAAGTCAATACCCAATCTCCTCCCCCGCTCCCCCGCCACCTTCCCCGTCATCCTCTGGAAAGCTAAATGCCCCCTCAAATCCATCCTTTTCGCATGGCTCCTTTTCTCAAATAAAAATCTCACTTGGGAGGTCTTACAAAAAAAAGGTTGGCAAGGCCCCAGCGCCTGCCAGTTTTGCTCTGCTGCGACAGAATCAAACTGTCATATGTTTTTTGATTGCCCAGCATCCTCTGCAATATGGTATGATCTCTCACTCTCGTATGGTTTTCAGCCACGCTCTTTCGTTTCGGTGCAGGATGCTTTTGCCTGGTGGTGCTCTCAATGTCCTTCTCGGCATGCTATCCTTATTCTCACATGCTGGCACCTTTGGAAATGGCGCAACAACAAAATTTTTCAAGGCTGCTCTCTGCCTATTTCTTCCATCCTCACTTCTATATCGGCGCTCATGCCCCCTGAGGAATAGCCGGGCTTCTCAAATCGATAGCTTCTATTTACATATCTTTCACTCCATTTTTGTCAAGTTCGCAAGCTACATATATGTTTTCATTTCTCACATCATGTATTGAACCAATCTGGGGGCAATCTATCAAGGCTGCTGGATCCATATGGTTATGTTACCGAAATCTATGTATCTGATATTTATATCTTCTTAATATAATACATAACGTTTTTTCTCTCTGAAAAAAAAAAGTCAATACCCAATCTAGGTAATATTAACTCGAGGTAAGGACAATTTCGGGAGTGGTCATCGGTAGGTGGTGAATTCCTCTTTCTATAGGTGATTGAAGGTCGATAATTAGATATCTAACCCAAAATATTAGTTTTGATGAGATCCAAGGTTCGTTTTGGGAAAGCCACCCTATCCCCACGATAATTCTCTGGCTCATTCGAACCCTTGCTCCTCGGCAGCGGTTCTGCAACATCTTGTAACCTTAATCTCAGCCTTCGCAACCTTCACAGTTCATTTTCTCTGCACCAATAAATCAACTCTTAGGGTTATAAGGCTATATTTTCATCTTTTGGGTTTGGTCTAAGCTGCTAACTTTTGTCTTGCACTAATCTCCAGGGTTTTTCACCGAGACGAAACTACTATGTTGCGGTGAAATGACCAGCTTTAATGACTTCTCTTCGATAGTGGAGACCTTCACTAAGATGGTATTAATTATAAAGAAAAGGTATTGGTTGGAGTTTGTTGTTATATTTTTTTATTTTATTTTAAAGTTATTCCCTTCCTCATACTTTCCAATATTGCCTTTTTGCAGGATTCTGGCCTTTGATGAGACATTTGTGGTAAGTTTCCGGATGACCCCTACTCTTTAAATGTGTCATTAGATGCATTATTCTGTTATCTTTCCTTACTAGCTTAATCAGAGATCTAATCTCCTCGTGGGTTCCTCTTTTTATGAATACAGGGGACGGTTTGCCAAAGTTAGAAATCCCATAGGAGAGGGTAGCACTTCGGCCTTCAAGAGTTGTTCCCAACATGCTTCCTACAGGTGTTTCATCACTCTTTATTACCATCTTTGTAATTGTCATACAAGTGCGAGAAACCAGGGTTTAATGAAATACCCTTTCCGGTCAGTTGTTTAGTGAATTACTAGTTAACTATATTGTTGTGGCACTTAAGTACCCAGTTCTAGAAAGGTTTTACTTATTCCTTTTGTCGATGTTCAGACGTAATTGTTTTATTGGTTAATTATTGTTTTTAATCCATATTATTTTTATAATATTACCATTGTGTGCACATAGTTTCAAGTTTTTTTATTACAAGTTTAAACAAAATATAAGCATTGTTCCAATCCCTTGCATTTTCTCCCATGCAATTTCAATTGTTAGACTGCATTTTCTTCTTTTAAAGGTGCAACTTTCAACATTGGCTATAATATACATAATCTTCCTTAATTATTATTGTGCTACATAACTAATCCAAGACCTTTAGATGTTCCATAGGGTTTCCATGTCATTTTGGCTTGAATCTAAGACTAACTTAGGTCTTAATGTGTGGTCGCTACATCCACCTTACTGCTACAAAAATTTTCTTCTTCTCACAGGGGTTCATTCAGGGCCATGATCATTTAGCCTACATACTTTGCAACATCATTATATTTACAACTATTTTATCTCATTTTTTCTTTTCTTTTGTCCAAAAGTATCACGTGGGATAGTTCAAAACCCCTTTTCGGCCTATTGATTGTTCAATTTACCGATGAAAATCTTTGCGGGATTAGAGGGTCCATACATGCATGTGTCTTCCTTTATTGGAAATAAGTGATAAATGTATATTTAATTCACACTCCTATTTACCCATTTCAAACAACCTTGAATCCAAAATAGTGTAGGGAATCAGTATCATTATTCCATATTTATAATTCTTCTTCATTAGTACTTACTGAAGAAGAAAAAAATATTTCATCATTCTCTCAACTTTGTTAGTTGCAATATAATCTCAATTTCAAAACTACACATGTATACACATTGTGTATACATCTTATTTTTTTGTGACAAAGCTAGGGACATTATAAGTATACTTATTAGTGTTAAATTCATTCAATCATAAAGTTACACAATGAAGTGGACTCATCACATTGTTTCTGGGTATAATGTACTTGTATATATCTATGAGTGTGTGTGTGTGTGTGTTTGTATGTGTGTCATGGGCGAGGGTTGATCAGAATGGCAAGACACTATTTGTGAACTGTTACCAACCATTTTCCTTAATGTCCTAATAGTAACCATTATCATATTATTTACAGAAGTATGATTTCTAGGAAAAATATGCCTCTATAACCATTAAACAAACATAGAAAATTTCCAATAGTATAATGTCCTAGTTATCTATTTATTCTTTTAAACTTAATAGGCCATCCACAAAACCATAGAGATAGTCTGTAGAACTAATTTCTTCCATAATTAATTTTACATAAATAAATATTCTATAGAATATTTCTACCAACATACACTGAAATACATATCTGTTTAGGTTTGGCAGTGAGGGAATTCAACCAAGACAAATACCACTCCTCCCATCTAATGAGAATGGAAATCACGTCAAATTCTACTCCCAAGCCTTTTCAATTCCCAAAGCAGTTGATAGACAATGACCTAGCAAGGTCTCCTCTCAGGCATCAAGACCACACGAGTCGAACCAAAGAACTCACAAACTCACAGTTTGTCTTGGGGTTCTCTAGTGGCCGCCAACCAGCTCGAGAGTTTACCACCTAGAAATGTACTACCTCCCTCAACATCATCCTGTCTGAGGTGTAGGAATTTACAGGGTAAGTTCCTTAGATATAACCCCAAAGGATATCGCTCACAAATAGATCATAGATCGGTAAACCAATATTTTTGATGTGGTTAAAACCCTCCAAGAGGGAAACATTCCACGACCTAAGATAATGTGACCACTTCAAGAAATTTATTAATGTAAAAGAAATAAAATTGGCATAAACTTCTCTCATGAATGGTCCCCTTACAAATGATCCTCCATGCTCTTTCAATAGATATCATGGACTAATCAAGTGTTAAGACATGGATCAAGTGTTAGTAATACTGAGGAGAGAATTAACTGTCAGATCACTTCATGTCTAGAACATATCATGACTGTCAGATTGTAAGTTACAAAAAATACATAGTAAAGAATCACACTTTACCTAATTATACACTAGACCAAGTTATACTTAACTATTTCCCATGTGTCAAAACATCCTACATCCATCATTATGAACAACTTGGGATAGGATTGAAGGATGTACAAATCTGACACAATAGGAGAAGGAAGGGAGGCATTAGAGCCTATCCCCTCTTAGTAACAACTCCCTGAATTCCAACCATAAATCAAAGTTTAGTAAACCTCACCTCTGGAGAGCCTTTGTAAAGGTGTATGCAACTTGATCATTGGTTGAACAATATTGTGCTTAAAGAACATGGTCATGGATGAGATTTCTGATTAAGTGCATGTGGATCTCAATGTATTTACTGCATTGATGTTGGATTAGATCTTTGCATAGTTGAATGGCACTTTGATTATCACACCAAAGTGTAGTCGGATGATACTACTGAAAACTAAACTGGCAGGATCTAACAGAGCCACAAGGCTTACTTACTAGCTTCTACGGCACCACGATACTCTGCTTCTGCTGAAGAAAGAGAAATGACACTTTGTTTTTTATAATCCCATGTAATAGGTCTAGAACCAAGATTGAAGACATAACGTGTAGTAGATGAGGGTCACCAGCCCAATCGGAATCAGTGAAACCAAGCAATAGATGAGGTTCTCCTGCACTATAATGAATCCTAAACTGAACTGTACCTTGAACATAATGAAGTATTCTTTTAGCTACTTTCTAATGACTTTCATGTGGGTTTTTCATAAACCAATAAATAATGCCAACAACAAAGGAAAGGTCAGGACGGGTATGGGTCAGATACAAAAAACGTTTTCCAACAAGCTGACGGTATAAGGTAGCATCAACTTCAGGGGAAGTACAAGTGACTAAAAGTTTGGCTTCATACTGAAAGGGAGAAGGGGTTGACTTAAAGTCTTCCATGTGAAAATGGTGTAGAAGATCACAGACATACTTCGACTAGGAAAGGGAAATACCTTTGTTGGATTGCAAGACTTGAAGACCAAGAAAATAATGCAAGTGTCCTAATTCTATCATTTCAAACTACTTTTTAAGGCTATACTTCACATGGTTTATAAGTTTGCAATCACTACAAGTAAGGATAAGATCATCAACATAAAGAACAAAAATGATAAGAGACTTGCCCACTTTGTTGGTGTAGACAATATTGTCGAAATGACACCTAGAAAAGAAAGTATCTAAACAAAGCTATCCATTTTGGCATACAAAGCCCAAGGGGCTTGTTTGAGATCATAAAGGGATTTCTTAAGCCGACATATAAGGCTAGGGTCTATTTGTTAAAGCCAGAAGGTTGTTCCATATAGACTTCTTCATGCAAGTCCCCATGCAAGAAGGTAGATTTAACATTCATCTGATTGACTTCCTATTTGAAAGTGGTAGAAAGGGAAAGAACAAGGTGGATAGAGTTTATTTTGGAAACATGGGAGAAGGTTTCAGTATAGTCAATGCCTTCAACTTGTGAAAAACCCTTACCAACAAGACGAGATTTATGTTTATCAACTTTTCCATCTCGTTCAAACTTGGTTTTGTAAACCCATTTCCATCTAACAATTTTTCGTTCCTTTGGAAGAGGAACAAGGTCCCATGTATCATTTTTCAATAGTCAACGTTATTCTTCATTCGTACTTGCACCCCAATCTGGATGGCATGAAGCTTCTCCAAATGTGTCAGTATCATAATTCGCTGAATCTTGAGCTAGTAAAGAAGATGCTCTATCAAACTGAGAACATGTATGACGTTGATCTGTAGGATCACTTGCAAGAGCACCTATTGCATCCTAAGTAGCATAGACCCATTTTTGAAGCTGAGGAGATGAAGGAGGATCCTAACAAGGTGGGGCAGGATTGTCATCCTTGCTATCATGATCTAAAGAAGAAATATTTTCAGAAGTAGAAGGGATAGTGAGAGGTGGCACATCTACCGAACTAGGCTTGTAGGCCGATATATTTTCATCAAACTTTACATATCTTCTAATAATAACATTTTTTGATTTAGGTTGAAGAAGTCTATATCCTTTGACATCTTCAGAATATCCAACAAAAACACAATTTTCACTCTTAGGTTCTAAAGCTTTATGTTTCTCATCTGGAATATGGGCCCATGTTTAACTTCCAAAAACATGAAAGTGACTTACATCTTGTTTAATTGAGCTCCATGATTATTCTGGAGTGATATTCTTTAAAACCTTAGTTGGAGTATTTACTAATTTGCAAAGTTAATTTCTTCTGCCCAAAATTTAAGACTAATTCCTTTAGGTTGAAGCATACAAATAGCAATTTCTTTTAAGGTGTGATTCTTCCTTTCAGCTACAACATTTTGCTATGGAGTATATGGAACAATATGTTGCAATTGAATTCCATGCTCAGTGAAAAAGTTCATGAATTTGTTGTTAACATATTCTCCGCCATTATCATATTGTACCTTAATAATTTAATGTGTAGATTGTTTCTCAACAAAGGCCTTAAAGACCAAAACCATTTTAAAGACTTAACTCTTGAGTTTTAAGAAGTATACCCAAGTGCATTTGGATAAATCTTCAAAGAAAGTTAAGAAATAGTTGTAGCCAGAGAATGAAACAACTAGAAGTGGACCACATAAATCTCTATGCACGAGTTGTAAAGCAGCTGAGGAGTGCCAAGAGGCACATTTTTCAAGACTATCCTGATGACATTTTCCAAGTACACATCCTTAACAAACATCATCCCTACAAGATACCATAGGAAGAACTGTCACCATATTTTCTATAAATAGATTTTGAAGGGAGGGATAATTTAAGCGACCAAATCGCTCATGCAAACGTTTGCTCACTTCATCATTATGAGCAACAAATACTAAGGGAAGAGTTGATGACCCAAAGTTGTTAAACTTATACAACCTTGTAGAATGATCAGCAATTCCAGTAGCTAAAATTTGTCTAGGATATCTTAGGTCCTTAATTACAACATCATGAGGTGAAAATTCAATGATTTTACCTTCACCTGAATGAGTTATCTGATATACAAATAAAAGGTTGCAAGATAAGGTAGGAACACATAATACATCATCAAATTAACCATTGTGTATATGAGGAGTTCCAATCCCTACAACACTAAGAGATCTATAATTACCAACATATATATTTTTGGTGTTACAATCATTTAAAGAAGAAAACATGGCTCTGTTTTTGGCCATGTGATAAGAAGCTCAAAATCAATGAGCCACTCATGAGAACTAGTAGAAGAAGATACATTTAGTGCATAACCAAACCGAGATGCTTGACAACCACATGCAGAAAGTGTTATTCTTGAAGATGAAGTTGAAGTTGAAGACTACTCCAAATGGATGTTATGCTTCTTCATTGTTGCTTCCAACCCTTCCATCTTCTTAAAGCATTTGGATTCTAAGTGTCCATCACGATTACATAAGTTTCAATGTCTATCAGTTTTCTTCCTTTTGTTTTTATTTGTCTTATCATTTTTTCGAATTGATTTTTCATTTTGAGAATGAACTTTCATAGGACCCTAGTTTGGTTTAGACCATTCTTTTTAGGATGCCTCCTCTTAGGATTCTTTGAATTTGGTTGTTGTTGGGCTACTAAGGCTTTCTTAGAAGAGTTTCTAGTATTCAGAAAACAAAGATGTAAGATTTTTTCTTGTCCTCTTATTAGAGAATCAAAAAATGCATCAAAAGAGGGGAACTTGTAGGCTTTTCCTTGAGAAATAAAAGTTTCTCTAGTAGAATGGAAGGTGGAAACAAACACAGAGTAGGATGGTCCTAACTTAGTAAGAATGGAATAGATAAGGCTACCATCTTCTTTATTAACCTTAACAACTTCTAAGAGAAGTCTAAGGGTCTGAAACTTGGACAAAAAATCTTCAATGGAAAAAAACATTATTGGGGTCCAATGTAAGAAACTCATTTTCAATTTAATGGTCTCTAATTTCATTTTTAATTTTGAAAGCTTTATTGAGTTGTTTCATTACTTCATTAGGGGTATTAAGTTTTGTGATATGGAATCTAAGGTCGGGAGAAATAGAAATCCCTATGAACCCACATGCTTGATCTTGATTATTTTCCCATTTTCCTACCTTATATTCATCTTTAGGTTTATATTCTTGGCCAGAGGCTATTCTATAAAGACCTTTACTTCTAAGTAAATCCACAATGTAGGATAACCATTGCAAGTAGTTGGTGCTTTCAAGAATAACTGGGCATGGCATTTCCATTTTAAAATAAACTAAAGATGAAGATGTTGTTCAAACTAAGTGTTCTAATGGAAAGGTCTTGAAAAATTAGGCCAATTGAAAGAAAACAGCTCTAAAAGCGACTTCTGGACGAAGAAGTTATGGGTTTTGAAAGAAACATTGTTGAAAATGCCGACGATCTATGTGAATGTTGTGAAGTGAATGATAATGTTATATTTAAAAAAAATCCCCCCTTTTCCAAACTTAATCTAATTAGCTCAATTTAAAAAAAAAAGATTAATTTATGTGACCTACTTTTATAAATAAGTGAAAGTCACTTTTACAATGGTACTTTATGAACTACCAACTAAATTGTAACTTAAATAAAAGATAAAATGACTTTGGAATTATAAGTGACTCACTTTTTATAATGGTTGAGAACAATTTTACATAAAGTAACTTTAAAACATAAGCTACATGTTCTTTTTGAAAAAGTAACTCAACAAAAAGAAAGACTTGAACCCAAGACCTCTATTCCCATAAAGTAACTTTGGACCAAGTGAGCTAGTTTAGAAGGTTCATAATTTTTGGAAAGGAAGAAGGGTTTTTTTTTTGGCTCATTGAAGCTTTGGAGTGTGTGCTTACTTGAGAAAGCTCTTTTTTCCTACAAAACAAAAAAAACCACACAACCCAAAACAAACATATGAAATAAATCCAAGCCTTATGGCTTAAAGTTAGCTTTGGCTAGAAACTAAATATTTTTGTCAATGTTTCTGATTTTCCGAAATCACACTAAGCCGCAGCAGAAAAGAGCATACGCATAAGAAAAATCATTTCTTTCCATTTCTAGTTTGCCCAAATTGTACAGAGTCATGGAGCAAAGAGCATACGTAGAAATGAAATGTATATATCCGGTAATAATATTTTTTATAGAGGACTATAAACAAAAATAAATAGAGAGATGAATAAGTGTAACTGCAAATAAAGACTGTATGCCTCAAGATCTTAAAAATGACGTAGCTAGGGCTACCAAATCCTTTTTGCATGAAACAAAAGGGATTCCTCAGTGGAACAAATGGTCCTAACACAATAGAGTAGTCCTCTCAGCCTAAAAGCGATCAGAAATAATAGGTCTAGCAAACGACGGTTAGATGCAGTTGTATCAACTTCGGTTTTGGATCACCAACGGATGCAACCATCGAATAGCTCTAATACCATGTAGGAATTTACAAGGTAAGTTCCTTATATAGAACACAAAAGACACTGCTCATAAATAGATCATAAATCGGTACACCAATATTCTCGATGTGGTTAAAACCCTCAAAGAGGGAAACAGTCCATGACTTGAGCCAACGCAGCCATTTCAGGAAATTTATTAATGTAAAAGAAAGAAAATTTACATAAGATTCTCTCGTGAATGATTCCCTTACAAATGACCCTTGATTCTTTTTAAATAGAGATCATGGACCAATCGGGTGTCAAGCCGCGGATCAAGTGTCAGTAATTCTAAGGAGAGAATTAACGGTCGGATCACTTCATTTCTAGAAAATATCGTGATTGTCGAATTGTATGTTACAAAAATTACATTGGAAAGAAACACAGTTTACCTAACTATACACTAAACCAAGTTATATTTAACTATTTCCTATGTGGTTGAATATCCTGACATCAAGGTGTCAAACTTACAACTTGATTTTCCTCTCTTGGAGCTCCTCCAACCAAGTACCAAATCACCAACATTGCCTCAGGTTTTCTTCCCTCTCACCCTCTTGGATTCATTGTTCTAACTGCGATTATTTATCTCTAGGGAGACGAGTAATTGTATTTTAATTGTGTGGTAAATGAACTTTTTCATGTCAAGTCTTTTCTAGTGAATTAAAAGAGTTGCCATAACCTTTTTATAATAAATTAAAATAAAAATTTTAAATATTAAAGTTTTCCTCTTGGGTTTCCACGTAGCCCATGATTAACAAATCCATGTAGTAAAAGTAATTAAAATATTTACTTTTCATTGAGGGGTGTTAAAAATGAACCAACAACATGACTTATATAACTTAATTATAAATGAAATATATACATTTTAATTATAAAATTGAAAAATATATATTAATGTTAATTGTAATAATTTTATTATTATTATTATTATTATATATATATATATATATATATATATATATATATATTCTTGAATAAGATGAGATAATGATAGTTGAATTGAATTAGCTATTGTGGTTGTGGTTTCCATCTCATCCATTATTCCTGTAGCAAATGTCATTGGAGGGGGTCACACTACCTCCTATAGTAAGATTTTTGTAGGAGGCAATAATCCAAATCATCCCTCATCTTACATCCCCACCTCTTTTGACCCTAACCTTAATGGAGATTGTGCTGTAACCAAGGAAATAGTGGCCATGAATTTTCCTATAACAAGATGCCTACAACAATATATATTCTTGCTACAAGTGAAAAGGTTTCACCATAATCTATCTCAGGTTGTTGTGAAAAAAAATTGGTAGTTAACCTTTCTTTGTGTTTTTGAATCTCATCTTTCTAATTCAACTTAGTTTTATAAACCCCTTTAACTCCTATGGAGTTTTTACTTGAAGGTATATCGAGAAAATACCAAGTTTTATTTCTTTCAATAACATCAAACAAAGGTATGCATAGTGATACCAACTCACAAAAAAAATGCTTTATTAGAGAGAAATATATACTTTTGTTTGATAGTTACAAATCCATAATCTGACTTAACATCACAACTCATTCAATAATAAGAAACAATTAACAGCCTATGTAATCATCTAATTAAACACAATATTAATTTTTGATAGTCACTATACGATGACAAGGAGAAGATTGAAGGGTATATAGTGGATGAAACTCTTGGAACATTGAAAAAAAATAAGGATATTATCATTCCAAGAGAAACAGGTGGTAGCAAGCTACTAGCTCTTGTGACTACACATGATCATTTCTGGTGTGTCAACGAGCACTGAGTGATTATCTATATTTGGAATCCTTCGACTTCTCCAATTACTTCTCTGGTTCTGATTTTATTTTGTGAGAGTTCACTTTTATTGTTCAAACTTCAATGAAGGTCAGTTGTGGATTGGATGTTGTTGAATCTTGGTTTTTTTTACCCTGTCAATATTTTTACATCTTCTCACCTTCATTATTTGTTTTTCTTTGGTGGTTTCCACATAGGTCTCTCGAATTTTAGGATTCTCTTAGATTTTCCTTTAATTGGTATTTTATTTTCCAATCCTTGGGTTTTGGGGTTATGTTGGTGAGAACACTATCTTCGCCAATGTTTTTCTAGTGTAGTATGGCACAAAAAATGAATTTGTTTCCATTGAGGCTCTAAGGTATGGATTGTCAGGTTTGTCTACATCTCTTAGCCTAAGCCCAAGTCACCACATCCAATTTCCTATCAGCCACTTCCCTTAGAACTCAAGAGGAAATTTGTGAGATTGAAGCCTTAACCACTAGTGACTGACAAGCTTACTCTAATTCAAAAATTCAAACCAAGGCGGCCAATTAGGTTCCTGACCTTAGAAACATAAGGGGAATATAGATTCAATACCTAAAAACCCTTACCGTTCACTAGAAAATGAAGGCACTCTTGGGTAAGGTCTTGAAGGAGAGACATGAATATAACAATGATTTATTTTTTTAATGAAATGAAGCGAGTGCAACATTACCGACACTCCTTTTGTGCTAGTTTGGATTCTCAAATTACTCACCTTGAAACTCATCTACAATGTGATCTTAAACTCCCTACACCATCTAGAACAAGTGCTCGGGACCTAGCCCTAGCGACTTCATCTGACTCTTGATGTCATACTTTGCCACATGGTACTTATGTTTACTTTCTATAGTCCAATTTATGGTAGTTGTTAGAAGTTTCTAACTGTTCGTTGTTATCATTTTGTAATATCTAAAATCTTATCTATGCTCAATAGATTTGGTTTCCCTTGAGGTAGATTGGGAGAAGACATTGCATGAACAATGATAATTTTGTTGATGTATAAATGAATTTTAAGGTAATGCAATTTAATTTTACAGGAAAAGAAGGTTTTAATAAAAAAAATAAAGCTAAAATATTTTATTACTTTTTAATAAGAGTTGTATGTTGAATTAATTCTATCCTAAATATAAAATTAATATGTGACATTTAAAAAATATTAATAATCATAAAAAATACAATGTGTGTCATAAATAAAATATTTTAGTAGGTATGGCTAAGTAATATTGACATGTGTTTAAACATTTATTATTAAAAACATATTTTAATGTGGATAATGCCGTTCATAATTAAGATATTTTGATATCCATTTTAAAGAAATGTTTTAGTGGGGCCCATGTATATATTACATATCGTTAAAAAAATTATGTATATATTATATTAAATAACTAAAAAAAATATGCTGTGAGTAAAATATTTCAAGTAGCCCTGACTATTATACATGTTGGCTTCTTTTTTCTCAATTTTTTCTAAAAGCTAGTAAAGATTTGCTGAAATTTCTAGCTTAAGCTATGTACTCTTACAATCCAAGTGCCCAAACATATTTTCAAGGCTTATGAAATCGAAAATACAATTCAAACAATAAAAAAAATTACACATGATGTACCTGTGTGCTTAAGTATCTTAACCATTAATCAAATATGTGAAGATACATACTTTTTTCAAAATTTCCAGTTTAAAATAAATTTGCAACTTAAGATAATTGATCTCTTTAGTACCTTCTAAATCCATGGTTATGATGGATGATCTCTTTAGTACCTTCTAAATCCATGGTTATGATGGATGTATAATAGTCTTTTAAAAAAAATTATAGTTTTGAATTTCATGTAGAGAAATATAAGTCCCTTCACATTTTGAATATCAATTTTGTAATCAATAATATTTTTTTAAAATAATATTTAATATCAAATTATAAATATTTCCAACACTAATTTCTATATTAAACGTAAATAAATAATTTTTAAAATAATGTTCAACGTGTATATTTGCTTTGTAAATAACAAATTGTCATTGTCAATTTATAGTTTTAATAGTGAATCAATTTACATGGAATCAATGTGAACATATCATTTTGAATTGTAAAGGCTTAATGTTAAGTTATAATGTTAATGTTGAATTGAATTTCGGATAGCTTTTTAACATATTTACGTTACTTTCATGACTGATATTATTTTTAAAACAGCGTCATTTTAATGAAAGAAAATGTTGTTTTAATTTATTTAACACCAAATGTTAATGCTTTTAAATAACTTATAAAATTCATTACGGAGTATTTCACAGATTTACTTTTTATTTTGTTTTCTAAATAATATAAGTTAATTTAACAAGTGACTTAAAAATAAATTTATATTAAATTTACTTAAAAAAAAATGTTGACCATATATATTGCAAACTATTTGTTTTAATTTAAGAAAATGATGATTAACTGATATAGTTTATGTAACCACGTAAGTTTCATAAAAAATTACTAAGATTACTAAGTTGATTTTTACTAGATATTATTTTAAGTTTTGTTACGTTTTGATGTTAAATATTAACTGATTGATGATGAAAGGCCAAGAAACATATATTGTGGTTACCTAAATTATTAGTAATGATACCTCAATGTTATAGACATTTTTGGGTACTGCAACCCCAATCATAAATGTCCATAAACCAAGGGTTCTTAAGTCCCTAAAAGTGTTCTTCCAACCTCTAAAAGAACAAGGTCAACTGATTACATCTTCTCCTAGAAGTTCTCCATGAAAAACTACTCAGAACTGGTCAAAACTGGACCATCTCACTTGCTCCATGGTCAAAGTGCGCTGCATCCCATCTAAATACACACGGGAGGTGCGATGCATACTAAAAAGCCCTTCTATGGGGTGCGATAGGCGAGAGTGGACAAATGGCAGGGTCAATTTGCAAGGTGGACGATCATGGAATCTTCCAGAAACTTCTCCTATGACACTTGCCTCTCTGCATTCGCCCAAGGATGAGTAAGAGATCATCAATCTCCAAGTGGAATCAAGAACTATCAGAGAGAGGACACTAATCAAATCTCAAAAGCTGACTCACCCCCCTTGCAAACATCTATATATGGATCCCTCATCTCAGAGATCCAGGGGCTGGAATTTTGTATCTTATAAGGAAGTGCTGCTGGTTTCTTGGTGTAACATCATAGTGTTGGGTGATGTAAGCTTTTGATGGAGTCAAGAAGGGCTTTCTTGCTGAGAGGATGATGTTGGGTCAGAACAATTGGTTGTAATCCTCTTTGCTATTCTTGATTATTAATAAAGCTATTCAAGTTTTCCTCCACATTCTTGTATGATTGATGATATATGCATTTGTGTGGTCAATATATATATGGTCCTATATTGTTTATGATAGTAGATCTATGTTCTTGGATAGTGTTATGCTGCTTTGATTCTACAGGTGCTCTTTGAAGCTAGGTAGACGAAGAAGCGAGTGGCAAAAAGCTATCAGAAGGGAGAGGAATCAAGCGAGGAACCAAGCGCAAGACAGAGGTTGGTCTCCTTCTTTCCCCTCTTATCTACTTCTCATAAAGGAAAACCAAGTGGTTTTAGTTTGTTTGTTTCTAAGGTAGCTACCAACCTTAGTGGGACTAGCAGCTCTGCATAGACACTAGATTTCCATATAACAAAATGGTGACTCCACTGGGGAGCGAATAGATTGTTTGTTTGTCTATATTTGTTTACTTTATAAACTTACAAACAGAGCATGAAGTCAAGCCAGCCAGCCTTCGAACTGCATTTTCTATGCAAGTGCAAAGTAGATCAATGTTGCTTCAGTCTATCTTCGGGTTTTGTTTATGAACTAAACAATCGATTTACAAGCTCTCTAATTTCCCTTGTGGTGGCTCTAATAACCTCCTTAGATCTACCCCTTTGATTTATTTACTGATTACCACTTGCTCGGCCTAAATCCCTGAACTGAGCTGCAAACTGTGACCCAAAACCCAGTTGAAGTCTCGTCCCTAGATCATCACACTGTCTCTTCTTTGGAATCTGGATGCATCACACTTCCCGAGTGTAGTAGGTGCACTGCATCTCACTTTCCCTGTGTTACAGGTGCGCTGATCAGACAAGGCCTCTTCTGCTCTTAGATTTTGGTTTCTGTGTTCACTCTTTTCAGCTCTATTTAGGAGTTTTGCTGTCTGTAATCAGTATACCTCTGTTGAAACCCCCTTCCTTGCCATTATTCCGCCTCCATTGTGCAAAGAACTGTAAATGTTTTTATGTATTTTGAGCCATTTTTAGTTATCTTTTACAAAGAAGTAGCGTAATTGAACTGTCGTTTCTTGATTTGAAAGTGTCGCAAGTGTCGTTTTCAGTCATAGAAGAGAATCTGATTGTTCTTGATAGTCAATTACACTGTTACTCTTGTATTTGATTTGAATTAGTAGTTTTTCAAGTGTCGAAAGCAAGTTTTCAATTCCAAATCGCAAAGTGTCGTCATTGTCTTCATTTTGTCTTGAAAAGAAACTTGTTAGTAATGTCGCTTTGAAAAATAATTGAGATTTGTGCTTAGCTTTCTTTTTATCATTCACACATTAAGAAGGCTGAAAACAAATACATGCATGTGCATTTGCATTTAGACTGTATGTTGGTTTGATTTAGGACAGTGCATATAGTGTGTGCTCTCTGCTCTATGTTGAAAGAATATCATCCCTCTTTCCTTAGTAGCTAGGATTTTCATTGCAAAAAGGAGATTAAACGATTGTTTATCATCTTAGATTGCATTTTAGGAATTGTATATCTACATCACGCGGTGAACCTGAAGGGCAAATTTCTTAAGTAAGATCAACTGTAAAATAAATTTAATGAATCTAAAAACGCTTTGGAACCTAACGCACAACATTTAGAAGTCTAGGCTAGAGACGTATTCCGGCGTCGTAAAGCCTGGTAACTGTTGTTTTCATTGCTGGTTGGGTGATTCCTCCACTTTGAGACGACAAGTGCCAGTACAGACTTATGCTACCACGTACCGTCGAGTATATACTGGGAGACCACAATAGGCTTTATCCTTTATCCATAGGAAGCCGTGTTTGCCGCCCTATCGATCGAAATGCACTGAACACAGCATTCGGGAAGATTGACTGTCGTACCGTAAAAAGTATTCTGTAGTTTTGCGATTTGTTTGGTAACCCCTCTGTCTAGATTTCCAGAGTAGTCTCTTTCGTTCCTTTTCAGACTCCCTAAAGGAAAAGGTCCATCTGAGTACTTGTCACTTCAAGCTCATTAAAAATCGAAGGCGACTAGAGTCATCTTTTGTTTTTTCTCGACTCATAAAAATTGAAAAAACAAGTTGTGTCAAAGCGTCTAAAATTAATTTTAATCGGAATAAATATCACCTTTCCTACGTTGGTTTTAGGTTGAGAAAAATGGAGTCCACCAACCAAGGAGTTTCCCTTGGGGGAAATCCTAGTCCTTTCTCCTCTTGGGGAGATGTTGGTGCACCCCATATGGCCACATTGTCGCTTCCAGGATTGAAAATCGGCTTGCCCGTATGGCTCTCCTCGACCTCTGTCGTTCAGAACACCGTGATTCCTAAACAATCAAATCAGCAACTAAACGATACTAGAGTTACCCCCCAACCTTATACTTCATCCAATTCTCCCTCTCCTCCTCCATCTTCGCTTGATGAAGCTGGTAAAGCCAATAATCAAGTAACTAAGAAGAAGAAGGAGAAGAAGAAGAAAGAGAAGAAGAAGAAAGAGCCAAAGCTGAAAAGGGGCAAGCAGGCATTGTCTAGCGAAAATCCACACACTGCACCATCCAGGCCTAAATCACCATGTGTCATTTGTGAAGGAGACCACTATCATCGAGATTGTCCTTGCATCCCTCGGATCTTAAGGGACTGGTGTCCTCGTTTGCATAATTCGGTTTCATCAACCTTCGGTGATCATGTTGAAAATACACCGTCAACTAATGAAAGTGAAGCCCCTGGACAAAAGGGAAAAGGTAAATTTCCTTGTAAACTATGTGAAGGCGATCACACCATCCACTGTTGTCCCTTCTTAGGCGAGGCTAAAAGAGTTTTGGATGACCGCTTGGTTTCACCATTACGACTTCCTCTTGGATATAAGAAACTCTTGCCGAGTCTGTCACTAGTTGAAAATGTGGCTAACACACCATTGTGGTTGGCTGAAGCATCTATCATTGAAGACGAACCCTCTAAATCCACACTAGACGAAATTCAAAAGGTTGAGGCGGCAGTTGACCCGGTCTTGCCTTCAGAAGGTCCATCTTCGGATGATATAGTCACCAGAGAGAACAAGAACGACACCGTTCAAATTCTCTTTGTAAGCACAGACTCCGATGAACATAGGGGCAGTCTACCCATTCCTTTACCGCAGGAAGGAAGTTCGTCAGAGTCATATCCGGCCGTCTATTCGGTCCCACCTCCAAGCAACCTAGTTGTTTCCTTCGATTGGAATCTACTAGGCAGACCCCATTTACCGGCTAGTATACCATTTTGAATAATTGCTCAAATATATAGAATGGTCATGGCCGGTACCATCATAGATGAAGGGGCTTCTGTGAGTATCCTTTCCTCAACTGCTTGGAAAGCACTTGGTTCACCATCGCTTTTACCTGAGATGAGAAATCTAACAGGCTTTAAAAAAGGAACCAGTCGACCGTTAGGGATCCTTCCCAATGTGCCAATAACATTGTTAAGGAAAACCGTTCACATGAACGCAATGGTCATCCAAGAACCCCTGGATTATAATCTACTCCTTGGACGCGACTATATTTATTGCATGGGAGCCATTGTCTCCTCACTCTTTAGAGTAATGTGTTTTCCACATGAAGGAAGAGTGGTCAAGCTCGTAGACCAACTTTCATTCCCTAGTTCACACATAGCAAATAGTCAAATACCATCCCTGAATGGTCTTTTCACGCAAGGAATGTCTCATCAATCCCCAGTCCGTCCTCCAGATGAGCGCGAGTGATTCGAAGGACATGACTGAAACCCAGGGGGCATGCACCCTGGCCTATTTCGGGAGGAAAACCTTGGGCATAGAGTAGGTTTCCATGAAGGATATATGACTGGTTGACACACCAGTCCATTTAGTAAAATGGGATTAGACCACGATAAGATACCTCTGTTAAAAGGTAGGCCTTTCCCAATAAAACAAATGTTTTGTCTGGAAATTGAGGGGTAACCTGGAAACTCTACTTCAGTATACCTGGGGGCATGCAAACCTTTTGGCGTGCAAGAAAAGAGTGACCATTTATTTTTAAATGTGTAGGTCCTCTAGCCCTTTAAACTCGTAGGATTGGTCATTTCCTAACTTTCACAAAGAAAGGATGCGGGGCAAAGCTTTGAAAAAATGCCATTTTAAATGAGACATCCTTATTATACGACTGGATTGAGTAGTTTTAACGCGGAATTCAAGCTCGTTAAAAAATAAACATAAGCAATGAGCAAATGTTCCCCCAGAGTTTAAGCTCATTAAAAAATGAACCATTTTTCGGTAAATAACCATCATGAATGTATTATCATCAGCCTTTGAAGCCTTGGTCGTGTTATCATCATCACCTCCACTCTATATTGGTCAATCATTCACCTCCATTTGATTGTTTACCCTTTTTGAGGAACAGCTGCGAAGAGTGATCCTGTTAGCCATCCTTGTGACGTTGTCATGATTGGAAAAGTCCAAACCTTACCTGGAATCAGCTGCTACGCGAATTTATCAGCCGTTCCTCGAAAAACGAGTCTCCTTTAAGCTCTTTTCATCTGACTCGTAAATATGAAAAGATTGCCGAGCAACTGGCCTCTCCAGCTCGTTAAAGTGACTGGAAGTGCTATCCCTCCTTTAGATTTTAATCTTTTTGGACTTGAGGGATTATTACACAAAAAGATCGAGCACTTGTTTTGTTCAGCTCGTTAAAAGTACCGAAAATTCATCCCTTTTGTATTGTTTTATACTTTTTCGGACTCAAGGGATTATATGGCAAAAAAGGATTATTGGAGTTTTCTTTACGTCCGTTTTTCAGACTCTCTAAAATTGAAAAGGACCGAGGTATCGTTGTCGTTAAACTCGTTAAAACTGAATAGCGACAAACTTGTCCATACAGACAAGAACGAGATTCACTATCTCTAGGCTTGTTAAAACATAGCGATGAGTTTGCCCGAAGGGTAAATTATAGAACAAGCATATGTTATCCTCCTCAAGCTTGACAAAAATAAAGAGGTACTGGTCAACAATGACTAGGGAAAATTGGGAAGAAAACTTGAAAAAACTTTATTTGTAGCAAGTCACTCTTGAACATGACACTTTCACTCCGCATCCGAGTCGGGTTGGGCTGTTCTGTTCACTGGTCATGTCACCACGGGTCCATCACACCATCCATATTTGGGGTTAACGCTACCAATCCATCATGTCAGTGTCGCCGATATGTTCAAGAGAAGTCACTTAGAGAATTCACCTATGTCTCATCCATTGCAATACATTTACGCTCTATCCTTTCATGACCGCCACCCTAAACCTTATATCATCAGATCGTTTTCACCTCCATTAAAATAGTTTGCTCCATTCTGTGTCATTGATGTGGGATTCACTAAGGCCCTCCTATGACGGATCGCTTCTTGTCGACATCAGCTCATTATCCAGGAAGTCGATCTAGGAACAACCCTTTTATTACTTTGAAGCTTGCATGCCTCAATGGCAAGTTTCTCACTTCCGGCGATAGGTTTACATCAATGGCCTTCGACCGAAAGATTTTGCGTGGTGTTCGATGCCAAGTCCCTTATTCACACCACATAAATTGTATTGTAGTACCTTGAGGGTCATCATCATTATCAGTGATTCCTCTCGCGCCTGTTAACAGCTTACATCATTGGCTGATAATCAGGCGATGTCTTTCCATGTTCGACTCCAGGAACATCTCTCACATGGATCGACTTGTACTTTGAGTGAATATCGAACGAGATTGAAGACCCCGGATCTAGTTTCATCCATCCGGGCTACGATATATATTCAGGAAAATAAAGACATCAAATGTACATCATTACTGCACAGATAATCATCCAATCCAAAGGATGATGGCTCTACCAGAATCATCAGTTTGCACTCAGACGATTCTCTGTCTTATGTACATGAAAATGAATTTATAAAGCTAAGCATGGGAATGCCCGCCTCAACTAGACCATGAAAATATTATGAAGATAATGTATTGTATTGTATCTTATTACAGGTCGCCTTCCAGCTCGAAAAAACTTCAGATCCTCATGATAAAGCATTCCACCCGACATCAACAGATTAACGACCTCATGTTTTAGGGCACAACTGTTATAGACATTTTTGTGCATTGCAACCCCAATCATAAATTTCCGTAAACCAAGGGCTCTTAAGTCCCTAAAAGTGTTGTTCCAACCTCTAAAACAACAATGTGAATTGACTACATCTTCTCCCAGAAGTTCTCCATGAAAAACTACTCAGAACTGGTCAAAACTGGACCATCTCACCTACTCCATGGTCAAGGTGTGCTGTATACCACCTAAATACACACGGGAGGTGCGATGCATACTGAAAATCCCTTCTATGGGGTGCGATGGGCGAGAGTGGACAAATGGCACGGTCAATCTACAAGGTGGAGGATCATGGAATCTTCCAAAAACTTCTCTTGTGACACTTGCCTCTCTGCATTCGCCCATGGATGAGTAAGAGATCATCAATCTCCAAGTGGAATCAAGAACTATCAGAGAGAGGACACTAATCAAATCTCAAAAGCTGACTCACCCGCCTTGCAAACATCTATATATGGATCCCTCATCCCAAAGATCCAGGGGCTAGAATTTTGTATCTTATAAGGAAGTGCTGCTGGTTTCTTGGTGTAACATCATAGTGTTGGGTGATCTAAGCTTTTGATGAGGTGAAGAAGGGCTCTCTTGCTGAGAGGATGATGCTGAGTCAGAACAATTGGTTGTAATCCTCTTTGCTATTCTTGATTATTAATAAAGTTATTCAGGTTTTCCTCCACATTCTTGTATGATTGATGATATATGCATTTGTGTGGTCAATATATATCTGGTCCTATATTGTTTATGATAGTAGATCTATGTTCTTGGATAGTGTTATGCTGCTTTGATTCTACAGGTGCTCTTTGAAGCTGGGTAGATGAAGAAGCGAATGGCAAAAAGCTATCAGAAGGGAGATCAATCAAGCAAGGAACCAAGCGCAAGACAGACATTGGTCTCCTTCTTTCCCCTCTTATCTACTTCTCATAAAGGAAAACAAAAGTGGTTTTAGTTTGTTTGTTTCTAAGGTAGCTACCAGCCTTAGTGGGACTAGCAGCTCTGCATAGACACTAGATTTCCCGATAACACTTAACAAGGTAGAAACTATTTTGTTTTAATTAAAAGAAACAGTTGCCAAGAAATAGTTACCCTCTGCTTAGAAAGGTAAATATAGAGAGGGGGAGAGAACAAAAAATCTATCCTAGAGTTGGGTGGAATAAACGAGTGGGAAAGTTGTTCAACATAGTCTAGAAGAAAGTACAAAGCTTTAGGCTGGACGGGAAGTCCTAAGGCAATAATTCAATCACTAGTTCAGTCGAACAATAAACATAGAAGCCCTACCTCTGCAGTATAAACCACTTGATATGAGTATGGGTAAAAGAATAGCAATACCTAGTATTATCAAGGGAGCAGAGGACCCCATAGCTCACGACAACAAGGGTTTGGGCCCAAACAAACGGTTTGCAGAAGAAAATCATTGCAGAGCAATAAGAACCTCCAAGCCTAACAACGAAAATTACTAGCCAAATAGCCCGATGGGTATCTCAGCAGTTAGGTAAACCTTACCACCCCCTCTTGCACTGTCGGATCGCCTTCTACAAATCGAGGGTCGAGGGAAAGACCACCTGTACCCCGCCTTTCCTATCGCGTTAACTCTTGCAGGTTGATGGACAGGCACTGGACATGACAGATGGCCTGGCCTTCAACTCTATTTAATAGGCAGATCGAAAATCGGGATTGCTCCATGGGAGATTAACACTAAGATTATGGTTATAAATAATATGATAGCGAGCGATGTACAATACAATAAATGGCCTGGTGTTAACACATGTGTCTTCCGTATCCACTTGGTAATCAATTAAACTAACCCGAATTCTATTTAGATTATAGTTACTTGCCGATTGACCCAGTAATGATTTCTTTTTAAATGTGCTTATTACAAATGGTATCAGAGCTCAGGTTCATACATTGAGAATCTTTGGGAATAGATATGTGCTGGAAATAAATGTGGTTTTGTTTTAACTAAATAAACTTATGTGTGAACACAGAGAATGCACCAAAAAAAGAGATAAAGAAAAATGCAAGGGAGCCGAGGACCAATCGATCCACCCAGAAGTAGATATGTGAATGCTAATCCTGATACTTGGATATAGCTGGGAAAAGAATCACGACAAGCTAATGCAGTGTTACTCGAGATTGTCCAGCAGTTGCGTGCTGAAATGATGAATTTAAGAACAGGCAATGAAAGATTACGTGAAGAATAGGAGAAAATTGTCAGAAGTCTGTCCAGTCGATAGAATCAATGACATCCAGAGCCCAGTGCTGAGGACTAGAGAAGACCACAATAGCTATACATGGAGAAGAAAACACTGAGTTAGCCAAGAAACATGTGGAAGATGAAGAATGGTGCTTAGACAATGTCTCCGACCAGTGGAAACTAAAAGACAGAAAACTGAATTGCAAGGTGAATTTAAAAATATCAAGCCATCACTCTTTGAAGGGAATTAGAAGAGGTAGTAGAAGCTTGGCTAAATGATATGAGCAAAAAATTTCGGATTTATGAGTACACCGATAAACTAAAGGCATGATTCGCAGTTTATCCGTTAAGAGGTAAGGCCATCTTGTGGTGGGAAGAAATCAAAACAGTAAGGAAAATCAATGAAGAGGAAGTCATTGAGCACGAATTCCAAAATAATTTCAAAGACAAGTATTTAACTTAATGATATTATGATGAAAACACAAAGGAATTTCATGAGTGAAGATAGGGAACCTTAACCATGGATGAGTATGTTACATGATTCACCTCCTTTCTACGATATTTTCCTTACATGCAAGAAGAAAAGGCTAAAATTTAGGGCTTCATCGATAGCTTACCCAACTTTATGAAGGAGAAATTAGAATTTGACTACCCTAAGACAATGGATGACGTTGTGTGAAAATCTCGCATATCCTACCAGCAAATGAAACATAAGAATGAAAAATCAAAAGGGAGTTTAAACAGGAAAGGTAGAAGTTTGATTCCAAACAAGCACTCAAGATTTGTTGGTGGCAGAAATGTACAAAAAAACCCTTCGGCAGATTTCTAGCCAGGAATCACACCAAGGTTGCTTATTCGGAAAACAGACAGTCGGAAGTAGTTACCAAGTCTGTTAATGACCAGCAATCAAAACTACTGCTACAATGTCGGGGATGCAGAGAACCACACTGTTAAAAAAACTATTCACATAAGGTAAGAACATAACAACTATCAAATATGCAAGAAGCTTCCATGGTTGGGGATGTGGCAAGGAGCATTCATAGAATTAATGCTACCCTGGATGATCATCAGGAAGAATTTCAGCCCACCATGATCGAATGTGAAGGTAAGATTGCTAAGAAACCTACCTCTATTTTATTTGACCCAAGCGCTAGCTTAAGCTATGTTAGTCCTAAGGTTGTAGATAAATGTCAACTCCAGAGTAGTAAGTTTTCAAAACCATGGTTACTTCAACTAGCCATGGGGACAAAAAGAATGGTAACCACAAAAACAGAATGTTGTCCCATAATGATTTTAGGACAACCTATTTACGTGGACCTTAATATACTTTTTGTTCTTATGATATATTAATCGGGTGGGATTGGTTGGAAAAGTGTTGGTCCCTAGTGGATTGCAAATAGTTTACTGTCAGTTTTATTGTTAAAATGGGCCAAAGGAATGAACTATAAGGAATTAAAACCAATACCAAGTTACGTCCCATTACTGCTGGTAATCTAGGGAAATGTATTAGAAAGGGTTGTCAAATATATGTTGTTAAGGTGGGATTTACAAACACTAAAAATAAAATGACCTCCCAAGAAAATATTCTTGTCATCCAGGAATTTGTTGATGTATTTCTGGAATCCATTCCATGTTTACCACCAAAGCTTGATATTGATTTCACCATTGAGTTAATTCCAGGTGCAGCCCCTATATCCAGAGCCCCTTATCGCATGAGCATACATGAGTTAACAAAACTCAAAATGTGGCTTCGGGAGCTTTTAGATAAAAGGTATATCCGTCCCAGTGTGTCCCCTTAGGGAGCCCCCATATTATTTGTATGGAAAAAGGTTGGGACCCTTAGATTATGCATCAATTATTGACAATTAAACAAACTCACCATCAAGAATAAGTATCATTTTCCATGTATCGATGATCTATTTGATCAGGTGCAAGGAGCTAAGGTATTTTCGAAAATCGATTTAGGATCCAGTTACCATCAGATAAGAATAAAATAAGAATACATTTGCAAGACAACATTATGTACTCGTTATGGACAATACGAGTTCCCGCCATTGTCGTTTGGCCTCAAAAATGCCCTAGCCACTTTTTTGAGTCTGATGCATTGTATTTTCCATCCCTACTTGATAAATTTGTGTCAATTTTCAATAAAGATATTTTAATATATTCTAAGAATCAGGAGGAGCATAAAGAACATTTGAAAATAATATTGCAAACACTAAGGGAAAATCAGTTATACACCAAATTCAGCAAGTGTGACTTTTTCAAAGATCAGATTTAGTGCTTGGGTCACGTTATATCAGCATACGCCATTGCGGTAGACCCCGAAAAGATAAAAGAAATCATGGAATGGAAAACCCCAAAGAATATCAATGATATCAGATCATTCTTGGGATTAGGTAGATGATACCATAGATTCAAAAATTTCCTTTCCAATGACCTCATTATAGAAAAATGGGTGTGCTTTCCAATGAACAGCTAAATATCAACAAAGTTTTGAAAAACTGAAGCACCTACTCACCACCGCACTAGTGTTAAAAGTAGCAGATCGAGAAAATTCTTTCGTGGTTTGCAAAGATGTAAGCCAATAAGTTGTTGGTGGGGTGTTGAGAGAAGAAAGAAAGGTGATTTCTTATGAATCTCAAAAGTTGAAGGAGTATGAACAACGATGTTCAACTTATGACATTGAATTGACAGTAGTAGTGCATGCACTTATAATGTAGCAACACTACCTACCGGGGAAGAAATTTTTGCTGCTAACGGATCATAGAAGCCTCGCAAACTTCTTCAACTAGTCTAGCTTAAATGCTCGATAGGCCAAACGGAAAATATTCTTAGTGAATTCAATTTTGAAATGAAACACTTAAAATGAAAGGAAAACCATGTGGCCGACGCATTCAGCGGGAAGGTACATTGTATCTATGAGGTCCAAAGGAGCCAAGTAATTTCAAATATTTATTAAATCATAAAGGAAGTGGCTAGCAGATATATGAAGTATACTTTCCTTTAGCAACAGATAAAACAAGCCCTGCTAAAAAAGGAAAAATCAAAATTTGAAATAAATTCTGATAACCTCCTTACTTTTTAGAACATAATTTACATTCCTAACCAAAATTTTGTTAAACAATTAATATTGGATGACTTTCATAGCAAGCCTTGTGCTGGCCACCCAAGGTACTAGAAAATGTTTTCCACCATTAAGAAAGGGTACTTTTGGCATGGATTAAGGAAGGATGTTACAAAATATTTGTCAAAATGTTTGGAGTGTCCACTAGTGAAGGTAGAACACCAACATCCCACCGGGTTGTTACAACCATTGTCCATTCCAAAATGGAAATGGGAGACCATATCTCTAGATTTCATCATCATCTTACCTCGCACAAGGAAGAAACATGACTGAATTATGGTGGTAGTGGACAAATTTAGTAAAACAGCTCACTTCATACCTGTGAAATCCACACAAAAAATTGTGAAAATTGCAGACATATTTATGAAGCATAATTTTCGCTTACACAGAATACCCGAAGTGGTGATTTCCGATAGGGATGTAAAATTTACATCCACCTTCTAGAAAACTCTCTTTTAGGGATTAGGTACTTAGATCCAATTTAGTACTTCCTACCACCCCCAAATGAATGGAAAGACCAAACGAGTAAACCAGTTGTTGGAGGACACGCTACGCATGTTTGTGATGTTGCAACCACTCAGGTGAGAGGATTACCTCTATCTAGTTGAATTTGCATATAATAATGGACATCATGAATCACTAGGCATGAGCCCATTTGCGGTGTTTTATGGGAGAAAGTGCAGGTGCCCATAGACTGGAATAATCCATTTAATAAGTTAGCACTAGATCCTGACATGCTAACAGAAATGGAGGAGACTGTTAAGAACGTTCGACAAAATCTAAGGGCAGCCCAAGATAGATAGAAAGTGTATGCAGATAAAAAGAGGACATATAGGGAATTTCAACTGGGAGATCACATTTATCTAAGAGTGAAGCCTTGGAAAAGCTCCTTATAGTGGCAGGGTTGTGCTAAATTACCACCCAGATACTATGGACCCTTTCAAGTGCTTGAATGAGTTGGACCAGTGGCTTATAAGCTTGCCTTACCAAGCCACATTCGAGTCCACAATGTGCTTCATGTATCTTTACTAAAAAAAAAATGTATATAACCCTCAACACATTATTGACTAGGAAAATATCCGGGTCGAATCGGAAGGAGAGTTCCTGGCAGAACCTCTTCGTATTCTCGATGACAAAGAAACTAGCTGCGGAAGCGAGCCATCACCCAGGTTAAAGTGCAATGGAAGCACTTTGGCCTGGATGAGGCCACTTGGGAAGAGGAGGAATTTATGCGGAAAACATAACTAGCATTGTTTTTTAAGTAGAGAGAAGACCAAGGACAGTGTTCCTCATATTGGGCGGGAGATGTGACGCCCCAAGTTGCATAAAAAATTACTGAGATTACTAAGTTGATCTTTAATAGATGTTATTTTAAGTTTTATTACATTTTGATGTTAAATATTAACTGACTGAGGCTGGAAGGCCAAGAAACATATATTGTGGTTACCTAAATTATTGGTAATGATACTTTAACAAGATAGAAACTGTTTTGTTTTAATTAAAAGAAACGGTTGCCAAGAAATAGTTACCCTCTATTTGGAAAGGGAAATATAGAGAGGGGGAGAGAAGAAAAAAATATCCTAGAGCTAGGTGGAATAAACCAATGGGAAAGTTGCTCAACATAGTCAAGAAGAAATTACAGAGCTTGAGGTTGGATGGGAAGTCCTGAGGCCCAAGGTACTGATTGTCACTGGATATAGTGTGAAAGATAAAAAGTGCTCGGGGTTCCAGACTCATGGCTGGGAGGAGAGACTTTCAGACAGATAAGTAAACAACAAGCTTTCTGAATATCATATATAAATTTCAAATCTTAGATAGATAAGTAAACAACAATCTTTTTGAAGATCATATATAATTTCAAATCTTAGAGAGATAAGTTAACAACAACCTTTTTGAAGATCATATATAAATTCTCAAGTCTTCGATATATGAGTAACATAACTTGCTCTCAAAAAGTTATAAACATAGATATAATAGTGATCGATAAATATAAATTAACAGGTTTGCAATGAATTATATACAGGAAGACGAGTATGTGAAATCTAATGATTCCTGAACGCAGAATACAGGTTATAAAGTACTGCTATAGTAAAGTCTTTTCAAATTTTATATCTGAACCAATACACAATCAAGAAAATGCTAAGATAAGTATAGATGCTAAGACTGTACAGTACAAACTTAAGCAGTAACCAATAAACACAAACATTGCGTGCAAATATATTTCTTTGTATAAGCTATATATATATTATACTAATTATAAAACTGTAGAAGTCCCTTTTCTTATACAGTGCAAACTGTCCCTTCGAAGCTTTCACCAGAACTTAAAAGGATTATACTCACTATAATCACAGAATTGCCAGACCTTTTACATGCCAAAAACCCACTTAAAATATGCTAATCGGCCAGCATATATTTATATGAGTTTGAATCAAAGAAAACAATAATAAAAGAAAAGAGAGATATTGCATATTCTCAGCCGATAGCAGTTAATAACACACGATATGAAGCTCTAAACTCATTAAGAAGTTTAAATACACTCATTACAATAATAACGGTTTGACTACACTTATAGCGGAACAATATTCTGGTCGCCTAGGACTAATCATAACCATAAAAATTACTATCAAACCCTGTCTCTCTCTTGCTAGCATCCTCATATAAATTGCAAAGACAAGCTTAAGATTATAAGTTTGGGTCTTGCTACCATAAACCCCTCAGCATGCCATTGGAAACCCAACCAACCTTTATACCTAGGTCTAAACAAAATAAGAACCAGTGAGTAATGGTCGAGCCTCAACCTCGACCACCATGATACTTACATACGTCATACTTCATAGTAGAAGAAGTGGGAACTAAGAGTATATTCCGACCTGTAAGAAACCGAAGGGAGCAAATGGTGAGGACTCGGCATTTTCCGATGCAATCACGAACAAAACCGATGTGCAGATAGGTTTACCTGCAAGAAAACCTCTGGTCTGAAATCCTTTAACGATATAGAACATATCGAGAAAGAAAAGCAAAAGGGACATTCAAGGGAATAGACACCTGTGCCTGAAGAGTTTCCGATGTTAGCAGCCCAACTATCCTGTCATAGAAGCCATGAAACCCTTGGTTCAGCTTGTTCTGGATACACAAAATGAATAACGTAGAATAACTGAATTAATAATAAAGAGTTCATAGGGATTACCTCTGTTAAGAATGAATTTAACTGGGTCGTCTTCGATGAAGGCCGAATACCCCGAATTGTTTCAGAACGAAGGAGGCAATCATTTAATCACTATTTCAGTCGAACAACAAACATAGAAACCATACCTCGGTAGTATAAACCACTTGATATGGGCAAGGGTAAAAGAATAGCAATACATGGTATAATTAGGTGAGCAGAGGATGCCATAGCTCACGACAACAAGGCTTCGGGCCAAAATGAACCTTTTTGCAGAAGAAAATCGCTACGGAGTAGCAAGAACCTTCAAGTGTAACAACGAAAATGACTAGCCAACTGGCCCGATGGGTACCTCGGCAGTTAGGTAAACCCTACCCCCCTCTTGCACCGTCGGATTGCCTTCTGCGGATCGACGGTCGAGGGCAAGAACACCTGTATCCCGCCTTTCCTGTCGCGTTAACTCTTGCAGGTTGAAGGATGGCCCCTGGGCATCACGCATGGCCTGACCCTCAACTCTATTTAATAGGCAGATCGAAAATCAAGATTTCTCCATCGGAGATTAACGCTAAGATTATGGTTATAAATAATATGATAGAACGATGTATAGTACAGTAAACGGCATGTTGTTAACACTTGTGTTTTCTGTATCCACTTGGTAATTAATTACATTAACCCAGATTCTATTCATGTTATAACTAATTTCTTATTAACTGAGTAAATAATTTTATTTTATTTTTTAATATGATTATGAGAATTTATTACATTAACCAAGTAAATAAAAATATTTATTATTTTATTTGTATGTTTTTATTTTATTTTATTTCCATAAATAAAAAAGAAGTATTCCAAATTCAGCATATTTAAAGTTGATAGTATGTCAAAGTTTTGAAAATTAAATAAAATGAGTATATGATAGACCATTTAAAGAGATTCTCTTTTATTTTCATCTTTTTAGTGGGGCAACTAATACTCGATTCAATTATAAATTTATGAGAAATTGTTTTTATTTATTGGGGTCGATTATGTAATTAAAACATTTTAGTTTCTTTTTTCCTTTAATTTTTATTGCTATCTCTTTAAATTTTGAAATAATAATATTTTTATTTAAAAAAAACATTTTTCTCTCTTTATATATAGTTTTTAAAAAATATCAAGTTAACATAAAAAAAATTTCGTTGTTATAACTTTGAGTATGCTTTGGAGTATGTTCTAAAAGTTCTTTTGTCTGGCTAAGAGCTCGTTTTTCTGGATGTAACGAAACATGTTAACAACCCGAGTATGTTCTAAAAGTTCTTTTGTTTGGCTAAGAGCTCGTTTTTCTGGGATGTAACGAAACATGTTAACAACCCAAGACCCAGAGGCATTTGGCAAAAGTGAAAATCTATTTCTTATGAACCACCAATGAATTATTCCAAGTGACCTGATTTTCCTTAAATAAGGGTGATAAGTTAATCTCCATTAGCAATTAAAAGAAAAACATTAATAAAATAAATTATCTTAATTATAAAATTTGCAAATATTAAAATTTAACTAGCTCAGTGATCACATATAGTTATGAACTCACATTTCTTTGGTATTTTGAAAAGCATTTAGTTTTTTATAAATGGATCGTGAAGGCACTTATGAAGTCATAGTTATTCTCTTAAAGATATTTTATTTGTAAAGTATGGATAGTTAAATTTAACTCATATTCATTATTTACCAATATATATTTATATAAATTATTGATCTATTAAATGTTGAGGAGGATCAAATATTTTTATACGCAGTGATTTTAGAGTGCAAAAAGGTTTTTATTTTAAGAAATTTAATTTCTATATACTCTTGATAAATATGGTTCTTTATATGTACACACTATGAATAATATTTCATTGTTTAAATTATATTTTTGAATGAATAAATGGATACGTTACCTTGAAAGTCTCCTTTAAGACTTGGATTGTCTAGGCTACACATATTAAATTTGGAATTCCAACAAATATTTTGTAGATACTAAACAAAATTAACTGAAAAATATAGATGGCCAAAATCTAAAATATTTAGACCACTGAAATGTTTTCAAAAAAGTTTTAGCAACACAAATTTATTTTATTTTTATAATTGCTTTGTATGATATATACATATTTGCATAGTTGACATTGAAATATTTTACTATCATTAGTATATATGTGTGGGGAACAGTGCATATATATATATATATATATATATATATATATATATATATATATATAGAGAGAGAGAGAGAGAGAGAGAGAGAGAGAGAGAGAGAGAGAGAGAATTTATATTAAAATATATTAGTTACTATTAATATTCAAATTTTTATTTAAGTTTTAAATTGAAATATTTACAAAGTATGAGATTTTTTTTAGATCAACTTTTAGTTATCTTATTTCCTATATTTAATATAAAATATTGATATTGAAATATTTTATTTATGGCTTCAAGAGTCAATGTCAAATATTTTTCACATGTCTTTTTCATACTAGATAGTAATATTAGAAATCAATCTAACTAGATTCCTAATCCTTTATAATGTTATTATTAAAAATAACCAAATATGTATATTGACTTATCTAACATTTTTTTATTTAGAGTATTTAAACAAAACAAAAAACATGGATCAACTCTACTTTGAGCATTGATGAAATAGCACACCACTCTCATATTGAAATGTATGCAATTATATTTATTATTTTGTTTTATTTTGTTTTCTTAATAATTGTTAATCTAAGTATTACATTATTTTACGAATTTTATCTCTCTCTCTCTCTCTCCCTCTCTCTCTCTCTCTCTCTCTCTCTCTCTATATATATATATATATATATATATATATATATATATATATAAAACTAATTTTAATTCACAGTTAAAAATACTATATCAATAAAATTGTACTTCAACATCCAGTAAGAAATTTACATAAAACTCAATTTGTATGATCAATATTAATTTATATATAGGATTTAATTCCATAGTATAGTTTTGACAAAAAAATACTTATATTAATAATTTGTGAAAAAATAAATTTAAAATTCAATTGTTGTGTAAATACATACATGGTTTTGATGGCTGTATAATTACAGTGGTTACATTCAAATTAGGTACTAGCTAATTAACTGAAGATATGGGGGCATAGTACCCTAGGTATGGGCTTGCTATAGTTCATTAGTATTACTTTTGAGAGTGCTAATTTCATCTTCTTCGCTCTAAATTTGTTATCGTGTGAGGTTGTACATGGGACAGGAAATTTATTTCAATACTTGAATATACCTAATTTATACTTGTAATGTAACCTTTTAAATGTCCTTAAATTCTGAAACAAACAGGAGAAGATTGTTCTTTCTATTCATGTTAACTTCAGATACCAACCTCCTTGGAACCCACACAAAAATTTGAAGCCACAGAGTCATCATGGCCCTTAACAATAGGAAAAAATAATCAATTCTAAAAGGAATTGTTTGCCACAAAAAAAATATAGATCAAAACCCCACATTCGAAAACAAATTTAGGCCAAAGAAAATGAAGCTCTAATGACTACAAAAGGAACTAGCTCACTAAATTGTGACAATGAATAAAGTGGGGATCCTAATCAACTGCTAAATATCAACATGCGTGAGCTATCTTAGCCTACAATGTAGTGTTTATGCAGAAGGGGAAAAGATGATAAGTTACTGTTTATGATAAGCTTCCTCCTCAAGGGTCAAACCCCTAGAGTGCAATCCTTCTATGAATCAAACCAACTGTAACTTGCCTCCTTTATTTATTTATTTCACCTTATATCACATTACACCAAGATTTCTAACCCCACTAAAATCATTGTACAAATTGTAAATTCGAAGATGTAATGTCTTCTATTAATTTAAATCATAAACTTGGCATGGATATAGATTACGGAATACACTTAATATAATGACATGGAACTAATATACAAATGAAGATTTCTTGAGTTCTTATTATTACATATTTAATAGGGTATAAATTCAATGTATGTATAGACTTATGTCTGGTGGTGAGGAATTCCTCGAACCTTCACAACACATCACAACTATCTACCATTTGTATCAAATTTGATGAAGCTTTAGATCAAGGGCATTCGTTTCTAGGGCTAGATCGATGGTTCACATTAGAGGAGGTCGCTAGAGGGTAAACACTCTCCTCTCTAGCATCATAAGCCCCTCATTTACTTAGATTTATTTTTCTGAAGTCAGCTCTACAAGTTGCTAGGGAACTAGGATTTAGCTCTATCTTATCCATGAGCCACTTCAAGTGAACAACAAGTAAATGAGTTTTCTTATTTCACAATCTTGTTACCTCTTTTATGTTGTTATTTTTGTATTACAATTTTTTGTTCCTCTTGCCCTAACTAGTTGTTCTTTCTTCTTTAGATGTACCTCGCGGGAGTGTCAGGCACCAGAATTTTCCATGTATATTAGAACTTGTCACCTTGGCTGATCACAGTCACTCTAATCAGCAAATCTGCATTTCACAGTTATTTATTGGAGTTACCTAAGCTTCCATCCATTTTAGGTGAACTCATTTTGTTTATATTTTATTTTGTCCATTTGCTTCATGATTTATAACGTACACATACAGTGAATCCACATTTTCTCTAGTTTCACTAAGGAGACCTGCCAGGAGATCAAGTCACTTTTATTTTGAATTTATACTATTTTAAAGTTAGAGTTAACACTTTCTATAAGAACCCTTTCCAGTCAATGTGAAATCAAAGCAGAGCAATAATAACCAAAATTATGTTACGATTTTATTAAATAAAAAGACACATGTTTAGTTTTTCTAATTTTCTATACCAGTTCTTTACTCCTTGCATAGTTTTCCCTCTGAGAAGAGGCTTTACTAATTATTAATTAGGGTTGTATATGGTCCAACCCTTGTATTTTAAAAAACTACCCATATGCAAGGGTAAGTATCTGTTAATCTTCTACTTTCTTAACGTCACATTCTAGCCTCTCGCCTAGTTAATCCCATGTATTATGTACTATGGTCATAGCTCATTTTTGAATTAAACTATCTTTGTTAGATTTGATTGTAATCTGCATTCAAATTATGTTATCAATCTTATTAACCTCCGAACCTTGGAAGGTTGTGTTATGAAACCAGCTCACAAAAACATAGAAAAATAGATGAACGCCTTAGAAATAAGCCTCTTCGAGGGGGAAACCTCCTTTACATTACACAAATGAACAATTCTTGGATGATACAAATGACAAGACCTCCTTTTTATATATATGAGTCTAAGGGGTCATAATACAATCAGAGCCGACATAACAATAATAATGTAAGGGCACAATAATAACAATAGTGGGCTTCTATGCGGCACAATAATAACAATATGGGAACTACATGGGCACAACAATATAACAAGGGGGTTGTACTAATAACAATAAGGGGTTACACTATTAGTATAGGGACCTAACATGCCCCCCTGTTTCAAAAAGTGTTGCCCTCATCGCTTGAGTAGTTCTTGATGCTTCTATATTCATTCTTGTCCTCCCATGTGGAATCTTCAGTGGGTAAGTTCTTCCACTTGATGACATACTCTAAAATTGATCTATTTTGTAGTTGTCGATTTCTCGGTTTTGTGACATCTGCAGGTTCCGATATGATTTTTCCTTCCTTGTCAAGTTCTCACAATACTATTTGAACTGGGATCTTCTGCAACTTTTCAATGAGTTCCCACTCCTTTGGGCATATGGATATCTGTAAGGCTTGATGTTTATAGGAACACTTCTTGGAATCAAATGAGTAGCATGATCATGATCAAAAATAGGTTGGAGGCCTTTGGGAGTCTCAAATACCTTAGAATGATTGTCCAAAACGTTTTGGAGATCTGGAGAAATAAATGATTTCGATGTGGGATAGTCTAGTGAACAGAATTGTGCAATTACGCATTGTTGTTATTTATTTAGAAGCTTTGTCATGCTGTTAGAGTTGATTATCTTTCTAGGTTTGCCTTCAATACCCCTCAATTCAAATTCCTTTCCTTCACAAAAAAATTTCAAGAAAAGTTCCTGAAAATTAAAAGCTATCATACCCAAAGGTTGTAGCCATTAGACTCCTAGTAAAACATCAGCACCACCCATTGGAATGGAAAGCATTGGACTATTCAATACATATTCTCCCATGGATATCTTGATATTATGCCACTTTCCAGAGCAATTTATTGTACCTCCACTTGCAACCATCACTTGACACTCTCGTGCTAGATATAGGAAGCAACTCAATTCCTTGGCTATCTTACAAATGAAGAAAATTATGGGTACTGCCCGAATAAATCAACACTATTACCTTTTTCTCCTTGATATGTCCTTCTATCTTGATAGTTTGAGGAGTGGTAATTTCTTCCAATGCATTACAAGATATGGTCGGATTCATTTCGTGATGCTCAATGTGATCTTTCAATTCATGAACATTTTTCTTCTTGATATGTCCTTCTATATTGATTGTTTGAGGAGTGGTAATTCTCACCAATGCATTACAAGATATGGTTGGATTCATTTCTTCTTTCTCAATGTGATCTTTCACTTCTTGAACCTTTTTCTTCTTCATATGTCCTTCTATCTTGAGAGTCTGAGGAGTGGTAATTCTTTCCAATGCTTTACAAGATATGGTTGGATTCATTTCTTCATTCTCTAGGGTGGGTTCCTACTGTATATCCTCTTCTTTTGATGTTTCTTGATCCTTTTCTTCCCCCTCTTCATAATCTATGTAAAATAATTTATTCTCAACACACTTATGACATTTGGTGTATTTGCTATCACAATTGCAACAAAGCCATTTTTCTCCTTTTTCTTCCAATTGTTGTGGTGTAAACCTTGTAGGTTGTGGAAGGCTAGGATAAAAGAAAATTCCATAATTATAGTTATGAGTGGTGGGATTTATTGTTTCCATAATTTCTCTTCCAATTTTTCTTTCCAACCTAAATGCCTTCTTCAATGAATCAGGTTCCCAAAGACGAACGTCATGTTGAATGTTATCCTTTAAAGTCCCTATGAAGACATCAACCATTTTCTTCTCTGGAATATCATTTACCCTTATATTCAATTTTTGGAAGTCCTCAATGTGTGCTGCCATTGAACCCTTTTGTTTGAGATTTATCAATTGGCTAAATAAGGTGTTTCTCTTTCTATCCTCATAATGTGCTATCATTTCCTCCGTGAAAATTGACCACGTGGAAAGTGGTTTACGAGAACAAATCCCTTCATACCATAAAAATTGATTCATTTCTAAATAATTAGATACAATATGTACCTTTTGTAACAGTGGTACACCATGTAGATCAAAATATTTCTCCATCTGTAGTATCCAATTTACCGGATCCTTGTCATCAAACTTCCTCATCTTGCTTTTTCTTGATTTTAGGAGCTCTATCTTCAAATGACTATAACTCTGGACTTTTGGATCTTTAAGTTCTCAAATTTTGATCTGTAATAACCCTTTGAGTCATATTTCTAAATCTGTAAGTTTGATCGCAATTGGATTCCTGAAGAGAGATTTATTCTCAAACTCCCGCAATGACCTAACTACAGACTAGTTTAGTAGAGTGAACTTGTATGACATGCCATGTGTCACTGTTTCAATTGTAGGTTATGAAAATTATACCCAAACAAAATAAAGTCTGTCCTCTTTATGTAACTTCTGATGAACTTTCAATCTGATGCTCAGAGATAACTTTACGACAATTTTCCCAAGGTTGCAGTTTTAGGATGTAATTCGGGAGTCTGCAAAAACCTTAAATTCCTTAGATCATTTATCCAAACATATAGTGGGGAAAGATATGAAATTTGGACCCAAGGTTTAGACAAATTTCTTCTCTAATGGGTTTTTGTTTTAGCTTCTGAAACTTCATAGCGAAAGAATTATATCAAAAATACCACGATGGCCTATTTATATGAAATTCTGGAGCTTGCAAAAATTGTACTTCCTCAGATCCTATCTCTGAAACTATAGCGAGACAAAATCTAAAATTTGGACCCAACGTTTAGTGCAATTGAGTGTCAAACAAGTTTTTTTTTAGCTTCTGAAATGTCGTAGAAACAAATTTATAACAAAAATGTCACCATGACCTGTTTGGAGCAGCGAAATGCTAGAATCCAAAGCTCTGATACCAAATCCAAATGTTATGAAACCAGCTCATGAAAAGATAGAAAAGGTAGATGAATGCCTTAGAAATAAGCCTCTTCAAGGGAACAACCTCCTTTACATTGCACAAATGAACAATTATTGGATGATACAAATGACAAGACCTCCTTTCTATATATATGAGTCTAAGGGGTCATAATATAATCAGAGCCGACATAACAATAATAATGTAAGGGCACAATAATAACAATAGTGGGGTTCTATGGGGCACAATAATAACAATATGGGGACTACATTAGAACAAAAATATAATAAGTGGGTTGTACTAATAAAAATAACGGGTTACACTAGTAGTATAGGGACCTAACAGGTTGTTCTCTTGGTTGCTGATTTAAAACACCTGTTATTTGTATGTCTATATATAGTTGGCACCCCTTGAGTAGTAGCTTTGTTTATGAAGTATATTGTGACACATATAATTTAGCCTTCAATGACATGCAAGGAAATTATTTTTCTATGATTTTATATGTATTTTATAAGAATATTACCATTGGTTTGAATGTACTAATTTTCCCACAGCATTTCAATAAAACAAAAAATGCTTATCTTCACCACAGTCAAATATTATTTCGAAACAATTCCTTCTTCCTTAAGAATAGTTGGATATAATTTACATTCTCTAGCTTTTAGCATTGATATAGTACTATTTAAATTTTCATGGGTTTACCTACATAAGTCTAAATTTCCCTTAAGTGGGCCTATACCCTGGGGGCTTGCTGAGTTTTCCCAGCCTCTGTAAATTAAAATTTAGGACCACTAGCCTACTTCCCAACACAATAACCCCTTTTTAAATAAAAAATATACATATCCTTATAATATAAAATGATATGGATAAAAAAATAAAGGATGAAAATAACAGTTATGTTGGACGCCTAATCCTCTAAGGGTTGGTATGGAAGATGAAAAGTCAAAGGGAGTACAAAAGACCACTTGGAATATGAGATCAAGTGTCACTCCAATGTATTATAAATATGTACCATTGTCGATAATATATGAAACTCATTTTTATCCTATTTGGTTATCTTCTCCATGTGTGTCTAACATGGTATGAGAGCGTCAGGTTTACAGGTCCCCAATTTAAGCGCTTCTCCTTGAATAGTGTTGGCCTGTGTTACATAGAGTTTTAAAAATCAATTAAAAAGAAAAAGGTGCTCCCCGCCATCTCTGCCCATCACCGAAGTTCCTTCCTTCCTTGCTCAAGTTTGAGCCACTCGTTTGCCTCTCTCTATATGTCGGTTCTACCATCAAACCTACCTATCCTCCTAAAGTCTATCATTCTTTAGCCCCGTATGTAACAATTTTTTCTGAGATATTACGCCCTAACATAACGTTCCAATCCACCAACTGCTTCAGGTAGAAAGGAATCTACTCTATCCCTGTCTCGATTTCCGATGAGATGTGCACCCAATTGTTCATTTGATCTTATAGTTTTTTTTAGAAAACCACTGCCTATTGACCTAAATTGTTGGTACCACGAAGTTGAACGTTCAAATTCCCTTCTCCAGTTTCTTTGTGTTGTGTGATTTCCAATTTCCTATGTGCATTTCGAATTCCACGTTGTGGTGAGAATTCCATGTTGTGGCCAAATGTGGGCTTCATCTAAACTATGTCAACAATGCACTTGTCATGCTCAAGTTTTCGATTTAGCTCAAAAAGGTCTGCTCATTAACTTTTTGTAGTTATTTCTATCAATTCTAGGATTCAAATGTTCTTGGCCATTTGACCAAATCAAATATTCTTCTTTCCCATCGATTCCTGTAGCAGTAGCATAACCCTACGCATTGGAGGATAATATTTCCATTTCATTATTTGTGATTTTTGTTGTGTCTCAAGGCCCTGATGCATTAGATTGAGCATTGAGCACTCCAAGTTTTCCTCTACGCCCTGAAAACAATCAATCTTCCAATGGTGGCACAAGATTTCATTTGTGGAGCCCGTAGCTAAGCTGGGAAGCTACCCTGCTCCTAAAATATTTGTTTCCACCTAGACAAGTGCTATATTCAGCATCATCAATTGTCTGCAAGAATATCCCATAACATTACCAGGCAAAGACAACATTTAACGATTCAGCCAACATTGAAATGATTTGGTATTCAAATAAATTCCCCAATGAGCTATACCATAATCGGTTGGCCTCCCGTAGCGAGTCATACCACTCCTCCCTACCATTGGCTCACATCTCTCATCTCCTCTGCCCACTACACAGCAAAATATCCAAACATCCCATTGCGTGTTTTTAAATCTTCTTGCAATTATATAACATTTTGTACAACCTCTCTTCACCCTCGACTCTCTACACCATCGACTCCTCTCACCAAACCCATCGAATCCATACCCACTGGTTCCCTTACACCCTTCTCCACTACTATACCATCATCATACCACAATCATACCACAATCAAATTAATATACCATATGGTCAGCATGGAGTGTTGAATAATTCGATTCCGTTGCATAGTTAAAGGAGCACATAATGCCATATTTTTTGAATCAAAGATTGAAATGCATCCTCAATCCATACCAAGTAGATAGCTCGACGTAGATTGAGAATGGAAGGAGAAGAAATACTAGAAATATCGACCATTCGCAAGTCATCCAAGGAAATTAAGGCATGTGCACCACTCCAGGACAGATTAAAGGGACCATGAGGTGATTTATCTTTGCAGTATAGAGTCGATATATTACTGAAGGAGCGTGTAAATGGTGCATGTGAATCATTTAATCTAAATGTTAGTTGAATCCACACATTAAAGGGAGTCCCATACATGTTGAATTCCTTTTATTATATGTTTATTGTATGATCTATACATTGTGATGGGAATATACACGTTGAATTCTCTTTATGAAGGTGTGTGTATGGTATATGATGACATTGGCATGATATATATTATAGTTGATGAGTAGTGGTTTATATGCTTATATTGAAGTATTGACATAGTATCGTGAAAAGTGAAGTTGATATTGAATATTTTTTAATTAGTTTCTTACCTGATCAAGAAGGAAAAATGTTGAAAGTTAAACGCAATATTTTGTGGAGGAGAGTTCCTTCATTGCCTAAGTTAAGAACTATTACACTTTTATTGTAATAATGATGCACTTGTTGTGGCTATAATTGGTTGGGTACTATATTTTCTCAAAACTCTGATACAATCTACTATCGAAGACACAATTAAAATCAACAAGAACAGTCTCTGTTATATTAAAACCTGTTGGAAATATACATGGGAGAAGGTAGACATTTTGGAGCTTGAATCTCAATTGCAACAAGAAAAATTAAAGTAGTGGAGTCATCATTCTGAACCTATTTTTATTCAGAATGTTGAGACACACTCCCATTAGTAGCAAGAATATAAACTTGAGGTTGATTCACATTTAGTGCCTAGTTCAAGAGTAGAGTTACATGCAAATGCAGAAGTTCGATCTACACTTCCTAACCCTGTCATCAGACCTTGGGAAGAGGTTTTCCATAACAAGCACATAAATAGTCTTAGATATGACAAGGATGTGTCCTTTCATATTTTATATTACTCAAATCTCATCTAGTTCCAGAGCGTTGGATTCCTTCTAACAGTTCACCTTCAAATGTTCTAGATTATGTTCCTCTTCCATAGTAACAATACCAAATTATCATATTCCAACATTTTGACCAAGTTGACCATATTAAATATCATTGTTTTGATCTTCATCCATGTAATAATTCTCATAAAACCACTCTTTCTTCAAACAAATTATCCAAAAACAAGCCTCCTGCAAGAACAAAGATTCACCTTGGATGGATCGCTTCTTGGCAATGGGCTTAAACAGCCAAGAAGATGTTTCAGTCATATGTCAGAACTTGTTCTAGAGTATTGAATAGTCTTGCAGTTGAGATTTCAAGCGAGCCTGACCTACAACCCGCCATACCTGATTCAAAGTTGTAGCCAGAGAACGAGATTCCCTTCATTGTGACTTTGGTTGTGGTCATCCTTAAATCATCTATACAATGTTGAGACATTTTCAGGTTGAGCTTCTCCCTCTTCAAATAATTGGGGACACTTCCTCTACCAGAAGACTTCAAATTTTTTCTAGTTCTCGAAGAGTGCCAGGAATTGCATTAAGCATTCCAAAGTTGGTGGTAATCCTTAAACCACCGCAAGTTGTAGACCTCCATTTTCAAGGTTGAAGGTCTCCCTCTCCAAAGCATTAGGGACACTTTCTCTAGTATAACATTTCATCTTCTTGCGAGACTTGGAAGAGTTTCGGGAATTGTACTAAGCATTTGAGTGTTGGTGGTTATCTTTAAACCACCCCTTTATACAAACATTTTAGAGATCACATTCAACCTAGTGTTTCCATGAATAGTTTTACACATTTTGTCTTACAAATCTCTTATTGGATTCATACATACACCTTTGGATTGAGGGGGGGAATGTTGGACACCTAATGCTCTAAGGGTTGGTGTGGAAGCTGAACAGTCAAAAGGATTCCAAGATACCTCTTGGAATATAAAACCAAGGGTCACTCCAATATATTATACATATGTATCATTGTGAATAATATACGAAACTGACAGTTATCCTATTTGGCTATCTTCTCCATATGTGTCTAACAAGTTCATTGCAAACATGAAGTCAAGTACTTATCTCTAAACATCAGTCTGGTCCAGCCACAAAATTTATAGAAAAGAGAGTGCTCCATCCAACCAATGTGTATTGTGTCTACACAATAGGACTCCCCATGAGCGAGGTTATTCCCAAAATAGTTACTAAACAGTGACACAATCAGGCCTATCCTGAGGCATGAAGACCTTTCTGATCTACCCTAGGAACTTAGGCTCACAAGACTATCTCAAGGATCCCACGGGCCACCCACCAACTCTAGGATTCCTCAACTCGTAGCATCCTACAAACCTTAAACAACATCTTGTTTCAGGTTCCAAAGCTTCAAGATTCGCTCCTCTTCTGGACCTCAATCCCCCAGGTACCAAGTCTCCAAGGTTGCCTTAGGTTTTCTTCCCTCTTACACTCTTGGATCCCTTTTCCCAGCCGATATTATTTATATCTAGGGAGAGGAATAATTTTCTTAACTGTCTAGTAAATGAAAATTTTATCTACTACATTTTCCTCATAATTTTATGGTTATCCATATTTTTATATTTATAAAAATAAATTCAATTACATAAAAAAAACATTTATATTTTTACCATCCAGCTAGGCCTTTACCTAGCCCTCATTTTTACCAAGTGATTTGTAGTAAAACAAACATTTACGGCTCTTACTCAGGGGTGTTACAATTTCAACTCTCTTTTTTGTAACAAGGGTCGTCAGTGTGCATGACAACCCGACAAAGGGTCAATAACCTGCACTCAATAAGAGTTAGAAACATCATTATAATTTCATCGTTGTCAATTCTTTTACTAACCCAATAGTTGTTTTGTTAGATGAACAACCATCCAAGTGGTTCCATTATAAGCTTCAAATCACAGAGGTAATAACCATTTATAGTTCTTGTCTTTTATAAGAGATTACAACAAGTGTATTTTGTATTAAATAGAACTAATATACTTTTATCTTTGTTCAAATGTTATATATATATTAGCCATGCTTAAGTAGATTTTAAAATAACTCCGTCTTTTTCCGGCCATACTCCAAATGGCTATATTGTTGCCTATGTTGGTCCAGTAAACTTACATATGTAAGGACATGAGCTATTTACAATTTTATTTAGCGCAAACCAAGAGTCCATTTTACAATATTTAAATTTTAATCCTTTTTTCACCATATATTATAGGTAATTTATGTAAATGATATTCCATTTTTCTTCCACGTACAGTCATCGGGTTTCTCCCTCCCGTGCTCATAAGAATTTTGATTTTTCATACTCGACATGTTACTCGTTTGATTTTATTTTATTATTTTAATTATCCTAATTATAATTCCTCCGGGACATACGGTTTTGTCTCGGAATTCTAACCATATTTCCTCTTTATTGCACAGGTGCATATTTCGTTTCGAAGCCCATAAAGCCTAATGTTTTGCAGAATCTCTGGTCTGCTTAGAAGACCTTTCCCATATAAGGAAATAAAATTTAGGTTCTTATTTTCTTTCCTTCGGTTATGTGTTTGAGTGAATCCCTACTACCTTTTATACATAACTTATTCATTTTGTTCAAAAATTTACTGTATTGTGATGTTATATTTTTTGAAAATAGGGGAAAGTTCCTTCTTTGAATGACGGGAAAACTCTTGTGGTTTTAATTGTGAGATATCAAAGTTGTGTTCTCTCATCTATTTCACCATTCTCAATCTTATTATAAAATGTTTCAATGTTCTTATGGTATATATGGAATGTCGAGGAATATTAACAGTATGTTTATCTATTTTCATATCTGTGCAAATTATGGACTTTGTATCTGTTTTCTAGAGAAATTATCATATTATTTTTCGTTGATGTTAAAGTTATCTTTTTTCTCTTTATACTTGGTAACATTTATACACATTATATAACATCTCTTCAATGTTTTGATTATAATTACACAATTAATTGTTAATGATAGGAGTCATCATCTTGCTTGCACTGTTCAGTCTTTAATGGTTGGATTTTGTAATGAGAATGAACAATAATAGAATTAAATCTTGTTCAGGGTTGAACTTTGATTTGGACGTAGCCGTTTCTAGTTTTCACGGTTTCTTCTGGTGACTATATTATTGTATTATTGTGGCCAAAACCTTGACCCTAGTTCCAAACCTAGCCTATGGGCTGAATGGTCCTTCCTAGTTGTACAAAATTTTTATATAAACCTTTACAAAAAATATCAACAATAGACCATAGTTTCCCCATCATTAATCTATCTATATGACTCTCATCCCTTTTATGTGCTCCTTTAATTAACACGCTTGTACTTGATTTTCATTTAGATGCATTTGTTACTTTCCTCAACATTCCTCCTATTTAACAAGAATTTACAATGAACAATAAAGTGAATATATATATATATTCCATTTCTTTACTTTATTTGTCTCATACCACCAAGATTTAATAGCATAGGAGAATATCAACATAGTTACCATGGTACTCAGCGACTCTGCTAACCTACCTCACTTATAAGTTCCTCTTAATCTTCATATTGGTGTTGATTTCCTTTTGTTATGCAACCATTAATTAGGGTATCTCGGAAATCCTTCTCCCTTCAATAAATCATCTTCATGTGGTTGTCTTTTCATGATATTTTTTAAGAAAAATTCATTTTAGTCATGTATTAGCATTTAACTTTAAATTTTGTTAATATTAAATTCCATATCCTTTGTTATATTACTCAATTATCTATTATTTCTTGTTATCTTTTACTTCGATCCTCTTCCAATTCTTTAAAGCATGATAGAACAAGGATTTATTCAAAAGAAATATGTTTTTAGTGAATGTCCCCTACATATTTATGATGTTGGTTAGAATTTTATAACAAAGGCACCAAATTAGCAAGCGGAAAAATCCCCTAAAACTTAACATGCATTTACTTATTGTATCAACTTATCTCAAGTCTTTTCGATGTTATAGTATTTCCAATGAGTCAGATTTCTTTTGTCATTTTTCTTTAAGTCACTTCAAGCCTTTTCAATTACATGATGGTTATAAAATGGAACTTAGCGAATCATTCTAGGATATTGAATCCTTGAGTACTTTTCCCATGCAAGGGCAGGAATTTTCTAAGCTACCTAGATTCCTTTGCCATTTTCATATTATGATTTCCTACTTGTACTTACAAAATTTTAACCTAATGTGAATACCTTCTCTAGATCTCCATAGTGTTATTCACATGTGCATTCACATTTATTTAATATTAGGTAATAGTCCAAATATAATTACCATGCTTTTAAGTCTATCAATTACTTCTAAGATTAATTTATTTGGTCACAACTTATCTTTATTTGCAATTTTTCAGTTACCTCGCACATTATAAGTCTCCATACTAATAGTTGTAATTATTGTGTTCATTGTTTTACTATGGTGACCATTCTCTTGTGGCTCTCTTTTTAAAGGCTTTCCAAGGTAGAGGTTCATTGCCTCCTTAACAATTTTGGCTTTATTTCCATTATTGAAATATAATTCTTATATTTTTCTTTCATTACTAGTAATAGCTGCTATATCAAACAAAGGAATTCTAACCATCCGCATCATGGAATCATATTTTGTTATTTAGGACATTCTATGTCTACATACCTTACACTTTGCTTTATGTATAATTAGGTTAGTTTTTTCTTCTCTTCTTGTTTTTGATGCATTTATCATGTTGAGTTTATTTTTATTCAAATGGATCCAATGTAATCTATAGAGATTCAATCCTTATTTATGAATTTCAAGTTGTCTCTAGGCTGCTCAAGTATACCCAACTTGGCCCAAAGGCTAGAATAAACACTTATAATGCTCAGTATTTCATTATCCCAATTAACATATTTCCTTCTATTATTTATGTCCATGAATAAATATTTTCCCTGTACCATATTATGATTGTTTCCATTTTAGTATAGCCAATGTTGCCACATATGTGGACAAGGTTCTCTATCTTATACAATGAGAGTTTCCTTTCCCTTAATATTCTCTATAAAAGTTTTAGTGTAGATAATATAGTCATGCTTTCGTTGTTGTTCATGCCAGTTCCCTTTGTAAGAAATTAAATGTTACTTACTTGATATCAATAGCATTTGACTTCTTCTATTCCTGGCACTTGATTAATCTATCAAAAATATTGATCTTTACGAATATCACTCTTATAAGCTATATATTAAAATAATCAGAATATTTTCACAACTATTAATAGACAGTCATCCTATGCACAACCCCCAAAAATTTCTCGATACTTTACTTGTTATATGTGTTCATCTTCCAATTTGTTGGTGTTTTATGTTTCCCTATACATTCACTTAATTATTTATTCCTTATCCAAATCACTGAGGGAATGTGTTTTTATTGAATTATCAAAACAAATCTTTCAACTCTTTCTTGTTAACTTATGTGATCAACAAGATAATCTTTGTTGATAAGGTGGGGAAATGAGTCCCAGTCACGAGTCAATCAATACTTAGATAATGAATATTTTTTATTATTAAGATCAAGGAGTGGAATCAATTTAGTACACTCCCAACAGAAATGTTCACTCCTTATACTCTTAATCAGACCACAATGTTGAACCTTTTAAATATGATACCACTTGTAACATACCTCTTTTAAATTTTAATTTTTAACTTAGATACCATTAGACGGGAGTTCTAACCCCACTAAAATCATTTCACAGGTGGTAAAGTAGAAGATACAAATATTCTATTAATTTAAATCATAATCTTAGCATGGATATGGCATACGGAATACACTTCATATAATGACATGGAACTAATATACACATGAATATTTTTTGGGTTCCTATTATTACATAGTTTATAACGTCTAAAGTCAATGTATGTTCACACTTACATTTGGTCGTGAGGAATTCCTTGAACCTTCCCGACACATCACAGTTGTCTAACATTTGTATTGAATTTGATGAATTTTTAGATGAAGGGTGTTGGTTGATAGGGCTAGATCAACGGTTCACATTAGAAAATGAGGCTAGAGGGTAACCTCCGTCCTCTCGCGACGTCATGATCACCTCATTCACTTAGCTTTATTTTGCCGAAAACAGATCTGCAAGTCGTTGGAGAACTAGGGTTTAGCTGTAACTTATCCCTGTGCCAGTTCATGTCAACAACACGTAAATGAGTGTTCTTATTTCACAATATTGTTACCTCTTTTCTGTTGTTATTTTTGTATTACATTTTTTTTTCCTCTTGCCCTCACCCGTTGGTATTTCTTCTTTGGTTGTACCTCATGGGATTTTCAAGCACCATAATTTGCCAAGGATATTAGAACTTATCGCCTTCGCTAATCACAGTCACTACATTTAGCAAATACGTGTTTCATAGTTATTTAATGGAGTTACGTGCTCTTCCATCCATTTTAGGTGAACTTAGTTTGTTTTTATTTTATTTTATGTCCATTTTCTTCTCGATTTATAGCACACCCATACAATGAATCCGTGTTTTCTCCATTTTTGCTAAGGAGACATGTCGGGAGATCAAGTCACTTCTTCTAAGTAACTCCTCCTTTAAATACTTAAAATTTTGTATTTCTTATCTTAATTACTTTGTGCATGCCTCTCTATATTCCTAACAACCCCATACTATGGTTTCCCTTAACAGGTGGAACTACTTTCATTGTCTCAGTATTTAATTTCATGAAGGCTCTCCAGGTTCCATTTTTCTTACCCACTGCTCCTTCTCCACTTCAGGTGCATACGACCCAACTGGGGTTCAAGTTAGGGTTATGGTTTTGAACTTATGTCGTTTGGAAGTTAGCGTTAATACTTGGTGTAAGAACCCTTTCCAGTCAATGTGAAATCAAAGGAGCGTAGTAGTAACCAAAATCATGTTACCATTTTATTATAGAAAATGAAAGATGTTCAGTTTTTCTAATTTTCTATACCAGTTCTATACTCTTTGCATAGTTTTCCCTCTAAAAGGAGGCTTGACTCACGATCTCTTAGGCAAGTAGAGGGCCGAGCCCTTGTATTTCAAAAAACTCTCCAGCTGCAAGGCAAGGATAATTATCTGTTAATCTTGTACTCTCTTAGCTTCAGATTTTGATCTCCCGCCTGGTTAATCCCATGTATTTGTAGTATGGTCACAACTCGTTTTTGAATTAAGCTATCTTTGCTATATTTGATTGTAATCTCGATTCAAATTATGCTTTCAATGTTATTAACCTTCGAACCATGTAATGTTGTTCTCTTGGTAGCTGATTTGAAACTCTAGTTGGTACGCCCGGAGTAGTAGTTTTCTTTATGAAGTATATTGTGACACATAGAAGTTAGACTTCAACGACGTCCAGATCTCTGTTCTATGATTTTATATGTATTTAATAGGAATATTACCATCGGTTTCAATGTACCATTTTTCGCATAACATTTCGATAAAACAGAAAATGTTTATCTTCACCACAGTCAAACATTGTTTCGAAACAATTCCTTTTTCTTTAGCAATAGTTGGATATAATTTACTTTCTCTAACTTTTACCGTTGATAGAATACTATTTAAAGTTTTGTGCACAAATCTAAAATTCTCTGAAGTGGCCATGTGTGTTGAGATTTTCTGTTTCATAAATTAGGCAAAAATCTCCAATGTGTGACAACAATAGGAATTTGTTGCCAGATTAGCTCCAGGTTGTTGGGAGGGAGTTAATGCATCCTAAATTTGAGTTGAGAGGATTTATGAGGCAGTTACATTCTCCTTGCTATAAAACATGTATACCATACGGATTGTTTTAGAGGGTGTGAGAGTTTGTGAGGATTTGATTAATTATGTAATCTCCTGTTTGATTAATAAGATTGCCAATGCCTATGTTTGGTGGACGTAGCCCAGATTGGTTGGGTGAACCATATTAAACCTCTGTGTTTCCTGTGCATGATTTATTTGCTGAGTATTTGTTTAAATCTGTTGTGCATCTGATCTCCAACAATTGGTATCAGAGCAGTTGGAGGCGTGGCGCATCTGGACTGGACTGGAGGTGGAGCGCAAAGTCATGGAGGTAAAACAACGCTGTTCTTTGATGTTCGTATAGCTGCAGCGTGACAGCCATTGCCTGGACCTGCGTGCTATTGCGCTGGAGCGGTGAGGTATTGATGAGTTTGGTGTTGGAGTCCCAATAATAAATTTCCGGTGGTATGACAGCGCTGGTGTAGTAGAGGTATTTTGTTTTTTTTTTTATTTAAACCTGCGCATTGTTAAACCTGCGTGCTGCACAAAACGATAGAACAGCGTGCAGGTGGCATATGTGGCACGGATAGGTGGCACAGAGTCAGCACCGCTGGAGTACAGTAAGAACGACATCGTGGGGGTCGACGGGTCCAACACAGTACTGTTATATTTAACATATAGTTATACCATATTTAAAATAAAAATGTGCTTATAGTTATACCATATTTAAATCACAGAATTTCACAGAGGAGGAGAAGTCACAGAATTTCTAGAGGTCAAAGTTTTGTGATTTAATATTTCTTTCGACTGCCACAAATTGCAAGTTTTATGTATTGTAATTTTGCACAAAAAAAAAAGAGTTTGTTTTTTTTTTTTTTTAAAACAAAGGCTACAAGGCATAGGCAGTTTTTTTGCTAGTATTTAAAACATTGGTTTTGGAGATTATTGTGTTTTTTGGTTGATACAAGATGGCGAAAACTCAGAGTGCCCGGTTTGAAATTGAGAAGTTTAATGGCAGCAATAACTTCGAGATCTGGAAGGTGAAGATGTATGATTTTCTTGTCCAACATGGTGTGGGAAAGGTGTTGTTGGGCAAATCCAAACAGCCTTACAACATCACAGATAATGAGTGGGCCGAGATGGATGAACGAGCAATCAGTGCTATTCGACTGTGTCTAGCTGATGATGTCCTGTTTAATATCGTGTCGGAAACAACAGCTGCTGGTTTGTGGACGAAACTGGAGAAATTGTATATGACCAAATCCTTAACCAATAGGATTTTCCTTAAGCGACAGTGGTACAGTTTGTGAATGAAGGAAGGTACATCGATTGCTGATCATTTAAATGCTTTCAATACTCTTCTTATGCAATTACAAAGTATAGAAGTAAATATTCAATCCGAAGATAAAGCTATTACTTTATTGTGCTCGTTGCCCGAATCATGGGATCATTTTGTTACTTCTATAAGTCTTAGTTCATCAGAAACTATTGAGTTTGATGATGTAGTTGCATCCTTATTATCGGAAGAAACAAGGAGAAGGTCGCATTCCGAAACCTATACATCAGAAGCTATGATGGTTACAGGTCATTCGAAAGAAAGACACTCCAGGAGGCCGAGCGACTCACGTTCAAAGTCGAAAGGGAAGAAGAGTAAGCTAAAGTGTTGGTTTTGTGGCAAATCAGGGCATTTAAAGAAGGACTATTGGAAGCGACAGTAGCAAACTTCTAAAGTAGATTCTTCGACAGAAAAGAAGGAGGCAAATATGATAGATACAGGTTCGACATCTGGTTCAGGTATGAGTGATGAAGTAGTATCAGTTAATGTGTCAAATCATGGTAAACATTGGTTGTTAGATTCTGGTGCATCAAACCACATGTGTATTCATAAAGACTGGTTTACGACATATAAATCAATTGATGATGGTGTTGTGTACATGGGTAATGATGTAACATGTAATATTGTGGGGATTGGGAGCATACAACTGCAAATGTATGATGGGACAACTAAATTGTTAACTGATGTGAGGCATGTACCAGATTTAAGGAAAAATTTGATTTCATTAGGAGCACTTGATTCAAATGGATATAAAACTGTAATTCAAGGTGGAGTAATGAAAATTTACAAAGGCATTTTACTAGTTATGAAAGCTAATAAAGTAGGAAGTCTATTTCAGTTAGAAGGAGGTACAGGGTCAGATTCTATGTCTACGGTGTCTGAACATGATAGTAGTTCCATTCACTTATGGCATCAAAGATTGGGGCATATGGGTGAAAGAGGGTTAAAAATTTTTGCTGATCGCGAGTTACTTCCAAATCTAAAGTCTAGAAAGTTAGTTTTCTGTAAGCATTGTCTGTTTGGAAAACAAAGTAAACAAAAGTTTAAAACAGGCAAACATACTAGTAAAGGCATACTTGATTATATCCATTCAAATGTTTGGGGTCTAGCCCCTACAACTTCATATGGTGGTTCATCTTATTTTGTATCATTCATTGATGACTTTTCTAGGAAAGTGTGGGTCTACATGTTGAAAAGGAAGTCTGATGTGTTTTCAGTTTGCAAGCAGTTTAGAGCATTGGTAGAAAACAACACTGGTAGAACAATAAAATGTTTAAGAACTGACAATGGTGGTGAGTTTACTTCCAAGGAGTTTGATAGCTATTGCAAGGATGCAGGGATCGAGAGACATAAGACCACAGTTTATACTCCTCAGCAAAATGGAGTTGTTGAACGCATGAATAGGACTCTTCTAGAGAGAGCAAGGAGTATGTTGAGTAACGTCGGGTTGCAAAAGGAGTTGTGGACGGAAGCGGTGGCAGAAGCTTGTTATGTGATAAACCGATCTCCATCGACGGCGATAGCTTGCAAGATTCCGCAAGAAGTATGGAAAGGACACCCTTGTGACTATTTTAAACTCAGGGTGTTTGGTTGTGATGCATATGCTCTAGTGCCTAAACATCAGCGAACTAAATTAGATCCAAAGTTGAAAAGGTATATCTTTGTTGGGCATGGTGTTGGAACAAAGGGATATAGATTGTGGGATCCTACTACCCGCAAAATCATCATCAACAGAGATGTAAAGTTTAATGAATCCTCTCTTGTAGAGTTAGATGTAGATAGTAGATTGAAACAGGATGATGTATCTGACTTTTAGCACATTCAGTTTGATAGCATTTCTAATGATAGTCACGATGACCATAGTTCAGATACTAGCCATGAATATTTTTCAGAATCAGATCATGAACAGGGTGCGGGTCTAGATCATGAATAGGTCTCAGATACTGATCGTCAAGAAGTTCCTATAGATGGTAGTCAGCCAATCGAGGAAGCGCCAGAAACATCCTTAAGGAGGTCGACAAGAATCAAACGGTCACCGAGAAGGTATGATGATTATGTCACTTCTGTTGCATTTACTGCTAATGACGATGAACCTCTGTGCTATCATGAAGCAATAGAAGGTTCGAAAAGTGACAAGTGGAAAGCAGCCATGAAGGACGAAATGATGGCCTTAGGTAAGAACGGCACATGGGATCTGGTTGAGCTTCCGAAAGACAGGAAAACTGTAGGGTGTAAATGGGTTTTCAAGCTGAAACGAGGTGTGAATGATACGGAAGACAGGTACAAAGCAAGGCTGGTTGCAAAAGGGTTTTCTCAGAAAGCTGGCATTGACTTTCATGAGATTTTTTCACCAGTAGTTAAAATTGTTTCAATTAGAATTGTGTTAGCATTAGTGGCTTTGCTTGATTTAGAGTTACAACAATTAGATGTTGAGACTGCATTTCTACATGGAGACTTAGATGAGGAAATATATATGGAACAACCGGAAGGGTTTGTTCAGCATCGCAACGAGAAATTTGTCTGCAGGCTTAAGAAGTCATTATATGGCCTGAAGCAGTCGCCTTCGCAGTGGTATAGGAAGTTTGATTCTTTCATGTTGAGTCAGAAATATGTTAGAAGTGAATATGATCATTGTGTTTATTTTAAGCAATTTAAAAATGGCATATTCATTATCTTAGTATTGTATGTTGACGATATGCTTTTAGCAAGCAAAAGCATAGAAGAAATCAACAGGTTGAAGGCTCAGATGGCAAGGACATTTGATATGAAAGATCTAGGAGCAGCAAGACAGATTTTGGGCATGGAGATTTTCAGAGACAGAAGCAAGGGTAAGCTATGGCTATCACAACAAAAGTATATTGAGAAAATACTTTTGAGGTTTGGTATGAATAACGTGAAGCCTGTATCAGTCCCTCTCGCTTCCCATTTCAAGCTTTCTTCGAGTTTATGTCCTAATTAAGATGAAGAAAAGGAATTTATGTCTCGAATTCCATATGCTAATGTAGTAGGGTGTTTAATGTATGTGATGGTGTGTACGCGACCAGATATTTCACATGCAGTTGGGGTTGTCAGCAGGTACATGGCAAATTCGGGTAAAGAACACTGGTCAACAGTGAAATGGGTGCTTCGGTATTTGAGAGGCACAAGTAGTTATTGTATTACCTACAATAAGAGTAATGAATCTGTTTGTGGATATGTTGATTCTGATTTTGGAGGTGATTTGGATAAGAGAAGGTCAACTTCAGGGTATGTCTTTACTCTTGCAGGTGGAGCTATTAGCTGGATGCCAAAGCTACAAAACATTGTTGCTTTATCCACTACTGAAGCAGAATACATTGTTGCTTCGCATGCTTGCAAAGAGGCAGTTTGGTTGAAAGGTTTGCTTGGTGAGTTTGGTAGGTTACAGGACAACATCAGGTTACTTTGTGATAGTCAAAGTGCAATACATTTGGCTAAGAATCTGGCCTATCATAGTAAATCAAATCATATTCCACTTAAGTACCATTTTGTAAGACAGGTTATCACTGAAAGGGGAGTCTCTCTTGAAAAGGTGCATACAAAGGAAAACTGTGCAGACATGTTCACGAAACCAGTTTTGTTGGAGAATCTACGCTGGTGTTTGGCTTCTCTTGGCTTGCAGAAAAGATAAAATAATAAACAAACAGGGTATCAGGCTAATTGTTGTCAAGGTAGAGATTGTTGAGATTTTCTGTTTCATAAATTAGGCAAAAATCTCTAATGTGTGACAACAATAGGAATTTGTTGCTAGATTAGCTCCAAGTTGTTGGGAGGGAGTTAATGCATCCTAAACTTGAGTTGAGAGGATTTATGAGGCAGTTAGATTCTCCTTTCTATAAAACAGGTATCCATACAGATTGTTTTAGAGGGTGTGAGAGTTTGTGAGGATTTGATTAATTATGTAATCTCCTGTTTGATTAATAAGATTGCCGATGCCTATGTTTGGTGGAAGTAGCCCAGATTGGTTGGGTGAACCACGTTAAACCTCTGTGTTTCCTGTGCATGATTTATTTGCTGAGTATTTGTTTAAATCTACTGTATATCTGATCTCCAACAATGTTCTCTCGAGGCCTACTGATTTTTCCCAACCTCTATAGATTAAAAGTTAGGATTGCTAGATTACTTCCCAACCCAGTACCCCCTTTTAACACAACAACTACATATATTGTTATAATACAAACTTATATGCATAAAACGATAAAGGATGAAAATAACAGTTCATTTCAAACATCGAGACAGGTACTTATCTCTAAACATGAGTCTAGTTCAGCCCCAAATTACTAGAAAATAAAGTGGTCCACCTAATCAATGAGTATTGTCTATGCACAACATAACTCCCCGGAGCTAGTTTCTTCCCAAAATAGTTACTTGAGAGTGACAAATTCAGGCCTATCGTGAGGCACCAAGACCTTTCCGATGCAGCCCACGGACTGAAGCTCAAAAGAGTGTCTCAATGATCCCACTGGCCACCCACCAACTCTAGGATTCCTCAACTGGCAGTCTCCTACCAACCTTCAAAAATGTCTTGTTTTAGGTTCCAAAGCTTAAAGCTTCGCCCCTCTTTTGCACCTCAATCCACCAAGTACCAAATCTCCAAGGTTGCCTCAGGTTTTCTTCCGTTTCACCCTCTTGGCTCCCTTCTCCCAACTGATATTATTTATCTCTAGCGAGAGGAACACTATCTAGTAAATGAAACTTCTCTCTAGCACTTTTTCCCTTTAATTTTATGGTTTTCCATAGCTATAATATTTATAAAAATAAATTCAATTACATAAAATCACATTTATATTTTCACCATCCACCCTGGCCTTTACCTGACCCTCATTTTTACCAAGTCTTACTTGGGGAATTACATCAGCCATGAATTTCAATAATTTCCTCCCTGGAAAGGAATACCATCCCATAATTATATCTACAAATTTATTGTCCTACCCCCACATACTCTTGACAAAATGTATGAACCATAGCATGCCAATTGACAGAGATGGCATAGAATTAACTCCCACAATTTCTAATTAATGTGAACATACACTCACATTTGTTCTCATGCGATGAGTTAAAGTAATGATATTTTTTATCAATGATTTTCTAGGCACCCAACTTCCAGCTTTGTTGCCAAACTTTCTACTAAACCATCCTTAATATTGTTTTGTATAAACATATCCATTGTTTACAATTGAAGAATAAAATCTAGACTATCTCAAACTTTTTTAGAACAAGCTTATGTTTGAAACCCAGCCTAAATGAAGATGTCTAACTATAACCTTAAAGCCCTCATAATAACCTAACTTACGGATATAAATACAAATTACTTTTACAACTACCTAAAAATTAGAATAAGCCTCTCCTACTCATTGGATTCCATTTACAAAATAAAAGAAAATGATCTTCTAATTTTATCCCATGTCGCACTAGCACAACGCCCCATCCTCCCAAAAAGATCAAATAGTTTGAGCTATAACGTTTTCCCAATTTTAATATATATATATATATATATATATAAACATTTTAACATTTAATGATTTCAAACTGAAAATAACATTAATATTTGTTTCCTAATTATTGTGAAATATATATATTCCACTTAAATGGTAAAATCTACATTATAATTAAGAAAATATTAATAATAAATCATATAGTATCTAAAACTAAAATATTACTGAAAAGTTAAGGTTAATTTTTTTTATAACAAGTTTAATTAGTTAAACAATTTGTCCTTAACAATCGTTTTTCTATTTTAACATCAATAATAAATAAACTTAAAATACTCCATCAATTTGTAATTCTAAATTCTATGCTGAACGTGAACCTAAACAATTCCATAAATTTTGTGTTAACTAAAATCATAATATCATGAAAGATTGACGTTATCGTCGGAAAAAACCCATTTCCGTGCAAGGTAATTTTGTTTTAAAAAACTATTTATTGATATCCTGAAAAAACTTGCAAGAGTCCTCACCAAGGAAGCCTGAAGCCTGAAAAACCAAAACGTTTTATTCTCTCCAAATATTATGCAAAATGGCTCTATCACTTGAGACGTCGAGCAATTACATTTTTTTTCCATATCTCAACGAAAAATTATTAGATAGGAAAGGCCTTTTGATTATTTACTAAATTTTTTTAGTATGAAAAACAAACTTTAATATGTTACAATATTAAAAGAAATTTAACATTTTATTTTAGAAATAACTTTATGCAAGTGATTCAAGCCATAATGTAACCTTTTCAATGTTGTTGTAAATTTTTACAATTAATTTCTACAAACAGATTTTTACTAAACCAATTTAAATCAAATATTTTATTTTAGAAATCTAAATCAGAAAATAAAAATGATTTTTCATTATTTTATTAATATCTCTATTTCATAGATTTCATAAATCTTTGATCCATTGATCTTGAATTAAAATACAATCATAGTTCAACTAATGGAATTACAAAGCTATGGATTGAATCATCATGCACCGCAAAACTATTAAAAGTGAAAGTTGAGTGCTAAAAACCACAAAAAATGGACCCAAAAAAATGGTAAAAATATCTTTCATGGGATTTGAGCCTTGCAACAAATATCACCGATAGGACAAGAGGGGTTGTTGTCCTCCTTATAGCCATTTATTGTGCCCAACACATAGAAATTCCATATGGGGATAACCACACAAAGAATCTAATCCATACACGACATTCTACCTCATGTTCTTTTCTCTGCATAAAAGGGGTCACAAGAGTAGATGATCAACTATCCATGGCATCAGTGCCCGTTGTTTCTCTATACCAAGAGAATTGCTTAGTTCTGATAGAATTTGTTAGTGAGTCTAGAATATTCTTCAAAGTTTTCACCTTCACCAGCACACCCTTGTTTTCAACCACTTCTCTCACAAAGTAATATTGAACATAAATATCATTTGGCATAACATTATAAGATGTGTCTTTCTCAAGGAAAACTGCACTGATATTATTATTGTACATCCTTACAGGCTTTTGTACCAACCTAATACATGAAAACAATCTTTTAACCATACTTCTTCATTTCTTGGATGAGTGGCTACCATGCATTAGCTTCTACAGAAAATAATCCCACATATTGTCTTTAGGGAAAATTTTAAGAATGAAAATTATCTTTAAGCTTAAAGACATTTTCAAATCTCAGTAGCCACTAATATGTAAACTATAAAATATTTATTGATGTATTTGTAAAATTATTCAAATTTATAATGATTTTATATATGCTCTCTATATAATGTTGGTGATTTTTAAGGAAAAGTAATCTTGTATTGTAAACTTGGAAATTGGTGAATTTTTTGTTTCTAGAAAAATCATGGAAAATTAGCCCAACTATAAATATTAGCCCCTAAAATATTCCATCATTATATTTTTCTCATCCAACTAATTTCGTTTCCAAATAAGTTAAAAGCATACCCTCTTTCCTATCTTCTATAATCCAAACCTCTAGCCCAATCCGCATCAACAACACCATGTGTGTCGAACACTATATCTATTCTTGGGTCAACCCAGAGAGAAATCCATAAACATTATTGCAAAAAAATACCTAAAAACCCTCTTTACTCTTTCTTAATGCTAATTCCTCAATTTTGACAAATACCTATTAAAAATCCCATTACATATACCTTTATCATATTTCTTTTATCTTTTGTCACTTCTTTTCAATATGAAGTAGAATTGATGGACCTAAAGACAACATTCCTATATTGAGACCTGGAAGAAGAATCCTCCATGAAACGACCTAAAGGATTTGTGGTGAATGGATAGAAATAGTTAGTATGCATGGTCAAAAAATCGATATATGGGTTAAAGCAATCACTACCGATGTGATATAAAAAATTTAATGCCTATGTATTAGGACTTGGATTCATAAGGAGAAAGGTGAACCATAGTGTGTATTCCAAATTTGTTGGTGATTATATTATCCATCTAATATTATATGTATATGATATGTTATTGATTAGAAAGGAAACGTAAACCATTCAAGTAGTGGAAACTTAGTTATCCTCTAATTTTGACATGAAGGATCTTGGTGCCACAAATTTCATTTTGGGAATCAAAATTAAAAGATATCAAGTAAACAAGAAACTATGGTTGAATCAAATTAAATATGCCAAGACAATATTCTATGGGTTTTATATGGAAAAATATAAAATAGTAAATGTACCTATTCTAATAGCTATAAAGTTATCTATAAAACAATGTCACAAGGGAGAAGAAGAGTAAGATGACATTTCCTATGTTCCATATGCCAATGTTGCTAGAAATTTGATGTAAGCAATGGTCTATACTAGATTGGAATTTGCATAGTCAATGAAAGTATTGAGTAGGTATATGTCAAGACCAATCTAGGAGAATTGCACAATAGTAAGATAGTTTTTTCATGGCACTAAGTAGTTGCGGATTGCACTACATATGATCATCAGGACTAGATAGAGTGTGATACATACATGGCCTTCTTCATTCAAGCCAGGCTAGAAATATGTATCTTAGAACATATTAAATTCTGTATTTGTTTTACTTATTTGGAGGAGAACTCAGTTGGATGGGCACGAGATAGTGTACAGTGGCACACTTAAATACAAAATTTTAATACATTGTAGCCACTCATGCAAGCAAGTAGTATGGCTAGAGAGATTGTGTTTAGATATTTGGTTAGTATATAAAAACGTGGTGATAAAATGTGATAGTCAAAATGTAATATTCCTAGCAAAGAACCTAGCATATTATTTTAAGGAAAAAACATCATTTTGTTAAAAATATGATTGAAGGAAAGAAGGTATTTCTCATCAAGGTAGAAACTTTGAAGAATGTTGCAGATTAATTAAAAAAAAATATGAGCATTAAGAAGCTCTCTTGGTGTAGAAAGACAATGGTAATTATTGACATAGATTATTGATCATGTACTTTTGTTACACCATATGTTCAAAGAAAAAAACAAGGGGGGTAATTTTGTGTATGTGTTATATTCTTTGCAATAGTCATTTCATCCATTTTATGTTGTGACAAAAACAACATAGGGATTACAAGGGAGGGTAGGGGGTGGAAGGCATGAAAATATATTTTTCAAAGGGCTCTTATGGGTGAAATTCTCCCTTCATGGGGATTAAGGTAAGTTCCCCTAGCTCACAAAAACATTTTGGACACCTTTTGCATTCATCTTAGTATTTTTCGTAACCCATTTTTTCCTTTAGCAATTTTGTGATACATGGCAATTTGGACAATTGTTTTGTAGATTTAGTTAAGGAAATACCATTGTATTCTAATTCAATTTATCTCTATTGACTATTAACATATATCACATTATGTATGTATATAAATATATAGTTGAAGTGTTTGTTTGTGATTGCATCTTTTCTATTTTATTAAAAATTTATGTAATCTTTAACTACACACAACTAAAATATTAGAAACTTTCTTTTAATATGATATAATAGATTTAAATTAGTTTAAATGATTGAAATTAATAAATTTTAGAAGTCAATTATTATTAATACAATTTTTCATTTATAAAAAAAATGGATGTTTAAGATAACAATTGAAGTGATGTAGTACAATATAATGCCCTCATAGTAAAAACATGTGAATGTTCTTTTACTACTGGTGTGAAGAGAACTATTTAGTTCGTCGGCCATGTTAAGGCCATATAAATATTAAGATGCATTTATTTAATGCACTAAAATTACATTGGCATTATATGCAACAACCATAAAATCACATTGGAAGGCTACGCGTAGAGTACTCACACCCGAAGTAGTTGGAAAAGTTAACGGAAAATAGAGTACTTGACCAAATTTATCCTTGAGAATGGAATTTCTCAAAATGGAAAGAAGGAACCTAATAGGGTAAGAAGGGAACCTAAGGCAACTGAGGGCAGAAGAGACTACAAACATTTGATAGAACCTTGTTAATGTCAAGATTCTTTAGCTAGTTGGCTAGTGGAATACATCTTAAGATATTGGGCTTTGTTTCATTTTAATCCTAGGTTAAGTATGGTTCATTGGATAAATTTTATGCACGTCGCTATTCCAAAATTACCCTAGGAGTGAAGCTCACTCGAGGGGAAAATGTAGTACTGTGAGAGATGTCATTGGTTGGGAGGAACATTCCCTTACCTATGATTTTGTGGTTCATCAACTAAGAAAAAGTAGAGTAGATCAACATTACATAACATATCTACAATACTAGATATTGTAAATAGGACTATGAAACTTCGGTAATCATGGAATATTTCTATAAATAATTTGTGAGTTTTCCTATGTTCAAAATAAATTACATAATGATGAAGTCAAGGTACTAGTAAGTTAATATCTGACAATTGGTTTATAGAACATGCCTTTAAAATAAAGGAATTGAGAATATTTAATGTTACCTAGAAAGGAACTTAGGTGAGTTCCGAGGCCACGTTAACGATGTCGAAAACCTTTGGAACAATTTCTTCCCTAGAATGTAAATATGGACAATATTTAACTTTTAATATATGATGAAATCAAATGCACATGTTTAATTAATAGATGATTGTATACCATCATTTTGTTGAACAATACTAAAGGAAACACTTACATAACCATAAATAAGTTTGGATTAGTTCTTGAGCCAAGTTGGGCTACCAGCACCCTGGAACAGTCCCTTAACACTATAGGATTCTAACCCTAAACACATAAAAAAGATGGGGCATGAACACTGAAGTATGAAAAATATGAATTGTATCATGTAGAAACTTTAGCAAATATATTCGGTAGTAAGAGAGAAAAAAATAAAATGAAAACTTTATATGGATTATCTCTATAGTGAACATAAGAAGAATCAAACTAACCAGTGCTTGCAAAATTATATATATATATATATATATATATATATATATATATATATATATATATATATATATATAGATATATATATATATATATATATATAGATATATATATATATATATATATATATATATATATATATATATATATATACGAAAAAATCTAAGAAGACGGCATGAGATTTTTATCCAAGAAAAAAAAGGTTTTGTAGCAGAAAATTCCATAATTTAACAAAAAATAATTAACACATTAAACGAGGGCAAGTAACAATATTTGCAATATAATATCAATAAAAAAAATTGTAAGGACTTTACTAGATCGAGGAGGAAAGACACTAGAAATCCTTCTTTATATTGAAGAGAAACTAATGTAATATACGAAAGTGTAGTTAAAGGAAGGATCATGAAGCTTTCACAGTGAACCCTTAAGTTTTACAACCCAAATCTATGGAGTAATAAATTATACTGAATTTTCAGAAAGAGGGTAGCTTGTGGCACCCAAACCCTTAATAATCACAATTCATAATAGACTTAACATTTCTATAGAAAATAATACAATTGTCAAGGGTTATTAGCATTATAAACCCTCAGACCTCAAAACCATATGTTACGAACCAATTATTTGATAAAAATTTAATAAGGGTAGGAACGGTAGTAGAATTTCTTGCTGGCCATTATTCACCTAGAAAGAAAGAAAACCTAAAAGTGAGTTGATCTAATACCTAGCTACTTTGAGTCATCTTCTCTAAAAACTGAAAAGCCAAGTCCATAAGTAAATCCTCACCTGCAAGGGATAACCCAATACTTAGAGATTAGAACCATACCTCTCCATGTGTAGATAACTTAAGAAAGAGAACCTGAGATGTCAGTAAGAGAAGTTACCTGAGAGGGGACCTCTAATTCATTCAATGGGTCCCCATGCATGATGCAGTTCCATTACATACAATTCTAGAAAAATAAACTACCAGTAATAACAAGAGATGATTATAACCCAAACTATACAAGGGTTACCTATGGATAGGAAAACTAATGATAACACTACAGACTAAGCCAAGTATCAAAGAAGAGAAGAGGTTTGAGGTGGAGAAGAAAGTATCTCTGGGAATGCCAAGCAATAGCCTTAATCTCCAATTGTAACCTAATGCACTGAAAACAATTTTGTTAGGTCCCCATACTACTAGTGTAACCCCTTATCGTTATTAGTACAGCCCCCTTATTATATTTTTGTTCCCATGTAGTCCCCATATTGCTACTATTATGCCCAATAGAAGCCCAATATTGTTATTGTTGTGCCCTTAAATCATTATTGTTATGTCAGCGCTAATTATATTATGACCCCTTGTACTCCTATATATCGAAAGGAGCTATTGTCATATGTATCATCCAAGAATTGTTCATTTGTGTAATGTAAACGAATTTTCCCCCTCGAAGAGGCTGAATTCTATGGCATTTATGTCTCTTTTCTATCCTTTTGTGAGTTGGTTTCATAACATTTGGTATTAGAGCTTTGCATTCTAGGGTTTCGCTGGTCGAAACAAGTCATTGTGGAATTTTTTCTATAACGTCTGGGCTATGCAGCCTCAGAAGCTAAATCAAGAACCCATTTAAGAAGAAATCACACTAAACCTCAGGTCAAAATTTTAGATCTTGTCTCACTATATTTCCGGATATATGATCTGAGGAAGTTACGGTTTTTGCATACTCCCAAATTACATTCCAAACAGGTGACGATGGGAAAAGCGTCATAACGTTTTGTGTGAGCATTAGATTGAAATTCCATAAGAAGTTATAGAAAGAGGACGGACTGTAGTTTTCTGTGTATCTTTTTCAAATTTGAAGGAAGGAGCAATGACACCTGGCACATCGTACAAGTTCGCTCTACTGAAAAATTATATAATTAGGTCATCCTGGGAGGTTGGGCATAACTCTTCCTTGCAAAATCCAATCTTGATCAGACTTGCAGGGTTAGAAAGAGGACTCGTAGGGCTACTGCCGGACACAACTTCAAAACTTGGAGATCTAAAATTATAGCATTACAGTCATTTCAAGATCAAGCTCCTAAAATCAAGAAAAGGAGATATGAGGAAGTTTGATGGCAAGGATCCGGTAAATTGGATACTACATATGGTGCAATATTTTGATCTACATGAGTGAAACTATTACAAAAGGTATGTATTGCATCTCCATATTTAGAACCAGATCAATTTTTATGGTATAAAGGGCTTTGTTCTCGTAAACCACTTCTTACATGGACAATTTTCATGGAGGGAATGATAGCACATTATGAGGATACAAAGAGCAACACCTTCTTTAGCCAATTGATAAATCTCAAACAAAAGTGTTCAATGCCAAAGCACATTAAGGACTTTCAAAAATTGAATATAATCGAATGATATTCCAAAGAAGCAGAGGATTGATGTCTCCATAGGGACTTTAAAGGCTAACATTGAACATGAGGTTTGTCTTTGGGAACCCAATTCATTGGAGAAGTCATTCAAGTTGGCGAGAAAAGTGGAAAGAAAAATTATGGAAACAAGGAATTCTACCCCTTACAACTATAAATATGGAAGTCTTGTTTCTCCTAGCCTTCCACAACCTACAAGGTTGACACGATAAAAATTGGAAGAAAAAAGAGCAACAGGGCGTTGTTACAATTATGATAACAAATACATTAAAGGTCATAAGTGTGTTGAAAAGAAATTATTTTACATTGATTGTGAAGAGGAGGAAGAGAAAGAACAAGAAATGTCAAAAGAAGATTATATACACCAAGGAAAAACCCTAGAGAAATAAGAAATGAATCTGACCATATCATGTAATGCATTGGCTGGAATTAACACTCCTCAAACTATCAAGATAGAAGGACATATCAATTGAAACCCTTAATAATCACAATTCATAATAGACTTAACATTTTTATAGATTATAATACAACTGTCAAGGGTTATTAACATTATAAACCCTCAGACCTAAAAACCCTATGTTACAGACCAATTATTTGAAAAAAATTAATCAGTGTAGGAAAAGTAGTATAATTGGTTGCTAGCCATTGTTCACCTAGAAAGAAAGAAAAAATGAAATTGAGTTGATCTAATACCTAGCTACTCTGAGTCCTCTTCTATAAAAACTGAAAACCCATGTCCATAAATAAATCCTCACCTGCAAGGGATAACCCAATACTTAGAGATTAGAACCATACCTCTCGATGTGTAGATAACTTCAGAAAGGGAATCCAAGATTTTGGTAAGAGAAGTTACCTGAGTGGTAAGAGAAGTTACCTGAGTGGTAAGAGAATTTACCTGAGTGGTAAGAGGTGGAGAAGAAATTATCTCTCGGAATGCCAGGTACTAGCCTTAATCTCCAATTGTAGCCTAATGCACTAAAAACAATTTACATGGGGGCACAAAAACTCTGATAATCAATTGAGAGAAAATATCTACTTAGTAGGGTAGTTAAGTTAGCTTACTAATAACAAATTTGTGAGAAAGAAAGGTTCCAAGTCGACATTTTTCGTCCATAATAGTTCCAAAGCCTCGTGCAATGGAAAGATTTGCAAGAATGAGTCTCTTGTGGCACTAGATTACATGGTAGTTACCTCTAACCATGCCCTTCAATCCAACCCATTGATCCATAACCTAATGAATGAGAACCTTAGATCTAAAATCTTACTAATCCTAATGTTTCAATTGCCACATGGAAGAGGATTGATGTATATCAAGAAGATTAAAATGTTTAGCCTAGTCATAAACTTATATATAATTGTCACATTAAACCTTAAACCTTGCATTAACATTTATAGGATGAAATGAATGTGATATATGCACTGGATTTTAACCTCAAGACCATCACCATGCAATATATTATATGATGCGACCCAAAACCATCATTAATGCTTACACTTTTAAATTTAATAAACAAGACCAACAATAAGAAAGGAGTTGAATATCTATATAAGTTACTAATGTAAAAACAAAAAATGTTTGTGGGTATGTTACAGGTGGTATTAGAGCCATGGTAACAACACTGTGGCTTATGTAGGGTGACCATATTGATGAGAAAATTATTCTTTATTCTTGACATAGATAAATGATGGGTGGTAGTGTCACAATGACTACACTATCCATCACAATCCCTATGGGTCCCTGCTCAATAGCACTACAAGGACTAGTGGGTCCAGTTAAGGGAAGAATCTTATACCACCACAACCATGTTGATGGAAACTATGAAATAGTTAAAATCAAATATGTCAAGGATGAGAGTTGATAATGAACAACTAGTGAGAGATTGCGAAATAATTATCAAAAGTTTAACATACAAACTGAACCAAACAAATTCAACCCCAACTATTGATAATGGTAACTGGGTAGAGTCCCACCAACATAGGGAAGCCAACCCTCCTCAGAGAAGTGACACTCATGAATTATAGGGTGGAAGAGTATCAAAATTTGAAAATGAAGAATCAGGAAACACTTCCCGTGATAAAGTGTAAAAAGGGAGAATAAAGATAGAAATTGGAATTGCAAGGGGAGTTTAAGAAAATCAAACCCCCAACTTCCAATGGTAAGTCAAAGGAGGTTGTTGAAGCTTGTCTATTTAACGTTAATAAATATTTTCAAATATATGAATATAATGATAATTTGAAAGAATGGTTGGAAAGTTATAAATTACAAAGAAAACCAACTTTATGATGTCAGGAGGTTAAAGAAGTTCGAGTGGATGAACAAGGAATTACATGGGAAATATTTTAGCTGTACTTCATGAATAAATATTTGACTGAACATTTCCATGATTACAAGGGAAGGTGGTTTCATGATTTCTGATTAGTATAGCTAAGTATGGACAATCACATAGCCAAATTTACTTATTTCTTAAGATGTTCCTTACATATGTGACGAAAAGTCCAATGTGATGAGATATATAAGAAACTTTCCTACATTTATGAAAGAGCAACTGAAATTTGACAATCCAAAGACAATGGATGAGGTGATACATATGGAACAAATTTGTTATCAATAGGTGTAGAAAAAGGGGGATAATATTAAAAAGTACTCATATAGGAGAGCACAGAAACAATCTTAGAGTGTTAAAAGTGGAAAACCTATAAGTTCCAAAAAATCATATAAAATCTGGGTGGAATTCATGAAAACCTAAGTTGCAAATTGAAGTAAAAATAGCTAAACTATCAAATAAACCTGAGTTTGAGCAATCTTCAAGACCCCCATTGTAGTGTTCGGGATGTCGGCAACCCTACTATGTTATAATTTTTCCCTACCGTAAAAGAATAGAACATGTAGCACATACCCAAGAGGCATCTATAGTAGGGGAGATAGTGATGAGTATAGCTAATATTAATGGGAAATGATGGAGTTTCAAGGAAAAATATTTAACCATGATGCATATATCTTAATTGACCCTAGAGCTATTTTGAGTTATATAAGTCCTAAGATAGTATATTTGTGTCATTTACAAGGAGCATTAATAATTGGTGCGTAGTGTGGTTAACCATAGGGGTAAAAAGGAGAGTATCAACTAGGGTTGATAATTGCCTCGCTCTGTTGACAGATCGACAAATAAAAACAAGATTAAATGTTTTTCATTTAGGGTCATATCACATCTTAGTTGGCACGTAATTTCGTGAAAATCACCAGTCTCTTAAAAATTGTAGAGATAAAACTATAAGTTTCCATAATGAAGAATGGATTAGACACGAAATTCAGGGAATCAAAAGATCGATAAAATTAGGGCCAATTACAACCTCATAGTTAGGAAATGCATTAGAAAGGAGTGTTATATTTATGTTGAACAAGCGGCACATTCCCATTGTAAGGAAAGAACTACAACTTTAGAGAATTTACCTGTTTTAAAAGATTTTGATGATGTGTTTCTTGTATAGATCCCTGTATTTTCTCCCAAATGAGACATAGAATTGACTATTGAATAATTTAAGGAATCTCTCCAGTATCTAGAGAACCCTATTGCATGAGCCTACCACAATTGACTAAATTAAAAATGCACTCACAAGAACCATTGGATAAAAACTATATCCTCCCAAGTCTACCACCTTGAGGAGCACTTATACTTTTTGTTAGGAAGAAAGATGGCACCCTACAGCTTTGTATTGATTATAAACAATTTAACAAATTAATAGTTCAAAACAATACCCAATACCTAGGATATATGGTCTGTTTGATCAAGTAAAGGAGGCTATAATGTTCTCAAAAATTGATTTGTTCTCCAAATAGCATCAGATTCGAATTAAGGAAGAAAACATATGTAAAATTGCTTTTAGAACTCTCTACGGGGACTACAAGTTTGTTTTGTTACCTTTTCGGCATACTAACACCCCAAATACATTCATGCGCCTTATGAACAACATATTTGATCAACAATTTGATAAAATTTCATTAATATTTATTGATAATATTCTTATTTATTCTAGAAGTACAGAAGAGCATAAGAGATCTTTGCAAATTGTATTGCGAACCTTATGGGAGCATCAACTGTGTAACAACCCTGGTGAAAAGTATAGGTAATAAAAGTTAATAAAGGAATAATAATAACTATGATTGATGGGAAAGAAATCTTAATGCGCGTGTTAATCGATTTATTATGACTAAGGAAATTGGAAAGGTAATGGAAAAGGCTTTCGAAAGGAAAATTGACATTTTTGGCACATTTATTTATGAAAATAATGGAAATTAGAAAAAAGGAAGGTGAAAGGTCACAAGTTGCATGTGAGGAGGTAAATGAAGGAAAATAATGGAAAATTAATAAAATGGTACCTTTTGTCAGTTCAGTTTTGGAGCCCTCCCATTATTCTCTCTCTCTCTTTCACTCTTGGACACTTAGATTTTTCTTGAAGAACTTTGGCATTATATCAAAAAGGAAAAGAAGGAAAGAGAAAGGAAGAGAAAGCAAGGAAGGGAAGGATCAAGCAAATACAACATGATTCTTTGCAGGTATCCATTTGCATGTGTGTTTTCTTTGCTATATTTGGCCTGCATGGTATTGCATGTGGTCATTTTCTCTTATGGCATGGGTTTTATAAGTTGTGATAGTGTATTCATCCTAGCCTTTCCATTTCCAGATAGCCATGGTGTGATGGGGTTCTCATGTTTTGGTTGAGCTAGATTTCAAGATGGATTCGAAGTTGAGTGATGTGGATCTCTAAATAATAGAACACATGCCTTGTTGTTTTGGAGAATTTGGTATCCATGGATAAATACTAATTCCCTAGATAAGTAGCCATATCTAGAACAACAATTTAAAGCACTTTAGACTTTTCCTATAAGCAATAGATAAGACAAATAAGACGAGAAGACCTACTTGTAGTTCCACTTTCCTCTCATCTCCTTTGTATTGATCCTGTCGCTCCTTCCCGAACATAACACGCTTTTGAAGTACATGTAAACATCAACAGAAAGAAAATAACCAATCAAAGCAAAAGATCTATTAAATATAAGTAAATTGAATTAGATACATTCACAAATATAATCATCATATAGCAAGAAAAGCATATGGAAAAAGGTTCAAATACTTTATTGAATAGAAGAAGGAATTACAATCATCAAGTCTGATTCGAGGTCACTCCTCCAGCTTTGGTTCCATCCACATCACATCATAAGCATGACAATTTGGCAGCATAACAACACTTACAATAGTTAATTCTCAAACTAACATTATCACCTTACAATCAACAAAGTCCAGCCCTTGACCACTTAAATGAGTGTTCAATTTATAAGAGGATGGATGAGGTTCTGTCATCAATGAGGAATGGATGATAGGATAGGAGGTTAACGGATCCTTAGCATATCCAATTTCGAGCTCATAGGAGGGGATAAGAGGTGGGATCCTTCTAGATGATCTAGAACCAAGGAATATTCCCAGAACCCTATGCAAATTTCACTCAATCTCGCCTAGCGTAGGTCAAAGTGGGCCTAAGTTCTCTGCAGAGCACCCTTGCATGGGCCTAAGTGCTCTGCAAAGCACCCTTGCATGGGCCTAAGTTCTCTACATAGAACCCTTACATGGGCCTACCTTCGCTAGTCCTTCAAGGAGTCATTTTAGGATGTCTTCGAGCCATGAAATTGTCAGGGAAGCAGACGTTCAAAGTGTTGACTTGTTTAGGGTATGTAGCAACTGAAATTATTGTTTGATGAGCCCTAAAACATTGATCTGGATGATGGGAGTGATGTTCCCAAATGGATCTGTAACAACTGCCCCCTAAAACATGAAGTCTAAAATAATAATGTCCAATGATATGCTTTACAATGTGATGAGGAGGTTCCGAAGTGGTTGGTGACCTGCATCAATTAAAATATATAATATCATAATATTTTAATTTTTTCTCATGAATTGTTGAGGGAAGGCATACCCATGCTCATCATATAAACTTTCATTACAGGTACATAGATAGTCATCCACTGATATAGACCCATGATCAGAATGACCATTAATGTAAATCCATTGTACGGATGATTTGGTACATTTCCTGAGATTGCAGCCCAGATGGATGAAACTAGATCCGGGGTCTTCTATCTCATTCAATCGTTCGCTCAAGTACAATTCTAACCATGTGCGAATATGTGATTTGAGGTTGAACATGGCAAGACACCATTTGATTACCATCCAATGATGTAAGAAGTTAACAAACACCAGAGAAACCATCGATAATGATAATGATCCTCAAGGTACTGTAGTACATTCTGCATGGTGTGAATGGATGATTTGATTTCAAACATCATACAAAGTCTTTCGGTTGAAGTCCATTGATGTCAACCTATTGCCAAAAGTGAGAAACCTTCCATTGATGTATGCAAGCCTCAAGATACTAGAAGGGTGTTTCTAAGTCAACTTCTTGGATAATGAGCCGATGTCAACAAGAAGCAACTCATTGCATGAGGGCCTTGATGTATCCCACATCAACGACATGAAATGAGTGTAATGATTTTGGAGATGGAATTTGACTGACAACACAAGGTTCAGGAATGGTGGTTGTGAAAGTGAAGGTTTATGAGTTTTGCAAAGGATAAATTTTAATTGAATGACTTCTCTTTAACATACAGGTGACACTAAATGAATTGGTAGCATTGACCCAAAACCAAAGTAATGGATGGTGTGATAGACCATAGGTATGATAACCATCAATCAGATAACTCAACCCAAATAGTCTGAATGAATTCATAGCATTGGCCTAAAAGCAAAAGTGATGGGTCGTTTGATAGACCATAGGTATGATAACCATCAATCAGATAACTCAACCCAAATAGTCTGAATGAATTCGTAGCATTCGCCCAAAACCAAAAGTGATGGATGGTTTGATAGACCATAGGTATGATAACCATCAATCAGATAAGCCAACCCAAATAGTCACGGAGATGAAGTGAAAGTGTCATGTTCAAGAGCGACCTACTACCATAAAGTGGTTTACCCATTTTTCCCATTTTCCCCAGTCATTGCTGACCAGTACCTCTTTATTTTTAATCAAGCTTGAAGAGGATAACATATTCTTGTTCTATAATTCAACCCTTCAAGTGAATCCATCACTATGTGATGTTTTAATGAGTCTAGCGAAGGTGAAACTTGGTCTTGTCTATATGGACAAGTTTGTCACTATTTGATGTTTTAACGAGTTTGATGACAAAGATAACTCAATCCTTTTCATGTTTAGAGAGTTTTAAAAGGGACAAAAAGAAAACTCCACAAGTTCTTTTTCATTGATTTGTCTCTCAAGCCTGAAAAGGTATTAAACAATATGAGAGAGAACCTATTGATCATTTTTTATCAATGTATTGCTTTTTCGTAGTTAATCTATCTCAGCCTGAAAAGGGTTAAACTTATACTAAGTAGATGTCGCTTCTAATCCATTAACGAGCTAAAAATGACAAGGGCTCTACAATCTTTTCATATTTAGGGAGTCTGAAAAGAGCTTGAGGAGGACTCGACTTTGATGAACGAGTGATGTCTAGGATAGAAACTGGTTCTGATGATGTTGTGATCTGGACATAAATAGGAATGAAACAAATTACAGATATAACCATAAACACATATATGTAGTGGAAATAATGCTTCATTTCATTAATGTAAAACACTGAAATATGCTTACAACAGTAATGGAAATAAACCAGCTAGGGCGATGGTAGCTTATCTCTAAGAAGATATGTGGTGGCTACATGCCTTTAAACTATCTTACAATGAGGCTCGAAGGCCTATTTATTGTTGAGAAACAATGGAAAACCCTTAGCATTCCAAAACCTAACCCTAGAAGATGAAACGCAAAACTGTGGGCCCCGTTTGGGCAAATTGGTACATCAACTTCCTGGGGTCATAACTTTGGCATATGATCCTCATTTGACGCGTACAATAGATCGTTAGAAAGATGGTCCGTGGACCCATGTTGGCCGTAGATTTCCCAAAAAAACGTCATTTAGGGCCTCAAAATAGCTCCGGAAGTTCAGGACCAGAAAAACTGCTAAAAATAGTAAGTTGTGCTACAATTAAGGAAACTAAAAATTCTGAGAGAAACAATGGTGGGGGTCCAGGTGGACTTGGTAGGTGGTCACCAATATCCACCTGGATCATTACTCCCACCTTAGGAAGCAAGGGTCCCCATTGCATTTAGTTTCTACATGAGATGAGGAAACTTTTGTTGAACTTGGTCCCTCGTTAGCCACTTGCCCTTGTGAAGGAGTTGGCCTGCTTTGACAACTCGATACATTTGGATATTTTGTTGGTGAGTGTTGTTGATCTGTATGTCCATGATGCGATCAGTTGCAGCTTGTTCCATGCAATCTGGATTTAATTCTATGGGTGTGAGCTATTCTGCAATGTCAGGTGTGTCTAGCAATGGTGGAAAGTATGGCCGAAGGCGGTCCACATTGAACACTGGGTGTAGGCCAAGGAATGGGGGAATACTCAGCTCAAATGCATTCTATCCCACAGCCTTATTAATGGTGTAAGGACCATATCACAGTGGTCTCAATTTCCGATAGGCTCCAATAAGGCGTTCCTTTTGAAAATGCAACCAGACTTTGTCTCCCACCTAAAAATTGTGTGGCACTCGATGTTGATCATGTTGCTACTTGTACTTGGCATTTGATTTCTCTAGAATGTCATGGACTTGCTGGCGAATATGTTGGATGTTCTCAATGAAGTTGGATGCCTTGTCTGTTTCGGACTGGACATAAGTTGAATCTGTGTGAGTAGCTGCAAGTGGCATGGCCACATCAATGGGGCATAGTGGCTGGAATCCCAAGCCCACCTGAAAAGGGTTGTGGCCAGTCGAGCTGTGAAGAGCTCAGTTGTAGCTATGCTGAACATAGCGGAGGCTCTCGTCACATGTGTGTGGATGCTTTGAGTTCTATATGCGCAGAATGTGCACAATCATCCTATTGACAACCTCTATCTGGCCATCAATTTGAGGATGGAAGGCTATGGAATTAGTGAGTTTGGTGTCCAACATTGACCAGAGACTGGACCAAAATGTATCGAGGAACTGACTATCCCGATTTGAGATGATAGACTGTGGGATCCCAAAGTGCACCCACACTTGTTTAAATAAGAGTTTAGCAGTGGCTTTTGCTGTGATATTCTTCTTGCAGACCGCCATAATGGCCATCTTTGAGAACCTGTCAACGACCAAAAAAACACAGTCATTTCCATGCTTAGTGGAAGGAAGACCTGACATGTAATCCATGGAGATGGATTCCCAAGGTCGACTAGGGGTAGGTAGTGGGGCATAGAGGCCTTTCTTCTTGACGGTTAGTTTGGTAATGGCACAGGCAGTACATGATCTGATGTACTTCCCAAGATCCTATCAAAGATTTGGCCAACAGAAATGCTTTTGCAGTACTGCCACCATTTTCTCAACCCTGAAATGCCCAATAGCTCGACTGTAGTGTGCTTCCCAAATCATCTTGGCATGCTCGCTTGAAGGAACACAAAGGTGACCTAGGTGGCATAACAGGGCATCCTGGAGGTGAAAATTTGGAACATGCCGACCCTCCAAGAGTGTCTGGTATGTGTGGCCGAATGCTGGGTCGCTTTTGTAGAGAAGTGGCCAATCAGAAGTCTCATGCCCACAATAGTTGAGCACGGTGGTTAATGCCATGATTAGTGGTCGACTGAGGCAATTTGCAACATTATTGGTGCTGCCCTTCTTATACTTGATATTCAAATGGAACTGTTGCAGGTATGTAGACCACTTCTGATGGCGATCATTCTGCAATTTCCCTTAGGTCTGTATGAACTATAGGGGTCAGTGGTCTGTGTGGATGACTGTTTCCTTCCCCAAAATGTAATGCTTCCAATGTGGCTGGCCTGCACAATGGAATACACCTCTTTATCATAAGTGGGATACTTCCAGACTGTGTCTGAAAGTGTCTCACTATGATATTCCACTGGATGCTCATGTTGAGTAAGGACTACCCCAATTGCATAGTCAGAGGCATCTGTCTCGACCTTAGATGGTTGTTGTGAATCTGGTAACGCGAGCACTGGTGCCATGTAGAGGTGATCTTTCAACTCTATGAATGCCTTCTGTTGAGATTTAGACCAAAAGAATTTTGCTTTCACTCGTTCCTTGCTGACTTGACTCAAGGGCTAAGTGATATGAGAAAACCCCAACCGAATCTGTGGTAGAAGTTGGCAAGACCTAGAAAGCTGTGGAGCGCTGTCAGAGTGGTTGGACATGGGCAATCCCGAATGACTTGGATCTTGGCTGGATCCACATGTACCCCTTGTTCATCAATAATGTATCCTAGATACTAAACCTGGGTCATGCCAAAAGTTCATTTCTCCAAATTGGCACATAGCTTATGTTGCCGCAGTGTTTGGAGAACCTATCAGATGTGGTGGAGGTGCTCTTCCTAACTCTGGCTGAAGATCAGGATGTCATCCAAGTATACCACTACAAATGATTTGGTGAATGGCTGCAAGATGTCATCCATTAGCCTCATGAAGGTTGCAAGAGCATTCGTCAACCCGAAAGACATAACCAACCATTCGAAAAGGCCCTCCTTGGCTTTGAAGGCAGTCTTCCACACATCAGAGGGTTCGATTGGTACCTGGTGATATCCTAACTTTAGATCGATCTTGCTGAAATATTTCGCCCCCTTTAGTTGGTCCAGGAGGTCATCAATCTGTAGGCTCGGGTACCTATTACGAACAGTGATCTTTTTCAGTGCCTGATAGTCAATATAGAGTCTCCAAGTCCCATCCTTCTTCTATACCAACACGATCGGGCTCCCACAAGGCAATGAACTCGGACGGATGTGACCTTTCTGCAGGAGCTCCTGAATCTGCCTCTTGATTTCATTGTTCTCCAGAACGGAGCGCCGATAAATTGGTTCATTGGGTAGCAGCGCACTTGGGGTCAGATCAAGGAGTGCTTGACCTGATAGTGTAGAGGAACCCCTGCGGGGGACGTGAAGATGTCCTCGTACTCCTCCACAACCTTGTCCATCTATAGTTGTCGTGCGGAGGGGCCCTGTCTGGAGACCGCGGCCACCATCTTCTTCTTTCCTTGGGGGCGTATCATCAGGAAAACAAATTTCCCAGTTTTTGAAATGAGCTTACTGCATTGTTTTGAAGTAATCAAAGAGATGGTAGTAGGCGGTGCTACTTCTGGTATCATGTACAACTTATTTCCCAATGTAATAATAACAGCACGAGGCCTTGATTCATACACAGCATGTCACTTCCACAAGTATGGTTGTCTTAATAATACATCACAAACTTCAAGGGGAGCAATGTCACACAACACCTCATCCGTGAAGGGCTTGATGTTGTATGGAAGGTGACACTGTTGGCTCACGTGAAGATCCCATCCTTGGTGAAGCCACCCGATGGTGTACGGTTATGGATGTGCTGTGGTTGGTAAGCCCAACCACTTCACGAACTCTACCGAAATGAGGTTCTTTTGGCTCCCTCTATCAACAATGAACTGTAGCGGGGAGCCCTTTACCCACATCTGGGAGTGGAAGAGACACTCCTCCTCCTCTGGATCTTCGAGTTCATTTTTCTGGATCTTGGCGATAGCAACAGTGGCGTTGGGATCTGCATCAACGATCTGCTTCCCTTTGTCATTCCCCTTGTCAGGTTCTGACTCAGAGTTCGAACATGCATCTAATTCTAAAACCTTTAGCTCAGCCACCAGTGACTGCTTGGCCCGACACTCACTTGTGTTGTGAGTGGAGCTCTTATGGAACTCACACCATTTTCCCGTGTCCTTTTTTGGCTTCGCAGTGCTATTCTTTGCTTGCAGCTTTAGCAGTTTTTCTTGGGCTGCCCTGCCTTGGCTTTGTCCTTTGTTCTGTGGTTTAGGGGCACCTTTCCCTTGCTTCGGATTTGTAGATCCAAAGTCTCACTTCTTTTGTTTAAAGTTATGCTCGACCTTGACGGCATATCGGTATGTTGTGACGAGTGAGGAGATGTTTAGGAATTCTATTCTTCTTGGATGTACTTGTGCAAGCAGCCACATTATTTAAGTATCAAATGCTGCTCTGAATCCTTGATACCCAAATTTTTGCGAAGGGTATGGAAAATATTGCTGAACTCTGGCATGTCTTGGTCCCTTCCCTGCCACAACGTGGTCCACTTTATGTATTCATCCTCATAGCTTCCGACATGGTAGTACTACTCCTTGATGGCATCCCGGAATGAATTCCAAGTGGGTGTGGCTGAAAATAGTGAGCCGGTATTTTCATCCTTCTGCTCGCAGTAGGTTTCCCACCAATCCTTAACGTGGGGGGCTGCTTTGAGAAGAGTGAAAACAATCTTTTCCTGAATCGAAAATTCATGAACAGAAAAATAACCCTCTAGAAGATTTAACCATTTATCTATGGCAACTGCATCTATCTAACCCTCAAATATGGGGATTTCAAAATTAACTTGTACCTTAAAGGGCGTGGCATTTCCAGAGTAGCTGCTGGAAGACGATGCATCGCTTCTGGGTAGCCACTAAAGGATCTGGGTAAAGTTGTCCATCATCGCATTCCGTTGTCGCTTTAGGGCTTCTTCGAGCAAGATTTTGATAGGATATCCTACCCCCTCATCTTTCTTCTCATCCGCCATGGGAGGCCGTCGGGATTTGTGAGGCTGGTCTTGCAAAGGTTCGACCAGTTCAAGCCCTAACTCCTTATATCTCGACCTCGTTGGGGACATGCAAAGAAAAACAGAGAAAAAGTAGACTGCTCTGATACCACTGATCCAGACTTAAACAGGAACGCAACAAATTACAAAGATAACCATAAACAGAGATATGTAGCAGAAATAATACTTCATTTCATTAATGTAAAATACTGAAATATGCTTACAATAGTAATGGAAATAAACCAGCTAGGGCAATGGTAGCTTATCTCTGAGAAGAGATGTGGTGGCTACATGCCTCTGAACTGTGTTACAATGAGGCTCAAAAGCCTATTTATTGTTGAGAAACAATGGAAAACGCTTAGCATTCCAAAACCTAGCCCTAGAAGATGAAACACCAAACTGTGGGCCTCGTTTGGGTAAATTGGTACATCAACTTCTCGGGGTCGTAACTTTGGCATATGATCTTCATTTTATGCATATAATAGCTTGTTAGAAAGTTCTATCCGAGAAATACCACTTTGGGAAGGGAAACATGGGTGCATGGACCCATGTTGCCCCTATATTTCCCAAAAAAACATCGTTTAGGGCCTCAAAACGGCTCCGGAAGTTCAGGACCCAAAAACTGCTAAAAATAGTAAGTTGTGCTACAATTAAGGAAACTAAAAATGCTAAGAGAAGCAATGGTGGGGGTCCAGGTGGACTTGGCAAGTGGCTACCAATATCCACCTGGATCATGTTGGAACTTCTCAAAACATGTTGATTTATGTGAAGAGGCTGGCTAATAAGACCACTCATTGCAACTATTCCTCTAAAAGGGTAAAATAAACACATGAAAGCATATGATCAGCCATGCGGATAGTGACGATGGAAGGAGAAAAACCAGGACTCATCTGACATAAGAGGCTGATAGAATGGCAATCACGAGGGTTAAAATGGATATGGGTTCATTTTTACACAAGCTTGAACCAGATGGAACTATGCTTGGATTCAGTTTCATGTTTACACGAGCTTGAAATGACAAACTATGCTTGGATTCAGTTTCATTTTTACACAAGATTAAAATGAAGAACTATGCTTGAATTCAGTTTCATTTTTACACAAGCTTGAAACAAAGAACTATGCTTGAGATTGGTTTACATAGCCCCAACATGATGAAAGGGAGAGTCTCCTGTAACTAGATGGAAGTCGCTACAGTGAAGCAGGATGGTTATAAAACACCTTTTTGGCTTTGTCCAGATAGGAACAAAGGGGAATGGGGTGATTCCCTTCACATAACCTATAAGGAAAGTTAACTTTACCACTAGGTGCATGGCCCCCAAGCTTCATTACATTCACCTAAGCTATCAGGTGGATGGAATGAAGGTTTGTTTATGAGATCAAGTGAAAGACTCGACTGGGATTTTACGAGATCTAATCAAAGACTCGAATTGGAACTTTGCTCCAGAGGACCTTGTTTCTTTTTTTAATGAGATTGACACAAGATAAGGAACTCTGATTAGATTACTTGTTTCATTTTTAAATGAGATTGACACAAGACAATGAACTATGCTCAGACTCCTTGTTTCATTTTTTAACGAGCTTGACACAAGAAAAGGAACTATGCTCATACCCTTTGTTTCATTTTTTAACGAGCTTGACATAAGGCCAGGAACTATCCTCATATCCTTGGTTTCATTTTTTAACGAGGTTGACATAGGAAAAGGAACTATCCTCATCGGAGTTGTTTCATTTTTTAATGAGGTTGACAGAGTAAAAGAACTAACCTCATATTCCTCGATCATGACTCATAAGAGGTCATGACTTCCAAGAGGTTATCATCATATAGGAGAACAATGCTCTGGAAGGGATCCGTAGAAAGGAAACCATTAGAGAGATTTGGGTCTAACGCCCCTAGTACATAATGTGCAACATCACTGAGTTGATCGTTGGTTGATGTAGGCATGGAATCAGTTGCCACATAATTAACCCTTGGCGGGGATGATACCATTGGTACAAAAGGACCATTTAGGGAAGATGGTTTATTGGAAGCCATATTTGGATTTGGAAATGAAAGTTGGTCAATAGTGACAATTTTTCCTTAATTTGGGAAACAAATCACTCGAAAGAGTGTTGAAACAATAGATCCCATGTCATAAACATAGTCGTGCACAAGGAGTAAATTGTAATCTAAAAGGCCTGGGACTACCATCACATTCAGATAAACAATTTTTCCTCCCAAAGTAATAGGAAACCAATGGAGGATCCCTAATGGTTGGTTGGTTCCTCTGTTAAAAGCCAACAGATTCTGGGTAATAGGCACAAGCAGCGGCGAGCCAAGCGCTTGCCAAGCAGTGGAGGAAAGGATACTCACAGATTCACCTTCATCTATAATAGTGCCAGATACAATCGTATTACAAACTTGTACTATGATCTGGAAAGGCACATAAGAAGGAAGACGAAATCCTTCCAGTCAATACCAATCAAAGGAAGTGATTAGACTACTTGGAGGGGGTACTGAAACAAAGGCATAATTATCCCCTTGAGTTACGAGAACGGGATAATTTTCCTTCTATCTTGACGAAACAAGAGGGCTGCCTCCAAGCTCATTGGAATATGAAGAAACAAAAAGAACCTGAGTGGTATCATACTCATTCTCTACAAGAAAGGTACGATTAACTAAAGGTGAAATCGGGTCAACTATTTCCTTGACCTATTGATTTAGGTCATGTATAGACTCATAGGATTCACTTTCAGAGAGAGTGGCTTTGACCGACGGTTGATTTTTGTCAGCCAATTCATCAACTAGTGAAGGATTAAGGGAGAGTCTCCTGTAACCATATGGAAGTCGCTGTGGAGAAGCAGTACAATTATCCAACACATTTTTGGCTTCATCCAGATAGGGACAAAGGTTAATGGGGTGATTCTCTTCACATAACCTATAGGGAAACTTAACTTTACCCTTCTTTCCATGAACTTTACTACCACTAGTTGATGGTGTGTCACCAACATGATCTCCAGAAGTTGATGACATGGGATGATGTGAATAGGATTACCATTCTTCTAAGATCGAAGAAATACCATAACAATTTTGAAGAATATGGTCTCCTGCACAAAGTTTGCATGGATATTGAACTTTGTGAGGCTTGATGGAGGGTGTCTCATCAGATGTTGCATTCAAAGCAATGGTTGCTTGGTTCTCCCTCTGCTAAATTTTATTCTTCTTCTTCTTCTTCTTCCTAGCCACCTGGTTACTAGTACCAATACTTTTACCAGGTGAAGAGGAAGAAGGGGAGGAAGAAACTATTGAGGAAGAAGGCAAAGGGTCAACTATAGGATCAACTAGAGGTTGATTTTGTCGAATTGGAGGTGTACTCGATTGCGGAGAAATCAAGAAATTTTGAACCAAGGACATTGAAAACAACCATACTAGCAAACCAATGGTAAATCCTGGAATGGATAATGTAGCCATAAAAGGAGCACCAATATTTCCAAAAGGAGGAAAAGAACTATGATTCACATCAAAAGGAATTCCTTGATCGGTGGACTCCAGATTTGTCGCCATATGTTTCAACCTAAGATCAACTAAGGATTGAGCGTGGAGGATGTTATCTACGATCAATTAATTTTATTTTAATCAAAGTAACATAACAAAACAAAAGATGGATAATCGAGGCAAAAGGTTTACCAAGCAACTGTGAACTGCAGAATACCTCCCTGTGAATCGAGAAGTACGGGCAGGCAATCTCCATGAATGTTGTGTTCGGTGTATCATAGTGTACAAGGAGGCTGACTCAGTTACATAAGGATGGATATAAACCTAGTGTTGTCCTCCCATATATACACAAAAGTACGTGGAGGCCCAATCTATATAAGCATTGTCTAATGCAAAACCACACAGTGACAACATTCCCATATAATTTATGTACTGTAGCACTGCCCTACATACCTGAAGGTACATGGATGAGGTATGATATACTCATGTACGTGGAATGATGTATCAAAGTCGGGATGTATTGCAGAAAATTTAGCGACAACTACTTTGTTTTACAACTTTGGAACACGTCTCTAGCCTAGAACCACTAAATTTTTTTCGTTAGGTGATAATGCACCATTAGGTAAATTTAGATAAACTTTAAGTTGACCTTCTTTAGAATTTTCCTTTCAAGATTAACCTCGTGATTTATGTTTGCAATTCCGAAAATGAAACTAATATGGTAAGCATTATTTTCATTCAATTGAATAATGAAAACCTCAGCTAGTAGGGATAGAGCAATCGGATCTTTGACAAAGAGCAAAGAACACATCTCATGAAATTTCCCTAGCTATTCCTTTCAAGCATTCAAAAACTACAATATGAATGATGCAAGTTTTTCTTTTCGAATGCCTTCATGTTATGATGAACAAAAAGGAAACTAATGCACATACAACCAATCAATCTTTTTATAAGAACAAATACTTTACGACAATTTAGTTTTGAAGGAAAAGAAGACTTTTATGACACTTTCTTTCTAACAAATATTAATTGACTATAATATAACTTTGACAATGGATCTATAATGACAAAGAAAAAATTTAAGACACATTAATCAATCAAGTCAAAATAGGGCTGGAAAAAGGAAATAAAATTTGATTTCAAAGACATACTACAATCATTGATCTTTCATCAAGCATAAACAGAATGAAGTTTGGAGAGAAAACCCAATCCAAAGGTGAAAATTTTCCCTAAGGTGGATCAACACAGGTCAAAGAGGGCCTAATTGTGCTTTAGAACACTGTCTCTCAATCAAGGGTGCTCCGTAGAGCACTGTCTCTCAATCAATGGTGCGTTGCAGAGCACTGTCCACTGACCAAGCCTGTGCTGATTCCTAAGAGGCCACTCAAGAGCCATCTAACCTCAATTTTTGACCAAATAACACTTCAACAAGTTTGAAATACAATCAATGAAAGGAAATAAATTCTACAGAGTTTCCTAGTGTTGGGTAGTGTTATATTCTTTCCATGACTAGACCAGTAGTTAATTGGGGGGTTAGAGGGGGGGCAGAGCCCCCCCTCATTGCGCCAATTGTGTAGCGGGGTGGGGTCACAGGGGGTTTGAGGCATACCCATAACCCCACTTTATGGGTTCTGGGGTAGCACCCCAGAAAATTTAGGTTTTGGACCCTATTTTAGGTTAGGCGAACCCACCTATGGTTTTGTGCATGATTTTCACACATGTTTTGGAAGCGATGGTTTTCGGTCAATGGTTTTGGACACAATGGTTTTTTTGGTCCATGGTATTGGATTCTTCGGAATGTATAAATATGTATTGTAACATTGAAAGGAACATAATGAAAAATCAAGCTGGTAGTCCCGGTTTTTGGATCTAGGGGAAAATCTCTGTGTATATGTGTTTTATGTGTTATTCTCTATCATTAACTTTTTTTTTGTGTTTTAGAATTCGTATGTAGGTAATTTATGTATAGCGTTAAAGCCTACATTTGGTATCATAGTTGATTTGGCTTCAAGGGGACACCTTTGTTAGTGAGGGTTTTTGCTCGGGCCTGTGGTAGACCCTGTTCAGTGGGAGGTCTGCGAGATCAATTCTAGTGGTGAAAGAAGATGGCAAGTAGTGGAAAGATAGAGGTTGAGAAATTCAATGGTTAGAGTTTTGAGTTGTGGAAACTCAATATGGAGGATCTGTTGGTGGATAAATATCAGTGGATCGTGGTAGATCTAGGTACTAAACTAATGGGAGTGTCTGATGAAGAATGGAAGAAGTTGGATCGGAAGAAAAAGAGCATAATACAATTGTGTGTCTCAAATTCAATATTGTTGAATGTATCAGGGGAAGCTACGGCAAAGGCTTTGCGGGAAAAGTTAGGGACTTTGTACCAATCTAAGTCTCTGGTGAATAAACAGTTCCTATGGAAAAAGCTGTATAACCTGAGGATGAAAGATGGAGACTTGGTGATAGAGCATCTGAATGCGTTTAACACTGTGGTAAGTCAGTTAGCATCTGTTGATATTAAAATTTCAGATGAAGATAAGTGCATCAGTTTGTTGTGTTCTCTACCAAATTCGTAGGATAGTCTGGTTATTGCAATAGGTAGCAATGCAACCGCCTTGCAGTTTGATGAAATAGTCTCATCCTTGCTAACGGAGGAGATGAGACAGAAAAATATGCAAAGCCAGAATGGTGATGCCTTGTTTGTACGAGGACGGTCCTAGAATAGAAACAAAAATAAGTCATCAAGTGGGAGATCTAAATCTAGAGGGAGATCTAAATCTCCAAGAAAACATGTTAAGGTGATGTGCTAGAAATGCGGAAAGGAAGGGCACTACAAAAGGTATTGTAAATCTAAAGCTCCTGATAAAGGAAAAGGATCTAATGATGCTCCTTCTGCAGAGGTGAAAACCACCTCAGATGAAGGTGGGGATATGTACTTGGCTTCTTCAAGTACACATGTAAATCATGAGGCATGGTTGATTGACTCAGGTGCATCCTTTCACTTCACTCCCCATAGAGAGTGGTTCTACGAGTATGAGAAATACAATGCTGGTGATGTCTTCTTAGGACATGATAGGAAGGCTAGAATCGTTGGTCACGGAAAAGTAAAGTTGAAGTTGCAAGGTGGAAGGGTTAGAACACTTCTGGGTGTTTTGCATATTCTTGCATTGGCCAGAAATCTAATTTCTGTAAGCAAGCTAGATGATGCAGGTGTAAAAACAGTGTTCGAGAAGGATACCTGCAAGATGGTTCAGGGAGCATTGGTATTGATCGGGGGAGATCGTATTCGAACTTTGTACAAGCTACAAGGTAGCACCGTTGTTGATGGGTGCAACAGTTCTGTGGTTCCCAAAAGTGGAGCAGAAAATCTAGTGGTCTCTCGAGAGAAGACCATGTTGTGGTATTAAAGGCTTGGACATATTGGAGAGAAGGGCCTTCAAATACTTCATGGTAAGGTATGGTGAAAGGTATGAGTAATAGCTCTTTAGATTTTGATTTCAGTGAAAATTGTGTATACGGGAAGCAAAATCAAGTGAGTTTCCCCTCTGGTGGTAAGAGGGTGAAACACATATTAGAGCTTGTGCACAGTGACATGCTTGGACTTGTGAAGGTTCCATCACTGGGTAAGTTTGTGTACTATGTATTATTTATAGATGACTTCTCAAGGAATACATGGATATATTTCCTTAAGAAGAAATTTGATGTCTTTGATAGGTTTAAAGAATTTAAGGCTCTTGTGGAAAATCAGACAGAGAAGAAGATAAAGGTGCTGAGAATAGATAATGGTGGAGAGTTTTGCAGCAACGAATTTGAAGAATTCTGTAAGAAATGTGGTATAGCATGACATAAGACTACTCCATATACACCTCAGAAAAATGGATTTGCAAAAAGAATGAATAAGACATTGATGGAAAGGGCAAGAAGCATTCTCAGTGGTGTCGGGTTAGGACATGAATTCTAGGCAAAGGCGATGGATACTGCATGTTACCTAGTTAACAGGTCACCTTCATCAGCGTTGGAGGATAAGACTCCAAAAGAGATATGGACTGGTAAGAAACCCTCTCTTTCACATCTGAGGGTATTTGGATCTGATGCATATGTACATGTTCCAAAGGAGAAACGAACCAAGTTGGATAGTAAATCTGAAAGGTGCATCTTTATTGGGTATAAGGATGGTTTAAGGGGTTATAAGCTTTGGAACCCAGTCACACAGAAGGTTGTGTACAGTTGAGATGTGGTGTTTAGAGAGGTAAAAGATGTTATTAAACATGAAGTCCAACCAAAGGAACCTAAGAAGATAGAGTTTGAGCTTAAGGAGGAAGAATCAAACTCTACAGCAGAGGAGGAATCAGAAGATGAAGAGCCACAAGCTTCGGGTGTGAGAAGATCAATTTGAGAAAGAAGGCAGCCAGAAAGATGTAGTCCATTTGCTTTCTGTTTAAATTTTTCTTTATCTATTACTGACAATGATCCGAAAATTGTGAAGGAAGCAATAGATTCAGAGCATGGAAAACTCTGGAAAGAGGCCATTGTTGATCAAATGGCATGTTTTCACAAAAATCAGGCTTGGGATTTGGTGGAGTTGCCGGCTGGAAGGAATCCCGTTGGAAGAAAATGGGTGTTCAAGAAGAAGACAAATGCAGAAGGAAAGGTGGAGAAATACAAAGCTCGGTTGGTAGCAAAAGGTTATTCCCAAGTGCCGGGAATTGATTTTGGTGATATTTTTTCTCCTGTTGCCAAGGTAACTTCTATTAGATTACTTTTATCTATTGATGTTGCTTTTCATTTTGAGGTAGAAGAGATGGATGTGAAGACAACATTTGTTCATGGGGATTTGGAAGAGGAAATATACATGAAGCAAGCTGAAGGCTTTGCGGTGAAGGGTAAGAAAGAACTGGTATGCAAGTTAAAGAAGTCTCTATATGGGTTAAAATAGTCACCAAGGATGTGGTATCAGAAATTTGATACATTTATACGGGGAGTTGGCTTCACCAGAAGCAAAGCAGATCACTGTGTGTATTTTAAATTAATTTTTGACCGTGTTATTTGTTTGGTCTTGTAAGTGGATGATATGTTGCTGGTTGGAAATGACAAAGAAATTATCCAATATTTGAAGACCCAATTTACCTCCAAATTCGACATGAAAGATCTTGGTGCTGCAAACTATATTTTGGGCATGGAAATTAAAAGAGATTGAGAAAAGAGAAAGCTCTTGTTAAACCAGAGGGTCGAGACAATACTGTAGAGGTTTAATATGCAGGATGGTAAACCGATGAAGGTTCCTATTCCTATAGGTGTGAGGTTATTTGCTGAATAGTGTCCCAAGACACAAGAAGAGGAAGAGGACATGCCCCGTGTTCCATATGCAAGTGTAGTCCGTAACCTGATGTATGCAATGGTACGTACTAAACCAGACATTGCACATGCAATGGGAGTATTGAGTAGGTTTATGTCAAAAACAAGGAAGGAGCACTAGATAACAGTGAAGCGGGTTTTCAGGTATTTGTGTGGCACTAGTGATTATGGTTTGTGCCACCAAGGAAGACCAGGATTGGACAAAATGTTGGATATTCATGGCTTTGTTGATGCAGACTGAGCTACAGATCTGGATCAGAGAAGATCTACAAGTGAGTATGTGTTTAACCTATTTGGAGGTGCAGTCAGTTGGATGAGTAAGAAACAATCTGTAGTGGCACTATCAACTACAGAGGTAGAACACATGGCAGCCACTCATGCAAGCAAGGAAGCAGTTTGGTTGTAGAGATTGTGTTCAAGTATGGGGTTAGTACAGTGAGCTATAAGGATAGACTGTGAGAGACAAAGTGAAATTTTCTTGGCAAATAGCCCTGCATATCATTCAAAGACAAAGCACATTGATGTTTAGTATCACTTTGTGAGGGATATGATAGAAGACAAAAAGGTGTTGCTGGTAAAGGTGGTCACTTTGAAGAATATTGTAGATGCATTGACAAAATCTGTGAGCTCTGAGAAGTTATCTTGGTGTAGAGAGACAATGGCCATTTAAGGGCTGGAAAAATGACTAAGCTCTCTTGTGGCCCCCCTGTGGAAAGAGAACAACAAGTGTGAGAATGTTGGGTTGTGTTATATTCTTTCCACAACTAGCCCACGTAATTAACCGGGGGATCAGGGGGGGGCAGAGCCCCCCCTTCATTGCGCCAATTGTGTAGCGCGGGGGGGTCGCAAGGGGTTTGAGGCATACCCGTAACCCCACTTTATGGGGTTCGAGATAGCATCCCAGAAAATTTTGGTTTTGGACCCTATGTTAGGTTGGGCGGACCCACCTATGGTTTTGTGCATGATTTCCGCACATGCTTTTGGATGCGATGGTTTTTGGCCCATGGTTTTGGACACAATGGTTTTTTCAGTGCATGGTATTAGATGATTCAGCATGTATAAATATGTGTTGTAACATTGAAAGGAACATAATGAAAAATCAAGCTGATAGTCCCAGTTTTTGGATCCAGGGGAAAATCTCTGTGTATATGTGTTTTATGTGTTATGCTCTCGCATTGTTTATTTTCTATGTTTTAGAATTCATATGCAGGTAATTTCTGTATGGGGTTAAAGCCTACACCTACGATGTGGATAAGCTACTTGAAATGATGGTAGTCCCCAGCAGAGTCGCCAATTTGTTTTGGAGAATTTGGTATCTACGGATAAATAGTAATTCCCTAGATAAGTAGCCATATCTAGAAAAATAATTTAAAGCACTTTAGCCTTTTCCTAGAAGCAATATATAAGACAAAGAAGATGAGAAGACCTACTTGTAGTTCTGATTTCCTCTTATCTCCTTTGTATCGATCCTGTCACTCCTTCCCATACTTAACATGCTTGAGAAGTACCTGTAAACATCAACAAAAGACAAAGAATGGATCAAAGCAAAAGATCTATTGAATACAAGTAAATGGAATCAGACACATTCACACATATAAGCATCATATAGCAAGATAAGCATATTGAAATAGGTTCAAATACATTACTGAATAGAAGAAGGAATTACAACCATCAAGTCTGATTCAAAGTCATTCCTCTAGCTTTGGTTCCATCCACATCACATCATAGCCATGACATTCCGACAGCATAATGACACTTACAATAGTCTCAATTCTAAAACTAATTTTATCTCCTTACAATCATCAAAGTCCAGCCCTTGATCACTTAGATGAGTGCTCAATTTATAGGAAGATAGAGGAGGTTTTGTCATCAATGAGGGTATTAAATAGCCTTCCAAACTTAGATTTAGTTTGCATGGAGGAAGGGATGAGAGGATAGGATGTTAATGGATCCTTAGCCTATCCAATTTCAAGCTCATCGAAGGGGATAAGAGGTGGGATCCTTCTAGAATGATCTAGAACCGAGGAATATTCCCAAAACCATTCAATCTCGCCCAACATAGGTCAAAGTGGGCCTAAGTGCTCTTCAGAGCATGCTTGTATGGGTGTAAGTGCCCTACAAAGCAACGTTACATGCGCCTACCTGTGATGGTCCTTCAAGGAGTCATTTCAGGATGTCTTCAAGCCATGAAACTGTCAGGGAAGGAGGCGTTCAAAGTATTAACTTGTTTATGGCATGTAGCAATTGAAATTAAGGTTTGATGAGCCCTAAAAAATTGATCTAGATGATGGGAGTGGTGTGCTAAAATGGATCTGTAACACTTGTAGCCCCTGAACCTGACTGTGGGTTGTGGTAAAGCTATATTTTGTGTTACCTCGTTGGGCCTAGGAGTCCTCAAATGGTGAATATGACAAATCCTAAATGTTGGTGCTCTACATCAAGCTTAATAATCATGGGACGAGACATGCAATAAATCCTGGAGAGTGGGTCTCAGTTTAGGGTTTATTGATCCCTGGATCAGACTATGGATTCCAATAAAGCCTGAAAGACTAGGAGGCAGGAAAATTCCTCACAGTGTAGATGGAGAAATTTAGTGGTATCAATGCTTATTTTGGCATAGTGATCTAGTGGAGATCATGGTAAATCCTACCATTACATGTTTGTTGTGTTGGCCTAGTGATCTGGTGTAGAATATGATAAAGCCTAGTTTCTATTGATGAGGGTGAGGTTGTTTAGTCTCAAGATGGCCTGATTGGTTATTTTGGTTTGAAAGTCACATTATTTCTTGGAATATTGCATGCGGGTGTGATCCAGGTGGATATTGGTGGCCACCCACCAATTCCACTTGGACGCCCACCATTTCTTCTTTCAGTTTTTCAATTTCCTTAATTGTAGCACAATTTACTATTTTTATCAGTTTTTCGGGTCCTAAACATTCAGAGTTGTTTTGAGGCCGTAAACGATGTTTTATTTAAATCTACCACCAGTGATTTTCTTTTGAAGATCATCTTTTCTGTTGTGGTCCTTGGAGAGATCTTTCCAATGAGTTATCATGTGTGTCAAATGGAGATAATATGACCAAGTCACGACCCGGTGAAGTTGGTTGTCTAACTCACCCCAATGGGGCCCATAAACTCTTGGTTTTACATCTCCTCAAGTTAGGGTTTTGGTTGTTTAGGGTTTTCTCTTATTATTCAATAATAAAAAGGCCCTTGAACCTCATTGTAAGGTAGTCATAGGCATGTAGCTGCCACATCTCTTCTCAGAGATAAGATACCATCACCCGAGCTAGTTTATTTCCATTTTTGTTTGTATGCATATTTCATTATTCTCCATTAATGAAATGAAGTATTATTTATGCTATATCTTTGTATTTGTGTTTATTTTTGTACTTTATTACGTTCCTGTTTAAATTTGGATGAGTGGTATCAGAGCGGTTTGCTCTTTCTCTATTTTTCCTTGCATGTCCCCAACGAGGTCAGGATATAAGGAGTTATGGCTTGAAATGTTCGAACATTTGCAAGACCAACCTCACAAATCCTGACAGCCTCCCATGGCAGATGAAAATAAAGATGAGGGGGTAAGAGATCCTATCAAAATCTTGCTCACAAAGGCCCTCGAGCAATAAAGGAATGCGATGTTGGGCAACTTTGCCCACATCCTTCAACGACTACCCAAGTGTGACACATCTACTTCCATTAGTTACTCTGGAAGTGCCACAGCCTTTAAGGTACAATTTAACTTTGACATTCCCATATTTAAGGGTTACATAGATGTAGACGCTATAGATAAATGGTTAAATCTGCTAGAAGGGTATTTTTCTAGTCATGATTTTTCCGGCCGGGAAAAGATTACTTTCGCTCTTCTCAAAGCCACCAACCACGTCAGGGACTGGTGGGAAACCTACTACCAGAAGAAGGATGAAATTATGGCCTCACTATTTTCAGCGCATCGAGTTGGAATTAATTTTTAGCTGCCATCAAGGAGAAGTACTACCCTATCAGAAGCTATGAGGATCAATACATAAATTGGACCACACTATGGTAGGGAAGGGACCAACACATTCTGGATTTTACCAATATCTTTCATACACCTCGCACAAAATTGGGTATCAAGGATTTGGGGTAGCTTTTGATACTCAAATATCGTGACTACTTGCATAGGTACATCCAGGACGAAATAGAATTCCTGAACATCTGATTGCTTGGCATGGCATACCGATATTCCATCGAGATTGAGCAAAAGTTTAAATAGAAGAAGCAAGACTTTGAATCTGCGAATTTGAAGTAGGGGAAAGGTGCCCCCAAACCGTAGATCAAAGGACAAAGTCAAGGCGGGGTGGCCCAGGGCAACCTACCAAATCCACAAGCAAAGAATAGCATCGTGAAGCTGAAAAAGCACATGGGAAATTGTTGTGAGCTCCATAAGAGCTCCAATCACAACAAAAGTGAGTGTCGGGCCAAGCAGTCACTAGTGGCTGAGCTGAAGGATTCAGACCTCAGATGCATGTTCCAACTCTAACTCAGAACTCAATAAGGGGAATGACAAAGGGAAGAATATTATCGATGTAGAGTCCAATGCCACCATTACCACCATGAAGATCTAGAAGGAGGAACCCAAAGATCCAAAGGAGGAGGAGCACCTCTTCGACTCCCAGATGTGTGTAAAGGATTCTCTGCTACAGTTCATTATTGACAGTGGGATCCAAAAGAACCTCATTTCGGCAGAGTTCATGAAGTGGCTGGGATTACCGACAATAGCACATCCATAACCGTACACCATCAGGTGGCTTCACCAAGGACGAGATCTTCGCGTGAACCAACAATTTTGCCTTCCATACAACATCAAGCCCTTCGCAGATGAGGTATTGTGTGACGTTGCTCCCCTTGATTTTTGTGATGTATTCTTAGGCCAACCATACTTGTAGAAGTGACATGATGTGTATGAATCAAGGCCTCATGTTATTATTGTTACCTTTTGAGATAAGTTGTATAGGATACCGAAGGTAGCACCACCTACTGTCGTCTCTTTGGTTACTGCAAAACAGTGTAGTAAGCTCATTTCCAAAAAAGGGAATTTTTTTTTCCTAATGACACACCCTCAAGGAAAGAAGAATAAAATGGCCACGACCTCAATACATGGCCCCTCTGCATGACAACTAAAGATGGACAAGGTCATGGAGGAGTATGAAGGCATCTTCACCACCCCGGCAAGGGTTCCTTTGCACTGTCAGGTCAAGCACTCCATCGACCTAACCCCAAGTGCGCCACTACCCAAGTGACCAATCTATCGGTGTTATGTTCTAGATAACGATGAAATCAAGAGGAAGATTCAGAGCTGCTATAGAAAGGTCACATCCGACTGAGTTCATCACTCTGTGGGAGCCCGATCATTTTGGTACAGAACAAATATGGGACTTGGAGACTTTGTGTTGACTACCAAGCACTAAACAAGATCACTATCCATAATAGGTACCTGATCCCACGGATTGATGACCTTCTGGACCCACTGAAGGGGGAAAAATATTTCAGCAACATCGATTTGAAATCAGGATATCACCAAGTACCGATCAAGCCCTTCGATGTGTGGAAGAAATCCTTCAAAGCCAAGGAGGGCCTTTTAGAATGGTTGGTTATGCCTTTCGGGTTGATGAATGCTCCTACAACCTTCATGAGGATAATGGATGACATCTTGTGACCATTTACCAACTCATTTGTAGTGGTATACTTGGATGACATCCTGATCTTCAACCAGAGTTGGGAAGAGAACCTCCACCACATCCAATAGGTTCTCCAAACACTACGGCAACACAAGTTATGTGCCAATTTGGAGAAATACACTTTTGGCATGACCCAGGTTCAGTATCTGGGATACATTATTGATGAACGGTGGGTGCATGTGGATCCAACCAAGGTCCAAGTCATTTGGGATTGGCTACCTTCAACCACTTTGATAGAGATCCGTAGCTTTCTGGGTCTCGCCAACCTCTACCACAGGTTCGTGTTGGGATTTTCTCATATCACTTGGCCCTTGAGTCAAGTCACCAAGGGAGGAGCGAAAGAAAAATTCTCTTGGTCTGAACCTCAACAGAAGGCATTCACAAAATTGAAGCATCACCTCTACTCAACTGTTATAGACATTTTTGTGCCTTACAGCATAGAGCATGAAATGTCAATAATCTGAGGGATCCAAAGTCCCTAAACATGTTGTTCTTACCCTTAGAGGAACAAGGTCAGCAAACCACAGCACTGCAAATCAGTTCTCCACTGAAAAACACTCAAAAACAGGTCAATTTTGGATCAAAGCAGCTGCTCCACTAAGCATCTGTGCTGAATGACAAAAGCTCCATGGTGTACCTGCGCTGCATAGCAAGTGCAACAAAGGCTACCTGCGCTGGGCGTACTTTGACATGTGGAGGAATCTTTTCTCAATGTGCCAGTGCCCAGGAAGCTTCCAAAATGACACTTGGATAAGAAGATTCGCCTAATGATGAGTAAAGAGGTTCTAAAACTCCAAGTGGAAGGTAGAAACTCCGAGTGGACTCAAGGACTGAAGAAAAACTGGAGTTGAAGAGGACAACAAGTCACACATCAAGCTGACTTATCTTCACTCCAAAACTCTATATAAGGATCTCATCCCATGGGATCTGGAGGCCGGAATTTTGTGCAAAGAATTGTTGTTGGTTTACAGTTGTGAGTATTGGGTGATTGCTTGAGGGAGGTGAAGAGGAGATTTCTTTCCGTCGGGAAGGTGATGCTGGATTGGACCTCTCACGGTTGTATCACCGCCTGAACCTTACTTCCTTATATTAATAAAGCATTTGAGGTTCTTCTATTCGCATGTGTTTCAATGGTGTATTGTCTTACTTGCGTATTTGATTTATGCTAATCCTTGAATCAATTATGAATGCATGCTTCTTGTAGTTTCCCTTTCTTGTCTTGTTCGCAGGATCTCGTGTAGCTGGGCCCGTGAGAAGACTTGGAGCTGGGAGCGAGCGGCAAATAGAGGAGATTGGATCGACCATTTGCGCAAGACATCGGTAAGTGGATCTCTTCCTTTCATCTCTTGCATGTCATAAAGAAGTAACTTTAGATAGCTTTGCTTCAGCTGTTGCTAAGGAACTATCACCCTTAGAGTGGGATAGGGTCATTCCCGTGTTGGATACTTTTCCCCACAACAGACTGGCGACTCCGCTGGGGAGCGTGTCTTGTTGGTAGCTTGTGTTTCTTACTATTCATTTCCTAAACAAAGGGAGTACCGAATCGAACTGCATTCGAATCCTTCGAATGCAAAGTAGAGGGCAGCTACTCTAGCTCAGTGCTGGGCATGTTTATGATTTGAAGAGCTGATCCACAAGGACTCTTTTTAGCTCTTTGTGATATTGTTTATCTTCCTTTAATCATCCTCTAGTGTATACTTGACTGATAGCCTCTGATTTGGCCAAAAACCATTGATTTTTGAGCAAACTGTGACCCGGAATCTGAGAGAGACGAGAGTTGTCTCTTCAGTGCAGCTGCAGCAAAGGCTACCTGCGCTGCATGTCAGATTGACAGTGCAGCACCTGCGCTGATCCAGTTTTGCCTTGTGCAACTGGGGTTCCCCACTGTCTGTTGCCCAGTTTTCAATATTGTTTTTGCAACCTGTTGTCAACCTGTATACCCAGCTGAAACTACCTTTCTTTGCCTTCATTTCGCCTCAGTTGTATGAAGAAACCGTGATTGTTCTTATTGTATTTCTTGCTTTCATTCACAGTTTCCCGTAGCGAAAGTGAACTAGTCTTGCTATGACCTCTTGGATCTAGACCTGTGATAAAGTGTCGTTGTGATTCTCAGAGCTAGTTTATTGCTGTTCATAGTTGCTTGAACATTTGCTTTCGTTATATGGTTCGAATTTCAGTATTTCTTGTGTTGAAACGAGTGAATCTTAAGGTGTTCTTTTGATTATTGGACAAAAACTTGTTTGCTTTCGCTTGAAATTGAATTCAAAATTATACAACAGCTTTCTTTTTGTAATACATCAACATTAAGGAAGAAGAAAAGAAATACTTGCATTGTGCATGTGCATTTTGACAGTTTGCATGTCGATTTAGGAAAGTGCATCAGTGTGTGCTCTATGATCTGTTTGAAAAGATGATGTCTTTCTTTTCCTTCAGTAGTTAAGATTTTCATAAGTTGAAAGAATTGAAAAAGCTTGCTTATCATTCTTAGACTGCATTTAGGAGTTGTATCATACATCACGTGGTGATCCATAAAGGCAAACTGCTAAGCAAGATCAACCTAAAACGAACTGAATTTACCTAACAACGCTTTGAAACATAACGAAACACAGTAGAGGTCTAGGTAGAGACGTGAACCGGCGTCGTTAAACATAGTGACTGTCGATCTCTACGAAGGTGGGTGATTCCTCCTGAGGGACGATAGCACTAATACGGATTTGTGCTCTCGCGTACCGTCGCATATATTGGGAGACCCCTATAGGAACAAAGCCTTTATCCATAGGAAGCCGTGTCGGCCGCCCTACTGATCATGATGCAGTGAACACAGCATTCACGAAGATCGACCACTCATACCGTAAAACGTATTCTGTGGTTTCGCGAAAGGTTTGGCACACCCTCTGCCTAGAACTCCAGAGTAGTTTCTTTTGGCCTTTTTCAAACTCTATAACTGAAAAAGTCCATCCGAGCATTTGTCACTTCGGGCTCGTTAATACATCGAAGGAGACTAGAGTCATCTTTAGCTTTTTCTCGACTCTTAAAAAGTGAAAAAGCAAGTTGTGTCTAAAGCGTCGTCATATAAAATTCATTCTAAACGGAACATAATCACCCCTTATTCCTACGTTGATCTTTAGGTTGAGAACATGGAACACACCAACCAAGGGATTCCACATAGTGGGACCCCTAGCCCTTTCTCCTCTTGGGGAGAAGTTGGTGTGCCCCACATGGCCACGTTGTCGCTTCCAGGACTGACAATTGGCCTGCCAGTTTGGCTATTCTCAACCACTGTAGTTCAGGCCACCACGGTTCCTGAACAGTCGAGTCAACAGTTAGACCAGTCTAGAGCTACCCTCCAGCCTTCCACTTCTTATAAGCCTTCCTCCGATCCTTCTTCTTCGAAAGGTCAAGCCGCCGAAAGCGGAGCTCCCATAGAAAAGAAGAAGGAAAAGAAGAAGAAAGAAAAGAAGCAGAAGGAGCCAAAGGCACCTCGGGGCAAGCAAAAGGCATCTAACAAAAATCCACACACAGCTCAGACCGGGCCCAAATCGCCATGTGTCATATGTAGAGGGGACCACCTCCACCGTGACTGTCCCAGTATTCCCCGGATACTAAGGGACTGGTCCCCTCGTTTGCACAGTTCGGAAGCGTCAACCTCTGACAACCAGGTTGAATGCTTACCGTCGACCAACGAAAGTGAAGGTTCTAGACGACGAAGGGGAATGAGATTCCCCTGCGAACTGTGTGAAGGCAATCACACCCTTCGCCGTTGTCCCTTTTTAGACGAAGCCAAGAGAGTTTTGGAAGATCAACCGGTTGCACCGTTGCTACTTCCTCCTGGATACAAAAAACTCGCGCCAAGTCCTTCGTTGGTCGAAAATACAGCTGCCCCGCTCATAGGGCCAGCTGAAGTGTCAGTCACTGAAAGTGAACCTACTGAATCCGGACCGGATGAAAGTCCGAAGGTCGAAACAGCAGTTGACCCGGTTCTCCCTTCAGAAGTTTCATCTTCAAATACCACAGTCACTGAGGATTCATCTTCAGCTGACACCCCTACCGAAGAGAGTAAGGATGACACCGTCCAGATTCTTTTCATCAACACCGATTCTGATGAACATCAGGGCAATGTGCCCACTCCTTTATCGCAGGAAGGAGCATCGTCAGGATCATACCCGGCCGTATATTCGGTCCCACCACCAAGCAACCTGGTTGTGTCCTTTGATTGGAACCAACTAGGCAGACCCCGGTTACCAGCCAGTATACCATTTAGAATTATAGTCCAAATATACAAAATGGTGATGGCTGGGACTATCATTGATGAAGGGGCATCTGTGAGTATCCTGTCCTCTATTTCTTGGAAAGCACTGGGTTGCCCGGCGCTTAAGCCTGAGATAAGGAATCTCTCGGGTTTTGACAGAGGAACCAGTCGACCATTAGGGATTCTACCTAATGTGCCTATTACATTGAAAGGGAAGGCTGTCAAGATGAATTTGATGGTCGTCCAAGGACCCTTGGATTATAACCTACTCCTTGGACGAGACTACATATATTGCATGGAAGCAATAGTCTCCTCACTCTTTCGAATAATGTGTTTTCCATACGAAGGAAGAATGGTCAAGCTCGTAGACCAACTTTCATTTCTGGGATCACACATCGCAAATAGTCACATACCTATCCTGAATGGTATATTTGATCAAGAAAGGTCTCTACCTCCGGTTCTTCTTCCTGATGAGTGCGAGTAATTCGGGAAAGTAGGGCCGGAACCCAGGGGGCATGCATCCTGGTCTGCTGGGGTCAGAGAAAACCTTGGGTGTAAAGTAGAATTTCCGTGGGAGAATATGACTAGTCCGTACCCCGTCCCCTCCTTCATCTTCGTAAAACAGAAGAGCCGGCAAGAGCTCTCATGCAGAGGAAGGGGCAGTTAGGAATGGGGTTGTTCTGGAAAAAGATTCTTTTGTTAAAGTTAAGTGTGTGGCGGAGCATCGTCATTCACCTTTGTCTAAATAAGTAGGCTCTGCCAAAGAAGGGGATCCGTTTGCGGCAGCAAGTAGTAACCATCTTTGGGTAAAAGGCAAGCCTCACCCATTAAAACAAATGTTTTAAAGGATAAGTAGGGGCAGCCTCCAAAGAAAGAGATTCTATTGCTGCAACAAATTGTAACCATCTTTGTGTAACCTAATGATAGACATGGCCGAAGAAAGTTTCTGTTTGAAAGGATTAGCAGAACGATCTTTGGATAACCTGAAAGAGGTAAGCCTCACCCATTGAAAACAAGGGTTTTCGACGGACAAGTAGGGGCGACCTTGAAATTAGACTTACACCTGGGGGCATGCAAACCTCTTGGAATGCAAGCACGGGCGGCTATTTTGTTTTTTTAGTTTTTAGGTCCTCCCTTTAAACCTGTAGGTCTAACCCGTTAAACTCGTAGGATTAGCCGATACCCAGCTTGCATAAAGAGAGGATATGGAGCAAAGCATAGCGAGATGAAGCTCCTTAAAAAATAGCGAGCAACCTACTAGGAGACCTTCCTACTTTATGACTGGTAAGATACGAGCAGTTTTGGCAAAGTTCATGCTCGTTAAAAAATAAACGCAAAACCGAGCAGTTTTAGCAAAGAGTTCATGCTCATTAAAAAATAAATGCACATGTGAGCAAGCTTCCCCCAGAGTTCAAGCTCATCAAGAAAAAATGAACTGGTAAATAACCATTTGAGACCGTAAATTCATCAGCCATAAAAGCCTTGGTCGTGTTTGTGCACCGTCACCTCCACTTTTTATTTGGCCGATCATTCACATCCACTTGATTGTTTACCTATTTTGAGGAACAGCTGCGAAGAGTGATTTCACTTAGCCATCCTTGTAATACTGCCGTGATTGGAAAATTCCAACCTGTACCTGGAATCTGCTGCTATCCCTGTTTATCACTCGTTCCTCAAAATACGAGTCTTCTTTGAGCTCTTTTCACTGACTCGTAAAATATGAAAAGTTTGCCGAGTTTTGGCCTTCCAGCTCGTTAAAAGGACCGGAAGAGCTATCCCTCCTCTAGATTTTAATCTTTTTGGACCTGAGGGATTATTGCACAAAAAGATCGAGCGCTTGTCTAGTTCGGCTCGATAAAGATATCGAACATTCATCCCTTCTGTATTGTTTTATACTTTTTCGGACTTAAGGGATTAGATGACGAAAAAGGACCCCTGGAGTCCACTTTATGTACCCTTTTCAGACTCTCTAAAGATGAAAAGGACCGAGTTGTCTTTGTCGCTGGGCTCGTTAAAAATATTAGATAGCGACAAACTTGTCTTTAGACGAGAACGAATTTCCCTATCGTTGGGCTCGTTAAAACACAGCGATGGGCTTGCCCGAAGGGCAGGTTATAGAACAAGCATATGTTATCCTCCTCAAGCTTGACAAAAATAAAGAGGTAATGGTCAGAAATGACTGGGGAAAAATTGGGAGAACCTCAAAGCTTAAATGGTAGCAAGTCGCTCTTGAACATGACACTTTTTCCTCCGTAAATATCGGGTTGGGTTATTATCATTCACCGGTCCCTTCACCATGGTCTCGCCATACCATCCATACATGGGGTAATGCTACCGATCCATCACATCAGTGTCGTTATATGTTCAAGAGATGTCATTCAGAAAGTGTCAACCGGGTCCCATCCACTACCATACATCATCTTTCGTCCTTCCATGACCGCCACCCTGAATCATATTTCACAGATCGTTTTCACCATCATCACTAGCTCCGTTCCGTGTCACTGATGTGGGATTCATTAAGGCCCTCCTTTGACAGATCACTTCTTGTTGACATCAGCTCACTATTAAAGAAGTTGATCTAGGAACACCCCCCTCAGTACTTTGAAGCTTGCATGCCTCAATGGCAAGTTTCTCACTTCCGGCGATAGGTATACATTAATGACCTTCGACCGGGAGACTTTGCGTGGTGTTCGACATCAGATCCTATATTCACGCCACGTGAATTGTGCTGCAGTACCTTGAGGGTCATCATCATTATCGGTGATTCCTCTCGTGCTTGTTAACAGTTTACATTATTGACTGGTAATCAAGCGATGTCTTTCCATGTTCGACTTCAAGAAATTCTCACATGGATCGACTTGTACTAGAGTGAAGGTTGGACAAGTTTGAAGACCCTGGATCTAGTTTCATCCATCCGGGCTGCGATATATATTCAGGAGATAAAAACATAGACATGTGCAGCAGATGATCATCCTACTAAAAGGATGATAATTAAAAGTAGAGAATTATCAGTCTATTATCAGACGATCGTCTGTTTATGTACAACAAATGTATTTATAAAGCTGAGCATGGGAAATGCCCGCATCAGCTAGATCATGAAAAGAAAGTATGAAAAGATAATGTATTGTATTGTATTTTGTTACAGGTCACCTCCCGACGATTGAATGAACTTCGGATCCTCCTAATAAAGCATTTCACCCAATAAACGACCTCATACTTTAGGGGGCAACTGTTATAGACATTTTTGTACCTTACAGCATAGAGCATGAAATGTCAATAATCTAAGGGATCCAAAGTCCCTAAACATGTTGTTCTTACCCTTATAGGGACAAGGTCAGCAAACCACAGCACTGCAAATCAGTTCTCCACTGAAAAACACTCAAAAACAGGTCAATTTTGGATCAAAGCAGCTGCTCCACTAAGCATCTGTGCTGAATGACAAAAGCTCCATGGTGTACCTGCGCTGCATAGCAAGTGCAACAAAGGCTACCTGCGCTGGGCGTACTTTGACATGTGGAGGAATCTTTTCTCAATGTGCCAGTGCCCAGGAAGCTTCCAAAATGACACTTGGATCAGAAGATTCGCCTAATGATGAGTAAAGAGGTTCTAAAACTCCAAGTGGAAGGTAGAAACTCTGAGTGGACTCAAGGACTGAAGAACAACTGGAGTTGAAGAGGACAACAAGTCACACATCAAGCTGACTTATCTTCACTCCAAAACTCTATATAAGGATCTCATCCCATGGGATCTGGAGGCCGGAATTTTGTGCAAAGAATTGTTGTTGATTTACAGTTGTGAGTATTGGGTGATTGCTTGAGGGAGGTGAAGACGAGATTTCTTTCCGTCGGGAAGGTGATGCTGGACTGGACCTCTCACGGTTGTATCACCGCCTGAACCTTACTTCCTTATATTAATAAAGCATTTGAGGCTCTTCTATTCGCATGTGTTTCAATGGTGTATTGTCTTACATGCGTATTTGATTTATGCTAATCCTTGAATCAATTATGAATGCATGCTTCTTGTAGTTTCCCTTTCTTGTCTTGTTCGCAGGATCTCGTGTAGCTGGGCCCGTGAGAAGACTTGGAGCTGGGAGCGAGCGGCAAATAGAGGAGATTGGATCGACCATTTGCGCAAGACATCGGTAAGTGGATCTCTTCCTTTCATCTCTTGCATGTCATAAAGAAGTAACTTTAGATAGCTTTGCTTCAGCTGTTGCTAAGGAACTATCACCCTTAGAGTGGGATAGGGTCATTCCGTGTTGGATACTTTTCCCCACAACATCAACACCAATGCTTGGATTGCTAAACTTGCAACAACCATTTGAGATCAAGAAATATGCCTATAACTATGCTATTGGGGTAGTCCTTACTCAACACGGACATCCAACGGAATATCACAGTGAAACACTTTCAGAAGCAGTCCAGAAGTATCCCAATTATGAGAAAGAGATGTATTCCATTGTGCAGGCCTGCCAACAATGGAAGCATTACATTTTTGGGAAGGAAACGGTCATCCACATAGACCACCAGCCCCTACAATTCACACAGACCCAAACGGAATTTACAGAATGATCACCATCAAAAGTGGTCAACATACCTGCAACAGTTCCATTTGAATATCAAGTATAAGAAGAGAAACACCAACAATGTTGCAGATTGCCTCAGTCAACCACTGATCATGGCGTTAACCACCGTGCTCAAATCTTGTGGGTACGAGACTTCTGTTTGGCCACTTCTCTATGAAAGAGACTCTGAATTCGGCTTCACATACTAGACACTCTTGGAGGGTTAGCATGTTCCATATTTTTACCTCTAGGATGCCTTGTTATGCCACCTGGGTCACCTTTGTGTTCCTTCAAGCGAGCGCACCAACATGATGTGGGAAACAAACTACAGTCGGGCTACTGGGCATTTCAGGGTTGAGAAAATGGTGGCATTACTACAGAAGTATTTCTACTGGCCGAATCTTCAATAGGATGTCGGGAAATACATCAGATCCTGCACTGCCTGTGCCATTACCAAGCTGACCATTAAGAAGCAAGGCCTATATACCCCGCTTCCTACCCGTAGTAGACCTTGGGAATCCATCTCCATGGATTACATGTCGGGCCTTCCTTCTACTAAGTATGGAAACCCATGTGTTTTTGTGGTCGTCGACAGGTTCTCGATGATGGCCATTATGGTGGCCTACAAGAAGCATATCACAGCAGAAGCCACTACTAGACTCTTCTTTGAATGAGTGTGGTTACACTTTGGGATCCCACAATCTATCATCTCAGATCAGGACAGCAGGTTCTTCAGTACATTTTCATCCAGTCTCTGGTCGATGTTTGACACCAAACTCACTAAGTCCACAACCTTCCATCCCCAAACTGATGGCCAAAAAGAGGTAGTCAACAGGGTGATCGTACATATTTTGCACATGTACAACTCAAAGCATCCATGAACATGGGATGAGAGCCTCCCCTATGTTGAAAACAACTATAACCAGGCTCCCCATAGCTCGATTGGCCACAACCCTTTTCAGGTGGGCTTGGGATTCCAAGCACTATCTCCCATTGATGTGGCCATGACATTTGTAGCTACTCATGTAGATTCAGCTCATGTCCAGTCCGAAACAGATAAGCCAAACAACTTCATTGAGCACATCCAACATATCTGCCATAAGGTCCATGGAATTCTGGAGAAATCAAATGCCAAGTACAAGCAACAACATGATCAACATCAGGTGCAACACAAGTTTCAGGTGGGTTACAAAGTCTGGTTGCATTTGCAAAAGGAACGCCTTACTGAAGCCTATCGAAAACTCGCACCACTCTGATATGGTCCTTACATGATTACCAAGGCTATGGGGGACAATGCATTTGAGCTCAACATTCCCCCATTCCTTGGCCTACACCCATTGTTCAATGTGGACTACCTTCGGCCATAATTTCCACCATTACTGGACACATCCGACATTGTTGAACAACTCACACCAACAGAGTTAAATCCAGATTGCATGGAACAAGCTGCAATTGATCGCATCATGGAGACGTAGTTCAAGAACACTCGCGAGCAGAAGATCCAACCGTATCAAGTTGTCAAAGCACGCCAACTCCTTCACCAGGGCAAGTGGCTCACCAGGGACCAAGTTCAGCGGAAGTTTCCTCATCTCATGGAGGAACTTAATGCAATGGGGACCATTGCTTCCTAAGGGGGAGGAATGATCCAGGTGGATATTGGTGGCCACCCAGGAATTCCACTTAGACCTCCACCATTGCTTCTTTCAATTTTTAAGTTTCCTTAATTGTAGCACAGTTTACTATTTTTAGCAGTTTTTCAGGTCCTAAACTTCCAGAGTCGTTTTGAGGCCCTAAAAGATGCTTTTTGGGAAATCTACTACCAGTGATTTTCTGACAAAGATAATATTTTTTGTCGTATTCCTCAAATAGATATTTCTAATGGGTTATCATACGCGTCAAATAGATATAATATGACCAAGTCGTGAGCCCGGGAAGTTGGTTATCCAACTCACCCCAATGGGGTCCATAAACTCTTGGTGTTACATCTGCTCAAGAAAGGGTTTTGGTTGTTTAGGGTTTGTTCTTATTGTTCAATAATAAAAAGGCATTGAGCTTCATCGTAAGGGAGTTCAGTGGCATGTAGCCACCACATCTCTTCTTAGAGATAAGCTGCGATCGCCTGAGATAGCTAATTTCCATTTCTATTTGTGAGCATATTTCAGTATTCTCCATTAATGAAATGAAGTATTATATCTGGTGTATCTATGTATTTGTGTTTATTTTTGTACTTTATTGTGTTCCTATTTAAATCTGGATGAGGTTGAATGGCTGAAGAGAGAATTGCCTCAGCCATTCAGGTTGAACATGGTAGTCCCATCCCAAGTTAGGTTTTGCATCCATTAATAAGAGGCTCTTTCCATGGTATCTTATGTCTAATTTTACTGGTGTATATGTGGATTATATGGATAATGTATGCTTGATATTTCTACTATTATTATGCTGGTTATAAGCATGTTTTATGATAACTATAATGTATGGCTCTCCTCATGTTTTGATTTGTTAATGAATGAACAAGCTATCTATGACCCATTAGATGATAATGCAGTGAATAATATAAACAAGCAATTCTTCTTATCGATTCTCATATAAGTATGAGACCCCTACGCTCAGAAATGTTGTTTGAACCTATAGATTAAATATTTGTGACATGTTTAAAGAAATGTTTGTCATAGCTAGTAGGGGTCCAGTCAAGTCCTTGTTTAAGTAATTCCATTTGTACCATTACTACATTGTTATCTTTCAATTTTGAAAGTGTCCTTGAGTTTTGGGTAGTGACTTGGGCTCTAGGGCTAAAAAAGTGGCACAAATCCTAGAGACCTAGGCATAGATATGAGGAGAAAATTCCCCACATGCAAGGATACCCATGTTGTGGGAGTCCCTGAAGCCTCCTAGATGTGTGCATTTCCATGACAACGGAGCATCTCGGGGTGTAATGGTCTAAAAATTTAGTTGGTATCAGGGATTGGTTACCTTAGTGGTTAGGTTGGTTTCTAGGGGATATGTTATTTACGTGGAAGCTTCCTGTGGTGTGTTTCCATCGATTTCTCTTCTTTAACATCAACTAGGAGGTCAAATCTCATTATAGTTGCCTTTCATCACATATTTACCCCATTTTTCTAGTTACATGGGTATATGTGGGGTGAGGGTGTTACAAGCTTGTTTCAGAGCATGGCTCACGCCTTGGACTAGATGGGTGGTGTGTGTTGGTTGTGCATTCATGTCGGTTTCACCTATGTTAATCTTCTTGTGGTCTATATGGTTGTTGAATATGCATGGTGTCGGTCATGGTTGTAGTTATGTGAGCATGTGATATATTATTTTATTGTTTTGAAGTGTTTCGTCATGAGTGTGTGATTGGTTACATGTTGTTTATGCTTGTGTATTGCGAGTGTACATTGGTATGGTTTCTGTTGTCATGCATGAGGTCATGGTATGTGTAGTTGATATGGTCATGCATTGATTATTGTACTCTAGCTAGATGATGTTTGTGTGTTTATACACCTATTTTTTATATATCTATATGTTTTTATTATTATTTTTGTACATGTATTACATTGATTTGGTTGATTTTATAGATGAGATATACTCCTTCCGATTTTCTAAGGTAGAATGGTTTATTTTGATTTAGTTTAGATGACATGGTATGGCTTGCAAGAAAGAGATGAAAATTACTAGCAATATGGTAGACTACAAAGATTATCCCGATGAATTAGATGAACATCGTGGTGTTGGGCACTCTTATGATTTAGCAAAAACATTGAGAAGCCTGAAGGAAGAAATAAGGAGTTGTACGGTGGAGAATGAAAAAATCATGCAGGCACAAGAGAAACAAGCAGAGATTAATGCAATACTCCTTCAAAGTTGTTCAGAATTGCAGTGACAAGGGCCACTTCAAAATCGGCTATGGATACGATGACAGAACTAATGGAGCATATGCGAATAGGCCTCATGGTGGTCATAGGTGTTGGGTTGCCAAATTAGCATACACTTTCATTCCATTTCCACCTTTATCCTCATTTTGTCACCTCATTTCATCACATTATCATTATATTTCCATTACCATATGGCCTCATATTTTCATTTTCCAAAGCTATTTATTTTATGTATTTAAAGTGAATTTATGATTAAAAGTTAGAAAAATAACATGTATTTTCTTATACCTAAAGGTGGAATGAGTTTGGTGATATGTGTAGGTGATTTGGAAGGTTCCAAGACACTCTTTTGTGGCCTGCATGACTCAAATTCAAAGCCTCTTGAAGATTAGAATTAGATTTGGGATAGGGGTCAAGAATATCGCATGGAGAAAAATCATGGATAAAGGAATATGTTTCTCATATTGGTTGTAACCATATGAAGGATTTCTAGATCTAGCAGGGATTAGTGGATCTCCATTAATGAGTTAGTTGCTTATGTTTTTGTATAAATAGGAGTAATCCTCCATTCCAAAGGGAGGAATCTTGGAGCATGTATCCTAACTTATGATGGGATAGAATAAAGTTGTCTTTCTATAGTTTTCAATATAAATTGTCTTAATGTAACATATGAATTTATGGAATAGTTTTTCACTTTGTTCTTAAGAGAATTGAGCTCACTCTAAAAGGATCAAAGAAACATTTTATTTATTTATAGATTTATTTCATAATAGATTTTTCTTTTCATTTAATTACTTATATGTTTGAAGATTTTTCATTATTAATGAATGAATCTTAGTTTAAATCTTATCATCATATGAAAGGAAAAACAAGGGTCTAAGTTAGGCGCTGCTCAATTTTATATGAGTAATAATTGAAATTCATTCTCTTTTTCTAGTTCCAAGTGATTTTCTGAATTTCTAGTTTTCCAATAATGACATTAATGATGAATGAATTTGTAATGAAGAACAACGAGGACCTCCTTAGTTATGATCTTAAGCTATTGTAAATTAGTGGTTTTTCATTTTTGTTCATGAAGTAGTATTCTAGAAGAAGGAAAAATCTGGTTCTCCTAAGTTAGGAGCCACTTCTCTTACTTATTATATAATGAATTCGAAATTACTTAGTTAAATTTTATATTTGTAATATGCACTTTTAATTAATTTATAATTTCATTCCCTTCAGTTTCCTTAAATTTTCTTTTAAAGCTGATTATAGTTGCATATGAGGTCCCATATATTTTCGTTTACTTCTAAGTTTTACGAAACCCTGGGCTAACAATTAAATAATATGGATTTAACAGACAATTAAATCACCCAACATTTTAGCGTCGTTGTGGGGGAAGCAAACTTAGATGTAACTAAGTTAGGAGGATTGTTTAGGAAAACTTTTCTTTTAAGGTTACTTTCATTTGGGTTTAGATGAATTTAGGCATTTTTAATTTAATTCTATTTTCATTTGCATATAGAAATCATAGAACATTAAAATCAATAATCCCCCATTCATTAAAAAAAAAAAATCCAATTGCAAAAACAAGAGATGAAGAGCTCCGTGCTATGATAGTTGAAGAAAATAAAAAACATAAAGATCACATTCAAATTTGGTTTCAACTAGTCCGTGTTCATGCTCCCCATCAGGTCTAGTAATCTCAAGATGTGATATGTGGTAAGGAATGGAGAGTGGGTCTCGATTTAGGGCCTCGTAATCCCTCGATTGGACTATGGATTGATGTAAGGATTGAGAGTCTAGGATACAATAGAATTTCTCACGGTGTAGGTGGAGAAATCCGATGGCATCAATGCTTGTTTTTCCCTAGTGATCTGGTGTAGATAATGGTAAATCCTGTTATTACATGTTTATTGTTTTGGCCTAGTAATCTGATGTGGATTACAGTAAATCTTGATTTTTATCCATGAGGGTGAGGTTGTTTAGCCTCAGGATGCCTTGTTTGGTTCTTTTGGTTTGATTCACACATTTATGCTTTGAATATGGCACAGGGGTGAATGGCTAAAGAGAGAATTGTCTCAACCATTCTATGGTCAGGTGGAACGTGGTAATCCCATCCTGTGTTGGCTTTCCCATTCATTAATAAGACATTTTTTTCATGGTGTCTTATGTGAAATTGTAATGGTCTATATGTGGATTCTATTGCTTATGTATGCTTGATATTATTTTTGTTATTACGCTGGTTATAATAATGTTTTATGACAATGATTATGTATGAACCTCATCATGTTTTGATTTTTAAATGAATGAAAAATGCATCTATGACCTATTAGATGATAATGAAACGAATGATATAATGGGACAATTCTTCTTACCGATCGTTAGATAAGTATGAGACCCCTATGATTAGATATGTTGTTTAAACTTGTAGATTACGTATTTGTAACATGTTTGACAAAATTCTTGTCATGGCTAGTAGGGGTCCATTCAAGTCCTTATTGAAGTAGTTTCATTGTATCATTATTGTTATCTTTCAGTTATAAAAGTTTCATTGAGTTGTCGGTAGCGACCTGGGCTTTGGGCCTAAAAAAGGGGCACAAAACCCAGAGTCGTAGTTACAAGTCTAAGGAGAAAAATCCCGAGATGCGTGCATAACCATGCTATGGAAGCATTTAGAGCCTCCTTGATACATGGTTTTCCATATCAAGGGAGCATTTGGGAGTTCAATTGTCTAACACTTCAGTTGGTCTCAAGGGATGATTACCTAAATGTTCGAGTTGGCTTCCTGAATGGAAGGATTTTGTGGTGTGTTTTTGTCGATTCTACTTTGTTAAGGTAACCTATGAGGTTGAATCCAATTATAATGGCCTCTCAATATATATTTACCCTAGTTTGCCAATTACTTAGGTAGATGGGGGTGAGGATGTTACAAACTATACACTTAGTATAGAAACTATGAACTTTACAAAGACCAAATTTAGCATTTAGAACATGAAATCACTCAATATCGGATAGTTGTAGACCCTGAAAAGATAAAGACTATAATCGAATGGCTTGTTACCAAGAATGTTGCAAATATTAGATCTTTATGGCGTTAGGTATGTATTATCATCGTTTTATTGAAGGATTTTCAAGAATGGTGTACCCGATTACATCTCTACAAAATAAATGGAAGGCTTTTAGTTGGGAAGTTGAATGTCAAAGTAGCTTTGATCAACTGAAACACTTTCTTAGCACAATTTCCATCTTGTAGATTATAGACCCAGAGAAAAAATTTGTGGTCTACATTTATGCCTATAAGGAAGGGATTGTTGTCCTAGGTTGTCATTGATGTCAATATGGAAATATTCTGGATACTAAAGGATGACATGAAGCCAAGGGGATGCAGATCAGATTCATGAAGGGATAGGAGCAAGGCCATCAGGATAGCCAAGCCATAAGCAAAAAGAGTTACAAGAGGAACCATATAGAAAGGAGGCATATCAGAGCAAGCAGAACAGAGCATATATATATGCCAAAGAAGAGGAGCAAATAGGAGCAGACGGAGCAACCAGAGGAGCAGATGGAGATGAGAGGAGCTAATAGGGAAATTAGAGAGCTTATATGCATGCACTTAACAACTATCGAGAGAAGAAATCACATGTATGTGTGCAACTGCACTATCGGGAGCCATCGGAGGAGTAATCGATGCATTTAACAGCAAACAATGCCAAAACAGAGCCATCAAAGGAAGCAGATTACACAATTGAGAGCTATCGGAGGCCAAAACCCATCTATATATGCATTAACAACTATTGGAGCAGCATTGCCAAAGGAAGGTTTATCGGGCGGGGAGATCAGGCTTAAGTATTAATGCTCGCACCACCCTTGGGAATCAAGTGGTATTCATACACGGGCTCACAATTCGATTAGAATTGTGACGTGTGGCGGCAGGGAATAGTTTAAAATTGCTTTATCGCGAGTTAAAACGTGGGCGGTTCACAGGATCAAGAGGAGCAAACATTGTTGGATCACCTGATCAATGATTTGACAACAGGTTTAATTTCATGTGTTTTTTGACTGATTGTGATAATGTACACAGACCCGATGCAGAATTGTGCTATGGTTAAATGCAATATCGCATCCACCCTATCGGGACTCTCACATCGCAATACCTAAAGTGTTGTCCTCCTACTATGCGCCGATTGCGATGACACCCTTGGACCTGATGCAGAACTATGTTATGGTTGAATGCATTATTGCATCCGCCCATCGCAATGCTACAGAGAGGGTTGTCCGACCAGAAGTGCCGATTACGATAAAGCATGTAGACCCAATTAAACATTATAACATGGCTTAAGATAATATCGCGTCTAGTGGTGGATCAGCCATCGGCAATCGGTGATGTCTTGAGCGCGATGTATAAAGGACCCCCAGAAGTCTTGAATGCCAATTGCGATTTCAAGAGCAGACCCGATGCTATATTGTGATTTGGCTTAATGTCTTATCGCGTCCATCAACCATCGGCCATCGACCATATGCTATGACTGCCGATTTTGATTTCACTACGGACCTGACATAGGTATAGATACAGGTGCAATGATCCTTGAAGTCCACCGTTTAGCACTTTCACCTGTTTTTTCTCATATTTCCTGTGTAATTGATATTTTGCCTGCGCAGTGTTTGGAGGCAGAAATGTAATACAATAATGCTCCCGATATTTCAGGAGGCTGAAATAATATTGATGGAAATTGCTATCAAGACGTGGCAGGTCCGTTAAATAATGTCATCTCTGTGTATGCCTGCTATAATTGTCGAAAGGAGCATTGTTACAGTTTTAACTGGGAAGATGTGTTCTCTGGTGGATCATTTGGACCTGGCCATTCATTCAACGTGTCCTGTGAGCATGAGTAGACAAAAGAAACTGGAAGATGGGAAGCTGAAGAAGCAAGCGAGCATAGAGGAAATGACAGCGAATGTTGAGGAAGTCTAAGAGGTGGTTTAAGAGGAAATGAATGGACAAAGGCACAAGAATGCATAAAACAGTAAAAACAGAGGACTGTGGTGACTGTTGGTATGGCGAAGAACCACAGTGTGAGATATCATAAGTAGCAGTGGTGAATGTTGTCGAAGGCTGTTGAACGTTGTGGAAAATAAGCTGGAGGAGACAGAGGCAGCGAGAGGATCCAGAATAATAGAAAGAGGGCCGCAAGGCTAATATAATAGTAGACAATTGAAGGGGAGAAGTAGCTAGAAGAGAACATAAGCTTGAACAAGAAGTTGTTCTTTATGCACAACCTAGTGCAGCTAACAGTAGACTGACTAGAGTTGTGTGAAGACATTATCAAATAACATGAAGGCTATTGGAGACTATGCATGGGCAGTGTGCAGAATTGTAAAGACTCATTCATAAGAAGACTGGTTGTCATTGATACTGTAGTTTGGAGACTACAGTGAAGTTGTAAATAGACAAAACTCAGCAGAGAAGAGTTCTGAGAGCAGAATAGTACTACCAAATGAATCTTGACAAGTAAGAAGGATTGGTGTCCTTGGGGTTGGTGCCTCAGAGGCATGAAGGGTAGAAGTCCTTGGGGTTGGTGCCTCAGAAGCGAGAAGGATAGGAGTCCTTCAGGCTAGTGCCTCCAAAGTAAGTAGGATTAGAGTCCTTGGGGTTGATGCCTCAGAAGTAGGAAGGATTGTAGTCCTTGAGATTTTGTGCTCCTAAGTCCAAGATTGGTGTCTTGGCAAAATAGAGTTGGTGCTCTAGAGGTTGGAACCTCACCAAAGTCCAAGTTGGAGCTTGGAAATTGATTGTAACCATCTATATATTGTATCTATTTTACTGAACAGTTTTATTAATAAAAGCATTTATTCTTTCTATTCATCTTGTGTTCTGAATATATATGTTTTAGCTGGTGAAACAATAGTGGGAAAAAGAAATACTGATTCACCCCCCCCTAAGAATTTCTAACAGGGGTAGGAGGAGTGCTAATGCAAAAAGGTAGAGTAGAAGCTTGTCATTCTCGAAAGCTAAAGGAACATGAGTAGAAATATTCAGTTTATGGTTTGGAGTTAATAATGGTGGTTCACGCTTTAAAAATATGTGGCATTATTTTCTTACGAAAAAAATCATATGAATGAGAAATCACAGTAGTTTAACTAATTATGATAAGAAACCCACATTAAGTGCATGAAAAGCACGATGGGTTACCTTTCTAAGTGAATTTTCTTTCAATATCAAACATCAAAATGGTAGAGAGAACGGCGTGGCAGATTCCTTAAGAAAAAAATTGAATATTTTATATGAAATTTCATTCAAGCGAGCTAAAACTAATTTTATAGAGCAGATTAAAGATGTTGCTTTGAGAGATCTAGAGTACCAATTTGTATGGAAGCAAGAAAAACAATAGAAAATAATGAGAAGCAGCTAGGATATGATATTAATGATGATACTATGTTAATTTATAGGGGTATAATTTATGTCTGTAACCAACAAAGCCTAATACAATTAATCCTAGATGAGTATCATGAAAGCCCCTATGTTGCACACCCTGGTTATCAAAAATTAATTACTTCCTTAAGAAAATGTTACTTTAGGCCTAGAAAGGAAAAGGAAGTAGAAAAGTATCAAAAAAGTTCTTTGAATGTCAACATGTGAAGGTTATGCATCAAAATACAACTAAATTACTTCACCAATTTGTCATACCTGAATGGAAATGGGAGATTCTTACACTTGATTTCATTACTAGTTTACCTAAATCTAAGAGGAAAAATGATTCTATAATGGTTGTCATAGATAAATTAAGTAAATCATCTTTTACACCAGCGAAATCTCCTTATAAAACAATTGAAATTGTTGATATTTTTATGAAATAAATTTTCAGATTACATTATGTACCTAAAGTAGTGATATCTGGTAGGGATGTGAAATTCACATCTATATTTTGGAAAGCTATGTTTATTTGATTAGGTACTGTGATAAAATTTAGTACTACATATTACCCTCAAACAAATGGGAAACCTGAATGAGTAAACTAAGTACTAGAGGACATGTTATGGACGCATGTTATGCAATAGCCAATTAAATGGGAAGAATACCTTCATCTGGTATACTTTTATTACAATAATAGCTATCACACTTCCTTAAAGATGATTTTGTTTGAGGTATTATATGGATGCAAGTGAAAAACGCCTATTGATTGGAGTGTTCTTGAGGATACATTAATGTTGGGGCTTGATATCCTGAAAGAGATGGATAATATTATGAAAAAGGTAATGATGAAATTGAAGGTTGCATAGGACAGAAAGAAAACTTATGCTGATAAAAGATAATCTTATCAAGATTTTCAAGTAGGGGATCATGTGTATGTATGAATAAATCCTAAAAATAACACTTTAGGACGGGGATGTTGTTCCAAGCTAGCTCCCCAAATTTGTGGCCCTTTTCATATTCTTGTCTAAACTGGGCCTAAAGGCTTATCAATGAGCCTTACATGGACACGTATGTGTTTTTAATGTATTTCATGTTTCATTATTGAAAAATTATATTTAAGATCTTAGACATATTATTGAAAAAGTGTTTTATGATGTTAGACATATTTAGGCAACTAATGAAGAAATTTTATACGTGTTATAAAATTTTTACTTAATAAGAACTAATAAAAATTTGATAATTGTGAATGTAGGTCGAACTGAACATAGAATCCTTGGTTGAGGCCCTACGTATACTAGATTGGAGAGAAGAAATGCAGCAGAAATGATTTATCACCCAGCATAAAGTGAAATGAAGGCACTTTACCCCTTAGGGGGCTACCTGGGAGGATGAAAAACTTATGAAGTAAGATTAACCTAGAGAGTTGTAAGGACTTGAGAAAACACCATGATGGTGTTTTTCTCAAGGGGGGTGAGATGTAATGCCCCCTGGTAAAAACTTGTAAATATTTTGTTAATGCTAATAAGAAGAGAACTGTTTAGCTCATGGGCCATGTAAGGTCCATATAAATATTAATATAAATTTGTTTGATGCATTAAAGGTACATTGGCATTCTATGCAACTAATCATAAAGTCACATTAGATAGCTATGTGGAGAGAGCTCACACCCCACATACTTGGAATAGTTAAGGGAAAGGTAGTTACCAGCCCAAACCTGTCCTTGAGAATCTAATTCCGAAAAAAGGAAAAGAAGGAACCTAATAGTGTAAGAGGGTAACTTGAGGAAACTGCGATGAGAAGATACTGCAAACATCTAACAGAACCTTTTCAATGTCAAAATTCTTGAGCTATTTGGCTAGTGGAATCCATCTAATGCTAGTGGCCTCAGTTTCATTTTAATCCTAGGCTAAGTTAGGTTGGGATCAGATAGTCATTGGATAAAGTTTATACAAGTGAGGGTTCTAAAATTTCCATCGTTGTGAAGTTGGCCTAAGGGGAGATGCAATATTGTGACTTGTCTCATTATTTGGGAGGAGCATTCTCATCCTTGTGATTTTGTGGTACATCAACTAAGTGAAATAATAGGAGGATTACATAATCTATCTATTATACTTGTTACTATAAATAGGATTGTGACTCTTATGTCATCATGGAATATTTCTGGAAAGATTGCGTGAGTTGTCCTATATTTAAACTTAATTACAAAATGATGAAGTTTGGGTGATAGTAAGTCAATATTTGATGATTTGTTTACAGGACATTTCGAGAAAATAAAGGAATTGATCATATTTAATGTTACTCAGCAAGGAACTTAACTTAGTTCTGAGGCCATGTCAACTAGGTTGATGGCATTTGGAATAGTCATTTCCCCAAAATGTAAATAGGGAGACCAATTAAATTTTAATCTATGAAAAGATTAAATGCAAATATTTAATAAATAGATGATTGTAAATGATCATTTTGTTGAACAAGACTAAGGGAAACATTTGCATAACCCTAAATAAATTTGTGTTAGTTCTTGGGTCAAGCTGGGCTACTAGTTTCCCAGGAAAGGTCCCTTTACTCTATAGTATTCTAACCCCAAACAAAAAAAGATAGGGTAGGAACGCTAAAGTATGTAAACTATGAATTATAACCTGCAACAATTCTAGCAAATATATCAGGTAGTAATAGAGAAAAAAATACTTTATACAACCTATCTTTCTAGTGAACATAAGAAAAATCGAACTAACGAGTGCTTGCGAAATTAATACATTAATATAATAATTTCTATACAAATGGTAGCTTCTGACACCTGAACCCTTAATAATCATAATTCATAATAGAGTTAACACTTTTTATAGACTATAACACAACTGTCGAGGGATATTACCATTATAAACCCTCAGACTTCAAAACCCTAAGTTACAGACTAGTTATTTTATAGAAATTTAATAAGGGTAGAAACTCGTTCATAATTGGGTGATGGTCATTTTTCACCTAGAAGGAAATAGGAATCGAAAGTGAGTGGATTTCAACCATGGCTGTCACCGAGCCCTATTTTAAAAAAACCAAAAACCCTATTTCGTAAATAAATCCTCGTTTACAAGGGAAACCTGATACTCAGGCATAGACGTCTACAAGGGGAACCTGATACTCAGGCATAGACGTCTACAAGGGGAACCTAATAGAGGTATAGACGGCCTCAGGAATATTCTAACAAATCTCCCCTTAATCACAACAATCTAAATTTTAAAGTGCCTATTGGTCTCAGCCTCAGCCAGACCTTACAACAATAGAAAAAAGCTTGATAACAGAGATTCATATTTTAGTGTTGATTTCACATAGCACAACTCTCTTCAATGGACATGGTGTTGCAAAAACTTATCTCTACCAACACTCTACTAGATATTCTCAATGATTTAATCCACATAGATGTCATTTTCTTCATCATCAGAAACTTGGTTGAAAACGTTTCTACTTAGATACTCTGTGCGCCATGCAGGCATCACAGTTGACATACCCTTCTTCAACAAACACTCACACTCCTATGGGCCAACACTCCAACGCTCAAGTGGATCTACACCACATAGGCATCACGGTCTACACAATATTCATCAATAAACACTCTATTGTAGACACTCTTATCTATCAACACTCTACTCGATCACTCTCCATGCTACATAGGCATCACAAGGGGCACAATATTCTTCAATGGTCACTCGGTTGGAGATAATCCTTTTTGTCAAATCTCCACGATATCACTCTTTCTGCCACATAGGCATCACTAGTAGCATAACCTTCTTCAATGAACACTCCACTAGAAACAACACTTTCCAATAGCCTCAATAATAGTGCATATTCTAGTTTCCCTTCACAACCACTGAGCCCTCCTCTAGCTCTTCACACAACAAAGCCCACAGCTATGCACACCATCAAGCTTACAATCAAGCTTACAGGTCTAGCTCTGATTTTGCATGCTCATACACTTCTAGGCTCACCCTTATGCCCTCTTCAAGACAACATTGGACCTCACATAACTCCCCAGCCTCTACAAGGCAGCCTCTTAATACGACTCTTCTTCGGCACTCCTCAGCTTCCACATTCCTTCACACAGATCTGCCACACCAGATATTAATAGTGGATTGGAGCTATGCTACTCAATGGCCTTACGACTTCCCTTCCCCATATGCTACACAAAAATGTAGAAATCAACACATGTCCATGTTCCTGCTTGTCAAATAGCTGCACCAATTTCTAGTTGCAGGACTTTAACTACCATATATCACATTGGCACTTCAAACTTCACATGAAACTTCAATAATGTAGATGGTGGTGGTGGTCTCCAACAAATAAACTTGGTTGTTGCAACCCCACAGCTTCACATTCTAGGTTGTAGCTCTCAACTAAAAGAGGCCCTGCCTCTCCTTCATGGGAATTCTGCAAGCAACGACTCTTCAATGGGTCCTTTGAATTCAACTGATGTCCATCTCCTCGCACTATTATTTCACGCTTGAAGCTCACCTTCAAGCAGTGTCATCCACCATTGGAGTTCATAGAAATGACACCTCTTGTCAATGCCTCACGACCCTAGACCACTTCACACTGGAGTCAAATTTTTCCCATGTCGCCTCCTCAAACAATAGTGTACTTAGAAACTTGATAGAAACTGGAAACGACATCACCCACTTTGAAGTCTAGATTAGCAGATGCCACGACATTCCCCACTAAACTAGATCATATTCCTTGATTCAAATGATCACTATGCTACAGGCATGCCTTCGATCATAGATCTCGAACCTTCTAGGGACCACTCCTCTCACTGCCTACAGCTGTTAGGGGGAAAGCGTGATGAATAACTCTGCAAATACAACTGTAGTTATCATATACAATTTTCTGGTTGCAATTTTTGTCACAAATATGAGTTCTTTCGGTTAATATGCACCGGTAAATGTTAGCCTAAACATGTTCAATATCACATTTATGAGCGATGGCATCTTCCTTCTTGTTAAGGAGGATCAACTAATATAGAATAGTTGTTGGCTCTTCATTCATTATAGGTGCTTTATGGCATATCTCCATGCTTAGGGTTGCCTTTGGATTCCAAGTGTTGGAAGAATCATCGCACCTCTATGGAAACCATAATTTCCACCCTGGGGATCCTAGTTACTGGTTTGGAACATTTACCAATACCTGCGGGTTTTGATGTAACAGAAAACCTCTTCATGGTAATAGAGGCCATAGGTTTCTAGATCAAAGGTGCACCAATACTTTATTTTGCAGGTATTACAGCTTGGAGATCGAAGATTGTCAAAAAAATGGAGTTTCCCAAAGCATCAATCCTAACACTGTACAACTATCATGAATGGAAGGACCAAATGGCTCGATACCTTCATCAGAAAGGGTTGTACAGGATTACCATGGCTATAGAAGTGGAACCCACTTTCGCCATAGAGAAATCCAAGTACCTCAACCACATCGATGAGGTCCATGGATCCATATGCATGTGCATCTCCCCAAAGTTGCAGTTTCATCTATCTGCTTGCAATAATCCCAATGAGATTTGGAAAAAGGTTGAAGAAATCTATGAGAAATAGGATGAGATGAAAGGACATCTGCTCTAAGTGGAGCTGCTCTCATTGGATCCACATAATTATGACAGAATTCAATACTTCTTCTCCAAATATAATGATCTATTGCCGCAACTCAAGGGTTGTGTAATTGACAAATCCAAGGAGGAGATTCGCCAATTTCTCTCTATTATGTCAAAGCTCGGACCAGAATACTCCATCTTTGTCTCTACATTTCATTTAGTAATGCTCAAAACAGGTAAATCCTACACTATGCCTTCTCCCAAAGAGGTCATGGAGACCCTCACTTTTGAAGAGGATAAACTCATTGGCATGAGGAAAATCAAACCTATAAAAGTGCATGCACTTGCTGTTCATGATGGCAGCCACAATAAAAATCATAGGTCTAATTCAAATCAGGAAAATCAGCAGTAAAAAGACAAGGGAAAAGCGCATTCCCATCCAAAGAAGGAAGGGTACACCAAGCCTTTCAATGACTTCTCCGACTCCAGAAATGAGAAAGGGAAGAAAGGAGACAAATGCACCTACTATCACCAAGGATTCCATCCGAAATCCTCTTGCATGAAGAAACAAATTGACCAAAATGGCAGAAATCCTTTAGAAGCACAACCCTGGGGATCATCTGTAAGGGCGCCAAGAAGAAAACTAGGGATCCGCCACATGGGAAAAGTAACAATTTTCATGCTTTAGTTGCAATTAACTCTGAATCCCCTAATGCATGGATTATAGATTCTGGAACATCACATCATATGGCTGATGCAAAGGAAGTCTATTCCTCTTTGGATGTATGCAAAGGACCTCCCATCCTCATGGGAGATGAATCACCTATTGAGGTCACTGGAAAAGGTAGAGTGGAACTTTTACACGGAGGCTTTGAAGATGTGCTTCATGTTCCAAAAATTTCGGTAAACCTACTTTCAATTTATTAGATCTCTCATTCCAACACTGGAAAGGGAGTGGAATTCACTCTAGATGTAGTGAACATAGATGATCTACATAGGAGCTCCTAAATTGCAACCGGTGAGGTAAAGAATGGAGCTAGAGTATGTACATTTTCTAAATTTATTGTATTTGAATCCTCCTTATTTCTTACACATGTTGATGATAGTAGTCAGTTTTGGAATGAGAGGTTTGGTCACTTAAATTAAAATTATATGCAGCAGCTAAGCAATCATGAGATGGTGGAAGGCTTTGCAAATATCAATTTCTCCAAACGAGTTTGTGAAGGGTGTGTCCTTCGGAAACATCCTAGAGAAAATTTTGACACCAGCAAGACTCATAGAGCATCCTCTCCTCTAGATCTGATCCATAGTGATCTCATGGGGCCTTTTCCTCATACTTCTATCAAAAAAGCAAGGTATGTGATTACATTTATTGATGATTTTTCATGGTATACTTAGGTGTATCTTCTCAGGGCCAAATCTGAAGTTTTTATGCACTTTGAAGATTTCAAAGCACTAGTTGAGACATAGTCATGGAGAAATATCAAAGTCCTCTGTACAGACAATGGGGGGGAATATGTTAACACAACACTTCAGAACCTTTGCCTTGAGTCCAGCATACAGTTACAGCACACAGTTCCATTCACTCTGCAGGAGAATTGAGTTGCTGAGAGAAAGAACCGATCTGCGAAAGAGATGGCTTCTTGCATGCTGCATGCTAAGTCACTACCTCATAAGCTATGGGATGAAGCATTTGATTGTGCTAACTACATCCAGAAAAAATCTCCTCATAGATTTGTCAAGGATCAGACCCCCTTTGAGGCTTGGAGCGGCACTAAACCGCAGGTCACCCACTTCCATGTTTTCGGCTCCCAAGCATGGGCTAGGATCCCCTCTGAAAGAGGAAAGCTCTTGATCCACAAAGAATTGAGTGCATCTTTGTTGGATACCCTGATCGTGTGAAAGGATACCGACTCCTGATTTCCTCTGTGGACAAGCTCATCATTGAGAAAAGTGTCCAATTTGAGAAACGTCTCTCACATGCACCTCAATTGCTGCATGTAGTCACCTTTTGTCTACCTCATGACCGAGATGATGACTCAGTACACTCAGATGTAGATACAATGTATGCAGATGTCGAGGTAGAGAATGCAGATGCAGAGACAGAGTCTTTAGATACAAATCTAGTGCATGCATATGATGATCCACATCCAAGCTGTTATGAAACCAGCTCAAGAAAAAGATAGAAAAGATAGATCAACGCCTTAGAATTCAGCCTCTTCGAGGGGGCAACCTCCTTTACATTACATAAATGAACAATTCTTGGATGATACAAATGAAAAAACCTCTTTTCTATATATAGGAGTCTGAGGAGTCACAATATAACCAGCCGACCTAACAATAATCATATAAAGCCACAAAAATAACAATAGAGGGATTCTATGGGGCAGAGTGATAACAATATGGGGATAATAAGGGCACAACAATATTAATAAGGGGTACAATTATAATAGTAATGGGGTAATCACTAGTATTATAGGGACCCAACATCCCCCTCTCCTTCAAAAAAGTGTTGTCCTCAATGCTTGAGTAGTTCTGGATACTTCTGTATAAAATTCTCATCCTCCCATGTGGAATCTTCAACGGATAAGTTCTTCCACTTGATAAGATACTCCGAAATTGATCGATTTCGTAGTTGTCGAGTTCTTGTTTCTGTGACTGCTTCCAGTTCCAATATAATTTTTCCTTCCTCATCAAGTTCTGGCAATATTGTTTGAACTGGGAGCTTGTCGCCTATAACCTTCTTTAAACATGAAACATGGAAAACTGGGTGCAATCGAGAAGCTGCAGGAAGCTCCAATTTGTATGCCATAGTGCCAATCTTTTGCAACACCTTGTATGAACCATAATACTTTGATGATAATTTATTATCCTTCTTAGCTTGCTTGAGGGACATTTGCTTATATGGTTGTAGCCGTAGGAATACCCGATCACCTACATCAAAACTTCTTTCACTGCGATTTTGATCTTCCTGTTGTTTCATTATATTATGTGCCAACATGAGGTTATCCTTTAAGAGTTGGAGGACTTGTTTTTGATGTTCGATGTGATGTTCCACTACCCGAACCTTAGAATTTTCTCTTAAATATGATGTGATGGATGGTGGCTAATACCCATAAAGTGCCATAAATGGGGTCAGTTTTGTTGCTGTATGGAATGAAGTGTTATACCACCATTCAACCAAAGGCAACCATTTGACCCATTGTGTCTATTTATCAAATTCAAAGCAACGAAGATATCCTTCCAAACATTTGTTTACTATCTCAATTTTCCCATCAGATTGAAGATGATAAGATGAGCTATGAGCTAACTGAGTACCAAGACAAGAAAATAGTTATGTCGATAAATTTCCAGTGAAAATTGGATCTCTGTCACTTACAATAACCTTTGGGTTTCCATGCAGCTTTTGAATTGTTTCCATAAATGCAGTAGAAACTGTATTGGCTTTAAATGGATGTGTAACGCACAAAAGTGTACATACTTGGTAAGTCTATCAACTACCACCATGATGACACTCTTTCCCTCAGACTTGGGTAAACCTGTGATAAAATCCATTGAGACCTCCTCTAAATGTTGGCTTGGAATGGATAAAGGTGGTAATAGACCCAGTGTCTTAATTGTTTCAACTTTATTTTGTTGGCAAACCAAACATTCTACCACAAACTTTTGAATATCTGATTTAAGGCCATCCCAAAAAAATTCCTTCTTAACCCTGTGGTAAGTTTTTAGGAATCCTGAGTGCCCTCCTAAGGGAGAAGTGTGCAATTCCATAAGAATCTTTTGTTTTAGCTGGGAATTCTTACAGAGGTATAAGCGATCTTTGTACCATAACGAATCATTTTGCCAGCTAAATGTATCAAACGTACTGGAATATTGTTGTAACTTCCGAATAAGTGCCCACACTTCTTCGTCATTCTTCCATTCCTTCCTTGCTTCGTTTATCCAATCTGGTTGGATAATAGAAATGGCGCACAACAATGCTTCTACATCCTCATCCTTTCTTGAGAGTGCATCTACCACCAAATTTTGCTTCCCTTTTTTGTAGATGATTTCAAAGTCATAACCCAACATCTTTGTGACCCACTCTTTTTGCTCTTCAGAGAATAATCTTTGTTCTAAAAAGTATTTAAGGCTATCATGATCCTTTTTTACCTTGAAGTGTCTTCCCATTAGGTAGGGTCGCCATTTCTTAAGTGCATGGAGTATTGCCAACATTTCCTTCTCATAAATAGCTTTGTTTAAAAACTTTCCCTTGATTGGACGACTTTCAAAAGCAATGGGTCTTTCATCTTGCATTAGAACAACACCAATTCCATTTCCTGAAGCATCACATTCCACAATAAAGGTTTTTGTGAAGTCAGGTGTAGCTAAGACTGGTGCTTGTCACATTGCCTCTTCAAGATGTTCGAAGGCCTTTGTTTCTTCCGGAGTCCATGAAAATGCATCTTTCTTCAATAATGTTGTTAGAGGTGCTGCTATTCTCCCATAATTCTTAACAAACTTGCGATAATACCCTGTCAACCCGAGAAATCCTCGTAGATGCTTTATGGATGTGGGGATTTTCCATTCCTTAATGGCTTTAATTTTGCTAGGGTCTACCTTAACCCCTTCATGAGATACAATATGACCCGGATATTCCACCTCTTGGACTCCAAAGAAACATTTGGATCTTTTTGCATATAATTGTTTTTCCCACAATAGCTGTAGCACCCTGTCAACATGTTCAACATGATCCTTCCAAGACTTGCTGTAGATTAGTATATCATCAAAAAATACTAACACAAATTTTCTAAGGAATGGTTTCAAAATTGAATTCATCAAACCTTGAAATGTTGAAGGTGCACTGGTAAGGCCAAAAGGCATGACCAAAAATTCATAATGACCCTCATGAGTTCTAAATGTTGTTTTCGGGATGTCTTCAATCTTCATGCCGATTTGATGATATCCTGAATGAAGATCCAACTTGGTGAAGTAAATTGATCCATGCAATTCATCCAGTAATTCATCAATGACATGAATGGGAAACTTATCTTTAATAGTGAGCTTGTTGAGCTCCCTATAATCCGGAAACATGTGCCATGATCCATCCTTCATGTGCACCAATACTACTGGAGCAGAGAAAAAACTTTGACTTGGTTGAATTATAGTAGCCTCTAGCATTTCTGTAACCATACGTTCAATTTCACTCTTTTGGGCATAGGGATATCTGTACGGATTGATGTTTGGAAGAACACTTCCTGGAATCATATGAATAGCATGATCATGATCACGCATAGGTGGGAGATCTTTGGGAGTCTCAAATACCTTGGAATGATGGTTCAGGACTTTTTTGAGATCAGGAGAAATAGATGATTCCGATGTGGAAACATCTAGCGAACATAATTGTGCAATTACACATCTTTGTTCCTTTTTTAAAAGCTTTGTTATACCATTAGAGCTGATTATATTTCCTGGTTTCCCTGCAATACCCCTTAATTCAACTTCCTTTCCTTCCGTAGAAAATTTGATGAAAATTTCTTGAAAATTAAAAGCTATTGTACCCAAGGATTGTAGCCATTAGACTCCTAGTACAACATCAACACCTCCCATTGGAATGGAAAGCATTGAGCTAGTCAATACATATTCTCCCCTGGATAGCTTGATATTATGGCACTTTCCAGAGCAATTTATTGTTCCTCCATTTGCAACCATCACTTGACACTCTGGTGCTGGATATAAGAAGCAATTAAATTCTTTTGCTACCTTACAATGAATAAAATTGTGGGTACTACCTGAATCAATCAACACTATTACCCTTTTCTTCTTGATTTGTCCTTCTATCTTGATGGTTTGAGGAGTGGTAATTCCCACCAATGCATTACAAGATATGGTCGGATTCATTTCTTCTTTGTCTAGGCTTTGTTCTTGGAGTATATCCTCTTCCTTTTACACTTCTTGGTCCTTTTCTTCTTCCTTTTCACAATCTATGTAGAATAATTTCTTCTCAGCACACTTATGACCTTTAGTGTATTTGCTATCACAACTGTAACAAAGACCTTTTGCTCTTTTTTCTTCCAATTGTTTTGGTATCAACCTTATAGGTTGTGGAAGACTAGGGGCAACAACACTTTCGTCTTTATAGTTGTGAGTGGTATGCTTCCTGGTTGCCATAATTTTGCTTTCCATTTTTCTTGCTAACCTGAATGCCTTCTCTAATGAATCAAGTTCCCAAAGGTGAACATCATGTTGGATATTATCCTTTAAAGACCCTATGAACACATCAATCCTATGCTCCTCTGGAATATTTTTTACCGTTATGTTCAATTTTTGGAACTCCTCAATGTGCTCCACTATTGAACCCTTTTGTTTGAGACTTATCGATTAGCTAAAGAAAGTGTTGCTTTTTGTATCCTCATAATGTGCTATCAATTCTTCCGTAAAAATTGCCCAAGTGATAATTTTTTTACGAGAGCAAAGCCATTAATACCATACAAACTAATTTGGTTCCAAATATAAAGTTGCAATACGTACCTTTTGTGTGTTTTGCACATTATTGAGATCGAAAAATTGCTCCATCTGTAATATCCATGTTGCGGGATCCTTGCCATCAAACTTCCTAATATCGATTTTTGAAATATGGTGGGTCTTCGATCTAGCATTAGAGTCTATGAAATCATGATTAACATTTCTTTTGCTCTCATCATGAGTTTCCTTTACTACCCTTTCACCATTAGTAAACATTTCTTGTAGAAACTTTGTTAAATCTATCTTCAAATCTTCCATGCCTATCTTCAAATCTTCCATGTTTGTCTTCAAATCTATCTTCAAATCATCCATCTTAGCTTCCACGTCAATCATCTTAGCTTGTACACATTTCTTTAAACCATCCATCTTAGCTTATGTTCCTTTTTGTGCAAGGGACAGTTGTTGCACTTGGTCTTGTAATTTTGATATATCATGTTGCATTTCTTCCTCTCCTTCATAAGTCATGTTAGAGCTTTCAGTTTCTTTACTAGGTGTTTGCATTTTCTTTCCTTGGGGCATCAATTACTGATAATAATGCTCTACTATGCCCTTTGAATTCCTTTCAAAATAAATTTTCAAACCAAGCTTAAGCAAAAATTTAAGAAAATCTACACACCTTTTTTCACTTTGTAGGAGCTCGATATTGCCTCTAATGTATCTCTGAACTTTCCGATCATCTAATTCTGAATTTGTGACCTATAGTAGCCCTCTGTGTCCTCTTTCTAATGCCACAAGTCTGACCCAAATTGGATTCTCCAAGGAAGAGTTATGTGAAATCTCCCACAGTGACTTGATTATATACCAGTTCAGTAGAGCGAACTTGTACGACGTGCCACGAGTCACTGTTTTGACCTTTGGATCTGAAAAATGCATACAAGAAACTAAAGTCCATCCTCTTTCTTTACCTTCTTAATAAATTTCAATCCCATCCCCAGAGAGAAAGTTATGATGACTTTCCCTAGGTCACCTATTTGGAATGTAATTCAGGAGACTGCAAAAAGACCAACTTCCTCAGATCATATCTCCGCAAATATAGTGCGAAAAGCTCTGAAATTCGGACCCTAGGTTCAACGCAATTTCTTCTCAAATGGGTTTTTTTTTTAACTTCCGAAACATCGCAGAGAAAACGTTATAGCAAAAATTCCACGATGACCTGTTTGGAGCAGCGAAACTCTAGAATCCAAAGCTCTGATACCAAATGTTATGAAACCAACTCAAGAAAAAGATAGAAAAGATAGATCAACGCCTTAGAATTCAGCCTCTTCGAGGGAGCAACCTCCTTTACATTACATAAATGAACAATTCTTGGATGATACAAATGACAAAACCTCCTTTCTATATATAGGAGTCTAAGGAGTCACAATATAACCCAGCCGACCTAACAATAATAATATAAAGCCACAAAAATAACAATAGAGGGATTCTATGGGGAACAGTAATAACAATATGGGGATAATAGGGGCACAACAATATTAATAAGGGGTACAATTACAATAGTAATGGGGTAATCACTAGTATTATAGGGACCCAGCACAAGCCCAAATCGGGCTTCCTCTAGTGAATCAACTTCCCCTATCATAAATCAATGAACAAGGAGCTTAAGTGAGATATATGAACAAGACCACCCAGCTGCTAGAAATGGTCTTGTCGGGGATAATTCTGATCCATAGATGACTAGCTCAGAGTTTATTGAGCCTCCTCTTGCCCTCACTGTCATTGAACCAACGCCATCTCGACATTGTCATTTGGTTCAGTCTTCTGATCTGCAGTCTTATGTTGAGTTTGGTGGGCATCCCTCTTGGGAGTCCGCCATGGAGGGGGAATAGAACTCCCTCCTTGAAAATTGCACATGGGATCCGGTCCCCCTTCCTTCAGGAAGGAAACTTGTTCGATGCAAATGGGTCTACAAGACCAAGAGTGCTGCAAGTGGGCAAATCACCAGACATAAAGCTAGGCTAGTAGCCAAAGGCTTCCAGTAAGTGCATGGCATTGATTATGATGAGACATTTGCTCCAGTAGTAAAGATGGATTCCATATGCCTTGCACTTGCCATTACGGCTCCCCAAGGGTGGGAAGAACATTAGATGGATGTGAAGAATGCCTTTCTTCATGGAAACCTATCTGAGGAGATCTACATGGAGCAGCCACATGGTTTCATTCAGGATACATCATTGGTCTGTAGACTGAAGAATTCTCTCTGCAGCCTTAAGTAGGCCCTGAGTTCTTGGTATGCGAAGATGGATTCTTTTCTATTATCACAAAACTTCGAAAGATGTAAGTCTGATCCGAATGTTTACATGCTCAGGACACATGACTCTCTTCTTATCTTAGTTTTGTATGTGGATGATCTCTTGATCACCAACAACTCGACTTCAGCCATTGCTGCAGTCAAGAGGACCTTGCATGATAGGTTCTTGATGACGGACATGGGTCCATTACACTTCTTTCTTGGTCTTGAGATTAGACAAGATGCCACATGCATCAAACTCTCTCAGGCTATGTATGCATTGGATCTCCTCAAGAAATTTCACATCCCTGACTGTAAGCTAGCACTGACTCCTTTTCTGTCTGGGGTCCGCCTTAAAGATGGAGGTGACACTCCATTAGTTGACAATACTCTCTACCGATAGATAGTGAGGAGCTTATTGTACCTCACCCACTCCAGACTAGATGTCTCATATGCAATAGGAGCAGTTTCCAGATAAATGCAGGTGCCGCATGAGCTACACTGGAAAGCTGCCAAGCTCATCCTCCGATATGTGCATGGAACCATCACCTTCGGGATTCACTCTTCAACAGGCACTACATTGAATCTCATTGGCTTCACAAATTCTAATTGGATGGGCGACAACATTAATTTCAAGTCCACCTCTGGATATTCACTCAGCCTAGGGTCTGGCCCTATCTGTTGGTCGAGCAAGAAGCAGGTTGCTATTGCTCTCTCTTCAGTTGAGGCCGAGTATAGAGGAGTAGTCAACATCACCATTTAGGCTCTGTGGCTACAAAACTTCCTCGCTGAGTTGGGCATCCAGTTCCACCAACCCACTGACATCTGGTGTGACAACCAGAGCACTTTCAATTTTGCAGGGATCCAGTACAACAGCAACGGGCAAAGCCAATAGAGATCCATCTACACTACATCAGAGACTTAGTACATGATCAGGTCATTGATTTGTAGTTTTGTCCTTCAGCAGAACAAGCTGCAGACATCTTCACCAAGACATTCACTGAGCAAAAGTTTCACTCTCTGCGCAATCGTCTTGGAGTGAAGGACACAATTGCTTAGGAACTATGTTTTCTTCCTCTTTTCTTTTAATTACATTGTATTTTACAAAAATGTGGAGCATAGGTTTCTTCTCAATCTTACAAATCAGTTAAACAAGATTACATTGGACTCATCAACAATAAATTAATGTAGTGAAACTGAACTAAATTGGACTAACTGAATGTGAAGTAGGACACTTGGATGGATGGTTATGACAACTAGCAAGCTATTGGAATTAGATTCAACACACCCCTATAATTACAACCACATAGAAATTTAATTAAGATTCATGTTAGTTTTTGTCTCAGCTATGCTTAGAATTTTAAAAATTTGAGATCATCTGGATTTGATTTTCTCTTTCTTTCCTTCCAGATCCTATAGGCTCTATATTGTTTCAATTTTTATTTTTATTTTGTATCCTTTCAATCTCAATTTACTTATTTTGTTACGCATCTCTTCTATTATTTTATATTATCTAAGCATGTCCTGGAATTCTTCAAAAATCATCTTGTATGTGGACTGCTTCCACATGTAATCTTCTGTACTGTTATTTTTGTCATCCATCTTTTGCTGCAACATAAGTCCATAATACAATTTCATCTCTTCAGGACACCAATTCCTAAATATTTCATTAAGTTGTTCATCATCGATGTTGTCTTCAACATTCATTTCTGAAACTTCTATACACACTTCATCAAGACATGTTGTTCCAAGCCATTCTTTAAGGAATCATAATTCTTCTTCATAATTGTCGTATTTACCTGGACATTGGAAATCAATGGTAAGTGTAAAAATGTCTGTAGAATGACATTGGTTATGTTCCTTCTACTCTACAATGAAAAATTTATCTTGTTGTGCTTCATTCTCTGACTCTGCTTCTATCTGTATCTCTTCGACTTCTTTACTAACCTGTGTTGTTGCAAACAAGTTGTCTTCCACTTGGTTTTCAGACTCAAGTGGGATTCTCTCATGGAACGGAATAGCATCGTGACAATATCATGATTTTGTTCCATCATCTACAACCATAAATCATGATGTAACAAGTCTTCATCAAGTTTAACATGAGAAAATTGAGTTACTCGATTCACCATAGTAGTGACTGCTCCAATGGCGACTTCATTGTCATCAACAAGCTCTGTTGCTGGATTCACCAAATTGCCATCAACAAGCTCTATTATTGGATTCACCAAATTTATCATCTTCTACTAGAATACTCCTTGTTAATATTTTTCATTTCAAAATCATTAAAAAAAAAAATCAAACATCTCATACTACTACTTCGACTTTCTTAGCCTCTTGCCTTTTCCCATTTCATGATCACTCACTGATTGTAGCTTAACAAGAAAATGTACTTTCAGACATAGTATTTATCTGGAACAAAAACAACTTTGTGAAGATTTCTATGCTGATCAACATTGCAAAAACTGGGTCTACAAATTTTCACAAGGGTGGCGATTTCACAAAAACTTTTACAAAAATAATCTACCCAAATCTGATTGGAATAATGCAACTTTCTCTTCTTTAAAAAACCTTTAATAAAGCCTTTCTTTTGTTTCAATAAAAAAAACCCCAATTTAAAAAAATGATAACATGCACTGGCTTCTTTTTTTTTTAAAGCAATTTCAAATGTATTTTTTTTTAACTTTGAACAAAAAAGTGTTTTTTAATTTGAACAATACGCCTTGAAACATCAATGAAACCCTTTAAAATAATGCCGAAATTCCTTTTTTTTTTTATTTTTTTAAGATCTTCTTTTACATTTTTTTTTTTAATACTTCCTCCTTTCAAATTAAACTCCCTTTTTTTTAGCAAATGCCCTTTAAAAAAAAACGGCTCTCTAATACGTGAGATTGGAAGTTTTTTGATTCAAGAAAATAAAAAATGAGCTTTCATTAAATCGTGGAACTTTTAGCTAAATAAATCATGGAGCCTTTGATAAATCCCAAATGCCCTTTTAAAAAATGGCTCTCCAATACGTGAGATTGGAAGTTTTTTAATTCAAGAAAATAAAAAATGGGCTTTCAATAAATCAGGGAACTTTTAACTAAATAAATCATGGAGCCTTTGATAAATCCTTCGAGTTTCGTTCTACCTAAGTTTGACTTCCTCAAGCTCCAAACAAACTTGACTTTTCATATAAATGGAGCACTTAGTGAAGAAGGAAAATGAGTGATGGTACATCCACCATTTGCGCACTTCTCGAGCGAGGTTTCTTGCGCAATTTTGTGCACTTTTAACTTACGAGGTGTGTCAACTCTAAATTTTTTACAATTTGGGAAATTTTTCATTTTTTTGAACACTCTTCTTTTTGCTGGGTGTGAAATTGATGCACTTGGCTCTCTTCATGGGTGTGAAGGTGACGCACTTCTCTTTCTTTACCGATGCGAAATTTAAGCTGATTTCACATTTTCTCCTTGGCCTCTCGTCCACGAATTGAAATGACACTTGCTACAAAAAAATTTGAAATGTTGCTCTCAAGGAGTCCTATGAAACTGAAGAGGTTTTCCGTTACATCAAAACTCGTAGGTATTGGTAAACGATCGAGACCAGTAACTAGGATTCCTAGTGTCACGCCCCCAATTCTTTTTTCGTTAAATTGGCAGGGTGCGGCACCGCCTAACTAATTAACATTTTCCATTGTTAGCTTACTTTACGAACTGTGCCTTAACATTCATCATTAAAGCATGAATAACATATTAATGTGCGGAAACCATTAATATCAAAACATCATAGAACAGCAGCATAAACACATTCATATGCAAGAGAATTCTTTTTATTATATATGAAGAATTTTACAAGTGACCGGGAGCTTGGCTCCACCGGCATTTTACCCAAGTCGGGCGCCCACCCGTGCAATAGCGCATGGTGGTCTCACCACTACTTAACCAAAATACAACACAAGTCTTCTTTGCCGAACCAGGAAGGCGCGCCCGTGCACGTCCCACGCCCAAACGCAACCCAAAACTTGTTCCAATGTCCCTGTAGGTGGGCGCCTTATAACACCAGCCACTCGTGCCTCAACCATTCACCGCACTGTGCAAGAACTTGTGTAGGCTTCCCGACAAGTGGGCACATAGACCTGCGCCTTTGCCGCGGCTCCTACTCCTTTACCTTCAAACCTCTAGCTCGTGGTTGAAGAGCGAACCCTGTGTGTTTGAATGAGAAGTCCAGCACATAGTTTATACTCTTGTGTGCGTGGAGTTCGTGCCCTCGGCCGACCCTTCCACCCATCTATCCAACCGTCACGTCTAAGCCATCGTTCAATGTCTTTGGAGGTCGGCATACCCATGGTGCAGGACCGCCCCTCAATCCATCCTCCGTTTGCCATTGTTCTCGGTCGGCTCATGGTGTGACGAGTTCTCCAACTCGCCCTACAAAGCATGGAGCGCCAACATCGTCTATGTCATATGCATTTCATCCTTGGTCACCCACGCTCTTGGTTCATACCTTAGTAGCATCACATAGTGGGTCAAGCGTGCGCACGGTCGCCCATCGACCGCAGGGCATTACATCCTCCTGCACTCAAAATCATTGTTTCCCTCGACAATCCCGACTGCCTCAGTATCTTCCATACATACTTCACAATCTTCTACTTCCATCTCCAAAGCGAGTCCTCTGATTCCCATCTTTCTTCCTTCGGTGCATTCTTCCATCTGACAAGATACTCCCGTTTCATGTGGCAACCAATCCCTGTAGTTCTATAGCACAAAATCTTATCCAACTCAAGTCCTAAGTTGTCCACAATCCCGGCTGGTCCTCTCAATGGTTCAGCTCTCTCTGGATGATTAGCATCAAGTCTGCATCTCTTCAACTAACTCATGTGAAAAACTGGATGCTTCATGTGCATATGGTGCGGAAGCTCCAATTCATAAGCAACTTCCCCCACCCTCTCCTTCACTCGGAATGGTCCATCATACTTTCGTGTCAGTATGCTCGTAGTCCCCTTGGCTGGCTAAAATTGCTCCTCGGTTATCCTGAGAAACACCATATCCCCCACACTGAAGTGTGCATCCCGTCTTCCTCGATCAACCCATTTCTTCATTCTCCTTGCAGCTTCGTGCAAGCACAACCGTGCCAACTCCAAGGTCTCATCCCAAGCCTTCATGAACTTCTTCGCATGAGGACTCTTCAAAAAACCTCCTGTCACTACGGTATGTGGTGCAACTGGCATCTGTCCATTCACCAAGTCAAATAGACTATGCCCATCGCAGAACTCTTTTGAATATTATAGCTGAACTGAGCAATATCCAAGAGTTCAGGCCAATTCTTCTGATTAGCCATCACATAATGTCTCAAGTAATCCTCTAGAAATGCGTTGATCCTCTCGGTCTGCCCATCTATCTGCGGATGGTAATTCGAACTCATCAACAATTCTGCCCCGACTAACTTGAAAAATGTGGTCCAAAATCTGCCTGTAAAACAGGGATCTCTATGACACGATGCTTAATGGCATCCCCCAATACTTCACTATGGTCTTAAAGAACAACTCTGCAGTCCACTGGGCTCCACAAGGTATCTTTGTTGGAACAAAGACAACATACTTGGAAAAACGATCAACCACTACCATTATCCCATTATACCCCTGAACCTATGGCAACTAAGTGATGAAGTCCATCGAGACACTCATCCATGGTCTCTCAGGAATCGGTAAAGGCTGCAATAGTCCTCCTTGCCTCTAATAATCTGATTTGTCCTATTGAAAAATGATGCACGTATGTACATACTCATCTACATCCTCTCGCATCTTCTCCCAAAAGAATCCTCTCTCCAACAATGCCAAAGAACGACGTTGCCCTAGGTGGCCAGCCCACGGTGATTCATGGCACTCCTTCAAAAGGTGCCTCCTAAGTCTAGATGACTTTGGAACATAGAGTTGGTTTCCAAAGAATAAGAACCCGTCTCATAGAAAGAACTTTCGTGTCTTTCCTTCCTTTATCTGCTTCACTATATTTTGCGCCAAAGTATCGGTTTCAATACTTTCCTTGAGCTTATTCTGCATCTCTTCTGACATCTGAATTCAAATCCTACTCCTCTCTGCCTGGTCTTCTCCTTCCAATGCTGCAAATTGTCCCTTCTTTCTAAGGGCATCTGCTACTGCATTTTGTCTTCCCGGTATATACTCGATAGTCATGTCAAACTCTGCCAAGAAGTCCTGCCAACGAGCTTGCTTCGCAGAAAGCTTTGGTTGTGATGCAAAATAACTTGCTACAACGTTGTCTGTCTTGACAACAAAAGGCTTCCCAATCAAGTAATGCCTCCACACATGAAGACAGTGAATGATTGCAGTCATCTCCTTCTCATGGACCGAATACCTCCGTTCTCTATCCTGTAACTTCCGACTCTCGTACGCCACCAGATGCCCATCTTGCATAACAACCCCTCCTATGGCAAAATTTGAAGCATCTGTGTGTACCTGAAACGATCGCTCGAAGTCTAACAACTTCAGTATCGGTGCTATAACCATCCTCCTCTTCAAGTCATCAAATGTCTTATAACATTTATCCGTCCAACTCCACCTCTTGTCTTTCTTTAATAGGTCCGTCAGTGATGATGTTACCTTGGAGTACCCCTCTACAAACTTTTGTTGGTATTTGGTCATGCCCAAGAACATCCTCATCTCATGGACATTCTTCGGTTCAATCCGGTGATCTATCGCCTTTACTATGCTCGGATCCATCTGTATGTACCCTTGACCAACAATATGCCCAAGGAACAGAATCTCGGTCTGAGAGAACACACACTTATACTTCTTCAAGAACAACTGATTTTCCCTCAGTGCCTCGAACACCATCACCAAGTGCTTCTTATGATCCTTCATGTTGTCACTGTACACCACTATATCGTCCAAGTACACTACTACGAATGAATCCAAGTATGGTCGTAGGACCTCATTCATTAAAGTGAAAAACGTAGCAGGAGCATTACACAACCCGAATGGCATAACAAGGAACTCAAAAATACCATACCTCATTACTATCACGGTCTTCTTCTCGTCTCCTTTAGCTATCCGCACCTAATAATATCCATGCCTCAAGTCCAGCTTGGAAAACACTCGGGCTTTCGTAAGCTTGTTAAAGTAATCAACAGCCAATGGCAAAGGATACCCATTCCTTATCGTCTACGTGTTCAATGCACGGTAATCACAGCACATCCGTAGCTCAGTCGAATCCTTCTTCCACTGGAACAATACTGGAGATCCATAAGGGGACCTTGAAGGTCAGATGAAACCTACATCAGCTAACTCCTTTAGCTATCGTTTCAATTCCTCCAACTCAGGTCCTGACAACCGATAAGGTGCTTTAGCCGGGGGTTTCTTTCCTAGTTCAAGCTCAATGCTATGGTCCACTGCACGCCTTGGTGGAAGCTTCTTTGGTAGCTCATCAGGCATCAAATCCGCATATTTGGTCAGCACCTCAGAAATCTCGGCTGGAACAGGCATCCCCACTCCATCACCTTCGACATCCTTGAACATCACCACATATGTCTCCATGTTTGACTCCTTCATATCCTTCTCCAAAGTCAGTGCCGAAACATGCTACACCTTCACTTCCCTCCTTTGCCTACGAGTGGACAAAGTCCAAGTTTGTGACTGTCTAACCAGCACCACCTCATCATAGAAGGGGACAACAATAGCCCTGTTGCCCTTCAAGAAATCTCGTCCGAGTATCATATCGAAGTCGTTCATCTCCATCACTATGAAGTCCAACAGACCCTTCCAGTCTTTTATCTACATAGGCACTTCGTGTGCCAAACCCACCACTTTAGCTCTAGAGTTCATTGCCTTGACTTCCACATTTGATGAGAATATCCTCAGTCCAAACTTTTTTGCCAATCGTGTCATCATGAAGTTATGAGTGGCCCCCATGTCCACTAGAGCTTGAATGGTCTTGCCATGAACCATCAAGTCCATGAAACCCAGACTGTTCATCCACGATTTCTCCATAACTTTTCCCTGCATACATGTCTGTTCTCTGCGTTCATCAAGCAATGGCTTCACCCATTGTTAACCTGCTCTGATACCACCTGTCACGCCCCCAATTCTTCTTTCGTTAAATTGGCAGGGTACGGCACCGCCTAAGTAATTAACATCTTCCATTGTTAGCTTACTTTACTAACTATGCCTTAACATCCATCATTAAACCATGAATAACATATTAATGTGCGGAAACCATTAATATTAAAACATCATAGAACAACAGCATAAACACATTCATATGCAAGAGAATTCATTTTATTATATATGAAGAATTTTACAAGTGACCGGGAGCTTGGCTCCACCGGCATTTTACCCAAGCCGGGCGCCCACCCGTGCAAAAGCGCATGGTGGTCTCACCACGACTTAACCAAAATACAACACAAGTCTTCTTTGCCGAATCGGGAAGGCGCGCCCGTGCACGTCCCATGCCCAAATGCAACCCAAAACTTTTTCCAATGTCCCGGTGTGTGGGCGCCTTAGAACACCCACCACCCGCACCTCAACCATTCACCTCACTGTGCAAGAACTTGTGTAGGCTACCCGGCAAAAGGGCGCATAGACCTTCGCCTTTTCCATGGCTCCTACTCCTTTACCTTCACACCTCTATCTCGTGGTTTAAAAGCGAACCTTGTGTGTTCGAATGACAAGTCCAACGCATAGTTTATACGCTTGTGTGCGTGGAGGTCGTGCCCTTGGCCGACCCTTCCACCCATCTATCCAACCATCGTGTCTAAGCCATCGTTCAATATCTTTGGAGGTCGGCCTGCCCATGGCGCAAGACCGCCTGTCAATCCATCCTCCATTTGCCATTGTTCTCGATCGGCTCATGGTGTGACGAGTTCTCTAAATCGCCCTATAAAGCATGGAGCGTCAACATTGCCTATGTCATATGCATTTTGTCCTTGGTCGCTCACACTCTTGGTTCACGCCATAGTTGTAGGAATTTACAGGGTAAGTTCCTCAGACAGAACACTAGAGGACACCGCTCAAAAATAGATCACAGATCAATACAGCAGTATTTTGACGTGGTTAAAACCCTCAATGAGGGAAACAGTCCACGGCCTGAGCCAACGTGGCCACTTCAGGCAATTTATTAATAAAAGAATGAAAATTTACATATGCTTCTCTCATATACGGATTACCCTACAAATGACCCTCCATGCTCTTTAAATAGAGATCATGGACCAATCGGGTGTTAAGCCATGGATCAAGTGTCGGTAATACCGAGGAGAGAATGAACCATCGGATCACTACATATCGTGACCGTCAGATTGTAAGTTACAAAATGTACATAGTAAAGAAACACACTTTACCTAACTCTATACTAGACCAAGTTGTACTTAACTATTTCCTATGTGTCGGAATATCCTAACATCCCCCCTTAAGAACAACTTGGGATAGGATTGAAGGATTCACAAATATGACACAATAGGAGAAGGAAGGAGGCACTAGAGCCTATCCCCCCTTAGTGAAAACTTCCTGAACTCCAACCATAAATCGAAGTTTAGTGAACTTTGCCTCTGTGAGAGCCTTTGTAAAGATGTCTGAAACTTGATCATCTGTTGAACAATATTGCACTTCAAGAACATCGTCGTGAATGAGATTTCTGATGAAGTACATGTGCAGTTCAATGTGTTTGCTGCGCTGATGTTGGACAAGATCTTTGCATAGCTGAATGGAACTTTGATTATCACACCAAAGTGTAGTCGGATGCTGCTGCTGAAAGCCAATTTTGACAGGATCTGACGAAGCCACAAGGCTTCCTTACTAGCTTCTACGACACCACGATACTCTGCTTCTGTTGAAGAAAGAGAAATGGCACCTTGTTTCTTGCAAGCCCATGTAATAGGTCCTGAACCAAGAGTGAACACATAACCTGCAGTAGGCTTCCGATCATTAGGGTCACCAGCCCAATCGGAATCAGTGAAACCAACCAATAGAGGAGATGCTTCGGCACTGTAATGAATCCCAAATTGAACTGTACCTCGAACATAACGAAGTATTCTTTTAGCTACTTTCCAATGACTTTCACGTGGGTTTTGCATAAACCGAGCAACAAGGCCAACAACAAAGGAAAGGTTAGGACGAGTATGGGTTAGATACAAATGTTTTCCTACAAGTTGACAGTATAAGGTAGCATCAACTTCAGCAGAAGTACAAGTGACTGAAAGTTTGACTCCAGACTGAAAGGGAGAAGGGGATGGTTTATAGTCTTCCATGTGAAAATGGCGTAGAATATCACAAGCATACCTGGACTGAGAAAGGGAAATACCTTCCTTGGATTGCAATACTTGAAGACCGAGAAAATAATGTAAGTGTCCTAAGTCTGTCATTTCAAACTTCCTTTTAAGGCTAGACTTCACATGGTTTATAAGGTTGGGATCACTACCAGTTAGGATAAGATCATCAACATAAAGAACAAAAATGATAAGAGACTTGCCCACTTTCTTGGTGTAGACAGTATTGTGAGAATGACACCTAGAAAAGCCATTTTCTAAGAGAAAGTTATCCATTTTGGCATAGAAAGCTCGAGGAGCTTGCTTGAGACCATAAAGGGATTTCTTAAGCCGACATACAAGGCTGGAGTCTGTTTGTATAAAGCCAATAGGTTGTTCCATATAGATTTCTTCATGCAAGTCCCCATGCAAGAAGGCGGATTTAACATCCATCTGATGGACTTCCAATTTGAAAGAGGCAGCAAGGGAAAGAACAAGGTGGATAGAGTTCATTTTGGCAACATGGGAGAAGGTTTCAGTATAGTCAATGCCTTCAACTTGTGAAAAGCCCTTAGCAACAAGACGAGCTTTATGTTTATCAACTTTCCCATCTGGTCCATACTTGGTTCTGTAAATCCATTTGCATCTAACAAGTTTTCGTCCCTTTGGTAGAGGAACAAGATCCCATGTATCATTTGCCAATAATTAATGATATTCTTCATTCATAGCTGCTTCCCCATATGGATGGCCGAAAGCTTCTGCAAAGGTGTCGGGATCATAATTCACTGAAGCTTGAGCCAGTAAAGAAGAGGCTCTCTCGAACTGAGAACGTGTATGTCGCTGATCTGTAGGATCACCGAGAAGATCACTTGTTGCATCCTGAGTAGCACAGACCCATTTTGGAAGCTGAGGAGCTGAAGGAGGATCCTGAGAAGGTGGGGGAGGATTTTCATCCTCGCTTTCATCATCTGAAGAAGAAATATTTTCAAAACTAGAAGAGATAGGGAGAGGTGGCACATCCGCCGAACTAGGCTCGCAGGCCGATATATTTTCAGCAAAATTTACATCTCTTCTAATGATAACATTTTTGGACTTAAGTGGAATAAGGCTATATCCTTTGACATCTTCATAATATGCAACAAAAATACATTTTTCACTCTTAGGTTCTAAATCTTTATGTTTCTCATCTGGAATATGGGCCCATGCTTCACTTCCAAAAACACGAAAGTGACTTACATCTGGTTTGATTGAGCTCCATGCTTCTTCTGGAGTGATATTCTTTAAAACCTTAGTAGGAGTGCAATTTATTATGTAATTTGCACAGTTAATTGCTTCTGCCCAATAATTAAGACTAAGTCCCTTAGATTGAAGCATACAATTAGCCATTTCCTTTAAGGTGCGATTCTTCCTTTCAGCTACACCATTTTTTTGTGGAGTATATGGAACAGTATGTTGCATTTGAATTCCATTCTCAGTGGAAAAGTTGATGAATGTGTTTTTAACATATTCTCCGCCATTATCAGATCTTAGCTTAAGAATTTGATGTCCAGATTGTTTTTCAACAAAGGCCATAAAGGCCAAGAACATGTTAAATACTTCACTCTTGAGTTTTAAGAAGTATACACAAGTGCATCTGGAGAAATCATCAATGAAAGTTAAGAAATACTTGTAGCAAGAGAATGAAGCAACTGGAAGTGGACCACATAAATCACTATGCACGAGTTGTAAAGGGGCTGAGGCGTGCCAAGAAGCACGTTTTTAAAAATTGTCCCGATGATGTTTTCCGAGTACACATCTGGAACAAACACCATCTCTGCAGGATACCATTGGAAGACCTGTCACCATATTTTCTTTACATAGATTCTGAAGAGAGCGATAGTTTAAGTGACCAAATCGCTCATGCCAAAGTTTTTTCACTTCATCATTATGAGCAACAAATACTGAGGGAATATTTGATGACCCAAAGTTGTGAAACTTATACAACCTTGTAGAATCATCATCAATGCCAGTAGCTAAAATCTGTCTAGGATCTCTTAGGCCCTTAATTACAACATCGTGAGGTGAAAATTCAACGATTTTACCTTCACCTGAATGGGTTATCTGATATACAGATAGAAGGTTGTAGGATAAGGTTGGAACACATAATACATCATTAAACTAACCATTGTCTAGATGAACAGTTCCAGTCCCTACAACACTAAGAGATCTATCATCACCAACATATATATTTTTGGTGTTACAATCATTTAAAGAAGAAAACATGGCTTTGTTTTTGGCCATGTGATAAGAAGCTCCAGAATCAATGAGCCAATCATGAGAATGAGAAGAAGAAGATACATTTAGTTCATAGCCAGACCGAGGTGCTTGACAACCACATGCAGAAAGTTCCATTGCTGAAGATGAAGTTGAAGTTGAAGATTGCTCCAAATGAATGTTATGCTTCTTCATTGCTGCTTCCAAGGCTTCCATCTTCTTAAAGCATTTGGATTCTCAGTGGCCATCTCGATTACAAAAGTTGCAATGTCTATCAGTCTTCTTCCCTTTGTTTTTATTTGTCTTATCATTTTGTTGAAATGATTTTTCATTTTGAAGTTGAAATTGCTTAGGACCCTTGTTTGGTTTAGGACCATTCTTTTTAGGATACAACTTCTTAGGATTCTTTGGATTTGGTTGCTGCTGCACAGCTAACGCTTTCTTAGAAGAGTTTCCAAGATGAAGAAGACCAAGGTGTAAGAGTTTTTCTTGTTCTCTTATAAAAGAATCACAAAAGGAATCAAAGGAAAGGGACTTGTAGGTTAGTGCTTGAGAAATGAAGGCTTCTCTTGTAGAATGGAAGGTGGAAACAAACATAGAATAGGCTGGTCCCAACTTAGTAAGAATGGAGTAGATAAGGCTACTATCTTCTTTCTTAACCTTAACACCTTCCAAGAGAAGTCTAAGGGTCTTGAACTTGGACAAAAAATCTTCAATGCAAGAAAAATTATTGGGGTCCAATGTAAGCAATTAATTTTCAAGTTGATGGGCTTTAAGTTCATTTTTAATTCCAAAGACTTTAGTAATCTGTTTCATTGCTTCATCAGGAGTATCAAGTTCCGCAATATGGAATCTAAGATTTGGAGAAATAGACAACCCTACCAACCCATGTGCTTCGTCTTGCCTATTTTCCCATTTAGCTGCCTTGTCTTCATCTTTCGGTTTTGTCTCTCGGCCTGTGGCTATTCTGTAAAGACCTTTACTTCTAAGTAAATCCACAATTTAGGATCACCATTGGAAGTAGTTGGTGTTGTCAAGAATAACTTGGCATGGAATTTCCATTTAAAAAAAACTGAAGCTATAGATGCTGAAACTAAGTGTTTCAATGGAAATATCTCGAAAAATTAGGCTGTTTCAAAAAAACGGTTCTGAAAATGGCTTCCGGATGAAGAAGTTATGGATTTTTGAAGAAAATTTGATGAAGTCGCCGACGAAGTGCGGACATGTGTGGAAATGAAAAATCCGCCCCCACAAAATGGAGACTTGAACCCAAGACCTCTACTCTCATAAATTAGCTTTGCACCAAGGGAGATATACAAAAAGTTTGAGAGAGAGAGGGGGGGGTTGATGCTTTGGGTTGCGTGCTTGCTTTGAGAAAGCTCTTTTTCCCTACAAAACAAAAAACACAAAACCCAACACGGACATAAAAAAAAAAAAAACGAACCTTGCGGCTCGAAGTTAGCTTTAGCCGGAAAGTAGATATTTTAAAAAACGAACCTTATGGCTCAAAGTTAGCTTTAGCCGGAAACTAAATATTTTCCTCAATGTTTCTAATTTTCCAAGATCACACTAAGGCGCAGCGGAAAAGAGCATACGCATGAGAAAAATCCTTCCTTTCTATTTCTGATTTGCCCAGATCGCACAGAGTCGCAGGGCAAAGAGCATATGCAGAAATGAAAGGTATAGATCCGGTAATAAAAAAAGCTAAATAAACCGAAAACCGAAATAAACAAAGAGAAAATAATTGTAAATTGCAAATAAACACTGTATACCTCTAGATCTTAAAAATGATGCAGCTAGGGCTAGCAGAAACCTTTTCGCGTGAAACAAAAGGGGTTCCTCACTGGAACAGATGCTCCCAACACAACAGAGTAGTCCTCTCAGCCCGAAAGCAGTCAGAAACAATAGATCTAGGAAATGGTAGTCGGATGCATTTCTACCGGCTTCAGATTTGGATCACCAATGGACACGGCCCTCAAATAGCTCTGATACCATGTAGGAATTTACAGGGTAAGTTCCTTAGAAAGAACACCAAAGGGCACCACTCACAAATAGATCACAGATCAATACACCAGTATTTTGACGTGGTTAAAACCCTCAAAGAGGGAAACAGTCCACGGCCTAAGCCAATGCGGCCACTTCAGGTAATTTATTAATAAAAGAATGAAAATTTACATATGCTTCTCTCATAGACGGATTACCCTACAAATGACCCTCCATGCTCTTTAAATAGAGATCATGGACCAATCAGGTGTTAAGCCACGGATCAAGTGTCGGTAATACTGAGGAGAGAATGAACCGTCGGATCACTACATATCGTGAGCGTCAGATTGTAAGTTACAAAATGTACATAGTAAAGAAACACACTTTACCTAACTCTATACTAGACGAAGTTGTACTTAACTATTTCCTATGTGTCGGAATATCCTAACATTAGTTGCATTGCGTAGTGGCTGGAGCGCGCACCTGGTCACCCGTCGATCACAGGGCGTTACACCTAGGGTGGAAATTACGGATTCCATATAGGTGCAGTGACTCTTCCAACAACCCCCCTCAAATGCAACTCGGGCGAATCAAACCTGGGTCCAGCCTCTGATACCATGAAAATGTGTTAGAAAACCTACACAGATGAATCCAGCTAGTAAAGGTTGAAGACACAGCTTTTCAAAGAAAAAAACACTAAAAGAAAATTGAAAGAACAAAAAATAATGATTCATTTAGAAAATAGGTTACAATGATCATGATATAGCATTATTGGGTGAAGAGCCCATAGGGTGGTAGATAAAAGCTGCACCAGTGCATTATTTTGTAGGTATTACAGCTTGGAGATCAAATTGACAGAAAAATGGAGTTTCCCAAAGCATCGATCCTAACACCATACAACTATCATGAATGGAAGGACCAAATGGCTCGATATCTTCATCAGAAACGGTTGTACAGGATTACCATGGCTGCAGAAGTGAAACCCACTTCAGCGATAGAGAAATCCAAGTACCTCAACCGCATAGATGAGGTTTCTGTTACACCAAAACCTGCAGGTATTGGTAAACAATCCAAAGCAATAACTAGGATCCCCATGGTGGAAATTACGGATTTCATAGAGATGTGGTGATTCTTCCAATAGAAACCTCTCCTCTTCTCTCTACTTCTCTCAAGGACTCGTACGTAGCCTACACTCTAATTCCATGGAAAACAATGAAGATAAAACATGGAGAAAAGGTTTTCTCTTCCCAATATTACAAATCAATTAAATAAGATTACATTGGTGACATCAACAATAAATGAGTGTAGTGAGACTGAACTAAACTTGAATAATTGAAACTGAACTAGGACACTCAGATGGATGGTTATGACACCTAGCAGGTGCTTTGAATTGGATTCTCTAACAAGATTTATGCTGACAGCAAAACAATGATTCCTTCTTATTTTCTATAAATCTAGGGGCCTCCGTTGTAGCCAGTCGTAGTCGATAATATGATTTGTGTATCCACCTTGAGCCATATCAAGTAACTTAAGTGGGCCCTAACTGTCGTCATAAACTAGTGTTGGGAACTTTTTTTGAGAGTGCTAAGGTAAAAAATTTCAACATAATTAAACATGGGTGTTGGGTCTATTCATGGATTGGAGATTTAAGTAGCTAATTTTTTTCTTTTTTTTCGGAAAAAGATGAAAAGTAAAAAGAAAGTGAAGGTTGATAATAATATTAATGTTTTTCTTGATGAAACGATAAAAAAATATATGGTATATTTACTTGTTAAAGGTTCATTTTTTGTTATACAATTTGAGTGGACCTAATGGTTAAGAGCATGTGTTTCCTCCGAAAGGGTCACAGGTCAAAAACTAGAGGGGGTAGAGTATGTATGCCTTTGCAGACTTAGCAATCTACAACATGGAGGTGGGTCCTTTGTCCCATAAATAAGGGGGTCTCATACATGAATTTAGTGTCTGGTTTGATCGTTACCTTAAAATTGGATGATATATATATATATATATATATATATCTATATATATATATATATATATATATATATATATATATATATATATATATATATATATATATATATATATTTGGAAATAGTTACATTTTATTTTTTTACAAAAGAAAGAGGACTTATTTTGAAGATTTTTTTTTAAGATTAATGAAAGAATAAGAAGATATGGTTTTAAGTGAATATTTTTCCAAACTACCATTTCCGCAATATTAGAAAGAAAGATTATGAAGTTTGGACCATCAAGGTGGAGACAAGGCTATGAAGTTTGGATCATTAAGATATAGATTTGATTATGTTTGGAGAATGTGTGGGAACTTGTAGTCTAAGTATATACAAAGCTAGTTTAGAAGGAAACCATATAAGCTTTGACAAATGCATAGAAATATCAACTCAGAGTCAAAAAGAAAAAAAATGTGCAATCACTTCCTATCATCCAAATCGATGTGGATGCAACTATTTTTCCCAAGACCTGAGTAGCAAATACCTCCAAGGCAATGTCAGACATTCTAGACAAGAAATATCAGAAAATTATGAAGGCCAAGATAGTGAAGTTGCAAATATTGGGGATGAACTTTCATAATTTGAATATGAAAGAGTTAGAGTCTGTTAACCCATACATGCCACAAGTTATAAACATTTTCAATGAAATAAAGATAACTGGTGAAGGTATTTCAGATTAGAAAGTGGTCTCAAAACCTTTCCTAAGAATTTGATGGAATAATTACGACCATTAATAAATTTAAGGATATGTCCATCTATCAATAGATGAGGTATTGAGATCCTTGTTATCCCATGAATATCAAATAAATGGGCATGATGAATCTTTGAAAAATGCATTCAAATCATATATTTATATCTCATGAGGAAGAATAGGATCAAAATCAAGAGGTATAGGTAGTAATAATATAAGAAAAAATCAGAGAGAACATTCACATTAAGAAAAAAGACCTGATAAAAGTCCTCATAACCCAAGAGTGGGGACAACAAATGTTTGGAATTAGGTCGAAGGTATGAAAAAAAATTAATAGTATGAAAAAAAATAATGTGCTATTATTGTACTAAAATGGGTCATTATGCATATGAATACAAAAAGAATAAAGTTGATCTTAATAAAAAAGGAACAACCTATTCTTTTGAAAAGTGTGAAGAATATTTATTCCTTTTGTGTAATATTTCTCATGTATTCTCTAATGAAATATGGTTTATAGATAGAGTATGTAGCAATCATATGACAAGAAAACGAAACACTATTAGAAATATGGATGATTTAGCCATGACTGACACTAGATTAGAGGTATATATTCTTGTAAAAGTTATGGGGAAGTGAATGGGTAACATCGTTAACAAACATGCTCAGAAAATTTTCATATCAGAAGTGTATTATGCCCTAGGTTTGAAGCATATTCTTCTTAGTGTTGGTCATCTTACTTAAAAGGGGTATAATGTAGTATTTAAAGGGGTATAATAGACCACCTAGTAAGACATTCATTTCCAATGTAAATATGACAAATAATAAAATGTATCCTCTTGCCATGAAATATGATAGAAATGATTACTCATTTGCACAAAAAGCAACATGCTTGGATGATTTTTGTTTATGGAACTTCAAGTTTGGTCATCTAAATTTTGATGGTCTTAAACTATTACAGCAATAGAATATGGTTGAGGGGTCTCCTCTCATTCATGAGCCAACAAGTTCATGTGAGAGTTGTATTCTATGAAAGAAACACAGGGAAAATTTTGCTAGGAGAGTGTCGTATAAAGAGAGAGACCTTTGGAGTTGTTTCATACAGATCTATGTGGTGCAATGTAGATGAAGTAACTTGAAGGAAGTTACTACTTCCTAACCTTCATAGATTATTGTAGGAGGATTTCAATGTATATCCTCATGAAGAAATATAAAGCTTTTGATAAGTTTTGAGAATTCTTAGCAATGGTATAGAAGCATAGTGGTGATCAAATCAAAGAGTTACAATCAAACAATCGAAGTGAGTATAATTCAAAATATTTTCATAAATTTTGCAATTATCGTCAGATCATAAGAGATTTTACAAAAATTTGCACACCATAACAAAGTGGTGTAGTTGAAAGGAAGAACGAAACTGTCATGAATATGGCTAGATGTTTAAGAAAACAAAATCTATGAAATGCGTTTTGGGGTAACACAATAGATTCCTCAATTTATGTTTTGAATATATCACTCGCTAAATGTGTGAAGAAAAAATTTCCACAAGGTGCATGGACCACTATGAGTTGAAGTGTAGCATATTTCTAGGTGTTTGGCTATGGGCATATGCTCATGTGTCTAAGGAGTTGATAGAAAAGATAGATGATAGAAGTGAGAAGTGCATATTTATTGGGTACAATGATCATTCCAAAGAATATAGGTTCTACAATCCAATAACAAAGAAGTTGATAGTTAGCATAGATATTCAATTTAAAGAAAATGAGGCATGGAATTGAAGCATCGATAACTCTATAACAAATGGAGCAGTGATAACTAACGTAGTGTATGATTTCGAGGAATAGGTTGCAAAAGTAGGTCGAAAAGAGTCACAGAGTCAGGCATCAACTAGAAATACTCCAAAAAGAACCCTGAGACATTTTATTGAAGGTGAGTCATCTTATCTAACAATTTAGTCAACACCTAATACTCAACCAAGTAGTGAATGAAGCCCTATAAAGATTAGTATTTTGAGAGAGATCTATGAAATCTTATATGTGAATTCAAATTTAAATTTATTTACCTATCAACCGACATGTTTTGAAGAGGTAATCCGAGATGAAAATTGTGTCAAAGAAAAAAATGAGGAGATGTATTCCATAGAGAAAAATGATTCCTAGGATTTAGCAGAATTACCAAAAGATAGATATTCCATAGGTGTTAAATGTGTTGACAAAACAAAGCTCAGTGAAAAATGAGAAATAGAAAATTACAAGGCAAGATTGGTAGCAAAAGAATTTGTACAATAGACAATAGTTGATTATAGTGACACCTTTGTAACAGTTTCTAGGTTATATAAAATAGAATTTGTCTTAGCGACAACACAAAACAAGTGGAAAGTTTACTAGATGGATGTGATGTCAACATTCTTGAATGAATTTTCGAAAGAGGAGCTATATTCAACAAACACTAGGATATGAGATCAAAGATCATGAAAATAAGGTTTAGAGGTTGAAGAAACCTCCTTATGGATTTAAGCAATCTACGAGAGCTTGGTATAGTAAGATTGATTCACACATGACAACAATGAATTTAGTAGTATAAATGAACCTACATTGTATACAACGGTAACTATGCAAGAAAAAAATATAATTATTTTTCTATATATTTGATTATATGATATTTATAGGAAAACTATTAGTGGACGTATTTAAAGAAACTGAAAAGAAAGAGTTAGAAATGAGACATTTTAGGTTGATGGGATTATTCCATGGTATTGAAGTCACTCAATAAGATTAATATATTTTGTATTTAGGCAAGCTATTTCATTTATGTGCTGAAGAGATTTGGGATGATGAATTGTAAACTAGCACAAATTCCAATTGCAATAGGAACAAAGCTCAACAAAGAAGATATAGGATCCAATGTAGATCCAATTATGTTGAGGAGATTGGTTGGTATTATTATGCATTGTACTACAAATACAACAACCATTATGTATGTCATTGTATTGATTTCCATGTTCATGGAGTCTCCAAAAGACTCACACTGGAAAGTAAGAAAAATGAATTTGAGATATATTGTTCCAGCAACATGATATGGCATCTTATGGTCTAGTACTAATAATTATCTTTTGGTTGGATACACTGATAGTGACTTCACATGTAGCATGGATGCTAGGATTTCTTTGGGGATACATTTTTCTTATTGGTTCAAGTCTGATTTCATGGACGTCGAAGAAGAAACTCATTGTGACTACATCATGGGTAAAAGCAAAGTATCTAGCAGCAATAGCAACATATTTTCAATCAATTTGATTACTATAACAAAAACAAGATGGACCATCTATAGTGTACTATGACAACAAATTTAACATTTTCAAAGAACCATGTTTTTCATTAGAAAAACAAGCATATTGATATGAAATATAACTTCATTATAGGAATTTTAAACAATGGAGAAATAGGCTTAGAAATTTTTAGATGAAAAAGGTAATTAGATGATATATTGGCAAAGCCATTGACAAGAAATGTATTTGAGTTTCATAAAGGAAAATTAAGCATTTTAAGTCTAAAATAAGAATTAGTGGTAGAGCTTAAAGAATGCACTAGTGGTGGAGATTAAAGGAGTGATATAAAATAATCATCGAATCGAGTTATTGGCTAAATTTAGAAACTTTCAACCATCAATACTAATATTCTATTTAAAATTCTAAAACCTTATTCTTTCTAAACTCCAAAACATGTTTTATAAACATTTTTTATTTATCCATCTGACATAACTTTTTTACAACATGTTAATCGAACCATACTGTCTTGCCTCTTGATCGGGCATCCTCGGGGGTTTGTGCATCGATAATATGGTTTAGGGCAGGGATTTCCTTTGGCTGTTTTTTAATCATACTTCCTGCATTGACAACCGTCGTTCATCTGAAACGCAAAAAGTAAATTATTAAGAAATGCTCTCAAAATTCATTGGAAACATCTTGAAGTGTTCATCAGAAAATGCAAGTAATGTATGTACAACATGGTATATATATGTTAGATATATCATCGGCGCTTAATTTACAATATGTATTTCATATATTTCATTTGACTAAACTTGTTGAGCATAAAACTTCTTTCGTTTAATATTGTTGGCATATTGTTATCCCATAGTATCAAATTTCCATTTAAATTCTGAGGTAAACTACTCTGGATCAATGAATTACCATCCATGCTTCACGTCTCGTGCGCACAAATACTATGTCTTTTCTCACAGGGCATGCAATTTCTTCGTTCTTTCTCATGTCATGCGGAGTCTTCAATGTGTCTTTTTTTTTTGGCGTCCAGGATCCACCTTCTCAAGCATACAAACTTTCATCCTTAACCTGACAATTGTTTTCAGGAGTAAGAAATACCTGACCTTGCATGATCCTACTACTAGTCATTTTATTTTGTCGGAGTACTAGTAGTTTGCTTCGGCGAGTGGGTTTCCTCAAAAGATTCTCGGCTTGTTTCTTCATCCTTTAAATATAGTGTTAGCTCTAATCCTTTCAAATTATTTACTGATCACTAATGCTCAGGTCTTCGTTGGTTTTCATGGAGCCCCAATTTTCCAGGTTCTAGATAAGTTGTAGTTTCCTCTTTACTCCCTTTAGCCGATAGATTTGGGAAGAGAGAGAGAGCGCCGCAAGTGGTGATTCATCTTCATGCAGATGCAAATCCTGAATTACAATGGAAAAGCAATTTTTTGTGATAATTAATCTCACTGTCTACAAGATGTCATAGTATGTTTTGATTCTTTTGAGTTTACTTGGAACTTTTTCTAGGTATTTATTGTTATTTTTTTTCTTTTTTTTATGTAACTTTATTTAACTGATTTTGAATGATGAGAAAAGATGTTGGCTTCATTCTAGTTTCGAGTTCTTTCTCCATGTATTCCACCCCTGCATTTTTTGTCATCATATTAGAGAAATTTTCTTGACAAAGAATGAAGAGGTAGAAAATACACAAAAAAAAAACTTGAAAATAGAGTGGAGTGAACAACTCTTCTCATCATTCAAAATCAATTTACAGAAAATTACATAAGAGAATTAGTTTAAATAAAACTACATAGAAGACAAGGAAAAAAACAACAATAAATGACTGGAAAAATCTCCTACTAAATTCAACTAAACTCAAGAGAATCAAAATAGTTTATGACACCTAGAAAATACTGAGATTAATTATCTCAACACAATTGTAATGGCAGTTAAGAGTAAGCACTGACAAGTAGAATGCACTGGGTTTACAATCTATATATAATAATAAGAATCTCATGTATTGATCTTAATTGTTCATGCTCGCACTTGATAAAGAATTAAAATAAATCACAGAGAAGAGATTGATCTTCTCAATATTCACAATGGATAAATAGATTACATAGAAAACATTAAAAAAATAAATGACTGTAGTGGAACTCAACTAAACTGAAGTAATTTTGAACTGACTCTGACACCTAGCAGACAATAGAAGAAAATGTGATGACACCTAGCAGAGAGTGAGATTAATATCTCAACATCCCCTCCTAATCTCAACTATTATAAGTAGAGAAACTTACAATTCCTAATTTATTTCTTTGAAAATCAAATACATTTTTTCCCAGTGGCTTTGTGAAAATATTTGCAAGCTAATCTTTGGAAGCACAAACATAAAGTACTATGTGCCCATCATTGACAAGCTCACAGATGAAATGAAAACATGTTTCAATGTGCTTGATCTTTTTGTGGAAAACATGATTTTTTAATACACAAATTGATGAATTGTTCTCACAGTAAATAGGAGTTAGCTCCTTTTGAACATTTGATAGACATTTCAATAGTCTTCTCAACAACACTACTTGGCAAGTTGTTGAATTTGTTGTTACATATTCTGCCTCTGTAGAAGATATTGAAACAATTGACTAGATATGGGATGCCCATGAAATTATGTTGATTCCAAGATTAAAAGCATACCCTGAGGTTGTTTTGTGACCATCTAAACTCCCTACATAATTGTTTTCTGTATAACCTGAAAGTGAAAAATTTCTAGAATGTATATAGAAAAAACCATGGTCTATGGTCCTTGCAATATAACTTAATATCCTTTTTGCAACCTTCCAATGAGAAATCTTTGTTTATTTCATAAATCGAGAGACAAAACTTGTTGCAACACATGATATCATTTCTAGTTGCAGTGACATAAAACAAACTACCAACTAGACTTTTATACAATCTGGGATCAGCTTGTGGTAGTACATCTTCTTTGCTCAGCTTGGTGCCTTGAGAAATTGGAGTATCAGTTGGTTTTCAATTGGTCATTCTAAACATTTTGATGATGATAGTCACATATTTATGTTGACCAACAAAAATTCCATTAACATATTATTGAATTTTAATGCCTAAGAAGTATTTCATGACTCATAAATCAGTGATATCAAACTTTGTTTGCATTGCTACTTTGAAATATTCTAACATCATATTTCCTGTATAAGTAAGATCATCTACGTAAAAGCATACAGTAATAATTTTATCTTCATGAGGTTTGACATACAAGGTTGACTCATGACTGCTTTTGTAAAAACCACTTTTGATGAGATAGGTGTTGAAGCGATTGTCCTAAGCTCTTGGAGCTTGATTCAAGCAATACAAGGGCTTCTTCAATATGTATAACTTATGCTCTTGTCTACGAACTTCAAAAGCTGGAGGCTGCTCTACATATACTTCTTGCAATATACCATTTAGGAAGGCATATTTTACATCCAGATGATAGACTTTCAATTTGTGTTGAGCTGTTGTGGAAAAAATGGTCCTGACAATGTTTAACCTTGCAACTAGAGAAAATATTTCACCATAGTCAACACCAAACTATTGTGAGAATCCTTTAGCAACCAACCTTTCCTTATGTTTCTCAATCTCTCCTTTTTTATTTAGCTTGGTCTTATATACCCATTTTACACCAATTCTGGTTTTGTCTCTTGGAGATCAGCTAATTCTCAAGTCTAGTTCTTCTTTGTGGGAACAATTTTTGGGTTCAATACATCAACATAATGCTTTTTTTTTAACCGCTTCTTCAAAATGGGTTTGTTGAGATGAAAGAAATACAAACATATCCTACTAGTTAAAATCATGCTCCTACTCATATATTTCTCTAATGCTTCTTGTTTTATGATTATCTTCTAAAGATGTTGAATCACTGGTGGATTCACTACTTGAAGATGTACCATTTTCATAATAATATAGCTATTCTTGAACCTACAATCTTGGTAAATGTGGTGGATAAAAAGGCTAATTTGAAGCTTCATCAACATGATCAAACCAAGATTTATTTTGAAAAAGTTAAACTTCTTTGCTTAAAATATACTTCTTGGTAGCTGTATTGTAAATTATATAGGCCTTTAGCTGTTCACTATAACCTATGAAAATACGTATTTCACTCCTATCATCAAGATTCTTTCTTAGCTGCTCAGGAACATGTGAAAAAGATATTAATCCAAAAATTCTAAAGTGAGATACATTTACCTTTTTACCATCCCATGCTTTTTGAGGTACTCTATCTTGAAGATTGGTTCTTAGACAATACCTTTCCCTTCAGCTCAAATACACGAATGATCTCCAAGAGTAATTTATGATGTTATGGAAACATCAAGATAACAAAGAAGATTTTTGTTACCTGTCATATGATTGTTTCATCCATTGTCTTCAGAAAGATGGCAAGAAATAAACATTGTTTCAAAGGATTCTCCTTCATTTTTGCAGAGATGGACACTCCCCCTTAGATGATCTAACTATTTCTTTCTTCATTAGTGTTCATAATCCCCAAATTTCTTGCAATAATAGCATTGAACATTATATTTTCTCCATTTTTTGTTTCGCTGAGTTTGGTTTTGTGGAGGTCTCCACTACTCTGTTGAATGATCATGTTAATATTTACTTCTGCCTCTACCTTTTCCTCGCCTTCTTCTTCCTCTATATCCTCTACCTCTGCGAAAAGGAGTTGTGCTTTGAAAGCTTATTCCATGGAATCTTCTGCCAAGTTGAGTCTTGTTTCATGTGACAACAGTGCTCCAATCAACTATTCTACTGAGAAATTTGTAAACTATTTGGAATCGAGAATGGCTGTTACAGTCATGTCATATTCTTAGGTAGCCTTTGAAAGATTTTCTCAACAATCTTCTGATCTATAACGGTTTCGCCAATGAGTTTGATCTCATTGACTATTCCCATGACTCTCGTCATGAGAAGGTCCACATTCTTTGTATTAGTTATTTTCAGGTTTTTGAACTGAGCTCTCAATGTCTGCGATTTATCAATCTTCACTGTATCATTAGCTTGATATACAACTTTCAATATTTCCCAAGCTTCTTTTGTTGTGGATGCACAAGTTTTCTTGTCGAAGAGTGAGCCAACAATTGAGTATTTTATCTAACATTTGGCTTTGTGCTCCTTCTTTCTTAGTTTTGCAGCAACATTCCTTTGATTATTGTTCTGCTAATTATTCTTGGGTCGGCTCTACATAACCATTCAACAAGGTATCACAACATTTTTGGGCTTGCAGAAATGCCTTCATTCTTACTGAACAAAACTCCTAATTTTTACGGAGCATAGTCAAAGTCTCTAGCAAGACCTTGGAAAAAACCATTCTTTAATATAAATATGCACCCTCTTTGAAATAATGTACCGTCTTTTTTTAATAAACCCTTTTAAACAAACAAATTTAAAGAGAACCTAAACCTTTGAATATGGACAAAACCTCTTAAACAAACCTATTTAAAATATCTCCTTTTTAAAATGAAAGAATCAAATAAAAACTTTCATACCAACCCCATTTTTGTTTAAGAGATTTACCGTCCTTTTAAAAGGCACTTTTGATATTCACAAAAAGTGCTTTGTATTTGAATTGATTTCATTAAAAAAACTTCGATGAGTATCAAATACGGACGAATGACCTTTGAACAATTCGTTGAGTTCTTTCGTCAAAGGAGCTCAAAAAAAACAAAAACGCTTTTAAGACTTTAAACAAGCGTTGACATTACCTTAACTTTTTTCTTTCTCTCATAGGTTGAGGTTTTTTTTTTTTTTTAAATTCGGCTTGTTGTTTGCGCAGTGTTCTTTGCTCAATTTTTCACGGAGATTCTAAGTTGGTGATATTTTTGTGCAAATTTTTTTTGGCTGAGATGCGCAAGTAACATACGAGGCTTTCTTTATAGTCGTGTAATTGAAGCACTTTTTCTTATTCACTGGTGCAGAATTCAGGTTCCGCTTTTCATAATCTTTGCTTCTTTCTTGTGAGCCTTACAAAAATTGAAATACTGTTTTTTTGGGGAGTTTTATGTTAACCAGTGTTCTGATACTATGACAAAGAATGAAAAGAAATTATATTATAATAAAGAAAGAAAAGAAATGATATTATAATAAAGAAAGAAAAGAAATTTTAGAGTAGAGAACTCTTTTCAATATTCAAAATGGTTAAATAAATTACATATAAAATAAAAATTTGACTAAACTAAATTATTTTCAATGGGCTATAACACCTAACCTACAACAAAATTAAACGTGATAACACTTTAAAAAAATAAGATTAATATTTCAACCATAATTACCAAATTCAACCTGATCAGGCTGAAATGTTTGAAAATTCGGTACTGCGGTTTGATTCAGTTGATAATACGTTAAAAAATTCGATTCAGTAGCATCAGGTCTTTCAATAAATTTGTTAAAATTTGTACCATATGTAATTATTGGTGCAACGCCACAGGTCATCCTCTATTTTCCTCGGGTCAGCATCGCCTGATCATTAGGAAACTGCAAGTCCAGATGATGGTGAAATTTCATATCGTTAACGTGGCCTTTGATTTTTTTTAAGCGTGTGTAAGGGATGGAGGTTCAAATCTCGTTGAGTATATGGTTTGTTGTGTCTTGGCTAGAAGAGTAGGCGATCCCAGAGTGGACGTCTCGGCTATTGTTGAGGCATAAGTTAATTGCTATTGTGTGTTGCTTGCAGGTTGTTGCACCTAGCCTAGGTTTATAGTGGCAGCCAGTTGGATTTGATTCTGGACCTGTTCAGGATAACTTTCACTAGTTACAAATTATCCTAGATTTAAAAAAAAAAAAAAAAATATGATGGACTGCTACTGCGACCCATTATATTGAGTTGGACCATATTGAAGAAGGCGGGAACAAGAAGTTTATTAAAAAATATCATGAACGGAAATGAATAGGGAACCAAGAGTGTTTAAATTAAAAATTTGGAAAAATTAAATGTAAGAACCTAAAATTAATCATCCTCACAGTGAAGTGAAATACAAAAGGCATAGCGAATACTTTAATTAAAAACAAGTTCAAAACCCACCCGAATATAAGAACGTAAAATTCAAGCAACCTAAACTTTCACGTCAAAGTGAAATATTTAAAACCTTCGTCTCTAAGTCAAATACTTAAAAAGCCATTATATTAAAGTGAAGACTTTGGGCATAACGAATACTTGAATTAAAAATTTTCAAAACCCGAATATAAGAACGTAAAATTCATGGAACTTAAACGGTCACGTCGAAGCGAAATATTTAAAACTTTCGTCTCTAAGTCAAATATTTAAAAAGTCACTATATTAAAGTGATGAATTTTGTGGATATTAATTTATGAATTAGAATAGTCATTTTTAGAGTTAGGTTCTTAATATAATATTAATAAGCATGTGTATTATCAATAATGTTTAATTGTTTATTTGTAATAAGATTTTATTATAAAATTGGTTACAATTTAATTTTTGTTTTTTAAAATTTATTTGAGAAATTTTTGTTTTTTAAAATTTATATGAGAAAATAGATAATATAGTTTGTAGATTTTTTGGAAAGTTATTTTTTTTTTCAAAAAGTTGATTCTCCTTATTCCGTTTTGTTCATTTCCTTTCTAACATTTTTTCCCCATTGATTTCAATATCTAATTTTATTTTCAACTTTCAGAATTTGATTAGAAATAATATTTGAGGAGTGAGGTATTGAATATCAATATTGTAAACTTAAATTTTTTAAAAATTAAAAAAAAAAAGAGCATATTTTTTCAATAATGGTAAGAAAGATACTACATATTTTTTTGGGCATTGAATTTTAGATAGTCCAATTTTTTGGGAATTTGAACTCGAATTGGAACTTGGTAACTATAATCTCAACAGCCCAAAGTATTTGTCAAACTCACATGTTGTGTTAGTTGGTCGTTTTCTTTAGTTGCATAACTCTCAACAGATCTATCTTGAAATAATGATAATCTATAAGAAAAGCCTTCAGCAATAATCACATCAAAATTCATTTATGTGGTCAAAATCAATTTCGTTTTTCTAGCTATTTGAATGAGAGATGTCTCTATTTAATTTATCATTGCTGTAGGAAAAATTAGTTGTTTGGATCTCTCTATTTAATTTATCGCTATGGTTTGGTTCTTCATAATGATAAACCACACTCACTGGTTCGTAATGTATCGACAAATAAATTTTGATGTTATTATCACCAAAATTTTTTCTTATAAACTTATTATAAATCACAAAAACCTCAATTCAATAATAATAATAATTACACACATCCTTTCTCAAAATATCATTATCATTCTCCTCTTTGAGGCGGCACATTTCTGTGAGCAAAGTTTCAATCTGTCCGTAAAGGATCAAATAAATAATTCACCCATACAATCTCTATATCGCAAGAAGCTAAGACTGTTGAAATACAGAGTAAACAGTTCACACGCTATCCTCTAGTTGAGATTTGTCATGTTAATGAGAACGATGGATTAGATTCCAATCTGAGCAGCCAGAACTAACCGCTCGGATGAAAAAAAATTGTAAAAACTCAAATCCAACTTAAGTTTGCTTTAGCAGAAAGGAAAATTTCAAGGTCAGGTGGTCGTGCTGTAATTGCACCATCTTGTGCTAGAGAAAGCAAATTAAAAACACTGAATTAAAGGTGGAGACAGGAAGATCGTTGTACCAAAGGTGTTTAGAACTTTAAAATGTCTATTTTTCAGCCATAGAATATAGCTCTATCAAAGATGTTTTAGAAAAACCAACAAAACCATTTCTATGAATGCACGAAAGAACAATTGTCATATTTCTAATTTCCACCAAAAAAAAAAAAAAATTCTCTCTTTCAGTGGGGAATTTGTAACTCAGATTCTTTTTCGTGTTTTCTAGGGTTTCACCCAATTGGTCGTGCTATATTTGGACGCAGATCTTGACTGTGACCCAAAGACCGTGTACAGCTCACGAACACATAAATGAAATAGTATTGTGCTTGAAACATTCAAAAACAAACCGTGTGTGTGAAAGGCTTCAATGTTTTTTTTTTATTGATACTTGTTCAGCATAAATAGCCCTTGTATACAATTTAGATCCTATAGTTTAGGACTAGTATAAGGAAAGCTGATACAATCACAGGAGTGATTCTAGTCTATCTGTACAGCCAATTTTCAGGAGTCTACATGTACAGCTAGTGGCAGAGACAAATTAGGAACTTGAATTACGGAGAACCAACTTGGAGATAATTGCTCCCAATTGTCAACACTCCCCATCAAGTTGGTAAGTAGATGTCACTCATGCCAAGCTTTTTGAGACAGCGATTAAATGCTTGGTTTGACACTGCTTTGGTCACCACATCAACCAGCTGGTCTTGAGATTGAACATGAGTAGCTTCAATCAACTTTGCTTCTAGTTTCTCCTTGATAAAATGCCTATCAAATTCAACATAATTAGTTCAATCATGTTGAACTGGATTATGAGCAATATCACATGCTGCCTTGTTATCATAGTATAACTTCATAGGACTAACTTGCTTCATATGTAAATCCTGCAACAGATTTTTGATCCACAACAATTCACATATTGCCTTAGTCATTCCTTTGTAGCCTTAGCACTGGATCTAGCAACTAACTCTTGGTTTTTTACTTCGCCAAGTAAACAGATTTCCTCCTCCAAAAGTGAAGTAGCCCGATGTAGAACGTTTATCCTCAACTGACACAGCCCTATCAACATCTGTATAACCTTTAACATCCAAGCTATCACCTTTTGTGAATAAAATTCCCTTTCCTGGAGATGACTTCAAATAGCGTAAGATCTAGATGACAACATTCATATGTTCTTCACTTGGGGAGTGCATGAATTGAATGACAACACTTAGTGCATAAGCTAATTCTAGCCGAGTATGTGCAAGATACATTAATCTTCCAACCAATCCTTGATAGCACTCCTTGTTAGCAGGAATTTGGTTTGGGTGCACATGTAGCTTCAGATTTTCTTCCATAGGGGTACTAGTTGGACTACATCCTATCATGCTAGTTTCCTTCAATAAGTGTAAGACATATTTCCGTTGTGACAGAAAAATACCTTTCTTTGATCTTGACACTTCAATTCCAAGAAAATACTTCAATTCCCAAGGATCCTTCATTTCAAACTCATGGGCAAGCTGCTCCTACAGTGCTTTCCTTTCTTCAGGATCATCTCCAGTTACTATCATATCATCAACATACACAATGAGGGTTGTGATTCGTTCTCCATTATGTTTCAAGAAGAGAGTGTGATCTGAGTTACTTTGCTTGTAACCAATAGACCTCATAAAGCTAGTGAACCTTCCAAACCACACTCTAGGAGACTGCTTCAAGCCATATAGAGATTTTTTCAATCTACAAACCTATTTATTGCCTTTAGTCTGCAGCTTACAGCCAGGGGGAAACTCCATATATACTTCTTCTTGGAGATCTCCATGCAGAAATGCATTCTTTACATCGAATTGATGCAAAGGCCAGTCAAAATTCACCGCAAGAGATAGTAAAATACGGACTGTATTAATTTTGGCCACTGGTGCGAATGTCTCCATATAATCAATTCCATATGTTTGAGTATATCCCTTGGCGACAAGTCTTGCTTTGAACCGTTCTATGGTTCCATCAACTTTGTATTTAATGGAGAATACCCACCTACATCCAACAGGTATCTTCCCTTCAAGCAAGTCAACAACTTCCCACATTGAATTCTTTTGAACAGACTTCATTTCTTCATTCATCGTCTCCCTCCATCAAGGATCTTTCAAAGCTTCCTGTACACTGTTAGGAACAGTTACAATAGATAATTGATTCACAAATGCCTTACTCTCATTTGACAGTCTATGGTAGGATACATAATTTCTTATGGGATACTTAGATTTGGAGTTGAGAACAGGTTCATAGTTAACTTTGGGTTTCCCTCTTGTGACTCGATCTGGTAATATTTTTAAGTGAGGTTCAGATTCAGAGTTTACCTGAGACTCGGGCATGGAATCGGTTGGAGAAGACAATTGGTTTGGTGGTACATCGTGATAGGAGGAAGACATAGACGACACTTCCACTTCCATTTGATCTAAAACCTCATTCTCCAAAACTTGTTGTCCATCTAGACAATCACCTCTGTGAGTTACAGTGTCACCATCACTTGGACATTCACCCCTAGTTTCCGAATGGTTACATTCACCCCTAGTGTCCAAATTGTCTCCACTTATAAGATCAAGGCCCAAAGAATGATGCAAAGTCTCCATTTCATCTCATTTCCCCCCCCCCTGAAGTGGAGATGTAGAGGCAGAATAATACATGTCATCTTCATGAAAGACCACATCAAGTGTAACATAAATTTTACGAGAAGGGGGTGATAACACTGATAACCTTTTTGATGCAAAGCATAGCCAACAAAGACACATCGAAGGGTACGTGGTTCCAAATTATTTCTCAAGGGTTTGTGAAGGTGCACAAAGGCTACACACCCAAAAACTTTAGGGGACAGATTCGGTATGGTAGGGGCACTCACAGTATTATGGAGAACATCAAAGGGGGTTTGAAATTGTAGTGAAGTAGAGGGTACATGGTTAATGAGATAAGCTACAGCCGTAATGGCTTCTCCCCAATAACTAATAGGCATATGAGCCCCAAACAAGGAAGCACAAACAACTTCAAGAAGGTGACGATTTTTCCGTTCTGCTACCCCGTTTTGTTGAGGGGAGTAAGGGCAAGTCGTCTGATGAACAATGCCATGTAAATTTAGGTATTGTTTCAAGTCTTGATTAACAAACTCTCCACCATTATCAATACGAAGAACCTGAATATTTGATTGATATTGGGTGGCTATTATTTTGTGAAATTTCTGAAACATGGAACTAACTTCATTCTTTGATTTCATTAGACAAACCCAAGTCATGCGAGTATGATCATCAATAAAAGAAACAAACCGGCGTGCTCCACTCAAAAAAGAATTTTTTGCAAGTCCCCAGACATCAGAGTGAATAACCATAAAAGGTGCACGACTTTTATGCATACTAATGGGAAATGGGACACGGTGACTTTTAGCTAGTTCACAAATGTCACACCTAAAATCCGAAACATTTAATTGAGAAAAGGGCTTTGGAAACAATTTCTGTAAATATCCAAAAGATACATGACCTAAACGCATTTGCCATAACTAGACTTCTGAATTTTGATGTGCATCAGACTTATTAGCTGAGAAAACTTGAGCCAACTGATTGGAGCTTGCCGACAATAGATCAAGATAGTAGAGCTTTTCTCTCCTAGTACCATAACCAATTGTCTTTCAAGTCCAAATGTCCTTAAAAACACAAAGGTTAGGCCAAAATATCACAATACAGTTTAAAGTGAGGGTTATTTGAGCAATAGACAATAAGTTATGATTAAGAGAAGGAACAACTAGAACAGACTCCAAATTCAAATTTTGGGTAAGAGAAACTGAAACTTCTCCAACCACGGGAGAGGGAGTACCATTGGTTGTGGACACTATATGGTGGTCTGAGGATTTCATGGACTGAATATGTTTACCATCAAAGGTCATGTGATCTGTGGCACCTGAATCAATTATCCATTCACTATGACTAACAGGGACAGAGGTATGAAGAGACTTACCAACATTCCCAGAAGTAGCAATGAAAGAAGAGGCTTCCTTAGTAGTACTGGTGTTGGTGGAGGGCTCAGCCACAACAACAGAAGCATGATGATTTGACTTTGAATTTCGCTTGCGAGGTGCCTTGGCAAGATCCCACCATTCTAGATATCCAATTAATTCATAGCAACGTGACTTTGTATGCCTGGTTTCTCCATAGTGAGTACATACACATTCTGATTTTGCAACCCCTATTTCATAGCTACGATTTTGTGATCCAGATGACCGAATTTGGTCAGTTGTGTGATTCGGTGGACCAGAAGTGTGATTTGGTTTCGAATGTGTTTGCGATTGGTAAGGCTTGCCTCGACAAGCCACCATAGCAGCGGATTCAGAGTGTTCAGGTTCACCATGAAGTGCAGCTCGGCGAATGGCATCACAGTGAACATATGTATAAGTTGCTTCAAGATCAAGTGCAGGATCCTTTCTAAGAATCTCACCTCGAATTTTTTCAAAGTCTGCATCTAATCCATTCAAGAATATATGCACCCACAATGTCTCAACTGATTTTTTATAGGTGACAACATCTTCGGGATCCTTCATAACAATCCTATCACGATGATCTAGTTCTTGGAAGATTTCTACTAGATCACAATAATAGGTGGAAAGAGAACAACCAGCCTGTTTGGTGGAGAATGCCCGTTGATTCAGTGCAAAGAGTTGCGATTCATCTGACCCATCATAGAAAGCTTTAGCAAAAACAGTCCAGATTTCACGTGCAATAGATAGTCTAAGATAGTGATTCATAATCTCCAGTGACATAGAAGTCAGCAACAATCCTTTGACCTTTTGATTTTCATCACACCACTTTGCATAGGCAGCATCAGTAACTTGCGAAATAGGTGTTTTACCTGTGAGGTATTCAAGCTTCTCACGCCTTGCGATATGCATTTCTGTGATTTGGGACTAGACATAATAATTAACTTCGGTAAGGATGATATTGGTGGTGAAACTGGGGTTTTTTGATTGAACATGAATGACTAGTACAGAAGATGATTCGGGTTGATCCTTAGTCATGATGCGAGGGGTATATGAGAATTCAGGCACAGAGGTGAAGAACCTCACTCTGATACCAAGTCAAAAACAAGCAGTTTGTGTGAAAGGCTTCAATGTTTTTTTTACTGATACTTGTTTGGCATAAATAGCCGATGTATACAATTTAGATCTTATAGTTTAGGACTAGTATAAGGAAAGTTGCTACAATTAGAGGAGTGATTCTCGTCTATCTATAGAGCCAATTTTCAGGAGTCTATCTGTACAGCCAATGGCAAAGACAAATTTGGAACTTGAATTACGGAGAACCAACTTGGAAACAGTTGCTCCCAAATGTCAACAGAAACCATAATAAAAATGATCAAATAGCTGCAAATAGGAATGGAAAAACAAAAAAAAACAAAGAGCTACGAAAAATACCTTCATTTGTCCATCTATTGGAGAAATTAGGTTTGTAGAAACCCTGAAGTAAGCGAACTTATCACGATAATAACTATCATGGGTCTCTTTAGAGTTCTCAGCAGCCTCTGGTTCCTCGTCCTCATATTGCTCCGAGGGCGATATACTCTTCCCCCTGAAATCTGACACAGGGTCTTCATCCTTTTCCTCATTTTCTTCTTCCAGCCTAACAGACAGATCAATCTCTATAACTCTATCTAATCTTCCCTCCATAGCCATTTTCTTTCGCAGATTGTAATTAGCATCCTGCTCAGTAGTAAGACAGATATAGGAGCCTGGTCGATCTCTGATCTCCTTCCATACCCATAATCAAACCATAACCATAATCAAACCAAACCAGAAGCTTTGACTTTATAACATCCAGTTAAAGCGAATCTAGCGGAGAAGGAGAATTGTATCAAGCGGTTTCCCCTTAAAAAACATGAAACCAATACAAGCGAAATCGAATAAATCCGTTATTATTGTTGAGGTCCGTACAGAAATAAAGAAGTTGGCCAATCCTCGAATCGCTTGGAGCGAGCGAATCATGGCTTCGACTGACTGGAATGAACACTCACATATATAAATCCATTAGTCTAAATTATCAAAATAACACTAGTAACACATTTCCACGGCCTAGAATAAACTAAATTTGTTCCAAATGGATTATTTTAACTTCGAATGAAGAATTTCAACTAAGAAGAAAAAAAAGGATCTCAAACATGAACACCGCTGATACACCCAAAGTATATCAAATTATTAAATTATTACTGAAAAGAATGAAATGTCAACCCTGCAAACTTCCGAATCATTTGTATGTCCTTTTCCCATGGTCACAAACGTGCGAAAACGCTTACCTCTTCTAACAATGGCGACCAATTTGGCAAGTTGTTTAAAAAAACAATGAATCCGGGTCAACACTTCCAGCTACAAACCTACCGCCTAGTCTTCCCTTCCAACTGGTTCCAGATTCCATTTCGGGGTCTTTCATAGCTGTGACGTCTCCTCCTTTCAGAATTTTTTAATATAGGCTTCTTTGGCTTCAACGGTTTCTACGTGATAATCCTGTAACTCAAAAGAAAATGTATCGAAAGTTCAACGGTCCAATTTTTAATCAACATCCTATGATGTTTAATTACTGTGGTTGATTAATCTGTTTTCTATAAGTGAAAGATATCTGCAATTTTTCTTATTTTTTCTGATGTAATTTGTAATATTAATGATGATGATTAAACATGCACTGGGAGCGATGAGCATCTGACTTTTAAAAAAGTTGAGAGGAGTGTTTATAAATTATTATAGTTATATAGTTATTATGGTTGAACAAGTTATAAAGGTTGGAAATTTGGGAGATATTTTGGAAATGAAAATGGATATGAGAGATAAACAATTTAGGAGAAAGTGCTTTTTATCTTCACTTTTTTTGGTATTATACAACTCACAGATTTTTGTTTCAAAAAATGTTTGGGAGATAGACCAGTCTTAAATTTCACTTGAACCTAGTGAAAGTTAGTTATTATCTTCACAATATTTATTTTTTATTAGCACTAGTCAAAACAAAAAAGTAATTCTGATTAGTGAAAATAAAACTGATTACTTCTCTATAATACCTTAATTTTCTTTTTCAGTGAAACTCTTTATCATCCCATAATTTAATTTATCTATTAATTATATTAAAAAACTTAATTTTAATGGAGAAAAAGGACGCTGATGAAATATATGGATTAAATTTACTAATTTAATAGTTTTAGTCATATTTTTTTATCATACTCTTAATTTTTTTTAATAGTTATTAATTATAAATTACAAGAATTATAATTTTTTTTAATAATTAGTAAAATGCGATTATGTTTAAGACAAGTTAATTTTAAGATTGAACTAACAACTTTTTAACTTTTTAAATAACATTTTTACTTGATTTAGCAATGAAAATACTTAAAATTAACCATTATTTTTACTTTAAATCACAATAATTATCATTCCATTTAAATCTATTGTTTAAATAAATAAATCTTCCATGATAACGTCCGTATTAATTTACATTTTGAAGGGAGAAAAATACTGCCGGAAGAATTTTTGATAGTAGTTTATAATCTTAAATAGCATATTGATTTTAGATAAGATTAAGGAAGCTTTATTTTGTTTTAAAAAATAATTTCCTAAATTATATAGGAAGGTTAATTATTCTTAAAACGAAATCATTACTATAAAAGTTAAACGCTGTATTTTAACTTGATTTCAGAAGACCGTGATGGTTCTAATGACTTAGGATTAGCTGAAGGAAACATTTGAAAAATAAAAGTCGTTTATGTAGGGATTAAGGAATCAACTTAGAAACTTGTTTTCTGGATTAAATAAAAAACATATATTTATTAACTTTCTCAATGAATAAGACAAGAACACTGATTTATTATACATTCCATTAAATATTTTTAATAAGAGAAAGCGTTGAAAATTAAAATTAAAATTCTTATTTCAAATATTATATATTTTTTTATTGTTAAAATTAAAATTTAAAATGATATTTAAAGGTATTATTATAAGTTAGTTATTAGCATTATATTATATTTTTAATTTAATATTAGAAAAATCTCATTCAATTCTTTGCATGAATTATCGCCTTTATTCAATATTAAGGTGTGTAAAATATAATATAACTTTATTAGATGGGTATCTAAATTTAATTCATATCGATTGGTTATAATATTTATTATTTTATAATATATATATATATATATATATATATATATATTTAAATCAAAGTTTTATTTATTCATAAAAAAGAGAGTATATAGATATTAAAATGTAAATAGTCTTATTTGGAACGAGATTGTTGAATGAAGTTAGTACTATATGACAAATAAATAGTAGAAAAATAAAAGGAACAATCCATAGTTTGCCACGCCAATAACACCAAAATACGAACATAACGAGAAAAACACCTCTAACCATAAATATAACCAGAAAAACACCTCTAACCATACTCAATCATCAGAACTAGTAAGCACGTGGTTTGGCCCAATCCCTAGAGGTGGCCGAGAAGATAGGTACATTGAACATTCTGCTCAAAGAGAGCCATCCACATTTCTAGCGTTTCCACCTTTTTAGAAGGCAGATTTTGACCATGCCAAACCACCATTATCCTTTCTCTCACACGAAATTAAAAGTAATGCAATTGATTAAGAATAGCCATAAAAACCTCGTGTTCTTCCTTCGTGGCCTTATCGTATGCTTCCAGGTGATCTAGAAAAGACTAAAACAGGTCGCAACAAGCCTCTAAGTACCGCTGCCAGCAAACAACCCATGCACACCCTAGCCAACCTACCTCGCAAACCTGTTCCTACCTCACACACCACACAACCTTTCTTTGCATTCCCAACTACATGACCACCCTACACTGCTCTTTCCCCATCCTTACTACCACGAGCTCCCGAAACTGCCTAAATCATACCTTCAGCAATTCGACTACCCTGCAATGGACATGCAGTAACCCATCCTACTAACATTATCTTCAACTCATTGCTACACCCTCCCTAGTTTGTTGAAGCTCCCCTCCACATGGCCTCGGAGCAACAATTATGTGACAATGGTCGCATGGTGAGGACTTAGGGATACACCTCTAATACAGGATCAACAACAAACAACAACACCTCCCAGCACACCGTGAACCGTAGCAGAGCAATAGGATGCCCTAAATTATCCATGAGACTCCTACTTCTCAGAACTGTGGACCACCTCACTCTAGGCCAAGGAGTTGCAAGTGACCCCTTGGATAATAAACACACCAGCCAAATTGATACCCTTCCTTCACCTCTACTAGAGGAAGCGGTTAAGAAAAAAGTCACTAACAGAAAGACTAGACACCCAAGCATAAACACTCGAGATACGAACCCAAGCCAATTACGAGTCACCGCATATATCTTCATACTATTTTTCCACCATCGAACCCAATTGTTGCTCACCCAGTAATGGAACCCAAGATATAAGAGGACCCAAAAGATATCCTACTAAGAGGAGACTTAGACACCCTCCTAAACACAGATGACATCCAGGAAGAGAGCTAGCAAGAAATACAAGAGAGGGCTCTAAGTTTGACCCAATTGCCATACAAAATTCACTCAAGCCATTAATAAAAGAGAGAAACCATGCTAAGGGAGAAGAGGTTAACGTTTTTGTGAACCAGACTCGATGGAGGAAATGATGGCGATGAAATCTCCACCATTCCTAGATTAACCAAAGGCCATCGAACCTCATGAGACTACCAAAGCTTGGATGACGAAAAACCAGCCACCAAACTACCACAACAAAATAGCAATCTTGAAACCTGAGGGCACCATAAACCCACTTTCGTCTCCCGCCCTCAATACCGAAGAGAGAGAATGAAACTCCACACACAAAATTGTTAACTTCAATGTACACCATACGTAATGGAAAGACAGAATAATTATCCTCCTTCCCATCCTGCAGATATTCTCATTCATATCACACACGTTTGGAAGATCTCGATGTTCATCACCCCATCAAAGATAAGTTTTTTATATTTTAAAAAATATATAATTATTTTATTAGTTAAAAGAATAGGAAATATTTTTTTTAATCATTTTAAAAGTTAAATTATTTTGAGTAATAATTTTGTTGTCGGACTTTTATATTGAAATATATCTATGCTCACCTCCTTAAAAAAAAAACCACTGTAACATTTAATAAATTGAAACTAAAACTAAACCAATATTTATTATTATCCTCTCTAAAAATCTATAAAATCTAGTTATATTTAGAAATTAAATTTCAATTTAATATATCTTGATAGTAGATCATAATAAATAAATTCTAAAAATTTATTGATAAATTAATTTTTATACTTTCGTAAAATGAACTTAATGATTTAATTGGATTAATTATCACATTTGGTTAATTTTGTAACAATTTTATATTTATATATATCATGTGTAATTTTTCATTGTTTGAATTGCATTTTGAAATCTATAAATGGATTCAACACCTTAAAAAGACTTTTTGGACACTTTGATTATATAAACCTAACACATGAAGCCTACAATTCCAAAATAAATTGTTATATTTCAAACAAAATTGACCAAAAAAAAAAAATCTAATAAAGAAAGAGTCAAAATATGAAATAGTAAGACTACTTGAAATATTTTCAAGTGTAAGATATTTTTGTCAGTTATGATAGATAATATATACATATCTTTGGCTTACACTTTATGTTTGAAACTTGATAGAAGGAGAGAGAGATGGTGAACATGAGTCACACTATGGTTTATGGGCTCCTTGTTGATCGCAAGAAATGGAGCAAAAATGTAATCTATTGCATCCATCTAGGCAATGAACAATGGGAGATGATGAGGCATCCTGCTTCTCATCGTAATCATTTTTTGAGGGTAAGAGATTGGGCCCTTTTTCAAATCCCACATGCAAATGGGTTCCTGACATTCCAGGAAACAAGGACACTTAAAAAAAAGGAATCTATAATATGTATCTTTGGTGGTGGCACAAATTTATTAGCATTGCGATGGGGGACTAACCCTTCACGGTTATTTTACAAACCACCTTAGCCACTAGATTGGGGATTTCCCACTTACAGAGTATTATGGGATTTGGTTTTTATCTCTGTAGGGTAGGTTTTTAGGAGTTCATGGTTTATGCGGTGAGCCTTTCATATCCATTGATGTTCCCTTAATCTTGTTTATCCTCATATTGAAGGGTCCCAAATTAAAAACATGGATTTGGAGGAGCGTTTTCATATTTTCATTATGACCCTTAGTAAGAACCCAATCCTTTTAAGTTTTTCTAGATTTTATCTTGTGGTCAATGTAAAACAACAAATAGAGCATCAGATTGGCACCCTTATGTCTTTGCAGTGCCTATTACGTGAAGAGAGGCAATTAATGGATTTATCTCATTGCACATATATGGTATTTCAATGAAATCTACCATTGTCATGGTTGTGAGGCTATGTGGTGGAGCTATGGGTACCAGGAAACTAGACATCTTAATATCTCATAGGGAAGCTTCTTGCTCTAGAAACTGTAGTTGATATTTCTCTTTCAAGGATCTAGTGCAAGGGAAGGCTCACATCCCATCAAATCAGATTGAAAACAACTTGGGATCCTACATTGTAGAGAAAATGGAATAAGCGTAAGCCATGGAAGTTAATCTTTGAGAGGTAATTCATCTTTCTTTCTATGTCCAATCTAGGGCTATTATATGTAGATTCAATGGTTTTTTACCCATATATTATGCATTACACTTGTGTGCTTTATCTACTTGGACCCCAAATGTGATATAAAATTATGTTCCAAACGTTTGTTCATTTTTCAATTTGATACATAAAAAAAATTTAAATACATCCCAAATGATGGGTCATGGTTTTGAGACAGAGTTTGACTCTTGATTATTCCATGGTTCCTATATTTTGATGCTAGAAGCATGGTTGTTTCAATAATTCCATTTTTTATGAGACTACCCAATCTCATTCTTCCTTTTTGGCACCATAAGATTCTAGAGGATACTTGAAATAGTCTAGGAAAATTCAAAAGGATGGACATTAACAAAACAAAAAATGATATTTAACTTTTTCCATATTTGGGTAGAGATAGACTTCAACAATGGTATTCTTTACTACATTAAATAGAAACATAAAATATTCCAGTGGACCTAAGTATTAGATTATGAGAACACAACATTTAGATGTAAAATTTGTTTTGAAAAAGGAAACTTGCACAACACATGCCCATAGGAAAAAATAGATCCCAAAAAAATTGAGACAAGACCATAACCCAAAGGGATGATAGTTATCTGACCCTTACCATTAAAAGGAAGGAGAAAAAACCACAAAGAATCATGCAAATACAAATGCACAGGTTCAACACAGTGACAAAGAAAATGAGGGTGTTGTGGATATATTCAGAATAGAAACCCACATTTAGAAGGATATAAAATTAGTAGAGCTCCGAGAGTTAGAGCAAGAAAAAGAGGAAACACACAACTGAAAGGGAATGTGGGATACAAAGAGAACACATGTCTTTGAGAGCTCAGTCTCACAGAAAGAAGTCATCTTGCAAATAAATGGAAATGAGTTAACAATGATAACATTTGATCCCATCCCTTATGGTCGACAAAATATTCAAAATAAGAAAGGAAAAAAAAAGAGGCTAAGTGATTTTTATCACACTTAACTTCAACACTATTTATGTAAAATTTACAATGTTCCATTTTATTTCCAATGAGCCAACATGCTTATATGATTGAATGCTTTCAACATATATAGAATGTAATTTTGTTCCTAATTTGAATAAAAGTATGATTTTACATATTTTATTCAACCATCTTTAATACATACATCGATGTTGAAATATTTTAATTGTGTTTCACATTGTCCATATTAAAATGTTTTTTTGTTATTGATATATTTTTAAATAGAAAATAATATTACTTTGCCTTTAATATTCAAGAAGATTATCTGTAATTTACATTTAGTGTTTTATTATTATTAATACTTTCTAATTTCAAGTATTAATTTTATATTAAGAATTAAATGAGTTATACATCTTCCTCAAGTATTTGTTTTTTTTATTTTTAATTATTTTACCACTTTGCATTTAGAAATATATATATAATATTTAGAATTATACATTTTTGTTATACTAAAAAAAATTAGTTATTTTATCAAATTCTGTTTCTTCACATAAATATCGGAATATTTTAATTTTTTAAATAAGAATGAAAGTGAGATATTTTTAAGTATTCTTCATAATTATTTTAATATCAACAATAAACCTTAGTATAAAAATATAATAAGATTACTAATATTTAGAATATCTAAATTTTAACTAATTATATATATTCATTTTTTTAAGTAACAAATAACCTTATTTATTTATAAAAAAAATTATTTTGTTTTAGAATGAATGATTTTCAGCACAAAGTTTACAAATTTCTCCTCTCCTTCGTACTGAACTTTATCTCAACCCAATAGATATATTAATTTATTGCAAATAAATAAAATATAATAAATAATTACAAGTATATATATATATATATATATATATATATATATATATAATAAATTATAATAAATAATTACAAAAATATATATATATATATATATAAATTTTAATTCTAAATGATGGGCCCATGTAAAACGAATTCAGTGTTAATGCAATATCCAAGGCTTATAGCATCTTTAAATTAAACTATTTAAATACAAAGTAAAAGATAGATGATTGATACGAATCAATAACCTACCCATTTATTAAGTTAGCTATTTTGATGGGTTAAGTAAAATAAATTTTCAATTATAATATAAATATCTAAATTTGTTTTTAATATTTTATATCTGAAATGAAAGAGGAATTTAGTTTCTCTATTAAATTTTATTTATTTTTTAATTAAACGTAAAATAAATTAAATAAATAAATCTAAAGCAATAGTGCATCTCTTCCTCAACCGCCTTTTTTTTAAACCACCATTTCTCTAAAGAACTGATTTATAAGAATTCATTTTTTCCTTTAGCTTCCAATTTTTCTTAACGGAAAGCCTTAATTATTAAGACATTGAAGATTATCTTAGTGTTATATGCTTTTGCCGCAAACTTTGATGATCTTATAAATACTTATAAAACTTAAGCATATATATTAGTTGCACTTCAAACACAAATATTTTCTAAGAAAATACTAAATTTATTTTCTAAAATCTCGACCATTATTAGAAGGATGCTCAAGAGAGGACCATAATTTTGGAGTAAAGTTAATATTTTTCTCAAATCATGATCTTGAAATTTCATTTTAGTTAAAATATTTACAAGTTTAGATCAATTTTAAACTTGGATATATCAGACATCAAGAGGAATCAAATATTTCCACGTTTAAACATTTTTTTGGATGAAAAAATTGAGGAAAGGTTTGCACCTTGAGATATTTGATCCTTCTCACCACTTGATAGATCCGAGATTAAGATGGATCTATGATAATTATTTCTATATCTATGTATGTATCTATTTCTTATTCTCTCTCTTTATCTCACCCCCCAAACATACACACCATCTCCTCATACATATCTATCTCTCTCTCCCTCCCTCCTCTTCCTCTGTTGTGCCCCTACCTTTGTGATAGTCTTTCAACCATGCATAGCCAGGTGCGACACCGCTGTACTTTTTCTTTTCACCAATACTCAAGCACTCGGACTATGTCTAACCCAAAACTTAGCCCAATTTTTATCACAAGTGTTTATTTTGAAGCAAAAAACATTCAATTATCTTTCATTAGTTTAATCTTCAATAGCAATGGAAATAAAACATCAAAACAACATACACAGATGCACCATATGTGGGAGGGGCAACTGCCAATTAATATGAGTTTGCCAAATATAAATATTATGTAATCCAATTGTACAAAATAACTCTACAAAATTCGTGCAGCCTTTAATATCTTGGCTTGCACACTTCCTTCAAATTTCGTGCAACCTTCAAAATCTCAGCTTGCACACTTCCTTCAAACTTCGTGCACCTGTCATGCACCTTTTCCAGTTCGTCGTGAAACCCTGAACGCCTTATCCGAACCTGCCACTGTTGTCGTGCAGTGTTCAACACTACTTGCCATGTACTGGAGGTCACCCATGTTGTCAGTCCACCATGCCTACTATGTCGTAATACTCTGCCCGCTTGGTTCTATTGTTTGACCATGCCCACACTTTCGTATCACAACACTACTCGATGCTTCCATTCAGCCCCATCATGACCCGCTCACATTCTCTTTTAGCCTTACCGTGTCACAGCATGCAATGACACCAAATCATGCCTGCCCGCATTTCCAAAATACACATTCAAGTTACACTGTTAGTGTAGGACTGTCATCGCACTGTGACCTACCCGTTCACTCGTTCAATGCCCTGCAAAACCCTAGATTCACCTTCGGTAACACTTTCAATCCTACTCCCCTTGGTCGCACCTCCAGGTTGTGTACCTCAAACTTTTCCCTCTAGTTCACTCTGAACTTCAATTTTTTGTGTGTTTGATGGCTTGGATGATGCGTTCTCCATCCACGACATTTTTTATTTATATGCCTCCATGTGGTCCCTCCACATGAACCATCGCATCTGTTCAATTGCTTCCATTGGTTGGCTCTCCTCTATAATGTGCAGCTGACCTACAATGTGATTCTCTGATTGTTGCCCATCATGTCACTTATGTGGGTTGCAGATCAGCTTGCCCATGCTGCCCATGGACTCGCCCATACCCATGTCGTGTCATCCGTCACGTTTCTCCCATAGTACTTCCACATGACTCTCCCATCATGTCCACCGTCATAACTCGACTCGCCAAGCTTATCTTCACACTTCGGCTCTTCGTCTGCGCAGGCACTCATCCACCTAGGCACCAAACTCAGGTTGCCAACGTGCCTCTACCCAATGACTCACATGCACTTTCCCACCGTGTCTACTACAACGCGCGTGCCCACATGTCTCCTTTTACAGAAGGTGAGTCACCTTTAACCGACGACTTGTCACACATAACTGAACATCTACCTCTGAGTCACATTTAATTGAACACAAGCGCCTGTTGCACATCTCAGGCATGCCCACACGTCTTTTACCATGATCATTGGTTTTTCAACTCTCTCAGGCACTCACCAACTCGAACTCCTGACATCCTCCACCACTATAAACATATTTTCATCCTTGACAACACCATCTCAGCAACCTCCATCATTAAAACATATATCCATATATCAACACCTAGATAGCTTTGTCCATTACATGCACCATGCCCAAATATTGTCCAACTCTACAAGAACATCATGTGTTGGATCCCCCTTTCATGATGATGAGTTGGGTAGCTAATCCAACCATAGTATCTCCACCACAAGAATGCATGCATCTCACATCATCATGACTATCATCGCATCCTGCTTTCAATGACATCCATATTTCACCAAATGTTTGTTGATCATGTCAAAGAGAGGACTCATTGCCCTTAGTAAAAGACAATGAACGTCATCCCCATGATAGTCTAGAAAGAGGGAGGGGATGGGAAAGTCTAAGGCTTTCCATCGTCATTCTCTAACAACTTGATCTACCTATAATGATCTTCATGTTCCAATCTCTCTTAGTATGCTTCCTAACTCTCCTCCTGAGTCTTCGACTTCAAATCTATGTTATCCTCCATTGCCTCTAGTCTTCCTGTCAAGTCCAAAATACTATCAGACAATCTCTTCATAATCTTTCCATCTTCCATGAGTTTTTCCTCCACATGTTTCAACCTCTCATAAACCTCCTAATCTTGCTTAATGTCATCAACGTTCCTCATTGTCAATTTATGGCTAGATGTCATAGCTTCCATGGTACATACCCCCAATGGTTCATCCTCCCATCCATCGTAAATATAAATCTTCTTCATATGTGGAACTATCATATTTTCATACTACTTCATGATTTCCATCCTTAGAACTGCTCATAGTCATCCATAAGCACTATTGTGAAGTCGACGTTCCAAAACCACTCACTAATACGTACATCCACATTCTGTACAATGCCAATGACCTTGTTCAATGGAGAGTTCACTTCCTTAATATGAGGTTGGGTGGGTGAAAATTTCAACACAAATTTCCTTGCAACCTCCTCTCTAGTGAAGTTATGGTTTGCACCACTATCCACCATAGTGATTAAAGTTCCTTCCCCAACCTTCATGTCAGCATACTCAAACTTTTTCCTATCATGATCTCACCTTGGGATAGCCTTTGTTGTTGTTGCAGCACCCAATATCTACATCATCCCAACGTTGGTTCTTCCTTCTTCTTTCCATCAAATTTTGCCAAAGCTTCCATATTTAGTCTTGAAGGACAATTATTCACCATATGATCTTCTCAACACAACCAACACTTCAAAGGTTTCTTCATTTTCGGTTTGCCACCTACTTTTGAATGATCCTCCTTCGTAGTTTTCTCCTTCGATTTGTCAGATTTATTTTTCTTCTCTTCAATCCCCTTATCATAATGGTCTACCATCCTATCAACCGCAACAAATGCCTCCTCAAGTGTTTCAATATTTTTCCTCTTCACCTGATTGCATACCCAAGGTTTCAATCCAATGATGAAGTTGAACTCCTTGTATTTCTTCACCATATAAGGCAGTTCCAAGACCACACTTGCAAATCCCTGTTAATATCCCTGCAGACTCCCTATTTTCTTAATGTACTTAATCTTCATCCTTGAATCCCAAGTCTCATATTGCGAGCTAAAGTGAGTTTGCAAAACTTCCTTCATTTCATCCCAAGTAGAGATGTCTTCATCTTCATTATGTGCAATCTGGTCTGCTTTCCTTTTCTGCAACATCTTGGCATCCTTTCTAAGGAATTGAGTAACTACCTTCACCTTGGCCTCCTCATTAGTAAGTCCCAGGAATTCCAAGTATTGCTCCATATCCCATAAGAAATTACCAAGTGTTTTCTTGCTCCTCACCCCATTGTAACAATTGGGTTCCTTGACTTTGATGTCAGCATCTCCTCTAATTAGTCCCTAGCCAACTTATTTCTTCAAAATGGCTATCTCATTGAGATCCTCATCAAGACTCTTCTGCATCTTCATGATATATTCATATCATACCTTGAGGTTCTCTTTAGCTTCTTCCTACTTCGCAGACTTATATCTAAGTTCGAAATTCTCGACTTCCAATGCACTCATATTTGAAGTTATCTCATCCAACTGATCCAACATATGTTCATGAAAACTATCTCGGGAGTCATGCTCTACTCACCTGTAACCTGTGCTTCCTCCATGTTGTCCACCATCAGATTTGCCTTATAACATGTTATGACCATACACTTCCTTGTTCAGCTTTAGCCCTAACCTGTAGTCTTTCCCCTACAAAATTTCCTAATGTTGCACTACGGCCAACTGCATGGTGCCCAAGCTTGAAGACCAAATGTAACCACTCCTTCTCGTATTCCTTCTTTTGTCCAACTTTAAATCAACTCAACATGTCTTTAACGAAGCTCTGATACCAATTATGATGCCCCTACCCTTGTGGTAGTCTTTCAACCATGCATAAGGGGGTGTGGCACCGTCGTTCTTTTTCTTGTCACCAATACTCGAGTACTCAAACTACGCCTAACCCAACACTTAGCCAATTTTTATCACAAGTGTTTATTATGAAGTGGAAAACATTCAATTATATTTCATTAGTTTAATCTTCAATAGCAGCAGAAATAAAACATCACAAGAACATAAACATATGCACCATATATGGGAGGGGAAGCTCCCAATTAATCTGAGTCTACCTAATATAAATATTATGTAATTCAATTCTACAAAATAACTTTACAAAGTTCGTGAAAACTTTCAAATATCAGATTGCATACTTCCTTCAAAGTTTGTGCACCTTTGCTAGTTTGTCATGTAGCCCTGCACACCTTACCCAAACCTACCATTGTTTTTTTTTCACACCCTTGTGTAGCGTTCGGCACTGCCTTCCATGTAGCACAGGTCACCCACACTGTTGCTCCACCCTACCTACCATGTCGCAGTACTCTGCCCACCCAGTTCTATCATTTGACCATGCCAATACTACCATATTGCAACACTACCCAACGCTCTCATTCAATCCCATCGTGACTCACCCACACTATTGTTCAACCTTGTCGCATCGTAACGTGTAGCAAGATTCAATCATGCCCGGTTGAGCTACCAAACTAAACAGTCGGGTTATGCTCCCATTGTAGGATTGCCATCGCGTTGCGACTTGCTCGTTCACTCTTTTAGTGCTATTCAAAACCCCAGATTCACCTTCGACAACAATTTTGGTCCTGCTCCCCTTGGTCGCACCTCCACCTTGTGTGCCTCGGCCTTAGCCCTTTAGATTGATATAAATTTATTTTTTTGTGAATGTTCGATGGCTTGGATGATGCCTCTCAATCCACGCCATGTTTTATTTATATGCCTCTGTGTAGTACCTCCCTATGAACCATCACATCTGTTCGCTTTCTTCCATTTGTCAACTCTCCATAATGTGCAACCAACCTGCCACGTAATTCTCCCATCACTGCCCATCATGTTGCTTGAATGGGTCACAATTTAGCTCGCCCATGTTTCTTGTTGACTCATCGATGCCCATGCCATATCGTCTGTCATGTTTGTCCCATCACACTTCCACATGACTCACCAACCATGTCCACTATCGCAACTCGATTTTCCCAACTCATCCACACACTTGGGCACTTCGTCTGCCTGGGAACTCGCCCACTCAGGAACCCAGCTTAGGTTGCTCGACGTGCCTCTACTCAGTGACTTGTGGGTTATCACCCACTGTGTTCGCTACAATGTTCACACCTTTCGTCACATTTAAACAATAATGAGTCACCTTTAATCAATGTTTTGCCACACATAACCGGACATCCACCTTCGAGTCAATTTTAAATAAATGCTCCAACCCAAGTAACCTTTAACCAAACACGAGCACCCATTGTACATATCAACTGTGCCTGCATGACTTTAACTGTGATCTTCAATTTTTCAACTCTCTCGGGCACTCGCAAATTCAAGGCCTTCAAATTCTCTCTCTCTCTCTCTCTCTCTCTCTCTCTCTCTCTCTCTCTCTCTCTCTATTCCCCTTCTCTCCCTCTCTCTCTTCCCTCACACTCTACTCTCTCCTTCAATCTCTCTCCATCTCTCCCTTGTCACTCCCTCTCTCTCTCCACCATTGTCCCTCGCTGTCTTTCTTCTTTCTCTTATGTCTTCCCCTTCAACTCCATCTCTCTCCCTCTCTCTCTCCCCTTCTCTCTCTCGATTCCTCTCTCTCTCCCTTTCTTGCCTGCCTCCTTCTATCTCTCCCCCACCATCACTCTCTCCCTCTCCCTTTCCTCCAACACTATCACTTTATCCCTCCCTCTCTCCTCCTCTCTCTCCCCTCCATCTATGTGTCTCCCTTTCTCTCTCTTTCCATTCTCTCTCTATCTTTCTCCTCTCCTTTTATTTCTCTTCCCTCCTCTCCTCTATCCCTCACTTTCTCTCCATGTCTCCCTTTTCACTCCCTCTCTCTATCCACCTCTATCTCTCTATGCCTTTTTTTCTTTCCTCCCACTCTCTCCCCTCCAACTCCATATCTCTCTCCCTCTTTCCTTCTCTTTCCCCCATCATCTATCTCTTCCATTTCTTCCTTCCTCTCTCTCCCTCTCTCCTTCTCTCCCTCCCCTCCTCTCTCTCTTTCGTCATCTCTTTCCCTCTCTCTCTCCACCCTCCAACTTTGTCACTCTCTCCTCCCCCCACTACCCTCTCTTAAATTTGATCCCATTGTATTGTGTTTAAGAAAGTATCTAAATTAAAAATATTCAATTGTTCATAAAATATTAAATCTATATTTTGGATCAATCATGTCAAAGAAAATATAATAATGAAAACTCGAAAGAATCATGCACCATCATTCCTCTATTACTTTTTTATCACTTTGCTTGCTCTAATTGCTTGGGTCCTTAGTTAAGATGGATCTATGCTGGTCTTTAATGATATTATTTATATTATATAAATTTCACATCTTTATATATAAAAGTATTCTCATTTTTAATTTTATTAAAATCTTGATTTAATTTCTATGAGAATATTTTTAGTAGTTGTTAGTATAGAGGGTTTAGATATATCTTAAAAGTAATTATAAATTTTTTCCTTTTAGATTTAATTAAAAAAATGTTATAAAATTAAATAAAATTAAAATATTTATAAAATATTCTGATTGTGAAATAAGTTATAGTTTTTGGGCACCTTGTATTGGCCCATTCATGAGTTAATAACAAAATAAAGATATAACAAATTGAATTTTTTTTTTTTAATTACTTCAATTTTTTATTATTAATTGAGCCAACGTTTAAATGTTTACACCATCCCCTACTAGAGTTTATATTACTTTTAAATCCTACTGGGGTTTATATTACATTTAAATTTTTATTTATTATTTTTAACTTGAGCCAACATTTAAATGTTTACATTTATCCTCAATATCATTTTTAACTTTTAATTACTTTTCATTTAGCCTACACTTAAAAATGTTTACATACTTACATTACAATTGCATGTCTACCCTATACTGAATTATAGAGCGCCTTAGTAAAATTAATAAAAACTAACTGTTAGTAACATTATATATTTTTTTTGCTGAAGCAAGAGCCGTACCTTCTAGTTCATTAAATCAAAAAATTAATTACATAAAATACAACAGTCTGTGGGGAACTGTGGACCTTGGAAATACTATTCTCTAACTGCCAAGGGTATCGAGCTAAAGACAAAAACCCTGAACCCTACCAAAAACTCCTCAAAATCCTCAAAAGACTGACATTGCTGAAGTCATATGTTCTTCCCACAGAAATCCTGTAGAACGAGCAGAAATCAACGATTCCCACCAAGAAACGAAACAAGCATCCTTAATCTCAATTGTCCAATCTCCTCGCCCAATTCAGTGGCAGTAGAAGATTTCGTAGCATTTATAAGCACGACACTTAACCACCTGGACCCACCTATCTGCACAATCGATCCTGACCGTAGATCTGCCTTTCTTGATCCAACGGCCGAGGATCATATCGCACGGGTCTATAGCACCGAACATTAGCGTGTGATGAGGGCGGTATTCAATCCCTCCCCTTGGCCATGTGTAGCTCGGTGAGTGGAACTGCTCCCATTTTGGAGAAACCACTTCCCACTTGTGAGTCTTGTGATAAACCATAACCACTCCAAGAGCGGTATTGCATCCATCGAAGGAACACCAGGGTAATTAAGGTCACCGAGAAAGCTCAGAATATGGCCTCTCACACTGTTCCCTCTATGCATATACAAGAATCACTGTAAGACGATACTCCAACCATGTGGCCGACCCTCCGATACACAGAGATTTCCGAGCTACTTCCACCTGGATCCTCTATGATTGAACTTACTAGGAATGCGAAGGCCGACAGTGGCTTGCAACCCATAAAAGACCAAACTGTGAAAAACATAGTAATACATGAAGAAACCCAGTCAACTAGACCCCGCCTCCATGGCTCTGTTCTGAAACACCATCCTATCTTCATCTGCCTGGTCATGACAATTCGTCTTTAATCTGTTCTGAGGCAACTCTTTCCAACCCATCGCTACCTTGCTTTCTGTGCAAATCACTCCTTGATTGGCCAAAATATCTGCCAATTTATTGGTTGTTCTTCACACATGGTTAAAACTTACTGTTCTAATGCTCTAAAGGTGAAGTTGAATCTGTTGAAAGACCTGGATCAGCCTCCAGCTTTAAGAGACTTTTTTCAGCATCATGCCCCAGCTGATTCTCTTGACCGAGTTAATGATTAACTCAAAATCAGCTTCAAAAATCACATTTTGGCGGTTATCCTGCTCTAAGAAATCTAAACATTGCTCCAAAGCCATTAATTCCACCATATTGTTAGTGGCTCTTCTGAAATGGCAATAGAAGGTGAAAATAATACCTCTGTGTTCATCCCTTAATGCCCCTCCATAGCCAACAGTACCTGGGTTGCCTTTTGAAGCCCCATAAATGTTTTATTTCAAGAAACCCTTTGGGGGAGGGTGCTAGAAATCCTGCTCATAATCCATTGTTAAAACCTTCCTATCCAGGCCCTGAGGAATAAGTCCCTGTAACCCAGCTGATGGAGAATCCTCAATTTAGCTTCTAAAGGTGGGTTCTTAGGGGATTTCGCACTATAGTACCAACCATCTCCTTAAGTTGTCTTAAGATCTGTTGAAAAAGGCGTTGGGAGGGCTTCTTTCCATTTTTAAAGATTCTATTGTTCCTTTCTTTCCAGATATTCCATATAATGAAGCTGGGCGTAAAAGCCCAAGCAGAGCTAAGAAATTCATAATAAGAAAAATTTCTCCTCCAGTTGTTAAGTGTATTGATAATACTCCCTTTGTCCCTATTGGTCTGATGGAAGATGGAGGCAAAAGAATCCCACAACCTGGAAGTGAAAATGCAATTGTTGAGAAGGTTCTCCATCGTTTCCTCTTGTGCTTCATAGAGATGGAATCTGGAAGGCCCCAGAACACCCCTCTTCCAAATGTTATCCCAAGTCAAATTTTCTTATGCTGAACCAACCACATGAATAGTTTAATCTTCATCCAACCTTGATGCCTCCATAGGTTCTGCCAAATCCTATCCGGAACATGGGAATCTATTCCAAGCAGTATGTGTTTTGCCTCCTTAAGATTAAAGGTACCCTCATAACTATTTCCCCATCTCAGTTGTTCATGCCCCATAACACTAAAATCTTCCTTTGTTCTAACATTTTCATAAGTGCCTCTGCTTTAGCTTTCAAGGGGTTGTCATCCCTATAATCAATGTTCCTCTAGGTTCTCCATTTTCCTATACTATTGGTTTGACCCCAAAAATCTTTTACCTTAGATAACCCTTTCATGTCTGTCTCTTTCTTGAGGTCCAAAATATCCTCTATTAACAGTATAGGTTCTTGTTTCCATTTATCCTCCCAAAATAAGGCTAAATCTCCCTCTCTGATTTCCCAGAAGCTGCTTTTTTGAACTAAGCCCCTGTCCTCCGAGGCCATATTCTAGATGTGTGAGCCCTTTATATTTCCAAACATCCTAATGTGATCATTAATTTGCCAAGTGTTGGCATATTTTTCTTTCCAAATACTAGCCCATTAAGCCTTTGGGTCTTTTACCCAATGCCACCATAATTTTTCCCCTAAAACCTTGCTTAGAATCTTCAGATCATCCAATCCAAGACCCCCATGGTTTTTAGGTTTACAGATTTTTTCCCAGGCTACCAAGGCCCATTTCTTTCTTTCTTCCGCCTTACCCGAAAGAAAGTCTCTTTGGATGCTTCTGAATTGTTGCAAGACTCCTTTTGGTGTTGGGAGAGCCAATAGCATGATGATTGGGATTGATTGAAGAATAGCCTTTGTAAGCACCAACCTGCCAGCCAAGTTTAAAGATCTAATAGTCCATTTCCTGATTTTGTCTTACATCTTAGTAATCACATGCTCCCAAATGCTCTTGTGCAAAGGTTTAGCAGTTAGAGGAACTCCCAAATATTTCGAAGGGAGGACATCCCTTTGAAAGCCCAGAATTCTGGATATATTCCTCTAAATAGCAATATTGGTATTAAAGAAAAAAAATCTTAGATTTAGAGAGATTAACTTCCATACCTGTGGCCATGGCAAAATCATTTAGGATTTTTTTGTACGCAAGAGGTTCTTTGACCATGGGGATTCCCTAGAACATTGTATCATCAACAAATTGTTGATGTGTCAAGGCCTGTCCATTCTCAGAAAGTTGGAGACCCTGAATCTTACTATCTTCTTTTGCATGCTTGATAGATCGACCAAGTCCTTCCATCATGAGGATGAAAAGAAAGGGAGAGAGCGGGTCTCCCTGCCTGAGGCCTCTGGAAGGAATAAAAGTCTCGGAGGGAGAACCATTAACCAATATTGAAAAGCTGGAAGAGGTTACCAGGGCCATGACCCATCTAACCCAATTATGATCAAACCCAAAAGCAATAAGAACTTTCTTGATATAGATCCAATTCAACTTATCATAAGATTTGGCAAGGTCCAATTGCATGATCATTCCAGCCTTCTTATTGCTAGTCAATGAGTGCACCACCTCATGCACTTGAATGATGTTATTGAGAATTTGTATGCCTTCCACATAACCAGATTGTTCTACAGAAACTAGTGAAGGAAGAAGAGGCTTGAGTCTATTGGCCACAACCTTGGATATTATCTTGTAAACCACATTGCACAAAGCTATGGGTCTGAACCTATCTAGAGTTTGAGCGTTGTCCTATTTAGGGATCAGGGAGATGAAGGAGGCATTGAGCACTTTCAAAACATTTATGTTCATTCTAGAATCTTCCACTACATTCAGAATATCATGTTTAACAATATTCCAGCAAGCTTTAAAGAAATCCACATTGAAACCATCAGGGCCAGGCACTTTTCCATTCTGCATTTCTTTGAGGACCTCACTAACCTCCTATTCAAACACTGGCCTATTAAGGTTGAAATTATCCTCTCTAGACACCAACCTAGGTATATGTCTTGTTAACTCCCTGATTAGGTGCTCTCTGTCTGAAATGGTTTCCTTTGCTATACCTCGAAACTGCTAAACTAACACAATTTCTATATCTTCATGTGTATTAATAAGATTCCCTCCCTTGTCCTTGATCAAGGAGATCTTGTTGTGAGCTTTGTTTGCCATGATGGATCTATGGAAAAATCTAGTATTTCACTCTCCTTCTTTTAGCCATTGAACTCTATAATTTTGTCTCCAAAATATTTCCTCTTGTTTACATAAATTATCCCAGTCTTGATGATAATTGGTAACTTGATCACTCTTGACTTTATCAAAGCCATCCCCGATAAGGGCTTGATTGAGTACCTGCGTTTTATATACAACATATTTTTTTTCTTCAAAAATGTTACCAAATTCATTCTTGTTCCATTCTTTGAGCCTGAGCTTGATGTGCTTTAGTCTTTTGTGTAAAAGGAACATTCTTGTACCCCGAATATGCAAATCTTCGGACCACCAATTTGCAATGTTGCTGATGAAATCTGGGTGGGTGACACATATATTCTCAAATCTAAAAGGTCTATTCCTCGGGGTACCAAAACCCTGAACCTCCAGTTAAACTGGCCAGTGATTTGATCCTCCAAAGGGGAGAACGCTCCCTATCTTTTCCTTGTCAATGAGCATAAGGTCCTCTAAGATTATGAATCTGTCTAACATTGAGGCTACTTGAGACTCTCATCCTCTTTTATTGTTCCAAGTAAAGATACCATTACTCGTATCAGTTTCAATTAGCTTCATATTATCTAAAAAAGTTTGAAATGCTAGAGAGTCTTTGCTTAGAGTTCTGATTCCTCCTTTTTTCTCTAAAAGTGACTTGATCATGTTGAAGTCCCTCCCCATGATCCATGGTATTCCTGCATTTCTATATTTGAGCTCCATAAGAGAATCTAGAAACCTGAGTTTATCATCCATTCTTTGAGAGCCATAGACATTCGTGACCGGATAGGTCTCCCTATTTCCCACAAGCTGAATAACCACTGATAAATAATTCCTTGATTCCTCAACATCTATTATGTCAATCTTTTCGGGGTTCCAAAGAGTGAGTATGCCTCCTGCTTTATTATCTACTTTGACTTCTAGAAACTCAAATCTATTGAGCCATTTGCTATGTATTTCTTTTATTTTCTGAATGGAACATTTAGTTTCTTGGATAAAAATAATATCTGGAGCTTCTTGTTTCATTATATTACTAAGTAATTTTTCTTTTCTTTTACTATCTAGACCCCTGATATTCCAATATGTGAACTTCATCATTAAAGATTTGTAAAGGAGTAGTTTGTTAGGTCTTTCATCTGACCTGAATCAATCATTAGCTTTCCACATTCCATCAATAGCTCATTCTGCTTTTTCATGCCTCTTTTCTTTCCTGGGGTTCTAGGTGCTAATCCTGGTGTGGTTTTCATAGTTTTCACACCTTCGTTATCCTGCCTTTCATTGCTTCTTTGCCTCTCTAGACCTTTAGCCTGAATTTTCCATATGAACAACTACTGAACTCTATTGAACTCTTCTTGAGGTAATGAGTCTACCCCTCCCATGGTTCCCTGTTTCAAGAACCCTTCTAGATCTAAGTGTTCTGTATCAAGAATCTCTTGTAATTTGTGGTCCTCCATTTCCATCTCGCTCTCGGTCATTTCCTAGTCCATTTCCAATTCTACCTCGCTCATCATGGTCTCTTTTTGTTTATTAATATCCTGTTTTTGTTCACTTTCTTCCTCCTTTTGCTTTTCCACAGGAGTTCCTCCCATTGCCTAATCTACTTTTGTTGTCTCTTCTTCTTCTTCTAGTACTTGGAATCTATTCTAATTGACTTGTTGCCCTTCCGTTTGATGTTGCTTTTGCTCCCTTTTTCCCCCTTTTCCTCTATGTACCACTTTGTGAAAGCTTTTAGTATCTTTCATAGTGTTAGATTTACTCTTGTTCTCTATTTTACTCAAAGGGCAATCTCTGAATAGGTGCACATGCTCATGGCATCTGCTGCATCTAAAAGAAATATGTTCATAGTCTACTATTTTCACCCATTCTTCATCAAAAACTTCCAAGATTACCTCATCTGGTAGAGCTCAAGAGAGATCCACCTCCACACATATTCTTGTAAAGGAAGTGTATTTTCCCCTTCTGGTTGCCTCAGAAGCTTTAACAAAACGCCCTAATTTATATCCTATGGCACATAACGATTCCATTTGCCAGTAATCAAGAGGTAGAGAGAAGAGTCTTACCTAGACTGGGACCGAGGTAAAAGTCTCCCACTCGGGGACAAAATTCATAATCCATGGCCGCACGTAGAGGCCTGCTGCTGCGTAGAAGTAGGGCCCTCTTTCAAACACTCTGTCTTTATCTTCAATATTTGTGAAGACCATAGTGAAGAATCCCTTTGACCCAAGATGTAGGTCTATGTTTCCTTTTGGTTTCTAGTGGTATTTAACCCATGTCTGTAAAGCTTTCTTAGTGGGCCATAATCCCATGAATTTACATATGATTGCATATGTCCACATGTGGTCCCTATGCGCTTGCAAAGAAGGATCATTTAAAACCACTCTAGGTATGATATCAGCTTTGGGCTTACATGGTCCCTTTTGTGCTTTGTCTTTTGTTCCTTGTTCCTTGTCTTCTTCCTCCATTTCTTTTGTGTTATTATTCTCCCTTGATTTGGTACAATCATGCTCCTTTTCAATGTTCCTCTTCCTTTCTTCTGAAGGTTCTCAATCATTTTCTAATGGTTTCTTACCTCTGCTGGCCACAGCCTGCTTATAGGATGGAGTGGAGCTCCCTCCTTTGCATCCTTCCATGTAGATCCCTGCTTGCTGAAGTCTGTAACCCTAGCTGTTCACCCGCTCCCACCTCTCCACCACCTAGTCGTTAGTAATATTATATAATTTCTCACTCCTTTTATAAATTTTATAAATTAATTAGAAATTCCAATTATCCATATGAATATTGTTAAATCTTTCATAAATTATATCTAATTATATAACTGTACTCTTGCCTATGTCTCTAGATAACTTAAATATCACTCTACGAGATTAGACGCTAACATATATATATGCTTATTCCCTTTAACATATGTCTATTAATATAGTAAAATGATTATTAATTATCTAAAATTGAATTATAATAATATTATTTTTTTTGGTTATCAAATCTTTCTTATCCTATAACACATAGAAAAGCTTACTGTGGATGACATCAAATAATTTCTCCCTCCTTTCAAAGATTTTACAAATTAATTAGCAATTGAAATTATCAATGTGAATTTTGTTAAATCTATTACAATTTATATCTAATTATATAGCTTTACTATTGCTCATGTCTATATACATCAACGTATTAACTTAAATATCACTCTACTAGATTAGATATTGATATATATAAATATTAATATTAGCTTATTAGCTTTAATATATGTCTACTATATGAGATATTGATATAGTAAAATGATTATTAATTATCTAAAATTTAATTATAATAATAGATATTTTTGCTATCAAATATTTATTACAATATAACACATAAAGGAATTTCTGTCAAGTGTATAGGATATGTAATCAAAGTAACAGAGAAAAAAAATCAACACGGCCCAAAGAACAAATATGTGATGAATTCCCTAGTGGCAACTCCAAAAATTCCTTTTCATCACAACGAGGAATGCTAAATAATTACATTACACATTTTGTGAAAGTGGCCCAAACATAGATTTCTTCATGTGAGAGGGGATAAACTATTGTCCGTGGTTTGTTTTGACTAAACACCTTCCAGGAATGAAGAAGCAACATGACTTATATAACTTAAATATGGAATGAGATATACACATTTTATATATATATATATATATATAATTAATTAATTAATGTCAATTATAATAATTTTAAAGTTAATTTATTATATATATATAGTCCTTAAATTTTAGTTATTATGTTTTTAGTTCCCATCTTATTCATCTTTTTGGAAAGTGTTATTAAAGGGAGTCACACTCCCTCTTATAATAGGATTGTGGTAGGGTGAAATAATATGGATCAATTTTCATCTTCCATCTTCACCTTTTCTAGCCCTAATCTTAATGGATATCATCCCAACCATCAACATTGTGTTGTCTAGTTAGGGAAATGGTGGCTATGAACTTGTCTTCCACAAAATGTAATAGACCTCAAATTTGAGGTCCACTCAAGTTGAATAAGAGAATATATAAATTATACGCCTCATCATGCACTCATCGGAAAATTTCTAAGCACCTGACCTTCATAAAATACACACTCTCTCTCGGTACAAGAAAATGGATACCCAAATTTGAAATCAAGATTGAACTAGGAGTTAAGTGTTTATGCACTATTATATTTGCTACAATAGAGGATTTTACATGGGTGTCCCAAAATGGACCATATCTTTATTATGGAAGAAGACTTTATTTACACTTCTAGACATAACATTTTGTGCTAGACAACTAGGAATTCACAACATCATCAGTCTCGATCAGAATGTACTCATGGTTGTGGGGGTCTAGGATGAAGAAACCCCTCTAGCATTGGAAATTTTCTTGGCAACTAAAGTTACCAAGATATGAAGATAAATCCCCTATGCCAAGATTCATGTTTATATCAACATTTTTGAACCACTCCTTCAATCTATAGATAATTACTACCAATATGAGGTTTGGAAGTAGACCCTCAACTATGAACACAACCACTTCCACTATTTTCACTACTAATAGAGCAAGGTAAATCCCCTATACCCAAATTTTTGTTTTTAAGAACATTTTTCAACCAATCCCTGAATCTATAGATATTTACTACCAAGATGAGGTTTGGAAGTAGACCCTCCACTACGAACACATCCACTTCTATTGTTTTAAGTGCCATGAATATGTCTATCTCTGCTATAATTCCCTTTGATAGCCACAAATGTAAACCATGAACCACCTCTAGGTCCTCATAATTAAGTTTTCTCTAAACTAGAAAGCAAGTGAAGTAAGCCAAAATTTCCTCATTCGCAATTCACCTCCTTTGGGGAAAATTCCACTATTTCTATGGGTCACTCCCATCTCTTCAATTATCTAATCCCCCCACATATGAGAAACCTCCTGACATAACTATGAATGATTTATCACTAAAATCATTGACCTCTCACATGCCCCCCTCCTAAGCTACACCCTCACTTCCTCCTCTGGTCACAACCCCTTAGTCATTTCACATCCTTTCTCTGATGTTTTTCTACCCCTCCTAGTAGTGATCCTATCCTCCACAATGCAAGGGTTGGATCAAGCCTAAATTAAATGTGAAGACTTCAATCTTGAAACACTCAACCTACTAGAGTTGGCCAAGCCATGGGAGGGAAAAGGTCCATTATCTCTCTTGGAACTCCAAGTATGATGGTTAGGCCACACATATCTCAAAATTTTCCATGCAACCTCATTATTAAACTCGATAGGGTCCAACACTAGCTTACTTGGTGTCCAAACCAACTAACTAAAAGACTTTACCAAACCTAGCTCACATGGATGAAAATGAATGAGGTAGAAAAAGAAATTTGTAATTCCTAGATGAACTAAGAGGTTATGCTACTTAATTCAAGGTTCATCAGAGTAATCATGAAATATTTTCATGTCTCCAACATACCCCATCATGATAACCTTCACTTAGAATATTAGGTGTCTCAGTTATAAAATAAAATGAAGGATCGTTAAAGAAAAATGGTTCTTAGAAGATGCTACAGTAATGATGATTCAAAAAAGAAAAAAAACTAGCGCAACACTAAATAATATGATAAGTAAATGGGGAAGAAAATTCCAAGAAATCACTATAGAAGTGTAAGGTCTTCCTTGAGGTCTTGCTATCACCTAGAGTGTCTACCACATTTATATTCTCAATGTGTTTACTACCTTTTGCATCTTGATCATTCATTTCCAACCCATTTTCTCTGTTGAATCCTATTTCCTCTCTAATTTTTATAGCCCCACCACCCCTAAATATCAGCCCCTCTTCCTTCACTCTATTGTAAACACTCACAATCTCCTCTCTAACTCCCCATAGATCCTTAATGGTTATATTTACCTCATAAAATAGTTATATGAGAAGTAAGGTTCCATAAGGAGGTTGGATAGAATCTCCATCTGTTCAAGGAAACAATCTCTACTCCATATCTTATTGATATCGATACAAAAGGTGGCACTTTTTGCGTAGAATAACAAGTGTGTATGAATGCAACAAGTGGCTTCAAAATTGGATTCATTTCTAATCTTAAAGGATATAATTAGGTTGTATCTCTCTCTAGAAGCATCCATCCTCCCCAGTCATAGTTGAGACAATTGACCCATATACTTAAGTATTGACTTGAATTCCACGATTCATAATAAACCATTTCTTTCCAAAAAATTATGGTTGTGCAACCCAGATTTAAAAGAAAATATGCAATGATGCTGGAAAGGGCTAGGAATAATGGGATGCCAAGTAAATTTTACACTTCATGAAAATATCAAACATATAAAATTGAGGCTCAAAGGTTGGAACGAAGGAAAATTTGATAACATTCTAGAGGAAAAGCAAAAAATCAATAAATAATGGAAGTGATCTATCAGGAAGTTATTCTACTTAGTAGGTTTGAGAAATTAATCAAATAACGAGATTCAAATCTTAATGATCTATAGGAAAAAAGAAGCAGGAAGAGATCCTTTTACAGTGAAAATTCAATTTCCACTATCTGAAAGAAGGAGAAAATAAAACAATCTTTTTCCGCAACTCTATTCTCCAAAATTGTCATCACAACTATATATCTTCCCTTAAAAATCTAAAAGCTCGAAGTTGTTCACGCATCAAGAGATCTTCTAAGAAATTTCTTATTTCTTACAAAATATTGTCACTAAACCTTCCACGAATAGATCAAGGGAGATTTAAAATATACTCAAGTACATCCCTAAAGTGATCACCCCATACCAGAATAAAGCCCTACTCAATGTTATTTCACTTGAAGAAGTGGAAGCCATAGTAAAATAAATTACAATCAATAAATAACCTAGACCATATGGTTCACCATTGAATTCTTTCAATCTCACTGTTCAATCATTCATAATGAATTCTGGAAAGTGGTGGAGGAATTTTGACACTCCTGATTCATTCCTAAAACCTTGAATGCATATTTCCTAATTCTCATGCCTAAGAAAGAAAATGTGGAAGATAAAAATGGCTCTAGGTCTATCACCCGAGGTAATGTCTTTTGCAAAAGAATCACTAAAATCATAGAAAAAATTTCAATCCTTTTCTCCTCAATCTCATCTCTCTAGAGAAAAAAATATTTGTAGAAGGTCGGGAAATACTACATGAAATAATGGTAGCCCATCAAGCCATTAATTCTCTAAAATCACAAAGAATCTTAGAATTTTTCTTAAACTTGATCTTTCCAAAGCATTTGAAAAATTTAATAGCCAATTTTTATCTAGCAAATTTAAAGCTTTCATTTTCTTTGTTGATTGGATAGAATGGATCAACAATCCTATCTCGTCAACTTCCTTCTCCATTCCTATAAATGAATCACCCTCTCCATGTTTTACTTCAACCCATGGAATCCAACAAGCGGACTTGTTATCGCCATTCCTATTCACACTAGTCGTGGAAGGACTAGGACTCTCTAAAAGTTGCAACTACAATGAAATGATTCAAGGGCCTTGCCCTATTCAGAAGTGATCTCCCAATGAACCACTAACAATTTGTTGATGAAACTATGGGCATGAACACCTCAACCATTGATGAAGCTCAAAAACTTACAAATATATTGGATTACTTTTGCTTTGCCTTAGGTATGGATATAAACAAGTATAAATCACAAGTATTCTTCTTTAACAACCAAATTTTCTGTCTAGAAATGCATTTCTTGTATTTTGGGTTTTCAATAATGCAAGATCCCCTCAAATATTTAGGTTATCCATTGGCTACTAGATCTCTCAATTGGAGTCAATGGGAGTAATTATTGTCCAATTTTAATAGCAAATTGTTAGGTCGTGCCTTCCATTCTCTCAAAATTGCTGCAATATTTATACCACTAAAAGCGTCTTTTTAGGCATTACCTTTATATTTATGTTTTATAATGATGGATTCATCCTCAATTCTATAGGAACTATGCAAAGTATAGTGAACATTCCTTTTGGGTGACTCTCACCTAGAAAATAAAATGATGCTTCATGGCACGGTTGAAACTTGGTAGGAAAAATCTAAATGGAGAACTTGGGCTACAGCCCCCCTCGATCGTCACAATCATCCTCAGAGCAAAATGTTGGTGGTGATGGATCCAATAAGGTACATATATTTGGGAAAGTATTTTGAATAAAAATTATGCTCCTCAAAAACCTCCACAACTTCTTATTTGAATGCACACCATAGCCCTTGGCTCCTTAAAATGGACCCTTGCTAAAAAAGGTATGTATTTGATTCAGTAACAAAGATGGCCATATTGTCTTCTTCTAAGATGATTCATGGAAGAAGCTTCCTAAATTGTGTTATCAACAAAATCCAAACATGAAAAGACCATAGATGTATACTCAAGGCCTAAATAAACTTTTAGACTACTAGGTAAACATTGACTTGACCTCACAATGGCATGAATGGCTCCCACAAGAGGCGTAGAAACCTAAATAGGATTCCAAATAATTAAAAAAAATTGGAGAAACCTAAAAAAAGATGCACATTCCATATTCATCCCAATAAGGAAAATTTAGTTTTCATTGCATTCCTAAAGGAAAATTTTCTACTCATGAAGCCTACTACTTGGAATCAGGTCATTAAGTGCTACAAACATAAGAGTTATAGTCTAAAACATGGAAACAAATTTTTTGGCCTAAGATATCCATTTTCTATGGTTCTTGGTGTAGAGTAATTCTACAAGATGGGAAGACATTCGAAAGTGCAACAACTAGGGGTCATTGCAGTGTCCATTTTCTGTTCTACGTCCTAAAAATATGGATCATTTCTTTAACATGTCATTTATCTATGGATATATGGACCTATTTCACAAAATGCCTCACTTTCTTTGACGATGACCCCACCAATCTTCTCAACAATATTGCTAGCTAACATTCTCAAGAATTTGTAATCCCATTCTAAATTGTCCATACCCTTTCTCCTAACCTCCTCCTCTAGGTAATCTGAAGAAAACACAACCAAATAATTTGCAAGGGCTCTCCTATCCCTTCAAACTGCCTATGGAAGTCTTTTATCTTTCATATCAAGGAATCTATTCTTCCTCTTTTCTAGTCCTCGTAGGATTAGAAGGAATCTAGCTACAAGGCTAGTTCCATCATTGTTAATTTTCCTCCCCCTCCCCCCCTTTCTTGATTTTCCTCTCCTCCTGGCCCTGTCACCTTACCTATCCCATCGGCCTCACTCCTCCCCCAACTTCAATCCTTAAAATTAATTTTGATGGGGCATCCAAAGGAAATCATGGCCTAACATGTTATTGTGGCATCATCCGCAATCATGAAAAAATACAAATATACATGTGGCTTGGAACACTAGTACAAACACTAACAGCATTGTTGAACTTATGGCTCTCATATATGGGTTGGAAATTTCTCAATTCCAAAGAATTACCAATGTCCTTATGGAAGGAGTCTTTAAACATGTTGTAAACATGCTCTAAAAAATTTATAATGGTACATCGATACGCAAACTATCGATGAGTTGGTGTCTAGAGGCACTCCTCAATGACACTTCCTCCCTCATTTTCAACATCCCAATTATGATTCCAACACATTTTCAGTGAATAGGAAATAAAATAACATACATATTAACCAATGTGGACCCCTACACTCCTCATCTAATGTATCCTCCACTTGGAGCGCTCTATTGGACTCCCCTATGAAGTTCCTATGTTAGAAATACATTCAAAAATACCTTCCATCCTGTTGACATGACGAATTTTCGCTATACCAACAAGGGGAACTAACCCGATCACAGACCCCAATTAGATCTATTTTCGTTTGGGATGGCTAGCACTAATGGTTTTTAAAGGATCTCTTAAACTCTTAAATGTGTTGAAAGATTGCTTCTGGGAGGAAGACTTCAATTAAATCAATAAAATAAAAATAGTTAACCTCTATGTATCAAATCCTATCTACACTACTTCTAGCTACTCTAGTCTAATCCTAACTATTCTAATCTATCCTGCAGGAGCATAACAAAAGAGAGGTTAAACATCATATATAAATTCCAAGCCTAAGTGAATCAGTTATTGGTTCATATAAGAACAAGGCTGCATCAATTCTTAATTGCAATCCAGTCATTCATATAGGAATACACATTCCTTTTTATGGAAGTAAAGCTTGCAACTGATGTCTAACATAGTTTCAAATCAGGGACTACTTATGAATTAACTATGATGAAGAATTACATTCAAACAACCAAGGCTAATTATAAGTTGTATCATTGTCAATATGCACAAAAAACAAAACACATTTGTATTTATGCCGGCAACAACGCCCTGTCTCAAAATACAGAAAGCAAAGGATCTTAAATCTAAAACAAAAGGCTCCTCATTGAACCAAACAGTCTCCTTTATTCATAATAAATCAAAATTGTTTTCTACAAAAAAAGGTCCTCATCTCCTATCCGGAGGTAATACTTATGCAGCTGGAAATGATTATTGGTCTTCCCTTCGCCTTTTCGCCTTCCCCTTGTTCTCTTCAATATACAGATCAGAATACACAAATGTAGAACAATTGGTGTCACTGCTGAAACGTAGAGGGAATTTCTTGCCCCTAGAGCACTTCATTTCCTGGGGAAGTGAATAGATGTGGATTAGAAGAGGCTGACTATGTGTCATCTCTTCATGATGAAATCTATGGAAATTTCACTTTCTGAATACACAGGCAATGCATGGAAACCAACCGAAAACACCTAAGGCTACCTCTTTAAATGAAACACATCCACATATATGGACTCGTCGGATCCACTCATGCATCTTTTATCTGGAGCCATACTTGATGCTTATGCACCCGTTCTTTGACCTTGCTTGCCTTCTCTCGGTCCTCGTCTGCAAAGATAACCAACATCAACCAATATGATAAAAAAATGCTTAAAAAATGCAAATCTTGCCTTCATTAAGAATTTATAACATCAAAATGAACAAACGCGAAAGAATCGGCCCCTGGTTTTTAATCCATGCATTGATTAAGTCCCACAGTCATGAATCCGATTTACATTGAAAATTGTTGCATAACACATAACTAGATCCAAAATCTAGACTTGAAATATTATATACAGGAACCTATACCCTATCAGGTTCGCCATATCGCAAATCGCAATATATATAAACAACAAACTTTGTCGATTGCGATAAGTGATTAGGGAGGTGGACCTGATATACATATGAGCTATGGTTAATAATCCTTTCGGATCTGCAACATAAGCCTTCCCTTTGAAAAACCCCGACTTCAATGTTTTTCGAAAAACACAAGAATATACGGGAAAACCCGCATCCAGCCATTAGGCTGGACTTGAAATATTATATGCCCGGATCTATAATCATCAGCGAGTTCGAGTGATAGCGATGTGCCTTAGATATAGGCCCCAGAGCCCGCTGATTGCGATAAGCAATGGGGTTCCAGACCCAAAACATATATGTCATGTTTAGAAAATCCATCGGGTCCGGTAAACAGTGGCACGCTATATATATATATAAGCATTGGACCTAGCCGATAGCGACATGCGATATAGCTCTGAACCTGATATTTATATGTAATATGGTTGATAATGACATCAGGTCTGGAGTATAGTGGCGCGCCATATATATATATAAGCCCCAAACTCCGCTGATTGCGATATGTCATATGGCTCCGGACCCGATATATATAAAATATGGTTAATAATGTCATCGGGTTTAGAGTAGAGTAGTGCGCAGTGTTGATTGCGATAGGCCAAAAAGGGGTGACTTATGCATATTTGTGAAGTGTTTCCCTTGTAAAGGGTTATAATGGGAATGAGATGCAATAGAAGGTTTTTGAGGGTTGGAAAGGTCCTGATGGAGGAAGTGAATGGGGGGTTAGGTAGGGCTAGAGATGAATCATGCAGTAGATATTTAAAGAGGGGGTCTCAACCATTAGGAATTGAAGGTTTGACTCGGCAACGAGTTAAAGTCTCTGGGATAAAATAGATCATTCCGAAAGGTGAAAGATCAACTTTTAGGGGACCCATTCAAAATTGCTACCAAGGTGGGTTTTGATAGGGTGGTGGTTGTGGCGACAACAAAGACAAACCACTCGGAAAATCAGTTGTCTCTATTTCAAAATAAACCTTGGATTAGTGGAACATTAGGGTGTTAAGATAAACTCGAAATGAAAACTATATAGATGGACAGGCATGGGTTCCACTTCAACATTAATTGCTTCAGGTGGGATAAAGGCAAATAGCTTCTATTTACAGATAGGGTTTTGACAGGAATTCTCCAATGGTAGTGTTATGGAATTTATTTACCTTACTTTACTTGTTTCCCACTTTCAAAAATCCTTTTGGGCCATCACTGGTCTATCAATAGCTGTTTAGGTGTGTACCTCAGCTCTTTATTGCTCATCAAACTTGATGTAGATATGTTTATCTGCACTTTAAACAATAATTTCAATGCCATATTTTCATATGATTGAATGTGGCGCAGACATGGATCTTGCCATACTTTTAAACCGCTTAAGCAAGGTTGGGCTTGTTGTGTCAATCGGTACTCTGAGCCCAACAACAGTCCCTACTCTAACCAGCTTCCCAAACAACCTGTCCTTCCAATTTGGCACAAGGACTTGACATTTCATTTTCTTTTAAATAAGTCCTTCCAGTTTCAGGCACAGGGACTAGAGCACAATTGGATTTGCCACAGGTATATGACAGTGAGTTTAGCCCATGAAATGAGGTTTACTTTTAGATGACAGGTATTGGAAAACTTAGTGTGGTGGATGGGACCAATGGAGAATGACTGCAAACCTTACAAGCAAGTATAGGCTAGGTCTGAGTGGGATTTTAAAATGCAACGTTCCTCCATGCCAGTCCAGCTGTAGTTACACATTTTTTGTTTTATAAAGATGCCCCTACATGCTCCAGGTATCTAGATTATCAACAGATTTTACCTAGTTCCCAACAGATGCTAATGAATGACTTCAATTTGAATTCCACAGCTAACTTTCAAGTTCTCATGGGCTCATTGGAAATTTGTTTGATTTGCACTGCAATGATGGATTTAGGATCAGCAGACCCATCAATAGGTTAATGAAGGAGGCAAACGCTGAAGGTGGCGAATGTGGGCAATCTAAAAAAGGAAAAAAAACAAGATTGGAGGACTAAAATCAGTTGGTTAAAAGGACTGCAATTCAAAATAGAAGGAAAATGAAATATGCAGCAAAACAAGAAAGGAAAAGACAGAAATGTAACTAAACTAACAACAAAATAAAATAAATTCTAATCTACTCAGGAGGTAACCACCATGTGGTGGCTACTGGAAGTATCTCTTGAGATATTGGCCATTAACAGGGATTTTGTTAGTCTCTCACTATAAAGTTTTCAATCTATAAGTTCCTTGACAAATTTTTTCCACAACTTGGAATGGGCCCAACCATAAGTGTTGGAATTTCATGTGCTTGCCTTTTGGCTCATTCAACTTTTCCCATTTCAAGACTGGCTATCCTATTTGGTAATCTTTATCTCCTACTAGATGGTTACCAAACTACCTATTCACAATCATTTGGTGATTTCTAAGTTTATTTCTGGCTTTATCTCTCAATTCCTCCAACCTGACTAATTGGTTGATCCTTTCTTGAAGTAAGGCTAAAGGGGTCCCTCTTGTGGCTTGGGAGAACTATAAAGAGGGAAGGGTAGTGTTGGGAGGCAAGATGGCTTCTTATACGTAGACAAGGATATATGGGGAGTTACCTAAGGCCACTTTTAGGGTGACCCTATCAGCCCAAAGGGCATTTATTAGAGCATTGTCTAGTTCCTCTCGTTATCAGTGACAGATTTATGGATTATGCATATGAGGTTCTTATTTGAGGACTCTGCAACTCCATTTCCCTCGAGGTAATAGTTTGATGCATACCTTATGTGAATGGATTTATCAATAGCAAATTCAGTCAGTTTGAGTGGTGAAAAGTAAGAAGCATTATCAAATATGAGAGCATCGGGGATGCCATACCTGTTGATAATGAATTTCTCAATAAATGATATTACCTCGTCTTCGTTTACCTTATGAAGCGGGATGGCTTCGGTCCATCTGGTGAAGTAGTCAGTTGTTGTGAGTATATACTTATGCTGCTGTGAAGGGTTTGGAGTGATCTCGCTTATGATATCCAGGCCCCATTGCTGGAATGGGATATATAAATCATAACGGGCCTAAGAGGAACAACTGGCTTTCTTTCTCGTCCTATGGCGGTTTGAAACACCTTGCATTTCCAAGCATAGGTATGTGAGTCTCTAAACACAATGTGTCAATAATATCCAGCTCTTAATATTTTGCGAGGAGTGGTCTCTCCGCCATAGTGACCACCTATTGGGCCATTGTGCATTTCTTCCAAGACATGGTCAGCATCACCCTTTTCCAAACACCTCAACCAGATTCCATCATAATTTTTCTTGTATAATGTGTCATTGACCAAGTGATACTGATTAGATTTCAATCTGAGCGCTCTCCTTTGTGATGCATCCATGTGCTCAGGGCATGCTCCCCATGTGAGATAGAAGCGTATGTCGTAATACCACGACTCAGGATCCAAAAGGGCTTTTGATGTTTCATGCTCACACATCAGTGCTTCATTAATCCATAGGGGCTCCTCCCTAAATTCCACTTGTGCATATTGCATTCTCTGTGCTTCCGGTTCTTCGGACGCTCCTTCTTTATCCACCAAGGCTTCTACTGCTAGTCTGCATAGTCCCTGCCCTCGAACTATCTTTGCTGGCTTAATCTCGAAGTCGAACTCTTGAAGTGCGGTTATCCAATTTCCTCTCCGTTCACCCATTTCTTTCTACATGAAGAGGGCACTCACAACATGGTGGGGAATGATTACTTTAGTCCTAGCCTTTAATAAATAAGGGTGAAAGTGTTTTACGACTTTAAAATCCATGAAGCCTTGTTTCTCCACATCTAGGTAGTTCAGTTCTGCCCCTTGAAGATTAGAGCTCATATAAGAAATAGGGACTTCGTTTCCCTCATCATTTTCTTGAGTGAGTATGGTGGCATATGGAACATCAGAAGAAGAAGCGTACAAGAAAAATTCCTTGCCGAAATTGGGGCTGACCAATGCAGGAGCTTCAACGACAGCTTCCCTGATTCGCTAAAACGCTTTCTTGGCTTCATCACTCCACTTATACATGACGTATTTCTTCATCATTAGCTACATGGGGTGCACTATTTCCATGAAACCTGAGACAAATTTCCTAATGAAATTGATCTTCCTGAAGAAATATCGCATTGCCCTTTTATTTGCAGGGGATTGTATTCTCATGATGGTCTTTACTCTTTCAAGATCAATAACAATCCCTTCTTTAGAGAGGATATGACCCAGTAGTTTCTCCTCTGTGACTGTGAAGATTCTCTTCTTGGGATTAAACGATATTCCATACCTTCGGCATCTTTCAAAAATTTGTTTCAGGTGATAAATATGATCCCTTCTGTGATATGAATATACAGTGATGTAATCCATGTAAACCACTACTGATCTGTTAATCAATCCTCGAAAAGCTATATCCATAGCTCTCTGGAATGTGGCGCTCACATTAATAAGTCGAAAAGGAATTTTACAATATGCGTAAGTGCCCCATTTAGTGTTGAATGTTGTCTTAAGTTGATCCCCATTAGATACCAACACTTGATTATATCCTGAAAACCCATCTAATAGGGACAACATTTCAAACCCAAAAACACACTAAAGAATGTGCTCCATAGAAGGGACAGGATAGTTATCCTTTTGTGATGCTTTGTTCATGTTTCTGAAATAAATACACAGCTTGATATCTCCATTTTTCCTTCTTACTGGCACCAGATTGGCTACCCAGCGTGTGTGTCCGACAAGAAATATGATTTTAGCGTCCATCATTTTGTTTAATTCTTTCTTCATCAACGGTTCTAGACTTGGATGCATCTTACGAAGCTTTTGTTCGTAGGGCCTAGCCTCCTTCTCCAAAAGAATTACATGTTGCATAACGTTGGTATCAAAGGTTTTTAGGTCTCCATATGTCCATGCAAAGACGTCCTTGTATTCTTTAAATAGCTTGACAAATGCAGCCTTTTCTTGTGGAGAGCACCCCAAGCCCAAATTGACATTTTTTGGGTCTTCTTTGGTTCCCAGGTTGACTGATTCATACTTCATGGATGAGCTATGTGTTTTGCAGTTATTCGACTTCTTGAATTTATCATGCAAGTCATACAAGTGCTCCATCTTAACAACTGACTTGGGAATCACATTGGGCTGATCCTTTTCCTCATCTTCCCTCTCATTCATAAGCCTGTCATGTTCTTTTTCATCAATGACTGCATTCTTGAATGTCTTCTCGCAGTGCAAGAACTCAAGGATTTGCTCATCATCTTCAAACACCTACCAATTTGAGATCTTATCAGGCACGGATGGTCTGAAAATAAATTCAACATAGCATTTATTCTTCTTCAATCTAAAATTAGGCAAAAGTTTAACAGCCATACTAGCCATCAGATCAACATCTTGGTTTTTCCCTTGAGGTATGTATCTGATATTAAAGGAATCAAAACTATCAATTAAGCTCCATACCTCATGCTGGCAGCTCATCAGGTGTGGCGAGTTGTAGTGTACCCTTTTCCTTACTTGATCAATGATTATCTGTGAGTCACCAAAAGCATTAAGATTTTTCACCTTCATATCAATGGATTTCTTCAAGCCCTACAACAAGCCTTCATATTCTGTTGTATTGTTGGTGCATGAAAACTCCAACCGACTGGCCATCAACTGTTGGTTCCCTTGTGGGTCAATGAGAATGCTCCTAGCACCTGCACCTTCAAGGCAGTTAGAGCCATCAAAATAAAGTGTCCAAAATATAGAGTCTAATTTTACATTAATTAAATTGATTCCTACAAAATTAGTTCTATCACCTACTATATTACAAGGTGGTTCATTAGTTGGACTACAGGGGAGAGCTTCCAACTATGTGTTTATGGCAGTTTCTTCAATTTTTTCTGCATGGAATTCTCCAAAATAAGTTTCCGTGGCGTAAACATTACAGGTTCATTGGGACCATTTAGTTCCGTTACCACATATTTCATGTATCTTTCTCGATCAACTCTCAGCGTATTAGATTTTCCCTTCTGAGGCAGCAAGAGATGGGACCAATCAGTTGAGAAATATCCATTCAGTTTTGTTGACTAGTCCCTACTAAGCAGCGTTCCATAAGCCTTGGGTATATCGACCACCACTATATCAATGACTTTTGTCTATTGTGGTTTAACAACCATCTGAATCAACACATCTTTCAATTCCCAAATCACTTTCACATTTTTCATGTCTAATTGCATAATTCAAGTCCCAGTTTTCTCGGGTATCGCATGGAATATTTTGGAAATAGCATAAGGCATCACAGTGGACAAGGCACCAGAATCTACCAGGAAATTGTGTACGTTCATGTTGAGGATCTCAAATGTGATAAGGAAAGGTGGGGTCATGGATTTTGATTTCCTCCCTTTCATGGCTGCACTGACATCTTGGGTGTTTTGATTCATTTTAGACAGAGTGGCTTCCATAGCTGATGGTATTTGGGTTGTACTGGAGGTACTGATAGGCGTGGACACTGAGTCCTTGGTTTGGCTACTTGGGATGGTGGGAGTTTTGTAGTTCCACTCATTCATAGCTTTCAGGAGCAAATCTCTTTGCTGCGTTAATTTTAGCAAATCAAAGTATGTGATATTAGCCCTAGATTTTTTAAGATCATCCACAATGTTGTAATCAATGTTATAAACATGGTAGGGTAGAGTAAACATACCGGGTTTTCCATTCTTAGGTGGGATTTTACCATTTTGAGTTGCTTTTGTTATAGTCAGAGATGTGTTCCTTTTCTCTGGATAGTTTGCAACTAGAGTATTCTTGGACCCACCACTAGGTCTACCCTTCTCAACAGAAAATTTGGGAACAGATGCTTTCACAGGGCAAACATCTTTCTTTGTCTGGTCAACAAGCTTCATCGCACCTAGAAGTGGCCCTTTACTTCATGTGTGGATTTCATTAGTGTGGATTTCTATCATGCTATCTTCATTGTCATCATCATTTTCATTTGTATAGAAATCCCACAGTATGTTGCTCTAAGATTCTTCGTCCACGGGCTCTTCTACTTGGTATTCTTCCTCATTTTCTTAGTCTGGCTCCAACTCCACTATAGGTTCTTCTTTGTTAAGGAGTGATCCAATAAGAGCCAACTCCTCCATATTTAGATTCCCTTCATTGGGTGGAGCAGGCAACGCAAGTTGACCATGACCACCTTCTGTCTTCTTGCGAAAGAAAGGTTTGAAGGGTTTTCTATTGTTATACTCTCCTCCACTCTCTCCACAATTCCTTTTCATATCTATGACTGTGTTTTTCAATTTCTTAATGATCTGATGCAAACCTTCCACATCCGCAGTGTCCCTTTCTTTTCTCTCAACAACTTTATTATCATTCCCACTACTCTTCTTGGGTGACTGACAGGCTTTCTTTCCTTTAGTCGTATGATGACATGTTGTGAGACTAATCATCTCATTCTCAACTTTTATTGCTTCATCGATAACACCTTGTAAGTTTTGTGTGTTACTTCTCTTGACCCACATCGCAGTAGGGACAGGGAGAGCAGAGATGTAGAATTTCATGAGCACCTCATGATTAGGTCTAGATGTAGCAAAGATTCTGTTGAACAAATTATTGAACCAGATGTTACTGACCCTTTCTTTGGTGTCCATTTTCAAATGGGATAGCTTTAAAACTAAGGTCGCAGGTGTTTTTTCATCGCCGAACTTGTCTAAGAAGGCCTGCTGAAAAGCACCCCATGAGGTGATCAATCCTATTCTCAAGCTAAAGTACCATGTGGAAGCTGAACCAATCAAAGTAAAAGGGAACAAGTAACATACCACATCCTCATTGGCTACCCCCAACATGTGCACAGCTAGGAAGAAAGTGTGAAAATGGTTATCAGTGGTGTCTCCCCTCTCAAGGTCAAATTTAGGCAATACTATTTTTGCATTCTTGGGTAAGGGATGTTGCTACCCAGGTACTGCTACAACATCCTTTTCAAGCCAGGCACGGAGTGCTCTTGGAGGAGGTGGAGGTTGATTACCACCTAGAGGAGGTGGTGGAGGTTAATTCCCACCCAGAGGGGGAAGTAGAGGTTGATTCCCACCCGGAGGAGGAATGTTAGCCATGTTATGAATATGGAGGTTCTGGTTGAGGGTTTCTTTGTTAGGATTTTCCAAATTTGGACAGGGATTGCCTTTAGAAGGGGAATCCTCAGGAGTTTCTTCCCAAGGAGAGTTGATACTTTGCAAAGAATCTAGCACAATATCTTTAAGAGAAGGGGCTACAGATGTCTCTTTGTTTATGTGATGACCCTTGGCTTTATTTTTGTTGTTGGAGGTAGAGACTGAAATATAGGGAGCTGTGATAGGGAATGAGCGTAAGCCTGAATAAGTCTTATGATGGGTTGTTCCTAAGTGACAGGATGCTCCCACAGTCTCTCTTCCTTGGGTGACCCAAACATGGGACTTAGAAGGGTTTATGTTGCCTCAAAATGAGGCTCTTTCAAATGGGTGGAATGATCTTTTCAGCCTCTATGATCCATGCATTAATCCTTTTGAATCCATGCGTGGCATTTATAGATGAAATCTTCAAAAGTTGTGGACAACAGTTCAGGCCCTCCTTCTAGCACTAATTTATTGACATGGCAAATTTTTGCTATACCAACAAGGGGAACTAACCTGATCACAGACCCCAATTAGATCTGTTTTCATTTGGGATGGCTAGCTCTAATGGGTTTTAAAGGATCCCGTAAACTGTTAAATGTGTTGAAAGATTGCTTTTGGAAGGAAGACTTCAATTAAATCAACAAAATAAAAATAGTTTACCTTTATGTATCAGATCCTATCTACACTACTTCTAGCTACTCTAGTCTAATCCTGACTATCCTAATCTATGTTGCAAGAGAATAACAAAAGAGAGGTTAAACATCATATATAAATTCCAAGCCTAAGTGAATCAATTAATGGTTCACATAAGAACAACGCTGCATCAATTCTTAACTGCAATCCAATCATTCATACACGAATACACATTCCTTTTTATGGAAGTAAAGCTTGCAACTGATGTCTAACATAGTTTCAAATCAGGGACTACTTATGAATTAACTGTGATAAAGAATTACATTCAAACAAACAAGGCTAATTATAAGTTGTATCGTTGTCAATATTCACAAAAAACAAAACACGTGTGTATTTATGCCAACAACAACGCCTTGTCTCAAAACACAAAAAGCAAAGGATCTTAAATCTAACACAAAAAGCTCCTCATTGAACCAAACAATCTCCTTTATTCATAATAAATCAAAACTATTTTCTCCAAAAAAAAAGAGCCCTCATCTCCTATCCGGAGGTAATACTTATGAAGTTGGAAATGACTCTCGGTCTTCCCTTCACCTTTTCTCCTTCCCCCTATTCTCTTCAATATACAAATCAAGATACACATATGTAGAACAATTTGTGTCACTACTAACACGTATAGGGAATTTACTATCCCTAGAGCACCTCATTTCCTGAGGAAATGAATAGATGTTGATTAGAAGAGGTTCACTGTGTGTCATCTCTTCATGATGAAATCTAGGGCAATTTTGCTTTCAGGATACACAAGAAATGCATGGAACCCGACCAAAATCGCTTAAGGCTACCTCTTTAAATAGAACACATCCACATATATGGACTCGTAGGATCCGCTCATGCATCTTTTGTCTGGAGCCATACTTGATGCTTATGCGCCCATTCTTTGACCTTGCTTGCCTTCTCTCGGTCCTCGTCTACAGAGATAACCAACATCAGCCATACTTATGTAAATATGATAAAAAGATGCTTAAAAAATGCAAATCTTGCCTTCATTAAGCGTTTATAACATCAAAAGGAACAAACACGAAAGAATTGATCGCTGGTTTTCAATCCATGCATTCATTAAGTCCTGCAGTCATGAATCCAATTTACATTGAAAATTGTTGCATACCACATACCTGGATCCAAAATCTGGAATTGAAATATTATATATGGGAACCTATACCCTATCAGGTCTGCCATATCGCAAATCGCTATATGTATAAACAACACAATTTTCCAATTGTGATAAGCGATTAGGGAGTCGGACCCAATATACATATGAGCTATGGTTAATAATCCTTTCAGATCCACAACATAAGTCTTCCCTTTGAAATACCACAACTTCAATTTTTTCCGAAAAACACAAGAATATACGGGAAAAGCCGCATCCAGCCATTAGGCCAGACTTGAAATATTATATGCCCAGATCTATAATCATTGGTGGGTCTGAGTGATAGCAATGTGCCTTATATATAGGCACCATACCCCGCCGATTGTGATAAGCGATGGGGTTCCAGACCTGAAACATATATATCGTGTTTAATAAAGCCATCGGGTCCAGTAAACAGTGGCACGCTATATATATAAGCATTGGACCTGGCCGATAGCGACATGCGATATAGCTCCAGACCCGATATATATATGTAATATGGTTGATAATGTCGTCAGGTACGGAGTATAGTGGCGTTCCATATATATATATATTAAGCGTCAGACCCCGCCGATAGCGATAGGTGATATAGCTCTGAACCCGATATATATAAAATATGGTTAATAATGTCGTCAGGTCCGGAGGAGAGCAGTGCACAGTGTTGATTGCGATAGGCCAAGAAGGGGTGATTTATGCATATTTGCAAAGAGTTTCCCTTGTAAGGGGTTATAATGGTAATGAGGTGTGATAGAAGGTTTTTGAGGGTTGGAAAGGTTCTGATGGAGGAAATGAATGGGGGGTTAGGCAGGGCTAGAGATGAATCATGTGGAAGATATTTAAAGAGGGGGGCTTAACCATTAGGAATTGAAGGTTTGACTCGGCAACAACTTAAAGTCTCTGGGATAAAACAGATCATTTGGAAAGGTGAAAGATCAACTTTTAGGGGACCCATTGAAAATTGCTACCAAGGCAGGTTTTTATAGGGTGGTGGTAGTGGCTACAACACATCCCTAGATAGGGTTCTTACCAATGCATAGGGGATGGTCGAATGCCACTGTCCCACATGACCAAAGGACTAGGGAATGTGGTAGTACACCCATGTTAGGAATTTAATTTCCCTCATATTATAACATGCCGACCATAATGTGCTAAAATCTTAAGTATATCCCATGCATTATATATTTCAATTGGGCCTTCACTCATGCATTTTTTTAGCTAGTAGATATTTTACCTAAGGCTCCAAGCACCCAATCTCATTATAAGCTTAACCCACCTAAAATTTGTAGTCAATATAACTTGGTAATTAAACTGCCAATGACAGGAAGTATATTTTCCTATTTATCTCTACAACTACATTCTATCACACTCAATATAGATAAAAATTATCCATCTCAACTAGAAAATTTCCAATCTAAGGAGTCCACCTCACCCTTAGTTCCATGGTGTTGCAACAAAGTTGATCACTTCCATTTTATTTGTAGTTGTTATTTCGTTAAGAGCACACCTTCCTCATGTGGTTTGGATAGATTTTTAGAGTTTCTTGTGTTCGGTTCTTATCATATTGAGAGCTTTATTCCTCACTTCTTCTAGAAATCTTCTCAAGTATATTTGTTGGTTTACTTCTAGTTCTTTTCCATCTCTACACTTGCCTCATGTCTCTCATTGTCCAGAGTTTCCTTACCCTAATTTTCTTGTTTCTACATAAGTTGTAGTTTCCTCTTTACTCCCTTTAGCTTATAGATTTGGGAAGAGAGAGAGAGAATGCCACAAGTCGTGCTTCATCTCCGTGGAGTTGCAAATCCTGAATTACAATGGAAAATTCTTTTTTTGTGATAACTAATCTCACTGTCTACTAGGTGTCATACTAGGTTTCGATTCTTTTGAGTTTAGTTGAGTTTACTTGGAACTTTCTCTAGTTATTTATTATTGTTTGTTTTCTTGTCTGTTATCTAACTTTATTTAATTTATTTTGAATGATGAGAAGAGATGTCGGCTCCATTCCAGTTTCAGGTTCTTTCTCCATGTATTCCACGTCTGCATTCTTTGTTATCGTATCAGAGCAATTTTCTTGGCAAAGAATGAAGAGGTAGAGTATACACAAAAAAAGTAACTTTAAACTAGAGTGGAGCGAACAACTCTTCTCATCATTCAAATCAATTTAAATAAAATTACATAAGAGAATTAGTTTAAATAAGACTACATAGAAGACAAGGAAATAAACAACAATAAATGACTGTAAAAGGATGCTACTAAACTCAACTAAACTTAAGAGAATCAAAATAATTTATGACACCTAGCAAATAGTGAGATTAATTGTCTCAACACAATTGTCATGCCAGTTAAGAGTAAGCACTGATAGGTAGAATACAATGGGTTTACAATCTATATATAATAATAAGAATCTCATGTATTGATCTTAATTGTTCATACTCGCACTTGACAAAGAATTAAAATAAATCATAGATAAGAGATTGATCTTCTCAATATTCACAATGGATAAATAGATTACATAGAAAACATAAAAAAATAAATGACTGTAGTGGAACTCAACTAAACTGAACTAATTTTGAACTACCTCTGACACCTCGTGGACAACAGAAGAAAATGTGATGACACCTAGCAGAGAGTGATATTAATATCTCAACATCCCCTCCTAATCTCAACTATTACAAGTAGAGAAACTTACAATTCCTAATTTCTTTCCTTGAAAATCAAATACATTTTTTCCCAATGGATTTGTGAAAATATATGCAAGCTAATCTTTGGAAGCACGAAAAGAAAGTACTATGTCCCAATCATTGACAAGCTCACAGATGAAATGAAAATGTGTTTTAATGTGCTTGATCTTTGTGTGGAAATCATGATTTTTTAATAAATAAATTGATTAATTGTTGTCACAGTAAATAGGAGTTTGCTCCTTTTGAACATTTGATAGACATTTCAATAATCTTCTCAACCACACTGCTTGACAAGTTGCTGAATTTGTTGCTACATATTCTGCCTCTGCAGAAGATATTGAAACAATTGACTAGATATGGGATGTTGATGAAATTATATTTGTTCCAAGATTCAAAGCATACACTAAGGTTGGTTTTTTACCATCTAAACTCCCTACATAATTGTTTTCTGTATAACTTGAAAGTGAACAATTTCTAGAATGTATATAGAAAAACCATGGTCTATCGTCCTTGCAATATACCTTAATATCCTTTTTTCAACCTTCCAATGAGAAATCTTTGTTGATATCATAAATCGGGGGACAAAACTTGCTGCAACACATGATATCAGGTCTAGTTGCAGTGAGATAAAACAAACTACCAACTAGACTTTTATACAATGTGGGATCAACTTGTGGTTGTACACCTTCTTTGCTCATTTTGGTGCCTTGAGAAATTGGAGTATCAGATGGTTTTCAATTGGTCATTCTAAACATTTTGATTATGTTAGTGGCATATTTATGTTGACCAACAAAAATTCCATTAACATATTGCTGAATTTTAATGCCTAAGAAGTATTTCATGACTCATAGATCAGTCATATCAAACTTTTTTTGCATTCCTTCTTTGAAATATTCTAACATCATATTTCCTATATAAGTAAGAACATATACGTAAAAGCATACAATAAGAATTTTACCTTTGTGAGGTTTGACATATAAAGTTGACTCCTGACTACTTCTGTAAAAGCCACTTTTGATGAGATAGGTGTTGATGTGATTATCCTAAGCTCTTGGAGCTTGTTTCAAGCAATACAAGGGCTTATTCAATCTGTATAACTTATGGTCTTGTATAGGAACTTCAAAAGCCGGAGGCTACTCTACATATACTTCTTCTTGCAATATACCATTTGGGAAGGCATATTTTACATCAAGATGATAGACTTTTAATTTGTGTTGATTTGTTGTGGACAAAATGGTCCTGACCATGTTTAACCTTGTTACTAGAGCAAAAATTTCACCATAGTCAACACCAAACTGTTGTGAGAATCCTTTAGCAACCAACCTTGCCATATGTTTCTCAATCTCTCCTTTATTTAGCTTGGTTTTATATACACATTTTACACCAATTCTGGTTTTTTCTCTAGGAGATCAGTTAATTCCCAAGTATGGTTCTTTGTAGGAATAATTTTTTGGTCCATTACATCAACACAATGCTTTTCTTTAACTGCTTCTTCAAAATGGGTTAGTTGAGATGAAATAAATGCAAACATATCCTACTAGTTAAACTCATGCTCCTACTCATATATTTCTCTGATGCTTCTTGTTTTATGATTATTTTCTAAAGATGTTGAATCACTCGTTATTCACTACTTGAAGATGTACCATTTTCATAATGATATAGCTATTCTTGAACCTAAAATGTTGGTAGATGTGGTGGATAAAAAGGCTAATTTGAAGCTTCATCAACATGATCAAACCAAGATTTATTTGAAAAAGTTAAACTTCTTTACTTAAAACATACTTCTTGGTAACTGTATTGTAAGTTATATAGGTCTTTAGCTGCTCACTATAGCCTACGAAAATACATATTTCACTCCTATCATCAAGATTCTTTCTTAGCTTCTCGGGAACATGTGAAAATGATATTGATCCAAAAATTCTAAAGTTTGATATATTTACCTTTTTACTATCCCATACATCTTAAGGTACCGTATCTTAAAGAGTGGTTGTTGGGCAATACCTTTCCCTTCAGCTCTAATACAAGAATGATCTCGAAGAGTAATTTATGATGTTATGGAAACATCAATATAAGAAAGAAGATTTGTGTTACGTGTCATATGATTATTGCAGCCATTGTCCAACAACCAAAGGTCGTTGTTGTGAGTGTCTTCAGAAAGATGGCAAGAAAGAAACATTGTTTCAGAGGATTCTCCTTCATTTTTGGAGAGATGGACACTCCCTCTTTGTTGATCTAACTATTTCTTTCTGCATTAATGTTCATAATCCGCAAATTTCTTGCGGTAATAGCATTGGACATTAGATTTTATATATGTTATGTTTCTCTGAGTTTGGTTTTGTGGAGGTCTCCACTACTCTGCTAAATGATAATGTTATGATCAGCTTCTGCCTTTGCCTTTTCCTCACTTACTTCTTCCTATATATCCTCTGCCTCTGCGAAAAGGGAGTTGTGCTTTGAAAGATTATTCCATGGAATCTTCTGCCAGGTTAAGTCTTGTTTCATGTGAAAATAGTGATCCAATCAACTATTCTACTGAGAAAGTTGTAAACTATTTGGAATCCAGAATGGTTGTTACAATCATGTCATATTCTTGGGTAGCCTTCGAAGGATTTTCTCAACAATCTTCTAATCTATAATGGTTTCACCAATGAGTTTGATCTCATTGACTATTCCCATTACTTTGGTCATGAGAAGGTCCACATTCTTTATACTAGTCATTTTCATGCTTTTGGACTGAGCTCTCAAAGTCTACGATTTATCAATCTTCATTGTATCATTACCTTGATACACAACTCTCAATATTTTCCAAGCTTATTTTGTTGTGGATGCAGAAGTTATCTTGTCGAAGGTTGAGCCAACGATTGAGTATTGTATCCAACATTTAGCTCTGTGCTCCTTCTTTCTTAGTTTTGCAGCAACATTCATTTGATTATTATTCCTGCGTACTAATTGTTCTTGGGTCAGCGCTACATAACCATTAACATGATATCCCAACATTTTTGGGCTTGCAGAAATGCCTTCATTCTTACATACCAAAACTCGTAAGTTTTACCAAGCATAGTCAAGGTCTTAGGCAAGACCTCAAAAAAAAACCATTTTTTAATATAAATATGCACCCTCCTTAAAAAATGTAATTTTTTTTTTTAATAAACCGTTTTTAAACCAACAAATTTAAAGAGAAGCTAAACCTTGGAATATGGACCAAGCCTCTTAAACAAATCCATTTAAAATATCTCCTTTTTAAAATGTCGACCGCTACAGCTACCCAAAATATTGAGTTGGACAATATTGAAGAAAGCGGAACAAGAAGTTTATTTAAAAACACCATGAAGTGAAATGAATAGGGGACAAGAGTGTTTAAATTAAAAATTTGGAAAAATTGAATGTAAGAACGTAAAATAAATCATCCTCACAATGAAGCCGAATAAAAAGGGCATGACAAATACTTTAATTAAAAAATTCAAAACCCGAACATAAGAACGTAAAATTCAAGCAACTTAAACTTTCACGTCAAAGTGAAATATTTAAAACCTTCGTCTCTAAGTCAAATATTTAAAAATTCATTATATTGAAGTGAAAACTTTGGGCATAATGAATAGTTCAATTAAAAAATTTCAAAACCCGAATATAAGAACGTAAAATTCATGGAACTTAAACGTTCACGTCGAAGTGAAATATTTAAAACTTTCGTCTCTAAGTCAAATATTTAAAAAGTCATTATATTAAAGTGAAGAATTTTGTGGATATTAATTTAAGAATTAGAATAGTCATTTATAAAGTTAGGTTTTTAATATAATATTAATGAGCATGAGTATTATTAATGTTGTTTAATTGTTTATTTGTAATAAGATTTATTATAAAATTGGTTATAATTTATTTTATTTTTTTAAATTTACTTGAGAAAATAGATAATAAAGTTTGTAGATTTTTTGGAAAGTTATTTTTTTAAGCAAAAAGTTCATTCTCTTTATTCCATTTCATTCATTTTTTTTTCAACCATTTTTTTCTATTAATTTCAATATCTAATTTTATTTGAAATTTGCATAATTTGATTAGAAACCATATTTGAGAAGTGAGATATTGAACATCAATATTGTAAATTTAAAATTTTTAAAAGTTAAGAGAAAACATATTTTTCCAATAATGGTAAGAAAGATACTCCAGAGGCATTGAATTCTACATAGGTTAACTTTTTCGGAATCTAAACTCGAATGGGAACTTCGTAACTATTGGTAACTATAATCTCAACAGCCCTGAGTGTTTGTCAAATTGACATGTTGTGTGAGTTGGTAGTTTGCTTTAGTTGCATAACTCGTAACAGATCCATCTTGAAACAATGATAATTTAATAAAAGTCTTTACTAATAATTACATTCAAACTCATTTCTGTCGTCAAAATTAGTTGTTTATTTTAGCAGTTTGAGTGAGGATGTCTCTATTTAATTTATCATTGTTGTGGTCAAAATTTGTTGCTTTTTTCTAGCGATTTGAATGAGGGGTCTCTCTATTTAATTTATCCCTATGGTCTGGTTCTTCATCTTGTACATAATGAACCACACTAGCTAGTTCGAAATGTGTCGACAAATAAATTTTGATGTAATTATCACAAAAAAACTTTTCTTATAAACTTATTATCAATCACAAAAACCTCAATTCAATAATAATGATAATTACACAAATCCTTTCTCAAATTATCGTTATCATTCTCCTCTCTGAGTCGACACATTTCTGTTAGCAAAGTTTCAATCTGTTCGTAAAGGATCAAATAAATAATTGACCCATACAATCTCTATATCGCAAGCTAAGACGGTTGAAATACAGAGTAAACAATTTACACGTTATCCTCTAGTTGAGATTTGTCATGCTAATGAGAACGATGGATTAGATTCGAATCTGAGCAGCCAGAATTAACCGTTCGGATGAAAAAAACTGTAAAAACTCAAAGCCAACTTAAGTTTGCTTTAGCAGAAAGGAAAATTTCAATGTCAGGTGGTCGTGCGGCAATTGCATTATCTTGTGCTAGAGAAAGTAAATTAAAAGCACCGAATTAAAGGTGGAGACAGGAAGATCGCTGTACCAAGGATGCTTAGAACTTTGAAATGTCTGCTGCTTAGAACTTTAAAATGTCTGTTTTTAAGGGCTGCGCTCTACACAATAATATTGCTCTACCGAAGATTTTTTTAGAAAAAGAAAGAAAACCCTTTCTATCAATGCATGAAAGAACAATTGTCATGTAAACGGTACCTAATATTTCTAATTTCTAATTTCCACCTAAAAAATTATAATTCTCTCTTTCACCGGGGAATTTGTAACTCAGATTCTTTTTCGAGTCTTCTAGGGTTTCACCCAATTGGTAGTGCTATATTTCGACGCAGATCTTGACTGCGACCCAAAGACCATGTACAGTCCATGAACACATAAAACGAAATAATATTGTGCTTGAAACCATAATAAAAATGATCTAAGCCCAGTAAATAGCTGCAAATAGGAAAACGAAATAATATTGTGCTTGAAACCATAATAAAAATGATCTAAGCCCAGTTAATAGCTGCAAATAGGAAAGGAAAAACAAACAGCTACGACAAATACCTCCAGTTAATAGCTGCAAATAGGAAAGGAAAAACAAAGAGCTACGACAAATACCTTCATTTGTCCATCTATTGGAGAACTTACATGTGTAGAAACCCGTAAGTAAGAGAATTTATCACGATAATAACTATCATGGATCTCTTTAGAATTCTCAACAGCCTCTGCTTCCTCGTCCTCATATTGTTCCAAGGACGATATAATCTTCTCCCTGAAATCTGACACAGGGTCTGCATCTTCTTCTTTCAGCCGAACACACAGATCAATCTCTATAACTCTATCTAATCTTCCCTCTCTAGCCATTTTCCTTCGCAGATTGTGACTAGCATCCTGCACAGTGGTAACACAGATATCGAAGCCTTATCAATCTCTTTCCGTAGCCATAATCAAACCAACCCAGAGGCTTTTATAACATCCAATTAAAGCCAATCTAGCGGAGAAGGGGAATTGTATCAAGCGGTTTCCCCTTAAAAAACATGAAAGCAATACAAGCAAAATCGAATAAATCCGTTATTATTGTTGAGGTCCGTACGGACATAAAGAAGTTGGCTAATCCTTGAATCACTTGGAGGGAGTGAACCCTGGCTTTTTGTTAGATCAAAACATACATGATACACATCAGATTTATACTTAGAGACTTAGACGGAAATAGCAGAGAATAATTCACAGAGACAGACAAATGGATAAACAACAAGATTACTTTGTCACAAACAACGGAATAGATAAAACAATCACTGGAGAACAGAAATCACGTTGCATTACATAACAGGCTTGGGCCTTGGCTTTCTTTCCTTGGCCAGAGAAATTACAAATTTATAGAGGTAGAAGAAAGATCTAGAATCCTGTGTGATGGAGATCTAAAATGACCTAGAAACCATTGGCGGTGTAGGAGAATCTAGAATCTTGCATGTGATTCTAGAAACTAATGGCGGTGTAGAAAGATCTAGAATCCTGGAGATCTAGAAAGATCTGATCTAGAATCCTCCGTGAATTTGGCTTCACACTTAACATTCTCCCACTTGAAGCCAAATAAGAGTCATCAAGTCACACCGAGTCCTACCATGCCTCTACATAACTCATGTTTATTTCGTGGTAGAATCTCAGTGAGCATATCAGTAGGGTTCCTATCTGTACGGATCTTTTCCAAGGATAATTGTTCTTCCTCCAACACATGCCGGATCCAATGGTACCTTACTTCAATGTGCTTGGTTTTTGAATGAAATGTTGGGTTTTTCGCCAACTGAATGGCACTCTGACTATCACAATATAACACATAATTGTCCTGCGTTATCCCTATCTCTCCTAGGAATTGTTGCATTCACAACATCTCTTTACAAGCTTTTGTTGCAGCTATGTACTCTACTTCTGTTGTAGAGAGGGCTACTATTCTTTGTAGCCTTGACACCCAAGATACTGCTGCACCTGCAAATGTATACAAATAACCTGTAGTGGACATTCTAGTGTCCATATCTCCAGACATATACGCATTTGTAAATCCTTCAAGAACAGTCTCATCATGACCAAAACATAAAAAATAAAGACTAGTACCCTTCAGATACCTCAAAATCCATTTTACTGCATGCCAATGTTGTTTGCCTGGATTGGTAAGGAACCTGCTCACTACTCCCATTGAATATGTAATGTTTGGTCATGTGCATACCATGGCATACATCAAACTACCAACTGTTGAAGCATAAGGAATTATGCTCATCTCTTCTTTCTCTTTGTCATTACTAGGACATAATTCAGTACTCAGCTTGAAGTGGGCTACAAGGGGTGTACCAACTGGCTTGGAATCCTTCATATTAAACCTGTCAAGCATCTTCTTGATATATTTTTCTTGTGACAGCCACAACCTTTTGTTTTTCCTGTCACGCATAATCCGCATGCCCAATATCTGTTGCACTGGTCCCAAATCTTTCATTACAAATTTGCTACCCAAATCTTTCTTCAACCTATTGATTTTATTCTTATCATGCCCAACAATCAACATGTCATCCACATACAACAATAATATGATATACTTTCCTTGATCATACCACTTAATATAGACACAATGGTCAGCTTCCAACCTCTAAAAAACATGTCCCAACATGAATGAATCAAATTTCTTGTACCATTGTCGAGGTGCCTGTTTCAACCCATAGAGACTCTTCTTCTACCTACAAACAAGGCCTTCTTTGCCTTTTTCTATGAAGCCTTTTGGCTGCTCCATGTAAATTTCTTCCTCAAATTCACCATGAAGGAAAGCAATTTTTACATCTAACTGTTCACATTCTAGGTCTAAAGTAGCAACTAGACGAACAATGACTCTAATGGATGACATTTTAACAATATGTGAGAAAATTTCAGTGAAGTCAATACCTTCTTTTTGGGCAAAACCTTTCACCACCAGTCTTGCTTTATACCCCTCCTTCTTTTCGTCACCTTCATGCTTAATCCAGTACACCCATTCGTTTTGTAGAGCCTTTCTACCTTTTGTGAGGTTTACCAACTCCCAAATTTTATTTTCTTGCAAAGAGTTCATTTCTTCTTCCATTGTTTTTTTTCCATTCTTTAGTGTGCTTGACTTTACAAGCTTCTTGAAAACAATTAGGTTCACCTTCATTAGTCAACAAAATATAGTTTGAAGGCGGATACCTTTGTGAAGGCCTATGAGGCCTAGAAGATCTGCGAACCAAATGTGGTGGTGCATTATCAGGTTGAATCTACTGTAAAGGTTCCTGCAAGTTTCCTTCTTCTTGGTGTTCATTATTTTCCACTTGTTGTTCTTCATGCTCCTAAATTTGGTGTTCATTTTCTTGTATTGGTGGTATGTTTTCCTGCTGCTTTTCAAACCTGTCAATAACCTTCTTGACCTCCACAGTCCTCATGAACATTTATTACTTATTAAATATAACATCCCTGCTTCTAATAATTTTATGTTTGACTGGATCCCATAGACGATAACCAAGATCTTCATCCACATATCCCAAAAAAATGCATTTCATAGATTTATCATCTAGCTTAGTTCTATTTTCTTTGGGAATATGTATGAATGCTTCACATCCAAAGATTTTCAAGTGAGAATAATTCAAATTTTTACCAATCCAAACTTCTTCAGGGATACCGCAATCCAAGGCTGTAGTTGGAGATCTATTTATGAGGTAGCAAGCGGTCCTGACTGCTTCAGCCCAAAAATTCTTCTCCAAACCGGAATTAAACAACATACTTCACACCTTTTCCATAATGATGTGATTCATCCTTTCTGCGACAACATTTTGTTGAGGAGTACCAGGCACAGTCTTCTCATGCTTTATGCCAAACCTGTCACAATATTCCTTAAATGCATTTTAGCAATATTCTCCACCATTATTTGTTCTTTAACACTTCAGCAATTTGTTAGTCTCTCTTTCAACAGCAACATGGAATTTTTTAAATATTCCAAACACTTCAATTTTATTTTTCATAAGATATGCCCAAACTTTCCTGGATGCATCATCTATAAATGTTACAAAATATGATGCTCCTTCGAATGATTTGATGTTAATAGGCCCAAACACATCCGAGTGTACCAATTCTAACACATTTTTCTTTTTGTCATGGCCACCTCTAAGGAATGAAACCCTTCTTTGTACACCATATATACAATGCTCACAAAGATCAAGATTGTAGGATTTCAAACCTGGAAATAAATTTTTACCAACAAGGATTTTTAAGCCCTTCTCGCTTATGTGACCCAAACACTTATGCCACAAATCTGCTAAATTTCCTTCTTTTGTGACAGCAGCCAAATTTGATTTTCCTATCAGTGTCTTCAATGTGTATAATGTTCCTGTCTTGGGTCCTTTGGCAACGACCGATGCACCTTTGCTAATTTTCCAGCGTCCTTTTCCAAATCTTGTCGAACAACCTTCATCATCCAGTCGTCCCATAGAGATTAAACTCATGCGCATTTCTGGTACATGTCTGACCTATTTCAACAATATATCATGTCTATCTTTCATCTTAATCTGGACATCTCCCACTCCAACAATATTGCAAAAACGATTATTCCCCAAATGCACTCTACCATAATCACCAGGATTATATGAAACAAAACTATCTTTGCATCGGATTACATGGTGAGATGCCTCAGAGTCAAGGATCCAATCAAAGCTACTTCTAGATGTATATACACATGCATCCTCTACTAAAACAGTAAACAACACATCACCATCTGTGGCTACAGCAGTAGTCTCACCTTCATTTGTGTTGGATGACTTGTGATTTGTACTAGATGGTCTCTGATCCTTTTGTCCTTTCTTCCAGAATTGACATTCTTTCTTCATGTGCCCAGGTTTGCCACAATGAAAGCAGATGATCCTTCCTCTCCTTGATTTTGATTGGCCTCTCGATCTTGATCGCCCTTGCCAGCCTCGATCCATTCTCCTACCATGATCAACTACAGCTAGAGCCTCTCCTCCATGGTTTTCCGCAATTGACTTGCGTCGCAGTTCCTCATTCATTAAATTGCTACTGACATTATCAAACATCAAGGTCCCTGTAGTTGTTGAAGTTCTCATAGCTACAATTAAATTTTCCGAGTTGTCTGGCATAGAACACATTAGCAAAATAGCTCTGTTTTGATCATCTAAAATGATTTTAACAAAGGCAAGTTGATTAGTAATAATATTAAATGCATTCAAGTGCTCAAGAACTAAAGAACCCTCGTTCATTTTGAGATTATAAAGCTTCTTCATCAAGAACACTTTGTTTGATGCCGTATTCTTCTCATATAGATCATGGAGCTTCTTCCATAATCCTTTAGCCATCTTTTCTCCAGACACATTGAAATAAACATTCTTTGCTAAATATTGGTGAATTGTTGCAATCGCCTTTCTATCTAGTTTATTCCACTCTTCATTTGTCATCGATGAGGGTTTTTTTTTGTGCTCTCAATCGGCAAATACTGATCCTTTAAAATCAATATATCCTTCATCTGTGATTTCCATAGGGAAAACTTAGCCCCACTCAATTTCTCCATATCTGTAACTATTGTCTCCATTTTCAATCAATTCATACCCCAAAACACAAAAAAACTCCACTTAGAAATAAAACTTTAATTATTACTTTTTAAAATTTAGTAATAATGACCTTCCTCCTTTTAAAATATCCTTTTCAAAATTCCTGTTCTTTTTAAAAATATACTTTTCAAAATTCCAACATATAATTATATATGTTTCATAATAAATATAAAAACATATATAATGTTTTAACTTTTCACATTTCACACATACATATGTTCGTTTTAAAAAAAAACTTGATATATACATGCAAGCTTTATGTAAAAAAAAAACTCATTCCTCAACTATTTCCTGGACAAGTCCTTCAACAGAGAGCAAGGCAATGGCACTAAGCGGCTTGCACAGTGGATATTCAAACCTAGATTTGATACCAGTTGTTAGACCAGAGCATACATAAAACACAAGATTTATACTCAGAGAATTAGACAGCAATAGCAGAGAATAATTCACAGAGACAGACAACTTGAGAAACAACAAAATTATTTAGTCACAAACAATGGAATAGATAAAACAATCACTGGGGAACAGAAATCACTTTGCATTACATAACAGGCTTGGGCCTTGGCTTGCTTTCCTTGGCCAAAGAAATTACAAATTTATAGAGGAAGAAGAAAGATCTAGAATCCTGTGTGTGATTCGGATGGAGATCTGGAATGACCTAGAAACCACTAACGGTGTAGGAGAATCTAGAATCTTACATGTGATTCTAGAAACTAATGATGGTGTAGAAAGATCTAGAATCCTGAAGATCTAGAAATATCTGATCTAGAATCCTCCGTAAATTTGGCTTCACACTTAACACCTTTATTTACATTTACGTCTAAATTCTCAAAGTAACACTACTAACACATTTTCACGGCCTAGAATAACTAAATTTGTCCCAGATGGATTCTTTCAACTACAAACGAAGAATTTGAACCAAGAAGGAAAAAACCGACCTCAAACATGAACACCGCTGATTCAACCAAAGTATATCAAATTATTAAATTATTACTGAAATGAATGAAATGTCAACCCTGCAACTTACAGATCTCAAACAAAGTGTAACATCCCTACCGGGTAACTCATCATAACTAACAATTATGAATAATTACTTAGTATCGGAGCTGATCCTTAACACTCGGAACTAATTCTTGAATTTGGATATCGGAATTGAAATAATAGGCAGAGGATCGTGATAAAAGGAAACGTGTCGTGGATGGCATCACGATGTGCGGAAAACTAATTGAGGGGAATTTTGGCAAATTATATCATGACTGACAAACACCAAACTCGTGGTGGGTCAAGCGGTCAGAACCGAACGGTTACATGTGAATAGACCAATGTAGAGTGGCGGGTAGCCAAACTTCACGAGAAATGGAACAATGCAATAACTATAATAGTTGATGATTTCCGACGGTGGGTAAGAGGTGATAAACCTGACAATCAACGTGATGATTATATGTCAAAGCAAAACCACGTGCGACCGCAGGTTTGAACCCGCAACCCATGTAACGATAATAACCATGTACCCACCTTTAACGACGGTGCCAGGCGTAATAACTGATTCTTGGCATGGGAACCGATTCTCGGATGGTACAACGGAACGAGAAGGTGGCCGCAAGGGGATGGGAGGAAAAAGGCAGAAAGCGTATTGCAGTAGGAGATTGGGGGGGATTAGCATCGGAAGGGAGTGCTCAGATTCATGTGGTGCAACGATTGGCGGAACGATATCCTTGTTTACGAGTTGCAGAAGGGCCAGTTAATCTGGAAACTCTACTTTCCTGAACATTAGGTCGCCACTTCCGATTCTGTTATCCATTACTTATAACTGCAACGTAATGGTAAGGAATAGATGTTAGCAGAGTTGGGTTTGTTACCCTTGTGAGCCATGCCGATTTCTGCAACATGGACGCATCCTGGGGTTGCTTTCCTCTACTAACATCCTCGGAAACGCAGCGAGCATCTCCTTGAGGTTCGATGAGACTTTGGTTGAGGTTTTTCCGGCTTCATCCTTCCATGGGCCATAGGAGCTTTTAAGATTCCAAACCAGACAAATACTGCGGAGTCCAAACCCAAATGAGAAGTAGCTTCTCTCGGCAGTTTACCTGAACATTAGAAACGCAGAGCCATGGAGTGGGCTTCCAAAAGAACGTAATAGAAAGGATCTTGTTGTGTTTGCCTCTGGCCAGCACCGTCCAGTATTGGAGAAGAAGATACCGGATGGGTGAAAATCAAGATCAAGAAGAGACCTGCGTGGTTCTTCCTCTGCAAAACAGGTAAGTTCTCATGCACCTTTGACTTTGAAATGAACCGCTGGTACAAGATTTCCAGCCCTTCAATCCCTCGGATGTCTATTATTACTGCAGCAGGCAACGTTTTATGTTTGGAAAATCTCGTTATAGAGTGCATACTTCAGGTTTGTGTTCTATGCATGTTGTCTGCATGTTAGCAAAACTATGTGAAACTGTTGAGATATAACTTTGTGAAGGAAATACATGCACAAGGGAGCAGTACAATAGTTATTACCTGGTATGTAAACATAAGCAATGTGTTATATGTTTAAAAAAGGAAATATGGACTGGCAAAAACTAATGAAAAGATTTCTTTAGATGTTGATTATTGATTGAATAAGATTGTAGCTAATCTTGTTGCCAAGATTGTTATTATGACATGCTTGCTCATGCAAATGAGTAGACGATAAAAGATATTTTTTAAAGGTTGTTTAATGAATTATTGATAATGTATCTAATATTGTTGCCAAGCTTGTTGTCAACAACATGGATAGGAAACGATGGCGGTTGGTGCCAAAGGAACGTGATGTTTAATATTGGCAGGATAAGGATTATTTTGTCCATGCAGAGGAGTCCAAATTGCAGTATTGTCCTTTGGTAGAACAATTATGCCACAAGGATTATTGCATGTGGCGGTGTGTAAATAAGAGATTACATGTAAGCTGTATTAGCTGTTAGCTAGTTATGTGATAGCTTAATAATAATTCATTGTAAAGATTTTAAGACAATGGTAAGGGATGGAATCCCTTATAAACCATTGAGTGAGGGGTGAAAACCCTCACGAGCGTTTAATAAGAAGATTAAACGTTTGCTGGTTTTCACCCTACGGGGTTTCCAGGGTATATCCGTGTTCAATGGTGTGATTGCCTTATGTGTCCGTTGTTGATAATGGGTCCTTGATGATGATGGTTCTTTATTTGCTGTGACAATCATAATGTCTTAGTGCATGATTATTTAATATGGTTAAGGATATCAAGTAATGGATGCAGGGATTCATGAGACAGCTTATGTCAGAACACTACCACATGGATGGTTAACGGTTATGAAAATGGATATATAACTTATTGTCTTTCACTGCAATTTACTTGATGTATTAGTGAATGTTATATCTAATGGTTAGTGATGATTTGTGGAGTTGTTAATTGATTAATTACTTGTGGTAATTGTATAAATTAATTCTAACTCCCTACTTTTACCTGCGAGGTTACCGGGGTATGTGACAAGTGGTATCAAAGCTAAAGGTTGCAGCACTGGCGCCTTTGGGAATTGGTAAGCGGAAAGGATATTGAGGTACGCCATCAGTAGGCATTAACTCAGGTATGAGTTTAATCATTCGCATATTCATTTATGTCGTACACTACTTTTGGCATGACGGGTGTGATTCATGTTTATAACTTCTTTGAGAAGTAGGTAATAAGTTGTTGCATAACTACATTCATAACATTGGATTCCTGATGAGGAAAAGACAATGAAAACTTTTGTCGCACTTACAAACAAAATTTGAACACTCATTACACTTAAGAACAATATTGAACACTCATTGAGGAAGTGACAACCAACTACCAACTTTTGATTTGCACATATGGCCATAACAACCATGCATAAATTGAACTAGATTGAAATTACAATGAACGAAACTTAATAAGCCAATGCATGAATATAAATCAGGGGGAACATCCTTGAATAGGATGAAAAATTGTTTTAAAAAGGACATTAGAAGAACCCCTTAGATATTGAAAACATGCCATGAGTCAAGCAGCGAGATTTGATTGTCATAACTAACTTTGATTCAGTCTTGTCATGGATGCATGAAGATGATTGGTAGTTGAGATTGGTTAGTGTTGTATGACTAACCCATAGAACTTATATGCATTAATTGAATTGGACTAAGATTGCTACAATCCGTAAACAAGTGAAGTTGATTGATGTCGCATGCATGGAATGTGTGTGTGAAGATTCTTACTCTCTCTGTGCTATAGTTCTAGTTGTTTATGAGAAGAGTTCTTAATTTTATTCACCATGGGAATGCATGATGAATAGTATATGCTTATGTCCTAATAGATTTAAAGATGATTGCCCTCTAATTAATTGAAATCCATTAGCATGGTATCTGTTTATGTTAATCATTACTTGTTGGGAGATAAAAACCATTGGAGCCTCGATTTAATGATGGTTGAATTTATCTCTACTATGGGAATGATGGATTTCTTATGCATGTTGCATTCCAGGGTAAAGTTAATTGTAGAGGCATGTTCAGTGGGTAACATTTCTAGGACCCATTCATGGTATAACTACATGTGATAATTATTCATTAATAGACTACCTGTGTTAATACAGTTGTCAGTGAACTCTAACTACCTTCCCCAACTATAGATGCTTCCAAAGGAAAAGGAAGCAAGGAGAAGGAAGAAGACCGTGCTGTAGGGACAGACGGAGATGGGAAAAAGAGTCTGGGAATGACTAGATAGCGCTTGATGTGCATGTGAGTATTCCCTTGACCATGCTTAAGGAGTTGGAAAATGATAACTATAGTGTGTTGCTGTTAATGATTTTCGTAATGTCTCCTTGAAGTCATTATTCTGAAATGGATACATAGTACTGTTATGATAGTTGTTGCATCTAGCATCAAGTGGTAACTCTGGTGCGTGTGTGACACTTAGGAGATTATGCTTCTAATTGCATAAGCAGAGCAATTGCTTCCGGTAAGGGTAGTTTAACTTGTTAAGTTATGCATGTTGACCCAAGGATAAGATAAGTGTCTTGTTCACTTACTTGAAGAACACGTATGAATGTTTTATATGATTTCTTAGTAGAGGAAGTATTTGAATGCATACAATAAAAGAATGGTTCTTTTATAGATTTTCGTGGTAAAGAAAATGGGTTAAGGCATGCAGTTAAAGATTGATTGTTTATATGTTTTCTTGGTAGAGAAAATATGATAATACTTGCAGTAAAAGAATTGGTTATTTTATATGCTAATTGCATTATGATTCTAGTTAGTTTCTAAGTTCTAGTGAAATGATTATGCATTACATGCATGATAAAAGATAACTAAGGATGTGCTTCTAGGCACATAGATATTTATCCCTAATTTCTTGAGGAAAGAGTATGCATATTTCATGTATGAAGATGCAGGATTTTATGAGAGTTCTTGAAAATGGAATATAGAGGTTCTTTTCTTTAAAGACACATTAGAATAGTGTTCATGCAAGAACCAAAATCCTTACTTGTTTCATGAAAAGAACTATGAGCATTGAAGTAAGGTAGTTGTGTTAGGAGAACACATGTTGCATATTGATAGCTATTGTGACTTTGGAATTGTAAGTCGGTGTGTACTTAGAGAAAGTGGTCATGTTAGCTTCTTTGAAATTAATAATCTCTTGGAGAGATTGTCTTGTTGGATGAGCTGTGTTGGTTGCTTGATTTTGATGCATAAAGGATAATTAATCCTTGTTTTTGTATCTTGATTTTTATGCCTAAAGAAAGATATCTTTAATAATTTCTGGAAAGGGAATCTTGAGAAACCCTCACATCTGAGGATAGAGAAATGAGGATTAAAATGACTTCCTTTAAGAAAGAGGTGTGTGGTTTGTTGTATGTGATGATGGTAGTATGCTAGTGAAAGGCTTATATGATAAGCAATGGTATGCACAAAGATTAGTCATTATGATATAGAGTTATGATCTTTGTATGTTAGAGAGATTATGTTTAATTACACTAACAATGCATGACTAAAGCTAGCCATAGTAAACGTAAGATAATACTCCATTAATGATGATTTGAATTGGAACAACAGACTATGGCAAAATTGGGAATGCTGAGAGTATTAACTCAACTGTTGTTGACATTTATACATTAATGAGTATTTGCATATGCTTTTATACATGACAATATTGTATGCATGAACATTCTTGGAAATGGAATACGTGTTAACTGATGCATATTTATAACTAACGTTGCTGATGAGATTAAGTAGTGGTAGCTTAACGGCAACAAGAAAACTCATCACATAAATTGCTGCAATGTGAAATACAATTATAAATGAGAAAGAATGATGTTATATGAAATGCATGAATTATGTTATTTGGAAAATTTGCATGCATACAACGTGAATGATGTATATGTTTCCCATCAATCTTGATGTTGTGGACCCATGTTGGGGTTAAGTGTAAATGCATGGTATACATGCATGTCTGTTGTGCTAATGATAATGTTCATATGGTTCATTGTGTAAATTACTTTGAGAAAGAGTATTAAAAGAGAAAATATTCATGCTATGTCTGGTTAGGATCAGATGGCATAAGAGGAAAAGAATTTTCCTGTGTACGCTATGTCTGGTTAGGATCAGATAGCGTTTACTGGCGAGACCAGTGTAATTGCGGTCGAGTAGGACCTGCAAGTGCTTGGGTTGATGGCAATACCTGCCCGGAGGGGTTGATGGTACTTGTCTGCCCGGAGTTGGGTTGATGGAAATTACCTGCCCGGAGGGGTTGATGGTACTTGTCTGCCCGGAGTTGGGTTGATGGCAGCTACCTGCCCGGAAGGGTTGATGGTACTTGTCTGCCCAGATCTCCTCTCCCTAGAATTTTTGAGCTGGTTGGCCAGTGGGATTCTATGTTAGACCTGGTAAGGTCTCTATCGAAGAAACTGTCTGGATGTGAAAATGACTCGGTTTGGTTATGGAAACCAGTTCCCATGGGTTGGGAATTCTTTAGTCCATTGTGGTTTCATGGCTAAAGGAATTAACTAATCAGCTATATGTTACGTTAAAAATGAATTTTACATATGGTTGTGTAAAATATGTTATGCACATTTAACAAGAAACGAGCTTAGTGCTCAATAAGGAGTAATTGGGAATTTTAATTCCTTTATTGTATTATTAATTTTGTGAACATCTTAGTGAGAGCTAAGACAATTTTTGCTTAATGTAGTGATTGACTATTTTGATGTTTAGAGAGCTAGGTGCTCTTTTGGTACTTCTCGAAGTACTTTGCGGATGTCTTTAGTGAGAATTCGTTCAGTATGCACGTGGAACAGTAATTTATCATTTGATGATTAGTATTAGTGCTCTTTAAGTACTTGTAAAAGTACTGTGATTTAGAAGCATCTAACATTGCACAATTGATTGCTAGTCAAAAGTATCTCATTTGACTCAAAATATAGTGACTAATGTGATTGAATTGTTAGTCATATATTACAGGAGTTACTTACCATGGAAGGTTGAAGAGTTGTCCAACCACTATTAAATGTTTACATGAAGGTATTCATGATTTTCAAGAATAGATGGTAAGTAATGGTAAGTTAACACAGAGAATTGTTATCATAAATGAATAAGGGAAGTGGTGGCGATTAGAAGTTGCATATTTTTGCAACTATTGATGCTTATAACTGATGATATTTCTTATGTCTATATCGTTACTATTTTGTTTGTCGTCTTTTCTTGGAATGGAATCGTTGATTTCAAAGAGAAAGGATCACATTTGGTGTGGTTTAGATGATAATACCATGAGTAAAGTCTAAAGTTCCAATGAAAGATGAACACCGAGGACGGTGTTCCTGTTAAGGGGGGGAGTATGTAACATCCCTACCGGGTAACTCATCATAACTAACAGTTATGAATAATTACTTAGTATCGGAGCTGATCCTTAACACTCGGAACTAATTCTTGAATTTGGATATCGGAATTGAAATAATAGACAGAGGATCGTGATAAAAGGAAACGTGTCGTGGATGTCATCACGATGTGCGGAAAACTAATTGAGGGGAATTTTGGCAAACTATATCATGACTGACAAACACCAAACTCGTGGTGGGTCAAGCGGTCAGAACCGAACGGTTACATGTGAATAGACCAATGTAGAGTGGCGGGTAGCCAAACTTCACGAGAAATGGAACAATGCGATAACTATAATAGTTGATGATTTCCGACGGTGGGTAAGAGGTGATAAACCTGACAATCAACGTGATGATTATATGTCAAAGCAAAACCACGTGCGACCGCAGGTTTGAACCCGCAACCCATGTAACGATAATAACCATGTACCCACCTTTAACGACGGTGCCAGGCGTAATAACTGATTCTTGGCATGGGAACCGATTCTCGGATGGTAAAACGGAACGAGAAGGTGGCCGCAAGGGGATGGGAGGAAAAAGGCAGAAAGCGTATTGCAATAGGAGATTGGGGGGATTAGCATCGGAAGGGAGTGCTCAGATTCATGTGGTGCAACGATTGGCGGAACGATATCCTTGTTTACGAGTTGCAAAAGGGCCAGTTAATCTGGAAACTCTACTTTCCTGAACATTAGGTCGCCACTTCCGATTCTGTTATCCATTACTTATGACTGCAACGTAATGGTAAGGAATAGATGTTAGCAGAGTTGGGTTTGTTACCCTTGTGAGCCATGCCGATTTCTGCAACATGGACGCATCCTGGGGTTGCTTTCCTCTACTTACATCCTCGGAAACGCAGCGAGCATCTCCTTGAGGTTCGATGAGACTTTGGTTGAGGTTTTTCCGGCTTCATCCTTCCACGGGCCATAGGAGCTTTTAAGATTCCAAACCAGACAAATACTGCGGAGTCCAAACCCAAATGAGAAGTAGCTTCTCTCGGCAGTTTACCTGAACATTAGAAACGCAGAGCCATGGAGTGGGCTTCCAAAAGAACGTAATAGAAAGGATCTTGTTGTGTTTGCCTCTGGCCAGCACCGTCCAGTATTGGAGAAGAAGATACCGGATGGGTGAAAATCAAGATCAAGAAGAGACCTGCGTGGTTCTTCCTCTGCAAAACAGGTAAGTTCTCATGCACCTTTGACTTTGAAATGAACCGCTGGTACAAGATTTCCAGCCCTTCAATCCCTCGGATGTCTATTATTACTGCAGCAGGCAGCGTTTTATGTTTGGAAAATCTCGTTATAGAGTGCATACTTCAGGTTTGTGTTCTATGCATGTTGTCTGCATGATAGCAAAACTATGTGAAACTGTTGAGATATAACTTTGTGAAGGAAATACATGCGCAAGGGAGCAGTACAATAGTTATTACCTGGTATGTAAACATAAGCAATGTGTTATATGTTTAAAAAAGGAAATATGGACTGGCAAAAACTAATGAAAAGATTTCTTTAGATGTTGATTATTGATTGAATAAGATTGTAGCTAATCTTGTTGCCAAGATTGTTATTATGACATGCTTGCTCATGCAAATGAGTAGACGATAAAAGATCCTTTTTAAAGGTTGTTTAATGAATTATTGATAATGTATCTAATATTGTTGCCAAGCTTGTTGTCAACAGCATGGACAGGAAACGATGGCGGTTGGTGCCAAAGGAACGTGATGTTTAATATTGGCAGGATAAGGATTATTTGTCCATGCAGAGGAGTCCAAATTGCAGTATTGTCCTTTGCTAGAACAATTATGCCACAAGGATTATTGCATGTGGCGGTATGTAAATAAGAGATTACATGTAAGCTGTATTAGCTGTTAGCTAGTTATGTGATAGCTTAATAATAATTCATTGTAAAGATTTTAAGACAATGGTTAAGGGATGGAATCCCTTATAAACCATTGAGTGAGGGGTGAAAACCCTCACGAGCGTTTAATAAGAAGATTAAACGTTTGCTGGTTTTCACCCTACGGGGTTTCCAGGGTATATCCGTGTTCAATGGTGTGATTGATGTGATTGCCTTATGTGTCCGTTGTTGATAATGGGTCCTTGATGATGATGGTTCTTTATTTGCTGTGACAATCATAATGTCTTAGTGCATGATTATTTAATATGGTTAAGGATATCAAGTAATGGATGCAGGGATTCATGAGACAGCTTATGTCAGAACACTACCACATGGATGGTTAACGGTTATGAAAATGGATATATAACTTATTGTCTTTCACTGCAATTTACTTGATGTATTAGTGAATGTTATATCTAATGGTTAGTGATGATTTGTGGAGTTGTTAATTGATTAATTACTTGTGGTAATTGTATAAATTAATTCTAACTCCCTACTTTTACCTGCGAGGTTACCAGAGTATGTGACACAAAGTATATCAAATTATTAAATTATTACGGAAAAGAATGAAATGTCGACCCTGCAAACTTCCGAAATCATTTGTATGTCCTTTTCCCATGGTCACAAACGTGCCAAAACGTTTACCTGTTCTAACAATGGCGACCAATTTGGCAAGTTGTTTTAAAAAACAATGAATCGTGGTCAACACTTCCACCTACAAACCTACCGCATAGTCTTCTCTTGCAACTGGTTCCTGATTCCATTTAGGGGTCTTTCATAGCTGTTACGTCTCCTCCTTTAAGAATTTTTTAATGTGAATTTTTTAATGTAGGCTTCTTTGGCTTCAACAGTTTCTACGTGATAACCCTGTAACTCAAAAGAAAATGTATCGAAAGTTCAACGCTCCAATTTTTAATCTTCACCCTATGATATTTAATTACTCTGTGTGGTTGGTTAATCTGTTTTCTATAAGTGAAAGATAGCTGCCATTTTTCTTATTTTTGCTGATGTAATTTGTAATATTAATGATGATGATTAAATATCCACTGAGACCCATGACTATCTGACTTTAAGAAAGTTGACCTGAGTGTTTAAAAATTATTAGAGTTATATAGTGATTATGGCTGAATAATTCACTAGGTTTGGAAATTTGGGAGATGTTTTGGAAATGAAAATAAATGTGAATGAGAGTTGGACAATTTAGGAGAAAATACTTTTTATTTTCATTTTTTTAGTATCATATAACTTAAATGTGAGTGAGAGTTGGACAATCTAAGAGAAAATGTGTTTTATTTTCATTTTTTAGTATCATATAACCCATAGATTTTTTTTTTCTAATAGTGTTATGGGAATAGACCAGCCCTCAGTTTCACTTGAACCTGGTAGGAGTTAATTACTATCTTCAAAATGTTTATTTCTTTTTTATTAACACTAGTCAAAACAAAGAAATAATTCTGATTAGTGAAGATAAAATTATTTACCTTCTTATATTACTTTAGTTTTCTTTTCCATAATTTCATTTATCTATTAATTATATTAGAAACATTAATTTTAAATGAGAAAAATGACACTGATGAAAAAATATCAATCAAATTTACTAATTTAATCGTTTTAGTCCTGTATTTTTTATTATACTCTTTTTTTTAATATTTATTAATTATAAATCACACAAGAATTATATTTTTTTTTTATAATTAGTGAAATTGATGAAAAAATATCAATCAAATTTACTAATTTAATCGTTTTAGTCCTGTATTTTTTATTATACTCTTTTTTTTAATATTTATTAATTATAAATTACACAAGAATTATAGTTTTTTTATAATTAGTGAAATTGGATTATTTTTAAGACAAATTAATTTAAAGATTGAACTAAAAACATTTTCACTTTTAAATAACATTTTTACTTAATTTATCCATCAAAATACTTAAAATTAACCATTATTATTACTTTAAATCACAATAATTATTATTCCATTTAAGTCTATTGTTAATCTTCCATATAAAACGTCCGTATTAATTTAATTTTGAAGAGAGAAAAATATTGTCAGAAGAATATTTGATATTAGTTTATAATTTTAAATAGCATATTGACTTTAGATACGATTAAGGAAGATTTACTTTATTTTAAAAAATAATTTCCCAAATTATAGATTGTTTTGATTATTTTTAGAACGAAATCATTTTTAGAAAAGTTAAATATTGTATTTTAATTTAATTTCAGAAAAGCGTGACGTTTCTAATCACTTAGGATTAGACAAAGGAAACATTTTAAAAATAAAAGTCGTTTCTGTAGGGATTAAGGAAAAAACTTAGAAAGTTGTTTTCTGGATTAAATAAAAAACATATATTTATTAATTTTGTCAATGAATACGACGCGAACAACGATTTATTATCATTGTTATTAAATATTTTTAATAAGAGAAAGAGTTAAAAATTAAAATTAAAATTCTAATTAACATTATATTATATTTTAGTTTAATATTAGAAAAACTCCCTCGATTCTTTGCATGTATTATGGCCTTTATTCAATAGTAAGGTGTGTAAAATATAATTTAATTTTATTATATGGGTATCTAAATTTAATTAATTTATATGCATTGGTTACAATATTTTATATATATATATATTAAATTGAAGTTTTATTTATTGATTAAAAAGAGCGTAAATAGATATTAAAATGCAAATAGTCTCACTTCCAGAAGGATTGTTGGATAAAGCTAGCACTATATGATGGATAAATAATAGAAAAATAAAAGGAACAATCCACAAATTGACATGCCCAAAATACCAAAAGAGAAACATAATAAGGAAAAACCTATGACCATGCTCAATCATCAGAACTAATAGGCACGAGTAGTGGCCCAATCCCTAGAGGTGGAGGGGAACGATAGGTATAGTGAACATGTTGCTTAAAGAGAGCCATCCACATTTCTAGCTTTTCCACCTTTCCAGATAGCAGATTTTGACCACACCAACCCACCACTATCCTTTCTCTGACATGACATTAAAAGTAATGCAGTGGCTTAAGCATAGCCATAAAAAACTCATGTTTTTCCTTCCTAGCCTTACGCTATGCTTCCATGTGATCCAGAAAAGACTAGAAATGGTCGTGACAGGTCACCGAGTACCGTTGCCAGCAAACAACCCATGCATGCCCTAGCCAACGATTCCTACCCCGCACACCTACTCCTACCCCATGCACCACACAACCATTCTTTAGAGTCCCATCTACATGACCACCCAACACTGCTCTCACCCCACCCCTACCACCATGGGCTCCTGACGCTGCCCGGATCATACCTTCAATAGTTCGATTGCCTGCAATAGACGTGTAGTAACCCAACCTGCCAACGCTATCTTCGACTCATTGCTACACCCTACCTAGTTGGTCGAAGCTCAACTTCGCGTCGGCTAGGAGCAAGAATTATGCAACACTGGTCACATGGTGAGTGCTCCGGGATACACATCTAATACAAGATCAGCAACAAACAACAACACCTCCAACCTGCCAATGCTATCTTCGACTCATTGCTACACCCTCTCTAGTTGGTCAAAGCTCAACTTCGCATGGGCTGGGAGCAGGAATTATGCAACACTGGTCACATGGTGAGGGCTAAGGAATACACCTCTAATACAGGATCAACAACAACCAACAACACCTCCCGACACACCGTGAACCATAACATAGCAATAGGAAACCCTAAATTATCTAGGAGCCTCCTACTTCTCAAAACTATCAATGACTTCTCTCCAGCCTGAGGAGTTGCAAGTGAAACCATAGATAAGAAACACGCCAACCAAATTGAGACCGTTCCTTCACCTCTACTAGAAGAAGCATCTAGGGAAAAAGTCACTGATAAAAAAAAATTGACACCCAGGCACAAACAGGTGAGATACGAACTCAAGCCAATTACGAGTCACCACAGATGTCTTCATACTATTTTTCCACCATTGAACCCAATTGTTTCTCACCCAGCTGTGGGTCGTAGGAATCCACATAAAACCCAAGATATAGGAGGACCAAAAAATATCCTACTGAGAGGAGACTCAGACACCCTCCCAAACACATATAACATCTAGGAAGAGAGATAGCAAGAAACACGGGAGTGGGCTCTAGCTCTGAACCAATTACCTTACAAAATTCACTCAAGCCACTAATAAAAGCAAGAAACCATGGTAAGGGAGAAGAAGTTAACGTTTTTGTGAACCAGACTTGGTGGACGAGATGACGACGATGAAACATCCACCATTCCCACACTAACCAAAGGCCATAGAAACATGTGAGACTACCAGAGCTTGGACCACAAAAAACCAGCAACCAAAATACCACGGCAGAATAGATATCTTTGAATTGAAACCTGATGGACACCATAAACCCACTTCCCTCTCCCTCACTCAATCCCAAAGAGAAAGAATAAAACTCAGCGCACAAAATCGCTAACTTCACTGTACACCATAGATAATAAAAAGACAGGATAACTATCCTCCTTACCATCTCTCACATATTCTCATTCACAGCACATGCGTATGGAAGATCTCGATATTCATGACCCCACCAAATATAAAAATTTTATATTTTAAAAAATATAAAATTATTTTATTATTTAAGAAAATATGAAATATATTTTTAATCATTTATCATTTTAAAATTTAAATTATTTTGAGTAATAATTTTTTCTCAGACTTTTATATTGAAAGATATCTATGCTCAGCCCCGTTAAAAAAATCACTTTAACATTTAATAAATTGAAACTAAAACTAAACCGATATTTATTATTATCATCTTTAAAAAAAACTATAAAATAAATTCTAAACCTTTATTAATAAATTCATTTTTATACTACACTAAAATGAATTTAATGATTTAATTGGATTAATTATTACATTTGGTTAATTTTGTACTAGTTATATATATGTAAAATAATGTGTATTTTTTATTGTTTGAATTTCATTTTGAAATTTATAAATGGATTTAGCACCTTAAAAAAATACTTTTTAGACATTTTCATGAAATAAACCAAACACATGAAACCTACCATTCTAAAAGAAATCGTTATATTTCAAACAAAATTAACTAAAAAATCTAATAAAGAAATAATCAAAATATGGAATAGTAAGGCTACATGAAATATTTTCAAGTGAACGATATTTTTACCAATTATTATATTGATATATACATATTTTTGTCTTAAACTTTATGTTTGAAACTTGATAGAAGGAGAGATAGATGGTGAACATGAGTTGCACTATAGTTTCTGGGCTTGTTGTTGATCGCAAGACATGGAAAAATAAATAAAATCCACTGCATCCATTGAGACAATGAACAATCGGAGATGATGAGGCATCGTGCTACTCATCGCAATCATTTTTTGGGGGTAAGAGATTGGGCCCTTTTGCAGATCACACATGAAAATGAGTTCCTGACATTCTAGGAAACAAGGAACACTTAAGAAAAGGAATCCATAATATGTATCTTTGGTGGTGGCACAATCTTATTAGCGTTGTGGTGGGCGACTAACCCTTCAAGGTTATTTTACAAACCACCTTACCGACCAGATTGGGGATTTCCCACTTACACAGTATTATGGATTTGGTTTTTGTCTCTACAGGATATGTTTTTAGGAGTTCACATGGTTTATGTAGTGAGCCTTTTATATCCATTGTTGTTCCCTTAATCTTGTTTATCCTCATATTGAAGGGTTCCAAATTAAAAACATGGACTTGGAGGAGCATTTTCAGATTTTCGTTATGACTCTTAGTAAGAATGCAATTCTTTTAAGGTTTTCTAGATTTTATCTTGTGGTCAATGTAAAACAACAAATAGAGCATCAAATTGGCAACTGTATGACATTGCAGTGCCTATTACGCGAAGGGAGGAAATTAATGGATTTATCTTATTGCACATATATGGTATTTCAATGAACTCTACCACTGTCATGGTTGTGAGGCTATGTGGTGGAGCTATGGGTACCAGGGAACTAGACATCTTAATATTTTATAGGGAAGTTCCTTGCTCTAGAAACCATAGTTGATATTTCTCTTTCAAGGATGTAGTGCAAGGGAGGGCTCACATCTCATCAGATCAGATTGATAACAACTCGGGATCATACATTGTAGAGAAAATGGAACAAGCATAAGCTATGCAAGTTAATCTTCGAGAGGTAATTCATCTTTCTATCTCCAATCTAGGGCTATTATATGTCGACTCAATGGTTTTTTACTCATATATTATGCATTACACTTGTGGTATTTATCTACTTGGACCCCAAATGTGATATATATTTATGTTCCAAGGGTTTCTTCATTGTTCAATTTGATACACAAAAATATTTGAAATACATCCTAAATGATGGGTCATGGTTTTGAGACAGATTTTGACTCTTCATTACTCCATGGTTCCTATATTTTGATGCTACAAGCATGGTAGTTTCAAAAATTCCTTTTTCAATGAGACTACCCAATCTCTCTCTTCCTCTGGGGCACCATAAGATTTTAGAGGACACTAGAAATGGTCTATGAAAATTCAAAAATATGGACATTAACAAAATAAAAAATGGTATTTTAACTTTTTCCATATTTGTGTAGAGATCGACTTCAACAATGTTATTCTTTCCTACATTCAATAGAAACATAAAATCTTTGAGTGGACCTAGGTATAAGATTAGAGAACACAACATTTAGATGTAATTTTTTTTTTGAAAAAGGATACTTGGAGAACACATGCCCAGACGAAAACATAGATCCCAAAAACAAATTAAACAAAACCATAACCCAAAGGGATGATAGGTATCCGACCCTCACCATTAAGAAGAAGGAGAAAAAATGATAAAGAGCCATCCAAATACAGGTGCACAGGTGCAACACAGTGCATAGGTTCAACATAGTAACAAAGAAAATGGGTGTGTTATGGATGGTTCAACACAATAACAAAGAAAATGGGGGTGTTGTGGATATATTCAGAACAGAAACCCACATTTAGAAGGGTACAAAATTAGTAGAGATACAAGAGTTAGAGCAAGAGAAAGAGGAAACACACAACTGAAAGGGAATGTGGGATACAAAGAGAACACATGTCTTTGAGAGGTCAGTCTCAGAGAAAAAATTCCTCTTGCAAATAGATGGAAATGAGTTAACTTAACAATGGTAACAGTTGATCCCATCTGTTAGGGTCGACAAAATCTTCTAAATAAGAAAGGAAAAAAAGGAGAAGCTAAGTGATTTTTATCACTTATCTTCAATATTATCTGGAAAAAAAGGAGAAGCTAAGTGATTTTTATCATTTAACTCCAATATTATTTATGTAACTTTTACAGTTTTCCATTTTCTTCCCAATGAACCAACATGCTTATATGATTGAATGCTTTCAACATCTATAGAATGTAATTTGGTTCCTAATTTGAATAAAATTATGATTTATACATATTTCATTCAACTATCTCTAATACATATATAGCTGATGTTAAAATATTTTAATTGTGTTTCACATTGTCCACATTAAAATTTAATTTTGTTATTGATATATTTTTTAATATAAAATAGTGTTATTTTTCCTTTAATATCCAAAAAAAATTACATTTAATGTTTTAATTATTATTAATACTTTCTAATTTCAAATATTAATTTTATATTAAATATTAAATGAGTTATACATCTTCGTTATATTAGAAGTATTTGATTGGTTTTACTTTTAATTATTTGTCCACTTTATATTTATATATATATATATATATATATATATATATATATATATATTAAAAAGTTCAAAAATTGTATATTTTATTTACACGGAAACAAAAAAATGGCATAAAAATTGTACATTTTCTTCATACACAAACAAATATATTTTTTTTAATTATTTTATCAAATTATGTTTCTCCACATAAACATCGGAATTTTTTTTGGGTCTGAAAATGAAAGTGAGATATTTTTACATATCCTTCATCATTATCTTAATATCAACAATGAACCTTCCCAACAAAGTATAATAAAATTACTAACATTGAAAATTTCTAAATCTTAACTAATTATATATGCTGATTTTTTTTAATAGTAAAAAATCTTATTTATTTATTTCTAAACAAAAATTATTTTGTATTAAAATGAATGAATTTCAACACAAATTTTAAAAATTTCTCCTCTCCTTCATACTGAACTTTATCTCAACGCAATAAATATATTAATTTATTTTAAATAAATAAATTGTAATAAATAATTAGAAGTACAATTTTTTTAAATGATGAATAATTAAATTTTAATTCTAAATGATGGGCCTAACAAAAATAAATTCAATGTTACTGCAAAATCCAAGGTTGATACCATCTTTAAAATTAACCATTTAAATACAAAGTAAAAGATAGATGATTGATACGAATCAATAACCTACACATTTATTAAGTTAGCTATTGTGACGGGTTAAATAATTTTTCAATTATAATATAAATATCTAAATTTATTTTTAATATTTTAAATCCGATTTGAAAGAGGGAAAAATAATTCTAAAGCAATAGTGCGTCTTCTTCCTCAACCTCCGTTTTCCCTCACACAACGACGGTAACATACCGTCATAGTGGCCTTTGACCTTTTTTTAAAGCGTGTGTAAGGTTATGATCGACCGCTACAGCTACCCATTATGTTGAGTTGGACAATATTGAAGAAAGCGGGAACAAGATGTTTATTAAAAACATCATGAAGTGAAATGAATCGGGGACCAAGAGTGTTTAAATTAAAAATTTGGAAAAATTGAATGTAAGAACCTAAAATAAATCATCCTCACAATGAAGTGAAATAAAAAGGGCATAGCGAATACTTTAATTAAAAAAATTCAAAACGCGAATATAAGAACGTAAAATTCAAGCAACTTAAACTTTCACGTCAAAGTGAAATATTTAAAACTTTCGTCCTTAAGTCAAATATTTAAAAAGTCATTATATTAAAGTGAACAATTTTGTGGATATTAATTTATGAATTAGAATAGTCATTTTTAAGGTTAGGTTTTTAATATAATATTAATAAGCATGAGTATTATCAATAATGTTTTATTGTTTAATCTTAATAAGATTTATTATAAAATTGGTTATAATTTAATTTTTTCTTTTCTAAAATTTATTTGACAAAATAGATAATATAGCTGGTAGATTTTTTCAACAAGATTTTTTGCTATTGATTTCAATATCTAATTTTATTTGCAACGTCCATAATTTGATTAGAAACAATATTTGTCGAGTGAGGTATTGAATGTCAAGATTGTAAATTTAAATTTTTTAAAAGTTAAAAAAAAACATATTTTTTTGGTAAGAAAGATACTCCAGAATTTTTTGGGCATTGAATTTTAGATAGTCCAACTTTTTCGGAATCTGAACTAGAATTGGAACTTGGTAACTATAATCTCAACAACCCTGAGTATTTGTCAAACTCACCTGTTGTGTCACTTGGTAGTTTTCTTTAGCTGCATAACTCTCAACAGATCCGTCTTGAAACTCACCTGTTGTGTCACTTGGTAGTTTTCTTTAGCTGCATAACTCTCAACAGATCCGTCTTGAAATAATGATAATTTATAAGAAAAAGTTTTCAGTGATAATTACATTAAAATTCACCCGTGGTAAAAGTTAGTTGCTTTTTTCTAGCCTTTTGAATGAGGATCTCTCTATTTAATTTATGGCTATGGTCTGGTTCTTCATCTTGTCTTCACAATGAACCACACTTGCTATTTCGAAACTCGTCCACAAATAAATTTTGATATAATTATAACAGAAAACTTTTCTTATAAACTTATTATTGATCACCTATTATGATATTATGGAAGAATCAATTCAATAATAATAATAACGACACAAATCCTTTCTCAAAATATCATTATCATTCTCCTCTTTGGGTCGGCACATTTCTGTTAGCAAAGTTTCAATCTGTTCGTAAACGATCGAATAAATAATTCACCCATACAATCTCTATATCGCAAGAAGCTAAGACTGTTGAAATACAGAGTAAACAATTCACACGTTATCCTCTGGTTGAGATTTGTGATTTTAATGAGAAGGATGGATTAGATTCGAATCTGGGCAGGCAGAAGTAACCGTTCGGATGAAATTTTTTTGTAAAAACTCAAAGCCAACTTAAGTTCGCTTTAGGCGCAGAAAGGAAAATTTCAAGGTCAGGTGGTCGTGCTGTAATTGCATTACCTTGTGCTAGAGAAAGTAAATTAAAAACACCGAATTAAAGGTGGAGACAGGAAGATCGCGGTACCAAAGATGCTTAGAACTTTAAAATGTCTGTTTTTAAGGGCTGCGCTCTACATAATAATATTGCTCTGCCAAAGATGTTTTTAGAAAAAGCAGAGAACCCTTTCTATCAATGCATGAAGGAACAATTGTCATGTAAATGGTACTGAATATTTCTAATTTCCACCTAAAAAATTATAATTCTCTCTTTCACTGGAATTTGTAACTCAGATTCTTTTTCGAGTCTTCTAGGGTTTCACCCAATTGGTAGTGCTATATTTGGACGCAGATCTTGACTGCGACCCAAAGACCGTGTACAGCTCACGAACACATAAAACGGAATAGTATTGTGCTTGAAAACATAATAAAAATGATCTAAGCCCAGTTAATAGCTGCAAATAGGAAGGGAACAACGAAGAGCTACGAAAATTACCTTCATTTGTCCATGTATTGTAGAACTTACGTTTGTAGAAACCCTTAAGTAAGCGAATTTATCATGATAATAACTATCATGGATCTCTTTAGAGTTCTCAGCAGCCTCTGCTTCCTCGTCCTTGGAGACTCATATTGCTCCAAGGGTGATATAATCTTCTCCCTGAAATCTGACACAGGGCCTTCATCCTCTTCATCATTTTCTTCTTCCAGCCGAACAGACAGATCTTTCCTCCATAGCCATTTTCTTTCGCAGATTGTGATTCGCCAGTGGCCTTTGTTTACATCTACAACGTCTAAATTATCAAAATACCACTGAAAACACATTTCCACGGCCTAGAATAAACTAAATTTGTCCCAAATGGATTCTTTCAACTACAAACGAAGGATTTGAACCAAGAAGAAAAAAAAACGATCTCAAACATGAACACGGCTGATTCACCCAAAGTATATCAAATTATTAAATTATTACCGAAAAGAATGAAATGTCAACCCTGCAACTTCCGAATCATTTGTATGTCCTTTTCCCATGGCCACAAACGTGCCAAAACGTTTATCTGTTCTAACAATGGCGGCCAATTTTGGCAAGTTGTTTAAGAAAATAATGAGTCCTGGTCAACCCTTCCACCTACAAACCTACCGCATATTCTTCCCTTCCAACTGGTTCCTGATTCCATTTCGGGGTATTTCATAGCTGTGACGTCTCCTGCTTTGAAAATTTTTTAATGTAGGCTTCTTTGGCTTCGACGTTTTCTACGTGATAATGCTGTAACTCGAAATAAAATGTATCGAAAGTTCAACGCTCCAATTTCTAATCATCATCCTATGATGTTGAATTAGTCGTTAATTAATCTGTTTTCTATAAGTGAAAGATATCTTCCATTTTTCTTATTTTTGTTGATGTAATTTGTAATATTAATTATGATTATTAAACATGCACTGAGACCCATGAGTATCTGACTTTAAGAAAGTTGAGAGGAGTGTTATTATAGTTATATAGTTATTATGGGTGAACAAGTCAGGAAGGTTGGAAGTGACTGAGTCGTGGAGTGTTAAGATGGATTCACTATCTTCCCTGTTTTGCTCATTATTTTTTCTGCATCGTTCACTACCATTTTATAAGAAGATTTGATTTGGTTATCTTCTGCAGGATTTTCCGCAGGGTTATCATACGCAGAGTTTTCCTTTAGATTTGACTGATATAGCTCTCATGGCTATGAGCGGGTAGAGATAAGGTTTTCTGAGCTAGATCCACCATGCTCCTGGGATAGGCTCCGATCATGTTTGCGGCACTATAGAACCCTTGCAAAATTCCATGGAGGGCATAAAGTCTGCCTTCATGCACTGGTGATTGATCCTCTGGTAAGTCTTGGTTATCATTCTCCATCCCCATCCAAGAGTTCGATACCAGAGTTTTAGGCTATTGAAAATTCCTTTATCAGATCCGCAAGCAGCGAGATCGGGTCTTGGCGAGGACACGAGTGATGGATCTGTAGTTTGAAACAGACCGATCACGCAAGGAAAGTAGTTATACCTCGCCATCGCTTTGCGCTCCTGACTTAGGCATTTCCTCTTTACCCCGAGTGAATCCTCCACAGGGTTATCTTCCGCATGGTTATCTTCCAGGTTCGAATTCTTCCGCATGGATTTTTCATTCTTCTGCATGGGCATACATAAGGTTGGGAATCATCAATCGGCCTTGATCCAGATGGCTCCGATCTTCGCAAAGATAGCTACTAGCTCAATTTTGTCCACCTCTAGGGGCAAGCTCCTACCCATATCGTCAGTGAAGCCCCAACTCCCACTATCCAGGTGTTCCAGTTCTCACTCAATGAGGCTTTGAAGTTTTCTGAAAATGCCCTAATCTGTCTGTTCAATGGTTTTTTGTCGTGGCTAACAGCTCTCCACAATTGGATCTCGGACCTATGGAAGCCTGTCATTTCTGATGAAATTAATATCTACCCCTGTGCTAGGGGTTTCTTTATAATATATTTTGAAAACCCTGCCCTTGGTTTTGGAAAAACTCAGGCCTATTCATGAAGCCATGGAACCCATCATTCGATCCCTCAATAACAATCATAACCTCAACACTAGTTTGGGTGAGATTGCCAAACCTACCCTTGCATCTCTGGAATTTCTCCTCACTAAAAGCCATTGGAAATGTAATTGCGAAATTTCACTGCAGGTGCCCAGAAAAAGAGGAATATGCGAGAACCACCTATGCACGCATTTGTGTGGAAATGGACTTCAGCGCCAAATTCCCAGCTGAAATAAACCTAACAGGTAAAAGACTGTGTGGAACGAGAAACTCGATTATGAAAGTGTCCTCTTTAGGTTTCAATCCTACTTTGAGACATGCAATCTAGCTGAAGATTGACCAAAAGCCTCCTAGAAAAATTCTGCTAGAAAGAATCACCATATATCTACATGGTGGAAAGGAGCACAAAAAGAACATTACACTATCATCAAGGGAGAATACTCTAGAAACCTCTGAATCGCAAGAAATCGGGCAAGAAAGAAACAACTCTCAAGACAAGCAAGGGAAAAGCCCCGCCCAATAGCAAAAAAGTGAACTCGACAATGCCGGGAAAAGCCCCGCCCAATAGCAAAAAAGTGAACTCGACAATGCCTCAAGCATCAACATTTATGAAGATTCAAATACCACACAAAATAAATCTTCATTTAACAGCAAAGCAAAGCTCCCAGACCAAACTTCTTCTTTGACTATCTTCAAAAGGATGAACACAACAGATCGCGAAGCTAAGACATCAATGTCCCAAGAACCAGAAGAGATGAAGAAGATGCAAGATAAAGGAAGTTGGAAGACCGTAGAGAAAAAAAAGTAAGCTACAACACCAATCTTGTCAAGAAAGACAAGAAGCCAGACAATTAAGAACTAAGAAAAATATAGGTCCAGTGGACGTTAACCACCACCATCATCATGAGATGTTTTGGAAATAAAAATAGATGTGAGTGAGAGTGAACAATCTAGGAGAAAATGCTTTTCATCTTCAATTCTTTTAGTATCATACAACTCATAGATTCTTTTTTCCAATAATGTTTTTGGGATAGACTAGCCCTCACTTTCACTTGAACCTCCTCAGAATTAGTTATTATCTTCACAATATTCATTTTCTTATCAACACTAGTCAAAACAAAGAGATAATTCTCATTAGTAAAAATAAAATTAATTACCTTCTCATAATACTTTAATTTTCTTTTCCAGTAGAACTCCTTATCATCCCATAATTTATATCTATTAATTATATTAAAAACCTTAATTTTAAAAGACAAAAATGACTGATGAAAAAATATCAGTCAAATTTACTTATTGAATCGTTTTAGTCAAATATTTTTTTTTATTAATTATAAATTACAATTATATTTTTTTTTTATAATTAGTAAAATTTGATTATGTTTAAGGCAACTTAATTTGAAGCTGGAACTAAAAACATTTTCACTTTTTAAATAACATTTTTACTTGATTTATCAATCAAAATACTTAAAATTAACCGTTATTATTACTTTAAATCACAATAATTATTATTCCATTTAAATCGATTGTTAATCTTCCATATAAAACGTTCGTATTAATTAATTTTAAAGAGAGAAAAATATTGTCAGAAGAATATTTGATATTAGTTTATAATTTTAAATACCATATTGATTTTAGATAAGATTAAGGAAGATTTATTTTTCTTTAAAAAATAATTTCCCAAATTATAGATTGGTTTGATTATTAGTTCCTGTCTGGGACTAATAGCCATTACTTGATACTTTAACTGGTTTTTTTTCGGTGTTTTCACATTTTAACCTAAGTTTGATGCTCCCAATTTTATTCAACAAAATTTTATCCAAAGTTTTTGGTTCGGCAAACGATTGAGATCTTATTGCAGCTTTCACGTTGCCCGATGCAAAAATATTGAGGCAATCTTATGTTATCCAAAGTACGCTGTGGTAGGCTAAAAATTATTTTTTCCATGTTTTGATAATACATTCTACTTTACTAGTGAATCAGTGGTAATGCAAGACCGTTGATATTGAATGACATAAAGACATGGACATAAGTAAACATAAAGTTATCAGATGGCTGAGGGCTAAAGCTATTAATTATATTTAATTATTTTTTACTATTTCACATAATTATTATTTTAATAATTATGTGAAAAATGTATTAATGTAAAATTGAGTGTATTTTTAGAATGAAATTTATTATATTTATTTATTTGATTAGGAGGATAATGTTTATTTATTTGTTTAAATATTATTTGATTTTTTTATATTATATAAATTATTTTGTGATATTTGGTTTTATGATATTTTAAGTAATTGTTCAAATTTTACTATTTTCTTTTATTATTAACATAATTTAGTTTAGATTAGTTTTTAAACTCAATTATGTTTACTTTAGTTAAATATAATTTAAGTTGACATTTAAACGAAACTATAATATATTAATATTCTTAAATAAAATAATTTTGTTTTACACATAAAGATATCATAATTTTTATTAATCATATATTAATTAATAGGTATATCTTAATTAAATATATATGTGCATAACCAATATCATATAACTCTTTTATTGTTTTTCATTTTAATTTACTTTTACTTAAACTAACAACATAGAATATCTACTATGTAGTAATTGTTAAAGTAGAAATTTGATTTTGGTAAAGGAATCATAGATTTTCTGAATTACAAGATAAAATTTTATCCAAAGTTTTTGGTTCGGAAAACAATTGAGGTCTTATTACAGCCTTCACGTTGCCCGATGCAAAAATATTGAGGCAATCTCATCTTATCCTAAGTTCTTTCTGGGGCCTATTCCACGTTAAGCCAGCACCTAATTTAGACATTTGTTCATAGAGATATTTGCATGTTGACCACCTGTCAGCGTATGGAACCCTGTCAAAGCTTATATCACAAGTAGAGAACCCTGCGAGGAGTCTTTCAGCAAGTGGTCATTCTGAGTTCCCACATTATGTCCATTATTAATGTTAATCTGAGCAGCAGTACAATTTCATCTTTCTTTCTGGTTGCTAAGCATGTATTAAACTTCTTTATGGAATACTAATTATATTAATTATTTTGATCAGGCCTTCTGGGCAGCTTGGCAAGGAGCTTGCACGAGTGCGTTGCCTTCTGTTTTCCTCGTTCCACAGGGAAAGAAGTATCTTGTTCATCCTATCAACTTCAAGGGTCCTTGCAGCGCTCCTGGTTTGACTGTTCTTGTAAGTATAATCAAGATGTTATCATTTTGCAAAATCTATTTTCTGATAGCATTGTCCAAGGCCTAATTTATCAGAGTTTTCATGTCATATCGGTGAATGTCTAACAGATATCAGGGACAATAGTTGCGCCAACGGACCTATGGAACTCAGAAGAACAAGGGGCATGGCTTCAATTCTCCTATCTGCAAGAAACAACAATCCAAGGTGGAGGCATTGTTGATGGGTCAGGCCAGAAATGGTGGGCATATTCTTGCGCCAACTTTAACAGCCAAGTAAGACAATTCTCATAGAAAAAAAATTAATACTTTTATTCTTCTTATCTTCATATAAACTAATAAAGTCATTTAAGATGCTGATTTATCACCACTATTATTGACAACCATGTATTTTTCTGCTGCACAGAGTTGCGTGAGGAAAGCCCCACTGGTAAGCTCCGCCAAAAATTTGCTTCAATTGACCATGAAACTAAAAGTATGAACTCAATTTTTTAGTTTTTGGCTGATGATCTCATAATCAAACTCCACAACCTCTTGGGTGACAAGTATGATATTTTATCGTTTTTATTTTTTTTAATAGAAAAAGAAAGATTTAGATCTATTCAAAAATATACAAAACTAAATCTCCGCACCTAACCATTAATCCATATTTTCAAAATCATCATTATTGCTTCAATCAATTCCCAATGATATTCATCTTAAACCTAGATCTCTACTGGGCCCATATGTTTCAGATTCCTTGAAATGCCGATCTTCATTTTGAATTGAATTTTCAGTTATGGATCGACTTTATCTTGATTTGTCTGTCAAACTGTGCAGGTGGTCTCTTATCGCAGGTCGATTGCCGGGGCGGACAGAAAACGAGATAAAGATCTATTGGGATACCCACATTAAGAAAAGAAAATTGAGCAGAGAACTCGACCCCCAGTCCCATCGCTCCCTATGGCTGCCTGACAATGGCAACACTACCCTCACCTCTCCGTTTGCTGACGACCACGAAATCTCGGCTTCGCGGAGCTCGAGAACGACAGAGATAACAGACTTCTTCCAACATGACCTGTCACGCCCCTACACCTGTGGTAGTCTTCCAACTGCTTGTAGCAAGGTGCGGCACCACCGAACGCGTTCTTTTCACCAATACTAACATTCGTGGACTACGCCTACTTTCACATTAACATACTTAGCTTGTGTTTCGCAACTACGTAAAAGAAACTATCCTTTATACTTAATGAAGCTCATACTCATTCATTATCATCATGCAATTATACCGAGAACAACAACAACTGCAACAAGTATAAAGGGGAGGGGCAACTCCCCGTAACGTGAGTCTGCACGACAATTTTATTAAGAATATCATATTACAATACACCAGTGTGTCTTGGCCGAACCAAGTCTCACACTTAACCAAATTTTACAATAGATAGGCAATCTGCCTTTTACAACATCTTGTGCACCTCTTGCACAAAGGACGGTGCTCACCCGAGCCACCAAAATCCTTGCCAAGTATTACACCAAGAACCGTACACTAAAATTCACCCATAACATGGCACACTTGCCAACCATTAACCAAGATACAATTCTGCGCAATCTCCAAGACTAATGTGCATGAGATATGCGCATTTCCTTCACCAAACTACACACTCCTCTTGTCCTCCTTGCGAAGATGTTATGAGCGAATGTCTTGTTCCAAATGAGCTCTCCTCACATGTTATATATATGCAATGTACATGGGTTTACATGGGGTGTGCAGCCCCATGGCCGACCCCAAAACCATCCATCATACGTGCCCATATGCATCGTTTGCAAGTCGGCTTGCCTCAATACAAGTCTCCTTTCCAAGTCGCATATAAGTTGTCCAAACGTTCCACGCACTTCTCCTAAGTGTCGCGAACTGTTCTCCTTTCGTCGCTTTTATTGTCGCATTATTTCCGCAGTCCGTCACAACTTCGTCGCACTTCTGCCGTTCAGCGTGCCCACGCGCTTGCCCGCGTCCCCGTGCACGACCTTGCCCGCCGCCCGTCACACTACAGCTCGGAGGCCTTACATCCTCCTCCACCTGAAATCGTTGTCGTCCTCGACAACATACCATCCTGGTAGCCATCCACCAAGATCATCATCATCCATGATGTCGAATCCTCCACACAAAGCAACATCCTCGCACATGTGTAGAGCCTCATCTCCATCATGCTTCGACTTAGTGAACAACTGCCACCAAGCTCACCATACCAAGGTATGCACCTCATCAGATGTCATCTCGATCCATGATTACTAACCCCCTATCTTCATCATGTGTCCTCATGTGAACTGCTGCCATGATACTCCAACACAATGCTAACACATCTCTGCACACTTCGCGATCCCATGTCTGAACTAGTCGGATGGCCAGTCCAACTGCCACGCTCAAATCATGAGAGTGAACATCCCCATGCCACCATTAGTCGTTTCTCAAAACATCCTGTCACATCCTTGACTCATCAAGAATCTATCTCCACAATCCATGCTCAGGTCCATGGAACTCCATCCACCTCATCTGCAACATGCTGTCCATGATGTTTGGTGTCAATGTGCTATATGAAATCAGCCACATCTATCCCAACATCATCATGTGTGTGTGTCTCCTCCATATGAAGAGATCATCTCCTCAAACCGACTCTCGATGTGCCACATCTAGGTCCATGAAGCAATCTCCATCATATCTACAATGTGTCATCCCTCAAGTCTGCCATAGAAACAAGTATGCACTTGTCTCATCTATCCATGTGTCAAAGTAGTTGAGTCTCGGCTCAACCCATGCCCAAGTGCAGCCACCAAGGCATCATCATCATCATTGTAACTTCATCACTCCAAAGTGTCTCATATCGATCCTCCACATCACGTCACTCTTCCAAGCCATGACCATACATGTACTTTGAAAGTATGCATCCCATACTGCATCAAAGTCCCTCAACCTCAGCTCCTCAATGCATCGAATCCTCTAAGTCCACCATGTATGAAGTCCCTAAAAGTCACAACAATCTCATGTCATCATGAGCTCCATAAGTCATCTCCAACCAACATCTCCATGTAGTAGGAATGCTCCATAGTCTGCTCACAATTCCAACCAAGTCCATGGCCTTGTTGTACAAGAGTGTACAAGCTCTCCATAGGCTCATAAGTAATAAGTCTCCATGTCACACTAGAAAATCCATCTGCACAACATCCTTGCCTTGGCACTCCTCATTAGATGTCCATGACACCTCTACAAGTGCTTCCACATAATGTCCCTGCATAAGATTGCCATGCTCGATGCCTCCAACCTGATGACCATGACTATGTTGCCCATGTAGTCCAATCAAGTAGACTCATCACAACAATCGATCATCCTCATCCAAGTCTTCAATCTTCGGTTTAGTGAACTCAGTCACCCAACCATATCATCATGTCATCATGAGTCCCTTCCATCATAGCTCCTCCACCAAAGTGTCCACCAAGACTATCTCTTGGTCTCGCCCATGAGAAGTCCACCCAAGCATCTTCATGTGTGCCCTCCAATCTGTCCATGAGTCATGCTGGGCACTTAGCCAATTCTCCCATATGGCTAAAGCATGACCCAATCATCCACAACGATCATCAAGGTCCACCCTTGTCAAGGGCCTTTGTACCTTCTACCATAAGGTCACAAATAACCCCAACAAGTCCTGCAACAACCGACAATCCTTGCTTCTACATACAAGGTTCCATCATAATCATCCATGGTAAGATCCTCCCTAGCATAGGCAAACTGGCTTTGCCTTTCCCTGCACACGGTCCATCCACCAAATGCCCAAATAGAACACAAGTATCAATACTTACTTCATCATCATGAGGTTCCTCCATATGAGTATCCTCATTCATCCATGTTCACAAACTGCACAATCTTGGTCCAACTTGATCATCCTCAAGTTCATTCTCCATCATGGTCATGTCTGCAACATCTTCAATTGTCACGACTCCCTCTTCCTTGATAGCACAATCTGCAACTTCACCTTGCTCCATTGTCCAACCAAGTTGAAGAAGCTCTTCTTTAATATTCCTTTCCAAGACTTCAAGTTCCTTTCGGATCCGAGGCTTCTCTTCCTTCAACCTCTTCAACCTGTATAAGGTAAGCAAGAGCTTCCCTTCACCTTCTCCCAAACTTGCCATGCCTTGTCGTTCAGCTTGGTCCAAGCACTAAGCTTCACCTCTGTTAAACCTGCTTCCACTGTCACAAGCAACCCTGCTCAAACTGAGTCTTGAAACTACCTTCAAATGCTTCAACACCTGAACCTGTTCAAGTCTCAATACCTGTCATCAACTTCAAACCTTCACGAGCAAACCTTGCTCATCAGCTCTAGACCGAGCTCTGATACCAACTGTCACGCACCTACACCTGCGGTAGTCTTCCAACCGCTTGTAGCAAGGTGCGGCACCATCGAACGCGTTCATTTCACCAATACTAACATTCGTGGACTACGCCTACTTTCACATTAACATACTTAGCTTGTGTTTCGCAACTAAGTAAAAGCAACTATCCTTTATACTTAATGAAGCCCATACTCATTCAATACCATCATGCAATTATACCGAGAACAACAACAATTGCAACAAGTATAAAGGGGAGGGGCAACTCCCCGTAGCGTGAGTCTGCCTGACAATTTTATTAAGAATATCAGATTACAATACACCAGTGTGTCTTGGCTGAACCAAGTCTCACACTTAACCAAATTTTACAATAGATAGGCAATCTGCCTTTTACAACATCTTGTGCACCTCTTGCATAAAGGACGGTGCTCACCCGAGCCACCAAAATCCTTGCCAAGTATTACACCAAGAACTGTACACTAAAATTCACCCATCACATGGCACACTTGCCAACCATCAACCAAGATACAAGTCTGCGCAATCTCCAAGACTAATGCGCATGAGATATGCGCATTTCCTTCACCAAACTGCGCACTCCTCTTGTCCTCCTTGCGAAGATGTTATGAGCGAATGTCTTGTTCCAAATGAGCTCTCCTCACATGTTATATATATGCAATGTACATGGGTTTACATGGGGTGTGCAGCCCCATGGCCGACCCCAAAACCATCCATCATACGTGCCCATATGCATCGTTTGCAAGTTGGCTTGCCTCAATACAAGTCTCCTTTCCAAGTCGCATATAAGTTGTCCAAACGTTCCACGTAGTTCTCCTAAGTGTCGCGAACTGTTCTCCTTTCGTCGCTTTTATTGTCGCATTATTTCCGCAGTCCATCGCAACTTCGTCACACTTCCGCCGTTTAGCGCGCCCACACGCTTGTCCGCATGCCAGCCCGCACCCGCGTGCACGACCTTGCCCGGCGCCCATCGCACTGCAGCTTGGAGGCCTTACATGACCAGTCGGAAAGCTCGCCGATCGAGCCCGCCGCTTCTGAAAATGAAGAGCATGGTGACTTCAATCTTGATTTGTGTATGAGCTTTCCATCAAAGTCACCCCGCGCCGAAAACAGAGCTTTGAGCGGGGATGGAACCACAGACTCAAATTTTAATTTGGGTCGTGGACTATTTTGTGTTTATATTCGGTGTCTTTATATCTGTAATAAATGACGTATATAATGGAGGTTCATATAAAAAACTATTTTTAATATAAAAGTTAGTAATTTTATTTCTTTCTGATTTTTACATCATATCTGATTCCTGAAATAAATAATTATAAAAACCAAACATAACATTTTTTATGATCTCAGTTAGTTAATAATTGATTATTTTCCTAAACAAGCTTAATTTTTATCATATATTAGGTCATATTGAATATAGAATAGTTTTTTTTAATTGTAAATAAAAATTTTAGGTCATATTGAATATAGAATAGTTTTCGTTTTAATTGCAAATGAAAATTTAAAATAAATAGAATGTCATATTTTTCTTCTTCTGAAAATAACTGCTTTCAATCCATTATTATAAAAAAATTACATATCTAAATACAAAGAAATTATTATAAAAAAAATTACATATATAAATACAAAGAAATTTAACAGTTTCTAAAATATTCAAAACTTAAAATCGAGTGTATTAAAAAATAATCACTGTTATCGAATTTACATTAACATAAATTTAAAATTCCAACCTTCTTCGAGTGATCGACTTGTGCATTATGTTTCCTCTTACCATCGTCGTCCCATCTTGGATGAAACGAAAAGTCCTGCATGATATCATTCAACTATTCACTGGTTAGATTTGTTTATATATGGGGGATTTACGCAGTGCATTATATTAGATATCATTTTTGGGATTCAACTGTGTTAGATTTGTTTATTTGATACTTGGTGTAACTATCATTAAAGAATCAAAACAATCCACAGCGCCTGTAAAATATTATCCAAGACTTTTTCAAGCACCATTATGATAGTATGATCGTCCTGAGCAGCACCCACATGAATGATGTCAGCTAGCTTCTTTGCCAAAAGCATGAGAAATGGTGCACAAATAAAAAAAGGGCTTCATTTGTGCTTGAAGGAGGCCATTCGCTTACGGCAGAGACTACCCGCTGCATGTAGCACTTGTTTTTAGAACGAAATCATTTTTATAAAAGTTAAATATGGTATTTTAATTTAATTTCAGAAAAGCGTGATGGTTCTAATGACTTAAGATTAGATAAAGAAAACATTTTAAAAATAAAAGTCGTTTCTGTACGGATTAAGAAATCAACTTAGAAAGTTGTTTTGTGGATTAAATAAAAAACATATATTTGTTAACTTTGTCAATGAATAAGACAAGAACAACGATCGGCCTGGAGTATGCCGTAAAACTGCTTCTGCTTGGCTAAGAGCTCGTCTTCCTCGGACGTAAGGAAACAGGTTAACGGCCCAAGACCCAGAGGCATCTGGCAGGAGTGAAAGCCTGCTCCCTTACGGACCACCAGCGGGTTATTACAGGTGGCGTGGTTTTCCTTGATAACAGTGATGAGTCAAACCGACATTCGCGGATAGCAGCGAGAGATGGTTGTCCTCATTGTTGGTTTGACACCTGAGTTTGATAGGTTTTTCCACCTTCGAAAAAAAAAAAAAGACAAGAACAACGATTTATTATTCATTGTTATTAAATATTTTTAATAAGAGAAAGAGTTAAAAATTAAAATTAAAATTTAAAATGATAATTAAAGGTATTATGATTAGTTATTTATTAGCATTATATTATATTTTTGATTCAATATTAGAAAAATCTCGCTCAATTCTTTGCGTGAATTATCGCCTTTATTCAATATTAAGGCGTGTAAAATATAATATAATTTTGCTATATGGGTATCTAAATTTAGTTCATATGCATGCGTTATATAATAATATATATATATATATATATATATATATATATATATATATATATATATATATATATATATATATATATTTTTTTTTTTTTTTCCGTAAATCAAAGTTTTATTTATTTATCAAAATGAAAGTATATAGATATCAAAATGCAAATACTCTCACCTCGAGCAGGATTGTTGAATGAAGCTAGCACTATATGACAAATAAACAGTAGAAAAATAAAAGGAACAATCCACAGCTTGACACGCCAAAAGCACCAAAAGACAAATATAACCAGAAAAACACCTATGACCATGCTCAATCATCAGAACTAATAGGCATGCGGTATGGCCCAATCCCTGGAGGGGGAGGGGGATGATAGGTACACTGAACATGCTTCTCGGAGAGAGCCATCCACGTTTCTAGAATTTCCACATTTTCAGATAGCAGTTTGACAACGACAAACCACCACTATCCTTTCTCTGACTTGACATTAAAAGTAATGCAGTTGATTAAGCATAGCCATAAAAACCTCGTGTTCTTCCTTCCTGACCTTATCGTATGCTTCTAGGTGATCCAGAAAAGGCTAGAAGAGGTCGTAACAAGCCTTCGATTACCGTTTCTGGAAAACAACCCATACACGACCTGGCCATCGATTCCTACCTCGCACACTTTTCCTACCCCACACACCACACAACCCTTCTTTGCATTCCCAGCTACATGACTACCTCGCACTGCTCTCGTCCCATCCTACCACCACAGGGTCTTGACGCTGCCCAGATCATACCTTCAATAGTTCGACTTCCCCACAATGGACGTGCGGTAACCCAACTCGCCAACGCTATCTTCGAGTCATATCTACACCCTCCCTAGTTGGTTGAAGCTCCATTCTGCATGGGTTGGCAGCAGGAATTATGCGACACTGGTCGCATGGTGAAGGCTCAGGGATACATGTCTAATAGAGGATCAACAACAAAAAACAACACCTTCTAACACACCGTGAACCATAGCAGAGCAATAGGCAGCCTAAATTATCCACGAGACTCCTACTTCTCATAACTGTAGACCACCTCTCTCCAGCCTGAGGAGTTGCACGTGAAACCATTTATAAGAAACACACCAACCAAATGAGACCCTTCCTTCACCTCTACTAGAGGAAGCGGCTAGGAAAAAATTCACTAACAGAAAGACTTGACACCTAGGCACAAACAGGCGAGATATGAACCCAAGCCAATTACGAGTCACCGCAGATGTCTTCATACTATTTTTCCACCATCGAACCCAATTGTTGCTCACCCAGTAACGGGTATAAGGAATCCACATAAAATCCAAGAGATTGGAGGACCCAAAATATATCCTACAGAGAGGAGACTCAGACACCCTCCAAAGCATAGATAACATCGAGGAAGTGGGCTAGCAAGCAACACATGAGTGGGCTCTAAGTCTGACCCAATTACCATACAAAATGACTCAAGCCACTAATAAAAGCAAGAAACAATGCTAAGAGAGAAAATGTTAATGTTTTTGTGAACCACACTTGGTGGAGGAGACAACGACATCGAAATATCCACCATTCCCAAACTAACCAAAGGCCATAGAAACCCGTGAGACCACCAGAGCTGGGACCATGACAAACCAACCACCAAACTACCACAACAAAATAGTAATCTTGAAACCCGATGGGCACCATAAACCCACTTCTGTCTCCCGCACTCAATCTTGAAGAGAAAGAATCAAACTCCGCACACAAAAGCATTAACTTCACTGTACACCATACATAATGGGAAGATAGGGTAACTATCCTCCTTACCATTTGCCAGATATTCTCATTTATAACATGCGCGTCTAGAAGATCTCGACGTTCATCACCCCATGAAAGAAATTTTTTTATATTTTAAAAATATATAATTATTTTATTAGTTAAAAAGATATGAAATATTGTTCTACTCATTTATCATTTTAAAAGTTAAATTATTTTCAGTAATAATTTTTTCCTCAAACTTTTATATTCAAAGATATCTATGCTTACCCCCTTAAAAAAACCGCTTTTAACATTTAATAAAATGAAACTAAAACTAAGCCAATATTTATTATTATCCTCTTAAAAAAAACAATAAAATCTAGTTATGTTTAGAAATTAAATTTCAATTTAATATATATTTATAATAAATAAATTTTAAACATTTATTGATAAATTAATTTTTATACTTCGCTAAAATGAATTTAATGATTTAATTGGATTAATTATCACATTTGGTTAATTTTGTAACAATTATATATATATATATATATATATATATATATCATGTGTAATCTTTTGTTGTTTGAATTGCATTTTGAAATTTATAAATGGTTTCAACACCTTAATTTTTTTTTGGACATTTTCGTTATATAAACCAGACACATGAAGCCTACAATTCAAAAAGAAATTGTTATATTTCAAACAAAATTGACTAACAAAAAAATCTAATAAAGAAAGAGTCAAAATATGAAATAGTAAGACTACTTGAAATATTTTCAAGTGTAAGATATTTTCGCCAGTTATTATATATAATATATACATATTTTTGGCTTACTCTTTATGTTTGAAAATTGATAGAAGGAGAGAGAGATGGTGAACATGAGTCACACTATGGTTTCTGGGCTCGTTGTCGATCGTAAGACATGGAGCAGAAATGTAATCCACTGCATCCGTCTAGGCAATGAACAATGGGAGATGATGAGGCATCCTGCTGCTTATCGCAATCATATTTTGAAGGTAAGAGATTGGGCCCTTTTGCCGATCACACATGCAAACAGGTTCCTGACATTCCAGGAAACAATGAACACTTAAAAGAAAAAGGAATCTATAATATGTATCTTTGGTGGTGGCACAATTTTGATTAGCATTGTGGTGGGGGCCTAACCTTTCAGGGTTATTTTACAAAACCACCTTACCCACCAGATTGGGGATTTCCCACTTACACAGTATTATGGGATTTGGTTTTTGTCTCTGCAGGGTAGGATTTTAGGAGTGCATGGTTAATGTAGTGAGCCTTTTATATCCATTGTTGTTCCCTTAACCTTGTTTATCCTCATATTGAAGGATCCCAAATTAAAAACATGGATTTGGAGAGGCATTTTTCATATTTTCTTTATGACCCTTAGTAAGAACCCAATCCTTTTAAGGTTTTCTAGATTTTATCTTGTGGTCAATGTAAAACAACAAATAGAGCATCATATTGGCACCCCTATGACTTTGCAGTGCCTATTACGTGAAGTGAGGCAATTAATGGATTTATCTCGTTGCACATATATGGTATTTTAATGAACTCTACCACTGTCATGGTTGTGAGGCTATGTGGTGCAGCTATGGGTACCAGGAAACTAGACATAATATTTCATAGGGAGGTTTCTTGCTCTGGAAACCGTGGATGATATTTCTCTTTCAAGGATGTAGTGCAAGGGAAGGCTCACATCCCATCAGATCAGATCCAAAACAACTCGGGATCCTACATTGTAGAGAAAATGGAACAAACATAAGACATGTAAGTTAATCTTCAAGAGGTAGTTCCTCTTTCTTTCTATCTCCAATCTAGGGACATTATATGTAGATTCAATGGGATTTTACCCATATATTATGAATTAAACTTGTGGGATTTATCTGCTTTGACTCAAAATGTGATATATAATTATGTTCCAAAGGTTTCTTCATTGTTCAATTTGATACACAAAAATATTTGAAATATATCCTAAATGATGGGTCATGGTTTCCAGATAGAGTTTGACTCTTCAGTACTCCATGGTTCCTATATTTTGATGCTACAAGCATGGTAGTTTCAACAATTCCATTTTTGATGAGACTACCCAATCTCACTCTTCCTTTTTGCCACCATAAGATTCTAAAGGATACTGGAAATAGTCTAGGAAAATTAAAAAAGATAGACATTAACAAAACAAAAAATGATATTTTGACTTTTTCCATATTTGGGTAGAGATAGACTTAAACAATGGTATTCTTTAATACATTCAATAGAAACATAAAATCTTTTAATGGACCCAAGTATTAGATTACGAGAACACAACATTTAAATATAAAATTTGTTTTGAAAAAGGACACTTGCAGAAAACATGCCCACACGAAAAAATAGATCCCAAAAAAAAAATGAAACAAGACCACAACCCAAAGGGATGATACGTATCCAACCCTTATCATTAAGAAGGAGAAAAAACCACAAAGAACCATCCAAATACAAATGCATAGGTTCAACACAGTAACAAAGAAAATGGGGGTGTTGTGGATATATTCATAATAGAAACCCACATTTAGAAGGGCACAAAATTAGTAGAGATCCAAGAGTTAGAGCAAGAAAAAGAGGAAACACACAACTAAAAGGGAATGTGGGATAGAAAGGGAGCACATGTCTTTGAGAGCTCAGTTTCAGAGAAAGAAGTTCTCTTGCAAATAGATGGAAATGAGTTAACAATGATAACAGTTGATCCCATCCCTTAGGGTCGACAAGATATTCAAAATAAGAAAGGAAAAAAAGGAGAAGCTAAGTGATTTTTATCACACTTCACTTCAACATTATTTATGTAATTTTTACAGTTTTCCAGTTTATTCCCAATGAGCCAACATGCTCATATGATTGAATGCTTTCAACATCTATAAAATGTAATTTTGTTCCTAATTTGAATAAAAGTATGATGTATACATATTTTATTCAACCATATTTAATACATACATGGCTGATGTTGAGATATTTTAATTGTGTTTCACATTGTACACATAAAAATGTTTATGTTGTTTTGTTATCGATATATTTTTAAATAGAAAATAATATTACTTTGCCTTTGATATCCAAAAAGATAATTTGTAATCTACATTTAATGTTTTAATTATTATTAATACTTTCTAGTTTCAAATATTAATTTCATATTAAAAATTAAATGAATTATACATCTTCCTCATGTTAAAAAGTATTTAATTTTTTTGACTTTTAATTATTTTTCCACTTTGTATTTAGAAAAACATGATATATATATGCAAGCTTAAAAATAATACATTTTATTTATACTTCAAAAATATATATATACATTTTAATTATTTTATAAGTTATATTTCTTCACATAAACATCCGAATATTTTAATTTTTAGCTCAGAATGAAAATGAGATATTTTTAGATTTTATATACTCTTCATAATTATTTTAATATCAACAATGCACCTGGGTAGCAAAGTATAATAAAATTACTAATATTTAAAATATCTAAATCTTAACTAATTATATATACTCATTTTTTTTAATAATAAAAAACTTATTTTTTTTTTGTAAAAAAAAAATATTTTATTTTAAAATGAATGGACTTCAACACAAAGTTCACAAATTTCCCCTCCTTCCTATTGAACTTTATCTCAACGCAATGAATATAATAATTTATTTTAAATAAATAAATTATAATAAATAATTACAAGGACAATTTTTTTTTAAATAAAGAATAATTAAATTTTAATCTAAATGCTGGGGCTAACAAAAACGAATTCAATGTTAATGCAAAATCCACGGTTGATACCATCTTTAAAATAGATGATTGATACGAATCAATAACCTACACATTTATTAAGTTAGCTATTGTGATGGGTTAAGTTAAATAATTTTTCAATTACAATATAAATATCTAAATTTATTTTTAATATTTTAAATCCGAAATGAAAGAGAAATTGTTTCTCAATTAAATTTTGTTAATTTTTAGATTAAAAAATAAATTTATCATAACACGTAAAAGAAATTAAAAAAATAAATCTAAAGCAGTAGTGCGTCTTCTTCCTCAACCTCCGTTTTCTTAAACCCCCATTTCTCTAAAGAACTGATTTATAAGAATTCATTTTTTCCTTTAGCTTCCAAGTTTTGTTAACGGAAAGCCTTAATTATTAAGATATTGAAGATTATCTTAGTGTTATATACTTTTGCCCCAAAATTTGATGATCTTATAAATACTTATAAAACTTGAGTATATATATTAGTTCCACTTGAAACACATATTTTCTAAGAAAATATTTAAATTTCTTTTCTACAATTCTAACCATTATTAGAAGGATGCTTAAGAAAGGACCATAATTTTGGAGTAAAGTTAATATTTTTCTCAAATCATGATATTGAAATTTCATTTTAGTTAAAATATTTATCAGTTTAGATCAATCTTAAATTTGGATGTATCAAGCATCGAGAGGAATCAAATATCTCGAGGTGTAAACTTCTTTTTGGAGTGAAAAACTTGATGAAAGGGTGCACCTTGAGATATCTGATCCCTGTTAGTGCTTGATAGATTCGAGATTAAGATGGATCAAGGATGATTATATAATACTATATAATATTTATATTTGTATCTATGTGTCTACTTCTTATTCCCTCTCTTTATCTCACCCCCCAAACATACACACCCTTTCCTCATATATATCTATCTCTCTCTCCCTCCCTCCTCTTCCTCTATTGTGCCCCTACCTTTGTGGTAGTCCTTCAACCATGCATAAGTGGGTGCGGCACCGCTGTACTTTTTTTTTCCACCAATACTCAAATACTCAGACTATGCTTAACCCAACACTTAGATATTTTTCATCACAAGTGTTTATTTTGCAGTGGAAAAAATTCAATTATCTTTCATTAGTTTAATCTTCAATAGTAGTGGAAATAAAACATCACAACAACATACACAGATGCACAATGTGTGGGAGGGGCAACTCCCAATTAATCTTAGTCTATCAAATATAAATATTAGGTCATTCAATTGTACAAAATAACTTTACAAAATTCATGCAACCCTCAATATCTTAGCTTGCACACTTCCTTCAAACTTCGTGCAACCTTTAAAATATCAGCTTGAACACTTCCTTCAAACTTTGTGCACCTGTCATGCACCTTTTCCGGTTCGTCGTGCAACCCTAAACACCTTACTCGAACCTACCACCGTTGTCGTGCAGTGTTCGACAATACCTGTCGTGTACCGTAGGTTACCCACATTGTTGGTCCACCGTGCCTACTGTGTCACAGTACTCTGCCTGCTCGGTTCTATTATTCGACTATGCCCACACTACCGTATCGCAACATTACCAGGTGCTTCCATTCATCCTCATTGTGACTCGCTCATATTGCCATTTAGCCTTACCGTGTCACACCGTGCAGCGACACCCAATCATGCCCGCCCGCATTGCCAAAATACACATTCAGGTTACACTGTTGGTGTAGGACTGTCATTGCATTGTGACCTGCCCATTCACTCATTCAGCACCATGAAAAACCCTAGATTCACCTTCATCAACACTTTCAATCCTACTCCCCTTGGCCACACCTTCTCCTTGTTTGCCTCAACCTTTTCCCTCCAGCTCACTCTGAATTTCCATTTTTGTGTATGTTTGATGGCTTGGATGGTGCATTCTCCATCCATGCCATGTTTTATTTATATGCCTCCATGTGGTCCCTCAACACGAACCATTATGCCTGTTCAATTTCTTCCATGGGTTGGCTCTCCTCCATAACGTGTAGCTGACCTACCATGTAATTCTCCCATTGTTTCTCGGCGTGTCACTTGGGTGGGTCATGGGTCGGCCTGCCTATGCTGCCTGTCGATTCACCCATGCCCATGTCGTGTCATCTGTCACATTTCTCCCATTGTACTTCCACACAACTTGCCCACCATGTCCACCATCGCAACTCAACTCGCCTAGCTCATCTTCACACATGGGAGCTTTGCCTGCACAGGCACTCGCCCACCTAGGCGCCCAACTTGGGTCGCCCAATGTGCCTCTACCCAGTGATTCACCTGCGCTTTCCCATCATGTTTGCTACAACGTGCGTGCCCACTTGTCGCCTTTTACTGATGGTGAGTCACCTTTAACTGACGACTTGTCACACATAACTGAACATCTACCTCTAAGTCATCTTTAACCAAATGATTCAACTGGAGTCACCCTTAATCGAACACAAGCTCCCATTTCGCATCTCAGGCATTCCTGCATGCCTTTAACCTCAATAATTAGTTTTTTGACTCTCTCGGGTGCTTGCCAAATCAAAGTCCTAACATCCTCCACCACTCTAAAAATGTTGTTGTTTTTGACAACCCCATCTTAGCAACCTCCATCACTTAGACATATATCCATATATCGGCACGTAGATAGTTTTGTCCATGACCTACACTATGCCCAAATATTGTCCTACTCTACAAGAACATTATGTGTTGGATCCCCCTTTGATGATGATGAGTTGGGTAGCTAATCCAACTGTAGTATCTACTCCACAAGAACACATGCATCTCACATCATCAAGACTATCATCGCATCCTGTTATCAATCACATCCATCTTGCACCAAATGTTTTCTCATCATGTTGAAGAGAGGACTCACCTCCTTGAGTAAAAGACAATGAGCCTCATCCCCATGACAGTCTAGAAAGAGGGAGGAGATGTAAAATCTGAAGGCTTTCCATCCTCCTTCTCTAACAACTCAATCCACCTGTAAGGATCTTCCTCTTCCAATCTCTCTAGGTATGCTTCCTGAATCTCCTCCCGAGTCTTTGACTTCACATCTATGTTATCCTCCATTACCTCTAGTCTTCCTGTCAAGTTGAAAATACTATCAGACAACGTCTTCGTAATATGTCCCTATCCCATGAGTTTTGCCTCCACATGTTTCAACCTCTCATAGACCTCTTCATCTCGCTTAATGTCCTTCACATTCATTGCTGTCAATTTACACCTAGCTGTCATAGTTTCCATTGTAGGTATCCCCAATGGTTCATCCTGCCATCCATCATAAATATAAATATTCTTCATATGTGGAACTATCATAGCTTCATACTTATTTATGAATTCCATCCCTAGAACTGCTCATAGTCATCCATAAGCACTATTGTGAACTCGATCTTCCCAGACCACTCACCAATATGTACATCCACATTCTTTGCAATGCCAATGACCTTATTCGGTGGAGTGTTCACTACCTTAAGATGAGTTTGGGTTGGTGCAAATTTCAACCCAATTTTCCTTGAAACATCCTCTCTAACAAAGTTATGGTTCGCATCACTGTCCACCATAGTGAGTAAATTTCCTTCCCCAACCTTCATGTCAACACACTCAAACCTTTTCCTCTCAGGATCGCACCTTGAGATAGCCTCTATTGTTGTTGCAAGACCCAATATCTATATCATCACAACTGTTGGTTCTTCCTTCTTCTTTCTATGAAGATCTTTCCAAAGCTTCCATAGTCAGTCTTGAAGGACATTTCTTCACCGTATGCTCTTCTCCGCACAACCAACACTTCAAAGGTTTCTTCATTTTTTGTTTGCCACCTACTTTTGAATGATCCTCCTTTGTAGTTTTCTCCTTCGATTTGTCAGAATTATTCTTTTTCTCTTCAATCCCTTCATCATAATGGTCTACCATCCTCTCAACCGCAACAAATTCCTCCTCACGTGTTTCAATATTTTTCCTCTTCACTTCATTGTGTGCCCAAGGTTTAAATCCAATGATGAAGTTGAACACCTTGTCTTTCTCCACCATATCAGGTAGTTCCAAGACCACACTCGCAAATTCTCGTTGATATGCCTACAGACTCCCTGTTTGCTTAATGTACTTAATCTTCATCCTTGCATCCCAAGTCTCATCTTGTGGGATAAAGTGAGTTTGCAATGCTTCCTTCATTTCTTCCCAAGTAGAGATGTCCTCAGCTTCACCATGTGCAATCTGGTCTGCTTTCCTTCTCCACCACATCTTGGCATCCTTTGTAAGGAATTGAGTAGCTACCTTCACCTTGGCCTCCTCATTAGTAAGTCCCAAGCATTCCAAGTATTTCTCCATATCCCATAAGAAATTACCAAGTGTTTTCGTGCTCCTCACCCCATCATAAGAATCGAGTTCCTTGACTTTGATGTGGGCAGCTCCTCCAATTGGTCCCTGCCCAACTGCTTTCTTCGAAATGGCTATCTAATTAAGATCCCCATCAAGACTCTTCCGCAACTTCGTGATATCTTCATATCGTACCTTGAGGTTCTCGAGACTCTTCTTGCTTCGTCAACTTATATCTAAGTTCGAAATTCTCGACCTCCAATGCACTCATCTTTGAAGTTATCTCATCCAAGTGATCCAACATATTGTTCATGAAGATTGTCTTGGGACTCATGCTTGACTTGCATGTAACCTGTGGTTCCTCCATTTTGTCCGCCATCATATTTGCCTTAGAACATTTTATGACCATACACTTCCTAGTTCATCTTTAGCGCTAACCTGTAGCCTTTACCCTGCCAAATTTCTTAATGTTCCACTACGAGCAACTACATAGTGCCCATGCTTCAATACCAACTCCAACCACTCCTTGCCATATTCCTTTATTTCTCCAAATTTAAATCAACTGGGCATGCCTTGAGCCAAGCTATGATACCAACTATCATGCCCCTACCCTTGTGGTAGTCTTTCAACCATGCATAGGGGGTGCAACACCACTGTTCTTTTTCTTTTCACCAATACTCAAGTACTCAGACTACACCTAACCCACACCTTAGCCAATTTTTATCACAAGTGTTTATTATGCAGTGGAAAACATTCAATTATATCTCATTAGTTTAATCTTCAATAATAGTATAAATAAAACATCACAACAACATAAACATATGCACTATATGTGGGAGGAGCGACTCCCAATTAATCTGAGTCTGCCCAATATAAATATTCTGTAATTCAATTGTACAAAATAACTTTACAAAGTTCATGTAACCTTCAAAATATCGACCTGCACACTTCCTTCAAGGTTCGTGCACCTCTACTAGCTCGTCATGTACCCCTGCATGCCTTACCCAAACCTACCACTGTTGTCATGCACGCCCTGCACATTCTACACAACCCTTGTGCATTGTTCGGCACTGCCTTCTATGTAGCGCGGGTCACCCACACTGTCACTCCACCCTACCTACCATGTGGGAGTACTCTACCCACCCAGTTCTATCGTTTGGCCATGCCCATACTACCATATCACAACACTACTCAACACTATCGTTTAGTGCCGCTGTGACTCACCCACACCGTCATTCAACCTTGTCGCGTGGTAGCATGCAACGACACCCAATCATGCCCGCTTGAATTGCCAAAATACACAGTCGAGTTATGCTCTCATTTTGGGATTACCATCACACTGCAACTTGCTCGTTCACTCATTTAGCGCTCTGCAGAACCCCAGATTCACCTTCGACAACACTTTCGGTCTGGCTCCCCTTGGTCACACCTCTGCCTTTTATGCCTCGACCTTCGCCCTTTAGATCGCTCTAAATTTATGTTTTTGTGTATGGCTTGGATGATGCCTCTCAATCCATGCCATGTTTTATTTATATGCCTATGTGTGGTATCTCCCCATGAACCATCACATCTGTTTGCTTTCTTCCATTGGTTAACTCTCCATAATGTGCAACCAAAATTCCATGTAATTCTCCCATCACTGACCATCGTGTTGCTTGAATGGGTCACAGGTTAGCTCACCCATGTTTCCTATCAACTCGTTGATGCCCATGCCATGTCGTCTGTTGTGTTTCTCCCATCAAACTTCCACATGACTTGCCAACCATGTCCACTTTTGCAACTTGACTCGTGCAACTCATTAACACAATTGGGCGCTTCATCCGCCTGGGCACTTGCCCACTCGGGCTCCTAACTTAGGTCACCCGACATGCCTATACTCGGTGACTTACATTCGATCACCCACCATGTCTGCTACAACGTGCACGCTCGCCTGTCACCATTAACTAACAATGAGTCACTTTAATCGACGTTTTTCCACGCATAACCAGACATCTAGCTTCAATTTGGCTTTAACTGCATGCATCAACCCGAGTTGCCTTTAATCGAACATGAGCACCCATTGTACATCTTGAGTTTGCTTGCATGCCTTTAACTGTGATCGTCGGTTTTTCTACTCTCTTAGGTACTCACCAATTCAAGGCCCTCACACCCTCTCTCTCTCTTCCCCTTCTTTCCCTCTCTCTTACCTCATGCTCTACTCTCTCCTTCAATCTCTCTGCATCTCTCCCTTGTCAATTGCTCTCTCTCTCCACCATTGTCCCTCTCTATCTTTCTTCTTTCCTCCCTTTCTCTCCCCCTTCAACTCCATCTATCTCCCTCTCTCTCTCCTTCTCTCTGTTGATTCCTCTCTCTCTCTCTCCCTTTGTCGCCCACCTCCCTCTATCTATCCCCCCCATCACTCTCTCCATCTCCCTTTCCTCCAACTCTATCACTTTCTCCCTCCCTCTCCTTCTCTCTCTCCCCTCCATCTATGTGTTTCCATTTCTCTTTCTTCCCATTCTCTCTCTATCTCTCTCCTCTCCTTTTCTCTTTCTTCCCTCCTCTCCTCTCTCCCTCACTCTCTCCCCTCCAACTCCATATCCCTCTCCCTCTCTCCTTCTCTCTCCCCCCTCATCTATCTCTTCCATCTCATCCTTCCTCTCCCTCCCTCTCTCTCTCACATCCCTCTCTCCTTCTCTCCTTCCCCTCCTCTCTCTCTTTCGTCATCCCTTTCCATCTCTCTCTCCACCCTCCAACTTTGTCACTCTCTCCTCCTCCCCCTACTCTCTCTTAAATTTGATCCCATTGTATTGGGTTTATGAAAGCATCTAAATTAAAAATACTCGATTGTTTATAAAATATTAAACCTATATTTTGGATCAATCGTGTCAAAGAAAATATAATAATGAAAACTTAAAAGAATCATGCACTATCTTTCCTCTATTATTTTTTATTACTTTGCTTGCTCTAATTGCTTGGGTCCTTAGTTAAGATGGATCTATGCTGATCCTTAATAATATTATTTATATTATATAAATTTCACATCTTTATATATAAAAGTATTCTCATTTTTTATTTTATTAAAATCTTGATTTAATTTCTATGGGAATATTTTTAGAAGTTGTGAGCATAGAGGGTTTAGATATATTTCAAAAGTAATTAAAACTTTTTTCCCTTTAGATTTTTTTTTTTTTTTAATTAAATATTTATAAAATATTTTGAGTGTGTAATAAGTTGTAGTTTTTGGGCACCTTGTATTCACTCATTCATGAGTTAATAAGAAAATAAAGATATAAAAAAATGAATTTCATTATTTTTATTACTTCAATTTTTTATTGTTAATTAAACCAACATTTAAATGTTTACACCATCCCCGCTTTTGAAGTTTATATTACTTTTAAATCCTACTGGAGCTTATATTACTTTTAAATGTTTATTTGTTATTTTTAACTTGATCCAACATTTAAATGTTTACATTTATGCTCAATATCACTTTTAACTTTTAAATATTTTTTAATTTAACCTACATTTAAAATTGTTTACATACTTATATTACACCTACACATCTACCCTATACTAAATTACAATTAATAAAAACTTACCTTAAATAACATTATATAGTTTCGCACTCTTATAAATTTTACAAATTAATTAAAAATTCAAATTATCCATATGAATTTGGTTAAATCTATCGTAAATTATATCTAATTATATATCTGTACTCTTGCCTATGTCTATAGATATCAACGTATTAACTTAAATATCACTCAACTAGATTAGACACTGACATATATAAATATCAGCTTATTAACTTTAACATATGTCTACTATATTAGATATTGATATAGTAAAATGATTATTAATTATCTAAAATTGAATTATAATAATAGATTTTTTTGTTATCAAATCTTTCTATGCTATAACACATAGAAAAGTCACTGTGGATGACATTAAATAAATTCTCCCTCCTTTTATAGATTTTACAAAGTAATTAGAAATTGAAATTAGCAATGTGAATTTTGTTAAATCTATTACAAATTATATCTAATTATATAGCTTTACATAGCTTTACTGTTGCCTATGTCTATAGATATCAACGTATGAACTTACATATCACTCTACTAGATTATATACTGATATATATAAATATTAATATTAACTTATTAGCTTTAACATATGTCTACTAGCTTTAACATATGTCTACTATATTAGATATTGATATTGTAAAATGATTATTAATTATATAAAATTGAATTGTAATAAGAGATTTTTTAGCTATCAAATATTTCTTACAATATAACACATAAAGGAATTTCTGGTAAAATGATTATTAATTATATAAAATTGAATTGTAATAAGAGATGTTTTTGCTATCAAATATTTCTTACAATATAACACATAAAGGAATTTCTGTAATGTATAGGATATGTGATCAAAGTAACCGAGAAAAAAGATTCAACACGGCCCAAAGAATAAATATTTGATGAATTCCCCAGTGGCAACTCGAAAATGGATTCCTTTTCATCACAACGGGGAATGTTAAGGAATTACATTACACCTTCTGTGAAAGTGGACCGCACATGCTTTTTTTCATGTAAAAGGGGATAAACTTTTGTCCATGGTTTGTTCTGACCGAACACCTTCAAGGAATGAAGAAGCAACATGACTTATATAACTTAAATATGGAATGAGATATACACATATTAATTATATTATAAAATATATATTATTAATGTTAATTATAATAATTTGAAAGTTTATATATATATTTTGTCTTCAGACTTTAGTTATTGTGTTTCTAGTTCCCATCTCATCGATTTTTTTTTGGAAAATGCCACTGAATGGAGTCACACTCGCTCTTATAATAGGATAGTAGGGTGAAGTAATATGGATCAATATTCTTCTTCCATGTCCACCTTTTTTGGCTCTAATATTAATGGATATCATCCCAACCATAAACATTGTGTTGTCTAGTTAGGGAAATGGTGGCTACGAACTTGTCTTCCACAAAATGCAATAGACCCAAAATTTGAGGTCCACTCAAGTTGAACAAGAGAATATATAAAATATATGCTTGATCATGCAATCGTCGAGAAATTTCTATGTACCTGACCTTCATAAAAGACACTCTCTCTCTGGGTATAAGAAAATGGATACCCAAATTTCAAAACAATATTGAACTAGAAGTTAAGTGTTTATGCATTATTATATTGGCCAAAATAGAGGATTGTACATGGGTGTCCCAAAATGGACCATATGTTTATTGTTGAACAAGGCTTTATTTACACTTCTAGGCATAACATTTTGTGCTAGATAAGTAGGAATTCACAACGCCATCAGTCTCGATCAGAATGTACTCATGGTTGTGGGAGGTCTAGGATGAAGAAACCCCTCTCGCATTGGAAATTTCCTTGGCAACTAAAGTTACCAAGCAATCAAGGTAAATCCATATTCCTAGATTCATGTTTATATCAACATTTTTGAACCACTCCTTCAATCTATAGATATTTACTACCAATATGAGGTCTGGTAGTAGACCCTCAACTATGAACACAACGACTTCCATCTTTTTTAGTGACAAAAAGCAAGGTAAATCCCCTATGCCCACATTCGTGTTTTTAATAACATTTTTGAACCACTCCCTGAATCTATAGATATTTACTACCAAGATGAGGTTTGGATGTAGACCCTCAACTATGAACACACCCACTTCCACTATTCCCAGTGCCATGAATATGTCTATCTCTACTATAATTTCCCTTTGCTAGCCACAAATGTAAACCATGAACCACCTCTAGCTCCTGATAATGAAGTTTTCTCTAAAGTGGAAAGCAAGTGAAGTAAGCCAAAAATTCCTCATTCGCAATACACCTCCTTTGGGAAAATTCCACTATTTCTATGGGTCACTCTCATCTCTTGAACCCTCTAATACCCACACATATGAGCAACCTCCTGACATAATTATGAAGAATTCCTCACTAAACTCCTTGACCTCTGACCTGCCTCCCTCCTTACCTACACCCTCACTACCCCCTTTGGTCACACCCCCCTATCATTTCACATCCTTACTCTGGTTTTTTTCCACCCCTCCTAGTAGTGATCCTATCTTCCATGGTGGAAGGGTTGGATCAACCCTCAATTAAATGTGATGACTTGGATCTTGAAACACTCAACCTACTAGAGTTGGCTAACTCATGGGAGGGAAAAGGTCCATTATCTCTCTTGGAACACCAAGTATGATGGTTAGGCCACACATATCTCAAAACTTTCCATGCAACCTTAATATTAAACTCGATAGCATCTAACACTAGCTTACCTGGCGTCCAAACCCACTAACTAAAAGACTTGACCAAACCTAGCTCACTTGGATGAAAATGAATGAGGTAGAAAAAGAAATTTGTAACTCATAAATGAATTGGGGGGTTATGCTACTTAATTCAAGGTGCATCAAAGTAATCATGAAATATTTTCATGCCTCCAACATACCCCATCATGAAAATCATCACTTGTAATAGTAGGGGTCTCAATTATAAAATAAAATGAATGATCGTTAAATAAAAATGGTTCTTAGAAGATGCTACAATAATGATGATTCAAGAAATAAAAAAAACTAGTGCGACACTAACCAATATGATAAGTAAATGTGGAAGAAAATGCCAATAAATCACTATAGAAGTGTAAGGTCCTCCTTGAGGTCTTGCTATCACCTAAAGTGTCTACCACATTTACATTCTCAATGTGTTTACTACCTTTTGCATCGTGATAATTCATTTTCAACCCATTTTCTCTATCGAATCCTATTTCCTCTCTAATTTTTATAGCCCCACCAACCCTAAATATCAACCCCTCTTCCTCTACTCTATTGTAAACACTCACAATATCCTCTCTAACTCCCCATGGATCCTTGGTGGTGATATTTACCTCATAAAATCATTATATGAGAACTAAGGTGCCATAAGGAGGTTGGATACAGACTCCATCCCGTTCAAGAAAATAATCTCAACTCCATATCTTATTGATATTGATAAAAAAGGTGGCACTTTTGCCTAGAATAACAAGTATGTATGAATGCAACAAGTGGCTTCAAAATTGGTTTCCTTTCTAATATCAGAGGATATAATGAGGTTGTATCTATTTCTAGAAGCATCCATCCTTCCCATTCATATTTGAGACTATTGACCCATATACTTAAGTATTGACTTGAATTCTACAGCTCATAATAGACCATCCTTTCCAAAAAATTATGGTTGTGGAACACAGATTTAAAAGAAAATATGCAATGATGGTGGAGAGGGATAGGAAGAATGGGAGGCTAAGTAAAGTTTACACTTCATGGAAATCTCAAACATATAAAATTGAAGCTCAAAGGTTGGAACGAAGGGAAATTTGATAACATTCTAGAGGAAAAGCACAAACTCAAAAAATAATGTAAGTGATCTAGTAGGAAGTTATTCTACTTTGTAGGTTCGAGGAATTAATCAAAGAATGAGATTCAAATCATAATTATCTAGAGGAAAAAAGAAGCAGGAAAAGATCCTTTTACAGTGAAAATTCCATTTCCACTAGCTTAAAGAAGGAGAAAAGAAAAAAATCTTGTTTCGCAACTCTATTCTCCAACATTGCCATCATAAATATATATCTTTCGTTAAAAATCTAAAAGTTGGAAAATTGTTGACCCATCAAGAGATCTTCTAAAAAATTTCTTAGTTCTTACAAAATATTCTCACCAAACCCTCAACCAATAGATCAAGGGAGATTTAAAATATACTCATGTACATCCCTAAAGTGATCACCCCATAATGGAATAAAGCCCTACTCAATGTTATCTCCTTTGAAGAAGTAGAAGCCATAATAAAATAAATTATAATCAATAAATAACCTAGACCAAATGGTTCACCATTGAATTCTTTCAATCTTACTGTTCAATCATTCAGAATGATGTCTGGCAAGTGGTAGAGGAATTTTGACACTCATAATTCATTCTTAAAACCTTGAACACATATTTCCTAATTCAAATGCCTAAGAAAGAAAATGTGGAAGTTAAAAATGGCTCTAGGTCTATCACCATAGGTAATGTTTTTTGCAAAAGCATCACTAAAATCATAGAAAAAAAATTCAATCCTTTTTTCCTCAATCTCATCTCTCTGGAGAAAAAGGGCCTTGTAGAAGGTCGGGAAATACTACATGAAATTTTGGTAACCCATGAAGCCATTCATTCTCTAAAAATAACAAACAATCTTAGAATGTTTCTTAAACTCAATCTTTCCAAAGCATTTGAAAAATTTAATTGCCTATTTTTATCTACCAAATTTAAAGCTTTCATTTTCTTTAGTGATTGGATAGAATGGATCAGCAATCTTATCTAATCTTCCTTCTCCATTCCTATAAATGGATCACCCTCTCCACCTTTTACTTCAACCCATGGAATCCAACAAGGGGACCTGTTATCACCATTCCTCTTCACACTAGTCGTGGAAGGATTAGGATTCTCACTAAAAGTTGCAACTACAATGAAAAGGTTCACGGGCCTTGGCCTATTTGGAAGTGATCTCGCAATCAACCACTAACAATTTTTTGATGAAACTATGGGCATGAACACCCAAAAAATTCATGAAGCTCAAGACGTTACAAATATATTGGATGACTTTTCCTTTGCCTTAGGTATGGATATAAACAAGTATAAATCCCAAGTATTCTTCTTTAACAACCACAATTTTTCCTAGAGATGCATTTCTTATATTTTGGTTTTCAATAATGCAAGATCCCCTCAAAATATTTATGTTATCCATTGGATACTAGATCTCTCAAATGGAGTCAATGGCAGTAATTATTGTCCAATTTTAATAGCAAATTGTTAGGTCGTGCCTTCAATTACATCGACATTGTTGTAATATTTGTACCACTAAAAGCGTATTTTTAGGCATTACCTATATATTTATGATTTGTAATGATGGCTTCATCCTCAATTCTATAGGAACTTTGCAAAATATAGTGAACATTCCTTTTGGGTGGCTCTCACCTAGAGAATAAAATAGTGCTTCGTGGCATGGGTGAAACTTTGCAGAAAATATCTAAATGGAGGACTTGGGCTATAGGTCCCCTCAATTGTAACAATCATCCTTGGAGAAAAATGTTGGTGGCGATGGATCAAAGAAGGTACATATCTATGGGAAAGTAGTTTGAAGAAAAATTGTGCTCCTCAAAATCCTCCACAACTTCTTATTTGAATGCACACCGTAGCCCTTGGTTCCTCAATATGGACCATTTCTAAAAAGGTATGTATTTGATTCAATAACACTATTCTTGCAAAGCTAAGGATGGCCATAATGTCTTCTTCTAAGATGATTCATGTAATAAGCTTTATAAATTGTGTTATCAACAAAATCCAAACATGAAATGACTATAGATGAATACTCAAGGCCTAAATAAACTTTTAGACTACTAGGTAAACATTGACCTGACCTCACAATGGCATGAATGGCACCCACAAGAAGCATGGAACCCTAAATAGGATTCCAAATGATTAAAAAACTTACGTAGAAACCTACAAAAAAGTGCACATTCCATATTCATCCCAATATGGCAAAGAGAGTTTTGGTTGCATTCCTAAAGGAAACTTTTTTATTCATGAAGCCTACTACTTGGAATCAGGTCATTAAGTGCTACAAACATAAGAGTTCTAGTCTAAAACATGGAAACAAAGTTTTTGGATTAAGATATCCTTTTTTCTATGGCTCTTGATGTAGAATAATCCTCAAAGATGGGACAACATTCGAAAGTACAACTACTAGGGGTCACTGCAGTGTCCATTTTGTGTTCTACATCCTAAAAATATGGATCATTTATTCAACACATGCTTTCTCTATGGATATATGGACCTATTTCCCAAAATGCAGCAATTTCTTTGACGATGACCCCACAAATCTTCTCAACAATATTGCTAGCTAACATTCTCAAGAATTTTGTAATCCGATTCTAAATTATATCCATACCCTTTCTCCTGACCTCCTCTGGGTAATCTGAAAAAAACACAACTAGAGAATTTGCAAGGGCTCTCCTATCCCTTCAAACTGCCTATGGAAGTCTTTTATCCTTCATATCAAGGAATGTATTTTCCTCTTGTCTAGTCCTCATAGGATTAGAAGGAATATAACTACAAGGCTAGTTCCATCATTGTTAATTTCCCTCCCCCTCCCCCCCTTTCTTGAATTTCCTCTCCTCCTACCCCTGTCACCTTATCTATCCCATTGGCCTCGCTCCTCCCCCAACTTCTTTCCTTAAACTTAATTTTGATGGGGCATCCAAAGGAAATCATGGCCTAACAAGGTATGGTGGCATCATCCACAATCATGAAAAAATACCAACATACATGTGCCTTGGAACACTAGTGCAAACACTAACAACATTGTTGAACTTATGGCTCTCATATAAGGGTTGGAAATTTCTCAATTCCAAGGAATTACCAATCTCCTTATGGAAGGAGACTTTGAACTTGTTGTAAACATGCTCTAAAAAATTTAGGATGGTACATAGATACACAAACTATCGATGATTTGGTGTCTAGAGGCACTCCTCAACGATGTTTCCTCCCTCATTTTCAACATCCCAATTATGATTCCATCACATGATCAGTGAATAGGAAATAAAATAGGATACCTATTAACCAATATGGATCCCTAGACTCCTCATCTAATGTATCCTCCACTTGGAGCACTATTGGACTCCCCTGTGAAGTTCTCGTGTTGGAAATACATTAAAAAATACCTCCCATCCCTAGATATGGTGCTTATCAATACAGAAGGGATGGTGGGATGCCACTGTCCGACATGACCAAAGGACTAGGGAATGTGGTAGCACACCCATGTTAGGAACTTAATTTCCCTGATATTATAACATGTCGACCATAATGTTCTCAACTCTCAACTATATCCCATGCATTATATATGTCAATTGGGCCTTCGCTCATGCATTTCTTTAGCTGGTGGATATTTTACCTAAGGCTTCAAGCACCCAATCTCATTATAAGCTTAACCCTCCTAAAACTTCTAGTCAATATAACTTGGAAATTAAACTGCCAATGGTAGGAAGTATATTTTCCTATTTATCTCCACAACCATGCTCTATCACACTCAAGATAGATGAAAATCATCCATCTCAACTAGAAAATTTCCAATCTGAGGAAGCCACCTCGCCCTCAATTCCATGGTGTTGCAACAAAGTTGATAACTTCCATTTTATTTGTAGTTGTTATTTCGTTAAGAAGTCACCTTCCTCATGTGGTTTGGATATATTTTTAGAGATTATTGTGTTTGGTCGTTATCATATTGAGATATCTTTTCCTCGCTTCTTCTAGAAACCTTCTCAAGTATATTTTTGGTTTACTTCTATTTTTCTTCCATCTCTACACTTGCCTCATGTCTCTCATCGTCCAACGTTTCCTTACCCTTTTGGTACTTCCCTCTCTATTATCCTCTATTAATTCTAAAGTTTTTCTTTCTCCTTCACCATGGGACTCTTCCCACTGGAATTCACCTTATATACATTTCATTATTCCTTTGTTGGTACTCTCCTATAATCTTCGTCTCCGCTTCTCGTTGAAGTTACTAGTGGAAATCATTTGTTATCACTCTTACTGTGTTTCCCCCTCTCCTCGTGAACTTGCAACATGGAAATACCCCTAGCCTTCCATAACTCCTTCCTTTCACCCTATTTCTTGCATATTTATTTTCTCTAACCCCTCCCCTAGCATGATCAATTCCACAAGGGGTGTGAACTACTATCAAGAGAAATCCCAAAAGGGTAGCCTGAATAATCATAATTGTATAGAGGAAGTTGCCACTTACATTTGTGACCTCACACTGAGCCCCATCAAGGAAGATCTAACCTATCTTAAGGGAGAATTCAACACTTGAATATGAACCTTCTTGTTGAGCTAGAAGATTGAGTGCTATAAACTAGGGACACCTGCAAAAAATTTAATTAATATATCCAGAAAGTTAATCTCTATTGGTACATGCAATTGCTCATAGTTTGAACCTTATTAGACTAGAATAACCATCAGGCATACATCATCCATTCCAATGAGCATCTACATCATCATATAAAAGCCTTAGATTGATAAATGGAGTGCATTAAACAACATCTAAGAATCCCTCCCTCAGTGGGAGACACCATAAGAGACAACAAAGAGCCCATCCAAGTTGCTTCCATTGAGCCACATTATTCCTTCTACATGCTTTTTATCATTTCTATGGTATATTGTTATTTTGTTCCTCTAGGCTTGCGTCTTAGTTTTTGTATTGTAAACGTTGATCATCCTAGTACTATATTATCTCTTACTTCTCTATGGAGAGTTAATTTTTGACTTTGGTTTGATCACCCTAGTGAGAGACTAACTTAGAATTTTTAGTTTTATCTTGGTATGCCATGTTTTCAACGCACTAAAATTTACCCCTATATATATATATATATATATATATATATATATATATATATATATATATATATATATATATATATATATATATGAAGATTATTATTAGTTTTTCCCCCTGAAGCATGTGTTACAATTCAATATGAAGAAGATGTATAATTTCTTTTACCGTCAACCTCAAGATGACATCCTCATTTTCTAAAATAAAAATATAGTATTCTCTAGATTAAAACACAATGCCAATTATAATAAAAAACAAAAATGAATATATATGTTAGGTTTGATTTTATTAAAAGCATTATAAATTAAAAATAATATCGCTCCCAGTTTCTCACTAGGTTCATCGTTGTTATTAAAACACAATATGAAGTAGATGTGGTAAAATTATTTCACTCTCACTCTCAATAATAAATAAAATATTTCAATGGTAAATAATTGAAAGTAAAATCATTATTTCTAGATCGGGGTGTTGGAATTTCGAACATTGGAGGTGGCTGCGGAACCCACCACCTCCCATCACATATAAGAGGTAGGTAGGGGGGGCATGACAAACACACCCCATGAAACACACATGAAAATAACATTTACCACAATTTATACTTATGATAGACAACATTTTTCTTGAATTCTTTGGGATGAGAGATCTCACTCTCTGGTTTTTTTTGTTTTTATGTTTGGATATCACGTTTAATATAGTAGGTACAATTCCTTTGGCTGACCAACAATGGGGAACTTTCACATGACAAAGAAAACATATGTGTGTGGTGTATCTTTTGGGTTTCTCCTTTGGCTCGGAAAAAGGCTTTTTTGAAAGGCCATGGATTGACATTCACTATAACTTTAGCTACCTACCTTTTGAGATTGAGGCTTTTCCACCCACCTAGTAGTTACTATTAAATGATAAGGAGAAGAGTCAAAGGTATGTAGTGGATGCAATTCTTCGAGCATTAACAAAAACAAAGGATATTATCACTACACGAGCAAGAGGTGGAAACAAGCTACTAGCTCTCATGACTATGGAGGATCTAGTTTATTGTGTCAAATAACAATAGGTAATTATCTAAATTTTGGAATCCCTTGATTTCTCAAATTCCTTCTCTAGCTATGATTTTCTTTGGTGGGGTTTTAGCAGTAATCTTCATAGTCCAAGAAAGGTGAGTTTCAGGTTCAATTTGATTGAATCCTAGTTGTTTTTCAATCTTGTCAAGTTTTTTTCGTCTAATCTCCCTCATCAATTAATTTTTTTTAGGGGTTGCTACATACCTGTCTTGAATTTTGGGGTTCAATGGATTTTCTTCTAATTGGTCTTTTCTTTTCCAATCCCTTTGGTTTTTGGGTTTTGTTGGTGAGAACGCTATCTTAGCTATTGTTTTCCTGGGGTAGTGTGCCACAACAACAAATGTTCTACCACCGAGGCTCTGTGGCAGGGGCCCTGAGGGCCATCTATGTGTCTGAGACTAAGCCCAAGACGCTCCAACCAATTTACACTCTTCCACTTCCCCGAGAATTCAAGAGGAAATATGTGTGCTTAAAGTCTTCACCACCAATGACTAACAAGCTTACTCTAATTCTAAAATTAAAGACAAGGAAACAACTAGGTTCATGACCTTGGACACAAAAGGGGAAGACACAGTCAATACCCAAACACCATTATCCTTCACTAGCATATGAAAACACTCTTGGGCAGATTCTTGAAGGAGAAACGTGAAGATCATAATGATACAATTTCTTCTCTAAATGAAGTAAAGCAGGTGCAAGATTACCAAAACTCTTTTCCTACTAGTTTGGATGCTTGGATTGTTCACCTTGAAATTCAACAAGAATGTGAACTAAAACCCCCTGCAATACTTATACAAGTGCTCAAGACTCGACCCCAGTTACCTCATTGTAATCTTGATGTCATGTTTCGCCACTTAGCGGTTACATTTACATTCTATAGGTAAATTTTTGGTAGTTTTTATAATATTCTTAGTGTTAGTTGTTATCATTTTGTATTATCTAAACTCTTATCTATCCTCAATAGATTTTGTTTCCCTTGAGGTAGATTCAGAGCGAACATTGCATGAAAATTTTGTTGATGAATGAGGGAATTTTGAAGTAATGTAATTTAAATATAAAGAAAAAGAAGATATTAATAGAAAAATAAAGTAAAAAATTGTTTATTACTTCTTAATAAGAGTTGTATGTGGAATTAATCAATTTCCCAATATAAAATTAATATGTGACATTTAAAAAATATTATTAATCCTAAAAAAATCAATGTGTCATAAATAAAATATTTCAATATTGCTACCTATGTAATACTTGCATGTATTTAAACATTTATTATTAAAAAAAAATATGTGGATAATGTGGTTCATAATTAAGATATTTTGATGTCTTTGTTAAAATAATGATTTAGTATGGACTATGTATATATTACATATCATTAAAGAAAAATATGTATATATTATATAAAACAACTAAAAAAAATTCTCACTATTAAAACATTTCATGTAGTCTCACTATTATAGTTTTTAGCTCTTTTTTTCTAAAATTTGTCTAAAATCTAGCAAAGATTTGTTGAAATTACTAATCTAAGGAATATATTCTAGACAATCCAAGTGCCCAATAATATTTTCAATGCATTGAATCAATTTATACATTCAAAAATTCAATTTAAACAATAAAAAATTACACATGATATATGTGTGCGCCTATATATCTTAGGTCTTTAAAAATACACATTTTTTCTCGAAATTTTCACTTTGAAATAAATTTAGAACTTAAATAGATTCCTTTAATGTTTACTAAATCCATAATTATGATAAATTTATACTATTAATTATAAAAATAAATAAATTTGAATTTATAATTATGATAAATTTATACTATTAATTATAAAAATAAATAAATTTGAATTTTATTTAGAGAAAAATAAGTCCCTTCACATTTTCAACATCAATTTTCATAATAAATAATATTTTCTTAGATAATATCTAATATCAAATTATAAAAAATTCCAACATCAATATCCATCGTAAATGTAAATAAATATTTTTGAAAATAATGTTTGATGTATATATTTACTTTTAAATAACAAATTGTCAATGCCCATTTATAATTTTAATAATGAATTCATTTTTGATAAATTTAAAATAGATTTCTATTACTTTATAAATACATCTATATTTAATGTCAACTTATAATTTTGAATGGTGAATTGTTAATGTTAATTTATAATTTTAATGTTGAATTGAATTTCAGATAGCCTTAAAACATATTTATGATAATTTTAGATTGATATTATTTTCACAACAACATTATCATGAAAAAAAATTTTGTTTTAATATTTTTTTTAAATGAAATATTAATATTTTTAAATAATTTGAAAAATTAATTAGAAGAATATATAAAATATTTTTCTCTTGTTCTATTTTCTAAACCTATAAGTTAGTTTCAAAATGGCTCTTTGGCTATAAAATATATTTACAGTAAAATTATTAAAGAAATGTTAATCATATATTAATCATATATTTGTAATTTGTATTAAAAATTAAAAAGAGAATGGTGCTGATGATTAATTGCTATAGTTTATTAAATATTATTAAAATAATAAAGAAAATAAAATTATTTATTATTTTTTTAATATTCTAAAACATTTAAGAGAAGCATTCTAAAATCAGTATATAGATATATATTTATAGAATAATAAACTTGATAGTGTGATAAAATTTTTGAAAATTAAATTAAATGAGTATTTGATAGATATTTAAGATATTGTTTTTAATTTTAACTTTTTTAATATTATAAATATGATATATTTTTTTATATTATAAATATGATATATTTTTTTATTCTGTGGTAGTTTAGAAATTAACTAATACCCAATTTCACTATAAATTTTATGAGAATTTATCGTTATTTATTGTAATTGATTATTTAATTAAAACATCTTAGTTTCTTTTTCCCTTCACTTTTTTATCACTATACAATATCTCTTTAAACTTTAAAACAATAATATTAATATTATTTTTATTTTGAAAAAATAATCTCTTTCTTTTATATATATATATTTCCAATAACATAAAATTAAAATAATTATTCCCTATATTATCATAATGTATCAATTAGAGTGTTGGTAAATATTAAGACTTAACACACAAAGTTATGAGGTCACATTTATTTAATATTTTAAAAAAATTAGATGTTTAGAAATGAAACTTGAAGCCACTTATGAATGGACAATTATTCTCTTAAATATATTTTATTTTTAAAGTATGTATATATAAATTTAATTCATATTTATTAATTACACGTATTCATTTATCATAATAATTGATTTACTAAATTTTTGGATAGATCAATTTTGTTTCCTATAAAGATTTTTTTAGAGTGTAAAATTATGAATGGATAATTATTCTCTTAAATATATTTTATTTTTAAAGTATGTATATATAAATTTAATTCATATTTATTAATTACAAGTATTCATTTATCATAATAATTGATTTACTAAATTTTTGGATAGATCAATTTTGTTTCCTATAAAGATTTTTTTAAAGTGTAAAATATGAAAAAAAATTATACTTGTAAAATTTGAAAAAGGGTTTACACTCTTTTTAAATATATATATGGACACACATCATGAATAATATTTCATTGTTTAACTTATATTTTTGAATGCATAAATGGATACATTGACTTGGAAGTCCCCTATGGCACTTTAATTGAGTAGGCTACACATCTTAAATTTGGAATTCCAACAAATCCTCGTTACATTTTAGAAAATATTAATGGAAAAATATACATGGGACAAAACCTTAAATAAAAAAACTACTGAAATATTTAAAAAAAATAGCAGTAAGAATTTAAATTTTTTAATTGCTTTATATGATATATACATAGTTGACATTGAAATATTTTATTTATTATTCACATTCACATATTTCATTTAGAAATCACATTGTGTCAACTAAAATGTTCTTTTTTATTAATATATTTTTAAATACATGACAATATTACTTAAACTTACATAATCAAATATATCTACATTGAATATTTTTGTTATTAATATTGTTTTTTTGAATCATACATCAATTTGATATTAGAAATTGAATGAAATACACATCTAATCACATGAGGAAAATAACTAAACTACTTTAGTTTCAATTATTTCTTCCTTCCAAACGTTGAAATATTTTACTATGATTAGAACATATGCATGTGGGTGCCCCTGTATTATATATATATATATATATATATATATATATATATATACACACACACACACACACACACGAAACTTTTATTTAAGTCATACATTAGAATATTTACAAAGTAAGGCTTAATTTTCTATTAACTTATAATTATCTTACTTCCTAGATTTAATGTAAAATATTGACATTGGAATATTTTATTTATGGCTCTGAGAGTTAATGTTGAATATTTTTAGTACATCTAATTCATAGTAAGTTGTAGTATTAGAAATGAATCTAGTATGAAAGGGATTATTGATTTTTTATAGTGATTTTAGTTAAATCTAACCAAATATGTATATTTACTTATGTTTCTATTGTATCTCACAAAATTTTCTTTAAGAGTAATCTTTTTAAAGTTCATGAATCAATTCTACTTTAAGTATGGACGAGATTATGCATCACCCTTATAGTGAAATATATATATATAAATTTTAATATATTTATTATGTTATTTTAAGAATAACATTATTTATATATATATATATATATATATATATATATATATATATATATATATATATATATATATATATATATATATATATATATATATAGATATAAAATTAATTAATTAATTAATTTTAATACACAATTAAATATAATACACAATTAAAAACATTATATTAATAAAGTTGGTTTTGAACATGTACTAAGGAATTTAGATAAAATTCAAATTGTATGTTCCATATTAATTTATATAAATATTTAATTGAATAATATAATTTTGACAAAAAAAAATGATTATGCTAATATTTTAGTAGTATAAATTTGGGATTTTTTTTTTTCAATGTTTAGTTATTCTGTAAACATAGACATAGTTTGGATGGATCTACAATTTTAGTGGCTACATTCAAACTAGGTATTAATTAAATTAATTGAAGATATGTGGGGATATAGTAACCAAGTATTAGCTTGCTATAGTTCATCAATATCACTTTTCAGACTGCTAATTTCATCTTCTACCTTCTAAATTTGTTATTTCTATCATGTGAAGTTTTCCATGGTAGAGGAAATTCCCTGCAACACTTGAATATGCTTAATTTATAGATGTAACATAAGATCTTAAATTTCCTATAATTCTAAAACAAGAACAAAAATATTTCTCTTTGTATTCAAGTTACATTTGGATACCAACCTCTTTGGAACTGATACAAAAATGTGAAGCCATAGAATCATCATGGGCCAACACAATAGAGAAAGAAATGAATTCTAATCCACATAAACATTAAAGATCAAAATTCCACATTTTCAAACAAATTTAGGCTAAACAAAACCAGGAGGCCATGACTATAAAAGGAACCAGCTAACTACATTGTCATTATGAAGGAAGCAGAGATCCTAACCAACTAATAAATATCAACATGCATGAGTTATCTGAACCTAAGAAGTAGTGTTCATGCACAAGGGGAAAACATAACAAGTTAGTGCATTTTTGTTTACCTATAAAGTTATTAAATTAACTAAGTTCTTAGCACCAATTTATTTAGCTTCCACCTTGAGGGTCAACCATAGAGTGCAATCCCTCCTATGCATTGAATAGACCATGAATTTCCATAACTTCATTTTCTCAAAGGCATACAATCTCATAACTACATCTGCTAAGTGAATGTCCTACCCCACATGTTCCGTGATGAAATCTACTATCCATAGCATGCCAATTCACAGAGAGGGGATATAATTAACTCCCACACTTTTTAGCTAATTCGAACATACTCTCACACATTTTGTGATGTCATGATATAAAGTAATATAACCTTTGATCTTTGATTTTCTAGGAGCCCAACTTTGTGCATTGTTGCTGAACTTTTTATCTAACCATCCTTAATATTTTTTTTTCTAACCACATGCCTTGCTTTAAATTGAACAATAATATTTAGGCCATCTCAAATCTTGTGGAGAACTATCTTATGTTTAAGAACCAACAAGAATGAGCCAAAATAAAGATGCCAAATAAAATGACCCAACTTATAGATATGAATATAGCTTACTTTTACAACTACCTAAACATTGGAATAAGCCTCTTATACTTATTTGATTCCATTTACAAAATTAAGGAATATGATAATTCTTATTTCCTCCCACACCCCACCCCTGCTCTCAAAAAGATGTAATATTTTTAACCATAATTTTTTCTCAATTTTATATATTTCTAAAAGAATTATTTAAAATAAAATAAAATAAACCTCTTAACATTTAATAATTTTCTAACAAAAATAACATCAATTTTTATTTTTATTTTTCTAATTAATGCAAAATATATGTATTGCATCTCAATTGTAAAATATATTTTATAGTTTAGTATATATTAATATTAAATTTTCACAATTTTATATATTTTGATTATCTCAAATCTCGCGGAAAACTATCTTATGTTTAAGAACCAACAAAAATAAGCCAAAATAAAGATGTCAAATTAAATGACCCAACTTATAGATATCAATATAGCTTACTTTTACAACTACCTAAACATTATAATGCCTCTTATACTCATTTGATTCTATTTAAAAAATTAAGGAATATGATAACTCTTATTTCTTACTCGACCCCCACCTCTGCTCTCAAAAATATGTAATATTTTTAACTATAAATTTTTCTGAATTTTATATATTTCTAAAAGAATTATTTAAAATAAAAAAATAAACTTTTTAACATTTAATAATTTTATAATAAAAATAACATGATTATTTTTTCTAATTAATGCAAAATATCTGTATTTCATCTAAATTGTAAAATATATTTTATAATTTAGTAAATATTAATATTAAAATTTCTCAATTTTATATATTTTTAAAAAAATATTTAGCATAAAATAAAATAAAATAACCCAAACCTTTTAACATTTAATAATTTTCTAATAAAAACAACATTATTTTTTTTTAACTAATGCAAAATATATGCATTTCATTTAAATTGTAAAATGTATTTTATAATTTAGTAAATATTAATATTAGATGATATATTATTTAAAATTACCTTTTTATTAAAAAAACAATTCTTCTTATAGTAAATTTAATAGATTTGTTAAATAATTTGTCCTTAATATTATTAAGCGTTTTTTTCCCTTTTCACATCAATATTTTATAAACTTAAAATATTCCATCAATTTGTAATTCTAAATTCTGAGCTGAACCTCAACCTGAAAATTCCATAAATTGTATGTTACCTAAAATCATAAACAATTCCATAAATTGTAACCTAAATTCATACTATCATCAAAGATTGACATTATGATTGGAAAGAAAATAATTTCCTTGGAATGTAAATTTGTTTTCAAAAACTATCGATTGATGTCAAAAAAACTTGCAAGAGTCCTTACGGACGAAGCCTCATAAAAACAACCCCTTTTATTCTCTCCAAATATTATATCATGCAAAATGGCTCTTCCACTTCAGAGGTAGAGAATTTACATTTTTTCTCCATATGTTATCGAAAAATTATTATATAGGAAGGCGTTTTGATTATTTGCTAAACGTTTTTTAGTAGGAAAAATGATACACTTTAATATATTACAATATTTAAAATAAATTTAGCAGTTTTCTATTCTGCACGTGATTCAAGTCATAAGGTAGCTTCTTCAATGTTGGTTTTAATTTTGTATAATTAATTTCTATAAATAGGTTTTTATCAAACAAATTTGAAACAAATATTTTAAGTTGTAAATTTAAATTAGAAAATAAGAATGATTTTTATTATTTTATTTACAATGTTATAAGAAAATACTTTTATTTCAGGAATTTTATAATAATCTAATCTATAAATATTGGAATAAAATATAATCATAATCTAATCTATAAATATTGAAATAAAATATACTCATAGTTCAATTGTAAAATTATGAGTTGAGTTGAACTATTATGCATCGCAAAATTATTAAAAGTGAAATCTTTGTGCTGAAAATCACAAAAAGTCGATGCAAGAAGATCATAAAAATTGCGCATGCGGATAAACATGCCAAGAATGTAATGCCTACATAACATTCTTCTATATGTTGTTTTCTATGCATAAATGGGGTCACAAAAATGGATGATAAATAATCTATGGTATCAATATACAATCTTTCTATATACAAAGAAAATTGTTTAATTTTCATAGACTTTGCTAGTAAATTTGGAATATTCACATGCAAAGAATGTAATGCATACATAACATTTCTCTATATGTTGTTTTCTTTGCATAAATGGGGTCAAAAAAATATATGATAAATAATCTATGGTACCAATATACAATCTTTCTATATACAAAGAAAATTGCTTAGTTTTTATAGACTTTGTTAGTAAATTTGGAATATTCTTCAAGGATTCTATCATCATCAACACCACTAATTTTCAACAACATTTCTCACAAATTAATATTGAACATAGATATGCTTTGTCATAGAATTATAAGATATGTTATTCTCAAGGAAAAATACACTATGATTATTATTGTATATCCTTACAGGTCGTTGTACCAACCTAATGCCTAAAAACAATCTTTTTAGCCATATTTATTCCTTTCTTGCATGATTGGTTACCATGCATTATCTTCTATAAAGTAACACTATATATTGTATTTTTATCATTGAGCTAATTTCTCTACCAACTAAGTTAAATTCATACCCACTTCCATATCTTCTATAATCCAAACCTCTAGCCCAATTTGCACAACACAACCATGTATGTCCAACACTTTATCTAGTCTTGGTTCAACCTCGTACAACAATCCATAAATATTGATGAAAAAAATACCTAAAAACCCTCTTTACTCTTTCTCAATGCTCCTTAGTTTTGACATATAGCTATTAAAAAAAGCCATTAAATATATATTTATTGTATTTCTTTATCTTCTGTCGCTTCCTTTCAATATGATGTAGAATTGGACTTGAAGAGAACATTCCTATATTGATACCTAGAAGAAGAGACCCCATGAAACAACCAAAAGGATTTGTGGTGAAGGGAAAGAAAGAATTAGTGTTCAAGCTAAAAAAAATTTATATATGGGTTAAACCGATAAATAGACATGTGGTATACAAAATTTAATACCTATGTATTGGGACTTAGCTTCATAAAGAGCAAGGTGGATCATAGCGTGTATTTCAAATTTGCTAGTGATTATATTATTCATCAAGTCTTACATGTAGATGATATGTTATTGATTCGAAAGGGCAAGCAAATCATAAAAGAAGTGAAAATTTAGTTATTCTCTAATTTTGACATGAAGGATCTTGGTGCTACAAATTTCATTTTGGGAATAAAATTAAAAGATATCAAGTAAACAAGAAATTATGGTTAAACGAAATATGTCAAGACAATATTCCATAAGTTTTATATGTAAAAATATAAACGAGTAAAGTTACCTATTCTTGTAGCTAAAAAGTTATTTATAAAACAATGTCTGAAGATAGAAGAAGAGCAAGAGGACATGTCCCGCGTCCATATGCCATTTTTTTTTAAAAATTCATGTAATCAATTGTCTATCCTAGATTGGACACTACACATGCAGTGAAAGTATTGAGTAGGTATATTATAAGACCAATCTAGAATAATTGGACAATAGTAAAGAGAGTTTTTCCTGGAACTATTAGCTATGGAGTGCACTACCAATGATGACCACGATTACTCATAGTGTCAGACATACATGGCTTTAATTGTTCACACCAGATATGGATCTTAGAAGATATTCAAATTGGTATTTGTTTAAGAAGGAGAAATTAGTTGGATGAAGACCAGATAGTCTATATTGTCACTCTCAACTACAAAATTTGAATACATGGTAGCCACTCATGTGAATAGGTAGTATGGTTAGGGAGTTTGTGTTTAGGTATTTGGTCATTATAACAAGCTATGACGATAAAATGTGATAGTCAAACTATAATATTCCTAGTGAAAAACCTAGCATATTGTTATAAAAAAAAGATCACTTTGTTAAAAATATAATTCAAGTGAAAAAATTGTTTCTCATTAAGGAAGAAACTTTGAAAAATGTTGTAGATCCATTAAGAAACAAAATCTGAAGACTTTTTATTAGTATTTTTTGGTACACAAATTTTTACTTAAGCAATTTTGTGATGCATGGTACTTTGACCCACTATTTTAAAGTTTTAATTAACATAATACCATTGTATTTTGATTCAAGTTATATGAGTTGATTATTTTTAGATATCACAAAATTAATTCTTTATATATATAGAAAGAGAGAGATTGGAAACTTCTTTTTATTTTTCAAATTTGTGCTTCTTTGCTAAAATCTTTATGTCAAAATGTGTGTTCGTCATTGACCCATTTCTATTTTATTTTATTAAAAACCTTGAATATTTTTTTTTTAATTTGATAAATTATTTTAAAAGAAGAATTTTCGTTTAAAAAAAATAGATTTTTACGATGATAATTAAAGTGACGTAGAGTTAATAAAATCACATATTTCTTAATATTTTTCATAATTTTATTATATTTTATTTTAATTTACTTTATTATATACCTCTGTTTTATTTAATTTTTATATTATAACTTAATGTAACTAGTTTATTTTAATATAATTATAATATTTTAGCTTGTAATTTTATTATTTTATAATTTTCGTTTTAGTAAGTTGATAACTATCGAGATTTGAATGATTGACTTATTCTAAAAAGTCTCTCTAACACTGTACCCATTCATTGTGAATCCAAAACTAGTAAACTTCATTTTATATCCATTACATTCCATATGGCTATTTCATTCTTTTAGCAATTAACAATTTCTTATTTTCATATTCTTCTAATATACCGCAACTGCAATAATTTGAAATTTTCATTAAAAACACTGCAACTACAATTACATTCAACATGGCTATTTCATTCTTTTAGCAATTAACAATTTCTTATTTTCATATTCTTCTAATACACGGCAACTGCAATAATTTGAAATTTTCATTAAAAACACTGCAACTACAATTATTCGAAAGTTCCATTAAAGATCTAATTATTATAAAATATCTGTAGATAATTTCACTATGATTATTCACTATATATTCAATATGTCAATGCTATTCTTTTAGAGTTGGAAGAAATATTCAATTCACGACTTCATTTCAACATGCTAGAATGTGAGGTTTACATATTTACTATTTGAAATGCCGTTTGTGTCCATGAATGATTATAACGGATTCCAGTGAATATTTTGATTTTGTAGAATATCTTACAAATGTAATATAGATAAGTTTCGGACAATGTTATATAGATAAGATTTGGACATATAAACCTTATTATGAATCCAAATTTGTTATACTATTCACTTTCTAAAATAAATGAAAATTATAAAAGCAAAATGCATAATTTATAACGTTAAAATCCGACATAGTCAAGCCATGATTTTTATAACCTTAAATTTTTATATACCGCATTATTATTATTTTTAAATGAAATCGGATAATAGATGAAAAGACTTGAAAATATGAATATTAACTTATTATCCTACGAAAAAGGTAACGAGCAGAATCCACGCAGGTATGAAGCTTGACACAATAACATAAGGCTTCCTTTCATTTTCTAGGCTCTTCTAAGGAAATACACATATGACCAGTTGTTGTGAGTCGTCTTCGTAGAAAAGGCGTGCATTAGGTGGAAGCCGCTAAATACCCACAATCATTCCAAAACGCTTACAGTTGAGAACATAAATTACACAAATTCAATGCCCATATAATCTTGAAGAAGTTTCATCAGATGAGTTAATACACATATAATCAAGCTCGCGAAATTGAGAACTAAAGTACAAATGTATAAAGTACCTAGTATTACTCTTTGATGGCCTTCAGAGGTTTTGATTGTCACCGGAAGTTGTCGAAGTTTCATCACATGAGTTAATACACATATAATCAAGCTCGCGAAATTGAGAACTAAAGTACAAATGTATAAAGTACCTAGTATTACTCTCTGATGGCCTTCAGAGGTTTTGATTGTCACCGGAAGTTGTAGGCCACTTTTTAGTCGAGAAAGGGACAGCAGAAGAAGCAGAAAAAAGGACGTTGGATTGAGAAGCGGGACGAGGGGTTGCACTTGTACTTCCACCATTATCCGTTGCATGTAAGACAAGCATCGATTCTTTCCATTTACTGGGAAGTGAGAGCTGATCACCATTGGTCGATATTAATGCTCTATCGCTTGATGCTGGACGAGATTGAGTATTTCCTTGACTGATAATGGAGGTGATAGCATTTGCAAGTGCAGCTGTGAACTTGGGATCAGATGTAATAGCAGCAGTTGCAGCACCGACAGTATCAGCTAAAGAATGCTGTGATCGTTGTGAATTATTGCACTTTGTAGCCGCCTCTGCTATGATGTTTTGCATCAAACTCTGCGTGGAATATCCTGATAAAGCCCCTTGAATCGCTCTTGAAGGATCAACAGTTGGTGGCCGTTGAAGAAACTGCTGGCTAGACATATCATACTTTGCAGCAAGAGAAGGCTTGCTGAATACATGAGGTTGGCTGTAGTAGACACTATTATTATTCCAAAGATTTGACCCTGAGGGTGATATTAACGAATGGTCAGAAGCCGTTCTTGGGGTATTATTAAGAAGCAATCCGGACCCGGCCGATGGATATCGAAATGAGGTGGGGAAGTTGGTGGTCAATGAAGGTCCTGCTGATACGCCCAAGCGAAGGTTTGATTGTGGATAAGGATTATTTGTAATATGATTTGATTGTGAGTAAGGACTATTTGTAAGGTCTAACGTGATTGAAGGAAATGAATTGGCTGAACTGGTCATGTTAGGACTAGGGGTAAGGAATTGACCGATTCTTTTATTCCCGACCCCGAGAAAGTATGAGTTCGCGTTCATGGCTTCTGCGCTTAACGCAGAACCAGAAGTAAGCATGGAAGCTGCTGCAGAAGTTGTGGAAGCCATGGCAGTTGCAGCATTAGGAAGGGGGTGACTGTGCGTGCCTTCGTACGTAGTAATCAATATAGACATGTCTTCAGGACATCTTTGTACCTGCATATAACCAGAAATACCAGATTTAAACAAAATTTATTAGATTAATCGCAACTTTATGTAATAGAATAAGTACTTTTGAAAGAATTTAGGTCCATGGGCTGATACAAAAAATTGAAAGTGTCGCCGTGCATATCATTGTTAGAGAATAATATTTTTAGTTAATTGAAGTCCTCTAGTTTTAATAGCTATGAATTATCGATTTGTCAGCTAAAATTAACATATATATTTTTAGTTGTTTTGAATCTTCGTAATCATGTCTTTAAGCTGTAAGCTATTGAATCAACTAATTTATTCAAACAGCAACTCATATTTGAGAGTTTTATTTTGTATTGTTTCCTTTTCTGTCCATCTAGATGTCTTATTTTTGTGTCTTTAAGAAATAAGCAATTGAATCAACTAATTTATTCAAGCAGCAACTCATATTTAAGTGTTTTATTCATATTTAAGTGTTTTATTTCGTGTTGTTTCCTTCTCTGTGCATCGAGGTGTCGGAGCCAGAAACTTGGAGGATTCAGAGTAAAGTGAGCCAGCAGAGAGAAAAACCGATATTCATTATCGTTGGTTGAAGGAGTTGTCTGCAGCGTGAGGTAAAACCCGCCATAGCCATCGGTGTAGCAGAGTTATGCTGACAGAAGAGCAGTCATTCCTTCTGATTTGCACTCGAGCCAGGGTCCTCCGTTGCAGTCAACCGTAGTGGACAGGCCAATTTGTTGATCCGCCTTGAGCCCTGGCCGTTATCACAAACCGGTGCCCAGTGGTTTTTTGGACAGGGGGAAGGTAAACACTTCCAAAATAATGAAACATGAGTGCCAGATCTATTGGTGCATTGGATTGGAGATTTGAGTAAGTGAAATATAAAAAACTTTCTTTTCGAAAAAGGCAAAAATAAAAGGAAGTACATGTGGGTGATAATATTTCTTTTTTAAGGCTAAAAGTAGCATAAAACATATTTATTTTATCTATTACAATTGGATTTGGATTTGGAAATAGATGTAGTTTAATATGGAAATAGATGCAGTTTGATATTTTTATAAAAGAAAAAAATGACTTATTTCGAAGAAATGTTATTTTAAATGAGAAAAAGAGAAGGATGATATGGATTAAGTGGATATTTTTTTGGGTTATTGTTTTCAATTTTAATAGGGAAACACTGAAGTTTGGGCTATTAGGATGAAATAGGAATTTGTAGTCCAAGGCTATATAGAACGGCAATATGATAAATTTTGACAAATGTACAAAATGACCATCTCAGAATAAGCCGAAGAAAGGATGTATAAGAAATTACTATAATCCAAAATAGGGTGGATGTGAATTTGTTTCTCAAGATTTCAGCAGAAGATACCTCCAAGACAATGTGGGACATCCTAGACATAATGTGGGACATCCTAGACATACTTGCTCATTAAATTTGAGAATTTTTTTGATGAAATAGTGAGAATTATGGAGCAGTACATGAACCAATTGTGAAAATATTTCAAATCAGAAAATGGCAGAGAATATTATTAGAACCTTGGTTAAGAAATTTGATGTGGTGATTACAGCAAATGAAGAGTCTAAAGACTTGTCACATCGATCAATAGATGAGCTATTGCGATCTGTGTTATCCCATGAATCTTGAATAAAATGCATTCAAATCATTGGTTTCTATCTTATGAGGAAGAAGATGATCATAATAAAGAGGAAAAAATAGGAGTAGTAGAAGCAACAATAAGAGAGAAGATTCAAAACAAGAAAGTATATACAATCAAAATCCTTATAAGTCAAAGGGGTGTAAGAACAACAATTCACAATCAAATCAAGAGTATGAAAAATAAAAAATTAAGTGTTATTAGTGTAATAAGATGAGTGTTATGCACATGAATGCAGAAATAAGAAAGTTGATCTTAACAGAAAAAGTGCAAACTATTCTTTTGAAAAGTGTGAAGAATCTTTATTCCTTATGTGTAGTACTTCTCAAGCATTATCTAATGACATATGGATTATATATAGTGGATGTAGGAATCATAGGACATGCCACTCAAGAATAATTAAAAATGTGGATGATTCAATTAGGACTCGCATTAGGTTGGATGTACATAATATTCTAGAAGCTATGGGAAAAGGAATGGTTAATATCCTCACCAAATTGGGTCAGAAAAGGTACATACCAAATGTGTATCATGCTCCAATTTTGAAACATAATCTTCATAGTTTATGTCATCTTAGTGAAAAAGGATATGGTGTAGTATTTAAAGGATATCATTACTTCATATATAATAGACCTCCTAGTAAGATGTTAATTGGAAATGTAAAGATGAAAAAGAATAAGATGTATCCCCTTTCCGTCAAGTATGATAGAAATGATTACCCATTTGCACAAAAAGCAACATGCTTAGATGATTTTTGGTTATGGTACTTAGGTTTGGTCATCTCCATTTTTGTGGTCTTAGACTATTGCAGCAATAGAATATGATTGAGGGTTTTCCTCCGATTCATGAACCAGCAAGTTCATGTGAGAGTTCCATTCTAGCAAAGCAACATAGCGGAAATTTTCCTAGAGTAGTGTCTTATAAAACAAGAAACCTTTGGATTCAATTCATATAAATCTTTGTGCTCTAATGTAGATGAAGTCACTTGGATGAAGTTACTGCTTCATAAACTTCATAGATGATTATAGAATCAACACTTTGGTTTATGTCCTCACAAAGAAAGATGAAAATTTTGGCAAGCTTCGAGAATTCATGACAATTTAGATAAACAAATTCATCATGAAATCAAAGACATATGATCATATAGAAGCAGCGAGTATGATTCAAAATATTTTCATATATTTTTCAAGTATCATGAGATCAAAAGATAGTTTAAAATGATCAAACATGTGATAGCAAAATGGTATATTTGGAAAGAATAATAGAACCATCATGAATATAGCTAGATGTATGTTGAAGAATAAACATCTATCAAATGAGTTTTCGAGTAAAGAAGTAACTTGCTCAATTTATATTTTGAATATATATCTCACTTAAAGTGTGAAGAACCAAGCTTCATAGAAAGAACTGACGTTTATGAGTTGTAGTGTATCCCCCTTCCAAGGCTTTCACTATGTCGTATATGCTCATTTTACTAAGTTGAGAAAAAAACTAGATGACAGGATTTAGAACTGCATCTTTATGGGTTATAGTGATAATTCCAAACCATATAAATTGTATAATCTAATAACAAAGAAGTTTATAGTTAACAAAGATGTTGAATTTAAATAAAATGAATCATGGGTTGGAAGCATTGATAAATCTATAGTAGATGGAGTAGTGAAAACTCAAGTAGAGGACGATGTAGATCAATAGGTTGTACAAGAAGGTCAACAAGATTTGTAAAACCAAACATTAATAAGAAATATTGCAATAAGAACTTTGAGACATTTTTTTCAAGGTGATTCATCTTCTCCAACAATTCATTCTACTCCTACTACCCAATCAAGTAGCTAATCAAGGCCTAGAATGATAAGGTGTTTGAGAGAGATCTATGAAGTCTTAGATGTGAATTAAAATTTTGCATTATTTACTTTTCAACTGACATGTTTTGAAGAGGTAATGAAAGATGAAAATTGGGTAACTGAATGCATGAAGAGATGGATTCCATAGAGAAAAATGATACATGATATTTCCTTGTTAAAGGGATTACAAAACAAAGCTCAATGAAAAGGAGAAATAAAAAAGTACAAGACTATATTGGTAGCAAAATTATTTACGCAACAACTAGGAGTTGATTATAGTGAGACATTGCAATAGTTTCTAGGTTAGATGCAATTAGAGCTATCTTGGCTATAACAGCACAAAACAGTTGGAAAGTTGACGAGATGGATGTGAAGTCAACATTCTTGAATGAAATATTGGAAGAGGAGCTATATCTGAAATAATCAATAGGATATGAGATAAAAGGTCATGAAAATATGGTTTATGGGTTGAAGAAATGTTTTTATTGACTTAAGAAAGTTCTTGGAGCTTAGCGTTAAGGGATAGCTTAGTTGGTCGAGTTCCTATTGCTAAGTACCTCGCCTATCACGAGGTCATGGGGTCAAATCTTGTCGCTGCCCTTAGAGTTAGGCCTTGCTAGTTTGGCTGGCGGGTAGATCCCTTTGGGTTGATTTACCTATATTTTCCCATGGATGTAGCAGTCAGTCAATGTCCATAAACCACCCTTAAAAAAAGGTTCCTAGAGCTTGGTATAGTATGATTGATCTATATCTGATTATCAATGGATTTAGTAGAAGAAGCAATGAACATACATTGTATATGAAGTTAATCAAGCTAGAACAAATTCTGATTGTTTTTATATATGTTTATGGTACGATATTCATGGGAAATCTATTAGTGCAAGAGTTTAATCAAACTATGAAGAAAGAGTTTGAAATGACTTATTTTGGGTTGATGACATTCTTCCTTAATATTTAATTCACTAAAAAACATTCGTGTATTTATGTGTTTCAAGAAAAGTATGCCATCGATGTGCTGAAGGGATCCACGATGATGAATTGTGAACCAATATCAATTCTATTTGCAGTAGGAGAAAACTTGAGCAAACCAGATGTAGAATCAGTTGTAGATCCAAATCTATTTAGGAGATTGGTTGGTAGTCTTATGTATCTTACTACCACTATACCAAAGATTATGTATGTTGTTACTTTGATTTCTAGGTTCATTGAGTCTCCAAAAGACTCACACTAGCAAGTACAAAAAAGAAATTTAAGATGTTTTATTGGAAAAACATGATATGACATATTATATTACAACACTAATAGTGGTATTTTATTTGGATACAATGAAAGTTACTTTGCAGGTGTTGGGTCATTGATTTATCATCATTCTCACTTGTTTTTGTCATTGATTAAGCCATTACTTCCAATCATCCATTGCACTATTTCACTCACTTGCAACAATTTTCACCATAATTCTTCATGATGTCTCTCTATATGTCTAAGTGTTTAATTAACATAATTTTCCTTTATTTTTAGTAGATTAAGAAGAACTTTGTTTGGTTTTAATAATGATAGTATTGCCAGTGCAATTTTCTACAACTCACTCAAGTTTCTGCAGTTATCTTCATGGTTGAGGTACTAGCATCACTCTAGAAGGAAATCTGACACATGAACATTGTTTCTAAAGGTTGCTATATCGATTTATATTGGTCAATTACCACCCAACTCGCATATTTGGACCTCCAACATCAAATCAAGGGAAAAACACAACAAGTTTTACCAGTCAACTTCAAACGCATGTTCTGAGCAAATGAAAGAGAATTTCATAAAATAAAAACATGGGTTTTGTTTAGCACGGGCCCAACTAGAATCTGTATGAGAATTTTCTCAAATTCATTACCATTTTAGAGATTTCTGAATATCTTTGGAGCCTTATTTTGTAGATTACGTAGATATACGGTTTTTCAAATTTTCATTTAATGCACAGTCAAAAAATAAGATAGAAAGAGTTGTTCTTTAGAGAATTGATAGCAAGAAGATCATTATAAAGATATTTGGGCTCATATTTTATCCTAAAATCCTTCTGAAATTGATTTTTTGAGATGTCATGGCAGAATTCATTCAATGAAATTCTGAATTTCTAGTTTCTTGAAAGATCTGAAAAACCACTGTAATATATTTGATGAGGAGGGGATTACTGTTTCAAAAACTATGCTTTGAAATTATAAAATTTGTTTCTTTCTATTTGCTTGTTGTACAATTCAAATGTATGAATACTCAACTCGTGAACGTATCATTTTAGTATGTGCTTCTTGTAGGAGGGCCCCTCGAGATAGTAAGGTTTTCTTCTGATTTTTAATCCAGTATTTTGTTTTCTGTTCCCTGTAGTATTTCATTAGCGTAAATTTTGATTTATGTTGTTAATTTTTCATAACATATTAATCTAATTGATTTCTTCATTGTGAATATTTCTTACGCACATGGACGAATTTTAGATTCATTTAGATTCATAACATAATTTTACATTACAGTTTTGAGTGGACGTGATCTTTCTTTTTGTTACAAAGCATACTCTTTTATAGTGTGCTTTCAATTTCAACAAATGTGATGTGATTTGATCTTCAAGCAAGAGAGGTTTTATTTTAGTGTGAGCATGTGTGATTTCCTTTAGAAGGAAAGTGTGTATTTTTAAAACAAGCATGTTATTCATTTCTAGAAGAATTTAATCCTCCTCTTAATAATAGGCAATAGAACCAATCACATAAATATTAGAAAAACATGTCCATTTTGGTATTTCAAATTAACTTAGAAATTGTACGAGTGACAAATACTCCTAACACATATAGTGCACATGCATTTCATCAGTTTAGTAGCCCTAGTTGATATTTTGTCTAAGTAATTTAACAATCAATTAAATTACCAAACATTTTGGCATTGTTGCCGAGGAAGTGTATATAGGAGTCCTTTTATTTTCATTAAAAAAATACATAAAAAGAAAAAAAACTTGAATCACCTACCACCCCCACTAAATCATGTGGTGCGGTAGGAGCCACACATCCACATCATGAATTATTTTTTTTTCAGGTAGAAGAAGAGGTGACAAAGGAGGTTGAAGAAATGGATGGAGATTATTACAATGAGGAAGATCATTTTGGATTTCCGATTCAAGAAACTAATGTCAATTCTTATATGAAGAAAATCCCTCCATCCATACTTTCTAAATTCAAAGGTATGAGATCAGAAGACCCATAAACCTTTCTTTTTGAATTTGAAATAGTTTGTAAATCTTATGGCTACTCATTACACATTCCAAAATTGAATTTTTTTCTAGCAACATTGAAGGATAAAGCTTTTAGATGGTTCATGACTTTAGGAACAAAGTCTATAAGGACAAGGGATGATAGGAAAAGAGTACTTTTGGAAAAATATAAAGTTTATTACATACACCATGACCTTATAAATGAAGTATTTAATATGAACCAAAAATAGGATGAAAGCTTAGAAGATTTAATGGAAAGATTTACTTATAATGTCAAAGGATCTAAATTTCATATTTAGGATCAAATACATTAAAAACTCTCCTACAAAGTGCTATAAAGGATGAATGGATTGGTCTTCTTAACCTGGTGGGAAAATTAGATGTCTCTCAATTTTCATTTCAAGAGATTTGTGAACTATGAAAGAACATATCAAGAGGAAAAGCAAAGTATGGAAGATCCCCTTAGGATCCAGTTATGGAAAGAGTAATTCGACATCAGTATTGGTAAGTCGAATTGAACTTAACAATTTCCTAGATGTTTTTCTTAATTTAAATGAACAAATTGATATGCTAAGAATGCAAAAGGAGAAAAAAGTTGAGATTATTGCTTCATTTATATTTTTCCCTAAATGTAGAAAGAAACATTTTTTTCATGAATGTCCACTTCATAACATTCAAATTTGTGAAATTTGTGCAGGATCACATACTACTAAATATTGCCCATCATTACCGGGGTTAAAGGTAGTTTAGCAAGGTGAAAATTAAACACTAGAAGAATCGTATTATGTAACTCCAAGAAGACCATGGTAGACTCATCAATCCAGTATAATGCAAGATCTTAATTCAGGTTATGCACAAAAATCACAAAGTAATTGGAAAATAATCATGCCTTAGCAACCTTTCCCATCTCAATCCAAATCTCAAAACCAATCTTGGCAACAAGGTTGTCAAGGGCCTTATAGAGGAAATGCACCATATCCTAAACCTTTCCCTCACTATCCTCAATATCACTATCAATGTTATCCATACCATTCACCTCCACCACAACATCAATTTGACCATTAGTTGACCTCAATCCAACCTTTCTCATTAGTAACCACACAAACACCCCAAAGATCCATTCCCACTCCACTACCTGCACAACCATTTCAAATCCACGACAATAAAACACCTCGGTGCACTTACAATTTTGAGGTATTGCAAAATGATTCTCTATATGCAATTGGAGAACAACAAACAAAAGAAGAAGATTCAGATAAGGTCCAAGAATCATGGATGCCTATCGATAGAGAGAAGTTGTTGGAACTTGAGATTGAAAAGCTTTATGCATACTTATCACCATATTCTATGGATGGAGATCACATCTCTAAATACTTGCATGACATGATAGCAGGAAGCCAAGGAAGAAATATTACATTGAATCTTGGTTCAAGATAGTCATTGGATCCCAATACTCAACTCTTTAGTATCTTCTAACATCATCTCAATCAAGGAAATTGGTCTCTCATATATTGGTACATATCAAAGAGTGTATTTCAAACCTACAGATGAGTTTATCTATCATCTCGTTACACACATGGTTCCATTGGAAATATTCATATACTTGAATAGGATTTATTTTTCAAGTAGAGTAGGACATATAAAAAATAGAAAAAGTGAAGAGAAAAATAAGTCTGATGGCTAAAACCAGCTTGTTGGTGCAATTGGAAATGAGATTTGCTTGAAAACCAGGCAACTGGCGAGAAAAGTTCACAATAAGTTATGCAATTTTATGTTGGTTTCAATCTTTTATTATGGTTCTTCAAATCATTTTTGGTTCTATGCTCGAGTTGGCTGATGTGGGATTCCTTAAGGCCCACCTTCCAACAAATCTTGTCCCATCGACCTCAACACCTTATATGGGATCAAGATCAGAGATTATTTGGAGTACCTTGGAACTTGCATACATCAATGGCAAGCCTCGTGGTTGACAACAATGAGAATACAACAGTGTATCTTGATTGTCCGATCTTGCATGTGACTTGACTTCAACACATTCATTCGTCCCTGTCAAGATGCACTCAGACACCTTGACACTCATTTACATTATCGGTGATTTGTCTTGCATTGGTTAATGATTTTGATCAATGATCGGTAATCCAATGATTTCTTTCCATGCTCATCTTCAACACATTCATTTTCATGGTAAGAATTGTACCCTAAATTTTGGTTTTGATGAAGTCTAATGGTTTTCTCGAATCAACAACAACTTGCAGTAGTACATTTTATTGGTTTCTTGTAGTATCATGTTCATCTTGTTTTTTAACAGCAGCATGATGGCACCATTACAATTCGATTTCATTCATTTCCTTTTCAAAGCAGATTAGTAAAATTGGGCCTATTTCAGTGAATATGCATTATGTTTCATGGTTTCTACCTCAACATGCAGTACCCAACTCAAATCACAAATTCAACCTCGATGAAAACAACTTTATGCAAAAATTGACATTTTCTGCAACAACTACGGAAAGTTGCAGTTTCTGTAGCTATTGCTGGAACATCATATTTCTTCCATAGCAACTTGTTCTAGAGACAGTTTTGGCACAAATATTGCAAGATATTGGAGCAGAAATAAAAAATTATGAGCTTTTGCATTCTCTCATAATATGGTAAATTGAGTAAGTCACAGGGAAAGTTCCAAAAAAGTGCAATTTCAACGATTTTCCAGTGGGATTTTAAGGTGGATTTTCATTTTTCACCATTCTGCACAGATTAGGCCAGATTTTGGTATTTTTTCACAACAACATATTTTATTCATCAAAATGGGATTTTGAGGGCATTAGGTGGTAAAAAAGGTAAAAATACACCATTTCCCTTTTGAAGCAATTAATTTGGCCTTAAAATGAGTTCATGGCATATGTTTATGTGCAATATTGGATGGCATGAAAAGTCATTTTCAGAATTTCCAAAAGCCTAAGATTCAAGAATCTATTTAGTAGTAAATTGGTTTTATTCCAAAATCTACAACCCCTTCTTCAACATTTCAAGTTCTTCAAAAGGTAAAATGGAGGTAAAAACTTGCATAAGGAATTTTAATTTATTAAAGATTTAGGAAAATATGATGAATAACCGCTTCAATTACCATTCATGCAATCCATATTCTCCATCATTGACCTAGCCCTTATCAACATTTTTCATCATTGAGTTATCCACACAACCATATTTTCATTCATTGATCTATCCCTCATACCAAATTCATTCCCTATTCACAAGCCTTAACATCTAGAAATAGTGTGAAATATATCCAAAAGTCATCATGCAAATATCATGAGTATGAAAGCTTGTCATGACAGTGATCCATAGTAGAAGTCACCATGAAATTCTTGCAATCCCTGAGCTTGAAATTTGATATCAATCTACTAGCTTTTAGAAATTTGAATATGATGTCATTAAGAACTAGGTTCAAGTGAGAATTTGAAGGGTTTGGAGAAAAATCTAATTGATGATAAGTGCTTGTGAAAGAATGAAGGCAATTGTTGGTGAAAATATGATGGCTTATTCATAGGCTTCTGAATTAAGCAAAAGTTCCAAGAGAAATCCGTAAACCATTACATCACTAACCCTGATAGCGGGGCATTGGAACCACTTCTAGTTCATCAAAGAAAATATTATAGACTCTCAAAGCTATGTGGGAGGAGCTAGGGTGAAAATTAATGTTACATGTACAAATGAGGGGTATATATAGCCAAGGGTGAAACTGGCCCTTGTGATTGTTCGTCTTCCCTCATGACTGTTTGACTTAGACGAATCTTCAACTTTACATGTGGGTCTCTTGGACCTCCACATTGCATTAAATTGATTACAACACTATGGCCCATAGTAGTGATGTGGCCGAGATGAGTCATGGCATGACTCGACACGATAGCACTGGTATGCTCATGTTGATAGTGATGTCCATGTTGAGCTGTAGTGTTGTTGAGTGATGAGTGTGCTCTTGGTGTGTCATAGGTTCACCTCTATTTACCAACGTGTGTGAAGCCTTTGATGGTCTTGGTGTTCACTTGTTATATCATGTATGTGCACGTGTCTCCTTCACCTGCTGCTTGGTATGCTTTGCGTGTTTGTCCAACTGCAAGGAAGTCTTCTTGCATGTGCTCCTTGTTCACCCCGTTCATCATCATGCCATGTCTCATCCATGTACCTATAGCTACAATCACTCATGACAAGATGACATCAAATTCAGAAATCTCCTAATCTACCATAATGCATCATCTTTTGTTTTTGGGTGTAGGTGACCGGGAGAGAGGACAAGGCTTTGAAACTGCACAAAGCATATTTCATGCCAGGATGCGTGCTCCAGGCATTGTCAACGAAAATTATGCAGAGTTCACTAGTAGGTTGAGATGAGAAATCCGAAATAGTAGTGACCATCTGTAGAATCTGGCTTAGCTAGAGGTAAAAACTCAAAAAAATTCCTAGGGAGGAAGTGCAGGTAGCAGGGAAGACACTGGCAGTGAAAACTGGGCAGATTCTCCAACGAGGCTAGAAGTGGGCTGCGGGAGCTTGCTTGATAGAACTGCACCGAGCTAAGAGGCTGGTTTGTAGGACATCTTTGCACAGTCTCTAGGCTGAGCGAGGTGTCGAGCAGCCGGAGGATATCCCAAGAAAATTGTTTAGTTTTCAGGAGGAGTAACGGGTCGGTTGAAAGGGTGACTAGTTGATAAAACTATGCACATTTCGAGGAGAGTGCAATGACTGGAACCAAGAACTTGTCCTTCATGTCTATGCAATTTCTTCAGTCGACAGAGGTGGACATATAGGTAGCTTCTATGTAATTTTTTGGGGAAAGAGTCTTAGGGTCACTACCCTGTCAAAATCTTCAGTTTACCAACGGGAAGCTTGATGGATTTTATTGCAGGAAACGCCGATTTAGATGGATTGCTGACAAAATTCTGCTTTATTCTTGGTCATAGTCAGTTGGGTTTATTCCAGGATTGCACAGTTTATACTACCTGGGAGGTAGCCTCAAGCTCTACGCAATTTTGGGCAACAAGACATGATCACTGAGGGCTAAGACTGTGCAGTGCAGCTCAGCGAAGGTTTGGCTGATGGAGGGTGGTCTGGTCGACAGACTTTAGAAAAATGGCTAAGTGTGTGATCAAGTGAACTCGTGAATACATGACCTCTAGAACAAATAGTCAACATGGCTCGACGACAAGACACCTCAAACCAACAAGACAACATATGCTCAGTATGACTGATTGTGAGACTGTCTAATGGTGAGAAAAACAAGTGTGATACTTTGGATAGACATTCAGACGACCGTGATGACACTTGTGAAACTTTACTTACAACATTGTGTGTGAGTGAGATATATATTTACATAGCAAACACAACTTAAAAACAACCTTCAACATCACGAGAACAAGGTCGTAAGAATTACATAGCAATCAACATGCCGAAGATGATAGTTGGTCAATCAAGAGAAATGGAAGCAAGATATGTCGATGAAACCCATGAAATGACTTTCTGTTCTTGTGCACATGCATTTTACTGAGGACAGGATGATATGAAAATGACAAGTAGCCCTGCAAATTCAACTAAGAGGTGTACTTCAAAAGATGTTCTTTACTTACCATTTTTACCTTAAAGATGATCATGCATCCGACGAAGTTTGAATGTGGTCCTGATATTTTGCATTACTTAGTTCCTTTGTCCTTGTCATCAACTCCTTGGGAGTGATCTCAGCATGTCACCATTTCCTAGAGTCACTGAGGGGTAGATTTGTGCAATTTCAGCGGACAGTGACTGCTACTGAAATGAGGCCCTAGGAGGCCGATTTGAGCAGTTTTTTCATGCAAGATAGACAACACAACTTGGACAACAATTTCGAGGCATAAGACAATACTTCGGGATGGGGGTGATGGGAGGATACCTGTGCGCAATTTCTGAGTATAGTGCAGCTAGACTACCATTTGCATTTCTGAAGAGTAGTGGTGGTTGCCTGACTACTCTGTGCATTTTTGGAGTGCAATGTTGGTTGCGGTCTCTGTGGGCTGCGGGGTTTCAGCAGGTAAGGGATGTTGGTGTCTTTACGGGATGTGGGCTTTCACCAGGAAAGGGAGGTTGGTGTCTCTGTGCAATGGGGGTTTCAACAGGTGAGGGAGGAAGCTTGATGGTTGCAAAATTAAAGAGCATAGTTCCGAGAAGCTAGATGAGGCTAGGTTGCTCGGGAAAATGGCTAAGTGTGAGATCAGTGAAACATATGTAAACATTGAGAGGACTCAACTTTGATCGCACATGGATAGTTGGTGACACAACGTAGACCATCCAAAATGCATAAGGCATGATTTCTTGATGAAATAACCTTTGTGACAAGAGTGTGTAAAGTGAGTTTGAAACATGTCTATGTGATGACAACCACTCACACACACACAATTCCCTTGAAGCAAGAAAACATTCCCTTTGCATGACAAACAAGAACCCTTATGCCCAAAGATGACACATGTTGCATAAAGATGAAAACACTGATAGCTCTTTAGATCAAGGAAGGGAGTTTGAAATCATCGGCTTACCAACATGTGACCAAGTACAAATGATCGTGGATTTAAAGTGGGCTCCGAAATTTGCATGTGAGCCAAAAGTTTGGAGATTTTTTGTAGCCTCTACAACACTTGTCGACACACTCGTATAACTCCAACTCTCTGAGTGGACCTTGTTTTGTGAAAAGAGAGCCTAACCTTTCCGAAAGTATTGTTCGATTCTTTGATCATCGTGGTTTCCACACTAGCTTGATTGAAAGATGTAGCACCTACCATGTTCTTGATCGGTCATCACACATTCCAAGCAAAATAAACTTAGTTTTTTTGATTGGGAATGAGGGGTATGTTGATGAACAAGTTATATAATTGCCATAGTTTAAGTTTCATCTCTGGTGTTGCTCCGCTGCTAGCAGGCCTCGACAGTACCCTGACGAAGTCACACAAGGACACAAGCATCATTTTTCTACTTGTGAGTTTGTTCAATACCCCGATGGAGTTACTTGCATCACCTCTCTGTGATGGAAACCTTTCTCTTCTTTGTCCATATTCATTTTTTTCATTTCTTTTGAAGAACTCTACATAGGCACTTATTTATTTCAGAGGCCGAAGAGGGATCCTGTCTTATTGAGAGCGGAAGTGGTTCTTCTTTCAGAGAAGTATGTTATGTATCCCTTTGACATACTTGTTAAGGTTTTCCTCCTCACCTTACTCTACTTGACTGAGCTGACAAGGGTTAACCCAAAGGACCGAATAGAGTAGTCGGTAATAGTTAACAGTGCAAGCATTGTGTTTTCATCAAGAACGACCATGAAAAGAACGTATTTTCCATCAGGGCATCTTCTAATGAAGATAACAAATTCTTCATAAAGAGAGAGGACAACAGATAACTAAATGTTGATAGTTGTAAAAGTCCTCTTCTATTTTCCCAGCTTGTCTCGAGAGCCAAACACGGCTTGAGGAGAGGCTAAACTAAGGGTACAAGCAAGAAAAGAAAGAAAAAAGAAAAAATAAGAAGTAAAGGGAGAGAAAAACAAGTGAGAAAAACAAGAAAGAAAGAAAACCAAACCAAGTAAGCAAGAAAACTAACATGTAAACCAGAAAGCAAAGCAAAGCAAGAAGAAAAGACAACTCATATTCCAATGCTAAACAATGCATGGGCCTACTCACGTGAAGTGATATTTCCAAAGCATCCACAGGCGAATTGGCTATTCCATGTTGGTGAAGGCATGGTTCACAAGAAGCACAGTTAAGCGAACCAACAAACATAAAAAATATAATAATGAATACCAACACTCTGAATTTAAACACGTCCACATAAATGAAAAGAGTGAAAGCACAAGGAAAAAACTCTATGGACTTACCATGGTGTTGTTACACACTGCGTACAGATGATAAACATATGTAGTCTCTTGATTGTGACAGACAAGCAAACATGAGAAAAAAAGACAACTTATGCCTTACAAGTGTGCTTGTTGTGAATGATTCCTCCAGTGCATAAGTGATGGGATCATGTGATTTTGGTGGTGTCAGATTGATCTTCAGTGCGTCAGATTGATCTTCAGTGCATACAGATGAGTGATAAGGAGCCTTGGGTGTTTAACAAATTTTCTGATCAGAAGTGGAACTAACCTCAGAACAGCGAGGGCCTGACAGAATCGTTAGCTCATGCTGAAGTGCCTCGATAGCCTGCAGGGTTTCCACTTCATCAATAGATAGATCATCAAAGACCAGTGGCATAGAAAGATTAACAATGAGTGAATAAGCATCATAATCAAATGAAGAAGTACAAAGATCATGTCAATTATGATCATAAAATTCAGCACGTTTGTCGGAATCCTCATGATTTGATGAATCATACAGATGGGTAGAGGAGAAGCAAGAATTTTCAGCCTTTGTGTTTCCAAAAAAGGTAGATGAAAAGTTAAGTGGATTCTCAATGATAGATTTTTCCTTCTCAACTATCAAATGATGGACTGATATCGGGTGTGTTCTGCCAAGAATTAGAAGTAGATTCGTCAGTGAGTGAGTTTACACAAGGAAAATCAGAGATGAAAGAATCACCAGAGATGTTAGGAAAAAGTAGAGGATACCCTGATAGAAAGATGTCATCCTTTACCACGGGTTGATGTTCGGATTCTTAGTCATACTCTTCACAAATGACAGTGAAGGTTGGCTGTGCAACATCAATTTCGTCAATGGCTTGATCCTTGTTCACAACAAGTCTGGAGTCTCGAATGGAAGAACACAAGATAGTGAAATCTGGAGGATTAGTAGAATGCAGAGATGGATGCTGAGGGAGAAAAGGCATGTGACAACCCATGGGATTCCCAACCAAATCTGCGTAGATAGTAAGAGTAGTGAGGGTGGGAGGATGTGACAGTTGAACAGATGTGTGTGCAAGTTCTCCCACATCACTCTATGGGGGTTGATTTTTTTGATGAGGGGAAGGAGGATAGTCACTTATGACAATGACTGTGTTCGCTTGTGATTGTTGAGCTCCATCACCGAAGTATGCTAAGAGGGGTTTGAAATTCATCTTCACTATGGGACAGAGTGATTTGTTAAGGAAATATTCAAATTTGTCCATGAGATATTGGAATCTCATCTGACTTTTTGGAGCTTCAAACATGAGTAAAGGGAAGTGGTACCAAAAATCCATAGGTGACTCATGCAGGGCATTTCATTGTTTTAACATTTTCTCGTCAAGGTCTTCAAGATTAAAATGATGGAATACAAATTTGATCAGATCATTGAAGTGTTTAAATGAGTGCACACAATTGGTAGGCAGGTTATGGCACCGTCATTCGAGGGATTCACAAAGTGTGTGTGCGAGAAGTGAACATACTTCAGTTTAATTAAAACCTACAACGTTCTCCATGAGTGCATGGAAGTCATCTAAGTTCTTAGGCCAAGCCACTTCGCCTTCACCATCATATGTGATTTCAGACAAGTCACCCAAGAAATCCCTCTCGATGTGAAAGGTATGTTTGTTGGAAAAATATTTTAGAGGGTGAACTATAAAAAACTCCATGATAGATGTTCGAAGATTCAAAACAGATTGTGAGGACTCATCTTGTCATGTGGCCCTCCTTCTAGCACCAGAAATTATCATGGTGCTAGACCCACAAACATTCAAGAGATCTCCTTGATATGAAGTCCCAACTAGACCTCACACCTTCTGGTGTAGGAGTTCCATCCAGTATGATGATCCGGTTGCCATTATCTTAAAGATATGCCTCCTATCTTGCTTTTTAGCACATGAGAGTGGTTTTCTTAGTCTTTGAACAATGAATTTCGCGTGTCTGGTGAGTGCTTAGTGTCGTTTGTGTCAAGTTTTTTTCACTACAAATGGACAGGGTGAGAGTGAGTCTCAAGTTGAAAGGGAATAGTCCCAACTCTATTAGAGACAAACAACACAATAGGACATGTGTTGCTTCCAATGGAGTAGTCCACACAGATGCGGAAGTCAAGAAACACAAGGTGAGAAGATAACACATACAACACCCAGAGGAATAGTCTACACAAGCGTGACGGTCATTATAACAAGTTTATGAGAATGAGTCTGTCGAGTGTCTGACAGAGTATTCCACACGGGCGAGACAATGTTAACAACTGATACAACACATTTCCAACAACATATGCACTAAAAAAACCAAAATACTTCAACTGTCTCAATACAGGTTAAAGCAACATTCATTACAAGTGTCCAAAGAATAGTCTTACAAATGAATACAATACATGTGTGAAAATGTGCTAGCCTGTTCACATGCTTTTGAATTAAGAGAAGGTTCCAAGACAAATATGTACACCATTACATGAATAAGTTCAGTAACAGGACATTGGAGCCACTGCTCACTACTAAAAGAAAAGATTACAGACTCTCAAATCTATGTGGAAGGATCCAAGGTGAAAAGTCTTGTTTCATGTACAAATGAGGGTTATATATAGCCAAGGGTGAAACTGGCCGCTGTGACTATTTGACTTCCTTCATGACTATTTTAATTACATGACTCTTCAACATTACATGACTCTTCAACTTTAGATTTGGGTCTCTTCGACTTCCACGTTACACTACATTGACTACAACCGTATGGCCCATAGTAGTGATGTGGCTGATATGACTCATGACATGACTCGACACGACAATGTTGGTATGTTCATGCTGATGGTGGTTTCCATGTCGAGTTTAGTGTTGTTGAGTGATGAGTACACTCTTGGTGTATCACATCTTCACCTCTGTCTGGTGAGGTGTGCAAAGCCTTTGTTGGTCTTGGTGTTCTCTTGATGTTGCACGCATGCGCATGTGTATCCTTCACTTGCTGCTTGGTATGATTCACGTGTTCATCCAACCATGAGAAATCCATCTAGCATGTGCTCCTTGTTCATCTTGTTCATCATTGTGCCATGTCTCATCGGTGTAACTGTAGCTGCAGTCACTCATGACGAGACAACATCAAATCTAGAAATCTCCTAGTCTACCATAATGCACCATCTTTTGTTTTCAGGGGAAGGTCACCGATAGAGAGGACAAGGCTCTAAATCTGCGCAGATCACATTTTAGGTTAGGATGTGGGCACTGGGCACTATCAAGGAAAATTATGCATAGGTCACTAGGAGGATCATATGATCAGTCTGAAATAACAGTGATCATCTGTAGGATCTTGCTTCGCTGGAGGGAAATACTGTGCAAATTTTCTAGGGAGACAGTGTAGGCAGGAGGGAGGACAATGGTAGTGAAAACTCTGCAGATCCTTTGGGGGGGATGGCAGTGGGCTACGTGAGCTTACTAGCCAGAACTGCTCAAAACTCAGATGATGGCCTGTAGGACATCTCTGCATAGTTTCTGGGCTGAGCAGAGTGTCGGCAGTTGGAGGACAACCCAATAAAACTACGTAGTTTTTAGGAGGAGCAACGGGCAAGTTGACAGGGTGACTAGCTAACAAAACCGCGTAAATTTCGAGGACACTGCAGTGACAGGAACAAGGTTCCTATCTTTCATGTTTGTGTAATTTCTTCAGTGAGCAGAGGTGGGCATGCTGGCAGCTTCTGTGCAATTGTTTGGAGAGTGAAGCTCTGGGTCACTTCATGTTCAAACTCTTCAGTTGACCAGCAAGAAGCCGGATGGATTTGCTTGCGGGTAGTACCGATTGAGATGGCTTGCTGAGCAACTTCTTCATTGTTCTAGGTGATAGTTAGTTAGGTTGATTCCAGGATTAGGTAGTGCAGATTTCCTGGGAGGTAGGTTCAAGCTCTCTGTAATTTTGGGCAGCAGTACATGATCACTGAGGGCTAAGATTGCATAGTGCATCTCAATGGAGGTATGGCTAATGGACGGTGGTTTGGTTGACAAACTATCAGAAAATGGCTAAATGTGTGAGCGAGTGAACTCATGAATACATGACCTTGCGAACATACACTCAACCTGACTCGACGATAAGACACCTCAAACCAACAAGGAAAAATATGCTTAGTGTGGTTGACTACGGGATTGTCTAATGGGGAGAGCTATAAGTGCAACACTTTGGATAGATATTGGATGACGGTGATGACACTTGCACGACCATACTTACAATATTGTGTGTGAGTGAGATATATGTTTACATAGTGAACACAACTCAAACACAACCTTCAATGTCACGAGAATGAGGTCGCAAGCATGAAATAACAATCAACATGCCGAAGATGACAATTGGTCAAACAAGCGAAAAGGAAGCAAGACATGTAAAGGAAACACATGAAATGACTTTCTATGCTTGGGCACATGCATGTTACTGAGGACAGGATGATATGACAATGACAAGCAGTCTTGCAAACTCAACTAAGAGGTGTAGTTTGAAAGCTGTTCTTTACTTACCATACTTACCCTAAAGATGATCATGCATTTGGTGGAGTTTTCATCCGGTCCTAATATGTTCATTGGTCCTTCTCCTCAACTCCTTGGAGGTGATGCCAACATGTCACCTTTTCCTGTAGTCACTGAGAGGTAGATTTGCGCAATTTCAGTGGATAGTGACTACTGCAGGATTGAGGCCCTAAGAGGCCCATCTATGTAGTTTTTGCATGCGAGACAGACAAGGCAGCTTGGAAACCAATATGAATTTTTGAGGCACAGGACACTACGGTGGGATGGGGGTCTTGGGAGGACACCTATGTGCAATTTATGGGTGTAGTGGAGCCAGAATTCCCTGCACATTTCTAGAGAGTAGTGCTGCTGGCTTGACTGCTCTGTGCATTTTTGGAGGGGAGTGTTGGCTAGGGTCTCTATGGGATGTGGGGTTTCAGAAGGAAAGGGATGTCGGTGTCTCTACAAGTTGCAGTGATTCTCCAGGCAAGGGAGGTTGGCGCCTCTGCACACTGCAGAGTTTCAGTAGGAAAGGGAGGAAACTTGATGGTTGTAGAAGAAAATTGCACAATTATGGGAAGTTAGATGAGGCTAGGTTGCTCGAGAAAATGGCTAAGTGTGATATCAGTGAAACATATGTAAACATTGATGGGATTTGATTGTGATTACCCACGGATACTCACTTACACAACATAGACAATCCAGAATGCATAATACATACTTTTCTTGATGAAACAACCTTTGTGAAAAGAGCGCGTGAAGTGAGTGTGAAACATGTCTATGTGATGACAACCACTCATACACACACAATTCCCTTGAAGCAAGATAACATTCCCTTTGCATGACAAACAACAACCCCTATGCCAAAAATGACACATGCTGCATAAAGATGAGAACACAGACAAGTCTTAAGATCAAGGAGGGGAGCTTGAAATTATCATCTTACCAACAAGTGACCAAGGATAAATGATCAGAGGATCTAAGGTAGGCCTCGAAATTACCATGCGAGCCAAAATTCTAGAGGGTTGTTGTAGCCGCTACAAGAGCTTCCTCTTCTTCATATTTTTCACTTTCCTTTACTTCGCCTACTTTGGGATGATGCTAGTTTTTATTACTCCAAGTTACCACATTGCTTCAACCATTTCATCAACCTTTAATGCCTCATTGAATCTCTTCTATGGATTCATTGCTCTTTGGTGGAGAATTCTTGTATGGTGTGTTAGGGTCCTATATTAATAGGATTCATAATTTTGAATTAGCTGTAGTTGATCTTGTAATATTGTACATACTTTGCCTTCTGCAAAATATTTTCCATATTAAAAATTAAAAACTGTAAAGAGGATATGTCCTAAAAGAAATATCAAAGGACAAAAAGAATAAGAAAAGATCAAAAAAGTGAAAATATACGAACCCCAAACAAAAACATATCATGAATGTGTGCAAGTATAAGTGCCACTACTTTTTACTTTACTGTGCAAAATAACAGTTGTGTGCAGCTTGTCATAAATGCCACAACCCATGATAGTCAAATAGTTTAATCTTGGCTACTTCATGCTTTAAATTTCATGTTTATAGTTAGAGAATAAAGATCTAGCCAAACTGTTTAATCTTGGCAGATTAGTAGTTAGGTAGAGGAATAAAATGTGCTCATAAGCTTAATCTAAGCCATTGGAAGATATAAGGCTAGAATTAAATAGTTTGGTTTACAAAAGAAAAGGAAAGAAAGGGTTTGCTAGTTTAAATGCACCCAATAAAGTGAAGAAAAAATGTTAGGGTAAGTAAAGGGTAAGTAGAAGAAAGGTTGCAGAAGTACAAAGTTGATTGAAGCATAAGCACATTTTTCATGCTTAATCTAATGTTTCAGTGTGAAGGAGCAGTTATGAAAGTGAAAGGATGTTAACAAGATAATTTGATTAACCTCCCCTCCTTTCATTTCATCCCCACTACATACTTACTAATTTCCCCATTATCCCATCATTTCTAGTTAAAATTCCATTTCCCCTCCATTTTCATCCTTGCTCCTTGGTTTCACACATTTCCCTAGCAAATTACCCTCCAAAAGTCATTTCCCAACCGAAAACCCATTTTCCCTAGTGTCAAACCCATTCCCCTTTGAAAAAATCATTTTCCCCCGATTAATTTCCCTATTTTTCCTAAAAAATCCATAAAACTCCCCTTGTCCTGAGCTTTATTCCCCCCTCTGCATTACTTAATTAACTCTTCGCATTTCACATTTTTTCCGACAAAACCCTCTTAACCCACCACCCTGGTGTAGTTAAAAAAACCCATCGCATTTAACCCTCGTCCCACTGTATTAAACCCACTTATATTTAACCCCGCCTTATTCATTAATTAATTATACTTAAGTGTAATTAATCCCCCCAGGCCTCGCAGATCTCCGCTTGAGTTCCCTCTGTGCAGCTCCACCGCGCGACAACCATCTGATCTTCGACCCCTAGATCTGACGGCGTGCATCCATATCTCGCTAATTTCCTTGCCTAACTTTACCTATCCAAGAGCACATGAAATTCACGGTTTTTCTCAGGTCCCTTTTGGTTACGTGGCAGCTTTAGGTGAAATCGTGTGCTCTCAAGGAAACTGCACCCAACTACCAAAATTGGTGTGATGGCCCCCGAAATGACTTCCTCGCCAAAAGCCTAAAGTTATTTTTATCTTAAACCTAAGGGTGATTGTACCAATTTTCAAGTCAAGAGACTGGAGCAAGTAATAAGAAGATTGCACTGCAGGTTTCATGAGATGAGCTATTTGTAGTGAAGTATCTTGTTTGTCTGAATTTTTTACTTTCTTATGTGTTTCATAAACTTAAATTTTATTCAAATTTGAATGAATTAACTGGAAATATAACTTAGAACTTGTTTAAGTACACTCTGTTTTACACAGTTAGTCATTTATATGTTTTCCTCTGATATCTGGATTTGAGAACCCTTTATTTCTCTCCCGTCACAATTGACCTCTTTCATTCTCTTTATAATCTGGCCTAAGGAACCCTTAATTGCTCCGTGGATTCGATTAGAAACCATTGTCACCATCCAGCCTTTGATATCTGTAATAACTCACCTATCTTGCCCTATAGACACTGTTTTTAAAGCTTGGTCTAGTCCAGTTTGTCTGACATTCGACCCCATAGCCCAATGGTAAAAGATAATCCTTTTTCATCTAAGTAAGTGATCCCACCACCCAAATTCAAATCAAAAACTCCAGCACAATCATAACTAGCCTAAAACCAATTAACTAAAACAAAGCTAAATAAAAAAGAGAGAGGCCTCCCTGAGATCAAGAAGGCTAGATCTTGATCTCCAAAGTTGGTTAGTGGTTACCTATATCATTTCTTTTTCCGAACAACTTATAAGAAATTTTGGAGTGATAACATGGTGGAAATGGTTTTATTGGTTCAACTCCATTTCTTCGACACTTTATGGTGTAATTGGAGCAAAATTGGGTGACATGAATTCTAAGATGAATACAATAGAAGGAAAATACAAATATAGTATATTTTTGGAGAAGCTACTTTGGATTATATATAACTTCCTTGGAGTTGTATTTTCCATGGTGTGTATTCCTCTTTTATGTTCTTAGATGTTTCATTTTCCATTAAAACATTCAACTTTCAAATTTAGGCATCAAAGAAAGAGGTGCTGGAAATTAGCTTTATTCCATGGAGATGAGACATGGTGTGGACTTCAATAAAGTGTAAGAAAAGGAAAAAAAACTTTATTTTATGGAAGAAATCAAGAAATTATCAAGGAATAATCCTCTCATGATGTTAGCAAGGAGAAAAAAATAGTGGATATAAGAAGAAATTCATTGATAAAGATCAACCAACATTTTAAAGCAGTAGTTTCCAAGAATGAAATAGGACAACCTTGTGTGGATAAAGAAAAGATGTATATGAGTTCATTTTTGGGGCTCAATTTGCATGCAGGCTTCCAAAGATCTCAGTGTGCGAAAGATGCTGGTTCAATGACTCGTCATCATTCTCACTTGTTTTTGTCATTCATTAAGTCATTACTTCCAACCATCCATTGCACCATTTCACTCACTTGCCACCATTTTCACCATAATTCTTCATGATGTGTCTCTATATGTCTAAGTGGTTAATTAAATTTGTTTTCATTTATTTTTAGTATATTAAGAAGAACTTTTCCTGGTTTTACGAGTGATAGTTTTTCCGATACAATTTTCTACAACATAGTCTAGCTTCGGAAACTATCTTCATGGTTGAGGTAGTACTGCCAATCTAGAAGGAAATACAACACTAGACATTATTTCTAAAGGTTCCCAATATGGATTTATATTGGCCAAATACCACCCATCTCGCATGTCTGGACCTCTAGCATCAAATCAAGGAAAAACACAACAATTTTGACCAGCCAACTTCAAATGTATTTTTTGAGAAAATGAAAGAGAATTTTGGAAAAAAAAACATGAGTTTTGTTCAGCACGAGCCCAGTTAGGGACCCTCAATAAATTTTCTTGAATTCGTTACCGTTTGGGAGATTTTCGAAGATATTTGGAGCCTTATTTTCTATATTACATGGATATGCGGATTTTGAAATTGTCATTTAATGCACAATCAAAAAATAAGCAAGAACAAGTTGTTCTTTGGCAAATTCGTAGCAAGATGATCATTAACAACATAATTGGGCTCATCTTTAATCTAAAATCCTTCTCAAATTGATTTGTTGAGATCTCATGGTAGAAGTCATGTAATCAAATTTTGAATTTCTAGTTGCTTCAGAGATCTATAGAACCATTGTAATATATTTAATAAGGAGGAGATTATTGTTTCAAAAACTCTATTTTGCAGTTATGAACTCTGTTTCTTTCTATTTCCTTGTTGTATGATTCAAATATGTGAATAATCAGCTCGTGAAGACATCGTTTTAATACCTGCTTCTCGTAGGATGGCCCCTTGAGACAGTAAGGCTTGCTTCTAGTTTTTAATCTAGTATTTCGTTTTAGGCTTCCCGTAGAATTTCTTTAGCTTAAATTTTGATGTATGTTGTTAATTTTTCATAGAAAATTAATTTAATTGATTCATCACTGCGAAGATTTCTTATGCACATGGACTAAGCTTAGGTTCATTTAGATTCATAACACAGTATTACATTACAGTTTTGAATAGAGATGATCTTTCTTTCTGTTACAAAGTAGACTCCTTTACAATGTACTTTCAATTTTAGCAAGTGTGATGTGATTTCATTCAAGCAAAGAGATTTTATTTTAGTATGAGAAAGTGTGATTTCCTTCAAGCATGTGTGAGTTTATTTCAAGCAAGTGTGATTTTATTTCAAGAAGGTGTGATTTCATATTCAAACAAGTGTGTAATTTCATTTAGAAGAAAAAGTGTGGTTTTGATTTCCTTTAAAAGTAAAGTGTGGATTTTTAAAACAAGCATGTTATTCATTTCTAGAAGAATGTAATCCTTCTTTTAATAATAGGCGATAGAACCAATCCAATAACTTTTAAACAAACATGTGCATTTTGGTATGAACTATTAAAGTTTCAAAACATGCTTTATAAACATTTTTTATATACCGATTCGCTATATAATATATACCAACAATAATGACAACAACTTGTCAAATAGTTTACTTACCCAAATTGTTAGATGATCTACAATAATAACAATAAGAACCAACTACCATATATTGTGAGAACAACTCAATAGTACAACATTGTCAAACAACCATGTCTTCCATAAAATAAAAATAAAAATAAACATATTGATATGAAGTATCACTTCATTAAAGAAATCGTTAACAATGGGGAAATCCGGTTGGAATTTTGCAAATAAAATGAATAAATGGCTAACATATTAACCAAGCCATTCACAAAAAAAATACAAGTATATTTGAATTTCATAATATATATATATATATATAAAGGAGACATTGGTAATGGAGATTAAGAAAGAGAATTAAAAAATAATCATGTTAACTAAAGTCAGTTTGATTTATTTTTAAACAACCATCAATTTTAATATTCTATTTAAAATTCCAAAACGTTATTCTTATTAATGTTTCAAAACACGCTTTATCAACATTTTTTTATATATCCATCCGATATATAACACGTTAATGAAATCATACCTCAAGACTTTTTGTAACACGTTAATGAAATCATACTGACCTGCTTCCTGACAGGACATCCCGGGGACACAGTGCACCGATAATATGCCCTAGGGCAAGGATTTCCCTTGGCTATCTTTTGACCATACTTCCTCCATTGACAACCGTCGTTCATCTGAAACGTGAAATGTAAATTATTACATAATGCTCTCAAAATTAATTAGAAACATATTGAGGCGTTCTTTAGAAAGTGCCAGGAATGTATCTGCAACATGGTATATCTATGTTAGGTATATCATGGGTGTTTAATTTACAATCTGTATCGTATATATTTCATTTGGTTCAACTTGTTAGATATACAACTTTGCTTTAATATTGTTGGTGTTTGGTTATGCCATACTCTCAAATGTCCATTGAAATACTGAGGTACAGTTCTGTAGACAAAGAATTTACCGTCTGTGCTTCACATCTAGCGCGCACAGATACTCTGGCTTTTCTTACAGGGGGTGCAGTTTCTGCGTTCTTGCTCGTATCATGCGAAGTCTTCATTGTTTTGTTCGGCGTCCAAGATCCGCTTTCTGGTGCAGACATATTTTCATCCTTGACCTGAGAACTGTTTTCAGGACTAAGACATGTCCGGCCTTGCACGGTCATCATGTCCACGGTGTAAGTCTTTATTAAACCGCCATCTGATCTTGTCGGAGTACTACATCGACTCGGCGAAAGGGCCCCGTCAACAAAGTCTGGGCTTGTTTCTTTGTCCTTTAAATCTAATGTTAGGGTTAAGCCTTTCAGATTCTTTACTGATCCACAACTCACTGATCTTCCTTGGTTTTCTGTGGCCTTCAATTTTCCAGTTTCTGCAGATGCCGTGGTTTCTTCTTTATTCCCTTCAGCTGATGGATTTGTGCAGAGAGACAGCTCCACAAGTTGCGATTCATCTTCACGGAGTTGCAAATCCTGAATTACAATAGAACAACAATTGTCATCTCCTGCAACAGAGTTTATCTGGATTAAATGGCGCTTAAAGAGTAAGCACCGATAGGTAGATTGCACTGAGTTTGGAATCTATATATAATAATTAGCCACCCATCTGATGCATCGATCTTAATTGTTCATGGTCGTCCATGCTCAGTATTTGTCAAACTCACCTGCTCTCTCAGTTGCGCGTTGACTTCCTGCTTTTGCGGCATAACTAACAGATCCCTCTGGAGGCTATGATAATTGCTGAATACCCGAGACAAATCCTTTCTCAAAGTATCATTCTCCTCTTTGAGTCGGCACATTTCTGTAAGCAAAGTTTCAATCTGTTCACAAATGATCAAATAAATCACTCACTCATAAGATATATATATATAGCAAGAAGCAAGGCTATTGAAATACATGGTAAACAATTCACACGTTGTCCTCCAGTTGTGTTGAGATTTGTGATGTGAATTGGAACGATGGAGTAGATTCGAATTTGAGCAGCGAGAACTAACCCTACGGATGAAAAAAAATTAAAACTCAAAGAGAACTTATGTTTTCTTTGGCAGAAAGGAGAATTTCAAGATCAAGTGGTTTTGCTGTAATTGCACTTTGTTCTAGAATATGGGTGAGATTTTGGTAAATCGATTTTATTATTCTAAACACCAAAATTAGTGATAAAATTTGCTTTCATATTATTTGTATCTTTCTACACTAGATAACTCCTTCGAAACAAATAAATTAAAATCCCTGAATCATGAGTCAATATCTCAATCGTTTAGAAAGTATAAACCACTCCTTCGAAACAAATAAATTAAAATCCCTGAATCATGAGTCAATATCTCAATCGTTTAGAAAGTATAAACCGGAACATCGTTGTACCAAAGATGTCTAGAACCTAAAAATAATTCTATTTTTCAGCGCTGCGTTCTTCACAAGAAATAGTTCTTTCAAAGGTTCTTTAAGAAAATACATTAAAACCATTTCTATTAATGCATGAAAACAGAGAAATTGTAACTCTGATTCTTTTTGTTCGAGACTTCTAGGGTTTCTCCCAATGAGTCAAGCTATATTTCGACGCAGTTCTTCACTCCGACCCACTGACAGGGCATAGGTCACGAGCACTTCATACCAAACGGTATTGTGCTTAGAACCAAAATAAGAATGATATAATAGCTGCAAATAGGCAAGGAAAAAGAAAGAGATATAAAAAATACCTTCACTTGTCCATCTATTGGAGAACTTATGGGTGTACTAGAAACCCTTAAGGAAGCGAATTTGTCATGATAATAACTATCATGGATCTCTCTATAATTCTTCGCAGCCTCGGTTTCCTCGTCTTCATCCCTTTCATCATTTTCTTCTCCCAGCCGAACAGACAGATCAATCTCTATAAATCTATCTAATCTGTCCTCCATATTTTGAGTGGACTCTTGTCCGAAGGCGCATCTCTGTTCAGTAACATGACTCGTATCGGAGCCTGATCGTTCTCCTTCCATACCAAACCAGAGGGTTTGACTTTAAAACTTCCAATTGCGGAGAGGGAGAATTGTATCAAGCGGTTTCCCCGTAAAAAACATGAAAGCAATACAAACAAGATCAAATCAATCCGTTCTCATTGTTGAGGTCCGTACAGGCACAAAGAAGTTGGCTAATCCTCGCATCGGTTGGAGCGAGCGAGTCATGGCTTCGACTGAATGGAATTTAATTCGTTTGGAATGAGCAATCACAAATATAAATCCGCTGGCCTCTATTTAAATCAACATCGTTAAAATTACCAAATTACCCGTTCTTCCACATTTCCGCAGCACAGAGTAAAGTAATTTTGTCCCAAATGGATTCTTTCAACGTCAAACAAGGAATTTGACTCCAAAAAAAAATACAATCTCAAACCTGAATACCGCGGATTCACCCAAATGATATGAAATTTATTATTAAAAAATGAAATGTCAACGTTGCAATTTCCTAATTTATATCGTTTTGTATGTCTTCCCGTGTGCCTAACGTGTCAAAACGTTTACCTGTTCTACCAATGGCAGCCAATTTGTGGAACAAAAAGTAATGAACCCATATTATCCATCCGTGTCCGACTTTTCAAATGTGGGGTTCTTTGGCTTCAACGCAACAAACCTAGCAGCATAGTCTTGCCTACCAACTGGTTCCTGGTTGTGTAACCATGTCCGGTTCTTTCGTAGCTGTGACGTCCGCTTCTTCCAAATTCTTTTACTGTGGGCTTCATTTGCTTCAACTTTTTTTACGAATTAATCCTGTAACTCGAATGAAGATGTATCGAAATTTCAATGGTGCATTTTAAAATCTTGTTATGATGTTTTATCACGCTGTTTGGTTGATTAATTTGTTTTTTGATCTAAATCTTTAGGACATGAATGATATCCGTATATTTTGAATATGAATAGTTTCATCCGTATATTCATGTTTATTTTTCACCTTTAACTAATATAATTACTATATTTTCATGTAAATTATCTAATAATAGATTGAGATCAATAATCTTAGAGTTAAATCACTATATTTTTATGTAAATTATTTAATAATAAATTGAGATCAATAATCTTATAGTTAAATTACAATATTTTCATATAAATTACCTAATAGTTAAATTACTGTATTTTCATATAGATTATCTAATAATAGATTGAGATCAATAATCTTACAGCTAAATTATTATATTTTCATGTAAATTATCTAATAATAGATTGAAATAAATACTCTTATATAAATATTTTGGTAAGAAGATAAATCTCATTATTAGGTTGGAAACCTCTACCATCAGACATTGTTACTATGATTTAACATTTACCTAATACAAAAATTTGAGATTAAACATATAACATTTACTTATAAAATCTTGAAGTTGTTTGATAAATTACTAAGTGAATTTAACTAGAGGTTTAAGCATTTAATATTTACTTAATAAAATTATAAAATTATCATATAAATTACTAAATAAATTTAATTAATAATTCCACAAAATCTTTAATTAATAATTATACCAAATCTTTAATTTAAAAAAAAGAGAATAATGAGACAAATAAAAAATATTAACCAAAATTACTAATTTAATTGTCTTAGTCATATTTTTAATCGTCTTAGTCATATTTTTTATATAGTATTGGTAACTTTTTATAATATTTAATAATTATAAAATAAGATATTTATTATGTATTTTTTATGATTAGTTGAATTGGATTGTAATTGAAATAATTTATATATTAGTTAACTTGAAAGACAAACACTTTTAATAATATTTTCTATAATACTTTTGCATTTTTTAGCCATCAAAACATTTAAAACTAAACATGAAAATTATAATAATTATTAGTATGTTTAAATTTATATGGTAAATGCTTACCAGTAACAGTTCAATTGGAAAACATCATGTTAAGAATAACATTTAAAGTATAATTCCATATATATAAAAGAAATATGTCTTCATATATAACTTGACTTTTATCATTAGGCTAAATGTTCCAATTCGGTTTACATTTTTAAGAGAGAAGTCTCTTTGAAAGAATTATTTGATATTAGTTTTGAATTACAAACAGTAAATTGGTTTTTAGATAAGTTTAAGAAAGATATATTTTGCTTCAAAAATAATTTCACAAAATTACATAAATGTTCCAATTTGGTTTACATTTTAAGAGAGAAGTGTCTTTGAAAGAAATATTTGATATTAGTCTGGAATTTTAAACCGTAAATTGGTTTTTAGATGAGTTTAAGAAAGATAAATTTTGCTTAAAAATAAATTCACCAAATTACATAAGAGGTTGATTATTTTCGGAACAAAGTCATTTCCATAAAAGGCGAGTATTGTATTTTAAAATTATTTTTCATGAAAGCTTACTATTTTAAACGACTTGTAGGATTAATTCAACGAAACATTTCAAAAATGAAAACCGCTTCTTTAAGGACTGGGGAATACAGTTCGAAAGTTGCTTTCTTGATTAAATAAAATATATATATTTATTAAACTGGTCAATGAATGAGATAAGAATGACGATATATTATATATTGACATTAAAATAAAAAACAAATTTATTATTGTAAATGTCAAAATTAATTAATAGATATATATGTATTGATATTACAAAAACATTTAAATATATTGTTGTAATTTATTAAATCAACATAATTCTCTCCATGAATTATGAAATAGCATTTATACACTATTAAAAATAATTTTGTTAGTTTTATTATATGATATTGGAATTTAATTCATATTCAGTCGTTTTCACATTTGTTATTATATAATTAAATTACTTTTAAATTTAAAGTGGTAATTATTTAATTACTTTAAAAGTAAATGAAATAATTTTGTATTATTTATTATTTTGAAAATTAAATTATTTTTGATTGTCGAATTGAGGCTTCTGTGATCCATATCAATTTATGAGAGATTCTTCAGCATAAATCACATAGAATATCATTTGTCGACGCGTTTCGAACCAACTAGTGTGGTTCATCGTCAGGACAAGTTGAAGAAACAGATCCAGCTTAGCATGTTAAATAGTCTGAGCAGAGTCTCCAACGGCTACTTCGACCAACGGCTAATTTTGACCTTGGGACGAGGGTCAAATTAATATTATTATTACTATTATTTATTTGTTTATTTATTATTATTAATATTATTATTATTCAATTTTTAATAAATAAAATAATTCTAATTGGTGTTAATGGTTAGTTAGAAAACTAATTCATTTATTTATTTAATAATTAATAATTAAATAAATAAATGAATTAGTTTTCTAACTAACCATTAACACCAATTAATATTTATTTATTTAATTTTATTATTATTATTATTATTATTATTATTATTTTATTTTTATTTATTTATTTATTTATTTTTTTACCTCGTTCCAATTATTTTTATTTTTTAAGTTACCTCATTCCTATTAATTCTAACTAACTTTTATTAACAACCTATTATTATCTTTAATTAAATAAATAAATGAATTAGTTTTCTAACTAACCATTAACACCAATTAATGATTAGTTAGAAAACTAACCATTAAATAAATAAATAAATAATAATAATGATAAATAATAAGTAAATAAAATGAATAATAATTTATTTATTTTATTTATTTATTTATTATTATTATTATTATTATTTTTAATTTATTTATTTATTTTTTTTTATTTTATTTATTTATTTTTATTATTTTTTTTACCTCGTTCCAATTATTTTTATTTTTTTAAGTTACCTCATTCCTATTTTTTTATTAATTCTAACTAACTTTTATTAACAACCTAATATTATAATCTTTATAATTATTAATTATTAAATAAATAAATGAATTAGTTTTCTAACTAACCATTAACACCAATTAGAATTATTTTATTTATTAAAAATTGAATAATAATAATATTAATAGTAATAAATAAACAAATAAATAATAGTAATAATAATATTAATTTGACCCTCGTCCCAAGGTCAAAATTAGCCGTTGGTCGAAGTAGCCGTTGGAGACTCTGCTCAGACTATTTAACATGCTAAGCTGGATCTGTTTCTTTAACTTGTCCTGACGATGAACTACACTAGTTGATTCGAAACGCGTCGTCAAATGATATTTTATGTGATTTACCCTGAAGAATCTCTCATAAATAAATTATTTTTAATAATATTTATTTTTAATGATATCTATTTTTCCCAAAAAAATATTTTCATATTTAATAGACTTAAAATAAAACTAAAATTGTATTGGTTAATGTCTTCTTACTTAAAAAATGACTTACAAAATTTATTTACTTTTATAATGTAATCTTTAACTTAATGTATATTCGAAATAAATCATACAGTAAAGAAAGCTTAAACTTTTATTTATAAATAGGTTAATTTATTTTAAAAATAATATAGTAAACAGGACAAATAATTTCTTAAACAAATTTTAATAATTAAATTACAATTCTAAATGACTACTACAATCTAAATGAATCTAAAATTGATGGAAAAATCCAAAATTAATGTAATGTTTAAAATAAACCATTTTAAATATAAATGCATCTATAATTTTTATATATTAACAAATAAATTTATTAAGATATGAAAATAATTTTATAATTTTGAATATATATTATTTAAATTTAATTTTAATATTAAATAAATAAATCTAAAATCAATAGAAAAATATTTATGTTAAATTTCATTATTTTCAACTTTAAAAAAATTACTACCTTTCAAACATTTAAAACAAATTTAAAATGGGAGAGAAACATTTAAAACAAATTAAAAATGGGAGACAAACATTTAAAACAAATTAAAAAAAGTTTTTGTCACATCTTTTGTTAATTTCTAAATATTTTTTCTTTTACTGTATTTATAGACATTATATTATCTTGTTGATCATGTAAAGGTCAAATGTTAAATAGAGATATTTGATTGTATGGTAAAAGATTGAATGTTTAAGTAAGGAGTGAAACCACATGATGAGGTTAGGTCAAATGAGGCCCACTAATTAGGGTAGTTGGACTATTATGGGCTAGGTGATTACTTGCCTAAGCCCCTCCTTGATGGAAAATGTTCAAAAAGGAAAAGGGAAAAACTAAGAGGGTTAATGAATGTGAGGCGACCTAAAGTAGGAGGGAAAAAAATTAACAAGATTGTTATTATGATATAGATTTCTTGCTGGTTGGCCAGAGGAATCTATTTAAGAAAAAAAATGTCCCTGACTAACTTTGGTTGGGGCCAGATAGTCACAGGCAGAAATTCGGCGCAATATTGTCTAGAAGGCTACCCCACTAGTGAGTTTAGCTTAGGGGGAGACGCAGTTGCAAACTAGTCTCATTGGTAGGGAGGAAACCTTTGTTCCTTGTGGCTGTGATCACTTGTGTCAGCAATTTAGGTAACCTAGATAAGTATTGTACTGGTGTGAAATGTGATTTTCTTTTAAGTGTTACTAATAGACTAAAAATGAAATACTATTATGTGTTGTAAATTCTACCTTACATAGACGGTAAAGAAATAACATATTGTGTACTGCATTTGTTGTTGTAAGGGTACACGTAGAATCTCAATACTACTAGTAGAGTAGTGAATAAGTAAATGTTTGTTGCTAAAAAAAAAGGGTTTCGAATCTCAACCCAGAATATCCATGAGTGGAATGTTGGGGTGTTATAAATATTTGTTAAAGTACCTTGTTGTGTGTGTGAAAGTAACAATAGATGTGCATGGATTATGCATTAAATATGCCCTCAGAACCTGTGGACAGGTTAGGAAATTTTTTTAAGGAAAAATAGAATTCTATTAAGTGGGGAGTCATCTGTTATTTAGAAACACTCGTTAGAATCTCAATCGATGCTATATCATTAGAAAGAAAAGAAAATACAAACCTGACAGGTGAAATTGGGCATAGAGTAATTTGAGGAGGAACCCTCTTCATAGAATCAATATAGGTCTCATGAAAGAAAAGACAACTGGGGTTGGAGGGAAAACTGTAGAAATTAAATCACTCTGCATCTAGTTGAGAGGAGAAACCAAATTCAATATTTAAACCTAAAAAAAAAACTTTTACATGGTTATACGAGCAAATTCTAAATTGTGTTGTTTGTTTTATAGAATTGTAACAAAAGTCCATGCAAAGATTGTCCTTATTCAGAACTTTAACTAAGAAATGCCAGTAAAGATATTTAAGAAAATCACACAGGAAGAAAATATTTGGTAACAAAAATAATTGCAAGGAGAAAAACATATTTCACAGATATCACATTCCAACCCTAAATAAATAAAACATGGAATCAACGAGAAATTCCATGGAGTCCTAAAGAGATATCAAATTCAACCATAACAAGTTATTGCATGGTACAACAGGGCTGCCCATATGATGTGTAAATAATTACATTACAACTTAAATGGAAATGGTTTGTAGCCCAGTTCTTGGGAGAAGGCCAAAATATATATATACAATAGAGAATGCTAAACTAAAACCCTAACCCTAGTTATTTTCTCCAATTTTTTGGAGCATATTTAATGTCGTGAGGACCAAGATTCTAACCTTGAAAAGAGGAAACAACAAGTCATTGGATCACGAAATCTATAATCTTAAAACACGATCTCAATTGATGAAACTTTTACCTTACAACATACATAGAAAACAAAATGTGAGTAGGGTCGAATAGTAAGAATAATGACATTAGAAAACAAGAGAAATATTAACGAAGTCCTCATAGCCACCCTTACATGAGCAAGGAAGATCGTGACTCCTCGAAATTTTGTAACCAGAACAACGTTGAATGGTAAGACAAAGGGAGAAGAAAAAAAGTGACAAAATAGCATTGTAAATATGCATTTAGCACAGTCAAGGAGGGAAGTGGGGTCGACAGTTTACCTAGTTTGAGTAGGAGTCTACCAATAGTACCAAATGCTAACTGAGAAGAGTGGCCTAAGACAACATCAATGAACCCCATTGCTACTTGCAGGGACTAGAAAAAGAAGCTCAATGTTGGAGGTACTAGTAAATGAAAGACAAAAACCTAAGAAAAATGACTATTTCGAAATGTCGTGGCCTCCGAAGATGCAGAGCCACATTTCCCCCAAAGTAGTGTAGTAGAATGATCCTCGGCGGCGCCAGAGAAGGGTTTTAGGTACCTCAACAAAAATCAATGCATATGGGCCGTGGATCATAGGGTTTCGTCGAGGGCCATTGATCTAGGTCTAAACCTCAAAATCCCTAATGCCACCTAGTAAATCATGAGGATATGAGAGAATTCGATGCATTCTCTAGTTAACCGGGTCATGAGTTAACGATACTCGACTATGTGTAATGACGCTTGGTAGTTTGGCAGAGGTGGGAGTCACATAAAACATGAGAATGGTGTAATACTATTAAGTGAAAAACCTTTTTCATGAACCATATTTGGTAAACTTGGTACTGGTGAAATATATTGAACACCCTAAGTTAATGTTTTATATTTAATACAAGGAAGGACATATTAAGTACTAACATTATGCTATGTGTAATGTTTTGTAAATGAATTCACTATTTACAATGATTATGTTAATTATTAATGTTTAATTTTTTTTTTTTTATGTAACGAGGAGTTGTGACAAGTGGTATCAGCGGCATGTTTCAACACTGCAGCCTAAGAGAGTAAGTGGAAGAATAATAGAATGCATTGTGTGAACATAGTGAAATAATAGAGGCACAATGAGGAGAGTTGGACCTATGTGAGTAAGACTGATTATTGGAGCTCGTACGGTACCATATATGAAAACTAACCCTGATATGTGGGTACAACTAGGAGAAGAATCTCAAAATGTCAATACTGCCCTATTTGGGATAGTGTAAAATTGAAGAAGGAAATGGCAAGGTTGAGAGAAGACAATGAAAGGTTGATGCAAGAATAGGAGAAAAATATGAAAATCCTATTAGATAAAAAAAACCATCAACATCCTATTCCAAGTTAAGTTATGTTCCTTACATAGGTGAGGAAAAGGAAAAAGATCAGTTGTTTATCAGTAGTCTCCCAATATTTATGAAAGAGAAGTTGGAATTCAACAACCCCAAAACTGTTAACGAGGAACTATTCGAAAATCATGAATATGATTCCAGCAAATGAAGGAGAAAGGTGAGGGTAGCAAGAATTGGGATGAAAAGAAGGGGCACAAACCTTCGCATAATGTAAAGGGATCAAATACGGTAAATTTCAAAAGCTCCTACAAAAATCAGCCAAATAGAAATTCATGAAGGACCTAGCAGAATTCAAAATTGTAGAATGAATTGAAAACTACTGAACATCTAAATAAACCTAAAATGGAATCAACAACCATAATCCCATTATAGTGGTGGAGATGCAGTGTACTGCATTATGTCAAAACTTTTCCTTACTGAAAAGGGGTAGAGCCAGTAGCACAAATTCAAGAGGCATCCACTGTAGGGTAAGGAACAAGAAGTTTACCCAGGATTAACGCCGCACTGGAGGATCACCAAGAAGAGTAATAACCTACCATGGTGGAGTTTGAAGGTAAATTTTTTAACTAAGTTGTATCCATGTTAATTGATTGAGGGGCTAGTTTAAGTTACATTAGTCCTAACTTAGTAGAAAAATTCCATTTGCACATTGTTAAAGTTAATAACCCATGGCTCGTTCAGTTAGTCATGGGGGCCAAAAGAATGGTGTTTTACAAGGTGGACTATCCAATAGAAACAACTTTAAATGTGCTACCCATTGGGTCATATGACATTCTCATTGGTATGGATTGGTTGCAGAATCATTGGTCCCTTATAAATTGTAAGGACAAGACAATTAGCTTCTTAAATGAGGAAGGTGTAAGATAGGAGGTGCAGGGAGTGAGGAGACCTTTGAAATTATAGCTGATTATGTATTCACATATAGCAAAATATATGAGGAAGTGGTGTCAAATTTACATAGTGCAAGTGATATTTTCAAATTGAAAAGAGAAGACTTCTACCTTGGAGAACCTGCCTATGGTGCAATATTTTGCAGATGTTTTCCATGAGGACATTCATGTATTACCTCCTAAAAGAGACATAGACTTTACCATTGAAATAATTCTCGGATCCGCTCATATATCCAGAATACCATATCGCATGAGTGTCCGATAATTGACTGAACTTAAAATGCCACTACAATAAATATTAGACAATAAATACAATCTCCCAAGTGTCTCACGTTGGTTGTCTCTAGTACTTATTTTGAGGAAGAAGGATGGAACTTTGCAACTATCCAGTGATTATAGATAGTAAAATAAATTAATAGTTAAAAATAAGTACCTTGTACCCCACATTGATGATTTATTTCATCAGGTGAAAGGGGCTACAATGTTCTCTAAAATTGACTTATGTTTGGGGTACCACCAAATTAGAATTAGAGAGGAAGATATATACAAAACAACCTTTAGAACCTGCTATGGCATTACGAATTCGTAGTCCTACGTTTTGGACTAATGAATTCTCTAGTAATGTTCATGTGTCTCACGAACAGTATATTAAAAAGAATTTGTAGATTATTTTGCAAACTTTGAGGGAGCATCATCTATATGAAAAATACAATAAGTGTGAATTTTATAAAAAGAAAATTCAATATTTAGGACATGTTATTACTAAAGATGGGATAATTGTAGACCCAGAAAAGATAAGGATTATAATGGAATGGCATGTTCCTAAGAACGTGGCTGATTTAAGGTCCTTTATGGGGTTAGTTGGGTATTATAGGATGTTTATTGAATGATTTTAATGGTGGCTTACCCCATTGCCTCCCTGTGAAAGAAAGGGAGAGCCTTCAAGTGGACGGTTGAGTGCCAAAATAATTTTGACTAGCTAAAACACTTACTTACTACTGCTCCTATTTTAAGAATCATAGATCTCGACAAGGAATTTACTGTTTGTACAGACGCTTGTAAGGAGGGTGTAGGAGGAGTACTAATGCAAGAACGTCGAGTTGTGGCATATGAATATCGTAATATCAAGGAGCATGAACAAAAGTACTTAGCTTATGATTTAGAGCTAACAACAAAATTACATGCTACAAAAATGTGGAGACACTATTTACATGGGAAAAGATTCTTACTCATGACATATCACAGTAGTCTAACAAACTATTTTAAACAACCTACTTTCAATTCTCGGCAAGCAAGTTGGATTGATTTCCTAAGCAAATTTGAGTTTGAAATTAAACATTTGAAAGGAAAAGAGAACCAGGTAGCCAACGCTTCGAGTAGAAAGTTCAATCTTGTGTATGATATTTCATTTAGTGAAGTAGAAATTGTTATATAAGGAACATAGTAAGGAGTTTGCTCGGAGGGATCCTAGGTATCCGTTTATGTGGAAGCAAGCCAAAAACCAAAACAACAGTGAACAACAAGTTGGTTATGAGATAAATAGAGAAAACATGTTGAGTTATTAAAACAGAGTGTATGTTCCTAATCAAACAAGCATTAAATAGTTGATTCTAGATGAATATCACAAAATCCCTTATGTTGCCCATCCTAGATATCATAAATTAATTTATGTTTTAAGGAAGGAATATTTTTGGCCAGGCATGAAGAAAGAGGTGGTTGTATATTTTTCCAAGTGTTTGGAATGTCAATAGGTGAAGACTGAACACCAACATCTAGCTGGATTGCTTCACCCATTACCTATTCCCGAGTGGAAATGGGAGACCATTACACTTGATTTTATTACTGGTCTACCTAAAACTAAAAGACAAAATGACTCTATAATGGTAGTATTTGATAAATTGATTAAGTCTGCTCATTTCATTCTAGTGAAATCTACATACAAAACAGTTCAAATTTCTAACATACTTATGAACGAACTTTTCACAGTGCACTGGGATAACAAAAGTAGTAAATTTAGAAAGAGATGTGAAATTCACCTCTTCCTTTTGGAAAGATTTATTTGATGGGTTAGGTAATCATGTACAATTTAGTACTTCATACCACCCTCAAACATATGGGCCACCAATTAAGTGGGAGGACTATATTCACTCAATGGAATTTTCTTACAACAGTTATCATACCACATTTAAGATGAGCCTATTTGAGGTATTATATGGGAGTAGGTGTAGAACATCTATTAATTGGATTGGTTTAGAAGATAAGTTAATGTTGTGACCTAACTTATTGGAAGAAATGGAAGAGGGAGTAAGGAAAGTAAGGGGAAATTTGAAAGCTACCCAAGACAGGAAGAAAATGTATGCTGATAGAAAGTGATGCCAAGTTTGCCCCTGGGTTCTATGGCCCATTTCAAATACTAGCTCGGATTGGGCATGTGGCATACCAACTAGCCTTGCCTAGCCACATACGTGTTCATAACATTTTTCATGTGTCATTATTGAAAAGGTATATATATGACTCTAGACATATCATTGATTGGAAAAATATATAGGTAAGGATTGTAAATGTGTATCTGTACAAATAATATAGAACTTGTTAAAGATACAGAATAATAAAGATTGTTAGTTTTGAATATACAGGTAGAACGAGATGGAAAGTTTTTGGTCGAACCTCTATGTATACTTGATCAAAGAGAAATAACATGGTGAAGCGAGTATCACCCAAGTTAAATTGAAGTGGACGCACTTTAGCCCAAAAAAGGATACGTGGGAGGATGAAAAAATTATGAAGGAAGCATACCCAAGTCTATTCTAAAATTGAGATGATCAAGGGTAGGGGGAATGTCACATCCCTTGGTAACTTTTAAATGTTTTTTATTTTACTACAGTTACAGAGATTATACTGTATTGCAAAACATGTAAATGTCAAATGTTAAATAGGAATATTTTATTGTATTGTGAAATACAGAATGTTTATGCAAGGATTGAAACTAGATGATGGGGTAAGGTTAAATGAGATTGGTTGATTAGGATATTTGGGATGTTATGGGTCAGGAATTTACTTGGCCAAACCCCCACTTGATGGAAAATGTTCAAAAAGTTAAAGGAAAAAAACCAAGAGGGTTAATGAACCTGAGGTGACCTGAAGAAGGAGGATTGCGAAATTAACGATATTTTTATTATGAGATATATTTCCTACTAGTTGGCACACTACTACACCAAGGGCACTTTTAAGACATTTTTTTTAAGACAAAAGAAATATTTTGTCTTAAAAAGTCACTTTTTATTTTAGTTATTTTACATTAAAATTTAATATCAATTGAATTGTCTTAAATATAAAATTTAAGACAAAAATAGTTTGAGACAAAAATATTTTAAGACAAAACTTTATATTTAAGACAAAAACAATTTAAGACAAAAATATTTTAAGACAAAACTTTAAATTTAAGACAAAAACAATTTGAGACAAAAATATTTTAAGACAAAAGTTTATATTTAAGACAAAAACAGTTTAAGACAAAAATAATTTAAGACAAAACTTTAAATTTAAGACAAATACAGTTTGAGACAATAATATTTTAAGACAAAATAGCTTAAGGAAAAAATATTTTAAGATAGAACTTTATCTTTAAGACAAAAACAATTGGAGACAAAAATATTTTAAGGCAAAAATTTATATTTAAGACAAAACCAATTTGAGACAAAAATATTTTAAGACAAAACTTTATATTTAAGGAAATGACCACTTAAGATGATACTCATTTAAGAAAATTAAAAATTAAAACAAAAACATATCAATTTAAGACAATATTATATGACAACTGCAAAATTCACTCTGACAATGCACCCTACATTTGCCAGCGTCCAAGCTACTACTATCTCGCGCCTATGTCGAGGTTGTTTTTTCACTTAGCATTCAGTTTGTTATCTTCTATAAAGACAACAATTTATTAGGCTCTTCATTTTGTGGGGGTAACCAATTCCGAAGAACACATCAACTTTTCCTTGCAAGATTTCCTAGACATCAATTCCACTTTTGACCCTTCAATCTTTGTTGATATGATTAGAGACAATTTGTTTGTCTTGCATTGAGCTGGTGAGTCACTTTGGTGCTTACTGTTGTAGAGAAGTTGATAAACTAACTAAAATATGGACTCCTTCTCCTGGGTATGTGATTAAGCCTTGAGTTTAAATTTCCCTTAATATGCATCCCATTAGACTTTAGATCTATCTTAGGGTAATCAGTTGCAAGAGAGATTGCAATGTGGTTGGATTACAATTGGGTGGGGAGTTGAAGTCCTTCCTTCATTTTTTAGTCATCATTAAACACACAGGTCGATAAATGTACATTTCTTATGTGTATTCCCTTATGGAGTGGGATGCATATTGTTACATTGTGAATGGTACACTATCTTGCGTGTTTGTAAATGTAAATGAATGTCTGAGATTTGACGCTCACTATGTCTTCGTGATTAGAACAGTGTCATGTATGCCCATGAATTTTAAAGTGTGCCTAGAATATGCTATTCATTATTATGTGCATGGTGAATGTGCAATTATGTGTTCATATTCAATCAGTTGACTTCAAAATTTATGGGTATACTTAGTTTAACCAATCACTACTCTAGTTATTTTGTCAAAGCTAAGAATTTAGGTATCAGGAATTGGGCCATGAGTCTCCTTGAAACTACAGGAGGGTGGGCGCACAATAGTTCTAGTTCTGCTTTATGAACCTAGCATAGGTTTCTCTTTAGTCCATATACGCTATGTTTTCAAGGTTAAGAGGAAGTGGGAGAACATGACTTTGTTGAAATGTTAGCAGGTCCAACACCTAGTCGGCACTGGTGAAACCACACCCTAGTGGAACCATGTTGTGTATATAGACACCAACCATAATCCATCAACCTCGTTGATCAAATCTGAGGTAAGGGTAGGGTCTATACACTCGGACAAATGTTGTTTTATTTCAGGTGAGAATCCTAAAGGCTAAGAGTGTGGTCCAGGCAGAACTGGGAGTGTTGGGAAAATTTTAGTTGCCCATCACTGAGATATTTGTGTCCTACAACACCCTAAGAGTGTAAAAATTAATATGAATTTTCTACTACTGATGTATTCGAACTGAAAACAAGAGATTAAAATTTCCTCTACTATTTTGCGAAATAGAAATCACAATTTAGAAACACATGCAATGACATGGACCCATAAAAAAAAAACACAAGAACACAATTATTTATAGGGAAACCCAATAGGGAAAAACCCTTCCACTACTTTTCATTAATCATATGAGAATGAGAAACTATTACAATGTCTTGCTTCAATCCTAAAGCACACCCTGCACTGTAAACCTGTTTTCCTATTGATTGTCCTTCTCTGGCCAACCCTTAGTCAATTCAAGGCCCCATATTTCTCTTATTTCCTTGCACAATTCTCGAGGAAATTAGATCCTAAATAATAGGGGAATTCACTATTCCCTTGTGAAAATCCCAAGTAATTGATCGCCTACCTCAATGCCTAGCATGTACACTCAACTAGTGTACCTTTTCCTCCACTTTAGTTTGGAAATTCAAATTCCATGCATGTCTGGGTTATTTTTCGTTGATTGACTAGTTTAACTGAGAAATAATTGAGTTAATAACAATTATACTATTCAACTGACCTTCAATTGAGTCAACTAGTTGATTGAGTTGAGTTAATTGAGTCAAGCTGAAAACAATTGAACTAGATTGCTAAATTTTAGCAACATTGTATGCACAACTCTACTTCTAACCTATAACTAGAATTTACTGAGTAAAAAAGTAGACAAGGCCATGTCACATAAGTTAACTTCCATCCAAGTCATAATGTTGATTTAGAAAATTGAATTACTAAATTTGACTAAGGAACAAGTTAATTTTAGCCTTTCTTGCTACATTTTCTAACACTCCCTCTTAGCAAGAAAGGGATTTTGAACCAACCATATCCTGCACCTGTGGAATTTGAATTTTCCTCTTGACAATGCCTTTTTCAATATATTTACATCCCGCTTCTCACTTGGAATGTATTGTAACATCATAATTCTCATCTTCACACAATTCTGCAAGTGATGGTACTCGATATCAATGTGCTTGGACCTATCATGAAATACTGGATTCTCAAAGAGTTTGGTACAACTCTGATTATCACAATAAATCATTGTCAAATCCATCTGTTGACTGAAAATACCCACAAGTATTTTCCTCATCCATATGCCCTCACATGCTTCTTGACTTGTATCCATGTGTTCAGTCTTTGTTGAGTTGAGTGCCACATACCTCTGTTTCCTACTATACTAAGAAATGGTTGTAGACCCAACGTTGAAGGTATCACCCGAAGTACTTTTCATTTCTGAAGGACTTCTTGCCTAATCTTCATTAGTGAAGCCTTAGAGCTTCACTCCCTTTGTCCTCCTCTACCATACCCCATTCTTAGTTGTACCTATGAGGTACCTCAACACATGACTTGTCAGCTTCCAATAAAGCTTGTTGGGCTTAACAATGTCATGACTCAATTAATTAGTTGCATAACGTATGTTAGGCCTTGTGTTCACCAGATACATCACGGATCCCACAAGTTGTTTCTAGATGGTAGCATCTATTGCCTCTCTTAAAGAAGCACTCTCCTTCCCTGAGTTTGTAGCTAGAGGTGTGTCCATAGGCTTGCAGTTCTCCATGTAAAATGTCTAAATTATTCGAAGGTGTACTTGCCCTGACTCAGAAACATCTCACCATCACCCTGCCATACCTCCAACCCAAGGAAGTAATGTATCAATTCCATGTCCTTCATCTTCAAATCACTACTCATCTCCTCTAAGTATCAAGTCATCAACATAGAATACCACGATAAGCAACTTGACATGTATCACAATGTGATAGAGGTTGGCATTTGCTTCACTTTTGGTGAATCCCAATCAATTGGTATAGTATCAATTTGAGTGTACAGTGCTCAGGGTTCTTGTTTGACACCATACAAGGCTCTTTTGAGTCTACACACGTCTCCCACTCATATGTCTCAAATCCCTCTGGCTGCTCTATGTAAATTTCTTCCTTAATAACACCATCGATAAAGGTGGTATTCACATCCATCTGGTGGATCTTCCACCCCATATGTGTAGCTAATGCTAGAATGGTTATGATCAAGGAATGTCTTTCCATTGGTGCAAATGTTTCCTCATAGTCCACTCCCTCTACCTCAAAGAAGACTTTGGCCACAAATCTAGCCTTGTACTTCTCGATGCTCCCATGAGTTGCATGCTTCACTTTGCAGATATATATGGAACCAACTATTGACTTGTTCTTTGGCCTCATCACCACCTCCCATATAATATTCTTCATGATGGATTCATACTCCTCCACCATGGCATCAACCCACATTGGTTGAGAAATTTCTTCCTCAAATGAAGAAGGCTTTGATTCAATGAGCTCTGTAATGAGAGCCATATACTCAATGTAACTATCTGATGACATCCTCTTCCTGTGCTAAGATTAAGGAGCTCCCACATGCTCCCATGCATCTTTTACTAATATGTTAGCTTCTATGGTTCTCTTCGTCCCCTCAACGGAAGATTTTGGTTTCGTGGGTGCCTGCACAAGGCCTCTTGTATCCTCCTCTGAATGTGGCTGCTCCAAAACCTTGTAAATCTCTACATGAGGCTCCTCCTTAGGAACTATAAGCTCCTCCTATGATGGGATACCCAACTCTAACTCTAGATAGCATCTCATAGCCTTCTCCTCATACAATTTGACATCTCTCCTCATTACTATCACGTTGGGTGATGACAAATACGCCATATATTTATGTGGTGTCTCTATGTATCATTCAAAGACTCCGATCTCAGTTGAAGGCTCAAGTTTTTCCTTGTTATCCTTCGAGACATGGAAATACACAGTAGCTCCAAAAATTCTAAAGTGAGATACAACTGGCTCCCTCCTATAGAAATATTTGGGTGTGAACATGCCAAGTATTCTATGAGGACTCTGGTTCTACAAATAGACTGCGTTGTTACATGCTTATGCCCATAGGTGTAATGGCAGCCCCTGATCATGCAACATGGCTCTTTCTACTCCCGCTAGTCTTTTTTTCTTTCTTTAAACTACCCCATTTTGTTGTAGGTTATGGGGTGGTATCAATTCTCTTCTAATACTATATTTGGCACAAAAATACTTAAAGGTGCTAGATACATATTCTCCTCCATTATCACTTCTCAGGGCTTTCAATTTCTGACCAGTATCGTTTTAAACCAATGCTTTGAATTCAACAAATTTTGAGAAAACTTCATCCTTTTTCTACATGAACAAGATCCAACATTTTCTTGAAAAGTCATCGACAAAAATAACCTAATGTTTTTGTTTTGTTGTAGAGGTTGTAGAAAGTGGTCCACATACATTAGAGTGGACTCACTCCAAGATCACTCCAGCTATGTTATCTTGGCCCTAAAAGGTGGATTTGACATACTTCCCCAATGTGCATCCCTTGCAGACATCATGTTGGTCAACGGTGGATTTTTGGAGACAGGTGGTAATCTACAGCATGATTTTTAAGGCCCTATGGTGTAAGTCTCCCATGTGTCTTTGCCAGAGTTCTCCAACATCCCAACACTGCACTTCTCCTACCTTTCTACTTAGTGCATTGCAAGCATCCACATCAAGTTTGTATAGGTTGTTCATACAAATTCCAATGTGTTTCACTTGCCAAGTAGCTACATGTCTTAGAAAGGATTTTCCCTTATTGAAAAAAACATCACAACCATGATCCTCTAATACAACTATAGAGATCAAGTTCTTCTTCATCCAAGTACATACATGACATCTTTTGTTATATACCTAGGGGGGGATAATATGGGGTACCAAGGGAGGTACCCAAGGTAATAATGTAATAATGGGATGGGCCATAGTAATAAATAAGTGGTTAACCCATATCATGTAAGGGACCACAAGTAGTTAACAATAATGTAATGGGCCCATGGTATTAGTTGATGGTATGAGGGAACCATGGTAATGACCCATGGTATTGTATGTATGAGGCCTATATAGAGGCTAGAGACTCCACATGAAGATAGTCAAGGATTATTGTATGAACAGGCATATGGCTTGTGGAGTGTTCTCCTTCCTTAAGGAGTGAATGTATGGTGTTGCCCTACCTTAAGGGTTTGATCAATAAAGAATCATTTCATATTATTTCTGGGTTTATTTGCATTATCTTATATTTTCATATCAGATCTATAGTATTTCTAGGTTAGATCTATAACAAGTGGTATCAGAGCTACAACAATCAACCAAGTGGCCTATCCTCTCGCCGTTGGTATTCATTGCTGCCATTGATTCACTGTGTATCACCTACATCCAGGTGCTCTCCTGTTTCTTGTGTCTTCTCTTTCTCTACTAATTCGTTGAATTCCTTTATCTGAGCCTCCATGGCTATGGTAGATAGTGCGTTTGCATTCAAAGCAGTGCTACTCTCCACACTTATGTTAGCAAGAAGGTCAACCACCTTATTGTCTTCGTGGCGAATATGTTTGAAATTGATTGCTCTGTGGGTCCTGAGCCAAACCTCAATAAGTTCCAGTCTTTCTGCTAGTCTCCAATTGTTACCTACTTTGTTTGAGGGAGACCCCTGCAGAATTTTATTCACCATATTTATTAGGATTTGAGAGTCACCTTCAATCATGAGTGGGAAGAAACCATGTGAATGAGCTAGAAGGAGCCCTTGCCATAACCCTTCAAGTTCTGCTGAGTTATTTGTATCCCATCCATTTGAGCCTATGAATGTTAGAAGAGGAGTGCCTTTATGATCTCTGAAAATTCCTCCAAACCTTGATTTGCTTGGATTTCCTTTTGAGGCTCCATCGAAGTTCAGTTGAATCACATGCTGGGTTGGAGGAAACCATTTGTCTGATATTGTACTTTTTGCTACCAATTTAGCAGGGATTTTCAATTCTTGATTCCATTGTAGATTCCAGTTGTTCCAGATGTTATTTTCCTGTGGCAAGGAGGGAAGGTCGTCGTCATGCCAAGTTTTAAGTAGAAGAGTTTGCTTGAGGCTTTGGTAGACAGTGTTCCATATGATTTCCATAGGTGAGGACTGATCCTTGAAGATATGTTTATTCCTCTCTTTCCATATAGCCGACATGAGAAGGCCTGGGATGAGCTTCCATAAGGAGTTGAGTACCTTACTCTTATAAGGATTTCTTGCCCAATTGCGTACTATGGTAGGAATGTCTTCTTTAATTCTGCTGTCCCTTTGGCATCGAAAACTGACTTTTTCCCAGAGCTTGTGAGCCAGTGAGCACGTATTCATGAGGTGCTAGGTGGTTTCTTCTTCATGTTTACAATTGGGATAGATAGAAGGTCCGTGAAAGTTTCTCTTCCTCAAATTATCCCAAGTGAGGATTTTGTTTTGACAAAGCAACCAAAGGAAGGTGGACACCTTCGGCCAGATGTTAGGGGCCCAGATATTGGTCCAGAGAGGATCTTTGAGTGCAGAATCTTTTATGATTATGTTGTAAGCTTCATGCGTGGTGAAAATTCCTCTTGCTTCATAGCCCCATTTGTGCACATCCTTCTTATCTGTGTATCTTATGTTCCGATTGGAGAGTTCCATTCCTAGGATTTGCTGGTCGGACGCCAAGCTGTTCCGGATGATGTGATAAGAGTTTAGCCATTGCCTGAATCCTTGAGAAATGTTAGGTTTCCAATATTGATTAATCTTATCATGTCTTTGTGTTTCCGAGTTAGGAATTTGGTGAGTATTGATCAATTCTTTTAGTCTATGTTTTTGCTGCCAGGAATCTTCCCAGAACCTTGCAATAGTGCCATCCCTAACTTCCCAAAAGCTGTGCTGCTAGATTAAATTTTTGTGTTGCTTTGCTGCATTCCAGACTAGGGAACCTCGGCCTGTATCACTAAGTCGGATGAGATCCTCAACAGGTATTTCGTTGGCATATTTTACTGTCCATAGAGTGGCCCAGGGAGTGTACGGTGCTGTGAGCCAATTCCACCAAATGTGTGCTCCCATAACTGCATTGCTATGATATGGATCACAGAGCCCTGTCCCTCTGGATTTTTTTGGAAGACAAACTGTATCCCATTTAACCAGAGCCCATTTGCGATTCTGTCCTGAGTTGCCCCAGAGAAAGGATCTTTGAAGCTTTTTTATTGCTTTGAGGACCCATTTTGGCACTGCCAAGACAGAGAAGAGATACAGCGGCATAGATTGTAAAACCGCTTTGATTAAAACTAAGTGACTAGCCATATTGAGGGACCTGTGAGTCTAGGAAGAGAGACGTGCTTCTAATTTTTCTAGGAGCAGATGCCAAGATGAGTGTTTCAGGGCAGTATCGGTCATGGGAGCTCCTAGATAGTTGGAAGGTAGAACAGCTATCGGAAAACCAAGGATGCGAGCAATGGAAGCTTGGGTTACTGCGGGGGTATGAAAGAAGAAAATTTGGGATTTGGCTTGGTTTATAGAAGCTCCAGAAGCAGTTGAAAAACCATTCAATAGGGATTTTAACTTGCGAGCCTCTTGGATCGAAGGATGACTGTAAAGCATGTTATCGTCCACAAATTGCTGGTGAGTAAAGGTAGGGGAATTGGGAAAGGAGAGGCCTCATAGCTGCTGGGAGTGAAGTGCTTCTTTGATACATCTACCAAGACCTTCTGCCATGATGACAAACAGAAAAGGTGATAAGGGGTCTCCCTGTCGAATTCCTCTAGAAGGATGAAAAGGGGGGGAAGGGATGCCATTAACTAAAATGGAGAAGAAGGTGGATGAAATGAGACTCATGACCCATCTAACCCATGGGGGGGAAGCCAAAGGCAGTTAACATCTTTTGTATATAGTTCCAGCTTAAGCTATCAAAGGCTTTAGAGAGATCTATTTTTAGGAGCATACCTACTTTTTTATGCTGCTTCAAGGAATGGATGATCTCATGCGTAAGAATAATGTCGTCTGTGATCTACCGGCCTTCCACATACCCTGATTTCTCTAGTGAGATAAGTAATGGGAGTAGCGGTTTAATCCTCAATGCAATGACTTTGGAGACTATTTTGTAGATGACATTGCATAGCGCGATAGGCCTAAATTTATCAGGGGTTCGAGATTGAGCTTCTTTAGGAATGAGGGTGATGGTAGTTACATTCATGGAGGGAAGCATCCACCTAATGGATCTGGATTCTTCGACCACCTGCCAGACTTCCAATTTGATCAAATCCCAAAAATTGTGAAAAAAATTGGAAGTAAACCCATCTGGGCCAGGCGCCTTTCCTTCTTTTAATTGATGTATCACATTTTCCACCTCCTGTAAGGTAATCAGTTTGAGTAGCATCTGATTATGTTCTCTATTGATTACCTTTGGAATAGACTTGGTTATTTTGTCAATGGCCGTAGTTCTATCTGTTTGAGGCTTGTGATGAACCTGCTTGAAGTAGGTGAGAAGTTCTTGCTCTATATTTGCATGATCTTCTACTCTTTCTCCTTGGCTATTCTGAATATGAGTGATGGTATTGTTCATTCTCCTTTGAACAGTAGTACGGTGAAAAAACTTGGTGTTTCTTTCACCTTCCTTCAGCCACCTGACTCGTGATTTTTTCCGCCAAAGAACTTCTTCTTGCTTGTCTCTTTCCAGGATTTGAGACTGCAGGTGTGATTCCTGCTCCGAGAGCTCCTCTGATCTACCTTTTTTGATAAGCCTCTATTGTAACTCTTTCATTTCTTTATTTAAAGCTTTTTGAGCCTGAAAAATATTACCAAAAGTAGACTGATTCCATTGTTTAATGTGGAATTTGAGGTTTTTGAGTTTTTGCTGGAATTGAAACATTTTTTAGCCCTCCAAAGGTATGTAGCTTTTCCAGACCCTATTTATGAAATTATTAGAGTCTGGATGCATCAGCCAGAAAGCTTCAAAGCGAAAGGGTTGACGTGTAGTGTTACCTGGTCTTGTCCATTGAAGTGCGATTGGCTAATGATTGGAGCTTGTGAGGGGCAGGATTGAAGCAGAGAGGTCTCCGCCTAAATTGATTGCATTATCAGAAAGAAAGAATCTTTCCAGTCGTGAGGCAATTTGATGAGAGCCTGCTATTTTATTGCTCTAGGTAAAAACTTCATTATTGAAAGGCATATCAATGAACCAGTTGTTTTGGATGAATTTTTTTAAATGACAACTCTCCTTATCAAGTTTATTTCTGCCTCCCCTTTTTTCTTCCAATTTGGTTATCATGTTGAAGTCCCCTCCTGTGATCTAGAGCGGGTGGGTTCTATCAGCATTGGTTAAGGATAGATTATTCAGTATGTCTATCTTGTGCATTGCTTCCTGTGGAAAGTACACATTTGTTAAGTGCCCATGTATATCTGTCCCTGTTATATGGAAGGTTGCCTGAATAAAATGCTTGTTCACCTGCAGATTGGAGAGCATGATTGCATGTGCATCCCAGATGATTGTGAGGCCTCCTGATGCCCCTAAGGCATCCATGGCTATTGCATCACTACCTGGCCATGCTTTTGCTATGGTTCATTCCAGAGTTGTAGAGTTGCATTTAGTTTCTTGTATGATGAAGATATTGGGTTTCTCCTACTGAATCATGCTTTTAATCATCTTGTACTTCCCAGGGCTATTGAGCCCTCTAATATTCGATGAGATGAGCTTCATGATGTAGTATTGGGATGGGTGTTGTAGTACTTCGTGAGCTTGGAATATCTTCCAAATTCCACCAGCATTTCCCCAATGCGAATGGTTCGTTGGAGATCTGTTTTCCTTCCTCTCTTTTTATTATCTTTGATGAGGTTCTTGCCATCCCATTAAATTCTAGGCTGTATGCCAAGGGTTATTTATTGCTGTACTTTGGACAAAATTACTACCAGGTTTTCCAACTATCTTTCTGGAATCTTGTCATAATTTTTTGTTTTACAGGCTTGTTCTAAGCCTAGTATATCCAGATCTCCTATATCTATGATTTCTGGTTCCTCTTCCGTGTTCTGGATTTCATTTCTTTCCTCTGTATTTGCTTTTGCATTTTTGAAAGTAGTCTGCATGCTGTCCACATCCATGCTTTGAGTTTTCTAAGCGAGAATAACACTTGGAGAGGGGGAGACAAGATCAATGGTTTTTTTAGATTTCTGGGGTAACATGGTGCTAGTGGAGGCTGATGGACTTCTGACTTTGGCTGTTCCTCAGAGGGGGAAAGGGTTTCGAGGTTGTTTAGCTCTGGTTAGGCTAGGGATTCAAAGTTGTTCCTTGTGGACGGCCTGGAAGGGTTATTAGCAAAAGTCTTGGGGTTCGAACCAGATTTTCTAGGGTGATTTTTGTGGTGGGAGACTTTGGTGAAGCCTTCTACGTCAGATTTTCCAGAGGGGGAAGGGGCTGAGGTTTTCAGATTAGATGGGAAATCTCGAAATAAATGGCCAAGTGCATGACATTTCTTACAGCGGAATGGAACATGTTCATAGTCTATTGATTGGATCCATTCAAAATTTTCATGAAAAAGGCTTACCACATTTGGAAGAGCATTGCTGAGATGCATGTAGATGCATATTCGAGTATTGAGGTGTACCTTCTGAGCTTAGTCTCCTCTGCAATCTTGAAGAACTCACCAAGGTCATTACCAATGTCTTGTAGTGAAGCCTCATCCCAGTACTCGAGAGGGAGGGAGCAGAGTTGGATCCAAACTGGAGCCCAACTAAGATCTTCTCTATCTGGTTTAAATATTTCAACCCAATCTCTTAGATACAATCTAGCCACGTTGAAGAAATACAACCCTCCATCAAGGATTCTATTCCTATCCTCTAGGCAGGTTAAAATTGCTGTGAAGAAGCCCTTAGGGCCCAACTGCAGGGTTATATGTCCTTTCAGCTTCCATTTGGCTATTATCCAACCTTGCAGCGCTTTTTTTGTGGGCCAAAGGCCAATAAACTTCCCAATCAAAGCATGATCCTTCATATATTGGATTTGAGTGTTAATCCTACAGCTTGGTAGCTCAATCTTTGGCCTCTTGGCTGCAACCAGCTTGCATGTGGTCGAAGTCACTTTGGGATTCTCATTAAATCTTTCCTTGTCTCTTTGTGATTTTTATCCTTCTTCCATTTCCCCCTCGACAGTTTATTTGCAGGCTTCCTCATGCATTGGGGTGTGTTCATTTTCATTTGGGGGAGGCTTTGCGTCTTCCCCCTGAGGGAGACTCATGATTCGCGTGCATCCCTTGTCCCTTATGGTTTGTCGTTTTGCTGTAAGAGTTGACAGAGCTACTGAAAAATTTGCAGGTCTGCCATAACAGAATAGTCCTAAACCCTACGCCGCCATGAACGCCCGAGCTCCTCTTCTGGAAACGAGATGAGAGTAATGAATTATTACCTTTCGAGTGGTTCATTTGACAATTTAATATTAAGTAAATGTGTAATTCTTTTTGTTCTCAATTTACATGTTACATGCATGTTTTTTAAATAAAAATAAAATATATTTTAAATAAAAAAAAATTATATAAGTTATAATAAAAATAAAAATGAATATATATTTTTGGTTTATTTTAATTAAAATCATAATAAAAAAAATTATGCTCACTAGGTTCATCATTTCTAGTACAACCTAATATGAAGGGGATGTGTTAAAAAAAAATTCACTTTCACTCCTAGCCATAAATTAGATATGTATATTTCTATATGAATTTACATAATTTTATACCAAGGTTTAGGGTTTGATTATGTGAATTTTTTATGTTGTTTCTATTCACTACCATTGGCTAACATCACCTAATAAGGAGAGCTTTAGAATTTGGAATCCATCACTTCAACCATATTTGATTTCCTCTATGAGTTCCTACATGGGGAGGGGTGCGAGCCCTTTCTATAAAAAGGTTGCGACAGAGGAAATCTAGTTTGGCATTGGAGGGTATGGAGCTTCACATGGAGAAGGAGATATCTTGAAGACTACAATTCTTGAAGCATAATTGAAATCCATATTCAAGAGTAGATGTCTGCCCAAAGTACCAATAAAACAGAAATACAAAATTTGGCACAACAAACAAGAAGGATATAAACAATATATGAAATATCATGCTCTCATTGGTAATTTTATTAGGATATTGCCTTCAAAGAAGGGCTTGGTAAAATGCATCTACAATAAATAGAAGCCAAAAGTCAATATTGAATTTGAACAGAGAGCCAAAGGATTCTTCATGATAATATTCAGTAGCTTGGAAGACAGGGACCATGTATATGAGAATTTTCCTTAGTTTTACAACAATGCAGGTCCATTCATGAGATTATGAGAGGAACGCTATAACCCTGAAAAAGAGAAATTTTCAATAGCTCTAGTGTGGGTGAGACCCTTTACTATGCCAATTTTTTTTAGGTCCTAGAGATTCTAGAAGGAGGTCACCAAATGTGGGTGATACACCTCATATTCCACAATATTCCTATACTTGAATATCTCCCATTCTTTGCTAGAGTCTATAGAAATCACTTATCAAGACGAAGTTTGGATTCAACCTATTGAATATGAACACATTCCTTTTCAGTTTTGGAGATGCCATGACTATGGCCATTTATTAAAAAAATTCCTAATTCATTAATAAGAAATGTTGAGGAACCCCACAGTGTTAATTTTCAGGGCTTCGAAGAATTTTCAACTACAAAGAGAAACCCTAAAAACCAACCTATTCAGCTCGAGCCCACCTCAAAAATGACCAAAAATAAGTATTCAGTTCTTAGAAATAAGGATGACGATATCGAGCTGCCTAAAGATATGATAAATTTTTATTCAAATGTGGTGTCAAAAGAGGTCAAATCCTCCCCAAAAGGGAAGGCCCCAAACCCCCCATAGAAATCAAAGATGAGGAGAAGATAATTAGTTTGAATGTGGTAAGAATGAATGCAAAGGATGATAGTGAAATCTTCAACGTAGAAGACAAAATATTATTAAATAAGGATTGATGCAACATTTCATATGACCAAAAATTCCAATATAATCATAATTATCTAAGAGAAAAGGATCAGATAATGGAAGTAAATGGGGATGCTAGATTGGTAGGAAAGGATTTGGGAGTGATCACATAAAGCAGGAAAGACAAAGCCCAAATACACAAGGGTTTCAGTAGAGGGGGTCAAAGGACCAAAAATGTTTCAATCTCTATTGCTGGGGAACATTTAGCGAATGCATGGTAGGTGACAACATTGTTATAGGTGTTCTCCTCTCACAAACACTCTACTCGATGAATATTATCTCTTGGAATATATGTGATGTTAATAGCTAGGGTAAAAAAATATCTTACATATAGAATTAAAAAGGAAAGCCCATCCATTTTATGATCCAAGAAACAAAAGTCTCAAGAGATAATCTTAAGGAAATCACTTCTTAATGTTGGACAAGATGTGAAGTGATTTCCTTGGATGCGAGAGGAAGTGCAGGGGTTATCACTATTCTCTAGAATTCACTAGAACTCTCATTCCAAGACTAGATCACGTTATCTTGCATTCTCTTATGGGATTTTCACTATTTAGCAAACAATGAATCTATATTCTTGTTAGCTCCTGAATAGCTCCTGGATACTTCATTAATGACTTCTTAAATCTATTGATATATCCCTGATGATGGACTCACTTGGTAGTATGAAACGTTGAATTCATAAATCTCTACCTAACATTCACCTCACCTGTATGGATTTAGTATTTGGATCTATATTCTTGTTAGCAGTATATGACCCAAATAAACCATACAAAAATTTCCTTTCTTGGAAGACATTAAAATAATCAGATCCCTACACCAAGATGAACTTTGGGTCATTAGTAGAGACTTCAACATTGTTAAATGCTTGGAGGAGAAGAAAGGTGGAATCAAAAGGCTCGACCAAGAGGTTCAAAAATTATCCAAAATTCTTCAACAACTCTAGGTGGATGATGTTAATGCTATCAATGGGGTTTATAGTTAGAATAATAACATGGGAGGAAGGCACCAAGTAGCTAGTAGAATAAATTGATTTGTTATATCTAAAGGCTTACTTAAGAGTTTTCTCATCAATATCTTCTTGTCTACAAAGTATTAACCCTACAATCCCCCAAAGTCATCTTCAAATCCATTACTAACCTCTATATATTTTTTCTCTAGAGAGAAAAAAACAAAGAAAAAACTAGTCATTCATTGCCTAGGAAAATATTTACACCCCTAAGCTAGCGAGGGTTTTCTTATCTAAGAGATATGGAGATATAAAACATGGAATTGGGTGGTAAAATTTGGTGGAGATGGATTCATGGAGGAAATTAAATTTGGAAAAAAATTTGTGACAAGAAATATTTCCATTCCTCTTCTTAGTCAGAAAAGTGAAGAACTACAATAACCTCTTCGTCTCCTCTATATGGAATTTGGCACAACCAAAATGAGAGTCTAATCCAACATCATGCCTTCTGGGATATTAGGAATGGATGTACTCCCCTCTTCTAGGATATCTTGGAAACACTCCATTCTTTGTGTACCATGAGGAGCTCAGAGAGATAAAGACATTTACTTCAAAGCAGTAGTACATGATGATAGAATATTTTTGGAAATTGTAATTTATTCTATGCTTTGGAGAGGATGGAAGATAATAAAGGATTTTCCATCATTCCTATCCTTGACTACATGACCCATTTTTCTTTAGATGTTGAAAAGTTGTGAATTACAATTGCTCAATACCATGAAAAAATTCAATGGGGATATCAAAATAAATGGATGCTCACTCTTAAGTAAGCTTACTCCCTGGCATCCAATCACAAGGATATCCATTAGGAACCTCTTTGGAAGAAAATTTCAGTCAATGGCCATTCTCATAGGGTTACACAATTTATGTGGCCGATAGGAAGACAAAATATCCTCTCGTGGGATCAAAATAGAAGAAATGGATTTCAAGTAATCATAAGGATATCCATTAGGACACTGTTTTTAAGAAAATTTGGGTGAATGGACATTCTCCTAAAGTTACACAATTTATGCAGTTGATAGGAAGATAGAAGTTCCTCTCATGGGATCAACATAAAATAAAGGGATTTCAAGTTCCTATAATATGTCTCCTATGTTGGTATTAGGAAGATACTAAAACATTTTTGAATGCCTCTGCTTTTTTCAACTACTTTTTGGCGTAGTTCTTACTCTTTTTTGGATATTAAAAACACAAATAGAATAGCTCGGTGGAAACTTTTGAGCAATGGAGAACTAACATATTCACTAACCTATTTTAAATCAAGAATGGATTATTTCTCCTAGCTTTCTCAAGTGGGTGAATTGGATGAAATAAACAAGAGGATATTTAAACAAAAGAAAAATGAAGAAGGGATGGATCTAAAAAATATTTGTGATACCATCCTCTTTGAAGGTTGACCCCGGAGGATTAGAAAGTGAGTCAACATGAAATAAATATACTATCAAAACTTGAGCTCTCTCCTTCAATGATCACAACTCTTCCTTCCAAGATCCCTTATCCTCAAAATGCCACTCCTTCAACCTACACTCCCTCCAAACTTTTTTTATGAAGTTAAATTTTTATGGTACTTTTCAAGGAAAACTTAATCAAGCTGGTTATGGGGGAAATTTAAATATTACGAATATCAAGACTTGAAGTTGTATGTTGCAACATATGGTATCAAAATTAATAATGTCACGAATTTTTTTCCTTAGAGAGAGGTATGATACTAGTGATCAATGAAGGATATTAAAATTTTTAAATTTATGGTGATTCCTAGTTGGAAATCTAAACTATTAGATAAATAATTAATGGGAAAAGAATAGAAAAATGTCCAAGATTGTCTGACTGGAACACAAAATCTCCCGCATTAAAATATTTATTTATTCTATTCCTTATGTCATAGATTACCATTCTCAAAGAATAAACAACAAACTGGTTGAATTTTTGGCAAACTTCGGGTGCCATGATCAAGATATCTATATAATAGAGACATATTATGTTGAGGTGATATCTAGCTAGAAGGAACCTCTACAACTCATACTAGATGTAGACAAAAGGCCTCTGATGGCAATGTTGGAAGTCAGGATGTTGGAGGTCAAGTGGGATACCACCACCTGACTTCCTCCCATAGAATTTAAGAGGGGAGGTGGCATGACCAACCTTGGACATGCAACATACATTCAAACTACACACATTATTCTTCATTCAAATTTCAGTCTTTAGTATGCTTGACCACTCCAAGAGGAGATACATTTCTCTATATGTTTTCTGGTATGTATGAGATTATCCCCCATTTTAGGTGGGAAAATTATCTTCATCGTCTCATAGAAAACAGTTTGCATTCACTAGTAAATTTGGAGATCCGTAACATTGCCAGTGCAATTTATATTATGTTTGAACATTGGCTTTTTGTTCTAGTCATGAATTGACATGCACTTACTTTCTAGATGACCTACATTCTAGGGTTAGAGTCATTTAATGTAATAACTGATATTTTATCATTGCTAATGGGATATAATTAGGGCATGCATGCATTTTAAATCTCGGTATGCTAATCTTCCCATTGGAGCTTAACATTGTAGGAGAAGGACGCATTAGTTATTATCTAACTTGCATGACCTCGGTGCTTCATGTTTGGAGTGTTAGTCAGTAGAGGTAATCTTATATTAATTTTTTTCACCAATTTAATTCTCTGGTTTCGATTTTAACTAGTGGATTTTTTCTTGTTTCATGTTGACCTAAACTACGTTGGGTAGTTTCTCAAATTTGCGTGTCTCCTAGAAAATACTAGACCCTGCAAAGAGTCTTTGATCTCAAATTCATTTTCATACAGCCTCATTTGTTTGTTAACCTTCTCTTCCTTGAAAACTGAAAATCCCCCCTAGGTTTTTCCTTTTTCTAGCTTTCTTAGTCTCAATCCTTTAACTCATTAGTGTTGTCTGTAAGCCATCTTATTTGGCTATTTTTTTTGGTTCACTATGCCCAATAGTGAATGCACAACCACTGGAGCACTTGAGGAAAAGTTTTTTCAATTACTTCACACGCCCAAGTTTAAGCTCAGGATTATGGATTGATCTCCCATTCTTCAATTGACCTAAAATTTGTGAGAAAATTATCCAACTCGAAGCCTTGAACACCAATGACTAATAAGATTATTTTGATTTAGAAATCCATGTGGAGGTAGCCAATTGGGTTCCTTTCCTTTGCCATAATAGGGGAAGATGGAGCAAGTTCCTAAACTCTATCACCATCGACTTTCAAACGAAAGCACTTTTGGGCAAGGTCTTGAATGATAAACATGAATACCACAATTTTACCAACTCTTCTCAGGATGAAATAAAGTAGGTGCAATTTTATAAACACTCATTTCTTTCTACTTCGGAAGCCCAAATTACTCACCTTGAAAGTCATCTTCAGTGTGATCTAAAACCTCATGCTCTAGCCCGAACAAGTGCTCAAGACCTGGCCCCAGTTACTTCTTTAGACTCTTCATTTTATGCTCTCCATGTAGTTATTTTATTTACTTATGTAGTTGAGTTTATTGGTTTTATTAGTATTTTATCAATGTTAAATTTTTTAATTTTCCATTATTGTAGTCAATGGTTATCTAGTTTCCTAGTGGAATTTTCAGCCCAAAAATTGCATGAACAATAATATTTGTTCTGGACTAGGTGTTGGAAATAATACTGAGAGGGGGGGGGGGGGGGTTGAATCAATATTATCAAACTAATAATTTTTCATTTCCATAATCAGATTCATATACGCTACTTCAGTTAAGGGAACTCATGTGTACATGCAACTGTGTTTAGAGCAACTAGCGTATATCCAACAAACTTATGATTCAGTTAATTCAACATATATTGATCTTTAATCAGTGCATTAGAACCATATAAACAGTAACTAGATGCAGTAAAAACAGAACATATCATCACACATAAAAACACACATGAACACCAAGATATAAGGTGGAAACCCAATGTGGGTGAAAACCACCTCATGCAATCATCTCTGTCTTCTTTTAATAATAAGAGAATTTTGTTTACAATTTTTGTACTGGTGCAGTCTTATACTAGTACGCAGGCTTCTACCTGTAGAAGGCTACAACCTTCTCTCATTCTCCAGCTTCTACTGGAAGGGAGCTACAACCCCCTAGGTCCTGTACCAGCTGATATGTTTACTAGTACGCAGGTGTTGGCCTACAGAAGGCTACAACCTTCTCTTTTCTTCCACAGACCACGTTTCATAAATTTTTAGACTGGATCCATCAAAAACATCATTCAATCATCAAATATATCTACATCAACTAATCTCCTTTTGAACCAACCACAACCAGATCAAACAATCTCTTCATCAATCTGATCATTCATAATTCTGTCACCAAAATACAGTAACCAGAACCCAAGCAATAACCCAGAACTTTACAACAGCAAATAGAAGCAACTAGAACATATTTTATAAGGTATACACTACTTTCACATGTCGAACCTGCATGTATACGTGCTTTCCTCTGAGCAAACCAATGTACATATTTGTAAATCAAATTTATGATGTATTTTGATATGCAGAACCACCATGTATATACTTCTTTTCTAAAGTGAACCTGCGTATAGATCTGTAAAAGATGATTTAAACATAACAACTATTCTAGACTTCAATCATACCCGGATCATCATTTTTACAGACTAAAACATATGCCAGTTATTCAAATACATGATCAAACCACATAAAGATAATTCACTTCAAGCCTTAAGATCTTGATACATCATTAGATCTTATCCTTCATCAATCACTAAGGTTCTTCCTCAGTTCAAATCTAGCACAACACCATAAGCCAATAACATGCATATTAGATCTCACACTATATGAGATATTAAATCCTTGCACACTTGGCGTAATGATCTTCTCCTCCTTCTATAGTTTTAGGCCTTTCTCAATACCATGAACCAAAACTACTTAGGACCAATATCTTGGACCAAATACCTGGGGTCAATACCTCGGACCCAATACCTTGGACCCGATACCTTGGATTGATACCATGGATCAAAATACCATGGACCAAATACTTTGGACCAAACATTTAGTTTTCCAAGGTGTATGCGCTTTTCCTTTTGTGAAAGTGTGTGTGTACGTATACGTGACTTATATACAATGAACCCGCATGTATATGCGGCTTGGTCAATGGTGAACCTACGTATACCTCTCTTTCTTCATTCTGTGTAGTCTGATCTGTAACCCTGTGTTGTTAACCTACAGTATTGTGATCTGTCATTTGAGTGAGTTGCTTTCTGAACTGATTCCTTGAAGCTACCCTATACATCTGATATCTCTTATGTAGATTCATCTAGTTACCACATACAGGAGAGTTGTTCTACTACAAGTGGGTTGCCATGAAGTACAATACATACATCATAATGCCAACAATCTCCCCCTTTGGACTTGATGGCAACAACCACACCAAGTCACTCTCCCCCTTTCAGATCAAAGGCAAAGGGTCATGCTCCCCCTAAGTGCATGCTGAATTCTCTGATATGCTAAAGTACTGATTGAGCTCCCATGATCGAGTCCATGCTCCCCCTGAGCATAAGCAAAGTCTACAAAAAGATTTTCTAAAGAAGAACATGACTCTATAAATACATCACAAATGACCTTCTTATCACCAATGACTCATACATGCATCCATCTCCCAACCAAGTGGGGATATACCAAATTTGACTCATCCACCCAACTAAGTGGGGATATATCAATTGTTTATAAAAGTAAAAAAGCAAGTAACATTACATCATTCATCCCATTCATAGTGGGGTTACACATTAGGTTTTTCCATGACCATTACATTAAAGGATATACATGACATATATAACAAAGACCAAATGTCTTAAACAAGACCATGATAGTCATCAGTAACTATCATCAGCAGCATTTTTCAACAACATACAGGCTAGCAACCTGTATATGTCCATCAATAGTTCCCAAAATATCATCAACAATGTTCTCCCCCTGAACCTGTGCCACCTGTTCATGGCAAGATCTGAACATTGCATATGTCAGTAAGAGATAGCAAAGCATCATCATCAATCAGATATACATCAAGTGATAAAAAACACTATGAGGACCAATATATCAGCAGATTGAAATCATCATCAATTAGAGCAGACAATTGACAAAACCATAACAGACCCCCTTTTTTTTTATTCTGGCTCACTGTTTTTTTTTCAAACCAACATATACGCGACTATGTCAACAGAAATTCGCGTATGTACATGACTATACTTCATGAAACTCATGTATAACCACCTTTCTCTGAATAATAGGATTTAACAGTAGGATGATGCAGAAACTACTCCCAACTTTTGTCTGAGATATTCAAATGTCTCTCTGGGCAGTGGTTTAGTGAATATATCAACAACCTGTTCTTTGGAGGGAATATACTCCAATTTGACTTTTTGTTCAAGCACCTATTCACGTAAGAAATGATGTTTGATGGGTATGTGCTTGGTCTTGGAGTACATGACTGGATTCTTTGAAATACTGATGGCACTTCTATTATAACATAGAATGGAGATGGGTGGAGTACATGTGATCTGAATATCTTGAAAGGTTTGCATCATCCAAAGTAATTGTGTGTAGCAAGATGCAACAGCCACGTATTCTACTTTAGCTGTAGATAATGAAATTGAGCTTTGTTTCTTGATGAACCAAGACACTAACCTGGTGTTGAGGTATAAAAGGTGTCTTTTTAACTCCTATTTATCCTAAATTAATTATCAATCTAGGTGCGATTTTATATTTCAAGAATGTACTCAGTCTGAGGTAGTCAACTCAATCCAAGAGTAATGTTTTCCAATTTGCAGTATAGTGATTCAAATGCAAGAGTAAATGGATGCTTGAAATCAAACCTACTTGCAATTTAAAAGAAACTCAATGCTCTGAAACTAAATCATTCACTTAAGAAATTAACAACAATTATCAGTCAAGGATGCAGTAGTAATAACTATTCCCTTTCTCAACTGATGTAAATGAAATCAAACATAAACAAGATCCTCAATCTGAGAACTCTAACAGTAATAGTCAATGTTCTTTACAGTTGTTGATCTTACACTCCACACTAAAACAACTAATTGAAAATAGCAAGAAATTAGATCAACAATGCTGCTAATAGAAATGGAAAAAATACGATAATTGTAATAATGCTAAAAGGCAAAACTAGATACTTGTAGAAAGGAAATTAACATCAATGCTATTTAGTAGAAATGAATATTAATCTGTAATGAATAGCAAAGTCGGTTTACTGGAATGAACAACGAAGCTTTATAATTGAAATGAACAGGATAAGAATATAATTTGCAGAAAGTAAAAATCTTATTATGATCAAAAGGAATGACAGTGCAATTCAGTTACAGTTACGACAATTCATAAAATTTGGAAAAAAACAACAGTAAAGTAATGTGATTTAAATGAATGAAAAGAAAACCAAACCATCGCATGACTGCAATTGTGAGTAATAGTACAGATAGTAAGGGGATCCACCAGGGTTGGGCCCTTAGCCACTAGTGAAGCACTGCTGGACTACTTCAGTAGAAATGAGGAGAACAATAATCGACTTATGTATTAATGATATGAAAATGTTACAGGCAATCGTACTCTGTTTTAATCAATGAGAGTCGATGATCAGAGAAATACAATAGCGAATTCTAAATAATGATAAATGATCTTTCCAATCTTTACAAGTGTTGTCCCTTTTATACTGGACAAGCAGATGAAATAAGGAAAAATAAATAGACGGTAAAATAGATATGCTCCATCTTCTAACTCCAGTTGATCCCTTTGTCTTCTTGTGTTGATGCTGCGATTTTCCATCCTTATCCTTACTGTGCACTCCAATCTTGATCTGCTTGTCTGGATATGGCTTCCTGGTGAAGGAACAACAATTACTCTGTTTTGTCTTTTCCTTCAAAATGGTAGTTTTCCATTTCTTCTATTTTGTACATCGAAAAAGACAATAATTAACTAATTCGCAATAATCAATAACTCCCTAGTTTTTTCTATAATTCTTTGATATATTATCATCTTAGGAATAAAAGGAGTTATCATCAAAGGAAAATATAAGGAAATAAATGGCAAATTCATACCCTTTCCATAGCTCAACACAGCCCCCTGCTTACCCTTTTTCATGGCCTCATGAAAACCATGTAATTGGCATGCAAAGCAGTCAAAGAATAGGCTGGAGAGGGATTGTCATGCAGTGGTTGAAAACCATGATTTGTAGCTAAAACTTCAAAAATGGGCCCTGTCTGCCCTTCAGGCAACTCATATATGGCCTTGTACCCTTCTGCAGGATACCAGATAATAGGGCTTCGAAACCTACAACCAAGCCAATACAGGCCTTCCCTCAAAATGAGGTTACTATAGGTAACTAGGCAATCTGCAGCTAACTTGAAGTTCTTGTAATTGAATGGCTCTCTGTCTTGTATATTCCAATTGGAAGTCTTCCATCTGAATTTAGCTGCTACCAAGGAATTGTCTTTGATAGAGAGGAAATATTCTACCCCTTGCTAGACAATTTCTTTGTGGATGGGTCCCAGGGTTTGAATCACTCCTTCCTTTTTCATTAGGCTTTTATGTTTAGCCCACAGTTGCAATGGGTTTTTCGGTTCACCCCTAACCCATAGGTCTAACCCATTTTCTTGTCTCTTAAAAGTGTTATGGGCCTTGAGCCACTTTAATTGGTTAACAACAAATGAAACAAATGTTTGAAACTGTATATCACCCACAAAAGTGTTACACAAAAAATTGTCACCTTGACATGCTGCAATCATTGTGAGTCCATTACCACTCATACTTTCCTCCTTTGTAAGTCTTCAGCCTCAGTTCTTCATATCAAGCCTTCAAAATAAGAGAAAGTCCTTAAAATTCTCTAAAAATCTGGTTGTGCACTTTCTCTTAGCATTACCTGTGGTTCCACACCTAAAGTTCATGTCCCCTACACAGTTGATCGCTTTGTCTCTGTGTTATGGGTGTAAACCCCTGTAAAAGTAAAAAAGGCACAAGTATATTCTTAAAAACTCACTTTGAGTCATTTCTAGAAGCTTTTGGAAGGAATCTTGAGGTGGAAAGTTCACTCCCTTAAGGTTCATGCATCCCATACCTTAAGGAGCAAACCCCTTGATGTGAGGAGCTTATCCCTTTGAAGGAGGAATCGATCCCTTCATAGGTGGACTTGTCACCTCCTTCCTCTACACTATAAAATGAAGCATTGGGCTGGTTATTAGGGAGGTTGAAAGCTGAATATTTTTGAGGTGAAATGCTGTTGGAACCTAGTCTTCTTAATTGAGCTTTTATGAGGAGAGATTACATACTTCTTTGATCTCATTTGGAAGAATGTAAGGCTTGTCAAAGTAAAAGAGATTCCTATTTCGGACCCTGGGAAGAGCTTGTTCAACATCAAGGCTGAAAAGGTTGTAAGGTTCTTCTACTTCAAAGTTAATACAAATAAGTTTGTTTTTCTCAATAAGCTGTGTTTTATGGTTTATTTTATGGATTCCTTGATCACCATAATGAACATGATTTATGATATTAGCTATGCAGGCGTTATTTGATGTTTGCGTGTTTGTGATTGTAGGTTCTCAAAAGGAAACTATTTCAGACGGTCCAAGGTTGGTTGCTACAAACTAGCGTTGGACTTAAGGTAGGGTCTAAAAACCTCTATAGTTTTTTTTAATGAATCATATATGTTTAGAGAAAGATAGATTTGGTTGTCTACATGTTGCTAGATCTCTTTAGATAGTTGGGAGATTGGCCTTCTCCACAAGATCGATTTATCTAGTCAACAAATTGGCGACTCCTGAGGGCCCAGAATTTAAACAGTCTACATGCTCTCAATGCATTCAATGTGGGTGGATGATTTATTACAGCAAGATCCACATCCTCATGCTCACGTTCCAACCAAATAAGCATTTTGTATTTCCTACAATGTAAAAATGATGTATTAGAACAATTTAGATTGAAAATTTTTGGGCGGAAAGGGAGAAATTTGAATTTTTAAAATCCATTTCACGGGGTTCGCACCCGCTGGTTATAGACAGCGCGTAGGTTCGCATGCTTCGTAAGAAATAGGTGCGAACCCATGACTTTTTTCTTTGTAGAAAAAAGTTGGGGTCCACAGGGGCCGCATGTTACACCTGCCGACCCCCGCGAGCGACTTTCTAAATCAAATCTCCTTAAAAAATCAATTTTAAAGCCCTAAAATGAAATGTAAATGGTTGAAATGCAAGATAAGGATGATGTGGATTACCTGGAGATGACGGTTTTCAATTCCAACGGACGGATTTTCCGCAATCTTCACAGGAAGTTTCTTACCCAAAAGCTCTCAGTTCTCACTTTGAAATCAAATGGTAAAAATGAATTTACAAAAGCCCTTTTTATAAGTTTTTTGAATAAATGATTTTTTAATTTATTTATTTTTCACTTTAAAAAGGTAACTTTTTGATGCATTTTTATTATCTTAAACAGGTATGTGTAATGTTTTCAGTTTTTGTGCAGAATATTGGATTTTTTAGGGAAAATTGATCATTTTCAACAAAGAGCATAATTTTCTCACTTTTTCGGACTCCTCCAAAATTTATGAAAAAGTGAAACATTGGAGTCCTCTTTAAGCTCTTTTCTAACTTGTAAAATATGAAAAGATTGCTGATTTTTTTCCTTTTTAAACTTGTTAAATGGAATTAAAAAGAAGGTCCACTTACAACTCTTTTCTGACCATATAAACATGAAAAGATTGTTGGGATTTTGTCGTTTCATGTTCCATACTGGTTCTAAAATGACGTGTCCTCAATTGCTTTTTTAATTTTTCGGATTGAAGCCACTAATTATGAAAATTACTCCTTGATCGTAATGGTCAAGCAGTTATCTCAAGTATTATTTTATACATTTTCAGGCTTGGGGGACACAAATTTATGAAAAAGGAAACCCATGGAGTTTTCTTAAGTTTTTCTTCTGACTCCCCAAAATTGAAAAACACCGAGTTTCTCCTATACTGGGCTTGTTAAAATTTAACAGTAAAGTACCTGTTCAATTTTAAACAGGAACGAAGCACTCCTTCATAGGGTTCAAATTGTAAACTAAGTTGGACTAATCCGAAGGATGAGCTTATAAGCAAGCAAATGTTATCCTCCTCAAGCTTGTCAAAAATAAAGAGGTACTTGCTAGAAATGGTGGGGGAAAAGAGAGAAAAATGAACCTGTTTGTTACAGTTTGTGTTTTAAAAAAATAGTTAACCACTCTTGAACATGACACTTTTTGTTCGCCTGGGTTGGGAAATCCTTTGTCTAATAGTTAATCAAACCATATTGAAAGTCTGCAGCAGGTTTCTAGGTATTAGCTTTGGGTCAATTGTCACCAAACCATCTGCAGTGTCATTAGATGTTCAAGAGGTAAGTTCAAATAAACCATTCATCTGCAAAATATCTGTCATCCATTTTGACCATCCCTGAGTTAGTCCTTGCCAAATATATTTCTTCAAAACTTGATCTATGATTTCGTGTTGTAGGCTTGCCTACAACAGATCACTTTCTGTCAACTTTAGCTCATTATCTAGAAAGATGATCTAGAAATCATCAGTACCTTGGAATTTGCATGCCCTAATGGCAGGTTTCTTGCCTTTGATGATAGGTTGCATCATTGACCTTTGATCAAATGATTCTATGGCATGTTCGACATCAGCTCATTTATTCACATTTCATGGATTGTACTGAGTGCTTTGAGAGCCATTGACATTACTGGTGGTTTCACTCACACTTGTTAACAGTTCACATCATTGACTAGTAATCAAGTGGTTTCTACCATGTTCGACTTCGACACATTCGTTCACATGGATAGAATCGTACTAGTTCGGGAAGAAGAAATCAAGACCCTGGATATAGTTTCTACCATCCAGGCTACGAGGAATTTTTTTATTCATTATATAGTGGACTATTCATAAATATATGGCTACGCCCATATTGTGTCTACATATGTCTATACTCGTGATGTATTACAAAATCATTCCTATATCAGAATATTTTAGTCAGTTTTCTAGTCAGTATTGATCTGAGTATGGGAATGCCTACCTTAGCAATGATATGTTCACATATATATATATTTTTCATTGAATTTTTTTAGAGGTTTCGTCTGGGGTGTCCACAGGATGATCCTTGAAATGATAAAATACTTCACTCTTCTTATCTGATGACAAAGTCTATCTTCATCTATTACAGACTTCGCACTTTAGGGGGCAATCTGTTGCACAAACAATTGTCACCTTGACATTCTGCAATCTGTTTGAGTCCATTACCACTCATACTTTTCTCCTTTGCAATTCTTAATCCTTAGTTCTTCATATCAAGCCTTGAAGATAAGAGAAAGTCCTTAAAAGTCTCTAAAACTCTGGTTCCGCACTTGGTCTTAGCATTACCTGCAGTCCTGCACCTAAAGGTCATGTCCCCTGCGCACTTGACTACTCTGTCTCTGTGTTATGGGTGTGGACACCTGTAAAAGTCAAAAAGGTGCAAGTATATTCTTAATAACTCACTTTGAGTCATTTCTAGAAGCTTCTCGAAGGAATCTTGAGGTGGCAAGTTCGCTCCCTTAAGGTTCATGCATCCCATACCTTAAGGAGCTAACCCCTTGATGTGAGGAGCTTATACCTTTGAAGGAGGACTCTATCCCTTCCAAGGTGGACCTGTAACCTCCTTCCTCTGCAATATAAATTTTAGCATTGGGCTGGTTACTGGGGAGGTTGAAAGCTGAATATTTTTGAGGTGAAATGCTACTGGACCTTAGTCTTATTAATTGAGCTTTTATGAAGAGAGATGACATACATCTTTGATCTCATTTGGAAGAGTTTAAGGCTTGTCAAAGTAAATGAGATTCCTGTTTCGGACCCTGGAAAGAGCTTGTTCAACATCAAGGCTGAAAAGGTTGTAATGTTCTTCTACTTCAAAGTTAATACAAATAAGTTTATTTTTCTCAATAAGTTGTGTTTTATGGTTTATTTTATGGATTCCTTGATCACCATAATGAACGTGATCTATGATATTATCTATGCAGGTGTTATTTGATGTTTGCTTGTTTGTGATTGTAGGTTCTCAAAAGAAAACTCTTTCGGATGGTTGAAGGTTGGCTGCCACAAACTAGCGTTGGACTTAAGGTAGGGTCTAAACACCTCTATAGTTTTTATTAGTGAATCGTATATGTTTAGAGAAAGATATATTTGCTTTTCTACTTGTTGCTAGATATCTTTAGATACTAGGGAGATCCGCCTTGCCCGTAAGATTGATTTATCCAGCCAACAAATTGGCAACTCCTGAGGGCCCAGAATTTAAATAGTCCACATGCTCTCAATGCATTCAATGTGGGTGGATGATTTATTGTGGCAAGATCCACATCCTCATGCTCGCGTTCCCTCCAAATAAGCATTTTGTTTGTCCTAAAATGCAAAATAGATGTATTAGAACAATTTAGTTCAAAAAATTTTGGGTGGAAATGGAAAAATTTGAATTTTTAAAATCCATTTCGCAGGGTCCGCACCCACTAATTATAGATAGTGCGTAGGTTTTCATGCATCCTAAGCAATAGGTGCAGACCCAAGACTTTTTTCTTTGTAGAAAAAGCTCGGGGTCCGCAGGGGCCTCATTTTGCACCTGCGGACCCCGCGAGCGACTTTTTAAATCAAATTCTCCTTAAAAAATCAATTTTAAAGCCCTAAAATGAAATGTAAATGGCTGAAATGCAAGATAAGGATGATGTGGATTACCTGGAGCTGACAGTTCTTCGATTCCAACAGACAGATTTTCCCCAATATTCACAGGAAGTTTCTTACCCAAAAGCTCTCACTTCTCACTCTGAAATCAAATGGTAAAAATGAATTTACAAAAGCCCTTTTTATAAGATTTTTTGAATAAATTAATTTTTAATTTATTTACTTTTCACTTTAAAAAGGTAACTTTTTGATACATTTTTGTTTATCTTAAACATGTATGAGTAATGTTTTGAGTTTTTGTGCAGAATATTGGATTTTTCAAGGAAAATTGATCATTTTCAACAAAGAGCATACTTTTCTCACTTTTTTGGACTCTTCCAAAATTTACCAAAAAGCAAAACATTGGAGTCCTCTTTAAGCTCTTTTCTGACTCGTAAAATATGCAAAGATTGCCGACTTTTTTCCTTTTCAAACTCGTTAAACGGAATTAAAAAGGCGGTCCACTTACAACTCTTTTCTGACCGTATAAACATGAAAAGATTGCCACACTTTTGTCGTTTCAAGTTCGATACTGGTTCTGAAACGACATGTCTTCGATCACTTTTTTACCTTTTTCGGATCGGTGCCACTAATTATGAAAAGTACTGCTTGATCGTAATGGTCAAGCGGTTCTCTCAAGTATTATTTTATACTTTTTTGGTCTTGGGGGACACAACTATAAGAAAAAGGACACTAATGGAGTTTTCTTAAGTTTTTCTTCTGACTCCCTAAAATTGAAAAACACTGAGTTTCTCCTATACAAGACTCGTTAAATTTAGCAGTAAAGGACCTGTTCAATTTTAAACAGGAATGGACCACTCCTTCTTAGGGCTTGAATTTTAAACTAAGTTGGACTCATCCAAAAGATGAGCTTATAAAAAAGCAAATGCTATCCTCCTCAAGGTTGTAAAAAATGAAGAGGTACTTGCTAGAAATGGTGGGGGAAAAGAGAGAAAAATGAACCTGTTTGTTACAATTTGTGTTTTAGAAAAGCAGTTAACCACTCTTGAACACGACACTTTTTGTTCACCTGGGTCAGGAAATCCTTTACCTAACAGTTAATCAAACCATATTGAAAGCCTTCAGCCAGTTTCTGGGTATTAGCTTTGGGTCAATTGTCACCAAACCATCTGCAGTGTCGTTATGTGTTCAAGAGGCCAGTTCAAATAAACCATTCATCTGCAAAATATCTGTCATCCATTTTGACCATCCCTGAGTTAGTCCTTGCCAAATATATTTCTTCAAAACTTGATCTATGATTTCGTGTTATGGGCTTGCCTACAACAGATCACTTTCTATCGACTTCAGCTCATTATCTAGAAATACCTTGGAATTTGCATGCCCTAATGGCAGTTTTCCCCCTTTGACGATAGGTTCCATCATTGACCTTCGATCAAAGGATTCTATCACATGTTCGACATCAGCTCATTTATTCACATTTCATGGATTGTACTGAGTACTTTGAGAGCCATTGACATTACTGGTGGTTTCTCTCACACTTGTTAACAGTTCACATCATTGACTGGTAATCAAGTGTTTTCTACCATGTTCGACTTCAACAAATTCATTCACATGGATAGAATCGTACTAGTTCGGGAAGCAGAAATCAAGACCCTCGATCTAGTTTATACCATCTAGGCTGCGAGGAATTTTGTTATTCATTATATAGTGGACTATTCATAAACAAATGGCTACACCCATACTATGTCTACATATGTCTATACTCGTGATGTGTTACAAAATCATTCCTGTATCAGAACAGTTTAGTCAGTTTTCTAGTCAGTTTTTATCTAAGTATGGGAATGCCTACCTCATCGATGATATGTTCACATATATATATATATATATATATATATATATATATATATTTTTTTTTTTTTTTTTCATTAATATTTTTACAAGTTCCGACTCGGGTGTCTACAGGATGATCCTTGAAATGATAAAGTACTTCACTCTTCTTAGATGACAAACTCTATCTTCATCTATTACAGACTTCGAACTTTAGGAGGTAATCTGTTGCACAAAAAATTGTCACCTTGACATTTTACAATCTATGTGAGTCCATTACCACTCATACTTTCCTCTTTTCCAAGTCTTAAGCCTCAGCTCTTAATATCAAGCCTTGAAAATAAGAGAAAGTCCTTAAAAGTCTCTAAAACTCTAGTTCCACACTTTCTCTTAGCATTACCTGTAGTCCCGCACCTAAAAGTCATGTCCACTGCGCACCTGACTGCTCGGTCTCTGTGTTATGGGTGCATACCCCTGTAAAAGTAAAAAAGGCACAAGTATATTCTTATAAACTCACTTTGAGTCATTTCTAGAAGCTCCTAGAAGGAATCTTGAGGTGGCAAGTTCACTCCCTTAACGTTCATGCATCCCATACCTTAAGGAGCTAACCGCTTGATGTGAGGAGCTTATCCCATTGAAGGAGGACTCTATCCCTTCTTAGGTGGACCTATAACCTCCTTCCTCTACACTATAAAATGAAGCATTGGGCTAGTTATTGGGGAGGTTGAAAGCTGAATATTTTTGAGGTGAAATGCTGCTAGAAGTTAGTCTTCTTAATTGAGCTTTTATGAGGAAAGATTACATACCTCTTTGATCTTATTTGGAAGAGTGTAAGGCTTGTCAAAGTAAAGGAGATTCCTGTTTTGGACCCTGGGAAGAGCTTGTTCAACATCAAGGCTGAAAAGGTTGTAAGGTTCTTCTACTTCAAAGTTAATACAAATAAGTTTATTTTTCTCAATAAGCTGTGTTTTATGGTTTATTTTATGGATTCATTGATCACCATAATGAACGTGATCTATGATATTATCTATTTAGGTGTTATTTGATGTTTGCTTGTTTATGATTGTAGGTTCTCAGAAGGAAACTCTTTTAGATGGTTGAAGGTTGGCTGCTACAAACTAGTGTTGGACTTAAGGTAGGGTCTAAACACCTCTATAGTTTTTATTAATGAATCGTATATGCTTAGAGAAAGATATATTTGCTTATCTGCTTGTTGCTAGATAACTTTAGATACTAGGGGAGATCAGCCTTGTCCACAAGATTGATTTATCCGGCCAACAAATTGGCGACCCTTGAGGGCCCTGAATTTAAACAGTGCACATGCTCTCAATGCATTCAATGTGGGTGGATGATTTATTGTGGCAAGATCCACATCCTCATGCTCGCTTTCCCACCAAATAAGCATTTTGTATGTCATACAATGCCAAAAAGACGTATTAGAACAATTTAGTTCAAAAAATTTTGGGTGGAAGTGGAGAAATTTGAATTTTTAAAATCCATTTCGTAGGGTCCGCACTCACTCGTTATAGAGAGTGTGTAGGTCTGCACACATCATAAGCAATAGGTGCAAACTTGCGACTTTTGTTTTGTAGAAAAAAGTCGGGGTCCGCAGGGGCCACATGTTGCACCTGCGGACCCCCGCGAGCGACTTTCTAAATCAAATTGTCCTTAAAAAATCAATTTTAAAGCCCTAAAATGAAATGTAAACGGTTGAAATTCAAGATAAGGATGATGTGGATTACCTGGAGCTGACAGTTTTCGATTCCAACGAATGAATTTTCTGCAATCTTTATAGGAATTTTCTTACCCAAACGCTCCCACTTCTCAGTCTAAAATCAAATGGTAAAAATGAATTTACAAAAGCCCTTTTTATAAGATTTTTTGAATAAATAAATTTTTAATTTATTTATTTTTCACTTTAAAAAGGTAACTTTTAGATGCGTTTTATTTATCTTAAATAGGTATGAGTAATGTTATGAGTTTTTGTGTAGAATATTGGATTTTTTGGGGAAAATTGATCATTTTCAACAAAGAGCATACCTTTCTCACTTTTTCGGACTCTTCCAAAATTTACGAAAAAGCGAAACATTGGAGTCCTCTTTAAGCTCTTTTCTGACTCGTAAAATATGAAAAGATGTCCGATTTTTTTCCTTTTTAAACTCGTTAAACAAAATTAAAAAGGCGATCCACTTACAGCTCTTTTATGACCGTATAAGCATGAAAAGATCGCCAGACTTTTGTCATTTCAAGTTCGTTACTAGTTCTAAAATGATGTGTCTTCGATTTCTTTTTTACTTTTTTAGATTGGAGCCACTAATTATGAAAAGTACTGCTTGATCGTAATGGTCAAGCAGTTCTCTCAAGTATTATTTTATACTTTTTTGGGCTTGGGGACACAAATTTACAAAAAAGGACACCACGGAGTTTTCTTAAGTTTTTCTTCTAACTCCCTAAAATTGAAAAACACCGAGTTCTCCTATACTGGACTCGTTAAAATTTAATAGTAAAGGACCTGTTCAATTTTAAACAGGAACAACCACTCCTTCTTAGGGTTCGAATTTTAAACTAAGCTGGACTCATCCGAAAGATGAGCTTATAAACAAGCAAATGTTATCCTCCTCAAGCTTGTCAAAAATAAAGATGTACTTGCCAGAAATGGTGGGGGAAATGAGAGAAAAATGAACCTATTTGTTACACTTTGTGTTTTAGAAAAGTAGTTAACCACTCTTGAACACGACACTTTTTGTTCACTTGGGTTGGGAAATCCTTTGCCTAGCATTTAATCAAACAATATTGAAAGTGTTCAGCCGGTTTTTGGTTATTAGCTTTGGGTCAACTGTCACCAAACCATCTGCAGTGTCATTATGTGTTCAAGAGGTCAGTTCAAATAAACCATTCATCTACAAAATATCTGTCATCCATTTTGAACATCCTTGAGTTATTCTTTGGCAAATATATTTCTTCAAAACTTGATCTATGATTTTGTGTTGTGGGCTTGCCTACAACAGATCACTTTCTATCGACTTCAGATCATTATCTAGAAAGATGATCTAGAAATCATTAGTACCTTGGAATTTGCATGCCCTAATGGTAGGTTTCTCACCTTTGACGATAGGTTGCATCATTAACCTTCGATCAAAGGATTCTGTGACATTTTCGACATCAGCTCATTTATTCACATTTCATGGATTATACTGAGTACTTTGAGAGCCATTGAAATTATTGGTGGTTTCTCTCACAATTGTTAATAGTTCACATCATTGACTGGTAATCAAGTGGTTTCTACCATGTTCGACTTCGACACATTCATTCACATGGATACAATCGTACTAGTATGGGAAGCAGAAATCAAGACCTTGGATCTAGTTTCTACCATCCAGGCTACGAGGAATTTTGATATTCATCATACAGTGGACTATTCATAAACAGATGGCTACTCCCATACTGTGTCTACGTATGTCTATACTCATGATGTATTACAAAATCATTCATGTATTAGAATAGTTTAGTTAGTTTTGATCTGAGTATGGGAATGCCTACCTCAGCGATGATATGTTCACATATATATATTTTGCATTGAATGTTTTTACAGGTTTCGACTGGTGTGTCCACAGGATGATCCTTGAAATGATAAAGTACTTCACTCTTCTTATATGACAAACTCTATCTTCATCTATTACAGAATTCTCACTTTAAGGGGTAATCTATTGCACAAAAAATTGTCTCCTTAACATTCTGCAATCTGTGTGAGTCGATTACCACTCATACTTTCCTTCTTTGCAAGTCTTAAGCCTTAGTTCTTCATATCAATCCTTCAAAATAAGAGAAAGTCCTTAAAAGTTTCTAAAACTTTGGTTTCGCACTTTCTCTTAGCATTACCTGCGATCCTGCACCTAAAGGTCATGTCCCCTACGCACCTGACTGCTCTGTCTCTGTGTTATGGGTGTGAACCCTTGTAAAAGTAAAAAAGGCACAAGTATATTCTTAAAAACCCACTTTGAGTCATTTCTAGAAGCTTCTGGAAGGAATCTTGAGGTGGCAGGTTCGCTCCCTTAAGGTTCATGCATCCTATACTTGAAGGAGCTAACCCCTTGATGTGAGGAGCTTATCCCTTTGAAGGAGGACTTTATTCCTTCATAGGTGGACATGTAACCTCCTTCCTTTGCACTATAAAATGAAGCATTGGGCTGGTTAATGGGGAGGTTGAAAGCTGAATATTTTTGAGGTGAAATGTTGCTGGAAGTTAGTCTTCTTAATTGAGCTTTTATGAGGAGAGATTACATACCTCTTTGATCTCATTTGAAATAGTGTAAGGCTTGTCAAGGTAAAGGAGATTCCTATTTCAGACCCTGGGAAGAGCTTGTTCAACATGAAGGCTGAAAAGGTTGTAAGGTTTTTCTACTTGAAAGTTAATACAAATAAGTTTGTTTTTCTTAATAAGCTGTGTTTTATGGTTTATTATATGGATTCCTTGATCACCATAATGAACATGATTTATGATATTAGCTATTCAGGTGTTATTTGATGTTTGGTTGTTTGTGAATGCAAGTTCTCAAAAGGAAACTCTTTTGGAAGGTTGAAGGTTTGTTGCTACAAACTAGCGTTGGACTTAAGGTAGGGTCTAAACACTATAGTTTTTATTAATGAATCATATATGTTTAGAGAAAGATAGATTTGCTTGTCTGTTGGTCGATAGATATCTTTAGATACTAGGGAGATTGGCCTTCTCGACAAGATTGATTTATCCGGCCAACAAAAGGGACTGAGATTATTCTCCATTTCCCCTTCCAATATAAAATTATGTAAATAAAACTCACAGAGTAATCGTTGAACTTTTACTCCATGGTGTTTACAGCAATTTATAAAATCATAAATAGTTTTTAGTTCTATAGATTTCCCTACCTTCACAGCCTTAATTTTTAATTGTAAATATCGTTTTAACAGAAACAAGGCATAGTTTTTGGTAGGTGACCTACATGCTAGAACATTTGTATATAAAGAACAGAGAGTATCCATTTGATTCCTGACTGTTTTCATCCTATTTTTTACCTCTTCAATTTTTTCTTCTGCCCTTCGATATTTATTGAAGCCTTCATTTTCTGATGCATTGATGCTCTTTAATTGATGTTGCAATTCTTGATATTTATTTTGAGGGATAGTCTCTTCCTCAAACTTCTCTATATTCCACTGAGCTTTTGAGAGACCCTCTTGGACTTTTATTATACTAGGGTGGTTTTTTATCAAAACATCTTTGGGTTGAAGATTTATCTGGGTGCTCTTATCATAATTCCGAGTGCCCATAGTTTGTGTCTCTTTATCACAGAATGTCTGGGTGGCCATATTGCTGGAGGATAGTGCCTCTGTTTGAGCATGTTTATCGCAGACATATACATTTTATATTTGGATAGTTGCGTCTGTAATAGCTGCATGCTATTCCTTACCATCCTGAACACGTATGGGCTCGGTTTGAGTTTCTGCAGCCTTTGTATCATGGGGTTCAATTTTTATGGTTGCATCCACTGTTTTGGGGGCTCTTCTTGCAATTTTCCCCTTTTTCAGTGCCTTTATCTTCCATCTGAGTGGTTTTACTAAATTTTTCATGTTTTTCTATTCCTTTCACAACTTCTTAATTTCACTTTTATTCTCCTTCTGAGGAGGAACAACTATTTCCCTAACTGTCTCTATTCTTTCTGGGCTTGGATGTTCCGTTGGATTTTAATCTTCAAGGGCTATGCCTTTGCCCTAGCTGGTTTCCGTATCCTCTGTTTGGAGCGTCTCTTCAGTTTTTACATGCTCCAAACTAGGTTCCTCTGCAGGAATATCCCTGCCTTGGTCTTCCACTTCCTAAGTGGCTTCTGATCCCACTTCTTCCTCATTATTTATTTCTTCAGATGAATTCTTGGTGTGGGCAAAGTGTTCTTGTGATTTCTCTACCTCAATATTGAGGTTGAGCGGACTTTGGGGTTGGATATACTCACTCATACTGGCCAAAATTTGGGCCAATTCGTCCTCCTACAATGGGTTTTGCGGTGGACTTACACTAGGGTTTAAAGGTAGTTCAGTTCCTTCCCTCTCTTCTTCACTAGAGTGTTTAGTTTCTTCTTCTAATTCCAACTCTTGGTTACCTCTCCCTTCAGTTTGTGAGGGTTGCTCATTTTTGGAACTGAGTAATTCTAAGGGTTGGCTGCTGCTACCCTGGAGGCTCTGAAACATTCCCCTACCTATTCTTAATCTAGAGGAGTGTCTGTGTTTCGGAGGTCTGCTTGTTGTATTGGCAGTTCTCTTTCTTTTTGGGCCAGGTAAAGCTAGTCCCCCGTCTATGGAAAACAACAATTCTTCGCAACTAGTCTATTGTTGAGCAAGGCTGTAGCTTACTATTAGTTGAATTAGACAATGGTGTCTCACTATGGTATCTATATGACAGGATCTCTTTATACTCTTAGCAGCATCATGCAGCAAAAAATTTAGATATGTAGGCAGATTTACAACACATTTTTGTTTTAATACTGCTAATAATCTGAGGTGGTGTGGTCTTACCACATCCTTTCTCCCATCGCATGTGATGTAGATCTGCACTACCCTAGCTAGTTCCATCCATGGTTCTCCCAGAGATGAAGGCTGGACTCCTTTTCCTTTAATGATCAGGTTCTGTCCTTCGTCCCGAAAGGTGGCCATGGCATCTTGAAGTCTCAATTTCTTATGTGTCCATATGGGTCCCACTGCTGGTAGTCTAGATACCTCTGCAATCACTATATCTGTCACTGTTATTCGCCTTCCTCTTACTATAGAATGATCATCCAGCAAATTCTGCAAAAATTCGATGGCCACGACCTTATGGGGCTGTTGTAGTCATGTAAAGTAGGAAACTGTTAGTACCTATGGCTCGCTGTGTATTGATTGACCTCCCATTTCCTCTAAGTTTTGTACACTATTAGTTTTACACAACAATACACAGAGATAACAATGGAACAACAATTTGTGCATATCGGATAATATCTCAATACCATTAAAACTTTGGTATTAAGGGATCTAGTGCAGTCTAGTACCTCCGAATAGGAAATTTACACGTATGTACGAGTATTTTCGAAGTCACCCATGCCCCCCTGAAATGTGATAGGTTGTCCTCGACCGATTTAATTGGAGGAGCAACGTACTGGACAATAGTTGTACAGGATAAAAAAGGAAAGGTGTACATATCCATGAAAAAATCACAAAAAGTATGGAGTTGTTGAAATCGAGGCTTATGATGAAAATCGTGAATAGATATGGAGGTGCTATGGATTGATGTGAAAAAGGGAAAAGGACAGCTGACGTAGGTAAAATGCTTATGTGACTGTCATCCCACTTAAACAGTTTATGATTGATTTTAAACGATATTCATGCATAAAAGGTTCAAAAAGGAATTTGGGAACATAACCTCTTTTGAAATAAATATAAAGAAATAAGAAAAGGGTCTATAATTACTATTGGTGTTGAAAAATATAACTCCAATACCATTAGCAGAGCTCTATTGCCCACAGCTATTTATAACCTTGAAAAAGTTTCTTTTTCACCCTTGGAACCATAATCCTTCATAAATGCCTGGGAAAGTGCTTTGTGATGTCAGAATGGAGGCCATTGTGCTAGCTTGGTAACCAGTTGGATCACAATGCCGTTCACCTAGATGAAGTGAAATGTGTGCAGACCGGCTCGTGATGAGACCTCCTGTTCCAAGGAATTTTATTTTTTTCTATTCTACCCATTGGATCATATCCCTGGTGTGGTGGACATAGTGGGAATGCCACTTCACTACTTTCTTATGATCATGGTAGGCTGGCTCCTGATGAGACACCCTATTCTCAATCTAACGAATCATAGAATTGTTAGCAATCATATAGATATATATTTTTTCTTTTTCTTTTCTTTTATCTAGCACTTCGTATTTATACATACAGGATGGCTCAACCCTCCTTAAGAGTAGGGATGGTGGAAGAAGTCTGAACATATCAATAGGGAAAATATGCCCATATTCTTATTCAATAATAATAATCAAAGAGAATTAGGGAAGGACCAACATGGTAAAAATAACCAATCAATTTAAGTTTTAGTGAATATAAAGATTGCAAAGTGATATAGATAGTTGTGTCCTTTCCTTTTTCTTATTAATACAAAGCAATCTCTTGAAAGATGACAACTTTTCTTTGATTTTCTTATTTTAGTAACTGCTAATTTTTGTGTCCTTGCATGTATTTATATCTTTGCCTTGAAAGGATCATGAAGAGTGAAACATTATTCACAAAAGCTCTGAATAAAATTTGTTGTTCTTTAAGAGAAACAAAGAAAAATGCACTCAAAAAGTGTTGCTCCTTAGATGGAACAACTGTCGTTTCTTAAGAGGAACAAAAAAAAGAACATCTTCACCCAAAACTTTGGTTCCTTTAAGAGGAACAACAAAAAAAAGAGAAACAAATCACACACGAAACTACTATTCCTTAAGCAGAACAACAAGCAAAACAAGTGAAAAATAAAGTGTGGATCATTCGACGAAACAGCCAAAAAACACTCCAAATAGAAACTGTTGTTCCTTAGAAGGAATGGCGCAAATGTAAGTAGGTAGTCTTGCTTTTCTTTTAAATGGAACGGCTAAAAAAATACACGTGGGTTGTTGTTCCTTAAGAGGAATGACTGTTGTTCTTTAAGAGGAAAAACAATTGTTCTTGAAATGGGACAACAAAAATATGAATCACGCGGAGAAAAATAGAGACACGCGTAGTGCTGTTCCTTAAGAGGAACGAAAACTATTCGTTAAAAGCAACAACAATTGTTCCTTATTAGGAACAATGAAAATACAATCATGCGATAGTGTTGTTCCTTAGGAGGAACAAAAACTGTTCCTTTTAAAAGGAACAACAAAAAATGCAAACACGCAGAAGTGATGTTCCTTAAGAGGAACGACTGCTGTTCCTTAGGAGGGACAACAACTATTCCTTTAAAAGGAACAAAACAAATAAACACCTAGAAGTGTTGTTTCTGAAGAGGAACAACTGTTGCTCCTTAGGAGGAATAGCAGCTGTTCTTTTAGAAGGAACAACAAAAATGCAAAGATGCAGAAGTGTTGTTCCTTAAGAGGAACGGCTGCTGTTCCTTAGGAGGAACAACAACTGTTCCTTTAGAAGGATTAGCAAAAATGAAAAGACGCAGAAGTGTTGTTCCTTAAGAGGAATGGCTGTTGTTCCTTAGGAGGAACAACAGTTTTTCTTTTAAAAGGAACAACAAAAATAAACACGTGGAAGTGTTGTTCCTTAAGAGGAACGGCTATTGTTCCTTAGGAGGAATAGCAGTTGTTCCTTTAGAAGGAACAACAAAAATGCAAAGACGCGGAAGTGTTGTTGCTTAAGAGGAATGACTGCTATTCCTTTGGAGGAATAACAGTTGTTCATTAAGAGGAATAGCACGAAAATAAAACCATACGAAAGTGTTGTTCTTTAAAAGGAATGATTGTTGTTCCTTTGGAGGAACAACAGTTGTTCCTTAAGAGGAACAACATGAAAATAGAATAAAGAAATCATCTGTTGCTCTTTAAATGGAACAACAGTAAAAATCTGTGCAAAATAAACAATTTATACAAGAAAAAGTTTAAAAAAAGAGAAAAGTCTATATAGAAAATTTAGAATCAACCGAATTGTTTAGTGAATTGATGCTGAGGAGGGGTTATCTTCCTCAGCAAGAATTTGCATAGTCGAGTCTTCTCGTAATTACTGGTAAAAGGATTCCCAAGTAAGCGGTTTGTGATAGAGTTGCACTCGATGACCGTTTTCTTTGAAAGAGTGTCTAGATCCGTCAATTGTAGTCAATGTAATGGTGTCATTGTCATGCACTTTTTGTATCTCATAAGGTCCAAGCCATTGCGTCTAGAGTTTTCTGGGAAAATCCTGAAACTCGAAATCGTATAGGAGTGCCCAATATCCTTCGTGGAAGATTTTCTTTTTAATCAGGGCATCATGCCACTTTGCTCTCTTCTGTTGAATTAATGCGGTGCATTGAAGAGCTGAGAGCCCGATTTCATCTAACTCATTTATTTGCTGTAATCTATTAGTCTGGGCCTCATTTAAATTCAAACCCACCTCTTGTGCTATTCTTAATGTTTGAATTTTGAATTCGATTGGAAATATGGGTTCTTTCCCAAATACTAATTGATATGGTGAATACTTCGTTGTGTTTCTCGACATTGTTCGGTATGTCCACAAGGCTTCTGGCAATCTCAAAGCCTAGTCGCGTCTATTTGATGCAACTATTTTTGTCAGTATTGCCTCAATTACCTTATTAGTGCTTTCTACTTGGCCATTCGCCTGTGGGTGGTATGGGGTTCTAATTTTGTGCAAAATGTGGTAATTCTTTAATGTTATAGCTATTTTATTACCTACGAATTGCAGTCCTCCATCTGTAATTATCTCCCTCGGGAGGCCATATCGCACAAATAATTGAAAAAGAAAATGTATTACAGAATCCTCTATAGCTCTTGGCACTGCCTTTGCTTCAACCCATTTGGTAACATACTCTGTTGCAACCAGTATGTATGTTTTCTGGTTTGATGATGGGTTAATAGGACCAATAAAATCGAGCTCCCATCGCTCAAGCGGCTCAATTACTAACTATGGGTTTAGAGGCATTTCATCTGATTGTCCAGGGTGTCTTGCCCTTTGGCAGCTGTCATAGGCTTGAACAAACTTTTTAGCATCTTTAAAAATAGTGGGCCGGTAATAGCCTGTTTGTGGAACCTTGTGACTGGTCCTGCGGTCTGCGAAATTTCCACCACACGGCTCATCATGGCATGATTTCAGAATGTCAAATATTTCATCTTCTCGGATGCATCTTTTGATGTGCATATCTGCCCCTGTATGAAATAAGTAGCCCCCAATCCAAGAGAATTGGGTACTGCGTTGCACTATCTGCTTTCATTCATTAGGCATTAAATGCTTAGGTAATTTGCCTACTGCTAAGTAATTTGCAATGTCAGCATACCATGGTGTTCTGACAGTAACAACAAATAAATGTTCATCCAGAAATTGATCTTCGACTACTGCTGTGTCCGCTGGCTTTGGCCTTCGTGAGAGAAAATCAGCTATAGGATTCTCTTTTCTAGGTCGATCCTTAACTGTGATGTCAAATTCCTGCAAGAGAATCAATCATATTGTTACTCTATCATTTGTAATTGGTTTATTTGCTAAATATTTTATGGCAGAGTGATCTATATATAAAACTACAGGATACCCAGTTATATAATGTCTAAACTTATTTGCAGAATGTATTACAGCTAAAAATTCTTTTTCATTCACAGTATAGTTTAATTCAGCAGAAGATAGATTCTTGCTAATATAATAAATTTGATATGGCTTTTTATCTTCTTCCTACCCAAGAACTGCTCCTATTGGTGTGTTTGAAGTATCAGATGAAATTTGAAATGACAAATCCCAATTTGGGCCCCTTAACACTGGGGATGTCGACACAAGCTTTTTCAGATCCTTAAAAGCACGGTCACACTTGTCTATCAGAATAAAATCAACGTTCCCTGTCAGTGCATATAAAGGTGTAGCAATTTGAGAAAAATGCTCTAGAAATCTTCTATAATAACCAGAAGATCCCAGAAAACTGCGCACCTCTGTTTCTGTGATAGGAGTAGGTATTAACAAAATTATCTAAATTTTAGCCGGATCTACCTGCATTCTAGCTGCTGAGATATAATGACCTAAGATTAATCCTTCGGTGATCATCATATGACACTTTTTATGTCTCACACAAAGCCTGATGGCAATGCATCTTTGCAGCACTTTTTATAGTGTTTGTAATGCTAGCTCAAAATCATCTCCATAAGATGTTAAATCATCCATATATACTTCGATCCCTTCATTTATTAGATCTGAAAAAATGTTGAGGATGGCCCTCTGAAATGTGGCAGGAGCATTGCATAACCCAAAGGGTAAGACTCTGTAAGCAAATGTTCCCCAAGGGTAGGTAAAAGTGGTTTTATCCTGATCTTCAGGGGAAATCTGAATCTGATTGTATCCACTGAAGCCATCTAGGAAAGAAAAGAATTTCTTTCCTGCTAATGTGTCTAATACCTGATCAATGAATGGAAGGGGAAAGTGGTCTTTCTGGGTTGCTTTGTTCAATTCTCTATAGTCTACACATATGCGCCACTTCCCATTCTTCTTTGGCACCACTACTAGTGGAGAGACCCACTTGTTGTCAGATATTGGGTAAATAAAGTTTACATCCAAAAGTTTTTGCAATTCAACTATCACAATATCCTTAAGATGAGGGTTTAAGCTCAGTTAGGGTTGGAGAACGGGTCTAACATCCTTTTCTGTATAAATGTGGTGTGTACACAACTAGGGATCAATTCCTTTCATGTCTAGGTAATCCCATGCAAAAGCTTCCTTATATTTTCTCAATAGTTGGACCAGCTTTTCTTCTTGTTCAGCAGTCAGATTTTTGTTAATGTTCAAAGTTTTTCTTGGTTCAATTTCTATAGTTTTGCTATTGTAAATAGAGGTGGTGGGTATTGATTGATCATGAGTGTCTTTCAAGGGATCTTCTTCTACATCATTATCGAATGTTGCCTCAATCATGTGACATTGTAAATGGGATCTAGTTTCTAGTTGGTTAATGAAGATGTTAATAATGTTGTCCTCTATTTCGTCTTTAAATTCGAGGGCATATTCAATGGTTAATGGTGATCTAATATTTTCTGTCAGGTATGATACAGGTTGTTTCTTTGTTTTAATTATTGTGAGGCTTGGCTGGGCTGGAGGGTATAAGGCTAAATTCTTGACATTACTCCCTCTTGATATAGTCATACTGCCTTGTCGATAGCCAATGTAAGCATTAGCAGTTGCCAGCCAAGGTCTACATAAAATTAAAGGATGTCCATCTAGTTAGTTTTTGGGATTAATAATCAAAAATTCTGCAGGGTCTTCCCAGGAATCTATAGATACCATTACATCATGTAGTGAACCTTTTGGTCTGACTATGGATCGGTCAACCAACTCTAATAAGGTTGTGGTGGGGTATAATGATGTAATGCCAAGATTTTGACAAGTGGTGGTTGTTAAAATGTTGATTGCAACTCCTAAATCAACCAAGGCATTTGGGAAAGAGCATCCATTGATTTGCACCGTAACTATAGGATTCCCTGGGTCCTCATATTTTACAGGTGCTTCTCTTCCTAATAGTTAGTCAGGTAGGGTGCCGACTACTTGGACAGTTGTGTTAGTTGTTATTCTCCTCTTGGGATTTTTTATACATAATTCTTTAATGGTTTTTACGTAAATTGGGATATCTTGGATAGCTTGGAGGAGTGGAATTTTTATACACAGATTTCTTATTTCTCCCAGAAGATCAAAATCATGATGTTCTATTGGGTGCGGTATGATTAATCATTCTGGGAATGGAGGAGAAGAGGTGGTTGCTTGTTCATGAGTTTGTTGTCTAACCACATTTTATTCTTGTAGTATTTGTTCTAAAGTTAACGAGTTTTCAACTTGATCATTCTTTTCACCCTCTCTTTCTATGATGCACCCAGATCTTAATTGAATGTCGTTGCACTCCCTTAACTCGGTTTCTAGTTCTGGTCCTTCAATTATTTGAATAGATTGAACCGGTCTATTGTTGGGGTTCGGGTTGGGTTGGGCTGGGAGTTGCAGTCTTAAGTTGGTCTAGGGATTTTGTTGCAATGTATAAGGTGATTTCAGTGTAGGTTAAGGGAGAGGAATCATTCCAGCTGGCTGATTTATCAATATTTGCCGCATCGACTGCTAGGTTTGACTCTGTGAGGTGGAGGACGACCATTGTGTTGGATATGCATTGTTTTTCCAAAATGGTGGACAGTAAGGAAAGTTCGGCCAGTTGGTTTGATTTGGCCATGATGATATGGGAAATGGTTGTTGTGACCAGTTAGGGAAAGGTGGCTAATTCTGCCACATTCCATTATATTGTTGAGCATTTTATTGAGGAGGTTGAAAAGAAGAGGATGGATCAACAGGAATACATTTTTGTCGTGGCTGCCACTGGCGTCGCTGATTGAGTAGGTAAAATGGTTCTATTTCTTTTTCTGCTTCCTTGTAAACTGCTTTCAATCCCGGGAGTGAGGGTTAAATTTCTGTGGAGTGATCTTTCTTGCAGATGGCGCAGACTTGGACTCTATCCAGTGAGCACTGTTTGTGGCTATGTTTCTTTCTACATTTGGTGTATAATATTGCCAAAATTTTCTCTGCTTCTTCTTAGTTTTGTTTAGCTTGCATGATGTCTAATTGCGTTGACAAAGTCCCTAGAATATCGGTTTTGAAATATTCTAGTAGATTACCGATTTTTGCATGGGTTATACCTCCATTGGGGACCTTACTATTTCTTGTCATCATGTCACGTTCTATTGGCTTTAGTCATGTGCTGCCTTTCGAACTCTTGATACACAAATTAATGATGTCAACAAAATTTTCCTGATATATGTCACCTTTGCCCATAATTTTTAATGTTTCAACCCATTGTTCGTTCATCCCTTTAATTAATGTAGTTTTAACAGATTGTCAGGCAAGGGTAAAGATGCATAAGGAGATCTCTGGAGATTGTATTGAAAGCGTTCTACATATTCTTCCAGTGTTTCATTAGGTCTCGCTGTCATTTGAAATATTTCATCCTTTAATTCTCTGGACCTACAGTAATCCTGATATTTTTTTAGAAAAACACCTTTCATCTTATCCCAGTCATTTATAACACCTCCACCTAACCCCATAAACCATCGTAAAGTTGCTCCCTTTAATGTGGAGGGAATAGTTTTAGTTTTTGGGGATCGGTGGTATAGTCATAACCCCCAGCATAATACATCGAATTCAGACAGAAATGCATCTGGACCTTCCAATGTTAGGCCATGGAATGTAGGAATATGCTGGAGAGGAATGGGCTTCATAGGTGTATTAACTGTAGTGTCCACAATGGGATATTGCAGTGTGGAGGTTTGAGGTGGTTGATGGTTTCGGGACATTTGATCAAATATGTGCCAATATCCTTTTGGGATTTCTAGGGAGTTATTCCTAGGCTAACTAGAAGGAGTAGGAATGGCCTTGACAACACTTTCTTGGTCTAGGATAATGAGTGGTCCTTGTTGAACTATTATCTGGGGGGATTTTGACTTTTCAGGTTCTCCAGTTTTGTTTTCGATGACCTTAACGACACTTCCCTTATCTGGGCTATTAGGTGTTAGAACTATTTCGAGAGGGGATTTTGGCTCTTCTATTCCACCTGTTTCTCCTCCTCCATCGTGGAGATTGCTAGAGTTCCCTTCCTGAAAAGAAATTGGGTGAGAATTCTCAATTTCTTGAAAATATTGCTCAGTGTCTTCTGTTTGGTTGTGCACCTCAACAAAGGCTACAGATGGAGAAACTATGGCCCGAAGGGAACCTGTAGGTGTTATAGCTCCAAATCTCACTCTTATGGTTTGTGATGCTGCACTCATGGCCTAGGGCAACCCCTCCTTCTAGACCTGGTCCTAAAATTAAAAAAAACAATGTTTTATCCCTTATATGCGACATTGCCCTAAGTTAAACGCGTGTACACGTGGGTCTGTGTATACCCAACCCGCGTGTATGTATTAAAACACTTAAAAGAATAAATAATTCCTTATTTTCGGGCGGAGATCGCGGGTTTTACCTGCTGATCACCCGTTAGTGCCTGTGGCCCAACTGTTCCCAACCAACTCCTAACTAAAAAACTACTTTGGAGATGGTATAAAAAGACATCAAAGGGAAGGCCTAAGGGAGAGAGAAAAGAGAGCAAGATTATTATGCTGAGATTTTTCCCTTAGACCAGGTCTGAAGTCCTTGGTGCATTCTACACTTCCCCCATTCTGCATAGGAAACCCTTGTTTCCATGTGTATTGGTGATCACTCATCCTTTATATCACCATTGAGTAAGACTTGGAAGGAGCTCTTGTTGGAGGCTTGAGGCTGGAACGAATCCAGGAGGAAGCTTTGCTTGGAGCCTGCTGAAGGTGTTTCAGGTGAAATCTTTCCGTCATATGTACTTTACTTGCCTTTATATAAAGAAACATGTCTTGGTTCCCGAAACAATCTTTCTTTGTGCTTATGAGATTCATGTTTTGAATTCTTATGCAAGTAGTTACTTAAAGATTTTTATAACTAACTTTATAGCATGAAGATGGTTTATGTATAAGTATTTGTCCATGTACTACTGTGCTCTTTGATTTGTTTGTTTTACAGGTCAAAGGAGAAGAAGGGAACTCCAAGAAGGGTTTGTACCCTAAAGACCTTCTCGAACGTAGGACCTTAGGTACATACCCTCAACATTAGAATTTTCTTACAGTAAAGATAATGGCTGTGTGTGTGTTTCTTTGTATAAGCAATTTTTAGTCTGGTAGAGTCTTAACCCAAAGGACCCTAGGGGCACTTTCCCCTCAACCAGAATTGGTGACTCCTCTGGGGAACAACACTCTTGTTGTTCCTAGTTTGGGTAGTCTTCAACCCAATCAAGGCTCAGCCCCTCTGTTTGCTGGCTCTGACTGTCTGATCTGTTCTTGAACTCTAAGCTTTTCCAGTTTTTTCAGTCTGTATTTTTATTTTTCTTGAAAATCTTCAGATACGCTATTTTTTTGGATTACAGAAGCGTATATACCCAAGTTGAACTAAGTGAACCTGCGTATACGCAGGTTTCATCAGTTACAGTCGCGTGTACACGCATTCTGCACATCATTGCAGGAGCGTATATTATATAATTTTCAAGATTTATAAATTTTCTTTTTGCTGAATGTTTGTCTGGTGGTTTGGGTCAGTTTGAAGCAGTCATTTTCCAGTAACAGTCCTCTGTTTAACAGGGGGCATCTTGTTCTGAACTCTCTCTAGTTATAAGGAGTATTAGTCTTGTTTTCGTTGATTGCAAGCGTCATTGTTCTTTGACACACAAGAGTTCTGGTTAAGAATCTTGACCGCTCTGTTTTGGCAGAGTAGGAAGATTGGATTCAATATTTGTGTTCATTTTGTTTTGATGACCCTTTTGTTTGCTTAACGAAACCATTTTTGTGACCATTTGCTCCTTCGTTTCGGAAAGTTGTTTGTTACCATTTTCTTGAAACTTGTCTTTTGATCTTTTGGACTTTCATTGCTGCTTTTGATTGTCAAGAGCGATTTCAAACACATTTATTTTTGTTGGGTTTTCATCATTTGAAAGGTGTCAATTCACAAAAGTGTTTGGTTGCCTATTCTTCAATCATTAGTGCCAATATTTTTGAGAGCATTCTTTGAAAAAGACTTCTTTGCTTGTTGTTTGAAAGAAAATCTTTTGAAAGTTTTGAGTTTCGCTTTCTTAAAATTGCTTTTCATTTGATTTCCTTTTTTGCGAAGTGAAAGTGCTTTGTGTTTATCTTAGAACTTGTTTTTATTGTTTGGACGAAATGATTGGTAGCACGTCATATTCTATCTAAGCATTTTAGTGGCAAGACAAATTTGATAAGTGAGCAACTTTCCTTCTTTGTTTGCAGAGTAGTCTTAAAATCTTGCATTCACATATAGTTGTTGCATTAGGATAGATTTGCATCCCTTTTTATGCATACATAGCTTTGTTAGCTTTTGTGAGTGTGGAGTCTGAAAAGAAAGCAAAAAAAAATTTGTTTTATTAGAAGTACCTCTGAACCCTATAGAAATTTCTCTTCATCGAAAAACAAAAAGTGCATGTGCATGTAGTTAGGATAATTTCTTTTTGCGTCCAAAAAACACCACAAGTTTCATCACCATTACCTTGTGACTTAAAGAACGGCCTAATAAAATCAAGTGCTAATTAAAATCCACTAGAACTTTTTGTTTTAGTCAGTTACACCAACAAGTTTAGGATTTTATGGCCTTGGATTAGGCGAGTGGAGAGTTAACTCTCCAAGGCCACATAAAACGTCAAACATAAGAGTCTGAATAACGAGAGAAAATCCAATAGTGTTAGGAAGACCAGGAAAGCTCCGGATCTAGGAGTTAAGCATGAGGGTCTGTGAAGACAGGGAAGAGAGATACCCCCTCTCCTACTTGTCCAAACTTACCTCACGACTGTTTCGCCTGGCTTCTGTGACGAGTTGGTACCCATAGTTGCCTCTCCTAGGGATCTACACAGGTGGCTGCGGAGGGGAATCCCGTGGCACCTGAGGTTGACGTTGTATCACTCTTGACAGTACTACTGGAGGGCACCCTTGCGAAGCTTGGGGGCTTGCACCGGCGCAGGCTGTTGTTAGGAGGTCAGCGTAACTTCCTCTGATACCTTCGCTGATAGGGCTGGGCCGTCATTATCCCAGACTATCTTCGGAAGGCCCCTGACTCTACTTTCTTGTATTTTGGTGTCCGGTCCTCATCACCCGGAGCGGAAATACTTGGAAGTTGTTTGACTGGCTATATCTTTAGGGACTTTTTAGTGGGTGCTCTTTGCTCCTTGTATATAGTTGGCTTTAGGTATTTTTGTCTAGTCACGTTTGGACTTTGTGTTCTGAGTGACCGGCTTACCACTCTACCAATCTTGAAAGGCTTTTGGTCGTTCTTTCAGCAGTTGTGGAGTTGCCTCCTCAAGGGCAAAGGTTTTGATTGCTTATCTATATTCCTTGAAGAGTTATTTCTGCATTCCCGTAAGGGAAGGGTCTTTGGATCAGTTAGATATGGCAAATATTCCTGTGGAAACCAACCAAGGTACCCTCCCCAAAGGGGATCCTAGTGCTTTTCCTTTCTTTGGAAACGTTAGTACTCCCTTGATGGCCACTTTGAATATTCCTGGGTTGAATGTTGGACTACCCGTTTGGCTGTGGTCCACTCTGAATATTCCGAATTCTCTTGAAGCTTCTCAGTTGAATGCTTTATTTCAAGGGCATCACATGGGTGCTCATTGTTCATCTTCTCTCAAAGAGAAATCTGGGGTTCCTTCTTCTCCTCCTTCTTGTCACAAGAAATCTAAAAAGAGGAGAAAAAGGAAGTCAAAGAAGAATAATAATTCTATCCTTTCATCCTCAACCTCTGCAAGTCATGTTGGAGATGAGCCTTCAGCCACTGTTAGTCATGCTGGGGGCACAAGTCTAGTCACTGCAAGTCACACTAGCACTTCATCCTCAACCTCTGCTAGTCATGTTGGAGATGAGCCTTCAGCCGCTGCAAGTCATGATGAGGGCACAAGTCTAGTCACTGCAAGTCACACTAGCATTTCATCTTCAACCTCTGCAAGTCATGTTGGAGATGAGTCTTCAGCCGCTGCAAGTCATGCTGGGGGCACAAGTCTAGTCACTGCAAGTCACACTACCATTTCATCTTCAACCTCTGCAAGTCATGTTGGAGATGAGTCTTCAGCTGCTGCAAGTCATGCTGGGGGCATGAGTCTAGTCACTGCGAGTCATACTAGCAAAGAGTCACCGACCTCTGCAAGTCATGTTCAGGACTCTCCGCAAACCACTGCTAGTCATGTTGGCGGAATGGAGGTTGATAAGAAACCTGGACGTAGAAGTTTTAAACCTAAGTTCCCTTGTAAGATATGCAAGGGAGACCATCTTACTCATTTATGCCCTGGTATTCCAAAGGTTCAAAGGATATGGTCCGAGTCTGAAAGTACTTCTACTCCTACACTTGATATGGTTTCTCATCAATCCCATCAACCATTGGTTGATAATGTGGTAGAGCCAGTGCAATCGCTGGCCGATTACACTCCTCTTTTGGGGGGTGAAGTGCCTAACAAAAGAATCTGTTTGATCTCTAGTACAGAGTCTTCTAGTATAGGGGGCATTCTGATTTCTTCAAATGTTCCCCATCCAAGTTCTAAGAGTGTTTCCTTTGATTGGGATAGTCTTGTTGAGCCTCGTCTTCCTTCCGCTGCACCTTTCCAAATAAAGGTCAGAGTTAATTCCACAAATGTCTATCGATGTATGGCGGATGAAGCATCCTCTACAAGTATTATATCCTCTTTGACTTGGAAAGCTTTGGGTTCCCCAAAGTTGTTGACAGCTCAGAGTCAGTTGTTAGCCTATGATAGAAGGCCTGGTGAATCTATGGGGGTTCTTCCTCAAGTGCCTATCACTTTAGGTGGGAAGACTGTCTTAATCGATATGATGGTGGTTGATAGCCCTTTAGACTTTAATATGCTACTTGGGCGTGATTATGTCTATGCTATGAATGCTGTGGTGTCTTCACTCTTTCGAGTAATGTGCTTTCCTCATAACGGGAATATTGTCACTATTGATCAGCTTGCATCTGATAATCACCACCCTCATTCGACTTTACTGCAGGATACCCCTTGGTTTGTTCCAAGTGTTCAAGTAGACTCTACCCCGCCACGGGTCAATTATGTGGCATTGAATCCTCAATGTTCAATCGCTTCTAAGAAGCATCCTTTGACCTATTATTCTCCTTCTTGGGACTTGGTCCCGGCAGTTGACTGAGAGATTCTTCCTATAGGGACATGGGACCCTTTAATTCCCTCTTTTAATCCTTGTAGTTCTCATGATTTCTCAGATCTTGCTTTGCCTTCACAGGAGGAACTCTTTGAAGCCATGAGTTATGACTACCAAAGGAGTCCTTGGTCCGATCCCTACAAAGGGTTTGTCCAGAAGAACTATTATGCGTAAACCGCAAGGCTGTGTGGTCCCTTGTACCATATTGTATATATGAGGTACGCATTTTCAAGTTTCGTATTCTATAACACAAAGATCTTATATGAAGTTTATATGTGGGATGTATTAACTTCGTGTCTAGTGTTCCTATTTATGTTTACAGAACTTGGAAGATTTCTCCTTTGGAAGTTTATGGTTGGTCCGTTCGGACAGGTATTGGTTCTCGAAACTGGCATATAGGTTAGGTTTTTCCGCCTGCATTGTGCATTTATCAGTTTCCTTTCCCATTTTGCCTTAGGATCGACCCCACCAAGTTATGGTGCAGAACCTTCTCATTTCTTAGAAGTATCATGACTTGTGTGGTAGAGCCTACCTTATCATGGGTGCCCTAGTTAGTACCTTATTGTCGCTTGGCACTCATGTAGATTTTTGTCCTTAGGTTCGGGAGTCCTCTGTAGTCCCGCCATGACTTATGCATTGAAGACTCATTCCTCTTTGCTTCTTCGCTTCGTTCTGGCCTTATACCCTAGAGGCTCCTATGTGTGTCGAGTTGTACTTCTGCATTGCATGTTGACCATTTGCACCTTTTGGCCTAGAGCCGGCTTCACTTGGACTCGTGCTTAAGCCAACTTTTGACCATGACGTCTGCAAAATCAACCTTGCATACCTTTGACTTCTGCAGCTTGACATACCCAGATCCGTGGAAGGAACGTACCTCTGAGTGTCACTGACCAGTTTTCACCTCCCTGCATTGAGCATAGGAACGTTCCTTTCCCAGGAACTAGATCATCTGTTTCACCGACACTCGTTCTTTCCATTGTACCATAGCATTCTTTTATTCTTTTTCCGGCTTAACAAAAAAAGACAAAAAAATTAAATATTCCAAAAAAGAGCAGGAACAGGGACATTATTTCCATTTTTTGTTGGCAGCTAGAGTCAGTCGTGTCGCCCTTGAACAAAGCACTCAAAACAAAGTCTCCTCCGCATGGGTGGGATTTAGTTTGACTTAGGTATGCCATAACCTTGTTATTGAGTCAGTTCTCCCCCGATTGGTTATCTCTTCCAATCATATGGAGGGTTCGTTCGTGCCTCCTGCATGGCGAACTTATACAGAGTCATCATATGCTGCCACATAGTCACATTGAGTCATGCTTTTGTTCAAGGGAAGTTAGCCTGAGTCGGCCTCTCTGCGGTGTCTCTTGACTCATTTTTCAGTCGGCCATCCCTGGTTGTCAGTATCATGTCTATCATCACATCAGCTATATTGGTCCTTTACTCGTGCCGGTTTGAGAAGGTCCCCATTGACTTCTTGCTGGCGGGTCTTGTCCTTATCGACGACGACACCTTGCTCTGAGGACAGGCCTAGAGCCGCACCCTGGCCCTATTTTCATTATTGATAGGTCACCTTGTGCTCAGCATCGATCAGTATCATGGGTCTTTGACTGAGTGGTTTCCCTTGTGTTCAACATCAGCATACATTATCACACATTGGGATTCGTGCAGTACCTTGGTTTCCATTTGACCCTATTGGTGGATACCTCGCCTCTGTGTCAGCTTTCATTATTGGTTGGTTCAGAGGGTTTCTGCCGTGCGCTAGCCACATCTTGTGTACGCCGGAAACGTGCTTCGGTTGGGTTACTACATCTTTTTCGTCCGATTCCTTCCACATTATTGGCCTACGGGTTACACTCGCGCTAGATTGATGGAGGATGCCTTAATGCCTTCCTTCTAGCGGATCTTTCCCTATCGACTCCGACTCATTGCTCTCGGCCAAAGATCTAGAGTCGATTTGGCAGTACCTTGGGGTTTGCAGTCATTAGTGGCAGATCCTTCGCTATCGACAGTGGGAAACCATCATTGTCTCCTGATCGATAGATTCTTACAGGTGTTCGACTTCAGCTCATCTATTCACACTTGTTAGATTGTACTGGGTACCTTGACGCTCATTATCATTATCGGTGAGTAGTCTCGCGTTTGTTAACAGTATACATCAATGACCGGTAATCAAACGATTTCTCACATGGTCGACTTCAGATCATTTATTCCCATGGTGTAGAAATGTACCATGGCGGTCGGTGAAGACCTCAGGTTGTATCAGCATTCATTGGTTCACTTGACAGTTGCTCCTGTTGCTGCTAGTTGACACCACTCCACCTTATATGTTGCAGTCAGTCATGGCGACATTCTATATGCTGGCACCTGAGTTTGCAGTGTAGTACCATCCTATTCCATCATGTTCAGTTGGTATCTTTTGGGATCAGTCTTCGATATTAGTGATCCATTGCATCTTTCAGCATCATTGACAGTCTTATATGTGATATTCAAACATGTACTTGCTCATTATGATCAGATGATCCATTATGTATCTTCCAGTCATTTATACTTGTATACTTAGTGGATCCGCTTGTACTTGATATGCGGACATGCTTTACTTTTTCTGAGCATGGGTATGCCCGCCTCAGACAGTATTTCTTTCTGATCTCCTTTTGGTGGCTTGGTAGGCTGAATTCTGGTGAAGTCCTCCTCGGTTTCTTGACAAGACTTCCTTTCCGTGTACTTACATAATATATTTCGGCCATCATGTTCCCCTTCTGACCTCATATATTAGGGGGCATCTGTTATAGCTCCAAATCTCACTCTTATGGTTTGTGATGCTGCACTCATGGCCTAGGGCAACCCCTCCTTCCAGACCTGGTCCTAAAATTTAAAAAAACAGTGTTTTATCCCTTATACGCAACATTGCCCTGAGTTAAACGCGTGTACACGCGGGTCTGTGTATACCCAACCCGCGTGTATGTATTAAAACACTTAAAAAAATAAATAATTCCTTATTTTCGGGCGGAGATCGCGGGTTTTACCTGCTGATCACCTGTTAGTGCCCGTGGCCCAACTGTTCCCAACCAACTCCTAACTAAAAAACTACTTTGGAGATGGTATAAAAAGACATCAAAGGGAAGGCCTAAGGGAGAGAGAAAAGAGAGCAAGATTATTATGCTGAGATTTTTCCCTTAGACCAGGTCTGAAGTCCTTGGTGCATTCTGCACTTCCCCCATTCTGCATAGGAAACCCTTGTTTCCATGTGTATTGGTGATCACTCATCCTTTATATCACCATTGAGTAAGACTTGGAAGGAGCTCTTGTTGGAGGCTTGAGGCTGGAACGAATCCGGGAGGAAGCTTTGCTTGGAGCCTGCTGAAGGTGTTTCAGGTGAAATCTTTCCGTCATATGTACTTTACTTGCCTTTATATAAAGAAACACGTCTTGGTTCCCGAAACAATCTTTCTTTGTGCTTATGAGATTCATGTTTTGAATTCTTATGCAAGTAGTTACTTAAAGATTTTTATAACTAACTTTATAGCATGAAGATGGTTTATGTATAAGTATTTGTCCATGTACTGCTGTGCTCTTTGATTTGTTTGTTTTACAGGTCAAAGGAGAAGAAGGGAACTCCAAGAAGGGTTTGGACCCTAAAGGCCTTCTCGAACGTAGGACCTTAGGTACGTACCCTCAACATTAGAATTTGCTTACAGTAAAGATAATGGCTGTGTGTGTGTTTCTTTGTATAAGCAATTTTCAGTCTGGTAGAGTCTTAACCCAAAGGACCCTAGGGGCACTTTCCCCTCAACCAGTAGGTTGTCTAGAAGCAACATTTCTAGGGCCCATTGATGGCTAAGATTCGGCTTGCTTAATGATTTTGTCTATGAAGGTTGATCAACCAAGGGTCACAGGTCCCTTAGCTTTACCAAGCTTGGGTAGCGGTTTAGGAGTATTTTCAAGTTTTTTCATCTTAGTCATACACACAACTAAAATGTTTATTTCTACCCCAAAAAAGAAAATTAACAAAACTACTGGAAAGAAAGAGGGACAACAAGGTTGTTACATGCTCCGTACGCAAGTTCTTACCTTTCATTTTTAATACCCAATTCTCTCATAGCAGGCACTCACCAGATGCACACTACTCTCTGAAAAAAGAAATGGCTACACTCTCCCCGGCAACAACGCCAAAATGTTGAGGTATAAAATGTGTCTTTTTAACTCCTATTTATCCTACATTAATTATCAATCTAGGTGCGATTTTATATTTCAAGAATGTACTCAGTCTGAGGCATTCAATGCAATCCAAGAGTAATGTTTTCCAATTTGCAGTATAGTGCTTCAAATACAAGAGTAAATGGATGCTTGAAATCAAACCTACTTGCAATTTAAAAGAAATTCAATGCTTTGAAACTAAATCATTCACTTAAGAAATTAACAGCAATTATCGGTCAAGGATGCAGTAGCAATAACTCTTTCCTTTGTCAGCTGATGCAAATGAAATCAAACATAAACAAGATCCTCAATCTGAGAACCCTGATAGTAATAGTCAATGTTCTTTACATTTGTTGATCTTACACTCCACACTGAAACAACTAATTGGAAAGAGCAAGAAATTAGATCAATAATGTTGCTAATAGAAATGGAATAAGTACGCTGACTGTAATATGCTAAAAGGAAAAATAGGATACTTGCAGAAAGGAAATGAACAACAATGCTATTTAGTAGAAATGAACAACAATTTGTAATGAACATTAAAGTCAGTTTACTGGAATGAACAACAAAGCTTTATAATTGAAATGAACAACATAGCAATATAGTTTGCAGAAAGTAATAATCTTATTATGATGAAAAGGAACGACAACACAATTCGGTTACAGCTATAGCAATTCATAAAATTTGGAAACAAACATCAGCAAAGTAATGCGATTTAAATGAATGAAAGCCAAACCAAGCCATCACATGACTGCAATTGTAAGTAATGGTATAGATAGCAAGTGGATCCACCAGGGCTGGGCCCTTAGCCGCTAGTGAAGCACTACTGGACTACTTCAGTATAAACGAATGGAACAGCAACTCACTTATGTATTAATCATATGAAAATGTTACAGGCAATCATACTCTATTTTAATCAACGAGAGTTGATGATCAGAGTAATACAATAGTGAATTCTGAATAATGATAAGTGATCCTTCTAATATTTACAAGCATCGTCCCTTTTGTATTGGACAGGCGGAGGAAACAAGGAAAAATAGATAGACTGTAAAAAACCGATCCCTCAGGATCAAGAGATCCTGAGGGATACGCTCCATCTTCTAACTCCAGTTGATCCCTTTGTCTTCTTGCGTTGATGTTGCGATTTTCCATCCTTATCCTTACTGTGCACTCCGATCCTAATCTGCTTGTCTGGATACGGCTTCCTGGTGAAGGAACAATAGTTACTCTGCTTTGTCTTTTCCTTCAAAATGGTAGTTTTCCATTTCTTCTATTTTCTGCATGGAAAAGACAATAATTAACTAATTCGCAATAATCAATAACTCCCTAGTTTTTGCTATAATTCTTTGATATATTATCATCGTAGGAATAAAAGGAATTATGATAAACAGAAAAGATAAGGAAATAAATGGCAAATTCATATCCTTTCAATAGCTCAACACCTAGAACCCATATAGAAAGCACCACCACTAGTTCTTTTTCTGTCATCAACACTTTCTGCCCAATCTGCATCTGTATATGCATGACGTATAAGATCCGTATCTCTAGGATACCATAAGCCAAATTTCTGTGTTCCTTCAAGATATTTGAAAATTCTTTTAAGTGCTTGAAGATGTGATTCCTTTGGATTTGCTTGGAATCTTCCAACTATTCCTACTGTATGCACGATGTTCGGTCGGGTGCCTATTAGATAAAGAATACTGCCAATCATGGATCTGTAAGTTGGTTGATGTACCGCTGTTGATTCATAATTTGAGCTGAGACTACATCCTGTTACCATTGGAGTACATACTAGTTTAGAATCTTCCATGCTATACTTTTTCAGGATCTATTTGAGATATTTGGTTTGTGAGAGAAAAATACCATCTTTATTTTGCTACACTTGTAGACCACGAAAGTAGGTAAGCTCACCAAGCAAGGACATTTCAAATTCTTGCTGCATTACTGAAGCAAAATTCTGACTCATGGATTCTTCATTTCCACCAAAAATGATATCTTCAACATACACAACAATTATTAGCAATTTATTAGTGTCCATCTTTGTATATAGATTTCTATCTGTTGACCCTTTTGAAAAACCTTGTTGATGGAGATATTTGTCAAGACGGTAATACCATTCCCTTGGAGCCTGTTTTAGACCATAGAGAGCTTTTCTGAGTTTACATACGAGTTTTTCATCATTTCCAAGAACGAATCCTTCTGGTTGTTCAATATAAACTTCTTCTAAGTCTCCATTAAGAAAGGCATATTTTACAACCATTTGGTATACTTTGAATTTCTGAAAACTAAAGAGAGCAAGAAACATTCTGATAGCTTCAAGTCTAGAAATAGGTGAAAAATTTTCTTCAAAATCTATACCTTCTTGTTGAGCATCTCCTTTACAAACAAGTTTGGCCTTGTTTCTAATAACTTCTCCATTTTCGTTCAGCTTGTTTTTGAATATCCATTTAGTTCCTATGATATTCTTATCATGAGGTCTAGGAACTATTTCCCAGGTATTATTCTTTTCAATTTGCTCAAGTTTTTCATTCATGGCCTTGATTGAACATTCATCTCTGCATGATTCATTTACATTTTGAGGTTCAGTGGAAGATATTAATGCTAGATAGCTTGAAGCTTCGGCAATGGTTCTTCTAGTCTGCACACCGACTCCTTTTTCTCCTAAAATTTGAGATTTTGGATGTTTTTTGTGAACATACCTGGATGGAGTCTTTTCTTCTATCATTATCTCTTCTTCTAGTGCTTCATTGTTTTCTTCTTCAGAATCAGTGTAATTTGATGTGGGAAAATGATCCTCATCTTCTTCATAATCTTTGGTTTTTATCTGTTTGGTTTTTTGCATGCTTCATAAACTACAACATCAACACTTTCAATAATTTTCCCAAGTCTTTTATTCTAACATTTATATCCTTTACTTCGGGAAGAGTAGCCAAGTAGAATACCTTCATCTGCTTTGGGTTCAAACTTACCAAGTTTTTCATCAGTCCTTTTGATGTAACATTTTCTTCCAAAAACTTTGAAGTATTTTACAGTAAGAGTCTTACCATACGAAAGTTCATGTGGAGTTTGAGTGTTGTTTACCTAAACATTTGCTTGGTTGAGAATAGTGACGGCGATGAATGCAGCTTCACCCCAAAAGGTTGTAGGAGTTCCAGATTCATCTAGCATATCACAAGCCATTTGTTGAATAGTTATGTTCATCCTTTCTACCACTCCATTTTGTTGGGGAGTCCTTGCGGTTGAGAACTGCCTTTTTATTCCATTTTGTTTACAGAAGTCAAAAAATTTGTCTGAGGTAAATTCCCCTCCTCAATCAAGTCTGAGGCATTTGATTTTGCAATCTGATTCATTTTCAACGAAATCTTTGAAGGCTTTGAACTTTTCAAATGCTTCATCTTTATGCTTTAGAATACCTATCCAACACCTTCTCGAAAAATCATCAATGAACAATATAAAGTATTCTTCTCCACGAGGTGACTTTTTTCTTGATGGACCACATAAATCAGTATGAACAAGTTCAAGAGGCTTACTAGCTGACCCCTCCTTTTCTATGAATTGAGATCTAGTTTTCTTACCGAATTGACATGATTTTCATATAGTATTTTCAGGAATGTTGATATTTGGAAGATCACGAACAACTTGGAATCTGCATGCTTTTCTTATTTGAGAAAAGCTTAGATATCCCAATCTTCTGTGCCATAGCCAGCTTTCATCATTTTTTCTTAGATAACATTGTTGTTGTCCTCCCTTGAGTATGTATAGGTTGTTTGGAGTTCTTGTCCCTTTGATCATGGTTTCTCATGTATCAAGCTCACGAACAACACATCCATTTGATCGAAACACTACTTCATTTCCTTGATCACACATTTGACTCACACTCAACAGATTATGCTTTAAGCCATCAACATACACAACATTTCCAGCTTTAACTTTTTCTTTCAAGAAAATAGAGCCTTTACCTTTTATGATAGCAGGAGTGCCATTTCCAAATGAGACACTCTTTTCCTTTTCTAAGGCATTATATGAGTGTAGTTTTCCTCTATCATTTGTCATGTGTTTTGAGCATCCACTATCGATGTACCACTGGTTTTCTTGTCCTTCTGCATACAAGGCTATACCATATCTTTCTGTTTGTGGTTCTTTCTTTCTCCATATTTTGGGATTTAATGGAGTTTTCTCCTTTTGAGCTATTTGCCGAAATTTACTCCTGCATTTAGATTCTTCATGGCCAAAGTTGTTACAGATTGAGCATTCTATTTCATTTTCAAGAAGTGAAAAGTTATTATAGGAACTTTTCTTGATCCCTGTCACATTCCTTTGATTTCGTGCTTCTTTAGTCATGATAGTTTTCTAAGCAACACATTGAGCAGCTTTATGTCCAAAATTATAACATGAGAAACATTGACCATTAAAGAAGTTCTTGCGATTATCGAATCTACTGACCTGTTGATTGTAGTTGAAGTTCCTCCTACTGACCTGTTGATTGTAGTTGAAGTTCCTCCTACTGACCTGTTGATTGTAGTTTCTATTGATATTCTTTGAAGCAGATTGAGTATGATTTACATGAGGTTGATTGTGGCTTCTTTTCATCCTTGAATTAAATTGAGCCTAGTTTACCTGGTGATCTGCTTTATGCCTTTGCTGATGATTGTGGAACTGTTCACTGCTCTTTGCTGCATCAAGATAGATTTTAGTGGAGGTAGACAACTTCTGTGATTGAGATGTTTCTTCAGTATATCCAAGACCTATCTTTATAAGAGGAGAGTGCTACACTTTGATAATTTCATTTAAGGTTTTTTATCCTTTAGCAAAGCTAAGATTGAGAGCATTTCTTCTCTCAAGATCCTTTCTTAGACCCACAATTTCACATTCTAGCTTTTCATTGTGATTTTCTCTTTCAACAAGTTAGTATGTCAAGGTATCTATAATCATATTCTTTTCTTCTAAACAGATTTTGAGTTTAGATATTTCTTCATAAAGATCATCTTCATCTAAAGCATCCAAAAAATCATCATCTTCATAAGCCATGAGAAGTCTATAGTCATTACTATTTTCATATTCATCACTATTTGATAAACCATCACTATCTTCATGACTATAGTTGCTCTTTTTACTTACACTTTGTTTCCTATTCCATTTTGCAGTTTCCTTCCCTTTATCATATTTATCTTTATGAGGACATTTGGTAGCATAATGACTGACTCTACCACAGGAAAAACATTTGAAAAGTAGTTTACCTCTGAATCTACCAGAACCCCGTTGAAGATTCTTTACAAAGTTTTCTTCCTCTTCTTCTCCTGAAATATGTCTTGATTCATTGAGTTCCTCTTTTCCTTTTGCTGAAGCTTTAAATGAGGCTTCTCTCATATCTGATGGACCTCCTCTTCTCATCTCAAAGGCAGATAAGATTTTGTGAAGCTATGTCATAGTAATAGTCTGTAGATCCTGCTTTTCTTCTATGGTAGGTACTTCTGATCCAAATTTAGCAGATAAGGATCTTAAAACTTTTTCAACTAAGGTAACTTCCTTTATCTCTTCACCAAGATTCTTCATGAAATTAACAATGTCATCTATATGTAAGAAGTATCTAGCTACACTTTCCTCATTGTGCATCTTGAAAGCTTCATATTCAATTTTGAGAGTTTGTATTTTAGCATGTTTTAATAGAGAGTCTCCTTCGTAGCTTAGAATGATTTTGTCCCATATTTATTTGGCTGATTTGAGCTTCATAACTTTGACAAACTCTAATTGTGATAGACTTCCCAATAATGTATTGATAGCCTCGGCATTGGTTTCTTATTGCTTTTTACATGTTGTATCTATAGGAATCGTTGTTGGAAATGTATATCTCCTTCCATGATTTCCCAGACCTCTGTTCCAAGAGATTGAAGATAGGTTGTGGTTCTTACCTTCCAATAAAAAAAGTTACTCCCATCAAAGATTGGCGGTCTGATGGATCTCCCGCTTTCTTGATTACTCATGATGATGGATCTTCCTTCAAGCGATCAAGCTTCTTCTGAAGGACCTGCTCTGATACCAATTGTTGGAAATAATACTGAGAGGGGGGTTGAATCAGTATTATCAAACTAATAATTTTTCATTTCCATAATTAGATTCATATATGCTACCTCAGTTAAGGGAACTCGTGTGTACACGCAACTATGTTGAGAGCAACTACCATATATCCAACAAACTTATGATTCAGTTAATTCATCATATATTGATCTTTAATCAGTGCATCAAAACCATATAAACAGTAACCAGGTGCAGTAAAAGTAGAACAGATCATCACACATAAAAACACAAATGAACACCAAGATATTAGGTGGAAACCGAATGTGGGTGAAAACCACCTGCTGCAATCATCTCTGTATTCTTTTAATAATAAGAGAATTCTGTTTACAATTTTTGTACTAGTGCAATATTATACCAGTATGCAGGCTTCTACCTACAGAAGGATACAACCTTCTCCCGTTCTCCAGCTTCTACTAGAAGGGAGCACAACCCCCTAGCTCTTGTACTAGTTGATATGTTTACTAGTACGTAGGTGTCGGCCTACAGAACGCCACAACCTTCTCTTTTCTTCCAGGGACAACATTTCATAAAATTTTACAATAGATCCATCAACAACATCATTCAATCATCAAATATATCTGCATCAACAAATCTCCTTTTGAACCAACCACAACCGTATCAATCAATCACTTCATCAATCTGATCATTCAGAATGCTGTCAATAGAATAGAGTAACTAGAACCCAAGAAATAAGGCAATCTTATACCAGTATGCAAGCTTCTACCTACAGAAGGATACAACCTTCTCCCGTTCTCCAGCTTCTATTGGAAGGGAGCTACAACCCCCTAGCTCTTGTACTAGTTGACATGTTTACTAGTACGTAGGTGCCGGCCTACATAAGGCTACAACCTTCTCTTTTCTTCCAGGGACAACATTTCATAAATTTTCAAACTAGATCCATCAACAACATCATTCAATCATCAAATATATCTGCATCAACAAATCTCCTTTTGAACCAACCACAACCGGATCAATCAATCACTTCATCAATCTGATCATTTAGAATGTTGTCACTAGAATAGAGTAACTAGAACCCAAGAAATAACCCAGAACACTAAAATAGCAAAAAAAAGCAACTAAAACATATTTTATAACGTATACGCTACTACCATGTGTCGAGCTTGTGTTTATATGTGCTTTCCTCAGAGTGAACCAATGTACAAATCTGCAAATCAAATTTATGATGTATACACTCTTTTGATATGTAGAACCAGCGTGTATACGCTTCTTTTCTAAAGTGAACCTGTGTACATATCTGTAAAAGATGATTTAAACATAACAATTATTCCAAACCTTAATCATACCTAGATCATCATTTTTACAGACTACAACATGCGCCAGTTATTCAGATACATGATAAAACCACAAAAACATAGTTCACTTCAAGCCTTAAGATCCTGATACATCATTAGATCTTATCCTTCATCAAGCGCTAAGGTTATTCCTTATTTTAGATCTAGCACAACACCATAAACTAATAACCTGCATATTAGATCTCACACTATATCAGATATTCGATCCTTGCACACTTGGCCTAACGATGTTCTCCTCCTTTTATAGTTTTAGGCCTTTCTCAATACAATGGACCAAAACCACTTAGGACCAATACCTTGGACCAAATACCTGGGGTCAATACCTCGGACCCGATATCTTGGACCAATACCATGGATCAAAAAACCGTGGATCAAAAAACCATGGACCAAATACTTTGGACCAAACATTTAGTTTTCCAAGGTATATGCACTTTTCCTTTTGTGAAAGTGCGTGTGTACATATACACGACTTGTATACAGTGAACCCGCGTGTATACATGGCTTGGTCAATGGTGAACCTGTGTATACCTCTCTTTCTTCATTCTGTGTAGTCTGATCTGTAACTCTGTGCTGTTAACCTACAGTACTGTGATTTTTCATCTAAGTGAGTTGTTTTCTGAACTGATTCCTTGAAGCTACCCTGAACATCTAATATCTCTTCTATAGATTCATCTAGTTACCATATACAAGAGAGTTGTTCTGCTACAAGTGGGTTGCCATCAAGTACAATACATACATCATAATGCCAACACTAGGATGAAAATATAGGGAAATACAAATTTAACTCAAAAAGAACAAAAGAAACCATAATTTTATATCAACTTTAAAAAGATAAAGTTATTAAAAGTAAATAATCTTATATTTCACTTTTGAATGTGAAGAATTTTTATATGTAACATCCCTCGGTATCCTCGAATGAAAATGCATGCAGTTAATTCTTTTTACACAATTTACCCATGGGCAACTATCTAATTTAGTATTCCATAGTCCTCATTATCTATTATATAGAATCTTCATCATTACATAGAGTACTTTAGTAAGGGAATAGTAAGTTACATAACCATTAACAACCACTGTTGTAGCATAATAATATAAACTTTGGGATGTAACATTGCATCATTTTCATGATTATGTTAACTAGATTAGTTAAACACATGCTTGATATTATAAACATCAACTCATGCAAGGATTCAACATCATAAAAGTAGCACAACATGCAACGACGTCATTCGACACCAATATACCCTAGAAACCCCATAGGGTGAAAACCAACAAACGTTTAATTTTGTTACTAAACGCTCATGAGGATGTTCACCCCTCACTCGTTGTCTTGTAAGGGAGTCCATCCTTTAACCATTGTTATAAAATATTACAAGGAATATCATCTCAAAACAACATAAATAGCTATAAGCTATTATAATCATTATGATATCATTTACTCACAAATATTCAATTTTTACATATTTATCGTATGGTTGTCACATCAGTGGACCATCCAACATCTCGCACTCATATGCATGGACCATTAGTTATTTACCTGCCACAATCTTAAACAAAATTTATCGTTTGCACAAGTCCCATTCTTTCTGCCATTTTTGTTGTCAGCAAAATTTAATATCATGATACATAGAGTATTTATCAACCAATAATAAATCTTTAAAAATGATTCTTTAAATGTATGAGAAGTGTTGTTAGAGGAAACATGTTGCGATTCTTTAAGCTCAGGATTATGGATTCATCTCCCATTCTAGTTCAAAAGTTGTTATTGCCTTGCACTTTAACATGATTTCTTTGTCTTTTATATGAATTATTTTTCAAGAGAGTATGGTAGATTCTTAATCTTTTAAATTATGTGTTTTTAATATACTCTTTTTTTTTTTGTCAAACAAGAGTGGAGCCTTCTATTAACATCAAGAAATATTACATATGTTACATGGATTTGCAAATATAAGGACGATCAAGGGCTAACCCTATGAAGAGTAACCAACTACACAACCTAAAATAAACCCTCATCCCTCAACCCTCAACCTGAGGCTTACAATTTAAGTCACCATCCATGAGCCAACTTGATGGCCATTTGATGAGACCCCCAGTGATCCAACAGAATTCTCTTCAAAGGTGATCTCAGTCTCTACCAGCTTTATGGATCCAATAAGGTGAAAAAACAATCAAAGTGTAAAACTTTGGATCTGTTTTGGACCTAGCCTCCTCCTATGTTGAAACCTGATGTCCTTTCAATCTAGCTCCCATTAGATCTGACGATCACAAACACTAACATCTCGAAAACATGTGCCCTTTTTACCTGGTACACAGACCCGATAAGGATTGTGTGCCATTGGTTTATAAATGTTTGGGTCTAGTTTGAAACTTAAGCTTCGATCACTTTTGGAACCCAAAAACCACACGATTAAGCCCTTGTTGTTCTGACGGTCCTCTGAGATATCGGAATGAAAACCTGCACAATCTTTACCTACTTTTCGGACCTGATGAAGATTATAAACCGCTAATCTAAAAAACTTCCGGTCCGCTTGAGTAGTTAACCTTCGATTAATTTTCCACTCGATGGCCATTCGATGACGAAGGCTGTTAATATCTGTGGCCAGCGGCCTTCTAAGAGACCTACAGTTTACCAAGTGCCTCTCCCTTGTAGAAAGCTCCATTTTAAGCATTTTCCTTCTTCTTTTTTTCTTTTTGGTGGATCAATGGTTAAGAATGGCTTACGCTTCCACTTTCTCCTGCTTCCACTAGTCTTCCTTCTTGTTCATTCCTAATAGTTTGGAGGTTTTCCATGGTCATTTTTCTTTGACAATCCTCATGCAATTTCCCTGACGGTGTCAAATCCCAAGCATACCTGTTGTAACTATCCTTTCAAAACACTCCTTCATTCACCAAATGATTAGCTATCATATTGGCTTTTCTTCACACATGAACAAAACTAGTCGTTCTCAGGGTTTGTAGGTGAGAATGAATGCGCTGAAAGACCTGCAAAAGCCGCCAATGTTTTGAAACTTTTCCAGGTGCTTTTCCATTACAGATCTTCTTGGCAACATTAATAACCAATTCAAAGTCTGCTTCAATGATGGCATTATGAGAATTTGACTCGATTAGTATTTCTAGGCATTGCTCTAAGGCCATGAGCTCTGCCATGTTATTTGTGGCAGTCCCCAAATGACTATGAAAGATGTCCTTTATGCATCCCTGCTCATCTTTGATGACCCCACCAATACCAGCCATCCTTGGGTTACCTTTAGAGGCTCCATATATGTTAATTTTCAAGAAACCATGAGGAGGAGGTTGCCAAAAGTCTTTATCAGTGTTTATCTGGTTCACATCCTTGTTTATGTTTTATGGAACTATCGAATGGAGACCCAACTGTAGTAGAATACGAGCATCTTGGGGTAGAGTTGGGTTCTCAGGAGGTCTCCCTAACATGGCACCAACAATGTCTTTGAGCTATATTAATATTTGTGCAATAGTGTTCTGGGTTGAGCCAGTTTTGTTCTTGAAAATCTTGCCATTGCGTTCTTTCCATACATCCAATATTAAGAAGCCTGGAACCAGAGTCCAAGATTTGTTGATGATCTCATTGTCTAAGAAGTATTTTCTCCAATTCTTCAAAGTGTTGGTAATGTTGAGTCCATCCCTATCAGTTTTCCTGAAGACTAAGGCCACCCAATCCCACAATGTGGAGGTGAATGGGCAAAGGTTGAGTAAGTGCTCCATCATCTCCTCTTGTGAACCACATAGATAGCATTTGGATGGGACAACAAAACCTTTCTTCAAAATATTTTCCCAAGTTAGAATTTTCTTTTATTGAACTAACCACATAAACAACTTTATTTTCATCCAATACGGGTGCTACCAAAGGTCCTTCCATACCTTATCAGGGTTTTGATAATCAAACCTTAGGGCTATTCGGTTGGCTTCTTTAATGTTAAATTTTCCTTATGTGTTTCTTCCCCATCTTAGTTGGTCAGACGACGATGATACCAAAATCTTCCTCTGCTCCAAGTCCATAGCAAGAGAGACTACCTGAGTTTTTAAAGGGCTCTCTTCCCTGTAGCCTAGATCCTTCCATATTCTCCATTTTGCATTGTTCCTTACCTGATCCCAGAAGTCACTTACCATGCATAAACCTTTTCTTTCAGTGTCATTCTTGAGATCAGTTAGTTCTTCCCTAAACACATTTGGTTCTTGCTGCCAATTTTCCTCCCAGAATCTTGCTAGGTTCCCAGCTCAGATCTCTAAGAAGTTGTGCTGCTGGACAATGTCTATATTTTCCCAAGGAAGATTGAAAATGTTGGAGCCCTTGATAAGCCTAGACATTCGAATATGATCCCTTTCCTGCCAATTATTTTCATATTTCCATTTCCAAAGCTTGGCCCATGGGGTTGCTGATTCGTTAAGCCATCTCCACCAAAGCTTTGCACCCAAGACTTTACTGTGGGTTTCGGGGTCATGAAGCCCCAAAACACCATGGCCCTTAGGTTTATAGAGCTTATCCCAAGCTACCAAAGCCCATTTCTTTTTCTCTTCCCCTTGGCCCCAAAGAAACTCTCTTTGAAAGTTCCTGATCTATTGCAAAACTTCTTTAGGAGTAGGAAGAGCTGACATCATGAAAATGGGTGTGGCCTGCAGGACAACTTTTGTGAGCACAAGGCACTGTGCTAAATTCAAAGATCTACATGTCCATTTCCTGACCTTATCCTGAAGTTTTTTAATGATCGGCTCCCACACTTGCCTGCTTAGAGGTTTGTTTGTAAGGGGCATTCCAAGGTACTTGGAGGGTAACTGATCCCTTTGGAACCATAGAATTCTAGTAAGGTTCCTCTAAATAGAAATGTCAGTGTTAAAAAAGAAAACTTTTGATTTGTCAAGGCTTACCTCTGTGCCGGTGGCCATAGCAAAGTCATTCAAGATTTGTTTAAAATCTTTGGCTTCCTTGACCGTGGTAATGCCTTGCAACATAGTTTCATCCACAAATTTTTGGTGAGTTAAAGCAGCTCCATCTATGGTGAGTTTCAAACCCTGGATTCTTCCCTCAATACTTTCCATTTTTATCGCTCTACCTAGCCCCTCCATCATGAGCACAAAGAGGAAGGGGGAGAGCGGATCTCCCTGTCTTAGACCCCTAGAAGGCATAAAGGTTCTTGAGGGCAAGCCATTAAGCCTGATTGAAAAATTGGCCATGTATGTAAGGGCCATTACCCATATGATCCAATTGTGGTCAAAACCATAAGCTTTCAGCACTGCCCTGATGTAAGACCAGCTTAGTTTGTCATAAGCTTTCGCTAGGCCAAGCTGTATAGTCATGCTTGCTTGTTTATTGCTCTTAAGAGAGTGTACCATCTCATCAGCTTATATGATGTTGTTGAGAATCTGTCTTCCTTCCACATAACTAGTTTTCTTCTCTAAGACCAGAGCTAGAAGAAGGGGCTTGATTCTGTTAGCGATCACTTTGGAAATAATTTTGTACACCACATTACATAAAGCTATGGGTCTAAATCTGTCCAGTGTCATAGTTTTTTCCTGCTTTGGAATCAAAGCTATGAAAGATGCATTGAGAGCCTTCAAGACCGATCTGGATCTTCTTGAGTCTTCCACTCCATCAAGGATGTATTGTTTAACTATTTACAGTATGCTTTGAATAAGTCCACATTGAAACCATTCGGGCCAGGAGCTTTCCCATTTTGCATCTTGTTGATAACTTCACTAACCTCATCTTCAGACACTGGCCTATTAAGATTATGAATGTCTTCCCTTGTTACAAGCTTTGGAATGTACCTTGTGAATTTGTTAATGAACTGTGTCCTGTATAAGAGAGGCTCCTTTGCAATGCTAAGGAAGTGTTGTACTAGGATAGATTCCATTTATTTGTGGGTGATGAACTCTTTCCCTTGAGAATCTTGAGTTTTGAAATTTTGTTATGTGACCTGTGACTCAAAGTTGAGTTATGAGAAAACTATGTGTTTCTTTCTCCTTCTCTAATCCACTGTACTCTCAATTTATGTCTCTAGAAAATCTCCTCTTGCCTACACTTGTCATCCCATTCCTTCTGAAGAGAATTAGCTTGAGTTTTCATTTCCTCGGCAAAACCATATATGATCATGAGTTGATTAATCCACTGAAGTTTCTATTCAAATTCTTTTTTGGCTTTGAAAATGTTACCAAACTATTTTTTGTTCCAATCTTTGAGTCTATCTTTGATGTGTTTAAGTCTTTTTTGTAGCATGCAAATTTTAGTGCCTTGAAAGGGCAAGTCTTCCATCCACAATTTATCAATATTGCTGGCGAAGACAGGGTGAGAGAGCCAGAAATTTTCAAACCTAAAAGGTCTGTTCCTCAGTGTACCCATAAAAGTGGCTTCAAGCTGGACAGGCCAATGGTTTGAGCCTCCAAAAGGAAGGATTAACACTGACATGTCAGGGCCTGTGAGAAATAGGTCCTCTAAGATCATGAATCTATCTAGTTTAGAGGAAACTTGAGAAGCCCCTCCTCTCTTGTTGTTCCAGGTGAAAGGGTCATTTATTGTTTTAGCATCCACTAGTCTCATGTTATTTATGAAGTTCTAGAGGGCCATGGAGTCTTTGCCTAGTGTTCTGGTGCCATCTTTTTTCTCTGTAAGAGATTTGATCATATTGAAATCCCCTGCCAGAATCCAGGGCATATCAAGATATCTCTCTCTTAGCTCCTCAAGGGAAGTGAGAAGCTTGAGTTTGACTTCTGGTTTTTGACGAACATAGAAATTTGTAATCATGTAAATCTCCTTATCACCCACAGGTTGTATTACCAGTGAAAGATAGTTCCTAGATACTTCCACATCCAAGATTCCAAATTTTTGTGGATCCCAAAGCGTAAGAATCCCTCCTTCCGAGTTGTTTTCCTTAACCTCTAGATACTCATACTTTCTTAATCATTTTCTATGTATTTCTATGATTTTATCCATCGAGCACTTTGTTTCCTCAATGAAAACCATATATGGTTTTTCTTCTTTTATTCTACTGCTGAGATTTCTTTGTTTCCTTTTACTTCCTAGTTCCCTAATGTTCTAGGCTGTAATCTTCATTAATAAAGGTTTGTAAAAGAGTAACTAGTGATATCTTTCATCTTACCTGAATTGATCATGAGTTTTCCACATTTAGAAACTCATTCTGTCTTTTCCTTCCTCTTTTCCTACCCGGGATCTTGGAAGAGTTCCCTGGTGTTTCCTCCATTGTCTACATCCCTCTCTTTTCCTGGCTGTGATGGTTTATTTTGACTCTAGGACCCTTCAATTGGGATCTCCATAGGAAGAGCTTTTGAACCCTGTGAAACTCCTCTTTTTGTAGGGAGTCAACTCCTTTGGTTATACCCTGCTCCAGAAGCTTTTCTAGATCCAAGTTCTCCTTCTCAATAATCTCTTGTAATTCATGTTCCTCCCTTCTCGCCTCACTTGGGGTCATCTCATGGTCCCTAGTGAGCTCCATAATGCTTGGTAGATCATCCTATTGCTGGTTTTTCTCTATTACATCCTCCATGCTAGTACCCCTATCCTTCTCATTGGTTTTAGTCTTTGATTTCTGGTTTGCTCCGTTGTTTCCAACTTCTTTTTCTAATATTTTGAAACTATTGTGGCTTAGTTACCTATCCTCATTGATTTTCTTTTAGTGCCACTTTCCCCCTTTCCTCTTACGCCCCACCTTAGTGAAACCCTCGGGATGTTTGCTTGTGGTGGTTTTTTTATCGTTTTCTAGTTTTTTTTAATGGGAAGTCTCTGTATATGTGCCCGTGTTCATGGCACTTATGCCACCTAAATGGGACATGCTCATAGTCCACTGCCTACACCCATTCTTCATCATAAACTTCTAAAATGATCTCATCTGGGAGTTCCCTAGATAGGTCCATTTCCACACAAATTCAGGTGAAGGAAGTATATTTGCCTCTTAGTGTTGCATCTAATGTCTTTATAAAATGCCCTAGTTTTTTGCCGATAGCCTTTAGAGACTCTGATAGCCAATAATCTAAAGGAAGGGAGTATAGGATTATCCATACTGGTACTGAAGTGAATGTTTCTCGTTCTGGGACAAAATTCATCACCCATGGTCACATGTAAAGGCTTGCAGTAGCGTAAAAATAGGGTCCTCCATCGAACACTCTGTCCTTATCTTCTAAGCTCGTGAACACCACCATAAAGAAGCCCTTGGATCCAAGGTGAAGGTTTATTTCCCCAGTAGGTTTCCAATGGTTCCTTATCCATGCATGTAAGGATTTCTCTGTGGGAAAAATCCCCATAAATTTTCCTATGATCGCGTGTTCTGCCATGTGATCTCGGTGCACCTATAGCACTGGGTCACTTAAAACGACCCAAGGAGTAATGGTCAACTTGGGTTTGCAGACCAGTGTCTCCCTCAAAGGTGCATCTTTCTGATTGTTGCCCTCTTTCCTCTTCTCCCTGCTATCTTCCTCATGATTTTCTCTTTGTTTGTGAGGTTTGATATTTTCTGTGTTAGTATCCTCAGTTATCACCTCCGTTGGTTTCTTGAAGCAATGCAGATCATTTTCCTTTCTTATGCTCACGACTCTTTGACTGTAGGAGGGAGCAGAACTCCCTCCTCCACGACCCGCCATGGTTACTAGCGCCAAACCCTAACTCAAACCCTAGTTCAAATTACAGAGCCCCCCAGGCTGAAGTTATTTCAAGATCGTGTCTTTAATATACTTAGTCCACCTTGGAAATTTTTTTATTTTTATTTTTACTACATTTACCATGAATCATTCTAGCTCCTTTAAAAATCCTTGGTTTACTTTACATATACATATCATTAAGGAATGAACCTCTATGTACAAAAATTATTTTACCATCCTTACCCAATAGCAACTTTACCATAATTATTGAATGTTTATATCTTATCTATTGGTATGCTTGCAATCAAATCGGTTCTCTTTTGGTTATTTATGTGATGGTCACATTTTGTTACACCATGACATGGAATTAAGTACTATTTAATGATGTTGTAAGACTCAAAAATGAATATTGATACGCCCCTATTATTGTTTTATTTATTTATTGGGTGAATCCATAACCCATATTTACTGATGAAAATATTGCTCTTTGGAGGAATGTTGGTGACAGATGCTCAACTAGACCAAAACACATAGAAGTTATATTCGTTTATGTCTATAAAAGTAGACGACGTTGCTGGACATTCTTAGTTTCTAAAGAAATGGCAGGTTACTTAACCTTTTTCACACAAAATTCATGTAAATTTATTTTTTAAAGGAAATACAAGGCAACTTAGTTTTTATGTGCATGATAACCCTTTTCCTTTTCCTCCATCTTACATCCTTTATATTCACAATTGTTTCTTTCCCTTTATTTAAAAGAATGAGGGGCAGTAGTCCTATCATAAATACACCAAGTATTATGCCTTCTTGGGCATGACAACCATGGTAGTGTAATTGTGTAAAATGTAGATAAGAATATAATTGTGTAACAATGTAGATAACAAAAATATTTGAGAACTCAACAACCATGGTTTCTTGCAATGACATTGAGGGTCAAAAGAATTCTCCATTCATGTTTTCCTTCTCCACATAAAGCCTGACACTACGCAAACTTTTCTAATAATAATTTGTAATGTTGGACAGATAAACATAGCATCATGTAAGTGCATAGCATCGTGTAATTTTTTTTTTCAATTCATAAGTTAATCCCGCGGTGGTTTGTAACCACTTGGATCCTAACCACTTCTTGATTTCGTTAAAGAAGCTAATAATAATTTTATTCCATATTATCTCTATCTATCTATCTATTATTATTATTATTATTATTATTATTATTATTAACTCCCCTCCTAATCACTTATAATTGAATGGATTAATAGGTAAAACCCTAATGAATTATCAATCAACAATTGATTAAGATAAATATCATTATTATTTACTAATATATGATTTCATGGGAATTTTTACAACAGTTTACTGTAGGGATATTACATACTCCCCGCCTTAAAGAGAACACCATCCTTGATGTTCTTCACTCATTGAAACTGAACTTTTACTCATGATATAATTGTCTAAACAACCCAAAAGGGATACCTCCCCTTTAAAATGAAGGAGTTCATTCCAAGAAATATCAATAAGAAAAAACAATAATGTTCCAACATAAGAAAAATTAATATTCATAATCATTTATAGCTGTGAAAATATGCAAATTCTACTTTCCATCACTTGGACATTCCTCAAATTTATAGAATAAGAACATAATATCTATGCCAAGTTACCGTTACTTACTAATTACTCTTGGAAGTCATGGTCACTTTTATGCAATTTCTCTAAGAATGGTTTGACAAATCATCCTCACTCAATGGAAAGAACCTATAATATATGACTAATGAATCCAATATCATCATATTAGTCACAACATTTTCAATCAAATGAAATAATTTTAACTCTCAATCAATTATGCAATGTGAGGTGATATTTCAATCACAATATTTCTACAAGTAATTAGAGAGCACCAACACTCTAAGCATTAAAAATGATAAATCATTTCACCACATGCACACTGTCTTAGCTCCATCTAAAGACATCCACAAAGTACTTCTAAAAGTATTTAGAGAGCACCCAACTCTCTCTAATCATATAAATGATCGATAAATGCACCAAATGCATATTGTCTTAGCCCCTGCTAAGATATTCGAAATATTGGTAACATAATAAAAGAACTTACACTTCCAGTAATTCCTTTCGGAGCACTAGGCTCTTTTCCCGTTAAGATGTACATGAAATTTTTTACACAAAGATACAAAAAATTCATCACATAAATGGTTAGTTAATTGTTCTGCTATGAGAACTACAACGACAAAAGAATTCTCCTTTCACAAGAAAATTGAGCCATTTTCACATCTAGTTAGTTCTCTGGTAGAGACCATACTAGTTCCAATCTGGAATTCCATTGGCCAACCAGCTCAAGAATTCGAATGACCACAAAGGGTGCAATACAATATTCCTCTTGGAATCATCTTACCTATGCCTCTAACAATGTCCCATCGATGAGTAATTTTTTGGGTCTCCTCCAATAGGTTCCAAAATCAACAGAGTTTTCTGAGGATTTTTACCCTCTTCACCATCTTGGCCATCTTTTCCTTTATTGATATCATCTATCTCTAGGTAGAGGAAATTCGGGTAGGAAAGCGCCATCAACTCCTTTAAGCAGGCAACCATCATCAACCCAAGGCATCTTGGGCTTTCACAACTATCCACAATTGTCTGGCATGTAAAATTATCTTTTAGCACTATTTTCCACAATAGTTTACATAATGAACCATATGCACATTATCATTATAACAAAAGAAGAATTTGTGTACACCATGACAGGAAATATAACTGTCATATATGTGGTATATACTCCAATTTTCAAAATAACGCAATCATGCATATAAAAACATTCATTTATAGTTACAATTCACATTGCAATGTTTTACCTTCACATGTTTTCATGTTGCCATTAATATACTCCTACGTAATCTCATCAACAACACTAGTCATAAATATGCATTTTTCAAACAAGTATTCACTTTTGTAACCATTTTAGTTTGATGCATACAACACTATGATGCATAAAAGTATATAAAAGTATTCATTAATGTGTAAATTTCAATAACAGTTACGGTAATGATCCAAACATTTCCAATTCCCATAGTGTACTGTCACCAATAGACCGATACATGAAGCAACTACTATAATCACTTATTTACAACTTGGAATAAGCTTAAATCAAATTTAATTCATGCATATAAGTTTTAATAGTTAGTCATGCAACACTAACTAATCAGTGCTACCAACCATCTTAATGTAATCATAACAAGACTTAGTCAACAACTAGCTATTACAGCCAAGTCTCACTACTCATCTCATCATTCATTTTTAACATATAAAGGGGTTATTCCAATGTTCTTTTAAAAAACGCTATCATCCTCTTCAAGGAAATTTCCAATATTTTACATTCATGCATTCACTCGTTATAAGTAGTGCATTGTAATTTTATCAATATTCATTAAATGAATAATTAATACTTTTATATCTAAAAAGGTTAGTAGTTGATTTTCACTTTCCATAGTGAGTGTTCAATATTTCTCATAGGTGTAATAGAAGTTTCATTATTCTTTATCCTCATCGAGATTCAAATGTCATGAACATAGTTTTTTAGTAGAATTTATTACTTACTACTCTTCAATGTGGTTATAAACATGAATTATGCATCTCATATCAAAAGTAGGATACTGCATATAACAATATGTATTTTATTAGATTGATATCTGAGCTAATGCCCACTAGTAGCATACCTTGATTTTCTTTTCAACTTAAGAATTTCCAAAGGTGTCAGTGTTGCAACATTCAACTCTCATACCACTTGTAACATCCCTTGGTAACCTCACGTGAAAATGCATGTAGTTAGAAACTTTATACACAATTTACCCATGGGTAGCTATCTAATTTACTATTCCATATTCCTCATTACCCATTAGATAGAATCTTTGTCACTACATATAGTACTTTAGTAAGGGAATAATAAGCTGCATAACCATTAACAACCATTGTTGTAGCATATTAGCACAAACTTCTTGATGTAAGGTTGCATCAATTTCATGATTCTCTTAACTAGATTAGTTAAATGCATACTTGATATTATAAACATCATCTCATGCAACAAATCCACATAATAAATGTAGCACAACATAGAACCCCATCATTAGACATTGAGATACCCTCCAAACCCCATAGGGTGAAAACCAACAAACATTTAATTTTATTATTAAACGCTCATGACGGTGTTCACCCCTCATTCAATGGCTTGTAAGGGAGTCCATCTTTTAACCATTGTCATAAGATATAATAAGGAGTATCATCTCAAAACAATATAACTAGCTATAAGATATTACAATCATTATGATATCATTTACCCACAAATATTAAATATTTACATATTGATGGTTTGGTTGTTCCATCAGTGGACCATCCTGCAGCTCGCACTCAACTACATTTACCATTAGTTTTTTACCTACCACAATGTTAAACACAATCTACGTTTTGCACAAGTCACCATCCTTTCCTTCCATTGTTGTCATCATCAAACTTTTTATATGATGATACATAGAGTATTTATGAACTAACAATCAATATTTAAAAATGATTCTTCAACATATATTGACCTGCATACATGAAGTGTAAATAAAATATCACAACATGCTTCCTCTAACAACACTACTCATACATTAATTTATAAGCATATAATTATCAAGGAATGTCAAAATAAGTACCACATTACAATGATTCTTCTCACACAAACAAGCATTCTTTCCTAAGGGAAAGCCACTGTAACCATTCAATTAAAGGATACTAGTATGTCATCTTTGATTCCCATGCATGTAATTAGATAAAACTTATCCAAAGAAAGTTAGCCCCTAAACGTTTCTTTGTGCATGTAACTAAGTAATTTATTCCAATATAATAGATATTATTATTCTTATTATGCATACAAATGCATGTTACTTTCTATAGGAAAGATAACATGATAGTTACTATGCTTGTGCATGCAACTGCTTGTTGATTCAGATAACATTTCAACAATTTTCTTCCGAAGAAGAACTATTTACAATAATTACAGTACAGGAAAATACATCCCTATTGCAAAATAGAGTAACACATTAGTAATTATCTCTTTCATGCAACCAATTGTTCATTAATACGGTAGCTATTGTTGTTGCATAAACACACATCTCCCTTTCCCAAGAAAAAATAAATATATCTTGCATTCAAATGCATAGTATTTTTCACAAAAGAATTAATACATTCTTTCATGCAACATCAATTCTTTCCCAAATTATACTAACATAATATCCCATATTTCCCTCATGAAATTAACATCATAGCTATATTTTTATGCACCATATTTTAAAAGAAATGTTTATGGTTCATGCATATGCATATATTATTTTCTCTTTTTTTTTCTAAATTCAAAAGTATCATATCTATATTTTTCTGCATGCATATGCATATATTGTTTTCTCTTTTTTTTTTCCAAAATAAAAAACATCATATCTATTATTTTTATGCTTCTTCTTCATACGTGTTTCTTCTTCAAGCAATCAAACACATGGTAAGTATTTTTTATGCATGTAAACCCACTTTTCTCTTTTCAAAATGATGGCAAATAAACACATATTATTCTAATAAAAATTAACACAATAGTCCCATTAGTTATTAGTTTGTAAGTCTCACACATTCTTTACAAAAATCTAATTCAAAGATGATTCTTTTCATTCACTTTAACATAATTTATGTATTTGTAAATTCTTAATTTTTTTAATTATGTGAGTCTTTAATATCCTTTATCCACCTTGAAATAACATTTTTCTTTTTCTTTTTACTAGATTAACCATGGATCGTTCACATTCTCCCTCCTTGTAAAAATCCTCGGTTTACTTTACATCTGCATATCATTAAGCAACATACTATTAACTTATTAAGAATGAACCTCTTGGCACAAAAATTATTTTACCATCGTTACGCAAGACTAACTTTACCATCATTGGTGAATATTTATATGTTATCTATTCGTATGATTGCAAAGAACATGGTTCTCTTTTGCTTATTTATGCGATATTCACATCTTGTTACAACATGACATGGAATTAAGTACGTTGTAAGAGTCAGAAAGGAAGATTGATATGCCCCTATTATTGTTTTTTTTAATTAGGCGAGTCCAGAACACGTTTTTTCCTTGGAGGAATGTTGGCGGCAGAGGCTCAACTCGTCATTTTTTGTTGGAGGAATGCTGGAGGCAGAGGCTCCACTAGACCAAGACACACGGAAGTTCTATTCATATATGTATATAAAAGCAGAAGTTCTATTCATATATGTATAGAAGCAGACCACATTTTGTATTCATAATTGTGTATAAAAGCAGAAGTTCGTCATTTTTTGTTGGAGGAATGCTGGAGGCAGAGGCTCAACTAGACCGAGACACACGGAAGTTCTATTCATATATGTGTATAAAAGCAGAAGTTCTATTCATATATGTATAGAAGCAGACCACATTTTGTATTCATAATTGTGTATAAAAGCAGAAGTTCTATTCATATATGTGTATAAAAGAGGACGACATTGTTTAAAGTTCTTGGTTTCTGAAGAAATGACGGGTTACTTCACCTTTTTCACACAAGATATTTGTGAAAAAATGATTTTTAAGAAAATACAAAGCTACTTAAATATTATGTGCATGATATCACTTTGATTTCGCCTCCATCTTCCTTCCTTCAGATTCACAATTGTTTCCTTTCTTTTATTTAAAAGAACGAGGGGCACCAGTCCTATTATCAGCACACCAAGTATACTTACTGCTTGGGCTTGACAACCATGGTAGTATAATTGTGTAAAAATGTAGATACAATATAAATAACAAAAAGTCCAAGAACACAGTAGCCATTGCGGCTTGCGACTGCATTGAGGGTTAAACTAATTCTCCATTCAACCTTTCCTTCTCCACAAAAATCTTGCCACTAGGTACACTTTTCTAATAATAATTTTTAATGGCCCACACATAAATATAGCATCCTGCACATGCCTGCTTTTCAATTCAGAATGTAATCCCATGCTGGTTTGTAAGCAGTCGGATCCTAACTTCTTGATATCGTTGAAGAAATTAATAATAATTTTATTTGATATTTATTATTATTATCAACTCACCTCCGAATAACTTAGCTTCCAATGGATTCATAGGTAAAACCTAATGAATTCTCCGCTAACAACCGATTAAGATAAACATCATTATTATGGGTTAGTATATGATTTTCCGGGAATTTTTACCATAGTTTATTGTAAGGGTATTACATTATAATTTTTATACTTTTCAAAAATTATTTTAATATAATAATTTCATTATCTATGTGAACTAATTTATTTATGAATATTTTATAGGGAAACAAATTATAAATAAAAAATGAAAATAAAGAGTAATGCTTATTATGGTAAAATTTTTCAATGCTCAGCCGTTGAGAGTGAAAAAATTATATTACTTCTTAATAAGAGTGATATTTGCAATTTTTTTTGTGAGTATAAAATTAATATGTTACATATAGAAAATATTAATAATCATAAAAATTCAATGTTAGTCATAAACAAAATATTTTAATATGTAAGGATAAGTGATGCAGGAGTATATAGATTTAGCTAGCAATGTAAAAGTTTGTTCACATGTTGTGGGTAAACAAGTTGAATTTCACTTACCTGAGTAGTCGAAAATCAATTTTTACAGTGAGGGTTGGATCTCAAGAAATGAGGTTAGGAAATTGTCTTATTTTAGGTTCAAAGATAAGTTGCTAGCTTAAGGGTGTGATAGAGCTTGAAAATAGAGATTGAGTTGTTAGAATGTTTAAAGATAGAGATTGATTAGTTAGAGTGGGATTCAATTGATAAAAAGGAGAAAAAATGTAATGTAGAAGGATTGGAATGGGCAGAGAGAGAGAGAAGATTGACTGAACCGAGAGAAATTAGAGGGCTGATTTTCAGATTGAAACAAGGGTCTTTTATATCACTCTAATCGAGCCAAAGGGCCAAGAGTCTGTAACCATTTTTTGAATAAATAATTTGATGCCATGTGTATGATTATATATCAAATCTGTATGAATTTTTATTTTGGCCTCTGTGTATTCACATTCTGGACAAAATCAGGTATTTTCCCTATTCCACACTTTATATTGTTAATCGCTCTATTTATTTGCAATCGGGGCCTTTAGTGTTATTATCATTGTCGATGCCCGATTTAATATGGACTGTTGGATCATTTAAGTTGCGATCTATGGTGTACTGCCAAGCGATCTCTATAAAAAGGGAAAATATCATTGTTAGGGCTTCTACAAAGGAAATATAGTCAGAGTAGAAAAAGGTTGGACTATAAAGGGAATTGTAACGTGGGGGCCGATTGTTGATATTTCTCAAAACAATTGATTCCTGCATCATTTGTGGTATTAGAGCATAGAGAGGTTAAAGTTGATTGCAGTAAACATGCTGCCAAGGATAGGAGTTGGCATTGGTCGAGGAAGACCGGAAGTAAATGCAGTTCTATTGGAAGAGATATGAAGTCTGCGTACAAGGATGGAAACAATTGAGACTGCTTAGACGAGAACACATCATGAAGGGGATGGTAGTGCTAAAGAAGAATGTTTTGAAGAAGAGGAAGAGGTGGAAAATGAAACTACTAAAGTCATGAAGATGTTGGCGAAAGTAGGAGGAAAACTGAAGGTGGAAATTCCTACGTATGAAGGGAGTCTCAATGCAGAAGAGCTAAATGGATCAGGTCATTAGAAAAATATTTTGACTATGAAGAGGAAGCTGACAACAAGAAAAAGGTGAGATTTGTAGTCACTAGATTGAGGGGTCATGCAACTGCTTGGTGGGACGAGCTACAGACATTCAGAACAAGGAAAGGAAAGTCCAAGATCAAGCAATGGGACAAAATGGTAAGTAAAATGAAAGCCAAATTTATGGCTAAAGACTATCAGTTAAATCTTTTTAAACAGTTGCAAAATTAAGGCAACAAGGAATGTCTGTTAAAGAATACACTGAAGAATTTTATAGATTAAGTATTAGAGTAGGACATGCAGAAGATGACATGGAGAAGGTAGCTAGATATATCAATGGCTTAAGATATGACATACAAGATGAGATTAGCTTGTTAAGTCTGAAGACTATTGAGGATGCCTATCAAGAAAGTATGAAGGCAGAGGAGAAGATGTTGAGAAAACAGAATCAGAGGAATAGAGGAAGAAGCTCAATAGGAGGTAGAGGAACTACCAAACCAACAGGACAACAACTTCAACATGAAGAAGGCAATTCAAGTAGTAGACAGCTGCAGAGAGGGGATTTTAATAGAGGAAGATTTGCACCCGGAGGAAGGGACCGAGGAAGGGATGTTCGATGCTACATATGTGGAGAATGGGGACATGTTTTGTGGGACTGTCCTTATAATAAGCTAGCAAATCAGAGGAATGCGAATGTGGCTGAAGTGAAGCCAGAAAGACCTCGACTTATGGAGAAGGAAGAACCCCCTGAGGTAGGAGAATACTTAATGTTGAGAAGGACATTGCCTAAGACAGAGAAAGAGATTGAAGACCTAGTGTAGAGGAAGAATTTATTTAGAACTACCTGTAAATCAAAGGGTAAGTGTTGTAAGGTAATAATTGATAATGGAAGCACTGACAACCTTATTTCTACACAGATGGTGGACAAGCTCGGATTAGCAGAGACAGTGCACCCTACTCCTTACAAAGTGTCGTGGTTGCAGAAAGGACATCAAATTATTGTAATAGAACAATGCAAGGTTCAAATACAGATTGGTACGTATAAGGATGTAATACTATGCGATGTAATGCCCATGGATGTTTGCCATGTTTTGCTGGGAAGACCATGGTAGTTTGATCGAAAAGCTATTCATGACGGAAGGAAAAAAAATTATACTCTAGAGAAGGATGAAACAAAGCATACATTGCTATCATTGAAGGATGTCATTGACAAAGGAGCATCTGGGAACAATGTTATGCTAATGAGTGGAAAGGAGTTGTTGCAAGAGATTGAGAAAGGTCAAGAAAAGCATTTTTGTATCATAGGGAAACTGAAGGTAATTCTAAATTCCATAAACTTAGATGATTTACCTAAGGAAATCAAAACTATGTTAAATGATTTTGTTGATATTATTGTGGATGAGTTTCCGAATGTGTTACCACCAATCAAGAGTATTATTCATCATATTGATCTAATACATGGAGCGAGTTTGAAAATAAAGAAGCATATAGATTAACTCCTCAAGAGAATGCAGAAGTTGGAAGACAAGTGCAAGAATTGATGGATAAGGGACTAATCAGACAGAGTCTTAGTCCATGTGTTGTACCAACAGTACTCAGTCCAAAGAAAGGAGGTGAATGGTGTATGTGCATAGATTCCAGAGCGATAAACAAGATCATAACCAGGTATAGATTTCCTTTGCCACACATGGATGATTTAATGGATTGTTTGAGTGGATCAAAGTATTTTACTAAAATAGATCTGAAGAGTGGATATCATCAAATAAGAATTCGAGAAGGAGATGAGTGGAAGACTACATTAAGACAAACAGTGGGTTGTATGAGTGGGTAGTGATGCCTTTTAGACTCACTAATGCACCTAGAAAGTTCATGAGATTGATGAACGAAGTATTGAAGGAATATGCAGGCAAGTTTGTTATTAGTTATCTTGATGATATTCTAGTTTTTAGTAAAAGTAAAGAAGATCATCTAGAGCATCTTAAATTGGTTTTAAGAACTCTGCAGAAAGAGAAACAACTGATAAATCTGAAGAAGTTTAGTTTTATGAGAGAAGAATTAATTTACTTGGGATTTGTAGTTTCTAAAGAAGGATTGAAAATGGATCCAAAGAAAGTCCATGCAATTTGGAACTGGCCTATTCACAAAAATATATTTGAGGTAAGAAGCTTCCATGGTCTTGCAAGTTTTTACAAAAAGTTTATTAGAGGTTTTAGTTAGATTTGTCCACCAATTCTTGAAACAATTAAGGAGATCAATCAACCGTTCAAGTGGATAGAAGCAACAAACAGGAATTTTAAATTGTTGAAGAGGAAAATTACAGAAGAACCAATTTTATCTTTGTCTGATTTTGAAAAGGTATTTCAAGTTGAAACATATGCTAGTGAAGTTGCAGTTGGTGCAGTTCTGAGTCAGGAAAAATGACCGATAGCGTACTTCAGTGAGAAATTGAATGAAGTGAAGAAGAAGTATTCTTATTACGATAAAGGTTTTACGCTATTGTATAAGCCTTGAAAAATTGGAGACATTACTTGCTGCCAAAAGAGTTTATATTGTATTCTGACAATCACGCATTACAGTTCATAAAAAACCAGCTGAAGTTGAACCAGAAGCATGCCAAGTGGGTTGAATTTTTGCAGAGATTTACTTTTGTGATAAAGCACACGAGTGGTAAGTTGAATAAAGTCGCTGATGCATTGAGCAGGGTAAGTTTTATTGTAAAAGAATTCAAAGTTGGTGTTGTAGGATTTGAAGAAATTATTGAAATGTACAAAGATGATGTAGATTTCAGAGATTTCTTTAAAGCAGTGAAAAATCCAATAGTTCATAACAGAAGTCAATAGTTATACTATCTCATCCAAGGAGGATTATTGTTTAAAGGCAACAAGTTGTGTATTCCCAAATGTTCTATGAGGGAAAACATAATAATGGAAAAACATAGTGGAGGATTATCTGGTCACTTTGGACAAGATAAAACTTTTTCTTAGGTGAATGCTTTTTATTATTGGCGAAAAATGCAGATTGATGTTAAGAGATTTGTTGAGAAGTGCAAGATATGTCAGCATGCTAAGGGGAGAAGTTAGAACACAAGATTGTATCAGCCATTACCAAACCAGACCAACCGTGGGATGTAGTTAGCATGGATTTTGTTTTGGCATTACCAAAAAATCAAAGAGGGAATGATTCCATTTATGTTGTGGTAGATAGATTTTCCAAGATGGTACATTTCATTACTTGTAATAAAACTAGTGATGCAACACACATAGCTAATCTATTCTTTTCAGAAATTGTAAGATTACACGGATTACCTATAAGAATTGTGTCTGATAGGGATACAAAGTTTGTAGGGCATTCCTCGAGAACAGTTTGGAAGAAATTAGGAGCTAACCTTGGTTTTAGTTCGGCATGCCATCCACAAACAGATGGACAGATAAAAGTAGTAAACGGGAGCTTGGGGAACATATTGAGAAGTTTAGTGTATCAAAATCCTAAGCAGTGGGATTTAGCATTAGCTCAGGCCGAGTTTTCTTATAATGACACTCTAAATCGAAGTACTGGAATGAGTCCATTTCAGATTGTTTTTGGAATGCATCTAAGAGGTATGTATGAGCTCATAAATTTGGGTAAACAGGAGACAAGAAGTGTAAAAGCTGAAGAGTTTTCAGAGTAGATGTAGAGAGTACAAGAAGATGTCAAAGGCAGATTGCAAGAAAGCAACGACAAATACAAACAGAGAGTGGATATGAAAAGAAGAGAGAAAGAATTCCAAGTGGGAGACTTAGTGATGGTATATTTGAGAAAAGATATATTTCTTGCTAAAACTTACAATAATCTAAAAATGAAAAAGATAGGACCATGTAGAATTGTAAGAAAATTTTCAGTTAATGCTTATGAAATTGAATTACGAGAATGGATTGGAATATCGCCTATTTTCAATATTGCATATTTGTATCCATACAAAGGGATAGAAACAGAGCTACAGGAGGAAACTACAGGAGATGAAGTTCAAACTATGAACTGGGAAGAACAAATGCCAAAGATAGCAAAGAAAGAAGTGGAAGTTGTTTTGGAGAAAAGAGTATCCAAAAGAACCAGAGGACAGACTTATTTCCAATATCTAGTCAAATGGAAAGGACAACCAATGGGGGATGCTAGCTGGTTGACAACATTAGAGTTGCAAAATTATGGAGTAAGTCCTAAAAGTTTGAAGGATCATTATTTTCTTCCCCGGGAGTCTGATGCAAGAGCATCTAGACTTGGCCAACAATGTGAAATTTTATTCACATGTTGTGTCTAAACAAGTTGAATTTCATGGAGCTGAGTGGTCGAAAGTCATTTTTTACCGAGAGGGTTGGATCTCTGAAGAAATGAGTTCTATTTCATTTATTGTAATAAGTTACGAAATTGTCTTATTTTAGATTCAAAGATAAGTTGTTAGCTTAAGGGTGTGATAGAGCTTGAAAATAGAGATTGAGTTGTTAGAATGTTTAAAGATAGAGATTGATTAGCTAGAGTGGGATTTGATTAGAAAAAATGTAATGTAGAAGGATTGGAATGGGTAGAGAGAGAGAGGATTAAGTGAAGTGAGAACCATATTAGAGTGAGCATTTCCATATTGAAATAGGGGTCTTTTAAATCACTTAATCGAGCCAAAGGGCCGAGACTCTATAACCATTTTTTGAATAAATAATTTGATGTCGTGTGTATGATTATATATCAAATCTATGTGAATGTTTATTTTGGCCTCTGTGTATTTGCATTTTGGACAAAATTGTGTATTTTCCTTGTTTCACACTTTATATTGTTAATCGCTCTGTTTATTTGCATTCAGGGCCTTTAGTGTTATTATCATTGTCGATTCTCACTTAAATCATGACCGTTGTATCACCCTGCATTGTATTTCAAAAGATTTGTTTACAAGGGGCGGACCTAAAGCCTTGACGAATTGCAATTGTGATCATCGAAATATCGCATCGCCGAAATCCTTTGTAGTGTTATCGAAACCTCGTTGCGGACCATTGCATATGCAATGTGATATATCACATCGCAACATTTGAGATGGAATGGTAATGGGCCTCAGGGCTTGGGAAACTGCGATGGGCAATATGCGATGTGATCAATGAATTAAATCCCATCGCAACTATTCAAAGGATAAATCACTAGGCTCGAAACCTTGCGACTTGTGATTGTGATTTAATCTGCACTGTTGGATCATTTAAGTTGCGATCTACGATGTACCGCCGAGTGATCTCTATAAAATGGGAAAATATCATTGTTTGGGCTTCTACAAAGGAAATCCAATCAAAGAAGAAAAAGGTTGGACTGTAAAGGGAATAGTAACGCGGGGGCCGATTGTTGATATTTCTCAAAACAATTGGTTCCTACATCAATAAGTAATATTTAAGGTGATAATGTGGTTCATAACTAGGATATTTCTATGTTCATATTAACTGAAATGTTTTAGTGTGAACTACAGATATTTCATAAGTTAAAAAAACTATGCATGTTATATAAAACCAGTAAAACAAATAAATTCTTATGGTTACAACATTTCTAGTTGTTTTATTATTTTACATTTTGCATTTTTCTTCGTCAATTTTGTCTAAAATATAGAAAAGAGTTATCAAAATTTCTACTTTAAATTTTGTAGTCTAAACAATCAAAATGACCAAATAAATTTTAAAGGCATTGAATCCATTTATACAATAAAAATTTGTAATTCAAACAATTCAAAATTACACTTGATATATGTGTGCATTTTAAGCAGTGATCAAGTATTAAGAAATACATACCGTTGATCAAATGTCTTTTCATACATATATTTGTTCAAATTTTGATATTTAAAATACATTTACAACATAAAAAAAATAATCTTCAGAAATCTGCTAAATAAATTATTAAAATAAATGTATAGTTATTATTATAACAATTTTACCATTTTTAAATTTCCATTTAAAAGAAAGTTAATTCCTTAATATTTTCAATATCATTTTTCATATATATATATATATATATATATATATATATATATTCTCCACATTAAATTATAAATATTTCTCATATCAATTTCCATACTAATGATAAATAAATATTTTTGAAAATAATGTTACATATATTATTTTATGTAAAATAAAAAATATTCAATTTCTATTTTTAATTTTGATAGTGAATCAATTTTAAGATATTTTTAAAACAATTTTCTATTACTTTACAAATAAATTTATATTTCAGAAAAAGATAAATCAGTTTACAATGAATGTTCGATGTCAACTTATAATTTTGATATTTCAGATATAGATAAATCATTTTACAATGAATGTTTGATGTCAACTTACAATTCTGATATTTCATAAATAGATAAATCATTTTACAATGAATGTTCGATGTCAACTGATAATTCTGAATAGTAAACATTTACTGTGAATTTATAATTTTATTAATAAAATTAATTTTTGCATATCTTTAAAACATATTTATATTATTTTGTTGGTAGTCTTTTTAAATCAAATTTATTTTGATAAAAAGTTTTTTAATGGAATATTTATATTTTTATATTTATTAAAACAGTAATTTGGAAAATTGTTCAAATTTTTTGTAAACTTGGTACTATACATCTTTATCATTTTTATTTTTTCATATTTATCTACCGATACCACAAGATTTGAATCAAAAAAATTATTTTTTATTTTAATTAAAAAATTAATATTAAAATTAAAAAAAAAATGATAATTAATTAATTTATTTTATTAAATATTATCATGAAAAAAATATAGAGAGAAATATTTGCTATTTTATTTTTATGTAAAAAATATATAAAAGAAGCATTTCAAATTTAATACAATTTTCTTGTAATAAAAACTGTAGTGTGAAGAATGTTTTAATTTCTGAAAGTTAAATAAAATGAATCTATGATGGATAATTTAAAGAAAGTGCTTTTTGTTTTAACCTTAGTACTGTTGTAAATGTGACCTATTCTTTAATCCTATCGTATTTTGGGAGTTAAGTGATGTCAATTACGTTATAAAGTTCTTGAATATTTGTTTTTGTTTTATTAATGTTAATTTATTTTTTTAACTCTGATTAAGAAAAAACATATTTTATATTTTTAAATTAGGGTTGTTTGATTGATCCAAGTATTTTATTTTGTCTTTTTTACTTTAACTTTTTATTAAGATATAGTTTCTCCTTAAATTTTAAAGGTTTAAATATTATTTTCCTTTTATAAAATAATCTTTTTTTATACAAATATATTCTTAATAATATAATTTAAAATTAAATAATTCTTCTCCATCCTATGATAAGGAAAAATATATCAATTATAAATCTTGTAAATATTAAAAATTTATTTTAATGTTAAGATTAATTTTTTTAATGTTAAGATTAATTACAAGATCACATTTATTTAATATTTTTTTATTGCTTTAATCCATAAAGAAATTGAATTTTAAATCATAATTACATAATACTTCATCATATACTTATCACCAATTTAATTGCTCTCATACACTAAAATTTACTTAATATTTAAAACAATATTTTCATTGTAAAGCGTGAAATATTGAGCTACCTAAATACTTTATGAATTCACATTTATTGTGTGAAATATATTGCATCTTTAAAATATAGACATTTAAATTTAATTCATATTCATTAATTATTATATTTATTTTTTTATTTAATTTTAGCCTCTAAATAAAATTTAATCTAATTATTATGTTATTATATATATATTATTTTAAATTATAATTAAAAATATTATACTAATAAAATTTATATTTGAACATATAACATTACGAGGAAGATACATAATATATATATATAAGTGTAACACTCAATGCTATCCAACAAAAAAACTCTATTGAATTATTACCTTAATGCATTTTGTTGTATATTTATCATAATCCATGTAAATTCATTAATCCTTTAATGTTATACGCATGCATTCAATGGTTATAGATTTAATTTGGGGAGGTTATTTAAGTCTTGATCTACAGTTTTCTGACGAATATTTATGAGCCATTATATGGTCTATCCCACCAGGAACTAGCGCGATTACCGTGGCATTTACGCTATCGAGAAGGTAGGTTGTGTGTGTGGCGTTGCCGCTAATGGCTCTACTTAAATGTTAACAGTCTGGCCTGCTTCTAGAAGGCCATGGTATTAATGTTGGATGCAACGGTTCTAGTGCTTCTCGCTAAACCTAAGCATTAACTTTGTCTCCCTGTCATGCACATTTCTCATTTGGGCGTGATGTTTACCATGTAATGCAGCTCTGTAACTCTGTTCAAGGTTGATGGAGAATACCATGGCCACTCTACAATTATTTTCAGGGATGATAGAGAATACCATAGCGTCATCTGCCCTCCACGTTCCGTCGTTTTCTGGCGAATACATATGTAAGGTTTGTATGTATTTTCTATCCATACTCTACAATTGGGTTTGATTCCTAGCTCGAACGAATACTTCTGAATTGTTACCTTTGATGCAGGCATGTTCTTCAACTGCTACTTCGTTTCCTCTAGTCAAGTCATGAGGCAAGAGGATGATCTTCCTGTAGAGGTAAGGGTTATAGAGTTTTTAAATTGGGATTTCCTCTGTTTCTCTCTACTTGCATAGAGGCATACGTATTAACCTTTTCATGGTGCCTACAGGTCTTCAGTTCTCTCTCACATGGTGCGGCTCCTTCTTAGGTAACAAAGTAACTTGAAGTGCTCAGTCTTACATCTAGTTTAATAATGTTTACGAATTCCAAAAGGTTTAACCTCTAGCTTGTCTTTCCAGGTAAAAACCTTCTGTCATGCGTATTTCTCGAACTGTAGATGCGGGACGCATCCTAACAGAGAAACGCATCTTTAGTGTCCTCAGGTTGGTTCTACCATGAAAGCCTCCGGTGGATTGCAAAACGAGGAATTTCCTTTGGTCTTGTTTAATGTTGAAAGTAATTTATTGTTTGATAACTTAGTTGTTTGAGTGGCTTTCCAACTTTATGATGAAGCAGGGCCAATCATTCAGTTTTTAGACTATAAAATTACCGCATAAATAGTTTCAGTTTCCTTAAGAGGGTTACATCGAAAATATGTTTGGCTATTTCCTTTGTTTGGGTTGTTAAGTGTTTTCAACCCGGTTACACGATATCCATACATGTTTAACGTATTTATAATTTTGAACAATGTTGTAAATTTTGGTGTTCTGCCTGGGATTACTATTATAAGTTTATTTATGAGTCGTGATTTGTTATTCTAGATGTAGAAATTTTGAATAATCTAACACATATTCCCAGAGATTATCTTGATCATACAATTATAAGCGGAACATGTATAATACATAATCTTCTCTACGTTGATCATCAATTTACAGAAGCAGAAACATTCACAGGCGCACATAGAAGCATCAATCAAACTCATTAACACAGTATGTATCCCGGGGAAAGCATCTCGCTAAAAACCCCAACAATCTGTATATTATATTGATTGAATCATGTAACAATACAAAGTACAATTCTTATCACAAGCAATCCAGTACCAGCTCCACCTGTTACACACAATACAGCTAAGATCTGATCTCCAAATCTATTCCACTGCTTGCCTGCCTCCACTGCTCAATACCTGCTCAAGAACTTATGATAACAGCTTCCCAAACTCGTATTTCACCTCAAAATAATCACTCACACTTTGTTGGACGTGAGCAAAGGCTACAACACTGGGCAAATACGTGAGCAAACTCATTGGCATCCTTAATCCCTTGATTGTGCAAGATCTGGTGCACAACTATAGTCACAACTGATAGCAATCGGATTCTCTACCACTTGTCCCTGTTGAACTGAACATGCACTCACATGCAACTGAGTTAACTGATGTATTCATTAGTTGTATCATGAGTTAATAATTAGTTTAACAACTCATCATTAGTCTATTTGCAGTTAGACTAATTACAACTACTTTAACGAACTCAAACTGAACACAACTCTATCAACTCCACAATCAACTCCACCAAACTCAACTGATTGAGTTCTAACTGAAGTCATGCATGCAACAACTCAACTAACTCATAAGAAAAGCGTATTTCCTTTTGACAGCTGCATGTGCCACCTCTGTAGCTCAAACTGAAGTGCTCCAAGAGAATAAGATCAAGTTTATAGTCCAAATATTATTATGAGATAATAATATTTGACTTTTCTATTTTTGACAGCCAGTCTAAAAATAGACTTTGATCACTCACACTGTGATCACTCACACTTTGATCAAAAATAGAAGTCCATCTATTTTTCCCAACTTGACCCATCATCCATAAACAACAACCTGCAATCCATAGACATGAGCCATATGTCTAAAAATAGACAGCCTAAAAATAGACTTGCGCCAAAAATAGCCTGCGGGCCCACTTAGTGAAGGCGACTCTTTTCACTAAGCTCCATCATCTTGTTGCACTCTCAACAAGCATTTCTTGTTGCACACTTTTCAACACTAGACTCCACTATTGCGAGGTCGGTTGGCTCTCGATACTTTATTCTAGAATAAACTAAGTGTAGAGACCGACCCAGTCTTACTCTGTCATGATTTCATATGATTTTGGGAAGTTCAGTTAATGGTTAGTGGAAAGAAGAGTTTGTCATCTCAAGACTACCTATTGCGCTTCATGTTTGAATGAATTTGAATAAGGTTCAATGTTAACGATATAGTTCAATATCTATAAGAATAGGGTTTTTCCCTTATAAATATTCAATTATTTAAGTTGCTAATATCCCAGAGTTGATGGTAAAAGAATTATCTTATAGGGGTTTCGAAATTGTTTTTCATGTTATCACTAGGGACTGTTTAGAGCTATGCATAGCATGGAATATATGAGTAAGCAGGTTAGACTGACAATCAAATTAATAACAGATATGTTCCTAGTCATTTACTTAACAAGATAGTATCAACAATTTGCCTTAATCATGAAAAATTAACCATAAAATCTACTTACTAAATATCTATTCCTTAAATAGTAGAATATACTTGGTAATGTAGCTATGATGATAATCGTGTATTTTTGGTTAAAGTAATGGTTTTCTAGGAATGAATAATAAGCATGGAATTTTTCACTTATATGTTTCTACTTGTTTAGAACCATATAGATATTTTCTGTTTTCTCGAAGGTCTCACCACCAAACCATGGACCTAGAAATTACATCTAGAGTCCCCCTCTGAGCACTTCCCACTCCTGACAGTTACTGGGCAAATACAACCTAGTACCTTGGGCTTTAGTACTACAGTCCAGCCTCATGTCACATACCAGTTCAATTGTTTTCCATAGATTTCTTTCCCACTAGTTACTTGTCCCTAGCTCAAGGAAAAATCTGTGTAGACTCTCCTACCCTTTTCCCCCGTGTCCCTTCTTTCCTCTTCTTTTCCCTTTTTGGGGAGGAAAGAAAGGCAATTGTCTCTAACTATCTAAGGAGTTAGGTATCAGTTTCATTCAGTTCTTTTAAAAAACTGTTTAAATTCCTTAATAACAAAATAACAAAATGTTCTGGCTTTCCAGCCTTAATCCTTTAACAAACTATGTTAATAAAAGTAAAAGCTTATGAAGTAATACTTAAAACTTGGTAAGGAAAATAAATGTTTGTGCAGTATAGGGTGTTACATCATCCCCCCTTATGAGGAACACTGTCTCTGGTGTTCTTTTAAGAAAATAATGCCGGATAGGCTTCCTGCATAGTCTCCTCATCTTACCAAGTAGCCTCTTCCATGCCAAAGTGCTTCCATTACACTTTAACCTCAGTGATAGCTCACTTCCACAAGGTGGTTTCTCTCTGATCGAGAATACAAAGAGGTTCTGCCAGAAACTCTCCCTCTAGTTTGATCTGCACAATTTACAATTTGTTGTGAGAATTGTACCAAAACAACATTTCAATATTACCTATTCAATTTTTTTATTACCTGTATATTTTTCTAGTTAACTATATGATGAGGATTGTACACATGATGTTTTAGCAAGGAGCCATGGAAGACATTGTGGACTGGGATGTGGCCGGGGAGTGATAATTTGTATGCCATAGGTCCAATTTGTTCCAATTTTTGGAATGGTCCACAGTATTGGGGTACCAGCTTGGCGCAACCCTTCCACTATAAAGTACTTTTCTGGGGTTTAAATTCCAAATACAAATGATCCCCCAACTAGAATTCTTTGAGTCACTTTCTTATCTCCATAAATTTTTTGCTTATCCTAAGTGGCTTTTAAGTTTTGGCGGACCTTTTTAACTGCGGCCTCCATTTAAGCTAACATATGAGGACCCAATGCAAACTTATTAACTCGACTATTCCAATCTGTGGCTACTTGGCACTTTCTTCCATAAACCACCTCAAAAGGGCTCATGCCCAATGAGTCGTGATGTCCATTATTACAGGCCAACTCTACCAAGTGGAGGTAGTCCTACCACTTGTGCGGTTGTTGCATTACGAACATCCTCAACATGTCTTCCAGGACTTGATTCACTCACTCTGTCTGGCCATTCGTCTGTGGATGGTAGGAAGCAATGAATTGAATGTGAGTGCCTAATCTAACAAAGAGGGTATTCCAAAATGTGGATGTAAATTTTACATATTTGTCAGAAATTACTACCTTGGGTATCTCGTGTAACCCGAAAATTTCCCTTATGAATATATCTGTGATTTCTACAGTTTTGTAGGTGGATTTCACAGGTATGAAATGAGCAGTTTTTCTTAACTTGTCCACTATGACCATAACTGAGTCATGTTGTTTCTTAGTGCGAGGTAATCCTATGATGAAGCCTAGAGTTATTGTCACCCATTTCCACTCGGGAATGGGTAATGGTTGTAATAGACCAACGGGATGCTGATGCTCTTCCTTCACCAACTAACACTCTAAGCACTTTGATAAGTATTTCGTGACACCCTTCCTTAAACCTAGCTAGAAATAATTTTTCGTAATGGTCGACAAGAGTTTCTGGTATCCAGGGTGAGCGACGTAAGGCTTCCCATGAAATTCATCCAATAGCAATTGTTTGACATAATTTTGGTTGGGGACATATATCCTATTTCTGAATGTTAACAATTTGTCAGGGTTTATAACATAATCAGAGTGTTTCCCTCTCTCTCGATCTTTTGATGCTTGCTGCCAAAGGAATGCATATTCTGGGTCTTTGAGGGATGCTTCTCTTATGATTTCAGGAAGGTTAGATTGTATTTTTATCGAATTGTATTTCATAGATGCAATGCATTTTCCTGCTCAGTGTGTCAGTCACTCGATTCTCTTTTCCCTGAAGGTGCTTCATTTTGAAGAAAAATTCGCTTAGGAATGCGATCCACGTGTCCTGCCGAGCATTTAAACTAGACTGGTTAAACAAATTTGTGAGGCTACTATGATCGATTAATAACATAAATTTCTTTCTTAGGAGGTAGTGTCGTGACATTTTGAGTGCGTGTACTACTAAGATTAACTCCAGATCGTATGCAGAGTATCAATTTTCATAGTCCTTCAGTTTGCACAATTCATAGGCTATGACCTTCCCTTCTTGTGTAAATACATCACCGACACCCTCCTTACTTGCATCTGTGCATACCAGAAATTATTTTTCCGGGTCTTTTACCTTTACACCAGTGAAGTAGTAAGTAATTGCTTTAAATTGACTCAAAACTTTGCTAACATTCTGCTGTCGAGTGGAAGGCACGCCCCTTTTTCTATAATGAGGTCATAGGAAAAGCTATTTTTGAAAAGCCTTTAATGAATCGACAGTAATAACCCACTAGACCCAAAAAGGATCTAATGTCAGCAACAATTTTGCGAGTTGTCCATTCCATAATAGTTTTGATTTTTTCTGGATATATCGCTTGCTATACTTAGCGTACAACTAGTTGTCTTGCAAAATATGCAAGACTACTCTCAAGTGCTTCTCATGCTTCTCTTGATTTTTTGAATAAATTAGTATATCATCAATACAAATCAGTATAAATCTATCTTGAAATGGCTAAAAAACGTCGTGCATCAATCTCAATGTGGTTGAAGCATTATTAAGGCCAAAAGGTCATACCATGAACTTGTAACATGACCGTAACAAGTTTGAAATGTGGTTTTGCAAATGTCTTCATCCTTTATTATGATCTAGTGTTAACCGGACCTTAAGTAAAATTTTGAGAACCTGATGGCCTCCTCGACTTGATCAAATAAATCATCAATATGGAGTAAAGGGTACTTATTTCTTACGGTCAGTTTATTTAGTTGACGATAATCAATGCATAGCCTTAAGGTTCCGCCCTTCTTTTGAACAAACAACACAGGGGGTCCCCAAGGAGATACACAAGGGCGAATGTACCCTTTATCCAAAAGTTGTTGAAGCTGCATTTTGAGTTATGTTAACTTAGGAATGCTCATGTGGTAGGGATATTTTAAAACAGGAGTTGCTCCAAGTATTAGTTCAATGGTAAAGTAAATATCACATCTAGGTGGAAATCTAGGGATGGATTCAGGAAACACATCCACGAAATCCTAAATTATAGTGATATTCTCCCATGAAGTCATCTTGTTTCCGTCATTAGCATATCCTACTTGGACAACATAAATATGGCATCCCTTTCTAATGCATCTTTCTGGCTGGTTAGCAGTAATAGGACATAATTTAATGTTTTTCTTGATCCGTTGAATTTCCCTTCTCTGCTCCATCTCTTTGAGGTAGCTTACCAATTTCTCTTTACAATCCACTACGGACCAATTCCCTTCCAACCAATCCATTCCTATTACTACACCGTATGAACCTAAGGGGAGTATATTTAGATCAACATGGACATGCTTCCCTGAAACTGTTATAAGGCAATTTTCTGTTTTTGTAGATATTGTTCTCTTAGTTCCGGTGGCTAGATGAACTAAGCAAGATTTCTTAAATTTGTTGCTTTGCAATAGAAATTTCTCTACCATTTTAGGACAAATGTAGGTTAGGCTAACACCCGATCAAATAAAACAGAAATAGGTTGATGAGAAATCATACCTTCGCACTGGATCATGGTGGGATGGTATTCTGCTTGATGATCAGCCAAGGCAACATTAATTATGGGCATATCCTTGCTATATCTCCAACTATGGAGGTTTCTTGCATATTTGAAAGTTGTTCCGTTCAATATTTGTGCTGTCAATTCTTGTAGTAATGAGATTCCCCACACCCCCCACATTGTAGAGCTTGTTTTGGCAATTGATTAGTAGTAGGTCTACTAACTCCCTCTGTTTGTCTAATTTCGGTGTATGCTGGGACTTTGGACGTGTTCCTTGCAAATTTCCCAAAATTTCTTTTGCTAATTTCTCCTTCCATTTATGAATTTCGGTTGTTTGTTTGGGGGTAAATTCTTCATTCTCCTACCTAGGGCTCCTTTGGTCCGTTTATTTTTCTGTTTCATTTGTTGATAACATATACAAGATTTTCACACTGCATCATCCATTGTTATAGGATAATCAAATTCTAACTTCTCCTTCATAAAGTTGGGTAGACTGTTAATAAACCACTGAATTTTGGATTTTTCCTCCTCCATGTACGTGACATATCATAACAGGGAAGTAAATGATTTCACATATTCATCCATGGTCAATGTTCCCAACCTTAGCTCATGGAAATCCTTTGATTTTTCATCATAGTAACATTCAGTTAAATATTTGTCCTTAATTTTTTTATGGAATTCTTCCCACGTCAATTGGTCTTCGTCAATTTTTCTCATACTTTTAATTTCTTCCCATGAGAGGGTGGACTTTCCCTTAATTGGTAAACTGCCAACCATGCTTTAAGTTTGTCATTATATTCATAAAGCTTAAAATATTTACCCATGTCGATCAGCTATGCTTCAACTGCCTCTTCAGATTCTCCTTCAAAAAGTGACGGTTTTATTTTTTTGAACTCACCTTGTATTTCCATTTTCTATCTTTTCGTCTTTCTTTGGTCAGAAACATTATCCGAACACCCCTCTTCATCCTACTTATTTCCCTCTACCGATTATGTATTTTCCTCGCCATGATGGGTTATTGGGGTCTTCTCCCAATCCTCTGTACTGGGGTCTCGTCCTCATTGATTCTGTCAGTTAGACGGAATTTTGAGAATCTTTTCCCATTCCTACCTCAGTGGTTCATTGTCCGTCCTCAATTTCATCATTTTTGCACGTAGTTGTTGCACAGTTTCAAGCACGGTAGCATTGGCTTGTTGCGATTCTTCTCCCAGTTGTATCCATAGATCCAAATTGGAATCTACATAAGGCACTTTTTCTTGGTTTGATAATCTGGGGCTCCTCTGCATTTCTATTCTTTGGTGATGACCTCTATCTCTATGTTCACATTCTCAATACTCAGTTGTTTATTGCATAGATATAAGTATATTGTAACTTAATTAAATGTGTATTTATCTATCCCAGAAGCCTTGGTGTGAGAGCCTGGGCTCTGATACCATTTGTAACACTCAAAGCTATCAAAATAAAATAAAAAATTATTCTATTCAATTATTACCTTAATGTATTTTGTTGTATATTTATCATAATACATGTAAATTCATTAAAATGTTAATGTCATACGCATACATTCAAAGTTTATAGATTTAATTTAGAGAGGTTATTTAAGTCCTGATCTACAGCTGTCTGACGAATATTTATGAGCCATTATATGATCTACCACACCAGGAACTAGCGCGATTACCATCACATTTACACTACTGAGAAGGTAGGCTGTGTGTGTGGCGTTGCCACTAGTGGATCTACTTAAATGTTAACAGTATCGCATGCTGCTAGAAGGCCAGGGTATTAATGTTGGATGCTCTCCACCATAATATTTGTTGTGGATGGATCCAATTGTTCCAGTGCTTCTCGGTAAACCTAAGCATTGCCTCTCTCTCCCTGTCGTGCGCATTTCTCATTTCAGCGTGACATTTACCATGTAATGTGGCTCTGCAAATCTATTCAATTTCGATGGAGAATACCATGGCGGCTCTGCAATTATTTTCTGGGATGATAGAGAATACCATGGCAGCATCGGCCCTCCACGTTCGATCATTTTCTGGTGAATACATAGGTACGGTTTGTATGTGTTTTCTGTCCATACTCTGCATTTAGTTTTGATTCCTCGCTTGAATGAATACTTCTACTTTCTTACCTTTGATGCAAGCATGTTCTCCAACTGCTACATTGTTTCCTCCAATAGAGTCACAAGGCAAGAGGATGATTTTCTCGTGGAGGTAAGGGTTTTAGAGTTTTCGAATGAAAGTGCGTGTGTACATATACACGACTTGTATACAGTGAACCCGCGTGTATACATGGCTTGGTCAATGGTGAACCTGTGTATACCTCTCTTTCTTCATTCTTTGTAGTCTGATCTGTAACTCTGTGCTGTTAACCTACAGTACTATGATTTTTCATCTAAGTGAGTTGTTTTCTGAACTGATTCCTTGAAGCTACCCTGAACATCTAATATCTCTTCTATAGATTCATCTAGTTACCATATACAAGAGAGTTGTTCTGCTACAAGTGGGTTGCGATCAAGTACAATACATACATCATAATGCCAACACTAGGATGAAAATATAGGGAAATACAAATTTAACTCAAAAAGAACAAAAGAAACCATAATTTTATATCAACTTTAAAAAGATAAAGTTATTAAAAGTAAATAATCTCATATTTCACTTTTGAATGTGAAGAATTTTTATATGTAACATCCCTCGGTATCCTCGAATGAAAATGCATGCAGTTAATTCTTTTTACACAATTTACCCATGGGCAACTATCTAATTTAGTATTCCATAGTCCTCATTATCTATTATATAGAATCTTCATCATTACATAGAGTACTTTAGTAAGGGAATAGTAAGTTACATAACCATTAACAACCACTGTTGTAGCATAATAATATAAACTTTGGGATGTAACATTGCATCATTTTCACCCGGGGGGTAAGAACGGAGAGGAGATGGTAGGGGAGGGTTTCGTTACTGAAACCCTAGGCCCTAGGCCTAGGTAGAGCAGACTGCACCAGGCGACACGCAGGTACGGCGTTGGCAGCTGGCGTCAGTATAGCATTCAGCGTGGGAGGCAGTCGATGGCGACAGCTAGGAAAGGAAACCCTCTTTTCAACCAGCGGTTTGGCGCTTGTGTTTTTCCTGGTCACGGGGGCGGTTTCAAGACTTTTTACCTTTCAGTAATTTTCGAGGAGATTTTCACTGTTCTGGACAGCTGCTACCCTACGAGCACAAGTTGTAAGCGGTTTGCTCAGCGTCGGTCTCGGGCTATGGTTGAAAGACTTTATTCTCGGGGTTATCAAAAACCATGGTAAACTCGAGTGAAGCTTTGGAGTTGGAACCCTCACCGGAAGACCTGATAACCATTTGGGGAAGGGAGTTTGCTGCACAGGCTCTCGGTGAGTCTTTTGGAAAGAAAAAAGGAAGGTCAGGAGCTGATGCGGGTGTGGGGGATATAACCAGTGTCCCAAGTTTTGTCGAAGTGCTGCCGGAAACAAGCTGGGACCTGTCGGGGCTGTTGGGAATTCCTGGGAAAGATTCTGCGAATGACCCCCCCTTAGATGCGAAGCCATCCTGTGAAGTTAAGGGCGCAAATCCGCTATCTGGTAAGTTTCTTTCTCCATCCAAAGTTTTCTCCCCATCTGGGGGTTTGGAAGATATCATAAATTCGGTTCAAAACGTTGGCGTCTGGAGGCCTGTTGGGGGGTTAAAATCCTCCGTGAATGATTCTGGGAAGAGACCACAGCAGGGTGCGATCATTAGGGATCTGTTCCCTAAGGTTTCGGATTAGGGTTTCTCGGGGCCGAATGTAGGGGAAGCGGCCAGAGAAACCAGGCACATTTCGGGTGAGGGTATTGACTTATCTCATGATCAAGCCGGGAAAGGGAAGGATGGCAGTCCGATTGAGGGGTTGGTCGAGACCCAGTCAAGGATCGAACATGCTGAAGGTGCGGTTGATGGAGGCCGAAGAAGGGTGGAAGAGCAAACACAGGAGCCTGGAGGCATGTCTGATGCTTCTGAGTTTAGAAGATTAGGGGGGAAGCGAAAGAAATCAAGATCTCTGAAGACAAGGGAATTTGAAGAGGTGGTTCTGGAGATGGATATGCAGGTCGAGGAGGTGTTAGATGTGGATGGGGTCACGCTGGTGGGCAGAATCAGAGGCCAGCCTGTTTCTGGTGTCGCATTTAGGCGCTGGGCGGAGAATCAGTGGGCAGGTTCTATGGCGGCCACATTCAAATCGAATGCTTTGGTCAAGGGTTGGTTCATGATCAAATTCGACTGTAAAGAGGCCATGGAGTGGGTCGAAGGTCAGAATTGGGCATATGGAAACAGGCCGGTGTTCTTCAAAAGGTGGACGCCTCTCTTTGATGCTGAAACAGAGAGGATGGACGAATTTCCAGTCTGGGTAAGAATTCCAAATCTGCCCCCATACCTCTGGGCGGATTCGGTGTTCAGGTCAATTGGGAATGTGTTGGGGACTTATTTGGACGCAGATAGATCATACTTGCAAACTTTTGAGAAAAGGGTGGCTCGGATACTGGTTAAGCTCAATCCGAAGGAAGGCCTTGCAAAAACCATTCCTCTACGCTACAAGGAGTACAGAATTGAGCAAAAACTTGACTACGAACATCTTCCGTTTCGTTGCCATTGTTGCCATGAATATGGTCACTTGGCGCGCGAATGCCCGCTGGGAAGAAGAAGGAGAAGGATTCAAAAGGAGCCAGAGGGATGGGACGAGCATAATAGGCAGGAGGAGGTTCAGGCAGAGGAACCAGTGCGCGCGGGGAACCAAGGGGAGGATATGCCGCATCAGTCGGTGGTAGAATTATCAAAGGAGGAAGAAGTTACGATGGGTCCTTCAACCTGCCAGCCGATGGAAGCCATTTCAATTGAGCCGCCGACGGTCGAAAATGCCTGCAATCAATCGGGTATGCCGTCTACTGTCTTAAAGCACCCTTCTATTATAGATGATTCTTGTATTGGGGGGCTCTCTGTTTTAAACACCTGTAATGATGTGATGAAAAAAATTGATAACCTTTCAATTGAGTCAGTCTCCATAAACCTGGGTGGTGAGGATTTTCCCCCATTAAAATCCAGTGACGATCATGTTTTAGTATCTCGGCCCTATAACCTGAGATCCTCTAGTAAGAAACCGATTATACCTAATGATGTTATGGATCCGGTAGGAGGGTTAGGGATGGAGACCCCAAAATGTCACTCAAAGAAGAGCAGGGGTAGGAAATCGAGATTAACCATTACTCAGGAGAAAGCAATTTTTGATGTTGCTGATGGGAAACAGATGACAATCCCTGGGGCGCTTAGAGCAGCAAAACCCCCTGAGTCGGTTATCAAATGATTTGCCTCTCTTGGAACTGTAGAGGTTTAGCTAGTAAGCCTAAAAAACTAGCTCTCAAAGACCTCATCTCTCGATGCAACCCTGATATTGTTTTTCTCCAGGAGACCTTAGGAAAGAGCATGGATGTTGAAGCAGCTCTGTGCTCCTCTCTTCCGGGATGGGATTTCATGGCTGTAGACGCCTCTGGACACTCGGGAGGTATAGCTATGGGTTTTAAGAGAGGAAAGCTGAAAATGATATCCTCATGGGGATTCCAAAATGTCCTAGGAATGGAGGTTGTATCACAAGAGTTTGATTTCCCTTTGACAATTGTAAATGTCTATGGACCATGTCATGGAAGGGCAATGTTCTGGAATGAGTTTCTCTCTAAGAGTTTGGTCCAGGACAAGAATCTCATCATTGGAGGGGACCTAAACTTTTCTATGGGGACTTCGGAAGCTTGGGGACCGCTTGCAAGGGAGGATCCTTTGACGGACTTCTTTACAAATGCTCTGGTGTCTCATCGGCTGATTGATGTGAACATTATAAAAGCCAAACCTACTTGGAGAAACAGGAGGACTGGGGAGTATAGAATTGCTAAAAGGTTGGATAGGTTCCTCATCAGCGAGAGACTGTCAGCTTTGGTTCCATTATTCAGGCAGTGGGTCGGGGAAGGTGGGAATTCAGATCACTTCCCCATTCTCCTTGAGTTCTCAAAGCCTCCTCATAAACCGGCTTCGCCTTTCAAATTCAATGCCCTCTGGCTCCAGGAGGAATCATTCAAAAAGCTGTTCCATGAAACTTGGAGACACCCGAGGCCTGACCTTGAGGGAAGCAAAGCTGGGAGATTCATGGAAAATTTAAAAAGGCTGAAGAAAGCAACCATTGCTTGGGCATCTGAGAGAAGGAAGAAGCAAGCTGAGGACTTAGTAAGCATTGATGAAGCCTTGAGGGTTCTTGAAGAACCTGAGTCTGATGCCTATTCAACTTTGGAATCTAAAGAGAAAATTTTGGAGTTGGAAAAGAAAAGGGCGAAGATATTACTGGATAAAGAAGAAGAGTGGAGACTGAAAAGCAGAGCTATCTGGTTAAAAGCAGGGGATGAAAACACAAAATTCTTCCACAACTATGCAAAAGGGAGGAGAAATGCAAACACTATTTGGAAGCTGAGGGATTCGGAAGGTAGAGAGGCATCCTCTTTTGAAGCTTTGTCTGCTATGGGGAAAGACCATTTTCAGTCCCTTTTTACTGACCCGGGGGTTGTTAATTTACTGGAAATAATCAGAACTGCTCAGGCCTTTCCTCGTTTTGTGGAGGAGGAGGAGGCAGAAGATCTTTTCAGGGAAGTGACAAAAGAGGAGGTTGAGAGTGTTATAAAGTCCATGGCAAAAGACAAAAGTCCTGGTCCTGATGGATGGACTATAGAACTTTTCACTCACTTCTTTGAATCCATTGGGGCAGAACTTGCTGAGGTGGTGGAGGAGTCTAGAATAAAAGGGGAAATTTATGGGCCTTTCAATGCAACGTTCATTGCCCTCATCCCGAAAAAAGAGGATCCTGGCTCTTTCGAAGATTTCAGACCTATATCCCTATGCAACACCATCTACAAGATTATTGCAAAGGTTATCGCGGTCAGATTGAAGCCTATCCTATCCTGCCATATCTCAAAGGAACAGTTTGGGTTTCTGAATGGGAGGCAGATTCATGAGGCTATTGGGGTAGCACAAGAAACAATTCATAGTCTCAGGCAGGCAAATAAAAAAGGAGCAGTGCTCAAAATTGATCTAGCTAAAGCTTATGACAGGGTCAACTGGACTTATCTCAAGTTGCTTTTGATGCACCTTGGTTTTCAAGCAGGCTTCATCAGATGGATCATGGGATGCATTACCAATGTAAATTTTGCTGTACTGATAAATGGAGCTGCTTCCTGTTTCTTCAAAAGCCAAAGAGGACTTCGACAAGGGTGTCCGCTATCCCCTCTGCTCTTTCTTCTTGCGGCAGAAGGTCTAAGTAGACTTATCTCAAAGGCAAAAAGTTCAGGTCTGATCAAAGGTTTGGAGGTTGCTGTAAACCTTTTCATTACCCATTTGCTTTTCGTTGATGACATCTTGTTGTTTACAAATGGGAATATCCCTGAAATATTAGAGCTAAAATCTTTACTCGATCTGTTTCTAAAAGCAACAGGGCTCAAAGTAAATGATAGAAAGTCCCAGCTGATCTTTGAAGGCTTCAGTAGACAAGAGGAACTTGCAATTGAGGCCCAGCTGCCCTTTAGCACCTGTAATATGGAGCAGCCCTTTAAATACCTTGGATTTTGGCTCAAGCCAACCTCCTACAGGAAGCAAGACTGGAATTGGTTAGTAGCGAAGATTGAACAAAAAATTGCTCACTGGAGCTTCAAGTGGCTGTCGAGGGCTGGAAGATTAACTTTGGTGAACTCAGTGTTGCAGGCCATACCAGTTTTCTGGGCAGCCTTGACATGGATACCCAAAGGAATACTCCACAAAATAAAACAACTTTGCAGCAGATTCCTTTGGTCTGGGTCCAAGGAGGAGACTGTCCTCCCATGGGTAGCATGGGACAAAATCGCAAGGCCAAAAGATTGGGGTGGATGGGGACTCAAAAATCTTGTGGATTTTAGTCAGGCCTTAGCAGCTAAAGCAGGATGGCGAATCATTACCACGGAGAACCTTTGGACGAAGGTGGTAACAAGGAAATACATTGACCCCACCCCGATTGAAGATTGGATAAGGAAGCCTAACAAGAAAGGGAGAAATTGCTCAGTCATTTGGAAAGCCACCACGGAGGCTTTCAAGATAATTGATCGAGGACTGGCATGGAGAGTTGGGAATGGAGAAAGCCTGAGGATCGGCAGAGACCCATGGGTAGGCTGCAGTGAAGATTTTGCCCTCCCCCCGGATCTGATTACTCATCTGGAGGGCATAGGCATAAAAAGTTTAAACCAGATAGCTAATTTGGAGCAGACCTCTATTTGGGGACAGGCCTGGAAGACTGGAGAGGAAATTGGCCTAAATGCTTATTGGGGAGATGAATGGCAGCGTTATATTCAGGAGCTGAAAAGATCAAATGTCAGAATAATGGATAGGACAGATAATCTGGTTTGGGCACATGCTGAATCAGGACATTACTCCCCAAAGGCCGGCTATACCTTCCTGGTGAAAAATAAAGGGTGGACTCCTCCTGCTTGGTGGTCAAAACCTCTGTTTAAGTTAAAGTGCCCAAAAAAAGCTCGCATTTTTTTCTGGTGTGCTTTAAACCACAAAATCCCCTCCTGGGATGTCCTTCAAGCTCGTTTTAAACAGGGACCAGGCAGATGCCCACTGTGCTGCGCGGATGAAGAAACCATCGATCACCTGTTCCTGATATGCCCGTTCACAAAACAGATTTGGCTAGAGGCGGAAAGGCTACTGAACTCAAAACTAAGATGGGAAGGGGTCGATCTAAATGCATGTTGGGAATACTGGTGGAACCACTTTCAGGAGAGGAATCTGAGGAATTTACCCCCCATCATATGCTGGGGTGTTTGGCTTGCAAGAAATCGCAGCATTTTTAGAGAAAAGCTATCTCCCGTGACTGCTGTGGCCATTCAAAGCATTGCCATTTTTGACAACATTCCTTTGGATGAGGAGCATAATAATCAAAATCAGAGATCAGCACCATGTATCCGGGAAGGGGTTCCGTGGGCATTTTTCGACGGGGCTGCTCAAAATAATACCACGGGTGCCGGGATTTGCATTCACCTCAATAACTCTCACTCCCTTAAGGCTTCGGTTGGAATTGGGACGGGTTCAAATAACTTTGCCGAGCTCTCCGCTTTAAAATTACTGCTTTGTTGGCTTATTCAAAAGAACATCCTCACCATTCAGATTTATGGAGACTCCTTGAATGTTATAAACTGGGTTATTGGGAAGTACAGATGTCAGAATTATATGCTGCTGCCTCTTTTAGAAGAAATCCAAATTTTAAAACAGAAGTTTAATGTCTTTTTCATTGAACACATATACAGGGAATTCAATGAAGTCGCAGATGGGCTTTCTAAGGCAGGTCTACAACAAGTTATGGGCTCGTGGAGAATAGCTGAACAGATCCAGGAACAGATCCGTGTGTCGGATCTCCCTCCATATTCATAGTTTCATCCTTATGACTCATGCTCTAGTGTTTTTTCTATTGTTGTTCATGAACTGGTAGACATAGGCTAAAATCCTCTATTTTATTACTGCTTTCAGATACATGGATGCTCCGGTTTTGTTGAGCTGTTTGGTTTATGAGTCTTGGTTTCGGATCAGTTGGGTCGTTTTCCTCTTGAAAGGAGGCCCAGCTGGATCTTGGACATCTGGATTAAAATCTCTCTTTTTTGTCTTCGGCTGTCTAGGCCGAGTGTTTTGGTTTATCCTTCTGAGTTGCACGATGTAGGTGCGTTGTTGATCCTCACTAGAGGGGCTGGCCTATTTATTAGGCAGACATTATAGAATGTTAACTCATCTGCATGTAACTTTTTTACTCCTTATAAAAAAGTTCGTTTTTTTCTTTGGAAAAAAAAAACATTGCATCATTTTCATGATTATGTTAACTAGATTAGTTAAACACATGCTTGATATTATAAACATCAACTCATGCAAGGATTCAACATCATAAAAGTAGCACAACATGCAACGACGTCATTCGACACCAATATACCCTAGAAACCCCATAGGGTGAAAACCAACAAACGTTTAATTTTGTTACTAAACGCTCATGAGGATGTTCACCCCTCACTCGTTGTCTTGTAAGGGAGTCCATCCTTTAACCATTGTTATAAAATATTACAAGGAATATCATCTCAAAACAACATAAATAGCTATAAGCTATTATAATCATTATGATATCATTTACTCACAAATATTCAATTTTTACATATTTATCGTATGGTTGTCACATCAGTGGACCATCCAACATCTCGCACTCATATGCATGGACCATTAGTTATTTACCTGCCACAATCTTAAACAAAATTTATCGTTTGCACAAGTCCCATTCTTTCTGCCATTTTTGTTGTCAGCAAAATTTAATATCATGATACATAGAGTATTTATCAACCAATAATAAATCTTTAAAAATGATTCTTTAAATGTATGAGAAGTGTTGTTAGAGGAAACATGTTGCGATTCTTTAAGCTCAGGATTATGGATTCATCTCCCATTCTAGTTCAAAAGTTGTTATTGCCTTGCACTTTAACATGATTTCTTTGTCTTTTATATGAATTATTTTTCAAGAGAGTATGGTAGATTCTTAATCTTTTAAATTATGTGTTTTTAATATACTCTTTTTTTTTTTGTCAAACAAGAGTGGAGCCTTCTATTAACATCAAGAAATATTACATATGTTACATGGATTTGCAAATATAAGGACGATCAAGGGCTAACCCTATGAAGAGTAACCAACTACACAACCTAAAATAAACCCTCATCCCTCAACCCTCAACTTGAGGCTTACAATTTAAGTCACCATCCATGAGCCAACTCGATGGCCATTTGATGAGACCCCCAGTGATCCGACAGAATTCTCTTCAAAGGTGATCTCAGTCTCTACCAGCTTTATGGATCCAATAAGGTGAAAAAACAATCAAAGTGTAAAACTTTGGATCTGTTTTGGACCTAGCCTCCTCCTATGTTGAAACCTGATGTCCTTTCAATCTAGCTCCCATTAGATCTGACGATCACAAACACTAACATCTCGAAAACATGTGCCCTTTTAACCTGGTACACAGACCCGATAAGGATTGTGTGCCATTGGTTTATAAATGTTTGGGTCTAGTTTGAAACTTAAGCTTCGATCACTTTTGGAACCCAAAAACCACACGATTAATCCCTTGTTGATCTGACGGTCCTCTGAGATATCGGAATGAAAACCTGCACAATCTTTACCTACTTTTCGGACCTGATGAAGATTATAAACCGCTAATCTAAAAAACTTCCGGTCCGCTTGAGTAGTTAACCTTCGATTAATTTTCCACTCGATGGCCATTCGATGACGAAGGCTGTTAATATCTGTGGCCAGCGGCCTTCTAAGAGACCTACAGTTTACCAAGTGCCTCTCCCTTGTAGAAAGCTCCATTTTAAGCATTTTCCTTCTTCTTTTTTTCTTTTTGGTGGATCAATGGTTAAGAATGGCTTACGCTTCCACTTTCTCCTGCTTCCACTAGTCTTCCTTCTTGTTCATTCCTAATAGTTTGGAGGTTTTCCATGGTCATTTTTCTTTGACAATCCTCATGCAATTTCCCTGACGGTGTCAAATCCCAAGCATACCTGTTGTAACTATCCTTACAAAACACTCCTTCATTCACCAAATGATTAGCTATCATATTGGCTTTTCTTCACACATGAACAAAACTAGTCGTTCTCAGGGTTTGTAGGTGGGAATGAATGCGCTGAAAGACCTGCAAAAGCCGCCAATGTTTTGAAACTTTTCCAGGTGCTTTTCCATTACAGATCTTCTTGGCCACATTAATAACCAATTCAGAGTCTGCTTCAATGATGGCATTATGAGAATTTGACTCGATTAGTATTTCTAGGCATTGCTCTAAGGCCATGAGCACTGCCATGTTATTTGTGGCAGTCCCCAAATGACTATGAAAGATGTCCTTTATGCATCCCTGCTCATCTTTGATGACCCCACCAATACCAGCCATCCTTGGGTTACCTTTAGAGGCTCCATATATGTTAATTTTCAAGAAACCATGAGGAGGAGGTTGCCAAAAGTCTTTATCAGTGTTTATCTGGTTCACATCCTTGTTTATGTTTTATGGAACTATCGAATGGAGACCCAACTGTAGTAGAATACGAGCATATTGGGGTAGAGTTGGGTTCTCAGGAGGTCTCCCTAACATGGCACCAACAATGTCTTTGAGCTATATTAATATTTGTGCAATAGTGTTCTGGGTTGAGCCAGTTTTGTTCTTGAAAATCTTGCCATTGCGTTCTTTCCAGACATCCAATATTAAGAAGCCTGGAACCAGAGTCCAAGATTTGTTGATGATCTCATTGTCTGAGAAGTATTTTCTCCAATTCTTCAAAGTGTTGGTAATGTTGAGTCCATCCCTATCAGTTTTCCTGAAGACTAAGGCCACCCAATCCCACAATGTGGAGGTGAATGGGCAAAGGTTGAGTAAGTGCTCCATCATCTCCTCTTGTGAACCACATAGATAGCATTTGGATGGGACAACAAAACCTTTCTTCAAAATATTTTCCCAAGTTAGAATTTTCTTTTATTGAACTAACCACATAAACAACTTTATTTTCATCCAATACGGGTGCTACCAAAGGTCCTTCCATACCTTATCAGGGTTTTGATAATCAAACCATAGGGCTATTCGGTTGGCTTCTTTAATGTTAAATTTTCCTTATGTGTTTCTTCCCCATCTTAGTTGGTGAGATGACGATGATACCAAAATCTTCCTCTGCTCCAAGTCCATAGCAAGAGAGACTACCTGAGTTTTTAAAGGGCTCTCTTCCCTGTAGCCTAGATCCTTCCATATTCTCCATTTTGCATTGTTCCTTACCTGATCCCAAAAGTCACTTACCATGCATAAACCTTTTCTTTCAGTGTCATTCTTGAGATCAGTTAGTTCTTCCCTAAACACATTTGGTTCTTGCTGCCAATTTTCCTCCCAGAATCTTGCTAGGTTCCCAGCTCAGATCTCTAAGAAGTTGTGCTGCTGGACAATGTCTATATTTTCCCAAGGAAGATTGAAAATGTTGGAGCCCTTGATAAGCCTAGACATTCGAATATGATCCCTTTCCTGCCAATTATTTTCATATTTCCATTTCCAAAGCTTGGCCCATGGGGTTGCTGATTCGTTAAGCCATCTCCACCAAAGCTTTGCACCCAAGACTTTACTGTGGGTTTCGGGGTCATGAAGCCCCAAAACACCATGGCCCTTAGGTTTATAGAGCTTATCCCAAGCTACCAAAGCCCATTTCTTTTTCTCTTCCCCTTGGCCCCAAAGAAACTCTCTTTGAAAGTTCCTGATCTATTGCAAAACTTCTTTAGGAGTAGGAAGAGCTGACATCATGAAAATGGGTGTGGCCTGCAGGACAACTTTTGTGAGCACAAGGCACTGTGCTAAATTCAAAGATCTACATGTCCATTTCCTGACCTTATCCTGAAGTTTTTTAATGATCGGCTCCCACACTTGCCTGCTTAGAGGTTTGTTTGTAAGGGGCATTCCAAGGTACTTGGAGGGTAACTGATCCCTTTGGAACCATAGAATTCTAGTAAGGTTCCTCTAAATAGAAATGTCAGTGTTAAAAAAGAAAACTTTTGATTTGTCAAGGCTTACCTCTGTGCCGGTGGCCATAGCAAAGTCATTCAAGATTTGTTTAAAATCTTTGGCTTCCTTGACCGTGGTAATGCCTTGCAACATAGTTTCATCCACAAATTTTTGGTGAGTTAAAGCAGCTCCATCTATGGTGAGTTTCAAACCCTGGATTCTTCCCTCAATACTTTCCATTTTTATCGCTCTACCTAGCCCCTCCATCATGAGCACAAAGAGGAAGGGGGAGAGCGGATCTCCCTGTCTTAGACCCCTAGAAGGCATGAAGGTTCTTGAGGGCAAGCCATTAAGCCTGATTGAAAAATTGGCCATGTATGTAAGGGCCATTACCCATCTGATCCAATTGTGGTCAAAACCATAAGCTTTCAGCACTGCCCTGATGTAAGACCAGCTTAGTTTGTCATAAGCTTTCGCTAGGCCAAGCTGTATAGTCATGCTTGCTTGTTTATTGCTCTTAAGAGAGTGTACCATCTCATCAGCTTATATGATGTTGTTGAGAATCTGTCTTCCTTCCACATAACTAGTTTTCTTCTCTAAGACCAGAGCTAGAAGAAGGGGCTTGATTCTGTTAGCGATCACTTTGGAAATAATTTTGTACACCACATTACATAAAGCTATGGGTCTAAATCTGTCCAGTGTCATAGCTTTTTCCTGCTTTGGAATCAAAGCTATGAAAGATGCATTGAGAGCCTTCAAGACCGATCTGGATCTTCTTGAGTCTTCCACTCCATCAAGGATGTATTGTTTAACTATTTTCCAGTATGCTTTGAATAAGTCCACATTGAAACCATTCGGGCTAGGAGCTTTCCCATTTTGCATCTTGTTGATAACTTCACTAACCTCATCTTCAGACACTGGCCTATTAAGATTATGAATGTCTTCCCTTGTTACAAGCTTTGGAATGTACCTTGTGAATTTGTTAATGAACTGTGACCTGTATAAGAGAGGCTCCTTTGCAATGCTAAGGAAGTGTTGTACTAGGATAGATTCCATTTATTTGTGGGTGATGAACTCTTTCCCTTGAGAATCTTGAGTTTTGAAATTTTGTTATGTGACCTGTGACTCAAAGTTGAGTTATGAGAAAACTATGTGTTTCTTTCTCCTTCTCTAATCCACTGTACTCTCAATTTATGTCTCTAGAAAATCTCCTCTTGCCTACACTTGTCATCCCATTCCTTCTGAAGAGAATTAGCTTGAGTTTTCATTTCCTCGGCAAAACCATATATGATCATGAGTTGATTAATCCACTGAAGTTTCTATTCAAATTCTTTTTTGGCTTTGAAAATGTTACCAAACTATTTTTTGTTCCAATCTTTGAGTCTATCTTTGATGTGTTTAAGTCTTTTTTGTAGCATGCAAATTTTAGTGCCTTGAAAGGGCAAGTCTTCCATCCACAATTTATCAATATTGCTGGCGAAGACAGGGTGAGAGAGCCAGAAATTTTCAAACCTAAAAGGTCTGTTCCTCAGTGTACCCATAAAAGTGGCTTCAAGCTGGACAGGCCAATGGTTTGAGCCTCCAAAAGGAAGGATTAACGCTGACATGTCAGGGCCTGTGAGAAATAGGTCCTCTAAGATCATGAATCTATCTAGTTTAGAGGAAACTTGAGAAGCCCCTCCTCTCTTGTTGTTCCAGGTGAAAGGGTCATTTATTGTTTCAGCATCCACTAGTCTCATGTTATTTATGAAGTTCTAGAAGGCCATGGAGTCTTTGCCTAGTGTTCTGGTGCCATCTTTTTTCTCTGTAAGAGATTTGATCATATTGAAATCCCCTGCCAGAATCCAGGGCATATCAAGATATCTCTCTCTTAGCTCCTCAAGGGAAGTGAGAAGCTTGAGTTTGTCTTCTGGTTTTTGAGGACCATAGAAATTTGTAATCATGTAAATCTCCTTATCACCCACAGGTTGTATTACCAGTGAAAGATAGTTCCTAGATACTTCCGCATCCAGGATTCCAAATTTTTGGGGATCCCAAAGCGTAAGAATCCCTCCTTCCGAGTTGTTTTCCTTAACCTCAGATACTCATACTTTCTTAATCATTTTCTATGTATTTCTATGATTTTATCCATCGAGCACTTTGTTTCCTCAATGAAAACCATATATGGTTTTTCTTCTTTTATTCTACTGCTGAGATTTCTTTGTTTCCTTTTACTTCCTAGTCCCCTAATGTTCTAGGCTGTAATCTTCATTAAAAAAGGTTTGTAAAAGAGTAACTATTGATATCTTTCATCTTACCTGAGTTGATCATGAGTTTTCCAAATTTAGAAACTCATTCTGTCTTTTCCTTCCTCTTTTCCTACCCGGGATCTTGGAAGAGTTCCCTGGTGTTTCCTCCATTGTCTACATCCCTCTCTTTTCCTGGCTGTGATGGTTTATTTTGACTCTAGGACCCTTCAATTGGGATCTCCATAGGAAGAGCTTTTGAACCCTGTGAAACTCCTCTTTTTGTAGGGAGTCAACTCCTTTGGTTATACCCTGCTCCAGAAGCTTTTCTAGATCCAAGTTCTCCTTCTCAATAATCTCTTGTAATTCATGTTCCTCCCTTCTCGCCTCACTTGGGGTCATCTCATGGTCCCTAGTGAGCTCCATAATGCTTGGTAGATCATCCTATTGCTGGTTTTTCTCTATTACATCCTCCATGCTAGTACCCCTATCCTTCTCATTGGTTTTAGTCTTTGATTTCTGGTTTGCTCCGTTGTTTCCAACTTCTTTTTCTAATATTTTGAAACTATTGTGGCTTAGTTACCTATCCTCATTGATTTTCTTTTAGTGCCACTTTCCCCCTTTCCTCTTACGCCCCACCTTAGTGAAACCCTCGGGATGTTTGCTTGTGGTGGTTTTTTTATCGTTTTCTAGTTTTTTTTAATGGGAAGTCTCTGTATATGTGCCCGTGTTCATGGCACTTATGCCACCTAAATGGGACATGCTCATAGTCCACTGCCTACACCCATTCTTCATCATAAACTTCTAAAATGATCTCATCTGGGAGTTCCTAGATAGGTCCATTTCCACACAAATTCAGGTGAAGGAAGTATATTTGCCTCTTAGTGTTGCATCTAATGTCTTTATAAAATGCCCTAGTTTTTTGCCGATAGCCTTTAGAGACTCTGATAGCCAATAATCTAAAGGAAGGGAGTATAGGATTATCCATACTGGTACTGAAGTGAATGTTTCTCGTTTTGGGACAAAATTCATCACCCATGGTCACATGTAAAGGCTTGCAGTAGCGTAAAAATAGGGTCCTCCATCGAACACTCTGTCCTTATCTTCTAAGCTCGTGAACACCACCATAAAGAAGCCCTTGGATCCAAGGTGAAGGTTTATTTCCCCAGTAGGTTTCCAATGGTTCCTTATCCATGCATGTAAGGATTTCTCTGTGGGAAAAATCCCCATAAATTTTCCTATGATCGCGTGTTCTGCCATGTGATCTCAGTGCACCTATAGCACTGGGTCACTTAAAACGACCTGAGGAGTAATGGTCAACTGGGGTTTGCAGACCAGTGTCTCCCTCAAAGGTGCATCTTTCTGATTGTTGCCCTCTTTCCTCTTCTCCCTGCTATCTTCCTCATGATTTTCTCTTTGTTTGTGAGGTTTGATATTTTCTGTGTTAGTATCCTCAGTTATCACCTCCGTTGGTTTCTTGAAGCAATGCAGATCATTTTCCTTTCTTATGCTCACGACTCTTTGACTGTAGGAGGGAGCAGAACTCCCTCCTCCACGACCCGCCATGGTTACTAGCGCCAAACTCTAACTCAAACCCTAGTTCAAATTACAGAGCCCCCCAGGCTGAAGTTATTTCAAGATCGTGTCTTTAATATACTTAGTCCACCTTGGAAATTTTTTTATTTTTATTTTTACTACATTTACCATGAATCATTCTAGCTCCTTTAAAAATCCTTGGTTTACTTTACATATACATATCATTAAGGAATGAACCTCTATGTACAAAAATTATTTTACCATCCTTACCCAATAGCAACTTTACCATAATTATTGAATGTTTATATCTTATCTATTGGTATGCTTGCAATCAAATCGGTTCTCTTTTGGTTATTTATGTGATGGTCACATTTTGTTACACCATGACATGGAATTAAGTACTATTTAATGATGTTGTAAGACTCAAAAATGAATATTGATACGCCCCTATTATTGTTTTATTTATTTATTGGGTGAATCCATAACCCATATTTACTGATGAAAATATTGCTCTTTGGAGGAATGTTGGTGACAGATGCTCAACTAGACCAAAACACATAGAAGTTATATTCGTTTATGTCTATAAAAGTAGACGACGTTGCTGGACATTCTTAGTTTCTAAAGAAATGGCAGGTTACTTAACCTTTTTCACACAAAATTCATGTAAATTTATTTTTTAAAGGAAATACAAGGCAACTTAGTTTTTATGTGCATGATAACCCTTTTCCTTTTCCTCCATCTTACATCCTTTATATTCACAATTGTTTCTTTCCCTTTATTTAAAAGAATGAGGGGCAGTAGTCCTATCATAAATACACCAAGTATTATGCCTTCTTGGGCATGACAACCATGGTAGTGTAATTGTGTAAAATGTAGATAAGAATATAATTGTGTAACAATGTAGATAACAAAAATATTTGAGAACTCAACAACCATGGTTTCTTGCAATGACATTGAGGGTCAAAAGAATTCTCCATTCATGTTTTCCTTCTCCACATAAAGCCTGACACTACGCAAACTTTTCTAATAATAATTTGTAATGTTGGACAGATAAACATAGCATCATGTAAGTGCATAGCATCGTGTAATTTTTTTTTTCAATTCATAAGTTAATCCCGCGGTGGTTTGTAACCACTTGGATCCTAACCACTTCTTGATTTCGTTAAAGAAGCTAATAATAATTTTATTCCATATTATCTCTATCTATCTATCTATTATTATTATTATTATTATTATTATTATTAACTCCCCTCCTAATCACTTATAATTGAATGGATTAATAGGTAAAACCCTAATGAATTATCAATCAACAATTGATTAAGATAAATATCATTATTATTTACTAATATATGATTTCATGGGAATTTTTACAACAGTTTACTGTAGGGATATTACATACTCCCCGCCTTAAAGAGAACACCATCCTTGATGTTCTTCACTCATTGAAACTGAACTTTTACTCATGATATAATTGTCTAAACAACCCAAAAGGGATACCTCCCCTTTAAAATGAAGGAGTTCATTCCAAGAAATATCAATAAGAAAAAACAATAATGTTCCAACATAAGAAAAATTAATATTCATAATCATTTATAGCTGTGAAAATATGCAAATTCTACTTTCCATCACTTGGACATTCCTCAAATTTATAGAATAAGAACATAATATCTATGCCAAGTTACCGTTACTTACTAATTACTCTTGGAAGTCATGGTCACTTTTATGCAATTTCTCTAAGAATGGTTTGACAAATCATCCTCACTCAATGGAAAGAACCTATAATATATGACTAATGAATCCAATATCATCATATTAGTCACAACATTTTCAATCAAATGAAATAATTTTAACTCTCAATCAATTATGCAATGTGAGGTGATATTTCAATCACAATATTTCTACAAGTAATTAGAGAGCACCAACACTCTAAGCATTAAAAATGATAAATCATTTCACCACATGCACACTGTCTTAGCTCCATCTAAAGACATCCACAAAGTACTTCTAAAAGTATTTAGAGAGCACCCAACTCTCTCTAATCATATAAATGATCGATAAATGCACCAAATGCATATTGTCTTAGCCCCTGCTAAGATATTCGAAATATTGGTAACATAATAAAAGAACTTACACTTCCAGTAATTCCTTTCGGAGCACTAGGCTCTTTTCCCGTTAAGATGTACATGAAATTTTTTACACAAAGATACAAAAAATTCATCACATAAATGGTTAGTTAATTGTTCTGCTATGAGAACTACAACGACAAAAGAATTCTCCTTTCACAAGAAAATTGAGCCATTTTCACATCTAGTTAGTTCTCTGGTAGAGACCATACTAGTTCCAATCTGGAATTCCATTGGCCAACCAGCTCAAGAATTCGAATGACCACAAAGGGTGCAATACAATATTCCTCTTGGAATCATCTTACCTATGCCTCTAACAATGTCCCATCGATGAGTAATTTTTTGGGTCTCCTCCAATAGGTTCCAAAATCAACAGAGTTTTCTGAGGATTTTTACCCTCTTCACCATCTTGGCCATCTTTTCCTTTATTGATATCATCTATCTCTAGGTAGAGGAAATTCGGGTAGGAAAGCGCCATCAACTCCTTTAAGCAGGCAACCATCATCAACCCAAGGCATCTTGGGCTTTCACAACTATCCACAATTGTCTGGCATGTAAAATTATCTTTTAGCACTATTTTCCACAATAGTTTACATAATGAACCATATGCACATTATCATTATAACAAAAGAAGAATTTGTGTACACCATGACAGGAAATATAACTGTCATATAGGTGGTATATATTCCAATTTTCAAAATAACGCAATCATGCATATAAAAACATTCATTTATAGTTACAATTCACATTGCAATGTTTTACCTTCACATGTTTTCATGTTGCCATTAATATACTCCTACGTAATCTCATCAACAACACTAGTCATAAATATGCATTTTTCAAACAAGTATTCACTTTTGTAACCATTTTAGTTTGATGCATACAACACTATGATGCATAAAAGTATATAAAAGTATTCATTAATGTGTAAATTTCAATAACAGTTACGGTAATGATCCAAACATTTCCAATTCCCATAGTGTACTGTCACCAATAGACCGATACATGAAGCAACTACTATAATCACTTATTTACAACTTGGAATAAGCTTAAATCAAATTTAATTCATGCATATAAGTTTTAATAGTTAGTCATGCAACACTAACTAATCAGTGCTACCAACCATCTTAATGTAATCATAACAAGACTTAGTCAACAACTAGCTATTACAGCCAAGTCTCACTACTCATCTCATCATTCATTTTTAACATATAAAGGGGTTATTCCAATGTTCTTTTAAAAAACGCTATCATCCTCTTCAAGGAAATTTCCAATATTTTACATTCATGCATTCACTCGTTATAAGTAGTGCATTGTAATTTTATCAATATTCATTAAATGAATAATTAATACTTTTATATCTAAAAAGGTTAGTAGTTGATTTTCACTTTCCATAGTGAGTGTTCAATATTTCTCATAGGTGTAATAGAAGTTTCATTATTCTTTATCCTCATCGAGATTCAAATGTCATGAACATAGTTTTTTAGTAGAATTTATTACTTACTACTCTTCAATGTGGTTATAAACATGAATTATGCATCTCATATCAAAAGTAGGATACTGCATATAACAATATGTATTTTATTAGATTGATATCTGAGCTAATGCCCACTAGTAGCATACCTTGATTTTCTTTTCAACTTAAGAATTTCCAAAGGTGTCAGTGTTGCAACATTCAACTCTCATACCACTTGTAACATCCCTTGGTAACCTCACGTGAAAATGCATGTAGTTAGAAACTTTATACACAATTTACCCATGGGTAGCTATCTAATTTACTATTCCATATTCCTCATTACCCATTAGATAGAATCTTTGTCACTACATATAGTACTTTAGTAAGGGAATAATAAGCTGCATAACCATTAACAACCATTGTTGTAGCATATTAGCACAAACTTCTTGATGTAAGGTTGCATCAATTTCATGATTCTCTTAACTAGATTAGTTAAATGCATACTTGATATTATAAACATCATCTCATGCAACAAATCCACATAATAAATGTAGCACAACATAGAACCCCATCATTAGACATTGAGATACCCTCCAAACCCCATAGGGTGAAAACCAACAAACATTTAATTTTATTATTAAACGCTCATGACGGTGTTCACCCCTCATTCAATGGCTTGTAAGGGAGTCCATCTTTTAACCATTGTCATAAGATATAATAAGGAGTATCATCTCAAAACAATATAACTAGCTATAAGATATTACAATCATTATGATATCATTTACCCACAAATATTAAATATTTACATATTGATGGTTTGGTTGTTCCATCAGTGGACCATCCTGCAGCTCGCACTCAACTACATTTACCATTAGTTTTTTACCTACCACAATGTTAAACACAATCTACGTTTTGCACAAGTCACCATCCTTTCCTTCCATTGTTGTCATCATCAAACTTTTTATATGATGATACATAGAGTATTTATGAACTAACAATCAATATTTAAAAATGATTCTTCAACATATATTGACCTGCATACATGAAGTGTAAATAAAATATCACAACATGCTTCCTCTAACAACACTACTCATACATTAATTTATAAGCATATAATTATCAAGGAATGTCAAAATAAGTACCACATTACAATGATTCTTCTCACACAAACAAGCATTCTTTCCTAAGGGAAAGCCACTGTAACCATTCAATTAAAGGATACTAGTATGTCATCTTTGATTCCCATGCATGTAATTAGATAAAACTTATCCAAAGAAAGTTAGCCCCTAAACGTTTCTTTGTGCATGTAACTAAGTAATTTATTCCAATATAATAGATATTATTATTCTTATTATGCATACAAATGCATGTTACTTTCTATAGGAAAGATAACATGATAGTTACTATGCTTGTGCATGCAACTGCTTGTTGATTCAGATAACATTTCAACAATTTTCTTCCGAAGAAGAACTATTTACAATAATTACAGTACAGGAAAATACATCCCTATTGCAAAATAGAGTAACACATTAGTAATTATCTCTTTCATGCAACCAATTGTTCATTAATACGGTAGCTATTGTTGTTGCATAAACACACATCTCCCTTTCCCAAGAAAAAATAAATATATCTTGCATTCAAATGCATAGTATTTTTCACAAAAGAATTAATACATTCTTTCATGCAACATCAATTCTTTCCCAAATTATACTAACATAATATCCCATATTTCCCTCATGAAATTAACATCATAGCTATATTTTTATGCACCATATTTTAAAAGAAATGTTTATGGTTCATGCATATGCATATATTATTTTCTCTTTTTTTTTCTAAATTCAAAAGTATCATATCTATATTTTTCTGCATGCATATGCATATATTGTTTTCTCTTTTTTTTTTCCAAAATAAAAAACATCATATCTATTATTTTTATGCTTCTTCTTCATACGTGTTTCTTCTTCAAGCAATCAAACACATGGTAAGTATTTTTTATGCATGTAAACCCACTTTTCTCTTTTCAAAATGATGGCAAATAAACACATATTATTCTAATAAAAATTAACACAATAGTCCCATTAGTTATTAGTTTGTAAGTCTCACACATTCTTTACAAAAATCTAATTCAAAGATGATTCTTTTCATTCACTTTAACATAATTTATGTATTTGTAAATTCTTAATTTTTTTAATTATGTGAGTCTTTAATATCCTTTATCCACCTTGAAATAACATTTTTCTTTTTCTTTTTACTAGATTAACCATGGATCGTTCACATTCTCCCTCCTTGTAAAAATCCTCGGTTTACTTTACATCTGCATATCATTAAGCAACATACTATTAACTTATTAAGAATGAACCTCTTGGCACAAAAATTATTTTACCATCGTTACGCAAGACTAACTTTACCATCATTGGTGAATATTTATATGTTATCTATTCGTATGATTGCAAAGAACATGGTTCTCTTTTGCTTATTTATGCGATATTCACATCTTGTTACAACATGACATGGAATTAAGTACGTTGTAAGAGTCAGAAAGGAAGATTGATATGCCCCTATTATTGTTTTTTTTAATTAGGCGAGTCCAGAACACGTTTTTTCCTTGGAGGAATGTTGGCGGCAGAGGCTCAACTCGTCATTTTTTGTTGGAGGAATGCTGGAGGCAGAGGCTCCACTAGACCAAGACACACGGAAGTTCTATTCATATATGTATATAAAAGCAGAAGTTCTATTCATATATGTATAGAAGCAGACCACATTTTGTATTCATAATTGTGTATAAAAGCAGAAGTTCGTCATTTTTTGTTGGAGGAATGCTGGAGGCAGAGGCTCAACTAGACCGAGACACACGGAAGTTCTATTCATATATGTGTATAAAAGCAGAAGTTCTATTCATATATGTATAGAAGCAGACCACATTTTGTATTCATAATTGTGTATAAAAGCAGAAGTTCTATTCATATATGTGTATAAAAGAGGACGACATTGTTTAAAGTTCTTGGTTTCTGAAGAAATGACGGGTTACTTCACCTTTTTCACACAAGATATTTGTGAAAAAATGATTTTTAAGAAAATACAAAGCTACTTAAATATTATGTGCATGATATCACTTTGATTTCGCCTCCATCTTCCTTCCTTCAGATTCACAATTGTTTCCTTTCTTTTATTTAAAAGAACGAGGGGCACCAGTCCTATTATCAGCACACCAAGTATACTTACTGCTTGGGCTTGACAACCATGGTAGTATAATTGTGTAAAAATGTAGATACAATATAAATAACAAAAAGTCCAAGAACACAGTAGCCATTGCGGCTTGCGACTGCATTGAGGGTTAAACTAATTCTCCATTCAACCTTTCCTTCTCCACAAAAATCTTGCCACTAGGTACACTTTTCTAATAATAATTTTTAATGGCCCACACATAAATATAGCATCCTGCACATGCCTGCTTTTCAATTCAGAATGTAATCCCATGCTGGTTTGTAAGCAGTCGGATCCTAACTTCTTGATATCGTTGAAGAAATTAATAATAATTTTATTTGATATTTATTATTATTATCAACTCACCTCCGAATAACTTAGCTTCCAATGGATTCATAGGTAAAACCTAATGAATTCTCCGCTAACAACCGATTAAGATAAACATCATTATTATGGGTTAGTATATGATTTTCCGGGAATTTTTACCATAGTTTATTGTAAGGGTATTACATTATAATTTTTATACTTTTCAAAAATTATTTTAATATAATAATTTCATTATCTATGTGAACTAATTTATTTATGAATATTTTATAGGGAAACAAATTATAAATAAAAAATGAAAATAAAGAGTAATGCTTATTATGGTAAAATTTTTCAATGCTCAGCCGTTGAGAGTGAAAAAATTATATTACTTCTTAATAAGAGTGATATTTGCAATTTTTTTTGTGAGTATAAAATTAATATGTTACATATAGAAAATATTAATAATCATAAAAATTCAATGTTAGTCATAAACAAAATATTTTAATATGTAAGGATAAGTGATGCAGGAGTATATAGATTTAGCTAGCAATGTAAAAGTTTGTTCACATGTTGTGGGTAAACAAGTTGAATTTCACTTACCTGAGTAGTCGAAAATCAATTTTTACAGTGAGGGTTGGATCTCAAGAAATGAGGTTAGGAAATTGTCTTATTTTAGGTTCAAAGATAAGTTGCTAGCTTAAGGGTGTGATAGAGCTTGAAAATAGAGATTGAGTTGTTAGAATGTTTAAAGATAGAGATTGATTAGTTAGAGTGGGATTCAATTGATAAAAAGGAGAAAAAATGTAATGTAGAAGGATTGGAATGGGCAGAGAGAGAGAGAAGATTGACTGAACCGAGAGAAATTAGAGGGCTGATTTTCAGATTGAAACAAGGGTCTTTTATATCACTCTAATCGAGCCAAAGGGCCAAGAGTCTGTAACCATTTTTTGAATAAATAATTTGATGCCATGTGTATGATTATATATCAAATCTGTATGAATTTTTATTTTGGCCTCTGTGTATTCACATTCTGGACAAAATCAGGTATTTTCCCTATTCCACACTTTATATTGTTAATCGCTCTATTTATTTGCAATCGGGGCCTTTAGTGTTATTATCATTGTCGATGCCCGATTTAATATGGACTGTTGGATCATTTAAGTTGCGATCTATGGTGTACTGCCAAGCGATCTCTATAAAAAGGGAAAATATCATTGTTAGGGCTTCTACAAAGGAAATATAGTCAGAGTAGAAAAAGGTTGGACTATAAAGGGAATTGTAACGTGGGGGCCGATTGTTGATATTTCTCAAAACAATTGATTCCTGCATCATTTGTGGTATTAGAGCATAGAGAGGTTAAAGTTGATTGCAGTAAACATGCTGCCAAGGATAGGAGTTGGCATTGGTCGAGGAAGACCGGAAGTAAATGCAGTTCTATTGGAAGAGATATGAAGTCTGCGTACAAGGATGGAAACAATTGAGACTGCTTAGACGAGAACACATCATGAAGGGGATGGTAGTGCTAAAGAAGAATGTTTTGAAGAAGAGGAAGAGGTGGAAAATGAAACTACTAAAGTCATGAAGATGTTGGCGAAAGTAGGAGGAAAACTGAAGGTGGAAATTCCTACGTATGAAGGGAGTCTCAATGCAGAAGAGCTAAATGGATCAGGTCATTAGAAAAATATTTTGACTATGAAGAGGAAGCTGACAACAAGAAAAAGGTGAGATTTGTAGTCACTAGATTGAGGGGTCATGCAACTGCTTGGTGGGACGAGCTACAGACATTCAGAACAAGGAAAGGAAAGTCCAAGATCAAGCAATGGGACAAAATGGTAAGTAAAATGAAAGCCAAATTTATGGCTAAAGACTATCAGTTAAATCTTTTTAAACAGTTGCAAAATTAAGGCAACAAGGAATGTCTGTTAAAGAATACACTGAAGAATTTTATAGATTAAGTATTAGAGTAGGACATGCAGAAGATGACATGGAGAAGGTAGCTAGATATATCAATGGCTTAAGATATGACATACAAGATGAGATTAGCTTGTTAAGTCTGAAGACTATTGAGGATGCCTATCAAGAAAGTATGAAGGCAGAGGAGAAGATGTTGAGAAAACAGAATCAGAGGAATAGAGGAAGAAGCTCAATAGGAGGTAGAGGAACTACCAAACCAACAGGACAACAACTTCAACATGAAGAAGGCAATTCAAGTAGTAGACAGCTGCAGAGAGGGGATTTTAATAGAGGAAGATTTGCACCCGGAGGAAGGGACCGAGGAAGGGATGTTCGATGCTACATATGTGGAGAATGGGGACATGTTTTGTGGGACTGTCCTTATAATAAGCTAGCAAATCAGAGGAATGCGAATGTGGCTGAAGTGAAGCCAGAAAGACCTCGACTTATGGAGAAGGAAGAACCCCCTGAGGTAGGAGAATACTTAATGTTGAGAAGGACATTGCCTAAGACAGAGAAAGAGATTGAAGACCTAGTGTAGAGGAAGAATTTATTTAGAACTACCTGTAAATCAAAGGGTAAGTGTTGTAAGGTAATAATTGATAATGGAAGCACTGACAACCTTATTTCTACACAGATGGTGGACAAGCTCGGATTAGCAGAGACAGTGCACCCTACTCCTTACAAAGTGTCGTGGTTGCAGAAAGGACATCAAATTATTGTAATAGAACAATGCAAGGTTCAAATACAGATTGGTACGTATAAGGATGTAATACTATGCGATGTAATGCCCATGGATGTTTGCCATGTTTTGCTGGGAAGACCATGGTAGTTTGATCGAAAAGCTATTCATGACGGAAGGAAAAAAAATTATACTCTAGAGAAGGATGAAACAAAGCATACATTGCTATCATTGAAGGATGTCATTGACAAAGGAGCATCTGGGAACAATGTTATGCTAATGAGTGGAAAGGAGTTGTTGCAAGAGATTGAGAAAGGTCAAGAAAAGCATTTTTGTATCATAGGGAAACTGAAGGTAATTCTAAATTCCATAAACTTAGATGATTTACCTAAGGAAATCAAAACTATGTTAAATGATTTTGTTGATATTATTGTGGATGAGTTTCCGAATGTGTTACCACCAATCAAGAGTATTATTCATCATATTGATCTAATACATGGAGCGAGTTTGAAAATAAAGAAGCATATAGATTAACTCCTCAAGAGAATGCAGAAGTTGGAAGACAAGTGCAAGAATTGATGGATAAGGGACTAATCAGACAGAGTCTTAGTCCATGTGTTGTACCAACAGTACTCAGTCCAAAGAAAGGAGGTGAATGGTGTATGTGCATAGATTCCAGAGCGATAAACAAGATCATAACCAGGTATAGATTTCCTTTGCCACACATGGATGATTTAATGGATTGTTTGAGTGGATCAAAGTATTTTACTAAAATAGATCTGAAGAGTGGATATCATCAAATAAGAATTCGAGAAGGAGATGAGTGGAAGACTACATTAAGACAAACAGTGGGTTGTATGAGTGGGTAGTGATGCCTTTTAGACTCACTAATGCACCTAGAAAGTTCATGAGATTGATGAACGAAGTATTGAAGGAATATGCAGGCAAGTTTGTTATTAGTTATCTTGATGATATTCTAGTTTTTAGTAAAAGTAAAGAAGATCATCTAGAGCATCTTAAATTGGTTTTAAGAACTCTGCAGAAAGAGAAACAACTGATAAATCTGAAGAAGTTTAGTTTTATGAGAGAAGAATTAATTTACTTGGGATTTGTAGTTTCTAAAGAAGGATTGAAAATGGATCCAAAGAAAGTCCATGCAATTTGGAACTGGCCTATTCACAAAAATATATTTGAGGTAAGAAGCTTCCATGGTCTTGCAAGTTTTTACAAAAAGTTTATTAGAGGTTTTAGTTAGATTTGTCCACCAATTCTTGAAACAATTAAGGAGATCAATCAACCGTTCAAGTGGATAGAAGCAACAAACAGGAATTTTAAATTGTTGAAGAGGAAAATTACAGAAGAACCAATTTTATCTTTGTCTGATTTTGAAAAGGTATTTCAAGTTGAAACATATGCTAGTGAAGTTGCAGTTGGTGCAGTTCTGAGTCAGGAAAAATGACCGATAGCGTACTTCAGTGAGAAATTGAATGAAGTGAAGAAGAAGTATTCTTATTACGATAAAGGTTTTACGCTATTGTATAAGCCTTGAAAAATTGGAGACATTACTTGCTGCCAAAAGAGTTTATATTGTATTCTGACAATCACGCATTACAGTTCATAAAAAACCAGCTGAAGTTGAACCAGAAGCATGCCAAGTGGGTTGAATTTTTGCAGAGATTTACTTTTGTGATAAAGCACACGAGTGGTAAGTTGAATAAAGTCGCTGATGCATTGAGCAGGGTAAGTTTTATTGTAAAAGAATTCAAAGTTGGTGTTGTAGGATTTGAAGAAATTATTGAAATGTACAAAGATGATGTAGATTTCAGAGATTTCTTTAAAGCAGTGAAAAATCCAATAGTTCATAACAGAAGTCAATAGTTATACTATCTCATCCAAGGAGGATTATTGTTTAAAGGCAACAAGTTGTGTATTCCCAAATGTTCTATGAGGGAAAACATAATAATGGAAAAACATAGTGGAGGATTATCTGGTCACTTTGGACAAGATAAAACTTTTTCTTAGGTGAATGCTTTTTATTATTGGCGAAAAATGCAGATTGATGTTAAGAGATTTGTTGAGAAGTGCAAGATATGTCAGCATGCTAAGGGGAGAAGTTAGAACACAAGATTGTATCAGCCATTACCAAACCAGACCAACCGTGGGATGTAGTTAGCATGGATTTTGTTTTGGCATTACCAAAAAATCAAAGAGGGAATGATTCCATTTATGTTGTGGTAGATAGATTTTCCAAGATGGTACATTTCATTACTTGTAATAAAACTAGTGATGCAACACACATAGCTAATCTATTCTTTTCAGAAATTGTAAGATTACACGGATTACCTATAAGAATTGTGTCTGATAGGGATACAAAGTTTGTAGGGCATTCCTCGAGAACAGTTTGGAAGAAATTAGGAGCTAACCTTGGTTTTAGTTCGGCATGCCATCCACAAACAGATGGACAGATAAAAGTAGTAAACGGGAGCTTGGGGAACATATTGAGAAGTTTAGTGTATCAAAATCCTAAGCAGTGGGATTTAGCATTAGCTCAGGCCGAGTTTTCTTATAATGACACTCTAAATCGAAGTACTGGAATGAGTCCATTTCAGATTGTTTTTGGAATGCATCTAAGAGGTATGTATGAGCTCATAAATTTGGGTAAACAGGAGACAAGAAGTGTAAAAGCTGAAGAGTTTTCAGAGTAGATGTAGAGAGTACAAGAAGATGTCAAAGGCAGATTGCAAGAAAGCAACGACAAATACAAACAGAGAGTGGATATGAAAAGAAGAGAGAAAGAATTCCAAGTGGGAGACTTAGTGATGGTATATTTGAGAAAAGATATATTTCTTGCTAAAACTTACAATAATCTAAAAATGAAAAAGATAGGACCATGTAGAATTGTAAGAAAATTTTCAGTTAATGCTTATGAAATTGAATTACGAGAATGGATTGGAATATCGCCTATTTTCAATATTGCATATTTGTATCCATACAAAGGGATAGAAACAGAGCTACAGGAGGAAACTACAGGAGATGAAGTTCAAACTATGAACTGGGAAGAACAAATGCCAAAGATAGCAAAGAAAGAAGTGGAAGTTGTTTTGGAGAAAAGAGTATCCAAAAGAACCAGAGGACAGACTTATTTCCAATATCTAGTCAAATGGAAAGGACAACCAATGGGGGATGCTAGCTGGTTGACAACATTAGAGTTGCAAAATTATGGAGTAAGTCCTAAAAGTTTGAAGGATCATTATTTTCTTCCCCGGGAGTCTGATGCAAGAGCATCTAGACTTGGCCAACAATGTGAAATTTTATTCACATGTTGTGTCTAAACAAGTTGAATTTCATGGAGCTGAGTGGTCGAAAGTCATTTTTTACCGAGAGGGTTGGATCTCTGAAGAAATGAGTTCTATTTCATTTATTGTAATAAGTTACGAAATTGTCTTATTTTAGATTCAAAGATAAGTTGTTAGCTTAAGGGTGTGATAGAGCTTGAAAATAGAGATTGAGTTGTTAGAATGTTTAAAGATAGAGATTGATTAGCTAGAGTGGGATTTGATTAGAAAAAATGTAATGTAGAAGGATTGGAATGGGTAGAGAGAGAGAGGATTAAGTGAAGTGAGAACCATATTAGAGTGAGCATTTCCATATTGAAATAGGGGTCTTTTAAATCACTTAATCGAGCCAAAGGGCCGAGACTCTATAACCATTTTTTGAATAAATAATTTGATGTCGTGTGTATGATTATATATCAAATCTATGTGAATGTTTATTTTGGCCTCTGTGTATTTGCATTTTGGACAAAATTGTGTATTTTCCTTGTTTCACACTTTATATTGTTAATCGCTCTGTTTATTTGCATTCAGGGCCTTTAGTGTTATTATCATTGTCGATTCTCACTTAAATCATGACCGTTGTATCACCCTGCATTGTATTTCAAAAGATTTGTTTACAAGGGGCGGACCTAAAGCCTTGACGGATTGCAATTGTGATCATCGAAATATCGCATCACCGAAATCCTTTGTAGTGTTATCGAAACCTCGTTGCGGACCATTGCATATGCAATGTGATATATCACATCACAACATTTGAGATGGAATGGTAATGGGCCTCAGGGCTTGGGAAACTGCGATGGGCAATATGCGATGTGATCAATGAATTAAATCCCATCGCAACTATTCAAAGGATAAATCACTAGGCTCGAAACCTTGCGACTTGTGATTGTGATTTAATCTGCACTGTTGGATCATTTAAGTTGCGATCTACGATGTACCGCCGAGTGATCTCTATAAAATGGGAAAATATCATTGTTTGGGCTTCTACAAAGGAAATCCAATCAAAGAAGAAAAAGGTTGGACTGTAAAGGGAATAGTAACGCGGGGGCCGATTGTTGATATTTCTCAAAACAATTGGTTCCTACATCAATAAGTAATATTTAAGGTGATAATGTGGTTCATAACTAGGATATTTCTATGTTCATATTAACTGAAATGTTTTAGTGTGAACTACAGATATTTCATAAGTTAAAAAAACTATGCATGTTATATAAAACCAGTAAAACAAATAAATTCTTATGGTTACAACATTTCTAGTTGTTTTATTATTTTACATTTTGCATTTTTCTTCGTCAATTTTGTCTAAAATATAGAAAAGAGTTATCAAAATTTCTACTTTAAATTTTGTAGTCTAAACAATCAAAATGACCAAATAAATTTTAAAGGCATTGAATCCATTTATACAATAAAAATTTGTAATTCAAACAATTCAAAATTACACTTGATATATGTGTGCATTTTAAGCAGTGATCAAGTATTAAGAAATACATACCGTTGATCAAATGTCTTTTCATACATATATTTGTTCAAATTTTGATATTTAAAATACATTTACAACATAAAAAAAATAATCTTCAGAAATCTGCTAAATAAATTATTAAAATAAATGTATAGTTATTATTATAACAATTTTACCATTTTTAAATTTCCATTTAAAAGAAAGTTAATTCCTTAATATTTTCAATATCATTTTTCATATATATATATATATATATATATATATATATATATTCTCCACATTAAATTATAAATATTTCTCATATCAATTTCCATACTAATGATAAATAAATATTTTTGAAAATAATGTTACATATATTATTTTATGTAAAATAAAAAATATTCAATTTCTATTTTTAATTTTGATAGTGAATCAATTTTAAGATATTTTTAAAACAATTTTCTATTACTTTACAAATAAATTTATATTTCAGAAAAAGATAAATCAGTTTACAATGAATGTTCGATGTCAACTTATAATTTTGATATTTCAGATATAGATAAATCATTTTACAATGAATGTTTGATGTCAACTTACAATTCTGATATTTCATAAATAGATAAATCATTTTACAATGAATGTTCGATGTCAACTGATAATTCTGAATAGTAAACATTTACTGTGAATTTATAATTTTATTAATAAAATTAATTTTTGCATATCTTTAAAACATATTTATATTATTTTGTTGGTAGTCTTTTTAAATCAAATTTATTTTGATAAAAAGTTTTTTAATGGAATATTTATATTTTTATATTTATTAAAACAGTAATTTGGAAAATTGTTCAAATTTTTTGTAAACTTGGTACTATACATCTTTATCATTTTTATTTTTTCATATTTATCTACCGATACCACAAGATTTGAATCAAAAAATTTATTTTTTATTTTAATTAAAAAATTAATATTAAAATTAAAAAAAAATGATAATTAATTAATTTATTTTATTAAATATTATCATGAAAAAAATATAGAGAGAAATATTTGCTATTTTATTTTTATGTAAAAAATATATAAAAGAAGCATTTCAAATTTAATACAATTTTCTTGTAATAAAAACTGTAGTGTGAAGAATGTTTTAATTTTTGAAAGTTAAATAAAATGAATCTATGATGGATAATTTAAAGAAAGTGCTTTTTGTTTTAACCTTAGTACTGTTGTAAATGTGACCTATTCTTTAATCCTATCGTATTTTGGGAGTTAAGTGATGTCAATTACGTTATAAAGTTCTTGAATATTTGTTTTTGTTTTATTAATGTTAATTTATTTTTTTAACTCTGATTAAGAAAAAACATATTTTATATTTTTAAATTAGGGTTGTTTGATTGATCCAAGTATTTTATTTTGTCTTTTTTACTTTAACTTTTTATTAAGATATAGTTTCTCCTTAAATTTTAAAGGTTTAAATATTATTTTCCTTTTATAAAATAATCTTTTTTTATACAAATATATTCTTAATAATATAATTTAAAATTAAATAATTCTTCTCCATCCTATGATAAGGAAAAATATATCAATTATAAATCTTGTAAATATTAAAAATTTATTTTAATGTTAAGATTAATTACAAGATCACATTTATTTAATATTTTTTTATTGCTTTAATCCATAAAGAAATTGAATTTTAAATCATAATTACATAATACTTCATCATATACTTATCACCAATTTAATTGCTCTCATACACTAAAATTTACTTAATATTTAAAACAATATTTTCATTGTAAAGCGTGAAATATTGAGCTACCTAAATACTTTATGAATTCACATTTATTGTGTGAAATATATTGCATCTTTAAAATATAGACATTTAAATTTAATTCATATTCATTAATTATTATATTTATTTTTTTATTTAATTTTAGCCTCTAAATAAAATTTAATCTAATTATTATGTTATTATATATATATTATTTTAAATTATAATTAAAAATATTATACTAATAAAATTTATATTTGAACATATAACATTACGAGGAAGATACATAATATATATATATAAGTGTAACACTCAATGCTATCCAACAAAAAAACTCTATTGAATTATTACCTTAATGCATTTTGTTGTATATTTATCATAATCCATGTAAATTCATTAATCCTTTAATGTTATACGCATGCATTCAATGGTTATAGATTTAATTTGGGGAGGTTATTTAAGTCTTGATCTACAGTTTTCTGACGAATATTTATGAGCCATTATATGGTCTATCCCACCAGGAACTAGCGCGATTACTGTGGCATTTACGCTATCGAGAAGGTAGGTTGTGTGTGTGGCGTTGCCGCTAATGGCTCTACTTAAATGTTAACAGTCTGGCCTGCTTCTAGAAGGCCATGGTATTAATGTTGGATGCAACGGTTCTAGTGCTTCTCGCTAAACCTAAGCATTAACTTTGTCTCCCTGTCATGCACATTTCTCATTTGGGCGTGATGTTTACCATGTAATGCAGCTCTGTAACTCTGTTCAAGGTTGATGGAGAATACCATGGCCACTCTACAATTATTTTCAGGGATGATAGAGAATACCATAGCGTCATCTGCCCTCCACGTTCCGTCGTTTTCTGGCGAATACATATGTAAGGTTTGTATGTATTTTCTATCCATACTCTACAATTGGGTTTGATTCCTAGCTCGAACGAATACTTCTGAATTGTTACCTTTGATGCAGGCATGTTCTTCAACTGCTACTTCGTTTCCTCTAGTCAAGTCATGAGGCAAGAGGATGATCTTCCTGTAGAGGTAAGGGTTATAGAGTTTTTAAATTGGGATTTCCTCTGTTTCTCTCTGCTTGCATAGAGGCATACGTATTAACCTTTTCATGGTGCCTACAGGTCTTCAGTTCTCTCTCACATGGTGCGGCTCCTTCTTAGGTAACAAAGTAACTTGAAGTGCTCAGTCTTACATCTAGTTTAATAATGTTTACGAATTCCAAAAGGTTTAACCTCTAGCTTGTCTTTCCAGGTAAAAACCTTCTGTCATGCGTATTTCTCGAACTGTAGATGCGGGACGCATCCTAACAGAGAAACGCATCTTTAGTGTCCTCAGGTTGGTTCTACCAAGAAAGCCTCCGGTGGATTGCAAAACGAGGAATTTCCTTTGGTCTTGTTTAATGTTGAAAGTAATTTATTGTTTGATAACTTAGTTGTTTGAGTGGCTTTCCAACTTTATGATGAAGCAGGGCCAATCATTCAGTTTTTAGACTATAAAATTACCGCATAAATAGTTTCAGTTTCCTTAAGAGGGTTACATCGAAAATATGTTTGGCTATTTCCTTTGTTTGGGTTGTTAAGTGTTTTCAACCCGGTTACACGATATCCATACATGTTTAACGTATTTATAATTTTGAACAATGTTGTAAATTTTGGTGTTCTGCCTGGGATTACTATTATAAGTTTATTTATGAGTCGTGATTTGTTATTCTAGATGTAGAAATTTTGAATAATCTAACACATATTCCCAGAGATTATCTTGATCATACAATTATAAGCGGAACATGTATAATACATAATCTTCTCTACGTTGATCATCAATTTACAGAAGCAGAAACATTCACAGGCGCACATAGAAGCATCAATCAAACTCATTAACACAGTATGTATCCCGGGGAAAGCATCTCGCTAAAAACCCCAACAATCTGTATATTATATTGATTGAATCATGTAACAATACAAAGTACAATTCTTATCACAAGCAATCCAGTACCAGCTCCACCTGTTACACACAATACAGCTAAGATCTGATCTCCAAATCTATTCCACTGCTTGCCTGCCTCCACTGCTCAATACCTGCTCAAGAACTTATGATAACGGCTTCCCAAACTCGTATTTCACCTCAAAATAATCACTCACACTTTGTTGGACGTGAGCAAAGGCTATAATACTGGGCAAATACGTGAGCAAACTCATTGGCATCCTTAATCCCTTGATTGTGCAAGATCTGGTGCACAACTATAGTCACAACTGATAGCAATCGGATTCTCTACCACTTGTCCCTGTTGAACTGAACATGCACTCACATGCAACTGAGTTAACTGATGTATTCATTAGTTGTATCATGAGTTAATAATTAGTTTAACAACTCATCATTAGTCTATTTGCAGTTAGACTAATTACAACTACTTTAACGAACTCAAACTGAACACAACTCTATCAACTCCACAATCAACTCCACCAAACTCAACTGATTGAGTTCTAACTGAAGTCATGCATGCAACAACTCAACTAACTCATAAGAAAAGCGTATTTCCTTTTGACAGCTGCATGTGCCACCTCTGTAGCTCATACTGAAGTGCTCCAAGAGAATAAGATCAAGTTTATAGTCCAAATATTATTATGAGATAATAATATTTGACTTTTCTATTTTTGACAGCCAGTCTAAAAATAGACTTTGATCACTCACACTTTGATCAAAAATAGAAGTCCATCTATTTTTCCCAACTTGACCCATCATCCATAAACAACAACCTGCAATCCATAGACATGAGCCATATGTCTAAAAATAGACTTGTGCCAAAAATAGCCTGCGGGCCCACTTAGTGAAGGCAACTCTTTTCACTAAGCTCCATCATCTTGTTGCACTCTCAACAAGCATTTCTTGTTGCACACTTTTCAACACTAGACTCCACTATTGCGAGGTCGGTTGGTTCTCGATACTTTATTCTAGAATAAACTAAGTGTAGAGACCGACCCAGTCTTACTCTGTCATGATTTCATATGATTTTGGGAAGTTCAGTTAATGGTTAGTGGAAGGAAGAGTTTGTCATCTCAAGACTACCTATTGCGCTTCATGTTTGAATGAATTTGAATAAGGTTCAATGTTAACGATATAGTTCAATATCTGTAAGAATAGGGTTTTTCCCTTATAAATATTCAATTATTTAAGTTGCTAATATCCCAGAGTTGATGGTAAAAGAATTATCTTATAGGGGTTTCGAAATTGTTTTTCATGTTATCACTAGGGACTATTTAGAGCTATGCATAGCATGGAATATACGAGTAAGCAGGTTAGACTGACAATCAAATTAATAACAGATATGTTCCTAGTCATTTACTTAATAAGATAGTATCAACAATTTGCCTTAATCATGAAAAATTAACCATAAAATCTACTTACTAAATATCTATTCCTTAAATAGTAGAATATACTTGGTAATGTAGCTATGATGATAATCGTGTATTTTTGGTTAAAGTAATGGTTTTCTAGGAATGAATAATAAGCATGGAATTTTTCACTTATATGTTTCTACTTGTTTAGAACCATATAGATATTTTCTGTTTTCTCGAAGGTCTCACCACCAAACCATGGACCTAGAAATTACATCTAGAGTCCCCCTCTGAGCACTTCCCACTCCTGACAGTTACTGGGCAAATACAACCTAGTACCTTGGGCTTTAGTACTACAGTCCAGCCTCATGTCACATACCAGTTCAATTGTTTTCCATAGATTTCTTTCCCACTAGTTACTTGTCCCTAGCTCAAGGAAAAATCTGTGTAGACTCTCCTACCCTTTTCCCCCGTGTCCCTTCTTTCCTCTTCTTTTCCCTTTTTGGGGAGGAAAGAAAGGCAATTGTCTCTAACTATCTAAGGAGTTAGGTATCAGTTTCATTCAGTTCTTTTAAAAAACTGTTTAAATTCCTTAATAACAAAATAACAAAATGTTCTGGCTTTCCAGCCTTAATCCTTTAACAAACTATGTTAATAAAAGTAAAAGCTTATGAAGTAATACTTAAAACTTGGTAAGGAAAATAAATGTTTGTGCAGTATAGGGTGTTACATCATCCCCCCTTATGAGGAACACTGTCTCTGGTGTTCTTTTAAGAAAATAATGCCGGATAGGCTTCCTGCATAGTCTCCTCATCTTACCAAGTAGCCTCTTCCATGCCAAAGTGCTTCCATTACACTTTAACCTCAGTGATAGCTCACTTCCACAAGGTGGTTTCTCTCTGATCGAGAATACAAAGAGGTTCTGCCAGAAACTCTCCCTCTAGTTTGATCTGCACAATTTACAATTTGTTGTGAGAATTGTACCAAAACAACATTTCAATATTACCTATTCAATTTTTTTATTACCTTTATATTTTTCTAGTTAACTATATGATGAGGATTGTACACATGATGTTTTAGCAAGGAGCCATGGAAGACATTGTGGACTGGGATGTGGCCGGGGAGTGATAATTTGTATGCCATAGGTCCAATTTGTTCCAATTTTTGGAATGGTCCACAGTATTGGGGTACCAGCTTGGCGCAACCCTTCCACTATAAAGTACTTTTCTGGGGTTTAAATTCCAAATACAAATGATCCCCCAACTAGAATTCTTTGAGTCACTTTCTTATCTCCATAAATCTTTTGCTTATCCTAAGTGGCTTTTAAGTTTTGGCGGACCTTTTTAACTGCGGCCTCCATTTAAGCTAACATATGAGGACCCAATGCAAACTTATTAACTCGACTATTCCAATCTGTGGCTACTTGGCACTTTCTTCCATAAACCACCTCAAAAGGGCTCATGCCCAATGAGTCGTGATGTCCATTATTACAGGCCAACTCTACCAAGTGGAGGTAGTCCTACCACTTGTGCGGTTGTTGCATTACGAACATCCTCAACATGTCTTCCAGGACTTGATTCACTCACTCTGTCTGGCCATTCGTCTGTGGATGGTAGGAAGCAATTAATTGAATGTGAGTGCCTAATCTAACAAAGAGGGTATTCCAAAATGTGGATGTAAATTTTACATATTTGTCAGAAATTACTACCTTGGGTATCTCGTGTAACCCGAAAATTTCCCTTATGAATATATCTGTGATTTCTACAGTTTTGTAGGTGGATTTCACAGGTATGAAATGAGTAGTTTTTCTTAACTTGTCCACTATGACCATAACTGAGTCATGTTGTTTCTTAGTGCGAGGTAATCCTATGATGAAGCCTAGAGTTATTGTCACCCATTTCCACTCGGGAATGGGTAATGGTTGTAATAGACCAACGGGATGCTGATGCTCTTCCTTCACCAACTAACACTCTAAGCACTTTGATAAGTATTTCGTGACACCCTTCCTTAAACCTAGCTAGAAATAATTTTTCGTAATGGTCGACAAGAGTTTCTGGTATCCAGGGTGAGCGACGTAAGGCTTCCCATGAAATTCATCCAATAGCAATTGTTTGACAGAATTTTGGTTGGGGACATATATCCTATTTCTGAATGTTAACAATTTGTCAGGGTTTATAACATAATCAGAGTGTTTCCCTCTCTCTCGATCTTTTGATGCTTGCTGCCAAAGGAATGCATATTCTGGGTCTTTGAGGGATGCTTCTCTTATGATTTCAGGAAGGTTAGATTGTATTTTTATCGAATTGTATTTCATAGATGCAATGCATTTTCCTGCTCAGTGTGTCAGTCACTCGATTCTCTTTTCCCTGAAGGTGCTTCATTTTGAAGAAAAATTCGCTTAGGAATGCGATCCACGTGTCCTGCCGAGCATTTAAACTAGACTGGTTAAACAAATTTGTGAGGCTACTATGATCGATTAATAACATAAATTTCTTTCTTAGGAGGTAGTGTCGTGACATTTTGAGTGCGTGTACTACTAAGATTAACTCCAGATCGTATGCAGAGTATCAATTTTCATAGTCCTTCAGTTTGCACAATTCATAGGCTATGACCTTCCCTTCTTGTGTAAATACATCACCGACACCCTCCTTACTTGCATCTGTGCATACCAGAAATTATTTTTCCGGGTCTTTTACCTTTACACCAGTGAAGTAGTAAGTAATTGCTTTAAATTGACTCAAAACTTTGCTAACATTCTGCTGTCGAGTGGAAGGCACGCCCCTTTTTCTATAATGAGGTCATAGGAAAAGCTATTTTTGAAAAGCCTTTAATGAATCGACAGTAATAACCCACTAGACCCAAAAAGGATCTAATGTCAGCAACAATTTTGCGAGTTGTCCATTCCATAATAGTTTTGATTTTTTCTGGATATATCGCTTGCTATACTTAGCGTACAACTAGTTGTCTTGCAAAATATGCAAGACTACTCTCAAGTGCTTCTCATGCTTCTCTTGATTTTTTGAATAAATTAGTATATCATCAATACAAATCAGTATAAATCTATCTTGAAATGGCTAAAAAACGTCATGCATCAATCTCAATGTGGTTGAAGCATTATTAAGGCCAAAAGGTCATACCATGAACTTGTAACATGACCGTAACAAGTTTGAAATGTGGTTTTGCAAATGTCTTCATCCTTTATTATGATCTAGTGTTAACCGGACCTTAAGTAAAATTTTGAGAACCTGATGGCCTCCTCGACTTGATCAAATAAATCATCAATATGGAGTAAAGGGTACTTATTTCTTACGGTCAGTTTATTTAGTTGACGATAATCAATGCATAGCCTTAAGGTTCCGCCCTTCTTTTGAACAAACAACACAGGGGGTCCCCAAGGAGATACACAAGGGCGAATGTACCCTTTATCCAAAAGTTGTTGAAGCTGCATTTTGAGTTATGTTAACTTAGGAATGCTCATGTGGTAGGGATATTTTAAAACAGGAGTTGCTCCAAGTATTAGTTCAATGGTAAAGTAAATATCACATCTAGGTGGAAATCTAGGGATGGATTCAGGAAACACATCCACGAAATCCTAAATTATAGTGATATTCTCCCATGAAGTCATCTTGTTTCCGTCATTAGCATATCCTACTTGGACAACATAAATATGGCATCCCTTTCTAATGCATCTTTCTGGCTGGTTAGCAGTAATAGGACATAATTTAATGTTTTTCTTGATCCGTTGAATTTCCCTTCTCTGCTCCATCTCTTTGAGGTAGCTTACCAATTTCTCTTTACAATCCACTACGGACCAATTCCCTTCCAACCAATCCATCCCTATTACTACACCGTATGAACCTAAGGGGAGTATATTTAGATCAACATGGACATGCTGCCCTGAAACTGTTATAAGGCAGTTTTCTGTTTTTGCAGATATTGTTCTCTTAGTTCCGGTGGCTAGATGAACTAAGCAAGATTTCTTAAATTTGTTGCTTTGCAATAGAAATTTCTCTACCATTTTAGGACAAATGTAGGTTAGGCTAACACCCGATCAAATAAAACAGAAATAGGTTGATGAGAAATCATACCTTCGCACTGGATCATGGTGGGATGGTATTCTACTTGATGATCAGCCAAGGCAACATTAATTATGGGCATATCCTTGCTATATCTCCAACTATGGAGGTTTCTTGCATATTTGAAAGTTGTTCCGTTCAATATTTGTGCTGTCAATTCTTGTAGTAATGAGATTCCCCACACCCCCCACATTGTAGAGCTTGTTTTGGCAATTGATTAGTAGTAGGTCTACTAACTCCCTCTGTTTGTCTAATTTCGGTGTATGCTGGGACTTTGGACGTGTTCCTTGCAAGTTTCCCAAAATTTCTTTTGCTAATTTCTCCTTCCATTTATGAATTTCGGTTGTTTGTTTGGGGGTAAATTCTTCATTCTCCTACCTAGGGCTCCTTTGGTCCGTTTATTTTTCTGTTTCATTTGTTGATAACATATACAAGATTTTCACACTGCATCATCCATTGTTATAGGATAATCAAATTCTAACTTCTCCTTCATAAAGTTGGGTAGACTGTTAATAAACCACTGAATTTTGGATTTTTCCTCCTCCATGTACGTGACATATCATAACAGGGAAGTAAATGATTTCACATATTCATCCATGGTCAATGTTCCCAACCTTAGCTCATGGAAATCCTTTGATTTTTCATCATAGTAACATTCAGTTAAATATTTGTCCTTAATTTTTTTATGGAATTCTTCCCACGTCAATTGGTCTTCGTCAATTTTTCTCATACTTTTAATTTCTTCCCATGAGAGGGTGGACTTTCCCTTAATTGGTAAACTGCCAACCATGCTTTAAGTTTGTCAATATATTCATAAAGCTTAAAATATTTACCCATGTTGATCAGCTATGCTTCAACTGCCTCTTCAGATTCTCCTTCAAAAAGTGACGGTTTTATTTTTTTGAACTCACCTTGTATTTCCATTTTCTATCTTTTCGTCTTTCTTTGGTCAGAAACATTATCCGAACACCCCTCTTCATCCTACTTATTTCCCTCTACCGATTATGTATTTTCCTCGCCATGATGGGTTATTGGGGTCTTCTCCCAATCCTCTGTACTGGGGTCTCGTCCTCATTGATTCTGTCAGTTAGACGGAATTTTGAGAATCTTTTCCCATTCCTACCTCAGTGGTTCATTGTCCGTCCTCAATTTCATCATTTTTGCACGTAGTTGTTGCACAGTTTCAAGCACGGTAGCATTGGCTTGTTGCGATTCTTCTCCCAGTTGTATCCATAGATCCAGATTGGAATCTACATAAGGCACTTTTTCTTGGTTTGATAATCTGGGGCTCCTCTGCATTTCTATTCTTTGGTGATGACCTCTATCTCTATGTTCACATTCTCAATACTCAGTTGTTTATTGCATAGATATAAGTATATTGTAACTTAATTAAATGTGTATTTATCTATCCCAGAAGCCTTGGTGTGAGAGCCTGGGCTCTGATACCATTTGTAACACTCAAAGCTATCAAAATAAAATAAAAAATTATTCTATTCAATTATTACCTTAATGTATTTTGTTGTATATTTATCATAATACATGTAAATTCATTAAAATGTTAATGTCATACGCATACATTCAAAGTTTATAGATTTAATTTAGAGAGGTTATTTAAGTCCTGATCTACAGCTGTCTGACGAATATTTATGAGCCATTATATGATCTACCACACCAGGAACTAGCGCGATTACCATCACATTTACACTACTGAGAAGGTAGGCTGTGTGTGTGGCGTTGCCACTAGTGGATCTACTTAAATGTTAACAGTCTCGCATGCTGCTAGAAGGCCAGGGTATTAATGTTGGATGCTCTCCACCATAATATTTGTTGTGGATGGATCTAATGGTTCCAGTGCTTATCGATAAACCTAAGCATTGCCTCTCTCTCCCTGTCGTGCGCATTTCTCATTTTAGCGTGACATTTACCATGTAATGTGGCTCTGCAAATCTATTCAATGTCGATGGAGAATACCATGGCGACTCTGCAATTATTTTCAGGGATGATAGAGAATACCATGGCGGCATCGGCCCTCCACGTTCGATCATTTTCTGGTGAATACATAGGTACGGTTTGTATGTGTTTTCTGTCCATACTCTGCATTTAGTTTTGATTCCTCGCTTGAATGAATACTTCTACTTTCTTACCTTTGATGCAAGCATGTTCTCCAACTGCTACATTGTTTCCTCCAATAGAGTCACAAGGCAAGAGGATGATTTTCTCGTGGAGGTAAGGGTTTTAGAGTTTTCGAATTGGGAATTCCTCTATTTCTCTCTAACTGCATAGAGGTATAGGTATTAACATTTCAATGCTGCCTACAAGTCTCTGGTTCTCTCTCGCATGGTGTAGTGCCTTCTCAGGTAAGAAAAGAACTTGAAATGCTCGATCTACATCTGGTTTAATAATGTTTACAAATTCTATAAGGTTTAACCTTTGGCTTTCCTTTGTAATTAAAAACACTCTATCATGTGTATTTCTCAAAGTGTATATGCAGGAGGAATCCTGACAGAGAAACTCATCATCTGTGTCTTTAGGTTGGTTCTACAACAACACCCTCCGGTGACTTGCAAAAATAGGAATTTCCTTCGGTCTTGTTTAATTTTGAAAGTAATTTATTGTTTGATAGCTTAGCTATTTGAGTGGTTTGTCGGCTTTATGTTGAAGTTCGACCAGTCCTTTAGTGTTTAGACTGTAACATTACCCCATAAACAGTTTCAATCTCCTTAAGATGGGTGCATCAAAACTCTGTTTGTCTATTTCCTTTGTTTGGATTGTTAAGGGTTTTCAACAAGGCTACACGATGTCCATACATGGCTAATGTATTTATAATTTTGAACAATCTTGTAAATTTTGGTGTTCTACTTGGGATTATTGTTCTTAGTTTATTTGTGGGTCCTGATTTGTTATTTTAGACTCCACTATTGCAAGGCTCTTGATCATTTATTCTGGAATTGACTGAGGGTAGAGACAGACCCTGTCTTACTTTGTGATGATTTCATATGATTTTCAAAAGTTCAGTTAATGGTTAATGGAAAGAAGATTTTGTCATCTCTAGACTGTGTGTCACACTTCATGTTTGAATGAATTTTCACAAGGTTCAATGCTAACGATATAGTTAAATATCTGTAAGAATAGGGTTTTTCTCTTATAAATCTTCAACTATTTCAGTTGCTAATATCTCAGAGTTGATGGTAAAATAATTATCTTACAGGGATTTTGAAATCGTTTTTCTTGTTATCACTCGGGATTGTTTAAAGCTATGCATATTACGGAATATATGAGTAAGTAGGTTAGACGAATAATGAAATTAACATTACATATGTTCCCGGTCATTTCTCTAACAAGATAGTATCAATACTTTGCCTTAATCATGAAAACTTAACCGTAATAAATGATAGAATCTACTTACTACATATCTATTCTTTAAAGAGCAGAATATACTTGATAATATAGGTATGATGATAATCATGTGTTCTTGGTTAAAGTAATGCTTTTCTAGGAATGAATAATAAGCATGGAATTTGTCAATTTTCTGTTTCTACCTGTTTAGAACTATATGGATATTTTCTATTTTCATGAAGCTCTCACCACCCAGACATGAAACTGGCAATTATGTCTACAGTTTCACTTCGAGCACTTCCCGCTCTTGATAGTTACTGGGCGAATATAGTCTGGTATCTTGGGCCTCAGGACTACAGTCTACCCCTAACTCACATACAAGTTCAACTTTCTACCATAGATTTCATTCCCATAGGTTACTTGTGCCCAACTCAAGGAAAGATGTGAGCAACCTCTCTTGCTTTTTCCCCGTGCTACTTCTTTCCTCTTCTTTTCCCTTTTTGGGGAGGAAAGATGGGCAGCTGTGTTTAACTGTCTAAGGAGTTAGGTAACTATTTCATTCAGCTCTTTTAACAATCCGTTTAAATTCCTTAATAACAAAATAACAAAATGTTCTCACTTTCCAGTCTTAGTCCTTTAACAAACTATGTTAAGAAAAGTTAAAGTTTATGAAGTAATACTTAAAACTGGGTAAGAAAAACAAATGTTTGTGCAGCATAGGGTGTTACGATAAGTGATTTAATTTCATAATATAGTTTTGATGAAAAACAAATGATATTAGTGGTATAAATTTTAATAAAAACTCCTAATGTCATAAAATTCAAATGTTTAGCTTTTGTGGTTTGGATGGTTTTCCACAATCTCAAAAGAAAGACGCTTTATAATTACCGTGGCTATATTCAAATTAGGTATGATAAATATAAAAGTACAAACTAAATCTCACTTTTGAGAGTTTGGATGGTTTTCCACAATGTGAAAACCAAGAAGCACTGTATAATTACAATGGCTATATTCAAATTAGGTATGAGAAATATAAAAATACAAACGAAAGCTCACTTTTCAGAGTGTTTATTTCATTTTCTACTTTTTATTTTTGTTTTCTCTATAGAGGAAGTTGTCCATGGTAAAGGAAATTTCAGTCTCCATTTCGATATACCTAATATATAATTGTAACATAAACTTTTGATTGTCCTCGGTTTCTACAATAAGAAGGGGGAAATCACTCTTTCTATTCATGTTAGATTTGGATGTGAACCTCCATGGAACCCATAGAAAAATGTGAAACGATATGAATCATTTGGAGCCTTAATAGTAGGGTCAAACACCATATATAAGGGGAATTCTAAGCCATAGAAACAAGATGTAACTAGAGAGCATTTATGCAATCAAACTTAGACCAAAAAAAACCAAGAGGCTATGACCACAAAAGGAGCTAGAATATTGCATTGTCACTAAGAAGGATGTGAGGATCTCAATCAACTACTAAATACTAGCATTTCTAATCTCTTTGAACCTATCCGTGCACAAGGAAAAATTACAACAAGTTAGTGCATATATGTTTCCCTATAGAGCTTTGGAATGCACTAAATTCTTAGAAATCATTATATTCCTCCTCCTTCAGGGTTAGGTCCATACAGTGGAGCATACAATCCCTCATATGCAACAAATCGACCATGATATTTGACAATTCTTTTTATCAAAGGCATACCATCCCATAACTATGTCTCCAAAGTGAGTGTCCTCCCCCACATGTTTCATGATGAAATCTATGAACCATAGCACACCAACTTACATAGAGGGCATAGCCTTAAATCCCGCAATTCTCAAATAATGTGCACATAGACTCGTTCTTGTTTTCATTTCATGAGATAATATAATGATACTTTTGATCATTAATTTTCTAGGAGCCCAACTATGTGCATTATTGTAAAACTTTCTAACAAATCATCCTTAGAATTATTCATTGTATCTACGTGCAATGCTTTAAATTCAACAATAAAGCCTAGAATATGTCACATCCTTTTGAGGATGATATTATCTTTAATATCTGACAAGGATGAGCCAAAATGAAAATGTCAAATTAAGAGCTTAAAATCTCCCACAGTAACCCAAGTTATGGATATGAAGAGAGGTTGCTTGACCAACTTCCTAAAAGATGTAATAAGGCTCCACCTACTTATTAGATACTTTTTAGAAACAAAACAAATAGCACCCCCACCCCACATCCTACTTCCAAAATAATCAAATATATTGAATTATGATTTATTTCCAATTTTATGTGTTTCTAAAATATTTTTTAAAACTCAAATAAAATAAAACTTTTTAACATTTAATTTCAAAATTATATTATCATTAAATTTTTTTTCTAATTATTGTTAAGAAAAACATAAATTACACCACTTAAATTGTAAAATATGAATTCTAATTTAATAAATATTAATATTAGAATATATTAAAAATATGAATTCTAATTTAATAAATATTAATATTAGAATATATTAATTTAATAAAATAGTTAGATAAATTGTCATTGATATTATTGATAATTTTTCTAGTTTCTCATAAATAATATACAAAAATTTAATCAATTTTTAATGTTACATTATTAGCCAAACCTAAAAAATTATGTTACCCAAAACCATAGGATTATGAAAGATTGATATTATTTGTGGAGAAAAGGAAAATTTTCTTTCAAAAACTATTTATTGATGTAGTAGTGCAACTTGTTCGAACCGTGAGGGAGGAAGTTTTATTTTATTCTATTTAGATATTATGAATTATTTTCATATATTTTGTAAAATGATTTTATTGGTGTAATATTCTTAAGTGAAAAGTAAATATTTAATTTATGTTACTATTGACCATGGGCTATGTGGAAAGCTTAGTGGGAAATTTAATATTAAAGTATTTTAATTTTATTTAAAAGTTAGTTGTGGCAAGCCATGGGAGGCCTTGGATGTCTTGGATGAAAAATTTCATTTACCAAAACAAAGGGAGATTGGTGGACAGGAAGGATACTCCCAATTAGGGTATTCTTGAGCTGGTGGGTGGCCAGTGGAATCCCTAAGATAGATTTGTGAGTCTATGAGATTTTAGGCTCCAATGTAGAGTCTTGATGCCTTAGAATAGACCATGTTGGGTCACTATCAACCACTCTTATGGGAGTGAAAGGCTCTAACGGAGAAATGAACATGATTTCCATTGTCATTGGTCAAGAAGAGTGGTTAACTTTCCCTTTGGTTCACTATAACATATGGTTTTTACCAGAAGCTATGACTACATAAGTTGTAAGTTTTACTATATCAAGAATAGAAATAAAATAGAAAACGATTACGCTAAAATGGCAGACTTGTAATTAAGATTTCCAAGGAAAACAATATATTGAAGTTTAAAATAAAATGGAAAACTTATAATTAAGATTTCCAAGTAAAACAATATATTGAAATTCAAAAATATATGATTAATTATAATTAACAAAATTCTGCATAAGCCACATGAAGTAAAATTATTAGTTCATATGTTAACTTTGGACAATCAATAAAAACGATAATTGACTCTTGTAGCAAGCAAGGACAATTTTGTATCCAAACATAAAATGAACTTTTAACATGACAGAGGCCGTAGGACATTTAATTAAAACATTAAAATACACAAGTGTTTAACAACCGAATATTTAAACCATAATCAGTTTGAGACGTAGAATTTTTTTTTCAACAGAGTAGCTTTAAAATTTCTTTAAGAAAGCCACCTTCGGCACCTGGAGAAAATGAAAGACAAATTGTCATGAGAAGAAATTGTTCCAAGTCTTAAAATATCATATGGATCATGGAAAGTCGAGGCGGGGAGCCCTCACCTACAGAAAATAATAGCAATAGTTAGGGTTAACTCCAAAGGCTAAAATGGAATGGCCTAAAAATTAATTGTAAAAAGATGAACCCTCAAAATGGTTAAGAAGTATTTAACTATGGGAGGAACCCTTAGTTCTCCAAGGTTTGTACTGCAAGCGATGATTTATTAGAGATAACAAAAGAACTCTCAGTAAGTGGAAATAAAAAGAAAACCGAACTGAGCAATCTTTTAAGTGTTACCTGTGACAGGGTAGGCTTACGGCCACACCTCCAACAGAACCAAGACGCAAATATGTAAACATGGAGCTGAGATAAGCAGAAGGGAACTTCCAGCATGTCGGCTATGGACCTGAAGTTGGCCAAGTTGAAATCACAAATGTTAAAAGGGTTTAGGTATATAAACCTAACCTAAAAGCAAACAAAAATGCGTGACAAAATTGCAGAATAGCTAGTAGGAAAGGGTGAAGATATCATGGTGTAGAAGAAGAGTTTCTGTGAAAAAAAATTGCAGAGTTCCCTCCACAACAGAGGCACAGTGAGAATGATTTCCCTCGCTGCGCATGGAAGAGAGAGTAGTTACCTCCAACTGCTCCTCTCCATCCAAGTCGTCAATCCTTGAACTAACACACCAGAACCGTAGATTGAGTGTCTTCCAATCCCGAGAAATCTTTGGGCACTTGGCAGAATATTGGAAGGAATCGAGAAGGGTCGAGGAACTCATGGGATCTACACCTTTGCTTAAAAGAAATATATTATTTTTGATTTTCACATAGACCAGGGGCATAATAGAGATTTATGCATATACATATATTTGACTAAGAATCAACATGTGCACCTAAAGTAGACCCTTATAACCTAGTATCAGAATCATTTTAAATTGTGGAGAAGAATTGTTGACTATTTTGATTATAAGTGGACAATTAAATTTAATAATAATCCGACTTTACCCATTATATAGTTACCATTGTAAAACAAAACAAATTGGGTTATGTTAGGTTCAGCACTATGGCCCGTTTAAGGGCAAAAGTAAAGAATTTTGTCACAAGTATATTGAAGTACTTCCATCAAATGATTATCAAGATACGACTTATTACGAAGGTCACCCTTGACAATATTTATTTTGTCACTGTGTATATAAGAGGAGGATCCATAATACTAAGCAAAAGAGTCTTAGTTTAGTGAAACAACCATTCTAGTACAATGTGTATATTTGCAAGAATTATTTTCTTGCATTTTCTTATTATGAGAGTGTTCTCTCATTGTTCTCTTTTGTGTGTATGTTAAATCTGCAGTTGTACAAAATTCTATATTTTTTATTTCGTCAATTCTCTTCTGTTTTTGAAATCATGGTCAAAAAAAGGAGAGAAGCTCGGAACTATGAATATACAATACTATGGTAGGGGTCTCTCTATTCTGATTTTTGACTTATAAGAAAATAAACTACTTGTTTTGAAAGTTGGGCCATGTTAATTATGAAGGAAAACCTCGGTTGAAAACATGGCATACAAATTTCAATCTGTTCATAGAAAAATTTGAAACTATCTCATTTTGAGTTAGACTCCCAAATGTGTTAACACATTTTTGGTATGAATCATCCTTAAAGAGTATTGGAAATTACCTAGGAAAGTACCTGACAATGCAACCTCCCATGGTCACATGTCTTGTACTTTGATATGTGGAGGTAGATACTCGTAAAGGGATTCCTCTGAAATTCAATAGTTTTACCTAGGAACAGGTTTTACATTATGGAAATGTAACCCTTGGTGTCAGTCTTGTCATGAATATGGCATATATCTTGCTAGTGCCTCTTCATAACCCAACTACTAAATAAGGGGAGAAAGGTTTTGGGTTGCAAGGAGAAGGGACTAGAATCATAATGCTCCTAATAAATAGCAAACAAAGCATACACAGTTGAAAATTGATGGAAATTTTGACAAGATATGTTACAATTGATATTTTCTTTTTGACGAATTGAAAATTGGTGCAACTCATATGTGTATATAATCACGTTAATAGGGGATCACGTGGGGAAAAATTGACCGAAGTAAGAACAATAAACACTAACAGTAAAAATCTAAAAGAATACAAGGTAGTATTTGGTTTATTTTGGTGGCATTATTATAGGGGGAGTAATGGCTCAACATTGTTCGTAGACCATATCGTGTGCCCTCTGTGTCATAACTAATATGAAGATCCTTAATACTTTTTTTTTTATGTTTTTTAATAATGTTTTTGTTGTGCTCACGTGCAATACAAGGCAATGTTGGAATTTTGTCCAATGATTTTGAATGTATCCTACTTGTGGTTGGAAAGAGCATAGTGATGTGCAGTCAACAACACCTCATTGAAATGTGTCACCATATTATCTCTATCTGCAAAATCCCAAACTGGAAGTGACCACAATAATTCTCTCTATTGATAATCATAATTTTCTTCATCTGCCCTATCATGAATCATTTTCTTGGACATCTTTCATTTCTAAATAATAAGTTCTCTGATTCAAAAGATCCTTTTGTGGGGAGAAGACACTTACTTTTCAAGGTAGGGCCAAACACAATTGGGCCATTATTCTGTTTCTAAGTGATTGATAAAGGCCATCAAAGGAAATCACTATAATCTGATTGATCTTTCTGCTATATCAAAAATGTTATAAAATGAGGAAGTCTCATGTAGGATTTTACAAGGGGGTCATTAGGGTTCAGCATAGGGGACAATGTTCAATGAGTAAGTGCGTGTACCCAACTATAGATATCATTAATTAAGGTCTGATATGACCCATCTTTTCTTATTTTCATTTCCTTGTTTCTCTATGGAAAGAGGGATTGACCTCCAGTGAAATAGCTCTCTTTCTTTGATAACCTAATCTTTAGGTTGTTTTGGAAATGCTCCTAGAAATTGTTGTCATCAGACATTACTTTTCCTAGTCCTATTAATCTATTCTATTTTGGTCATTAGTAGGCGAAATTATAATTTGTTTCCTTATTCCTTAAAGGTAATGGAATTAATATTTATTCCCATGATTTATTGCACTATAAAGGACAATATATTTCTCCATATTTGCATCCATTCAAACCGACCTTGGAAAGCCTTATGTCTTGAAGCATGAATGCTCAACTTTGTCCCCAAGGATTGAATACTTAATGAAAGTTCTATTCTTTACTCAATTCCATATTCATATTGTTGGGCCACTAATTTGTCATTATAATTATAACTTTTCAGTGTTTATTTCATCCATTTATACCATTCTTTATTACGTCATTTATCATAATTTATCATATAATTCCATTTTATATTATTTATTCTTCTACGGATAAATACTATTTTTTCTCCTTTAATTTCAATATATTAAATATGATTATGCATTATTTTTCCAATGATGGTTTTAGCCTCCAATATCTCTTCAAGATTGCAAATTTGATTTCTAGCTCATAACCAAATATTCCAACTCAAAGATTCGTTGGGATAAGAAGTGACAGTTTTGCATTGGACATTCCAGACAAATGAAGGTGAATCTTGAAAATTTGAGACATGGGTTTGTTGAAAATGGACCAAATTAGTTTTTTATTAAAACGTTTTCCAAAATTTAGTTTAGATTGAGAGAAAAGCAAGGTTATTCGAAGATGATTTTCTTAGATTTGTTGTTCTCGATGTTTTCCAAATTCTGCCAATTATAACACAATATTCAACTTGTTCCTGCTGAATGATGATGGAAAGGACTTTCAGATTTGATCTTGTTTATTGAGATTATATAATCAATCCAAAATTGTAATGGAAATCATTTTGTAATCAACTTTCTTTTAACTTCCCTTTGCTCTCTATGTATTTAAATGAAAACTAAAATCAAAGAAAGGATGGATAATTAGGAGATAGGAGATGGACAATTATTAGATAGGATGTAGAAGAAGAGATAAGATATGAAAGATGGGAGATTAACAATTGTTGAATTTGAGGCAAGGCTAAGAGCTTCATTATGTAGTAATTATTTCTCTTGTATATTTTAATGAAGTATGTTATCCACTGAGTTCTACATCTGTTATTTGTGATCTGGTTTGAGTTATATCTCAAGGCAGAACTGAGTCTTGGGCAGCTGTGCCCACTACCTTGGATGAGGTGTTGTCTTGAACACGTAAATTAGTGTAGTTATGTGTTTGTCTGTTTGAATTTCACTTGTCATTCCTTAAAGTAGATTCCTTTCGTTTAAATAATTTTTTGTTTTTTTCATTTTCCAGATTTGTTATTTCATCCAATTTCTAGATTACATTTAATTTTCTCCTCTAGATTAGCATTTGAATTATGTTGGGTACAATAGATTAAATTTCCAATTCAGCATGGTGTGATTCAATTTAGCAATGATTCAAATTGTGTGATTAGCATAATTGTTTTTCCTGTCATCTACTTTCTACTTTTCAAATTAGTATTGTTGTTCAAGTATTACATTTTATTTCTTGTTGAATGAGCTTGATAGTAGAGAACACAATAATATAGAACTCGTGTTAGATGTTGGTATTTGTTATGCATATATTTTTCCAATTGCCTTGAAATAAAAAGAAGCTCCTCTGGTTCATAATTAATGTTCAAGTGATTAGTTGTTTTTATTAAGAAATTAATTTTCCCCAAGACATACCACATTGGATAAAAAAGGGATATAATCAATGAAGTCCCTCTCATTCTTAAATTCAGTCACAGTTACTGAGAATGAAATTTGATCTTTTTAATAGAATAGAAGTTGTGAGTTCACATGATTCCATCTGTATCTATGGGGTTAAGTGCTAGAGTGGGGTGTTAACATTTGACTACGAGGTAATGACGCTACCCAAATGACTTGGAGATTCTCCTTGTATATCACATCTATGAAATCCTAATTAATCTACTTGGATGAAGAGGAAAAGTTTCAACTTTCAAGGAGAATATGTTAAGTTTTATTTTATCCATAGAAATATCATTCTACACATATGAGGAGGACGTCTAAAACCAATATTATGGGATTCAACAAGTTTTATATCTTAGAATAGTGAATGGCTTGTTATGGTAATGTGGCTTGCGTGGTATATATATTTCCCATGCATTTATTAATGTGAAGATGCACTGTGATCAAGGTATTAATGTTGAGTAGGATCCTAAATATGCGTCAACAATATATGGGCTCTTGTTTATTTATGTTGGAAACCATACCCTATTTAACTTAGTTACTTTGTGAACCTTTTAGACATACCTAGAAGTTTGGATCTATCTATTATTTTCTTACACGATATCATTGCGAGTGAATAATTCCTATGTGATTTTTGTTCACTGAAAGGGGAAGTGTTGAAGGCTTTGTGAATACTCTATGAATTGTAAAGAGCTACATAATATTTGAAATTTTTATGGGAAAAATTATTGGTGATCAATGTCGGCATCCAATTTTAAGGTTGCACATGCATACATGCCAGATCTTATGGAAATGAGTTATGAAAGGCTACAGTCGATGTGAATGGACAAGTCTATTTTTTATAATAAAAAAATATATATAATAGGAGATAGTTATGTAGATTGCATTAGTTGCATGAAAATTCCTAGAAAGGTAAAGTAATACTTGAGGATCAACATTTATTTGAGGGTAAAAGCAGAATACTCACACTTTATAATAAGTTGAGATGGTGGAAAAATGGATTTATGTTAAAGTATTGGGAGCTTGATTTCCAGGCACCATGGGGGAAAAGGTTGAAGAAATGTTGCAAAGTGGACTCTTCATTTTCACTCAAAATAAAATAGCAAAGAAACTCAACATGGGCATAATTACGTTTACATGGACAAGTAGTCAGCAAGATAGATACCTTGAATGTAGCGGGAAGGGAAGGATCTCCTAAGTATTTATTTATATATAAATAATTCATATGTAATGTTTGGAATTAAACTAAAATCATATAAATGCTACCCAACACAACAATAAATTAGTTTCAATCAATCATAAAAGACAAAGTACGTCAAATAATTTCTGGAAACCTTAATATCACTATATGATTAGTGTAGATAAAAATGGTGTTTGGCTGATCTAAAATTTACAGGGTGTTATATGGACTAATCCCTCTTATGGACAAGATGGATCTCCCTAAACCTAAAAGAAATCAAGTAAAAATAAGAAAATAATTGTTACCTTTCCTTAGCTTATGATTGATTGAAACAAACAATATGAGAGATATCGCTTACCATTTTATTGAGATGCCTATTAAATTCCCTTTCAAATCCTTTGACAGATAGATTCTGCTTGATGCTTTAGAGATTGTTCTAGTGCTTCCCATAGCTACTCTGTGATGTTTCTGCACATATCTTCATATACATAAACACACAAAAGATCAAAGCATATTGTGGATAGAATGGAAGATAAATGAACTACTTAACTCAACATATATCATAAATTGAATCAATAACCAATCATAACCTATGTGAGTGATCAAGGAATCCCACAAATCATTTCAGAAAATACCTAATTACAAAATAACAATTGATTTTTCTTAAATAAAATGGAGAACAAACTTACAACCTCAAAGCCTTGATGTTAGAAGCCTCTTCTCACAATCTCCAACCCTCTCCTTGGATGAAAAGCCTCCTATTCTTATTTCTACAACATAAGCCTACCTTCAATAGTTCCCCCAATCCTCTGAATTTTTTTTTATTTATAGGCCAAGAGGAGGAGGTTTAGGATCCATTTCCTAAGTGATGAGATAGAAAATTCGTGGGATAGGAGATCCATAAAGAGAGAGAAGTAGCTCCATGATGGGAGGAATCAAGCTTGAATATGCATCCATTCGAAGTTGTTAGTGGGAAATATTCGGATAACAAAGCTTCTATACTTTACTTTTCATTTTTACTTGCATTAAGTCATGTGTGCATGCCATAGTGTCAGACAAAGGCAACTTTTGTGCAGTTTCTAATAGTGTCTTCCGCGTATGCGTAGGAATGGACTAGGGAGCTACCCACAAGCCAAACATACGTTTTTGAGCCTTGATATATAGGAATTCCATTCCCTTTGGGATTGTTTGGGTTCTAATATTGTAGAGGGATTATTTGGAACACTTTAATGGATAGTGAAAGATCCAGACTGATGGTCATTTTTGTAATGCGACAAAATGACATGTAACATAGGGGAACAACATGATGGATTCCTTGGAAATTGACATATCTATTCGGTAAGTAAAAATATTAATTTTACTTTTAACATGCTATATTAATGTTTCTAACTCTTATTGAATGCAGGCTATTAACCCTTGTACGAATAGTGAATCATATTGATGACCCTTTTCCAGGGTAGATAAATAACAACTAATGATGCCTATAATAAAATTTGAAATGATTGTATATCTATATCTATATCTATATCTATATCTATATATCTATATATATATATATATATATATGCATGTTCTATATGGAGAATTGGAAAAGCTAATGACAATGATTGTATATCTATATCTATATCTATCTATATATATATATATATATATATATATATATATATATATATATATATATATATATAGATATATATATATATATATATATATATATATATATATATATATATATATATATATATATATATGCATGTTCTATATGGAGAATTGGAAAAGCTAATGACAACTTTGGTGATTGTAAATGTAGGTCAAACTAGACAGAGACTTTCGAGCTGAACATCTGTACACCCCTAATTGGAGAGAAATCATGCCATGGAAGAGAGTTTTCACCTATGATAAAGTGAAGTGAAGGAAATTTAGTCTAGAAATGATGACCTGAGCTGAACATCTGTACACCCCTAATTGGAGAGAAATCATGCCACGGAAGAAAGTTTTCACCAATGATAAAGTGAAGTGAAGGAAATTTAGTCTAGAAATGATGACCTGAGCTGAACATCTGTACACCCCTAATTGGAGAGAAATCATGCCACGGAAGAAAGTTTTCACCAATGATAAAGTGAAGTGAAGGAAATTTAGTCTAGAAATGATGACCTAGAAAGATGGAAATTTCAAGCGTCAAGTGTATTCCAGCCCGTTTTGAAGGGTTAGAAGAAAACAACGAGGAATATTTTTAACTCGATAGGGGGGAGATGTAATACCTCTCAGTGAAAAGTAAATATTTGATTTACTTTACTACAGTAACTTAGCAAACCCTGGGCTATGTGGAAAGCCAAATGGAAAATTTAAATGTTGAAGTATTTGAATTCTATATAAATTTTAGCTATGGCAAGACATGGAATTTACGAGGAAAAGACATTGGATGAAGATTTTCATTTACCAAAATAGTTAGACAGACTCCCATCCCTAACATAAGCTAAGAGTTTGGGGGGATGATATCTAGACATATGAAGAAGGGAGACTTGGGAGTATTTTATTCCTCGAATGGGACGTTGTTGATGAAGGGAAGTATGCTTACAATTATGGTATTCTTAAGCTGACGGGTGGCTAGTGGAATCCCTAAGATAGATTTGTGTCTTGCGAGATTCTAGGTTGGACTAAAGAGCCTTGAGGCCTAATAATAGACCATGTTGGGTCAACTGTCAACCATTATTCTTGGAGTGAAAAGGCTCGAGGTGAGAAATGGACATGATTGCCATTCTCATCAGTTAAGAGGAGTGGTCATTCCTCTTTAAATTGTTGGGCAACGTGACCTAAGAAAGATAATTACTTTAATTTGTGAATTCCACAACATAGAATATTATTTGTATTTACTGTAATGATAAGTTTGTGCAAATCTCTTGTATATTGGCTACAAAAGAAAATATGTCCATTTCCTATAGAAGTTGTGATCTGTGGCTCACTTGACATGCTTGAGGACATATATAACTGTATAATTTGTATTTGTTTCTTTGAATGAGTAAGTAATCTTGTGTTTGAAGTTTTATATATAGTGTAAGACCACATTGTTGAATGAAAATCGAAGTACCATTATTTTTTTGTATAGAGTGTAAGACTATTTAGCAAGGTTAGTTACGGGTGAAAGCCGATAAGGGTTATCTAGCCCAGAACAATAAACCCATATGACATGTTATAAGAATTGGAATCCATCTAAACTCAAGATTAAGATTACACAAAAATACTCTTAAATAATGTAGTTGAAGGGAAAATGAGTAAAAATTGTATCTTATTAGATTATGGAAAGTATTAACATCATAAGAAATAAAAAAACACCTAAAGATTTGGTTTATTACTAGAAAGAGACTAAGTATCCATAAATATAATCGAGAAACATTGTATAAACTAAATTAGTTACAATAAGATATAATAATAATAATGAAAACAAATATATGCGTATAGATTTCATGCAATAAATACAAATTACCCATGAACATTTCAAGCATGTAATTTCATACGGTATCACACCATGATGATAATAGTAAAATAAATTTATAATTAACCGTAACGACGCAATCCGTCTACAGAAAAGTCAACTCTCAAGAGAGCTCGTCATCGGCAATCATAGTGACCTTATAGTGATTGACATGGTATATAATTAACAGAGGTTTTTAATACCATTGTCATACATCTTAAAACAAATGTATTTTATATAACAATGCAAATAAGGCCACTTGTCTAAGCGGACTTATCAGGTGTGAAAGGCCTTAATGCGAATTTCAAAAAGGAGTTATATATATGTCTGTTATAACTACTAGATTGGGAAATTGAATCTTAAAAAAAAAAAACAAACTTTATTCAAGCCACGGTTTTTACTCTACGATATGAGTCCATAAATTGTAAGTTTTATTGTATCAAAAATACGAATAAAAAAATGATTACGCTAAAATGGTACACCTATAATTAAAATTTCTAGGTAGTGAAATACATTGAATTTTACATCAGAAGTTTGAGCCTCTAACAAAATTCTTCTCCAAATAATTCATAAGCCATAGGAAGTAAATTTATAAATTCATATGTTAGCTTTGGACAAGGAATAAAATTGCTACTTGACTCTTGTAGCAAGCAAGGAATATTATGTAAATAAACATAAAAGGAATTTCTGACATGACAGATGTCATAGGACATTTAATTAAAATATTATAAATACATAGGTTGTTTAACAATCGAATGTTTAAACCATAACCAATTTGAGATAGAGACATTGGTTTTTTTTCAACACACTAGCTTTAAAATTTTTATAAGAAAAATGCCTTCGGCATCTGGAGAAAATGAAAGACAAATTGTCAGGAGAAGAACCTATTTGAAGTCTTAAATATCATATGGCCCGTGGAAGGTCGAGGAGGAAATCCCTCATATACAAAACATAATAAACAGTTAAGGTTAGCTCCAAACACTAAAATGGAATGATCTAAAAATTAATTATGAAGAGATGAACCCTAGAAATGGTTAATAATTATTTACCTATGGGAGGAACCCTTAATTCTCCCAGGGTTGTAATGTCCTGCAAGCGATGATTTATTAGAAACCCCAAAAGAACTCCCAGTAAGCAGAAATAAAAAGAAAATGAAATTGAGCAATATTTTAGTGTTACCTGTGACCGAGTAGGCTTATGACCACAACTCTAGCAGAGCCAAGACGCGAATATATAAACAAGTAGCTGAGATAAGCAGAAGGAAACTTCCAACATGGCCGCTATGGACCTGAAGTTGGCCAAGTTGAAATCCCAAATGTTAAAATGGTTTAGGTATATAAAACCTAACCTAACGGGAAACAGAACTGCGTGAAAAAAATACAGAATACCTAGTAGGAAAGCGTGAAGATGTAATGGTGTAGAAGCAGAGTTGCTCTGGAAAAAAAATTGCAGAGTTCCCTCCACAACATAGGCACAGCGAGAATTCTTTCCCTCGCTACACATGCAAGGGAGAGTAGTTACCTCTAACTGCTCCTCTCCATTTCAGTCGTCAATCCCTGACCTAACACACCAGAGCCGTAGATTGAGTGCCTCCCAATCCAAAGAAATATTTGGCGACTTGACAGAAGATCAAAAGGAATCGAGAAGGGTAGAGTAACTCATGGGATATTACACCTTTGCCTTAAAACAAAAAATTATTAATTTTGATTTGCACATTGACCAGCAACATAATAGAGATTTATGCATATACATATATTTGGCAAAGAATCAACACGTGCACCTGAACTTCAGACCCTTAGAACCTTAGTATCAAAATAATTTCAAATTGCGGATAAGAATTGTTGATTCTTTACATTATAAGTTACCAAGTAAATTCAATAATAATCATACTTTAGCCAACAAAAATTGGGGTACGTTACAATAGGTACATGATTTAGATTCTTCCACTTTTTCTATATTTCAAGGAAAAATTATAAGATAAGAAGGTTTTTTAGTTATTTATTAAATTTCTTTTGAACATATTAAAAATATATATATTTTTATATATTACAATCTCTAAAATAAATTTATTGTATTGTTAACCGTGTGTCTTTGTGTAAGTGATTCATTTTATAAGTAGATTTTTCAATGTTGGTTTCAATTTTGTATAATTAATTGCTACAAATATATTTTTACGAATATTTTTAACACAAATACCTTACGATAACAAATACATGGGAAAAATAGAATTATTTTTCAATATCTTATTTACAATGTTATAATAGAATATTTTTATGCCATGGATTTCATAAATTTCTAACCCATTAAACCTAGATCAAAATATAATCATTGTTCAATAGATGAAATTTAAAAATCATGGGTTGAACTACAGTGCACCACAAAATAGTTAAAACTGAAACTTTGTGCCAAAAACCACAAAAATCAATGCAAGTAATAGACGAAATATTTCTTCAGTAGCTTTGACCCCTTGCAACAACATCCCATACAATCCTAGAGGAAGAGGGGTTCTTTTTCCTTCATGTGACCCCCTCGTGTGTGTAACACATACAATCACACATGGTGTTAATTGGGCAAAGAGTCTAATGAATACACATCATTATCCAACTTGTTGTTTTCATTGCATAAAAATGGTCACAAGAGTACATGATTAAAAATCCATCACACCAATCCAAATTGTTTCTCTATATGAAGGGAATTGCTCAATGCACATAAAATGTTTAAGTAAATATGGATTATTCTTCAAGGTTTCAACCTTCACCAATATAACACCTTATTTTCAACCATGCCTCTAACAAAGTTATATTGATCATCATTACAGTTTGTATTAGGTTGACAGCGTTGGAAATACGTGAACCAAGGGGGTCTCCCCGATGTGAAGTCCAAATTAGACCTCACACCATTTGGAATAGGAACCCTATCCAGAGTATCTTCTCAGTTGCCATGTATTCTTATAAAAAAAATGGCTTTAGCTATCAATAAGAGAGAGAAGCATGTACGTTCCTTTGTAAAATCAAGTAGATGTGCATGATGAATGCTCAGTTGTAGGTGTATTAAGGTTCTTCTACTATGGAAGGAGGAATGGTGAGCCTCTTAGAGAAAGGTAATAGTACCAACCTAGTAAAGGCACACAAAAGCGAAAATATAACTGCCTAACATCAAGAAAAATAATCCACATAGATGCAATGATTGTTACAACCATCACAACACATTCTCAATTAGATAAGCACTAAAATAATCAAAATAGTTCAATTATTTTAGTACATGTGAAAAAAACATAAGTCATAAATATTCACATAACAATATTACAAATATTCACAATCCATGCATGAAAACGTGTTGGCCATCGGGCTTCAAATATTAAGTAAAACTCAAAAGATACATGAATACAATGAGCATCACTAGCTCCAATAGTGGAGCATTGGAGCCACAACTTTCTCCCAAAAACTACTAACTATGTCTCTCTGATGCCTTATGGGATAAGCGAAGGTGAAAATTCCTCTGCTCATACAATGAGGGTGTATATATGACCAATGAGGTAATGCTTCACCTCCCTTGTGAATCTTTGACTACCCTCAGGATTGTTTGACTTCCTATGAATTTTCAACTTTACTTGTCCATTCATATTTTGTACATATCATTTGGACTTCCACTTAAAATACATTTTTAAATAATAAATTACATAATCCACAATAATGATGTGCTATATCCCGAGTTATGACATAACATGACATGACGCTATTGACATGCACTTCTTGGTCGCATGGAAATCTCAAGCCATTATTGCTTCTCCTTGTTATATGTCTTCTTGGAAATGCTCTTCTAAATACCTCCATATGGCTTAAAGGTAAGGAGTCTTTGGTGATATTAGGTCTTAAGCTATGATCGCAAAATGGTGTCCCTTTTCTTTGTGTTGATTGATCAGCTTCCATAACTAGCTACAATGATGTCTTTCATCATGTTTCGCTTCTCCATATCCATCTTCATCATGATTTCATAGGTTGATAGAGTACTTGCATCTGCAATTCACTCATGAAAAGACAACATCAGTCTGATAAACCCCTAGTCTAAGATGTTGCATTTTGATCCTTTGACTGGGCTGAAACTTGGTGATAGCCTAATGGAGGAGCTCAATGACTACACAGTTGCACAACTCAAGCAGTCAAGGGTGAAGATTGAGAATTGAGACTATACAGTGCATCGTTCAGGATTGATTGGGTAGAAATATTACACAATTTTGACACTTAGTGAGATGGGCCGAGGGCTTTTGCATTGTTTCATTTAAATGCGTAGTTCTCAGAGGCAGAAAAGACCTGGTGACTTTGTAATTGTGTAGTGTAGGACATCAAGGACTAGGATCGAGCTCATATATTGTGCAATGCATAGTTGGGGACATGCTAGAAGGTTGGGTTACATAATTTTGGAGGTCAAGGTCTCAGCTTGGGCACTGAGATTGGGTAGTGTAGAGCCTTGGGAGGCAGGAATTGCTCATTACATAGTGTCAAGTGGAAGGCTTGTATCCTAAGGGATCGAACTACATAATGAGTAGTTCATGAGGGTCGGATAAGGCTAAGTTTGTTGGTCAGAGAGACTTCAGAATTTGACTGTATGTGATAGATGAATTAATGCAAAGAATGATGTGACTTAACTCTGATCACACACTTAGAACACTTGACAACAAAACAACATATATCATCCATGACATATCAACAACATATTTCCCTCAGTGTGACAACTTTGCGATGACTTTTGATAAGTGTGACATGAAAGATACACTTTGCGATGATCATGACAACATTTGTGCGACAATGCTTACAACTTTGGAAATGAGTGTGATGGATGTTTACATAGTAATATAAGCTCATTGCCACAAAGGTAACTCCTTGAAACTGTTAACACTCTGTAAATTTTTCCAAACTGAGGAGATAAATCCTAGAGGTAACCACAAACCACTTTTAGGCTAAGGTTCAACCCCCTGGCCTTGGAGAGGGATCACTTACTATCTTCTGCTACTAGTCACCTAGGGGACTGATAGGATCTGGATTTTAGTCTGCCTATGATGATCACAAAATGATTTTTGGTTTTATTTTTGAATGCAGGTGTAGAGGGCGAGAACTACTTTGGATGAGAGTTACATATCCAAAAGAATAAGGGGCATAATGCAATTTACAATAGGGGAAAGATAGGCAGACTTACTCGGGATTAATCAAAGCTTGTCGTAGTGGAAGGATAAGTGGGGAGGAGAAAAAGTGACAAACTGAGCATCAAGCCACATATGAGTTCATATTTTCCATAGAATTAAAGTAACAGATATGATCAGCTGAAATTAAATAGATAAAATACATGAATTCTAAAATAAAAATTCTTTCAAGTTGAGCATGAAGAACTTATACAATATGAAACTATATTTTAGAAATATATTTTGAAAAGAAAATACATATGATTCACAAAGGGAAAATAAACCAATAAGCATGACACAAGTATCCATGTCCAAATAACATTCATCTTCTTCTATTCATTTGGAAAAAAAATACATGCATACAAAATAGCCTTAGCCTCTTACAATTTAGACCTAACATAACCCTTTTTTCATGTCTTTTCCTCCTTAAATATAACAAGGAATTTGAAATTACCACTAAGTGGTCGAATTCACTGCATGGAAACAAAAAATACTAGATAGAATGTATTTGCAAAGAATATCAAGACTATCCCAATTTAGAAACATCACATTTTAAACTTAAAGAAAAATTTAGAAAAATCATGTCTAGAAAATCATAATCTAGCTTATCCACCCATATCCAATCGCTAACATACTTCTAGAAGGTGCCAAAATACCAATATGCAAAAATAGGCCTGATTGATATAGTTGCACAGCAGATGTGAAATTTTGAATATATATTGACAGTTGTTTCTCCAAAGTGATTGTATTATCCATCCAATCATCTCATCGAACCTTATATCACCTAACATACTTCCAATCTACCAAAATCTCGAATTTACAAATCGATTTTCAAAAACATTTCAGAATTATGTTAGCAAAAAATTATGGAAAATGGGTCTCCAAGTGACACTTGTAATTACCAAACCCTAGCATCTATGCACATATTGAGATATTTTTATTATTTGGACCATTATTGACATAAACCTTTTTTAGTTTTAAAAAAATCATTTCCATCTGTTAGACAACTACACCCAAAAATAATGACTAGAACAGGAGGAAAATGCAGAATTTTGTTTTTTTTAAACATAAGCCTCTAAGAGCGTTGAATATATACAAACACATAACACTTGTGTTGAAATGGAATGAGGTTTTTATTCTTTGCCCCGTTCTAGAAAACAACCTGTTTCCGTTTTTTGAAATTATTATCCATGCGGTCAGTAACCTCTTTTGAAAATTATGACCAAAACAATCTATTTCAGAGCAAATTTGTAGTTGATTGTAGCAGATATCCATGGCTGATATGGTTGTAGATGGTTACGTGTAAAGATAAGTGTGTATATGTGATTGAGATGACTTGGTGATGATGTGTAACACTCTTAGTTCTTCCCTCCATGCTTGCATACCTCCAAAATGTTTGTTCTCATTTCACGTAACATTTGTGCAATGACCTCCTCTCTTATGAGTTTTAAAACACTAGCTTTCAATTCACAACTTCTTTGAGCACTAATTGAAATGAGGTGGGAATGAGAACAATTTAAAAAAAAAATGAATTTAGTGCCTCCATATGCCTTTTTTTTCATGAAGGTGAACTTTGATTACAAGGGTTATTGTAACATTAATTATGAATTATGATGATGAATTATGAATTTAGGGGGTGTAATGGCATGATGATGAGATGTGAATTAAGGGGTGACATGATGATCAAATCTTAATGAAGGGAATATATGATGGTAAATATTGCATGGAAGGGTTACATAAAGGTGAATTATGAATTGTGAATGGTGAATTGTGGATGGTGACATGGGGATATAATGGACACCACTAACAGACCCATAGAACTTTAACTAATGGAACCTGACTGTGATGGTTTTGAGTTGTGATAAATGAGACCTCGTGAAATGAACCCTTGAACCATCAGTGAATCATTTTCTCTACATGATTATAGATTTGTAAATATGACCTTATGACCCTCTCATGGACTTTAAACTCTCTCAAATTTAATTTTGTATTTAAAGACCCCTTTATGACATGAAAAACTTGCAGTGACCTTAGACAATGACCCTTTAGACTATGACATCAGTGATTCATAGGCTAAACTGACATACAAACCCCAAAAATGAATAGAAATGGACAAATACACATTGATCCCTAGACCCTAAGACCTTAATAGAAACCACGAAAACAAGATCATATACATTGTGCAACACTTAAAATGTGAAAAGTCGACATTTTTCTTTAATTGCAAAAGGGACCAACGAACTTAGAGAAAACACATAAAATGGATTTCAATTTTTTGATGACAATATGCAAGACCAAGGTAGGCTCTCTAATTTGGTGTAGGCCAAAATTTCGTAGGGTGTTGTAGTAGCGACAACACTTAGCGACACAGTGGTATAATTCGAGCTTCTCTGTCTTAGTTGACTCTTCTCGTGTAGGGTCTCAAATATTCAGGGAGTATTCATTCATCATGAAAATTACTTTGGATTCCCCACTTACCCCATGAACAAACATGGTCCCCTTTGTTCCTTCTTAGTTGAACACAATCATAAGATTCAACAATATCACAACGTTTAAAATTGGAAAGGGTAGCAGTTTGTTAGCTTTAGAGCTTCAGAGAATATTTTTTCATATCTGGTGTTTCTCTACTGTTAGAAAGCCTGGATAGTACCCCAGCGGAGTCACTACAGGAACAAAAACATTTCTTTTCTACTAGTAAACCTTGACAGTATCTAAGAAGAGTTTCTTTCTTCACCTCTCTACATAGGAAACCTTTCTCTTCTTTCACATTTATTTATATATTTAAAGAGGATTTTCCATAGGAATTTATTCATTTTATGGGTGGAAGAGGGGTCCTGACTTATTGAGACTAGAAGAGGTTTTTCCTTTAGAGAATCATATAGATACCTCTGATTTGGGTTTGGTCATTTAGATTTTCCCCTTTTCCTCCTCTACTAATTATATAAGTGTGAAAACATCAAAATATAAATAATTCATTGCAGGCATACGTTTTCTGGGAATAGACACAAAAATCATGGTTTGACACAAAACTCTCGTTATAGACTGATCATATTTTCCATAATAGTATGATCGACCCAAAGATGTAAACAAAATAGATAAGGGGGAAGGAGAGTTAGCCAAATGTTGTAGTGTCATAAAGTCCTTTTCTATTTTTCCACATTTTCTTTTGAACCAAAAGAGCGCACCCTTCATGCAAATTCTTATCAATAGAGAAAAAAGAAAAAGACATAACACAACAAGAAACCAAAACCAAAGGAAAAACAAAATGAGGCTAAACCAAACATGCTGCAAGAAAAAAGTAAGAAAATACAAGACAAACTAAAGAGAACAAGTGTAGAATGTGTGCAAGAGAGGGGAAACTAGGATGCAGCTAATCCTTCTCCTAAACTAACATCTAGAAGGCCAATGTCACGTTTAATGAAATTTCCAATGAATCCACGGTAGTTGTCCCCAACCTACAATCACAAAGACACAATCGATTAACATTGAAATAAGGTAATGTGCAACATAAAAGATAAGAGCTCAAATAACTTTCACAACAAATTGAAGGTATTTCCTATGGGTATAAAGATATGTCACAAGCATTAATTCTAACCAGTTTTCATTCTTACCTTTTAAACAAAGACCATAGTTAAATAAATCTTGGAAGCTCCTTGTAAACATATCTTCATCTACACTATACTCCTTAACAAGAATGAGGAAATATTGAAACATATTATTCATGATGGAGCTTTCCAGGTAAGAGCTCCAACTATTCAATGATTGGACCCTAAAACTAAGAACAATCCTCTTGAGAATCCTAAAATCATTGAAAATAATAATCTACAACTGAAAGCGTGGGATGAAGATGAGAATATTGTATGGGAAAATGGATATGATCATATTCAGAAGACTTGTTAAGATAGAGAGGACTTGACATAATGATGATTGAAGTCTCAAGTGCCTTAGATGCTCGATGAGTATCTCAATGGTGAGATAAATCGTAAATATCAAGCTATGTGAAATAATTGTCATCAAATATATTGATGGGAAAAATATAAAATGAATGATAGTTAATATTATGATAAGATGGACTATTTATTGCATGAGATTCTCGGTTCAAATATGGATCAATTTAAGCATCTTGATGGTTTCCTTCAATAAATGTATCAGTATCCTCACATGATGGATATGACAACCCATTTCCTTGTAATCCATAACATATTACTCTAGCATTGTAATAGCTGAAAGAACTGAAAATTAATTCTAATAGAACAAACACATGAAACTAGTAAGGACACAATGAGTGAAGTAGAATTTGATTGGCTAGATCACTCATGTATTCATTATTATGCAAGAGGATTTTAGCTGTGATGAAGGGAAATATTTTCAATATAACATTCATAAGAAAACCGGGGGCTAACTATCAAGAAATGAACATGATAGGCATGTTTCCTTCTGCTAAATATAACTTTCAAAATGACCAACTTCATCATTCCATGACTTTATCGGAGAAACGCATTCCAAACCTGAGTTAAATACAACAGCCTTGCATGGAGATTAATCATGTGAAACATAATCATGAATCTAATCAACAACCAAATCTCGAAAGTTAGAAATATTATATCCAAAATACCAAACATCTTTCAACAAGGCATATACATAGTGAAACAATGCAAAGAGAAGGATTGTGTGGGAGAAACCAGATCTAACTTAGTTTGGGGGGCTTACCAGAGTTGCAAGATCCTTAAATAACCATCAAAAGAAGTTGAAGTGTCTTGACTTCCCCACAAGTCTTGGAACTTTCAAGGATTTAAAATCACATCCTGAAGATTGAACCAGATCGTGCATGATGTGAGGATAATCGTTACCACTAGTTTCAATAAGACCACTATTGAGCAGATGGAAACCATCTCTATCACCGATTTGACCAAATATTTCAATTTCAAAAACCAGATTACTCAAGTTGACAGATTCTTATGATTGCAAATCTGAAGATGTATGAACCAGAGAAATCTCATGAGCAAGCTGATTTGAAGAGTTGTATCCATGCAAGCTAATAGATGATGATGGCCAGGAAGAGTACACAATGATTTGATTGTTTTCATTTGCATCATGGATAATATCACCGCTTTATGCAAATTGAGAAGTTAGCTTATCGAATGAAGAACTTGAATAGTATCATGGACTATCGCTTCACAAGTAGATGCATCACAAATGGTAGAGCACAACGGATAGTGAGATGAAGAGGAAGTTTCGACAAGAACATCTTCTTTGACCAAAACATATTCTAGATCTAAATTAAAATCTTCATGAGAAACCAAAAGATCAGTTGATGCGTCTGGGAGTTCATGATTGCATACATCAAAAGATCCATCATCAACGGAATGGTTGTTTCCCTAGACTACGAATTGATTAAAAGAATTTATTTCATTTGATTCATTGCCAAAATTAGCAAATTGAAAATCATCCAAGAATTGAAGTGAATTTTGCTTGACATGGGGGACTTTGAAAAAGGGAAGATAGATAAAGAGTCTCTTCACTTTCCTCCTCCTCTACTAGTGAAATTTGAATGCCTTGTATCTAATCGCAATTTGAACCAACAACTCTAAAGTCAAGAGAGCGTGAATGGCTAGCTGGTGGAGAAGATTGATCATGAAGATCATGATACAAAGAGTCATGATATGTTGATAATAGAGGATGAAATATTCCCCTTGAAGAAGTGATACTTTCAATGGAACCAGAGTCAAGAATGAGGTTAAGAATGTCATAATCATCTCGAGAAGTGGAATAATTAGTCTTCATCATAGGCTTGATGAGCCATTCTAGAGTTTCCCCAATTGGATCTAAATCATGGAAAGAAGGATAATGAAGAGATGAATTAGAAATTTCATTTATATATTTCCCAACTTTATTATCATCACAAGGTGGCACCCTCACCAGAATTGGAAAACGAGGAGGATAAGGAACAAAAGGAGTAGTAAATTACTCCTTTGAAATTGGAGGTGTCTCATAATTCACAAGAGTTGGGGAAGTAGAAACATTAAGGGGTTCAGGTTCAACGTGCAAAGAAATGTGAACCAACCATTGAAATTTTTTCAAGAAATCCCAATCCATGTCTTATTTAGTAAATGCACAACAATGGTGAAGGGATCAACTAGGGAAATCCTCAATTGATTCATTAGGCTTCATTATTAACTGATTAATTCTTTTAAGAACATCTTGGTGATCAGACATATTGAAATATTGATAAATCTCATTTGAAAATAATGGATGGAAGAAGTTTGTAAGGTACGAAACCATTGATTAACATGACCTTCGATGTTGAGGAAGAAAATCACACAAGGAAAAAATGGATATTTTGATATGTATATTATTAGACTCATACCTGATTTTATGCCCACCAGTATCATACCTTTATTTATTTTCTTCTTAGTAATTCAAAAAAGGTGTCAATGTTGTAACCTTAAGCTTTGTTACCACTTGTAATGTTCCCCCATAACCTTTCACGAAAATACATGGAGTTAGAATTTTTTTAAAGAATTTACCCATGGATAACTATTAGAATTCACAGGTGACTATCCAAATTGCTATTCCAAATTCCTCATTAACCACTCAATAGAATCTTCATCATTACATAGAGTGACTTTAGTAAATGAATAACAAGTTACATAACCATTAATAACCACTGTTGTAGCATATTAAAATAAAATTTCTGATGTAACCTTGTATCAATCCAAAGTTTCTCTTAACTCGATTAATTAATCAAAGAATGTCTATAAATAAATATCACATTAGCAATTATTCCCCTCATACAAGCAATACACATTCTTGCAAGAAAAGTCACTACAACTCTATAAAAATTCATTTAAAGGAAACTCACACATCTCCTATGATCTTTGTGGATGCGAATTACATAAAATTTATCAACAAAACTAGCCATTCAACTATTACTTTTGGTGCATGTAAATATGTAAAGAAGGATAACACAACAAATGCACATATGCATGAAAATGCATATACTTTTTAGAAGTACCTTCCCGAAAGAAATCATAACACAATAGAGAATGCAAATCATGTTTCCTTTTTGAGGAAATATAGCATAATAGGGCACGCAAAAACATGTTTTCTTTCCCATAAAACTAATGCAATAAATCATACAAATACATGTCTTATTTTCCAAAATAATCTAACATAATAATAATGATGGCTATTCCTCTTGCATGGAAAATAGAGATTTATTCCCAAATGAAGCTAACTAAATCTTACATGCAAAAAAACATTTCTTTTTCCAAGGGACTAGGTGAAAAAAACCACTCTTTTAGGCATGCAAACACACTTTTGTCTTCAAAATCGTGGAAAATAAACACATATTCTTATAAGAGAAATTAGCATAATAGCTATTGTTTTGTGCATTTGACAAATATTGTTTTCCAGAAACTTGGCACTCTATCTGTTATTCATGTGCATTTAAGGAAATGTTCTTTCTTCCAATAAATTTATAAAAATAATCGTAAACTCTTTCAAAGAAATACAAATCAACATTTGTTTTATCCTTGCATTCAAAAACACCTTTCTTTTCAAGAAATTTAGCATAATAATTTTACTTTCATGCATGTAAAAACTTATTTATTTTCAATAACTAAAATATAATAGCATGCAATGACATATTAACTTTTTATAATAAGTCAAACCTAATAGCATGAAATCACATGATCTTTTCAAAAGAATAATGTTACGTATTGACATTTTATGTGCAATGTTCATATGCAATTTTATTATTCATCAACTACTTCCATTCGAGCTAGAAACCTATATGTGCATCTTCCTCATGCATTGAATATTTGTTTTCAATAGAAAAAACCATCTATGGATATTTCGTAGGAACTGAATAATTGAATTCAATAAAAATCTTCTCTATGCATATTTGTTATGTATTTAATATTCACATTCACTATAAAGAATATTTTAGGAACTGAATAATTGAATTTAATAAAAATCTTGTCTATGCATATTTATTATGTATTTAATATTCACATTCACTATAAATCATATTGATACATTAAATAATTGTACAAAGCATATCTTTTTATTCATACCTCAAAATATATTAAGTAAATGGTTATAAAATGGCAAATCCATTGTAAAGTAACCTTTTATTTACAAATGAGGAAACAACATCATTGCCATTTATTTAACGTCCCATACTATGCATGCAAACTATATATATGTTTTGTTTCAAGCAATTTTTTTCAACCACTGATAAAAATAGTCATATTTTCTTTTAACGAAATGTTAACAAAATAGATTTTCATTTTTTGCATGCAACTATATTTTCCTTTTCACGAGAATTATCCTTTTACTACATGGAGATATATATGTTTTTCTTTCGAAGATAGGGCATGTATTTCTATCTCTTATGCGTGCTGTTTCCATGTATTATTTTATGAGGGCTCTTTCAAATCAGTAACAAAATAAATATTAATTTCTTTTTCGCAAAAACGAAATTTTATTTTATTTTTGTATGCACCAAATATTTTATGAAACTTTTTGAAGAAAACACATTATTTTTATAATATTTTTTATATTAATCATATTATAAGTTGTTGGTTGACGCTTTGAACTATCTAACGTGTTTCATTTTTAAGACAAAGGCCCTAAGGTTGAATCATATTATATGCTTTGAAATCTTGACCAACAACTTATAATGTGATTAACCTGAAAAACATTATCAAAATAAATATGAATCACAATAGTAAAAAATTAAAAAGCTCATCATCCTTAAACCCTGAAATATTTTCAAGAATTTACCTACTTAACTCTCACTTGTTCTTAAAAAATAATGAAAATTCTTTTCAACAGTTAAACAAATGAACTCACATATCAGAAATATTTTCAAAGATATAATCAAATTAACTCACGTACCTCACATGCACAAACACATTTTCTTAGCATATCGTGGATGAGGAGGAAACTGTGATTTCCAAAACTACAGCAGCATGGAATCCTTCCATCTATGACTTCACTCAAAATTATTTCAAAATATTACTGAAATATGCACTCTAGTTCATTATAGGGAATAATAAAATACAAAAGGAACAAGTAACATCAAAGAGGTGTCTTCAGCCATCTTTCTCATTGGACTCAACAAAAATTTCCATGAAGAATGGCTTCCTTGTAACTATCATTGAGTCTGACTGTAAACAATGATGGGTTTTGAGCCAATACAATCTTGACTAAAAATCCTTAGTATTCATTTATAATGTTTTTCTTCTACATAATACAACATCTTTAATACAACATCTTTAATAGCTCCTCGTCGTCTTCTTCCACAATGATGGAATCATGGGGCTTTTTTTAAAAAGAAAAAAATTATGCTACGCATATTTAATTAGTTCTTGAGATGACCTAATATAATTTCATGTAAAGTAATTAGAAATATATCTATATATATATATATATATATATAGATAACTAATAAACCTTATATTTTCAAAAAAGATTTAACAAGATATCAATTTCATATATAAAAAATGTTAAAAGAAAATATTTTAGTATGATATAGAAGAAACTATCCTATGTGAGTTATGAGTATAATATTTTAATATAAGGTAAATTGACATATATTTAAAAATATATTATTAATAAAAAAGCCAGTTTAATGTAGGTTGATAAAATTTCCTAATACACATGTTGTGTAATCTCTATAACATTAAAAAATACAATATAAACAATAAAAAATTACATATTGTTTTTTGCACTTTAAAATAAGTTTGCACCTGAAGAAATTTGATCCCTCTCGGCTCGTGTTAGATCTCTGCTTATGATAGATCTTTAACTTGTAAATAAGGTTTTTTACAATACCATGACTTATCAATAACAAAAAACATAACTCATTTCAAAATTAAAATATTTAATAAATATTTTAACTTAGTTTAATTTGAATTTAATTTAATTTTATTTTATTTTTATTTTAACGAAATATCCTATTTGACATTTTTACTAAATCAAATCACCTAAAAATAAAAATTAAATTAATTAAATAAAAATATTAATGTAATGTAAAAATAAAACAAAATAAAGTAATAAAAAAATATCATAAAAATAAAATAGAAATAAAAATAAAAATGGCCCACGGAATTGAAACTGATGGTATCCATGTTGCATATAGCCTATTTAAAGGTGAGAATTAAACCAACCTAGATCTATTTTAACTCTAGATCTACCAAGTGCATAGAGGGATCCAATCCCTTGATATGCAAACTCTTTCTAGAGTGAACATAGATGTGATACCTCTTAGTATTTGGTAGATTGAGAGTTAAAATGGATCTTGGCTAGTAACTAGGTCAGTCAAGTACCCTTGTGACATGGGGTTGATTCCAATAGATGCAATGATAAGCGCTAGTTGTGTATGTATGCCCTTTCTGCATGCAAAGGTAAATTAGATGGACATATTTAAATGGGAGATATAATATTTATGGGGCCATTATCACTTGAGCTTCCCACTATAGGCTAAAAATTATTGGATTATTAAAATAGTAATAAAATAGAATTATAGTAAAATTAAATTAAAATTTAAAATTAAAATAAGAATAATAGTAAAAATTTGTCAAATTGAATTATAGTTGGAAATACATGTATCTATTAAATATTAAATTAGAGTTAGAATTTTAAAACAATATTAAAATAGAGTTAATGTAATATTAAAATGGGATTAGAAAAGGAATTAAAAATTAGATTATTAAAGTAGGAATAGAATTGAAAACATTACTTAATATCATGTGACTGCTTATTTGTATAAATGATTCATATGCATATAGTTTTTAGTTCAATTAGTTATGATATTATATGTGAAGAAGAAAATGAACCTGTAGCTCATGTTTAGATATACAAGGAAAGTTTAGACCTAACCCGTTTCTTAAAAAAATGGTGAAGTATTTTGAAATTGATACCAATGTATTCTATTTTAGTTTCTAATTTCAAAGCATTGAATCTCAGTTTTCAAGTGTAATTTTACAAATTGTTCTTAATTGAAGAAAAAACGTGGGATTTTGATAATACCAATTTTTTTGGTGAGTTGATTCTATTTTTATTGGTATTTATTTACATGGAATGGGAAAACAAGTTTTTTTTTTTTTTTTTCAAGAAATACGTTTAGCTATGTTTTTGCAAAATGACATTTGTGTTGTTGTTTTCTTTGGTTTAATTGTGTATTGATATTTATTGTTATTAGTTTGATAGATAACCCATTTTGTAAAACAAGTACCTAAACAGCTAGAGAAATTTGACATTTTCTTCACCTTACACGAAATCAACAAACAAGACTAGAGAGTACAAAAGAGTATTTTTTGGTTATTACTTTCCAGAAGTTTTATTGTCTACGTCATAGTCTTACCAAAGGTTCATGTGCTATATTGTAAAAGGAATGTACATTTCTATAATGTTTGGAGTAAAAAAACAAATACGTGATTTAGTCTGAGGACATGGATTGTAGAACTAGGAATAGAGAATTCATGTTAGGGATGATATAGTTTATTGGGCAAAGAATAAACTCAAACTTGACGATAAGATTTAAATGCTTAGTGGTGCGTGAAGTAAAGGGGATGGTTCATGAAATTAAATGGCATCAGGAAAATATTCAGGTCCATGTTTTTTGAAATAATGCAAGGAGCAAAAGGGAACAAATTTATTGACTGATTGCAAGAACAAGGATGTAGTAATAAGAGAGGGAGAAAAAACTTTCTCCAAAATGAAAAGAGGCACTTGGAAGAGATGATGTGGATAGAGTGCTAGTTTTAGTTTGACTACAGACAAAAAAAATGGTTGTATTATTTCAATTTCCAATTAATGGGTTAAGTTGCATTGTCATTGTAATAGATATGGATAAATAACAAGCGGAATATGTGTTGTTTTGAATATATCCATTACGAAACTATGAACCAATATTTTCCTAATTTGTATATTGATTGTGGTTATGATTGCGCATGGGAACATGTGTCATATGGTTCGATGAAAAGGTAAATAAGTTAATATAGTAACAATATTAATTACAAAGTATCTGAAGTTCAGATTGAGGAAGAGTCCTATAACATTTTTCCCTAAATGCTTAGTGATATCATAAAAAATTCAACAAATGAAGTTACGAATCTCAATGATTTATTCAAATTGCAAAACAAGATTAGTTAGAACAATTGGGTTCTAAGAGTGTTTGTATTAATGTACAAATATGTACGAGAGATGTTTTGTTTGATAGAGACATTCAATTGTTCATTAAGATATTTGTTTGCAAAATATTGGTCTTACTGAAAAACAGTATGTGAAACGTCAAACAAATGTACTGAGACTAATTATGTATTGTTATAGTTCTTTTATAACCTTTAGCCTTTATTATGAATGATCTTCCATTCTTGCCATAGGGAGAAGTGTCAAGGAGATGCTGAGAGATTTCCTGAGCATTCGAGAATATTTGATATGTGGCGGGTGAGGTGGAAGCCTGATGTAAGGTGTCTCCAAGCTTATGTCAAATAATGTTGACACCTAATCCTCTGTGATTGGGTAAATTTGGAATGTGAACAGTCATCAAGAAGATGAACTGATCAGTCACATTCATGTATATAACAATAGCTACCTAATGAAATAAACGAATCATTTTTTCTGCCAAGTCTGGAGTTACTCCTGGCCTGACATGGTATTAGAGCACAGGTCCTAGGTTCCTTTTTTGGCGTGCCTTGTAACTCCTCTATCCCATACTCTGCCATAATGCATCTGCCTATGCAGTGCTCCACTATGCAGCGTTGTCCATGCTGTTTGACTGTCCATAAACCTGTGCATTAAATTTTTTTGAAACCTTGTATCCTGCTATTGATATCATCTATGCACCACTTCTTTTCGTTTCTGCAGCTTTCCATATCCATTTTGAAGCCTCTGCTGCGTGTAAAAAAAACCCGTGCCTCTCGCATAAACCTCTGCTGCATGTAATGGTATGGCTGCCATTCATTGGAAGTCCCGAGACCACACGAACCTCTCTGGCATCGCCAAATCCATGGAGTGAGCTGTGACCCTCTTTCTCAGCAAAACTCTGAGTGTCCTTTGTTGATACACCTCGTAGATGCTTTGAATATACAGAAAATTTCCGTTGTACAGTGATAGAGCTCTATATATAACTTTCTTGCCCGAAATTGCTCGGTTTGTGCAAGGAATTCTCGGGATGCCTAAAAGGATCATACCACCTTCCCTGGGCTTATTATTGTTTGGGAAAGGAGAAGTCCTCACCCTCGTTGTTATTCATGAAAAGCAAGGTCCTCACCATAGCTCTATGTATTAAATTCCTTGTTGGAAAATTGTTGGGTTTGTGAAAGGAAGTTTCCCGCCGCCTGAATGAAACCATTAAAAGGATCATACTGCGCCATTGTTCATGGAATGGAATGTTCTCACCCTGGTTGTTCTTCATGAAACGCAACCTTAAGACGTGGATAATTCCGTTTGACTCGAACAAATTTCGAACGCACGTTTTCAACGAAAAAGCAGCCTTGTTTGATTGGAGCTTCAATCTTTGGAATAAGGAACGGGTCAAGAAAGGATACAAGCTGTGAGAAGAAGCGGTAACCATTGGACCCTGGTCAAAACCTTGCCAATTTGATGGTCACTCTGCTCTCAGTATATGTATATTGACCAGCATATGTTTTGAATGCGTTGTCCCATTAAACTATATATATATATATATATATATATATATATATATATATATTGAACATCATATATATATATACCAGCGTTTAAGTTTTGAATGCGTAGTCTGTACATATGTAATATGATCAGGATCTTTGGAGGGATTTGAAGAAACAATAAAGTATTTAAAAAAAAAAAAAATTTGCCCTTTTTGAGTACAATTTCACTGTTCATCAGTAGAAGTTTTTTATGAGCAGAAATTTCTCATCAGTAGATGTTTTTTATCAGCAGAAATTTCTCATCAGTAGAAGTTTTTTATCAACAGAAAAATCTCATCAGTAGAAGTTTTTTATCAGTAGAAATTTCTTATCAGCAGAAGTATTTTTTACAGAATGCATTCAATCATCTCTATGGTAGGAATAGTTCTCACTGGCAAGGAGAACTATCTTGAATGGTCCCGGATGATAAAACACACCCTCATCTTCAATGAGTTGTGGAAGGGAGTGTGTGTCAGAGAAGGAGACAATGATCCAGTACAGCCTACATCAGACAAAGAGCTCATCATCTGGGATAACAAGAACAACAAAGCATATGCATTAATCGTAGCATCTGTAAATGAAGAAGTAAGTCACCATATTTCATCATACTCAACTGCCTTTGAAGCTTTACAAAAGCTCAAAGAACTCTATGACTCACATTCTGCACTTGAAGTTGTTCAGCTCATGATTAAACTCTTCACTCTTGAACTGAAAAATAATGATCCTCTTGCTCTTGCATCTAAAGTAAAATCCATAATGCATGATATCAAATCCACTAAGGTTGAGCTGGATATCCCTCTTATTGCTTTTCTCAAGGCACTCTATCCTACTTACTCCAATTATCTTGAGTCTTTACAAGCAAATGGAAATCTTAAAGATATAACCTTTGACTCTCTTGTGAAAAAGTTTGCTGAAAGAGAGAAAGCCTTTGGAAAGAAGACAGTCCCTGAATCTTCTGAAGATACTGTTTTCCTTGCTCATAAAGAAAAACATCCTGCTCAAGATTCTACAAGAGGAAGAGGTGGACGAAGAGGAAGAGGAAGATACTTCAGAGGCAGGGGGGCAGACATTCTCAAGGAGAAAAGGCAGATCTGCATTGCATTCGCTGCAAACGAAATGGATCACATGATGCTTCTACATGCAAGCTACCATGGGACAAAATTGAGTAGAAAAGAAACCAGCAGAAAGGTAAAACTGATGATACAGACAAAGGTAAAGCACCTGAATCCGCTCACTATATTGAGGCACAATGTAACATTGGAGTAAATGAAGATTTGTTTAATGCTTCACTTGCTTCTTCGAAAAATGATTGGTTTCTTGATTCAGGAGCAACCTATCATATGACTCATAGGAAAGATTTTTTTGAAGATTTCACTGACAATGTTGATGGAGCAGTATACTTTGCAGATCAGTCAAAAATCAAGCCATCAGGGCTTGGCACAATCAGGCTTAAACTGCCTGGTCTTCCAGACTTTCTTCTGGATCATGTTCTATATCTCCCACAGCTCAAGAGAAACTTGCTGTCCTTGGTCCACATCCGCCAGCAAGGTCACTCCATTCATATGTTTGATGGCAAGCTTGAGGTAAGAAAAGCATCTGACCACTCACTTGTCATGAGGGGAATAGAGGAAGAAAGACTTCTCAAACTTCAAGGAACCTCTCCTCATGCACAACATTTATCATATATTTCTCATCATCAAGAAGGTACACTTCCATCAAGTTTATTATGGCATGCTAGATTTGGACATTTAAACTATGACAGTCTCTGCTTATTGAAGAGAAATGGTGTTGCTGATTTGCCTACAATTCCTAGGAAACATAAGCAATGTGATGCTTGCATTCTAGGAAAGCATAGCAAACAGTCTTTTCATGATTCACATTCAAGAGCACATAGGAAGCTTGAACTCATTCATTCAGATTTATGTGGTCCAATGCCTGTTCCTTCTGCAAATGGAAATAAATATATCATGACATTTATTGATGATTACACCAGAATGTGTTGGGTTTATTATTGAAGAACAAATCTGATGCTTTTCAAACATTCAAGAATTTTCATAAATGGATTGAAAATGATGCACAATCTCATATTGGGTCTATTCGCACTGATAATGGAAAAGAATATACATCAAATGAATTTGAAAACTATCTTCGCCAACATGGGATCAAACATCAAACAATTGTACCTTATAATCCCCAATAGAATGGTGTAGCAGAAAGAATGAATAGAACAATTTTGAATACGGTATGATCCATGCTTTTCTTCAAAAATGTAAAGATAATGTTTTGGGCTGATGTTGTTCTATGTGTTGCATATATAAAGAATAGATGTCCATCTAATGCTATAAGAAACAAGACTCCTTATGAATTGTTGTATGGACATGTTCCTTCGGTAAAACATCTCAGGATCTTTGGTTCCACCTGTTATGATTTGATACCAAAGGTACATAGAAACAAACTTGGTGCTAGAAGTCGTAAGTGTATCTTCCTGGGGTATTCAAACACCTCCAAAGCATACTGTCTCTATGATGAAGTAAATAAAAAGTTTGTTGTATCTAGAGATGTCATTTTTCTTGAATCATCCAAATCTAACAATGTTGTTGAGCGACAACTTGATCGCTTGGATAGATTCACAAAAACGAAATCATTTCAAGAGTTTGATAATCAGATTCCACATCTTGAAGGGGGGATTCCTATACTAGATCAACATGTGGAATCTTCTTCTGAAGAAAAATCTCCCCTGCATGAAACTCCAACAACGGATGATGCTTTAAGTGATGTAATTGATAGAATTGGGAGACTCAATCTTGATTCAGTCCCAACTCAACCAACAGAGCAGCCTGGACCATCTCAGAAAGGTCCCCCATAGTGGCTGACAGAGACACTTGAAAGTGTTCATCCTGATGAAATTGGAAGAACAGGAACCAGAAATTCAAACTGACAAAACGGAGGTGATGTAGATGACTCTAATTCACCTGTTGATATGGATGTTACTTATGATTGTGAATTGAACTTGTCTACAGATTTTGAACCAACTTCCTTCAAAGAAGCTTCTTCTCATGATGAATGGAAAGAAGTGATGAAAAAGGAGTATGATGCCCTCATAAAGAATGGCACTTGGAAGCTGGTTGATCCTCCATTTGGAACCAAACCAATTGGCTGCAAGTGGGTCTACAAGAACAAGTACAAAGCTGATGGCTCACTTGACAAGCACAAAGCTAGGCTGGTGGCAAAAGGTTTTTCACAAAAGGAAGGGGTCGATTATGAGGAAACTTTTGCCCCCACAGCAAAATGGGCCACCATCCGGACACTCTTTGCACTAGCTGCTCAGAACGGTTGGAAAGTCCATCAAATGGATGTAAAAACTGCATTCTTCAATGGAGATTTAAAAGAGAATGTTTTTATGTCCTAGCCTGAAGGATTTGCTGTGAAAGGACATGAACATAAAGTATGAAAACTTGTGAAGTCCTTGTATGGCCTCAAACAAGCGCTGCGAGCCTGGTATGAAAAACTAACTGAGCATCTTCTGAAACTCAACTTCAATCATTTTGATCTTGATGATGCAACTTTATTTGTCAAGAAAATTGGCAAAACAGTTGTGTATCTTGTGGTATATGTAGATGATCTTTTAATGACAGGGAACAATGAAAGCTACATTGCATCCATAAAGAAGGAATTAGGGAAAAGTTTTGAAATGACTGATTTGGGCTATGTTCATTACTATCTTGGCATTGAAGTAACCCAACATCCAAAATCCATATTTCTTTCTCAAAAGAAATACATTGGAGATTTGTTAAACAGATTTGGCATGACAGAGTTCAATCCTCTTTCTACTCCAATGGAACAAAACTTAAAGCTCACATCTATTGAAGGAAAGGAATTTGAGGATGCAACAATGTATAGACAGCTTGTAGGAAGTGTCATCTACCTCACTACCACCAGACCAGACATTTCATTTACTGTTGGAATCCTCTCCAGGTTCATGCAAAAGCCTTGTGAGGGACATTGGTCTGCTGCAAAAAGAGTTCTAAGGTACTTGAAGGGAACTCAAGACCTTGGAATCAAGTATACACAGGTGGACGACTTTAGTTTGATTGGATACTATGATTCAGACTTCGATGGAGACAACGAAACTGGGATATCTACTTCAGGATATGCTATGAGTCTTGGATCAGGAGCTGTCTCCTGGAGATCATGCAAACAATCAGTTCCAGCAGATTCCACAACTGAAGCAGAATACGTGGCAGCAGCTGAAGCAACGAAAGAAATTGTGTGGCTCAGGAAAATTCTTGAATATTTGCAGGTAAAACAAGTACAATCAACTCCACTCATGATTGATAACACCTCTGCAATAAAGTTGGCCAAGAACCCAAAGTTCTATGATCATACAAAGCACATTAATACTAAATATCATCTGATCCGACATCATGTTGAGGCCAAAACAATCCATCTCCGTCACTGTTCCACAAATGAGCAAATTGCAGACATCTTCACCAAAGCGCTTGGAAGAGAAAAGCTTGAAAGATTCAGAACGATGCTTGGACTCACCAACATCCCTTCAGATTAAGGGGGGGAATGTTGACACCTAATCCTCTGCGATTGGGTAAATTTGGAATGTGAACAGTCATCAAGAAGACGAACTGATCAGTCACATTCATGTATATAACAATAGCTACCTAATGAAATAAACGAATCAGTTTTTCTGCCAAGTCTGGAGTTACTCCTGGCCTGACAAATAAGAACTGGAAGAGCGCCTATGCCACCATGTGAGAAATTCTTTGTCTGAAGGAAAATAAATGCCACAGGATAGAAATTCCTTAATGTAACTGTCACCCAAGATTAGAAGATGTAATGTTGTGGAATGTGTTAGCGCTTGAATTTGGCCTCAGGCTGAAGAAGACAAAATCCAAGGCAACATCAAACCACTTAGCCTCGTAGCTAGCCCTACGGGGACAGGAGAGGGCTCTCTCCAGGTCTATCTCGGCAAAAGGTCTTCAAAGGGCTGAGATGACCAATAAAGAACACTGATTTTAGGCTAGTAAACTGATGGGGAAAGTTTGATTTTAAATTTTTAGGGTTTTGTTGGAAAACTGAGCACGACAATTTTGGGTGCGGGGATGAGACACAGTTTTTGCAGAGGTATTTTTGGGGCAAGGTAGGAGATTGTCTTGATGCCTTTGAAATAAGTGAATGGATGGATATGACCGGTGAGGAGCTAAGGAGAGCAAGAAACCATCGAGATTTCTCCTTAAACAGATGAAAACATTGATATTAAGCAAACTTAAAGGCAGAGCATAGAAACCATGAATTCTACCTTAACACTTCATTTACTTAATTTGCAGAAGAGAATAGTAAGAAAATGATGCACATAAAAAACTTACAAGTACATGAGAGAAACACACCATCAACACAAATAACCACAGGAATCCCAAATAGTGTTGCAAAACCCTGGTCTTTCCTTTGCCAAAATTGCAGAGATAAAAAGTGTAAAACAGTCTAAGCTTATCCCTCAAGAGTCCAACCATGAAAATGACTAAGAAGATACATAATATAGGCAAGCTAACACATTTCCTTGCCTTTAGGGGTTGAGCTCATCATCCTAGGTGCTGCTTCAACCAATTCTAAACAAAGCACTACAGTCTAGGCAATCAAAACAACTTGCCTCTATAAGCTAGGAAACCAATTCATTCATTAATTTTTTGCCATTTTATGAATGAATCTTCTAGAATAGGTAAATAAGTGTCATGTCAACATGAAATTACATCAATTACATCAAGGAGGATGAAAAATCCCACCAAAAAGTCAAAACTGGTCAAATGTTGCGTTTTCCTGAGTTGAAGGTGAAAAATTGAGAAAATGTCCTGATGCGTAGCGCGCCATTTCTCAACACGTAGCGCGCCTTTGAGCCAACTTTTGGGAAACTTCTTGGCATCCAAATGAAGCAAAAATGGGCTTGTTGGAAAGGTCGGGACATATACTTTCTAGCCCAAGTGGAATTTCTCAATTTGGTGGCAATTTGCCCCTCCAAAAATGCAATCTCCCAAGACTGCTTCCTGTGTGTCCAAAAAGTGGCAGAAGGTCATTTTTTGCTTGTTTTTTGACCTTTTGGGGGCTCAAATCTCCATGAAATGTCTTGGCAGTGGTTGAGAAAGTGTAATTCTTCATGAAAAATCCAAAAATGCTAAGTTTTTGTGAAATGGACCTCCCCAATTCAAGGGTAGCGCGCGGCGCGCTACGCGTTGAGCCAAAACCCTGATGCGTAGCGTGCCTGAGCCCTACGCGTAGCACGACTTTCAGATTCTTTTTGGAGGCCTTTCCTGTGTCCAAATTGGGCGCAGGATAGCTCGTTGGAAAGGTTTTTGAGTCTACTTTCCAATAAAGCTGAAATTTTTTAATTTGGAGTTTATTTGTTCTATAAAAAATCAAATCTCCCAAGACTGTTCAAAATGTGCCAAATGAGGCTGCCTCAAGGCAGAGTGCTGTTGTAGTCAACTTTTGAATGCCTTCGTCAACTCCAAATTGAGTTCATGATAGCTCATTGGAAAGATATTTGTGTCTAGTTATCATTTGACTCATCACAAAAGTCATTTGGCCAACCAAGCTAGGAGAAAACTTGATTTTCCCAAGGTCACTTTAGAGGTGCATTCGATTCTCCTGAGGCAACTGTATTTTTGACATTTCTCTAAAACCATGACACCTGTGTAAAACGTGAAGGAGGTTTTTCTTTTTTGGCATGTTTTGGACAAAAACCTCTCTCAGTTTTCCAAAATTCATCTTTTATTGCTCTGAAACATCTTTTGAGTGAAACTTATCCCGATGTGTGAAACAAGGAATTTTGTGGAAATGAAGCGAAATGAAGGGGATAAGGGGCTTCTAAATTCTTGGGGAAATTTTTGGAAGTAGGGAGGGATGTTAGAAAGTAGAGGAAAGTGGAATTGTGGAGATCGAGTGAGGGGAATGGGTCCAAACAGGCAAAACACAGGCCCAACCTAGAAAATTGCCAAGTTGTAGCAAGAAACTAGGGTTTGTGCGAAAATGAGGAATTTGCGGGATCTCAGAGATGGGAAGTGTTTGATAAGGTACATGAAGGATAGGGGAAGGTGTATGAACATCTGGATACATGTTTTGCTAATGATTTGACCATCCAAGAGAAATTAGCTTTCAAAACCCTAGGAGAGGGAAATGACCTTGCTCAGGCGCAACTGAAGCATGAACAAGGTATAAAATGACTCATTAGACACTGAGATGATAATGAAAACCCTATGAATGATGATAGACTCAGCTGAATAGTGACATAGATTTGCATTTGGGAAACTTTGAAAAGAGTGAAAGAAAACCCTAGACCTAATGCCTAGAGACCAAATTTTGCTTGAAGACTCACTGAAATGACAAAATTTGACCTTGACACTTCAAAATCAGTTTGTAAGAGCACGTTTGATCACTGGAGGAAGGCTGGAAAGACTGAAACTAACAGAATGTCTTAGCATGAATTTGAAAAAGTGGTGAGGTGATCATTTAGATCTATAGGCGAAATGAATTCTTGAGAGAAGCCTGCGATCGAGAGGATTGGCTGGAGGTGGTTGATGCAGCAGTACACCTAGTATCTAAGAAAAGTAAAAAAATGTCAACTAAAGCGTATGTGTCATGTAGAGCCAAAGGGCCATGGAACATCCATTCCCAAAAAATAAAAAAGGATGTCGAATGTCGAGCAAAGGGGAAAAATGTTGAGTTTATAGAGAGAATTGGATAAGGCTTATCCTATTGCAGTTAAGACTATGGGCGGGAAAATTTGTGATTGGTGCAACATGATTCTACAGTTGTAGGATTGGACATCATACATCTACTATCTACAGGGTTCAAGCAACGTGGTTGGTAATGGAGAGTTGGTAGGATGGAGTAATAATTGTATAATAGCATAAGAAAAGTAGTTCCAAAAGCCTTTTACTTCAAGATTGGAAGGCCAAAGCATTTTCATTTGTATTCACTCTGAGTTGGTAGTTGCATCGTCAAGAGATATGGTAGTGAGGAGGCTACATTGTTTTGTCAAAAAATTTATGGATTTGATGTTCGACATAATATTGGGTCGATTGTACAATCAAGATGTCAGACGATTAGTTTTTTTTTATTATTACAATTATTCTATCGTTAGCTGACTATACCATAGTTGAACAGTTTCATTGGGTCATAAAATTCGAAGGTCGAAAAGTCTGGTAGTTTGATATTCAGGAATACTAAGGTCTGGAGGTTGGGTAGTTTCACATTCAGACAATACTAAGTTCAGGAGTCTGTTTAGATTATTTATAAAAATAGTTGTCACCTAATGTTCTCAATAGTGTGGATGGAAGGTCGGGTCATTTGATAGTTGGGTCACTTCATTAGTTCAGTAGTTTCATAGTCGGGCATTGCTGAAGTCAGGAGGTTAGTAGCTTGACAGTTGACACTGTTGAAGTTAGTGGTTGGCCAAATTATCTATGAAAAGCATTTGTAGGTTCTCTGTGTTGGTAGTCGGGTGGTTGGAAGTTCAAGTATTTGGAAGGTTATATTTCATTTTTACAAAATTCTTTTGGATCTGACCTGCGACTTATATATATATATATATATATATATATATATATATATATATATATATATATATATATATATATATATATATATATATATATATATATATATATATCATTTTTACGGAATTCTTCTGGATTTGACTTGTGACTTAAATATATGTGTGTGTGTGTGTGTGTGTGTTTGTGTGCGTATAAGGCATTATTTTATGCATTTTGTGAAGAACAAAAGTAAACATTTTAGAATAGACAAATAAAGGAGACTAAAATTTCAATAACTAACTTTGAAAGCATGAAAAGTACAAGATCAGTATTGTGATTGTCACATTTTTGTTTTTTTTGTGAGGCTAATGTACAGTCGGGAAGTCACATAACCAGGCATTTTTTTGTTTTATGATTCATTTATTCTATCATGACCTATATTAGACCTAGTCGAGTGAAATCATTAGGTTTGTTAGTTTGATATTCCCACAATGCAGAGGTCAGTAGGTCAGCCAGAAGTTTGGAAACGCTGAGGTTGAAAGGTCGACCCAATTATTTATAAAAGGAATTACGGTCAGTTCGAGTTCCTAGTCATGTGGTTAGAAAGTCAGGTACTCGGGAGATTCTATTTTTTCTACAAAATTTTCCTAAATGCAACCTGTGACTTAAGTTTTCAGATAAAAATAAAAGAATTGTTTAAAGATCTTGTTTTTATTGTTTTTGTGACACACAAAGGGAAAAAAAACGTGATGTAAAATTACAACAAGAATGAAATTTATTTGGTGAATATTTAGATTATAAGCTTGATACCAAGTAATTACATAACAAAGAAATATAGAGAACTGGATTTTCCTCTTTCCAATAGAGTATGAAACGATTTTACTGTGTGTGCACAGACAATTCTTTTCTTGGCTCACAACTCAGTTGTTGATATCATAAGACTGTATGGTATATGACAGTATAAAGTCTTTTTAGAATTTCAGTAAATGGTTCTCAAAGCCTATATTCCCTGTATGTTTATGTTTACATTTATACCTAGTAATACATTTATATCTAGTTATAATTGTATTCAGAGAAAAACACCTCAATCAATTGAATACAAGAACATAATGCAGCAAGGACACATAGTTTCTTAATCTAATTTAGACCTCTATTGTGTAGTAACATATTCCAGGTCTTATATGACAAAACAGAATGCTCAACTACAATTGAATTAAAAAAAAATCAGCAAAACATCATGTCTTTCCAAGACAAGAAATTTAAAGCTCTTCGCAAACTTGGAAACAAATTTCTAAATATACAACAAATGTTAACTGGACAAGAAATGTATATTGTTTTGTGTTTTTATTTGTATTTAGCTACTGGAAGAACAATTTTAATGAACACTAATCGATCTGAAAAAATAAATATGTTCTCAAGACACCTAATTTTTTAGAAAAACATTTTGATACCTCTATATTCAATAGTTGCATTTGTACTCAAAGTTAAATACTTGACACAAATTATGAATACATTAACATAATAATTGTTAGGTCCCTATAATACTAGTTATTACCCCATTAGTATTGTAGTTGTATCCCTTATTAATATATTTGTGCCCCAATTGTCCCCATATTGTTATTACTGTGCCCCATAGAATCCCTCTATTTTTATTTTTGTGCCTTTATATTATTATTGTTAAGTTAGCTGGGTTATATTGTGACTCCTTAGACTCCTATATATAGAAAGGAGGTTTTTCCATTTGAATCATCAAGGAATCATTCATTTGTGTAATGTAAACGAGGTTTCCCCCTCAAAGAGGCTCAATTCTAAGGCGTTGATCTATATTTTCTATCTTTTTTTGAGCTGGTTTCATAACATTTTGTATCAGAGCTTTGGATTCTAAGGTTTCACTTCTCCAAATAGGTCATAGTGGAATTTTCATTATAACATTTTTTTTGCAACGTTTCAGAAGCAAAACAAATAACCCATTTGAGATGAAATTTCACTAAACCGTGGGTCTGAATTGCAGAGCTTTTCATGCTATATTTGCGAACATATGATCGGAGGAATTTTGTGTTTTTGCAGACTCCTGAATTACATTCCAAACAGGTGACCTGGGGAAAATAATCATAACTTTTTGTTTGAGCATCGGATTGAAATTTCGTAAGAAGGTATAGAAATAGGATGGAATTTAGCTTCTTGCATATAATTTTCAGAGCCAAAGGTCAAAATGGGGACACATGGAAGGTCCTAGAATTTCACTCTGCTGAACTAGTCTATAATCAGGTCATTGTGGGAGATTTGGCATAACTCTTCCTTGGAGAATCCAAATTGGATCAGACTAGTGGCATTAGAAATAGGAAACAAAGGGCTACTGTATATCACAATTTCCAAATTGGATGATCCGACATTATAGAAATACATCAGAGGCAATATTGAGCTCCTACAAAGTGAAAAAAAATGTGTAGGTTTTTTTAAATTTTTGCTCAAGCTTGGTTTGAAAACTTATTTTGAAGGAATTCAAAGGGCATAGTAGAGCATTATTATCGGTAAATAATTCCCTGAGGAAAGAAAATGCGAACACCTAGTAAGCAACCTCAAATCTCTAGCATGACTCATGGAGAAGAGGAAGTAATGCTACATGATATATCAAAATTACAAGACCAAGTGCAACAAATGTCACTCTCACAAAAGCTAAAAAAAGCTAATATAAATGGCGTGGAATCTAAGATAAAGGGCATGGAAGCTAAGATGAATGGCATGGAAGCTAAGATAGATGATTTGAACATAGATTTGAAGACAGGCATGGTAGATTTAGAGATAGATTTGACAAATTTTCTACAAGAAATAATTACTAATGGTGAAAGGGTAGTAAAAGGAAACTCATGATGGGAAAAAAAGAAATGTTAATAATCATTTCATAGACTGTAATGGTGGATCGGAGACCCACCATATTCCAACAATCAATATGAGGAAGCTTGATGGCAAGGATCCCACAACATGGATATTACAGATAGAGTAATTTTTTGATCTCAATAATGTGCAAAACACACAAAAGGTACGTATTGAAACTTTATATTTGGAACCAAATCAGTTTGTATGGTGTCAATGGATTTTCTCTTGTAAATAAATTATCACTTGGGTAATTTTTATGGAAGAATTGACAGCACATTATGAGGATACAAAAAGCAACACTTTTTTTAGCCAATTGATAATTTTGAAACAAAATGGTTCAATAATGGAGCACATTGAGGAGTTCCAAAAATTCAACATAAGGGTAAAAAATATTCTAGAGAAGCATAGTGTTGATGTGTTCATAGGGACTTTAAAGAATAATAACCAACATGATGTTCACCTTTGGGAACATGATTCATTAGAGAAGGCATTCAGGTTAGAAAGAAAAATGGAAAGAAAAATTATGGCAACCATGAAGCATACCACTCACAACTATAAAGATGGAAGTGTTGTTGCCCCTAGTCTTCGACAACCTATAAGGTTGACACCACAACAATTGGAAGAAAAATGCAAAAGGGCTTTGTTACATTTGTGATAGAAACTACACTAAAGGTCATAAGCGTGCTGAGAAGAAATTATTCTACATAGATTGTGAAGAGGAAGAAGAAAAGGAGCAAGAAAGGTCAAAAGAAGAGGATACACTCCAAAAACAAAGCCTAGATAAAGAAGAAATGAATCTAACCATATCTTGTAATGCATTGGCTATAATTACCACTCCTCAAACCATCAAGATAGAAGGACAAATCAAGAAAAAAAAGGTAATAGTGTTGATTGATACAGGAAGTACCCACAATTTTATTCATTATAAGATAGCAAAAGAATTGAATTGCTTCTTATATCGAGCACCAGAGTGTCAAGTGATGGTTTCAAAAGGAGGAATGATAAATTGCTCTGGAAAGTGCCATAATATCAAATTATCCATGGGAGAATATGTATTGACTAGCCCAATGCTTCCCATTCCAATGGGAGGTGCTGATGTTGTAGTAGGAGTCCAATGGCTACAATCCTTGGGTACAATAGCTTTTAATTTTCAAGAAATTTTCATGAAATTTTCTATGGAAGGAAAGGATGTTGAATTAAGGGGTATTGCAGGGAAACCAGGAAAGATAATCAGCTCTAACGATATGACAAAGCTTCTAAAAATGGAACAAAGAGGTGTAATTGCAAAATTATGTTCACTAGATGTTTCCACATCAAAATCATCTATTTCTCTAGATCTCCAAAAATTCTTGGACAATCATTCCAAGGTTTTTGAGACTCCCAAAGGTCTCTCACCTATTCATAATCATGATCATGCTATTCATCTCATTCCAGGAAGTGTTCCTCCAAACATCAGGCCGTATAGATATCCCTATGTCCAATAGAGGGAAATTGAACGTATGGTTGCAGAAATGCTAGAGGCTGGTATAATTCAACCTAGTCAAAGTTCTTTCCCTGCTCCAGAATTATTGGTGCACAAGAAGGATGGATCATGGCGCACGTGTCCGAATTATAGGGAGCTCAACAAGCTCACTATTAAAGATAAGTTTCCCATTCCTATCATTGATGAATTAGTGGATGAATTGCATGGATAAATTTACTTCACCAAGTTGGATCTTCGTTCAGGATATCATCAAATTAGAATGAAGACTGAAGAAATTCCAAAAATAGCATTTAGAACTCATGAGGGTCATTATGAATATTTGGTCATGACTTTTGGTCATACCAATGCACTTTCTACATTTCAAGGTTTGATGAATTCCATTTTCAAACCCTTCCTTAGAAAATTTGTGTTAGTATTTTTTGATGATATACTAATCTACAGAAAGTCTTGGAAGGATCATGTTGAACATATTGACAGTGTGCTACAACTATTGGAGGAGAAACAATTATATGCAAAAAGATCCAAATGTTTCTTTGGAGTACAAGAGGTGGAATATCTGGGTGATATTGTATCTCATGAAGGAGTTAAGGTAGACCCTAGCAAAATTAAAGCCATTAAGGAATGGAAAATTGTTGGGTCCCTATAATACTAGTGATTACCCCATTACTATTATAGTTAAACCCCTTATTAATATTCTTGTGCCCCTATTGCCCCCATATTGTTATTACTGTGCCCCATAGAATTCCTCTGTTTCTATTTTTGTGGCTTTATATTATTATTGTTAGGTCGGTTGGATTATATTGTGACTCCTTAGACTCCTATATATAGAAAGGAGGTTTTGTCATTTGAATCATCCAAGAATTGTTCATTTGTGTAATGTAAAGGAGGTTTTCCCCTCGAAGAGGCTGAATTCTAAGGTGTTGATCTATCTTTTCTATCTTTTCTTAAGCTGGTTTCATAACATTTGGTATCAGAGCTTTGGATTCTAGGGTTTCGCTGCTCCAAACAGGTCATCGTGGAATTTTCTCTATAACGTTTTTTTCTGTGATGTTTCAGAAGTCGCAAAAAAAACCCATTTGATAAGAAGTTGTGTTGAACCTTGGGTCCGAATTTCAGAGCTTTTCGTGTGATATTTGCGGAGATATGATCTGAGGAAGTTGGTCTTTTTGCAGCCTCCTGAATTACATTCAAAACAGGTGACCTGGGGAAAATTGTCATAACTTTCTCTCTGGGGATCAGATTGAAATTTCGTAAGAAGGTATAGAATGTGGACGGACTGTAGTTTCTTGTATGCATGTTTTAGATCCACAAGTCAAAATAGTAACTCGTGGCACGTCGTACAGGTTCACTCTATTGAACTAGTCTATAAGCAAGTCACTGTGGAAGATTTCACATAAATCTTCCTTGGAGAATCCAATTTGGGTCAGGCTTGTGGTATTGGAAAGAGGACACAGAGGGCTACTATAGCTCACAAACTCAGAACTAGATGATTGGAAAGTACAGAGATACAATAGAGGCAATATCGAGCTCCTACAAAGTGAAAAAAGGTGTGTAGATTTTCTTAAACTTTTTCTTAAGCTTGGTTTGAAAATTTATTTTGAAGGAATTCAAAGGGCATAGTAGAGCATTATTATCGGTAACTGATGCCCCAAGGAAAGAAAATGAAAACACCTAGTAAGGAACCTGAAAGCTCTAGCATGACTCATGAAGAAGAGGAAGAAATGCAACATGATATATAAAAATTACAAGACCAAGTGCAACAACTGTCCCTTGCACAAAAAGGAACAGAATCTAAGATGGATGGTTTAAAGAAAGATGTAGAAGCTAAGATGGATGGTTTAAAGAAAGGTGTAGAAGCTAAGATGGACTGTTTAAAGAAAGGTGTAGAAGCTAAGATGATTGACGTGGAAGCTAAGATGGATGATTTGAAGATAGATTTGAAGATAGACATGGACAAATTGAAGATAAATATGAATAAGTTGCTACAAGAAATGGTCCCTAAGGGTGAAAGGGTACTAAAGGAAACTCATGATGAGAACAAAAGAAATGTTAATCATGATTCCATAGACGCTAATGTTTGATTGAAGACTCACCATATTCCAAAAATCGATATGAGGAATTTTGATGGCAAGGATCCGGCCACATGGATATTACAGATGGAGCAATTCTTCGATCTCAATAATGTGCAAAACACACAAAAGTTACGTATGGCAACTTTATATTTGGAACCAAATCAGTTTGTATGGTATCAATGGCTTTGCTCTCGTAAACCATTTATCACTTGGGAAATTTTTACGGAAGAATTGATAGCACATTATGAGGATACAAAAAGCAACACTTTTTTTAGCCAGTTGATAAGTCTCAAACAAAAGGGTTCAATAATGGAGCACATTGAGGAGTTCCAAAAATTGAACATAAGGGTAAAAGATATTCAAGAGGAGCATAGGATTGATGTGTTCATAGGGTCTTTAAAGGATAATATCCAACATGATGTTCGCCTTTGGGAACTTGATTCATTAGAGAAGGCATTCAGGTTAGCAAGAAAAATGGAAAGCAAAATTATGACAACCAACAAGCATGCCACTCACAACTATAAAGACGGAAGTGTTGTTACCCCTAGTCTTCCACAACCTATAAGGTTGACACCACAACAATTGGAAGAAAAAAGAGAAAAAGGGCTTTGTTACAGTTGTGATAGAAAATACACTAAAGGTCATAAGTGTGCTGAGAAGAAATTATTCTACATAGATTGTGAAGAGGAAGAAGCAAAAGGAGCAAGAAAGGTCAAAACAAGAGGATATACTCCAGGAACAAAGCCTAGATGAAGAACAAATAAATCCGACCATATCTTGTAATGCATTGGTGGGAATTACCACTCCTCAAACCATCAAGATAGAAGGACAAATCAAGAAGAAAAAGGTAATAGTGTTGATTGATTCAGGAAGCACCCACAATTTTATTCATTGTAAGGTAGCAAAAGAATTGAATTGCTTCTTATATCCAGCACCAAAGTGTCAAGTGATGATTGCAAATGGAGGAATAATAAATTTCTCTAGAAAGTGCCATAATATCAAGCTATCCATGGGAGAATATGTATTGACTAGCCCAATGCTTTCCATTCCAATGGGAGGTGCGGATGTTGTACTAGAAGTCCAATGGCTACAATCCCTGGGTACAATAGCTTTTAATTTTCAAGAACTTTTCATCAAATTTTCTACGGAAGGAAAGGAAGTTGAATTAAGGGGTATTGCAGGGAAACCAGGAAAGATAATCAGCTCTAATAGTATGACAACGCTTCTAAAAAAGGAGCAAAGAGGTGTAATTGCACAATTATGCTCGCTAGATGTTTCCACATTGGAATAATCTATTTCTCCAGATCTCCAAAAATTCTTGGACAATCATTCCAAGGTATTTGAGACTCCGAAAGGTCTCCCACCTATGCATGATCATGATCATTCTATTCATTTGATTCCAGGAAGTGTTCCTCCAAACATTAGGCCGTATAGATATTCCTATGTCCAAAAGAGTGAAATTAAACATATGGTTGCAGAAATGCTAGAGGCTGGTATAATTCAACCGAGTCAAAGTTCTTTCTCTGCTCTAGTAGTGTCGGTGCACAAGAAGGATGGATCATGGCGCATGTGTTTGGATTATAGGGAGCTCAACAAGCTCACTATTAAGGATAAGTTCCCCATTGATAGAGGGAATTACTCCCCTAGGGCTTTTTGGGTTGAAACCCTAGTAGACTGAAAGTTATCTATTCAAAGAAACATGCATTCATACAACCATTATGCTATTATAAGCAAATTCTATGATAAGGGTATGTACCTTTGGTCCTACGTTTGAGAAGGCCTTTAGGGTCCAAACCCTTCTTGGAGTTCCCTTCTTCTCTTTTGTCCTGCAAAACAAGCAATTCAAAGAACACAGTAGTATATGGACAAAAACTTATAAAGAAATCATCTTCATGTTACAAAGAAAGGTAGTTGGTTATGAAATCCAAACAACCTTTTATATATGAATTCTAAACATGAATATCATTAACATAAAGAAGATTCATTTCGGGAACCAAGACATGTGTTTCTTTTATTATAGATAAATAAAGTACATAAAAAGGAATATTTTCACCTGAGTCACCTTCAGCAGGCTCCAAGCAAGGCTTCCTTCCGGATCCATTCCAGCCTCAAGCCTCTAACAAACTCCTTCCATGACTCTCTCCATGATGTCATAAATGGTGGATGAACATCAACACACAAGGAAACAAAGGTTTCCTGTACAAAATGGGGGAAGTGTAGAAGGCACAAGGGACTTCAGACCTGGTCAAGGGAAAAATCTCAACATAACCTTTCTCTCTCCTCTCTCCTCCTTTAGGCCTTCCCTTTGAGGTCTTTTTATACCATCTCCAAAGTAGTTTTTTAGTTAGGAGTTGGTTGGGAACAGTTGGGCCACGGGCACTAACAGGTGATCAGCAGGTAAAACCTGCGATCTCCGCCCAAAAATAAGGAGTTTTATAATTTTTTAAGTGTTTTAATACATACACGCGGGTTGGCTATACACATACCAGCGTATACATGTGTTTAACTCAGGGCAATGTCGTGTATAAGGGATAAAAAATAGTTTTTTAAATCTTAGGACCATGTCTGGAAGGAGGGGTTGCCCTAGCCCATGAGTACAGCATCACAAACCATAAGAGTGAGATTTGGAGCTATAACACCTATTCCTGTCATTGATGAATTACTGGATGAATTGCATGGATCAATTTACTTCACCAAGTTGGATCTTCATTCAGGATATCATCAAATCAGAATGAAGACTGAAGGCATTCCGAAAACAACATTTAGAACTCATGAGGGTCATTATGAATTTTTGGTCATGCCTTTTGGCCTTACCAATGCACCTTCAACATTTCAAGGTTTGATGAATTCAATTTTCAAACCATTCCTTAGAAAATTTTTGTTAGTATTTTTTGATGATATACTAATCTACAGCAAGTCTTGGAAGGATCATGTTGAACATGTTGACAAGGTGCTACAACTATTGAAGGAGAAACAATTATATGCAAAAAGATCCAAATGTTTCTTTGGAGTCCAGGAGGTGGAATATTTGGGTCATATTGTATCTCATGAAGGAGGTAAGGTAGACCCTAGCAAAATTAAAGCCATTAAGGAATGGAAAATCCCCACATCCATAAAGCATCTGCGAGGATTTCTCGGGTTGACAGGGTATTATCGCAAGTTTGTTAAGAATTATGGGAGAATAGCAGCACCTCTAACAACATTATTGAAGAAAGATGCATTTTCATGGACTCCGGAAGCAACAAAGGCCTTTGAACATCTTAAAGAGGCAATGTGCCAAGCACCGATCTTAGCTACACCGGACTTCACAAAAACCTTTATTGTGGAATGTGATGCTTCAGGAAATGGAATTGGTGCTGTTCTAATGCAAGATGAAAGACCCATTGCTTTTGAAAGTCGTCCAATCAAGGGAAAGTTTTTAAGCAAAGCTATTTATGAGAAGGAAATGTTGGCAATACTCCATGCACTTAAGAAATGGCGACCCTACCTAATGGGAAGACACTTCAAGGTAAAAACGGATCATGATAGCCTTAAATACTTTTTAGAACAAAGATTATCCTCTGAAGAGCAACAAAAGTGGGTCACAAAGATGTTGGGTTATGACTTTGAAATCATCTACAAAAAAGGGAAGCAAAATGTGGTGGCAGATGCACTCTCAAGAAAGGATGAGGATGTGGAAGCATTTTTGTGCGCCATTTCTATTATCCAACCAGATTGGATAAACGAAGCAAGGGAGGAATGGAAGAATGACGAAGAAGTGTGGGAACTTATTCGAAAGTTACAAAAAGATTCCAGTACATCTGATACATTTAGCTGGAAAAATGATTCGTTATGGTACAAAGATCGCTTATACCTCTGTAAGAATTCCCAACAAAAACAAAAGATTCTTATGGATTTGCACACTTCCCCCTTAGGAGGGCACTCAGGATTTTTAAAAACTTACTACAGGGTTAAGAAAGAATTTTTTTTGGATGGCCTTAAATTAGATATTCAAAAGTTTGTGGCTAAATGTTTGGTTTGCCAACAAAATAAAGTTGAAACAATTAAGACATCGGGTCTATTACAACCTTTATCCATTCCAAGCCAACGTTGGGAGGAGGTTTCAATGGATTTTATCATAGGTTTACCCAAGTCTGAGGGAAAGAGTGTCATCATGGTGGTAGTTGACAGACTTACCAAGTATGCACACTTTTGTGCATTATCACATCCATTTAAAGCCAGTACAGTTTCTACTGCATTTATGGAAACAATTCAAAAGCTACATGGAAACCCAAAGATTATTGTAAGTGACAGAGATCCCATTTTCACTGGAAATTTTTGGACATAATTATTTTCTTGTCTTGGTACTCAGTTAGCTCATAGCTCATCTTATCATCCTCAATCTGATGGGAAAACTGAGATAGTAAACAAATGTTTGGAAGGATATCTTCGTTGCTTTGTATCTGATAAAAGAACACAATGGGTCAAATGGTTGCCTCTGGCTGAATGGTGGTATAACACTTCCTTCCATACAACAACAAAAATGACCCCATTTATGGCACTTTATGGGTATCAACCACCATCCATCACATCATATTTAAGAGAAAATTCTAAGGTTCAGGTAGTGGAACATCACATCGAACATCAACAACAAGTCCTCCAACTCTTAAAGGATAACCTCGTGTTGGCACAAATAGAATGAAACAACAGGCAGATCAACATCGCAGTGAAAGAAGTTTTGATGTAGGTGATTGGGTATTCCTACGGCTACAACCATATAAGCAAATGTCCCTCAAGCAAGCTAAGAAGGATAATAAATTATCACCAAAGTATTATGGTCCATACAAGGTGTTGCAAAAGATTGGTACTATGGCATACAAATTGGAGCTTCCTGCAGCTTCTCGATTGCACGCAGTTTTCCATGTTTCATGTTTAAAGAAGGTTATAGGCAACCAGCTCCCAGTTCAAACAATATTGCCAGAACTTGATGAGGAAGGAAAAATGATATTGGAACCGGAAGCAGTCATAGAAGCAAGAACTCGACAGCTACAAAATCGATCAATTTCAGAGTATCTTATCAAGTGGAAGAACTTATCCGCTGAAGATTCCACATGGGAGGATGAGAATTTTATGCAGAAGTATCCAAAACTACTTAAGCGTTGAGGACAACACTTTTTTGAAGGAGAGGGGCATGTTGGGTCCCTATAATACTAGTGATTACCCCATTACTATTGTAGTTATACCCCTTATTAATATTGTTGTGCCCCTATTGCCCCATATTGTTATTACTGTGCCCCATAGAATCCCTCTATTGTTATTTTTGTGGCTTTATATTATTATTGTTAGGTCGGTTGGATTATATTGTGACTCCTTAGACTCCTATATATAGAAGGGAGGTTTTTTCATTTGAATCATCCAAGAATTGTTCATTTATGTAATGTAAAGGAGGTTGCCCCCTCGAAGAGGTTGAATTCTAAGGCGTTGATCTATCTTTTTTATCTTTTCTTAAGCTGGTTTCATAACAAAAATCCCCACATCCATAAAGAATCTTCAATGATTTCTCAAGTTGACAGGGTATTATCGCATGTTTGCTAAGAATTATGGGAGAACAACAGCACCTCTAACAACATTATTGAAGAAAGATGCATTTTCATGGACTCCGGAAGCAACAAAGGCCTTTGAACATCTTAAAGAGGCAATGTGCCAAGCACCATTCTTAGCTACACCAGATTTCACAAAAACCTTTATTATGGAATCTGATGCTTCAGGAAATGGAATTGGTGCTATTTTAATGCAAGATGAAAGACCCATTGCTTTTGAAAGTCGTCCAATCAAGGAAAAGTTTTTACACAAAGCTATTTATGAGAAGGAAATGTTGGCAAAACTACATCCAGTTAAGAAATGGTGACCCTACCTATTGGGAAGACACTTCAAGGTAAAAACAAATCATGGTAGCCTTAAATACCTTTTAGAACAAATATTATCCTCTAAAGAGCAACAAAAGTGGGTCACAAAGATGTTGGGTTATGACTTTGAAATCATCTACAAAAAAAGGAAGAAAAATGTGGTGGAAGATGCACTCTAAAGAAAGGATAAGGATGTGGAAGGATTGTTGTGCACCATTTCTATTATCCAACCAGATTGGATAAACGAAGCAAGGGAGGAATGGAAGAATGATGAAGAAGTGCGGGCACTTATTCGAAAGTTACAACAAGATTGTAGTACATCTGATACATTTAGCTGGAAAAATGATTCGTTATGGTACAAAGATCACTTATACCTCTGTAAGAATTCCCAACTCAAAAAAAAATATTCTCATGGAATTGTAGACTTCTCCCTTAGGATTGCACTCAGTATTTTTGAAAACTTACCATAGGGTTAAGTAGGAATTTTTTTGGGATGGCCTTAAATCAGATATTCAAAAGTTTATGGTGGAATGTTTGGTTTTCCAACAAAATAAAGTTGAAACAATTAATACCTTCGGTCTAATATAACCTTTATCCATTCCAAGCCAACGTTGGGAGGAGGTTTCAATGGATTTTATCATAGGTTTACCCAAGTCTGAGGGAAAGAGTGTCATCATGGTGGTAGTTGACAGACTTACCAAGTATATCCACTTTTTTGCATTATCAGATCCATTTAAATCTAGTGCAGTTTCTACTACATTTATGGAAACAATTCAAAAGCTATATGTAAACCCAAAGATTACTGTAAGTGGTAGAGATCCCATTTTCACTAGAAATTTTTGGACAGAATTATTTTGTTGTCTCCATACTCAGTTAGCTCATAGCTCATCTTATCATCCTCAACCTGATGGGAAAACTGAGATAGTAAAAAAATGTTTGGAAGGATATCTTCGTTGCTTTTTATTTGATAAACAGACACAATGGGTCAAATGGTTGCCTCTCGCTGAATGGTGGTATAACACTTCCTTCCATACAGCAACAAAAATGACCCCATTTATGGCACTTTATGGGTATCAACCACCATCCATCACATCATATTTAGGAGAAAATTCTAAGGTTCAGGCAGTGGAACATCACATCGAACATCAACAACAAGTCCTCCAACTCTTAAAGGATAACCTCGTGTTGGCACATAATAGAATGAAACAACAAGCAGATCAACATCATAGTGAAAGAAGTTTTGATGTAGGTGATTGGGTATTCCTACGGCTACAACCATATAAGAAAATGTCCCTCAAGCAAGCTAAGAAGGATAATAAATTGTCACCAAAGTATTATGGTCCGTACAAGGTGTTGCAAAATATTGGTACTATGGCATACAAATTGGAGCTTCCTGCAGCTTCTCGATTGCACCCAGTTTTCCATGTTTCATGTTTAAAGAAGGTTATAGGCAACAAGCTCCCAGTTCAAACAATATTGCCAGAACTTGACGAGGTAGGAAAAATTATATTGGAATGGAAGCAGTCAGAGAAACAAGAACTCGACAGCTACAAAATCGTTCAATTTCAGAGTATCTTATCAAGTGGAAGAACTTATCCACTGAAGATTCCACATGGGAGGATGAGAATTTTATGCAGAAGTATACAAAACTACTCAAGCATTGAGGACAACACTTTTTTGAAGGAGAGGGGCATGTTGGGTCCCTATAATACTAGTGATTACCCCATTACTATTGTATTTATACCCCTTATTAATATTGTTGTGCCCCTATTGCCCCCATATTGTTATTACTGTGCCCCATAGAATCCCTCTATTGTTATTTTTGTGGCTTTATATTATTATTGTTAGGTCAGTTGGATTATATTGTGACTCCTTAGACTCCTATATATAGAAAGGAGGTTTGGTCATTTGAATAATCCAAGAATTGTTCATTTATGTAATGTAAAGGAGGTTTCCCCCTCGAAGAGGTTGAATTCTAAGGCGTTGATCTATCTTTTCTATCTTTTCTTAAGCTGGTTTCATAACAAAAATCCCCACAGCCATAAAGAATCTACAATGGTTTCTCAGGTTGACGGGGTATTATCGCAAGTTTGCTAAGAATTATGGGAGAATAGCAGCACCTCTAACAACATTATTGAAGAAAGATGCATTTTCATGGACTCCAGAAGCAACAAAGGCCTTTGAACATCTTAAAGAGGCAATGTGCCAAGCACCATTCTTAGCTACACCAGATTTCACAAAAACCTTTCTTGTGGAATGTGATGCTATTTTAATGTAAGATGAAAGACCCATTGCTTTTGAATGTCGTCCAATCAAGGGAAAGTTTTTACACAGAGCTATTTATGAGAAGGAAATGTTGGAAAAACTACATGCACTTAAGAAATGGCGACCTTACCTATTGGGAAGATACTTCAAGGTAAAAACAAATCATTGTAGCCTTAAATACCTTTTAGAACAAATATTATCCTGTAAAGAGCAACAAAAGTGGGTCACAAAGATGTTGGTTGTGACTTTGAAATCATCTACAAAAAAGGGAAGCAAAATGTGGTGGAAGATGCACTCTCAAGAAAGGATAAGGATGTGGAAGGATTGTTGTGCACCATTTCTATTATCCAACCAGATTGGATAAACGAAGCAAGGGAGGAATGGAAGAATGATGAAGAAGTGCGGGCACTTATTCGAAAGTTACAACAAGATTGTAGTACATATGATACATTTAGCTAGAAAAATGATTCATTATGGTACAAAGATCACTTATACCTCTGTAAGAATTCCCAACTCAAATAAAAGATTCTTATGGAATTGCAGATTTCTCCCTTAGGATTGCACTCAGGATTTTTAAAAACTTACCATAGAGTTAAGTAGGAATTTTTTTGGGATGGCCTTAAATCAGATATTCAAAAGTTTATGGCGGAATGTTTGGTTTTCCAGCAAAATAAAGTTGAAACAATTAAGACCTTGGGTCTATTATAACCTTTATCCATTCCAAGCCAACATTGGGAGGAGGTTTCAATGGATTTTATCACAGGTTTACCCAAGTCTGAGGGAAAGAGTGTCATCATGGTGGTAGTTGATAGACTTACCAAGTATGCACATTTTTTTGCATTATCAGATCCATTTAAAGCTAGTGCAGTTTCTACTACATTTATGGAAACAATTCAAAAGCTACATGTAAACCCAAAGATTATTGTAAGTGACAAAGATCCCATTTTCACTAGAAATTTTTGAAAAGAATTATTTTGTTGTCTCCATACTCTGTTAGCTCATAGCTCATCTTATCATCCTCAACCTTATGGGCAAACTGAGATAGTAAAAAAATGTTTGGAAGGATATCTTCGTTGCTTTGTATCTGATAAACAGACACAATTGGTCAAATGGTTGCCTCTGGCTGAATGGTGGTATAACACTTCCTTCCATACAGCAACAAAAATGACCCCATTTATGGCACTTTATGGGTATCAACCATCGTCCATCACATCATATTTAAGAGAAAATTCTACGTTTCAGGGAGTGGAACATCACATCGAACATCAACAACAAGTCCTCCAACTCTTAAAGGATAACCTCATGTTGGCACAGAATAGAATGAAACAACAGGCATATCAACATCATAGTGAAAGAAGTTTTTATGTAGGTGATTGGGTATTCCTATGGCTACAACCATATAAGCAAATGTCCCTCAACCAGGCTAAGAAGGATAATAAATTATCACCGAAGTATTATGGTCTGTACAAGGTGTTGCAAAAGATTGATACCATGGCATACAAATTGGAGCTTCCTGCAGCTTCTTGATTGCACCCAGTTTTCCATGTTTAATGTTTAAATAAGGTTATAGGCAACAAGCTCCCAGTTAAAACAATATTGCCAGAACTTGACGAGGAAGGAAAAATTATATTGGAACCGGAAGCAGTCACAGAAACAAGAACTCGACAGCTATAAAATCGTTCAATTTCAGAGTATCTTATCAAGTGGAAGAACTTATCCGCTGAAGGTTCCACATGGGAGGATGAGAATTTTATGCAGAAGTGTCCAAAACTACTCAAGCATTGAGGACAACACTTTTTTGAAGGAGAGGGGCATGTTGGGTCCCTATAATACTAGTGATTACCCCATTACTATTGTTGTTCTACCCCTTATTAATATTGTTGTGCCCCTATTGCCCCCATATTGTTATTACTGTGCCCCATAGAATACCTATATTGTTATTTTTGTGGCTTTATATTATTATTGTTAGGTCGGTTGGATTATATTGTGACTCCTTAGACTCCTATATATAGAAAGGAGGTTTTTTCATTTGAATCATCCAAGAATTGTTCATTTATGTAATATAAAGGAGGTTGCCCCCTCGAAGAGGCTGAATTCTAAGGCGTTGATCTATCTTTTCTATCTTTTCTTAAGCTGGTTTCATAAAAAAAATCCCCACATCCATAAAGAATCTACAATGATTTCTCATGTTGACAGGGTATTATCGCAAGTTTGCTAAGAATTATGGGAGAATAACAGCACCTCTAACAACATTTCTGAAGAAAGATGCATTTTCATGGACTCCAGAAGCAACAAAGGCCTTTGAACATCTTAAAGAGGCAATGTTACACTAAAATTTGTCACCATGACTATTTGCAGTTAGTATGGCTCCATCAACTGTCATACTATCCTCCTTGGCAAGTCTCATACCTCTGCTACTCATGTCAAACTCCAAGAAAGAGAGAAAGTCTTTAAAATTCTATATAACTCTGGGTACGCAGTTTCTCTTAGCCTTACCTGCGTGTACGCACCCCAAGTTCACAATACCTGCGTACTTGTATGCTCTGTCTCTAAAGGGGTGGGTGCGTACTCCTGTAAAGGTCAAAAGGCGCGAGTTTTACTTCAAAAAAGTTACTTGTGGTCGATTCTAGAGCATTCTAGAAGTTTGTTTGACGTGTATTGAGCGCCTCCAGATGGTTCATGTATCCCTATGAAAGAGGAACTTGTCCCATCAAGAGGGGAGCTATCCCATTGAAAGAGGGGCTTATCCCATTGATGGTGGACCTGATTAACTTCCTCCAAAGCACTATAAATACAGGCATTGGGCCAGAGGGAGGGGAGGTTGAAAGCTGAACATTCCTAAGGGTAGATGCTGCTGAAATTAGGACTCCCTTATAGAGCTTGAGAGGAGAGATTCCCATCCTTTCTTAGCTTCATTTGGAAGTGGGTGAGTTGATCAAAGTAAACAAGAACTGTTGCTGGACCCTGGGAGGGACCTGCACAACACCAAGGCACTGGTTGTAATGGTTTCTTTTGTTTCCACTTAATACAATTAAGCTCATTTTTCTCAACAAGTTGTTATACATAATTTGTTTCATATACTCCTTGGTCTTTATGATGAATATGTTTTATTTTATGAGTTATTCAGGTGCTATGTAATCGTTTGCTTGTTAGTGAATGCAGGTTTCGAAGAGAAGGAGGAGCTCATCTGGATCAGAGAGGCTGGACTGCTACAAACAATGTGGGACTAAAGGTATGTTTTAAACACCTGATTACTTGTATTCCAAATGCATATTTAGGGAAAGATAGTGTTTAATTGTCTTGTTTGTCACTAGAAAGCCTTAGCTTCTAGGGGGGTCGGTTTTGTCCGCAAAATTGACTCTTTCCGCATGACAAAATGGCGACTTTGCTGGGGAACTATTGATTGATTGATTTCTCTTTTTTGATACTTTGATTTGAGAAAAGTCGTTTTCTTTTTGGTTTTTGGCTGTTTGACTGTGAATTTGGGTGGAATAGTTTAGGGTTAAGTTCGATTTTACTTTTCTTGGTTTTGCTAGAAGTACGCAGCCTCTGCATTAAGCACAGTGCGTACTTGTACACACTGCAGCTTTGTACACAGAGCGTACACGCACCTGTGCAAACAGGCTGCCTGCGTACCTTGTCAAAAATTGAGAAAATTTCAATTTTTTCCTTTTTGCCTCTTAGAATTTGTTTATAATTTGTTTTTGTTGCCCAGATCCACTGGTTACCTGTCAAAAGTCCTCATCTAAGCTTATTTCTTTAGTGTCAAGGGTTTTAGTGAAATTCATAGAAGTTCTAGCCCTAGGGTTTGATTTTTGCATTGGTCCTGTAGTGACTTTGGCTTTAGAAGTTGTAAAACCTTGGATCTCTCTGGTCTTTTCAGTCTTCTTAGGAGTCGGACCTTTCGTAAAATCCACCTGTGTGAGAAACCTACCTTTGTGTTGTCTCTTTGCGGAATTCCGAGAAAGCTTGCTGTTAAAGTTGTGAGTTTCATTCTTAAGAAAAAGAACAAAAGATTTTGATTTTTGTTTTTGACTGGTTTATGATTCTGCATGAGCTAGTCCTTGGTTGAATAGTAACCGAGTAAAACATCCTGGAATTATACTTTGTAGGCTTTTGCCTCATTAGCTTTGCTTTCTTAGATTTGCTTTTAGGTAAAATTGAATTGATTGTTATAGATTTTTTAAATTTGATTCTTGTTAAGTAGTTTTACGTGCTTTGTTAATATAGGAAAAAATACAAAAAATCTCTTTTGAAGAAAAGTTTGTTTTAGTAGCGTTTGAAATCTTTGAGAAGAGAAAGGAATTTTCGTGAAATAATTAGTGGTCATGTGTTGTATGCTTTGGAAAAGATAAAGAGATTGTTTCTTTGATTTTCATTGCCAAGAAAGTTGTTTTTATATCAAATTTGCATTCTCCAACTCTCTTAGCTAGGGAATTCATTGAAAAAGAAAAATAGTATAAATCATCCTAGGTGCATCTTTTTAGTGGATTTGAGTCGAGTCTACACACCATCAGTTTCATCTCCACTACCTTTTGTCCTAAAGAAAAGCCATAAAATTAACGCTTAAAGTAAAATTAACTTAGTAACTTTTTATTTACTAGGGCTCTGAAACACCAATATAGATCAGGCTAGTGTCTTGGAGTAGGAGAGTAATTAACTCTCCAAGACAACAAAACCAAACAAGTAGCTCATCTTGTGGTAGGATAAATCCAGCTGTTACATTTATGCTCTGGGAAAGCTCCTCTTAAAGGAGAAGCACGAGATCGTGTCTGAACCAGTGAGGGGATCAATCCTTCTTCATTGGGAACGACGCCAGATATGCACGTATTACAAATGGTAAACCTCGGATTATTGTCGAGGAGCCTGGGGTCACTTGTCGGTAAACCTTGGATTATTGTCAAGGAGCCGACAAGGGGATTGAGCTTGATACTCTGCCCTTGCGTGCTATCGGATCGTAGACTGTTCCCCCAGGTGTATTTGTTGCTGTTGGTGACCTTAGTGACAATTATCTTTAGGGTTCTACCCAAGGTGACGGTGGAGGGAAGATCCCACTGTACTTGGAGCAGACATCGGCTAGACTCACTTGGATTTTCCGGGGGGTTCACTTCACTCAAGACGGTTAAAGTGGAGGAACTTGTGCCGGTCTATTCATTAAGCAGGTTGCCGGGGTAACTGTTCCACCCGCGACTTCTGTACTGAATTCGATGATGTTGGGCTTCATCACCAACTAGTGTTTTCGGTCCGGAAGGCTATTGTTTGTGTATGGTTTGACGCCCTAGATTCTTTAGGCGTGTGATTCGAATTTGTTTGGTTCTTTAGAGACTTTAGGCGGTTTGCTTTGAGATTTTACTTTGTTTGCGTGTGCAGTAGTCAGAAGTTTTTAACTGTGGCTGAATTACAAAGACAGTCCCGTAGACTTCGGGGCCAGTCACCTGAGATTGTAACCGTGGCCGATTTGTTGAGGAAGTCCCGTAGACTTCGGGGCCAACCTCCCGAAGACGTCCCGAGTCATTATGAAGGTTTGAAAGTCCTTGTAACTCCTAGTGGCAGTAAAGTAGGTTCACCTGAAGAAGGAGAGTCGTCATTGGTAGTTCATCCTGATTACCAAAGTCTAGAAACAGGTTATAATCCCGAAGCTATTGCAGTTTCCGAGCTTGCTGGTAGTTTTTCATCTACTAGTGATATAGGCGAAGAACCTGAGATATCTGAACCTGTTACTCCAACTTCTAGTGCTCCTGATTCACCTAGGGTAGAAAGAGTCATCACCGAAAATCTTCCTTCTAGTTTGATAGCTATTGAAGAACTTGCTCCAGAAGAAGAAATAGGCGTCCCTATCCCTGAAGATCAACCTCTTATTGATCTAAGGGAGCGTGAATCCATTTTTTACAGTCCACCTAGAAGTACTACTTGGTATCTTTCGTTAACTAATTATTTGGACAACTCAGGGTCAAGTTTTTCTCCACCTCGTACCCCTTATCCACCTGGAGGTATTTATACTCCTGTAAATATGTCTGGTCAGTCGTCTATGTTTACTCAATCTCCTGAATCTTTCTTGTACGGTGGTCCTTCTGTTCCCTCTGGGTATCAGTCACTTTCTGGTACTTTTGCAGGAGCATCTCCTCAACCCATTGAACATGGGTCATTAACTGGAAACAATGGTAATAAACCGTTGGCTGTAGGAGACATTTACATGATGTCAGGTTCAATTCCCAGTTCTCAACCTCAAGGTGGCCTGTTACCGCTTGGGGGGCAACCTCAAGGTACACAAATTGTGTCTAGGGGACAACCTCAAGGACAATATGTACCCGTGGTGCAATACATTCCTCAAGGTCAACCCCAGCCTCAATATGTCCCCCAAGGTCAACCTCAGTATCAATTTATACCTCAAGGTCAACCCCAGTATCAGTACTTACCTCAAGGGTATCTACCCCAAGGTCAGTATTCGATTCAAGGTTATCAACCACCCCAAGGTCAATCTTATGTTCAAGGTACGGGAAATGTACCTTTCAATTATCAATCCTACCCTCAACCCTGTTATGGATCTCAATATCCTCAACCTATCATGGGTCAATACCCCGGAATGAACATAGCGTGGGAACCATCGCAAGTTCAACAGGTATTGCAGCCAAGTGTACAGTTGTCATCTCAAGCTGGACAACCCTTAGTTTCTGGTTCACCCCAGCAACCAGTCCAGTCTAATGTTCAAACTTCTGTACCTTCGGTAGTTTCTCAGTCTGGGCCTATTGCCCCTAGTACTCCATCTCAAACGACTGCTGCAACTACTGCAACATCTGTTCAATCTACCACACTTACTTCTAGAGTATTGACAGCTCCGGTTTCTACTGTCTCTGTAACTACTCCTCAGACATCTTTACCCTCGTCTGGATCCACAATTCAAACTACGGTTCAGATGCCTATAGGACAACCTGGTTTAAGTACGGTTGTCACTAGTAAACCACAATTTGCTTATCAACCGTACTAGGGACAGTACCAATACGGGCCTGCTGTCCAACAGCCGGTTTACCAGTATCAACCATATCCTGGGTACACTTATCAACAACCTCAACAACCCTAGTATGGTCTGGTTAATCCTGGTTTTCCGGGAGGATACAATATCCCGAATGCGATTCTTATTCCAAGTTATCCCGGATATCCTCCTCCTGGGACTGGTCTTGTGACCCGGAGTTTTAGGGATCCTAATCGGCAATTACCATTTATCGCAACTTTGGATTTACCAGACTTGTCGCGCCTAACGAACGATCCAATAAATTATCTTCCGTTTTGGCCGCCAATGCCAAATAAGTTACCCAGTGACATACCCAAGTTCGAAGGTAAGTCTGGAGAGGACCCGTCGAATCATGTGATGACTTACCACCTCTGGTGTGCCTCTAATTCCATCTCGGATGATTCGATCCGCTTACGTCTTTTCCAGCGTACTCTCATTGGTCTCACGGCCAAGTGGTACATTGAGTTACCACGGGCCTCTTTTTATAATTTTAGCCAGTTAGCTACCTCGTTCTTAACTCATTTTCAGTTGCCGGTCAGATATGGTAATGGCACGGAGTTACTAACTTCATTAAAACAATCGACGTCCACTTATATTTCCGATCATATTCATGAATGGAGACGTCGAAGGCGGTTAGTGAAAGTTTTTATCCCGGACCAAATCTTAGCTGAATGGTTTGTTAAATCATTATTACCGAAGATTACTGAAGACGTAGCTAAGGCCGGAGTAGTTACTGAGGAGCAAGTGATTGCTCAAGTGCAGTACCTTGACTTAGTTTATACTCAGTCAGGTACGTTACACGAAAGAATCCCAGATCTTCCTAAGTCAAATCAAATCGCTGCTGCTCCTTCGGGGTCTCATGCCGCTGATGGCATGATTGGTACAGTGAATACTAAAAGCAAGAAGAAGTCTTCAAATAATTCTTCTCCTATTATAACCTTACCAGACTCCCCGACAGGAGAATCTTCTGCTGAAGTTTCTGCTGATATTCATGCTGTAGAGTCATCTACGGCGAAATCAAAATCCGGTGGGAAAAAGAAAGATAAGAAGAAGAATAAAGAAGACAAAACTCCAAAGGAGAAAACAGAAAAGTCGGAAACCAATGACGAAAAACGCAAACCTCGATATCTTTGTCTTATTTGTGAAGAGGATCATTTTACAAGAGATTGCCCTCATCGGGCCGAGGTTGTGAAAATCGTCAAAGGTTCCTCAACTCCTGCTGTTTTGAAAGATCCATTTCCAAAGCAGGAGAGTAAGATGATAGGTTCTTCCTCGAGTGCCAGTGAAGAACCCATATTGATGATGTCTCATGTAAGGATTGCGACTCGATCGCAAGATTATAGTAGTAAAAGTCCTGTTGATGGCAAAGAAGCAGAATCTTCTCATTCTAATCCATCAACCTCAGCTCCCGGTTCCGATCCACTACAAATCGAGAAACCTAACCTGGACTTAGTAATCAAACCGCCCGCCAAGGGTGTACTTCGAAGGTCTGCTTTCAATCCACATGCGAGAGCGGCCCAGAATTACAACATTGTTGAGGATTTAGCTGTTTCACCCTCAGAAATGTCGGCTTTGGAAGTGCTGCAATCATGCCCAGCACAACGCAAATTACTCTTGTTGGATATAGGAGCTGTTGATGTTCAGGACCCGAACCTAATAATCTTTGATCTAGAAAATAGTACACCACGTTTACCTCATCAAATGGCTTTCCAGATCCTAGTGATAGTCAAAAACAGGCCTATTGAGGTCGCTTGGTTCTCCTTCACTAAATCAATCCCCGACAATTCTTAAGGCCTTTGATGGCCGTGGGTTCCATCTGTTTGGCATTCTACAGGATTTGCCTATAGGGGTTGAAGGAAAAACTGTTAGTCTAGATGTGGAGGTGGTTGATGCCCCTCTAGACTACAACCTTCTCTTGGGTCGAAGTTGGTCTTACGCTATGACAGCGGTCGTTTCATCGGTCTTCAGAGTAATAAAGTTTCCACATAATGGCAAGATCGTAACCATAGACCAGCTGGCTTACTTCTCATCCGACCCAGCCTCTTCAGAGAGTATCCAGCATGTCGGTAAAACGACTATCCCTTATAAGGATGTTGGAGTAGAATTAGTTAAAGATGTCGGTTTACTGGGAACTTTTCCTTTTCCTCCTATCAATGCCTTGTCTTCATTTGCATCTATTCATATGATTACGTCAGACACCATTGTTTATGCCAATCCTTGGATCGTTCCTTCTGAATCTGAAATGGACTCATTCGGTGATGCAATGCCTTTGAGTCCATATGAAATTGCCTCTGAAGCCGTGTAGTCTTTTACCGACCCAAGTTCAACCAAAATCGACCAAATGAATGTGGTCCATGAGGAATCACTTTTCACGTCAACCTCAGAGCTAATAGCGTTTCCCGAAGTTGTGTCATCTGACGAACAACTTTGTGAAGTCCTGTGTGTAGACGATTTACCATGGGAAGGTCTCCATCACAGATCTTCGTTTTTACCTGAGGTTGATCATTTTGAAAATGGTTTCTCATCAATCTTTACAGCTGAATATGTCAAAGAAGCTCAAAATCCAATGAAACATCGTGATTCAGAGCTGAATTTGGGAAACATTTCTCGAACGATTCCCATTGACATTTCAGTCAAGTCCGGAATTGTTGAGCACATTCATATAGGTGCCTCATGCTCAGATGACGAAATTCAAACATAAAAGGCCCTATTTCAAGAATTTCGTGACGTGTTTGCCTGGTCCTATGAGGAAATGCCAGGAATTGATCCTGCGATTGTTGTCCATGAGATCAAGACTTACCCGGACGCTAAACCCATCCAGCAACGTTTGCGTCAAATTCACCCACGGAAAGTGGCTGCAATTAAAGCAGAAGTTGAGAAGCTGTTGAAAGCAGGTTTCATTTATCCGATCCCGTTAACAGATTGGATATCGAATATTGTTCCGGTTAACAAAAAATAGGGAACAATAAGAATATGTATCGACTATAGGGATATCAATCGAGCTTGTCCCAAGGAAAACTACCCAACACCCTATATCGATCAAATAATTGATGATTGTGGCGGCAGTGAAATATTTTCCTTTATGGACGGTTTTTCCAGTTACAACCAAATCAATATTCTACCTGCCGACCAACCAAAAACAGCTTTCATTTGTCCATGGGGGACATTTTCTTATTGTAAATTACCCTTTGGGCTTAAGAACGCTGGAGCCACTTTTCAAAGGGTGATGTCTTATGTGTTTCATGACATCAAACACATTGTACAACCGTATCTCGATGATTTTCTCACTCATTCATTATGTCGAGCTGATCACCTTGTCCATTTACGAGCAATCTTCATGATGTGTATGCATTATCATATTCGGTTGAACCCACAAAAATGTGTCTTCTGTATAGAAGTGGGACGATTGCTGGGATTTGTGGTTTCAAAAGTCGGCATTCGCGTTGATCCCTTGAAGGTAGAAGCTATCATCAAATTGCCTCCTCCTTTGAGTCTTCGCCAACTCCAAAGTTTGCAGGGGAAAGAAAACTTTCTACGCCGATTCATTCCTAACTACGCTGAGATTACAAAGGGTTTTACCCGGTTGTTGAAACAGAACGCTCAATTCTCTTGGGATGAGATAGCTCAGAAATCTTTTGATGCACTCAAGGACGCGTTGACCCATGCACCATTGCTGCATCCTCCCAACTACAACCAAGATTACTTTTTGTACCTCACCGCCACTCATTCCACCATTGGAATGGTCTTAGTTAAGGAAGACGAATTCGGAATGGAACATGTGATATATTACCTTAGTCGGACTTTAAACCCAACTGAGCTCAAATATTCACATGTGGAGAAATTGGCATTGGCAGCCGTTCAAGCTGTCCAACGTTTTTGTCACTACATTCTTCTCCGTAAAACTACATTCACTTCGGATTGCAACCCTATGATCTACATTTTGACTAAACAATTGCTAGGGGGCAAGTACTCTAAATGGATCGTTATCCTGCAAGAGTTCGACTTGGAGTTTGAAAAATCTAAGTCTAAGAAATCTTTAGTTTTTGCCGAGTTAATGTGTGACTTCCCGCGTGCTGACACAGAAACTGTGGCAGAGGAACCCATTGCGGACGAATCTTTGTTTCTCATCAGCACTTTAGATCCGTGGTATGGGGATATAATCGTCTATCTCCAGACCCAATCCTTTCGGCCCGAAGTTTCAAAGTCGGAACGTCGAAAAATTCGATTCCAGTCCCAACAGTACAAAATAATTGGAGATACTCTTTATCGCCGTGGGGCGGACTTGGTTTTTCGTCATTGTTTAACTTACGAGGAAGCTGAAAGGGTTCTGAATGACTATCACTCTGGAGCGTGTGGCGGTCATATGTCTGGGTATGCCACAGCCCAAAAGATATTGCGCGCTAGCTACTTCTGGCTGTCCTTGTTTAAAGACTGTATTATCGCGGTCCGGAAATGCCACAACTGTCAAGTGTTTGATCGCAAGATGCGCGCTCCACCTGCTCCTCTCCACCCTATAATTGCCATTGGTCCTTTTGCCAAATGGGGTATTAATTTTATTACATGTAACCCTCACTCGGCCGGGGGGCATGCGTATATCATCCTTGCGGTTGATTATTTTACTAAGTGGGCCGAGGCGATGCCTACATTCGAGGCAGAGGGCAAGACAGCTGCAATTTTCGTATTCAATCACATTATTTCTAGGTTTGGTGTCCCACAAGCGATAATCACTGACCATGGGCGCCATTTTCAAAATGTTATGATCACAGAACTTACAGGCCAGCTTGGTTTGCGTCACGATAGCTCAACTCCTTATTATCCACAAGCAAATGGTCTGGTTGAGTCCATCAACAAAGTTTTAGTTATCATGATCTGACGAATCATTGGTATTAATCGGTTGAATTGGCACAACATGTTATTTTCCGCGCTTTGGGCGTACCGAACCTCAGTGAAAACATCAACAGGGTTCACTCCTTTCCAACTAGTTTATGGTTTGGAAGCCATGTTGCCCATTGAATGCAAAATCCCGTAACTTCAAATGGCTGTCGAATTAATTCCAGCTACTTCCGAAGAGGAGAAGCATTTATTATACTTAGCTCAATTAGATGAGACTCGACGTGATGCTGCATTGGCGATCGAGACTCATGCAAAACGTATGAAAGCTCAGTATGATCGAAATGTGACCCCTCAAAATTTTTCGGAAGGAGACCTAGTGTGATTATATGATCAAGCTAACGTTAAATTAGGTGCTGGAAAGTTTGTTCCTATGTGGCATGGGCCCTACATTTTCAAGCGAAAGCTAGCAAAAGGGGTCTATGAGCTGGTAGATTTTGACGGGGACTCTTTGGGTAAACCCAGAAATGGACTTTACCTAAACAGGTATTATGCTTAAATGATGGGTATGGAGATTTTAGTTAGGTTAGGTTTTTCTTTCTAGTTGGTGTGTTTGTTAGTTTAGACAGTGTGCTTAGCTTAGAAAGTGTGTTTTTTGTCGTTATTCTGCTTATCTTGGTTTTACGCTTGATGTTTGCAGATGTCGATGCCTCTCCAAACATACATCGGATTTGATGATGGTGCTTGTCGTAATACACGGAATATCTCTTCCGCAGCTTGGGTTATCTATTCGCCCTCTGACGAGTTAGTTTCTATGCATGGGGTGAGCCTCGGTCAAACAACAAACAACATTGCAGAGTACAGTGCAGTGATTGAGTTATTGTCTGAATCTATCTCATTTGGGATTTGGAGTTTGATAGTGAGGTTAGATTCTGAACTCATTGTATTACAACTTAATAGAGTATATGCCATTAGAAATCCAGTGTTATTAAGGTTATTTTTGAGAGTGCGTCTCTTGGAACGTGAATTTGATTACATTGAGTATCAGCATATTCCAAGGTCTTTAAATACATTAGCAGATGTAATTGCTTCTTGAATGTTAGATAGACATTTGCAATAATCATACATGTAAATTTAAAAAACATTTCATCACACATGTTTAACAAGATAAGCCGGTAATAATGATATATATAGATAGGAGTGTGTCAAAAATACATCATCTTCGATCATAGGTTGAAAAACACCTTATGATCGGCAAAAATGATAAGTACAAAAAACCAAAATGTCGCATGTGTCTACAAAAACGACCATCCAATCACTGGTGATGCTCTCTATATAACACCACTGCACGAGCTACCCTACACAAGAAACTTCTAAAAGGTCCTGGGACTGCGACTACGTAGCGCTGAAGCCTGATAGGAATATCGTCTATAGTAGTCTCTGGTATATCTGCCATCAGACGCTCTAGGTCTTGTTCCAATTCAGCTAAGGTCTCTGTGGCCTCGTCCTGTGGGGCCGGCGCCGCTACAACTAGTTGTCTCCTCTCGAAAGGCTGAAGATTGGCTGGACGACATGGGCCTACATCTGCATTTTGAAAATTATTACTGTCAGTTTTGAGACGATATAAAAAACAAAAAAAAAATAGATAATTTAAAAATTTGTGAAAAATGAATTACTTGTGTCATGCCATTGTTCTCCCGGCGGAAGAACCATGTCCGGATCTCCACGAAAATCAACTCTGGCATAAGGAAAATCCTGTATAGAGAAGATCTGGTCCTCAAACTAGTGAAAATACTCCGGTCTAAATCGGACAACCTCCGTGCCCTCGTCAGGATGACGGGCCATAACCGCAACCCATCGCGTCAATTTGGGCTCTCGGGGAAGCCCAGCCTCAACAGTGAGATGCTGTGGGATCAGCATCGGAACCCTCTCTAAAGCAAAACTCACAACTAAGGCCCCATAACCAAAGGTCTTCAGCTGTCCGTTTTTGGTTGTATTCAGTTGGTTTTTTACGTTAGCCAACACAGCATCACACCAGTTGAAAATGGTGCCTCGATAGCAATCAATCGCCATCCGCATTTGGGATCCAGTGGCAATGTGCAAAGCAGCAGCCCCGCAAAGTCTGGTAACTGTGAAAGCAATGACCATAAGTTCAGGGCGGGATATAGTTTTGATCTCTATCCCCTTCTCCTGGTTCTGCGTGTTGCACCACTCTAGTCGGAGACTAGCAATGGACTGGCCACCCGGCCTAGTCCCAGACAGAGTCAAGTGTTCGCCCCTCTTGGGCAAACCAGTGAGAAAGTAAATATCTGAGGGCTCTATCTCGAGCTGGTGCCCTCCAATGTAAAAGCACTGATCCTGGACGTTCCATCTCTCTACCAGCCACTCTAGAAAGCGCACCTGGGCCCTCATGCCAGGTATGGCCCAGTATTTGTAGAGGCCGCATGCCTTTAAAGAATCAATGGACGGTTGATGACTAATGGCAGCCAAATCGACATCTTCGTGCTCTCTCTCGCGCCAATCAAGCATGGTGGGCAATGTACACACCAAAAAACATCTGTTAGAATCATTGAAATCACAAAATTTTGGTCCATTTTGAAGAAATTGGGGTTTAAAAATTCGTTTTGCGGGGTACGCACCCCGCCTTTATGAATAGGGCATGCGTACGCTGGTTCCCTTAAGGCAAGGTGCGTACGCCCGGCATTTTCCCAACTGAGAAAATGTCGGGGTACGCGGGTCACCAGTGGAGCACCTGCGTACCCCGAAAAGCGGACCTTGAAACCCCAAAGCCTCCAAAAAATGAAACTAGGGCCTAAAAAAAAATTCTAAACGGATGAAAATGAAGAGGAGGATGTTGTAGAATACCTGATGAAACGGCGTTCGATTTCGACGGTCGGATTCTCCGCAATGTCCACGGGAAGTTTCTTGCCAAAAGCCCTTTCTCTCTCCTTAATAGTAAAATGGTAAAAGCCCTTTTTATAGGTTTTTTGGGTAAATAAATGGTAAATTTGTTTATTTTTCACCATGAAAAGGTATTTTTCAAAGTATTTTTATCTATCTTTAAACAGGTATGAGTAATGTGTTGGTTTTTGTGCAGGATAAAAGGGTTTTCAGGGAAAATTGTCATTTTTCACAAACAAAACATTAGAGTCATCTTTAAGCCCTTTTCTGACTCCTAAAAACATGAAAAGATCGCCGAGCATTTCTTTTACTCTCGTTAAAACGGAATTAAAATATGGTCCCCTTATAGCCCTTTTCTGACCGTAAAAACAGGAAAAGGTTGCCGGATTTTTGTCCTTTCAAATTCGATATTGGAAATAAAACGACGTGTCCTTGATCTCTTTTTACTTTTCAAGTCAAAGACACTAACTATGAAAGTACTCCTTTGGTCGTAAAAGATCAAGTGGTTCTCTCAAGTATTATTTTATACTTTTTCGGGCTTGGGAGACACAAATTTATGAAAAAGTTCAACCCTGGAGTCTTCTTAAGTTTTTCAGACTCTCTAAAATTGAAAAACGCCGAGTTTCTCCTATACTGGACTCGTTAAAATTTCACAGTAAAGGACCTGTTCGATTACAAACAGGAATGGACCACTCCTTTTTAGGGTTCGAATCTAAACTAAGTTGGACTCATCTGAAGGATGAGCTTATAATCAAGCATATGTTATCCTCCTCAAGCTTGTAAAAAATAAAGAGGTACTTGCCAGAAATGGTGGGGGAAAAGAGAGAAAAATGAGCCTATTTGTTATCCTTTGTCTCAGAAGAAACCTTATCACCACTCTTGATCATGACACTTTTCATTCACCTGGGTTGGGAAATCCTTTGCCTAACAGTTGATCAAACCACATTGAAAATTTTCATCCAGTTCCGGGTATTAACTATTGGGTCAATTGTCACCAAACCATCTGTCGTGTCATTATGTGTTCAAGAGGTCACTGCAAATAAACCATTCATCTGCAAAATACCTGTCATCCATCTCGACCATCGCTGAGTCAGTCCTTACAGCTACATTTCGTCAACTTGATTTATGATTTCGTGTTGTGGGCTTGCCTGTAACGGGTCGCTTTCTATCGACATCAGCACATTATCTAGAAAGATGACCTAGAAATCGTCAGTACCTTGAGATCTGCATGCATCAATGGTAGATTTCTCACCTTTGACGAAGGTTTGCATCATTGACTTTCGATCGAAGGATTCCGTGAAATGTTCAACATCAACTCATTCATTCACATCTCATGGATTGTACTGGGTAGTTTGAGAACCATTGACATCACTGGTGGTCTCTCTCACACTTGTTAACAGTTTACATCATCGACTGGTAATCAAGTGGTTTCTACCATGTTCGACATCAACTCATTTATTCGCATGGATAGAATCGTACCTTTTCGGGAAGTAGAAATGAAGACCCTGGATCTAGTTTCCACCATCCAGGCTGCGAGGAGTTTTGTATTCATTATACAGTAGACTAATCATAAACAGATGGCTGCGTCCATACTGTGTCTACAAGAGTCTATGATTATGACGTACTGCGAAATCATTCCTATATTAGAGCAGTAGTTAGTTTGATAGTCAAAGTTTTCAATCTAAGTATGGGAATGCCTACCTCAATGATGATATGATCTTACATATGTATTTTGTGTTGAATATTTGCAGGTTCCGACTGGGCTCTCCACAAGATAATCCTTGAAATGATAAAGTACTTCACCCTTCCTAGATGATATGAAACCCTAATCTACTACAGGCTTCGCACTTTAGGGGACAATCTGTTACACTAAAATTTGTCACCATGACTATTTGCAGTTAGTCTGGCTCCATCAACTGTCATACTATCCTCCTTGGCAAGTCTCATACCTCTGCTACTCATGTCAAACTCCAAGAAAGAGAGAAAGTCTTTAAAAATCTATATAACTCTAGGTACGCATTTTCTCTTAGCCTTACCTGCGTGTACGCACCCCAAGTTCACAATACCTGCGTACTTGTACGCTCTATCTCTAAAGGGGTGGGTGCGTACTCCTGTAAAGGTCAAAAGGCGCGAGTTTTACTTCAAAAAAGTTACTTGTGGTCGATTTTAGAGCATTCTAGAAGTTTGTTTGACGTGTATTGAGCGCCTCCAGATGGTTCATGTATCCCTATGAAAGAGGAACTTATCCCATCAAGAGGGGAGCTATCCCATTGAAAGAGGGGCTTATCCCATTGATGGTGGACCTGATTAACTTCCTCCAAAGCACTATAAATACAGGCATTGGGCCAGAGGGAGGGGAGGTTGAAAGCTGAACATTCCTAAGGGTAGATGCTGCTGAAATTAGGACTCCCTTATAGAGCTTGAGAGGAGAGATTCCCATCCTTTCTTAGCTTCATTTGGAAGTGGGTGAGCTGATCAAAGTAAACGAGAACTCTTGTTGGACCCTGGGAGGGACCTGCACAACACCAAGGCACTGGCTGTAATGGTTTCTTTTGTTTCCACTTAATACAATTAGGCTCATTTTTCTCAACAAGTTGTTATACATAATTTGTTTCATATACTCCTTGGTCTTTATGATGAATATGTTTTATTTTATGAGTTATTCAGGTGCTATGTAATCGTTTGCTTGTTAGTGAATGCAGGTTTCAAAGAGAAGGAGGAGCTCATCCGGATCGGAGAGGCTGGACTGCTACAAACAGCGTGGGACTAAGGGTATGTTTTAAACACCTGATTACTTGTATTCTAAATGCATATTTAGGAAAAGATAGTGTTTAATTGTCTTTTTTGTCACTAGAAAGCCTTAGCTTCTAGGGAGGTCGGTTTTGTTCGCAAAATTGACTCTTTCCGCATGACAGGCAATGTGCCAAGCACCATTATTAGCTACACCAGATTTCACAAAAACCTTTATTGTGGAATGTGATGCTTCGGGAAATGGAATTGGTGCTATTTTAATGCAAGATGAAAGACCCATTGCTTTTGAAAGTCGTCCAATCAAGGGAAAGTTTTTACACAAAGCTATTTATGAGAAGGAAATGTTGGCAAAAATACATGCACTTAATAAATGGCGACCCTACCTATTGGGAAGACACTTCAAGGTAAAAAAAAAACATGGTAGCCTTAAATACTTTTTAGAACAAATATTATCCTCTGAAGAGCAACAAAAGTGGGTCACAAAGATGTTGCGTTATGACTTTGAAATCATCTACACAAAAGGGAAGCAAAATGTGGTGGAAGATGCACTCTCAAGAAAGGATAAGGATGTGGAAGGATTGTTGTGCGCCATTTCTATTATCCAACCAGATTGGATAAACGAAGCAAGGGAGGAATGGAAGAATGATGAAGAAGTGTGGGCACTTATTCGAAAGTTACAACAAGATGTAGTACATCTGATACATTTAGCTAGAAAAATGATTCCCTATGGTACAAAGATCACTTATACCTCTGTAAGAATTCCCAACTCAAACAAAATATTCTTATGGAATTGCAGACTTCTCCCTTAGGATTGAACTCAGGATTTTTAAAAACTTACCATAGGGTTAAATAGGAAATTTTTTGGGATGGCCTTAATTCAGATATTCAAAAATTTATGGCGGAATGTTTGGTTTTCCAACAAAATAAAGTTGAAACAATTAAGACCTTGGGTCTATTATAACCTTTATCCATTCCAAGCCAACGTTGGGAGGAGGTTTCAATGGATTTTATCACATGTTTACCCAAGTTTGAGGGAAAGAGTGTCATCATGGTGGTAGTTGACAGACTTACCAAGTATGCACACTTTTTTGCATTATCAGATCCGTTTAAAGCTAGTGCAGTTTCTACTACATCTACAGAAACAATTCAAAAGCTACATGTAAACCGATTATTGTAAGTGACAGAGATCCCATTTTCACTAGAAATTTTTGGACAGAATTATTTTGTTGTTTCCATACTCAGTTAGCTCATAGCTCATCTTATCATCCTCAATCTGATGAGCAAACTGAGATAGTAAACAAATGTTTGGAAGGATATCTTCGTTGCTTTGTATCTGATAAACAGACACAATGGGTCAAATGGTTGCCTTTGGCTGAATGGTGGTATAACACTTCCTTCCATACAACAACAAAAATGACCCCATTTATGGCACTTTATGGATATTAGCCGCCATCCATCACATCATATTTAAGAAAAAATTCTAAGGTTCAAGTAGTGGAACATCACATCGAGCATCAACAACAAGTCCTCAAACTATTAAAGGATAACCTCGTGTTGGCGCTGAATAGAATGAAACAGTAGGCAGATCAACATCGCAGTGAAAGAAGTTTTGATGTAGGCAAATGGGTATTCCTACAGGTACAACCATATAAACAAATGTCCCTCAAGGAAGCTTAGAGGGATAATAAATTATCACCAAAGTATTATGGTCCGTACAAGGTGTTCCAAAAGATTGGTACTATGGCATAAAAATTGGAGCTTCCTACAGCTTCTCGAGTGCACCCAGTTTTCCATGTTTCATGTTTAAAGAAGGTTATAGGTGACAAGCTCCCAGTTCAAACAATATTGCCAGAACTTGACGAGGAAGGAAAAATTATATTGGAACCGAAAGCAGTCATAGAAACAAGAACTCGATACCTATGAAATCAATCAATTTCAGAGTATCTCATCAAGTAGAAGAACTTATCTGCTAAAGATTCCACATGGGAGGATGATAATTTTATACAGAAGCATCCAGAACTACTCAAGCGTTGAGGACAACACTTTTTTGAAGGAGAGGGGCATGTTAGGTCCCTATAATACTACTGATTACCCCATTACTATTGTAGTTGTATCCCTTATTAATATTGTTGTGCCCCTATTGCCCCCATATTGTTATTACTCTGCCCCATAGAAACCCTCTATTGTTATTTTTGTGCCTTTATATTATTATTGTTAGGTTGGCTGAGTTATATTGTGACTCCTTAGACTCCTATATATAGAAAGGAGGTTTTGTCATTTGAATCATCAAGGAATCATTCATTTGTGTAATGTAAAGGAGGTTGCCCCCTTGAATAGGCTGAATTCTAAGGCGTTGATCTATATTTTCTATCTTTTTGTGAGTTGGTTTCATAACAGTACTTGACAGAGATGTTTCTGAAAAAATGTGCAGGTATTTTCTCAATTCCTTGTGCTAACTTTGTGTATAATAATTCTTTTGTTGTGACTCTGGGCATACTCAGTGTGTAACCAAAATTCAACATGGAATTCATTTTCATGCTCTACTTCATCTTATAAGCATACTAATTTTCATGTACATATTGACCCAAATACATAAAAAGAAACAACAATGCAACGAGAACTAGTGGAATGTATCTTGTTGAGGAAACTTGTATAACAATACTCAAAAGCATGGTAAGTTCAATGTGGCATATATAGTGATAAACATTCTAACAAGAAATACATGAGTCTGCTATATTATAAGCATTGTGAATGTGAAAAGGGATGAAGACACAATTATGACTGAATGAATTAATATGCTTGCATTCAATTTATAAAAGCAATTTTTCACAGGTGGAAAATTCATCTTAGAACAAATTAGTACGTGCTTGATCAAAGTTTAATTTTTTTTTTCATTTCGAATGGTTGCGTAAAACTTGTAAGAAGGTCCCATTGTTTATCTAAAACTAAAATTAATCTAATATCTACAGTTCAATCCAACCACTGATGACCATGAATATAATATTTTGCAAGATAATCAAAATTATGTATGTGTAAAATTTGGTCCACTTTTGTTACATAGCATAATAAATATTTGAACTTCAATAACTGAAGTAACTAGGCCATGAAAATGGGCATACAAGCTCTCACTTGTACATTTTGACATATTGCCAATTGAGCAAATTTTAATTGAACAAGGTCTGTAAATATATGGACAAAATATCAGTGAATGTGATGACTATTTGTTTGAATCTACTTGCACACCTACACTATGTTTCGATATGTCTAATATCGAAAACACAGTTGCTAAAGTTTTTTATAATTATTTCATTTGCAGTAAGAATATCGCTACCAATTGCTTAAAATAACATATGGATGCTAGAAACATTAAACAAGAGAAACGTATCAATGATTCATAGGCATATACTATAAACTAATTATTGCCATATGCATATCATTATATAGACAAAAAAAAATTAATGCGAATAATGTGTGAACTATTTGATGTTAACATATATATCTGCAATACAAAAACAAAAGATATTTTCTTGAGATTTTGTTCATCAAACACTTGCTCCAAAGACTTTTACATTATGTATGTACCAATATCAACTACAATTCTGATCTAACAAATGATTTAAGAAATCTAAATACCAGAAATAAAACGATTTAAATGAGCATAACAATATGCATAATATCTTGAAACATAAATTCCTAATTGGAATTGAATTCACAAGATCGAACAGATAAGGTTTGGTTGAACATTTAAATAAAACCTCCAAAAATATTTTCAGATATTGATACTATCTAGCCATTTTTTTTGTATTTCCTAGAATATCTACAAGTGGATAAATTAAAGTAGATTAATAACAATTTCTATGTCATAGAGGAGAGAAAATTTGCCCGTATTTGAAAATTGTACTAGAATGGTAAACTAGCAATAAGTCAATCTAGGATTTTTTAATTTCTGATTATTAAGGATGTAAATTGAAAAATTTTCATAAGGAGTCTTAGACAAAGTTATTAAACAGTCATTGGGAATCAAATAACAAAAGTCATAGAATAAAATCAGAAACATTTATTTAGTAATTCAAACCATGCACTAAAATAAATGCCACAATTCATTACACATGAGCACTGAAAATGGTATTGAAAAAAGATGGCATTTCAAAATTGATTAAAAACATTCAAGTTTGGATTCTTCAATGATTCCTCATCCATTCACCAAAGCATAAAGGTATATAAATACTAAAATACAATAAAATTAAATACGTATTGGAACATGAAAATCCACAGTTTTTTTGAAACTAAAGATTTAATTCTAAAATGTTATATGTTCAATTAAAAATTGGAAGGAAAACATCGATTTTCTCCTCATATTCAGAGTCCTCATAGTTAGTACTAAGTAGCAAGTCAAAGGCATGTACCTCGACATAAGCTGCCCATTGCAAATATACGTCATACAATGTAGAGAAATAAATGAGAGGAAACTGATTGGTGTTGATTTGACATTTGGATATTAATCCTTGTGCCTCTTTCTTCTTTCTATGATATTTGACCTCAAACCTGGAAATAAGTATGATTTCCTCAAAAGGAAGTTGCAGAAATTTTTGGAAACTCTGTTGTGTCCAAATTGTAATGTTCTTTATTTCTACTTGGTCCTTGGCAACAAGATCTTCTGTAGGATGTTTTTATTCTCCTAGAACTTCTTCCTTTGTGGATTTTCTATCTAATAGGTCAAATTATTCTATAAATTTTGTTCTCTTTTCAAAAATTGATAAAGATTTCTCATATGCCATCTGTGTAGATGCCCTTGTTTCTTTTATCTTTCTCTCCCTATAACTTAGTGAAGAAAGCATCAATATTTTGTCTCTCTTAGAAAATATTGGAGTTTCAATACATTGAAATTTGTTTTCCCAGCCAAGTATAGAGAGAAATTTCCTTCTAATTGATTTGTCTTCTTCTACCAGCGAATCAATTCTTTCACCTAAACCTTTAATTTTTTTTATGAACCATTGAGATTTTATCGAATTTTTAATAAAAATTTGCTTGATTCTTCCCTAAAATTTGAAAAATTCATTAGCGTAGTTTTGAGGTGTAAAATGGGCCTCCTAAGGAAATTATAAAATAATAGTGGAACTAGTAACATAATTTTAGATTACATCCTCAAATTTGAGAGGGAAAAAGAAAAAAATATGTTTTCAACTTGTATTTTCAACTTATCTCATCATGGGGTTACTCCAATTTCGAGTAGAAACACTTGTTATACATATAATTTGATTCCTCATCTAACAAGTACCCAGGTTTCATACTTTCGATGGACCCTGCTACAAGAAAAATGAGAAATACATGAAAAGTGTGATTACAATATTGCTTTTTCATGTATTTCTCATTTTTTGTGTAGCAGGGTCCATCAAAAGTATGCGACATGGGTACTCCTTGAATGAGGAATTAAATTTTGCATCCAAAGATTATTCCCTCTCAAAACTTGAGTAAAACCCTAAGGAGATAAGCTGAAAATACAAGTTGAAACATACTTCTATTATTTTATTATTTTATAATATTTTTACTTTTTTACTCCAAAAATGGTCCATCAACCCCCATGGTTGACATCATCGTATTGAATCCTATTACTTCTTATATATATTTTTTGGTTGTACATTTTTCTTAGGAGGCCCGTTTAAGACCTCAAAATTCCCCTAATCAGTAAAGCTTGCTCTTTGAAAATATTGAGACTTTGTGTTGCATGTTGATTCTCATTCACTTGGTATTTAAGATATTCAATTTCCTGTTGCAAAGTTGTGACAATAATGGAAGAATTATTTTCTACTTCTTCTTTCTAGATGCGGATTTGATTTTCATGTAGTTTTCTGAATTGTTGAATCTCTTCTTCATGTTTTTCATTTGCTTGTTCCAAATGTTTCTAAAAATTGTTCTGCAGGTTTTCTTTTTCTACAATAAATCCTTGAATTAAATTAGTAGAATGCCACTGACAGTTTCCTTAACTAAACAATTCATTTTTCTTCAAATTTTCCTCCAAAACTTTAAGTTTCTGTAATCTATCATCATATGAAGTTTCAAGCTCATTCGAATGATATTGATTGTAATTTACAAAATTTTCTAAAGCTTGGGAAGATTCCCGAGATTTTTCTTTTACGTCTCTCTGAGCCTGCAAGTTGAATTCAAATATAGTTTCTAGAGTATCATGTTTTCTTTTCTTTGTTCATTGGACAACCAATTTTATCTCACTATTAAAATAATAATCTGTCAAAGATGGAATAGTGTCTGTAACTAGGCCTAATCAGAAACCAGTTTAGATAAGAATGATTCCCAAGGAATCTTACTAGAAATCGATGTTACTAATGTTTGAGGAGATACAGTAGATATAGTATCCACTCTGCTATATGATTTCTTTTTTTTCTCATTTTCCTTGGCATTGTTTTCAGTCGATACATGTTTTTCCTTGTCCCTAGGTACTTCCATTTCTTTGGTTTCTGCATTTCTATTTTCTGTTGCTCTATTTCCTCGAGAGAATTAATGACAATGATCTTCTATTCACATGTTTCTTCTTTTTATGGAGTCTTTTCTCTGCCTGTAGTTTCTTATTCCTCTTTTAGATTTTATATTGATGTGGATTCAACTTCTTCACCTATGACAACAAAACCTTCTAATCTTTCAATTTCTATTGCTTTTCCCTTCTAAGAAACAAGAGAAGCCTCTAAAGTGAGTTCATTGAAATTAAAGTGCAAAAATTCAGTAGATTTTCCCTCTTCAAATGAAATGTTGAGGTGTACAGCCTTTTCATTTAGAAAATTTGTATACATTTCCTCTCTAAATTCTTGCAATTGTTGCCTTGATTCACTATGTAGGAGTTTCCCTCTTTGGACAACGTGTTGAAAATCATCAATGCATATAAAAAAGACATCGAAAGATGGTTCCTCGTGAATAAATTTTTTAATATAACTGATTGCTATATAATGTTTGGAAATTCAAGCTTTAGAATCATAGTCATAATGGGGAAAAGTAAATAACGAAATTTCCTAAAGCGATTCAGCTTCTTTGATTATGTTCCCTTTGTCTCAGATATTAATGTCACCAAACTTTACTGGGAAATTAGGCCATATTTTCTTTTGCATCTTACTCAACTGTTTTGCTTGCCCATACAAAACAACTTGATTAGCCACTTCTCTCAAAGCAAGTCTTTCTGGAATATATCGGGGTGGAAGATGGGGACAAACTTATCCACCAAAAACTCTAATGTAGGAAAATAATTCTTCAACAAACCAACACCCTATTGATTCTAAGCCTTCTTTCATATTACAATTTATTCTGGGAGGTATTGTTCCAAATAGGACTTGATGCAAAGGAATCAAAACATAGTAGAAAAAATACTAAAAATGGTAATTAAAATTAGACTATGATAGAATAGGAGCATAATTTTGAATTGCTAGTTGTTGGTAAGATGGGTAATTCCCTTTCATGAGGGGAAATAGGACCGAGGTAACAACAACATCTAACAAATAAGTAGACATACCAAAATTATAATCGAACATGTGGGGAGATGACATTGATAACTTCATTGAATCTATGATATTTTGTTACAACAACTCATCCCAGTTTAGGCATTTCCCCACATTCAAAATGATATGGATTAGTGGGATCCATTTAGAATTATAATTCTCGGGATCTTGTTCCCCATATAATCTGCTTATCATTTTAATAAGAAATTTAACATGCATCTTAAACATAGCTATCAGATAGTCCTTTTGTCCTTTGAGCTTGAAACATTTTTCTTCTTCTCTCAACCATTCTTTAATTACTATATCATAATTATCGTGAGAATCCTTCAAGGCATACTTACAAATTTATGAATAAACTCATAATTAATGGATATTTGTTGAGGACTAAGATTATATATGGTCGATAACACTTTAGATTTCCAGGAGGCTATCACTAGTTCTTGATGGTCAGATATTGTTTGGGTTTTAATATCAGCATGAGAGATAATCCAAAAGATCATGTCATAATAGGGAAAAGGGTTCGTCCTAGTTGCTACTTTATCTAACTCTGTTACCCTGATTCTTTCAAACTATGTGTTCCTTGTTTCAGTAGCTGATGGACTTTTTAACCATTCCCTTTCCTCAAAGTATTCAAATATCTCTTCCTAGGTCATCATACTTTATTTTTGCATCTTGTATGTTGAATATGACATGACTAATGTGTAAAATTTCACTTGTTGTGTTGGTCCAACATCCATGCTCCTAATATTTTCTTTAACCTGTTCTATTTTTTGTTTTACAACTGCAGATTTTCCCCTTTTTCACATTGTATAACCTCTAAACAGTAACAGAGGATATATAACTTTTTCTTATTTAAAATTTGAAATTGAATTCAACAAGTTATAAAATAAATATCATTATGCTTACATAAACTTTTTTGAAACTACTATTATGTTTCCTGAATTCAGTGGTTCTTGTAACAAGATTTAATAAATGAGCATGAAATTAAGTTTGCATTATGAAATTTCATGTTTTTTGGCATTTTAAGAGATGTAAAAATTAAGAAAGCATATATAAGTTTCGGCAACTCTAAGTTTGGAATTGAAGTTGAGAATTTGCAAAAGTAAATAACATTATGTTTACATAGAACTGGTTGAAATTGGTATAGTGTTTCCTCAATTAAGTTCTTCTTTGAACAAGAGTTAAAAGAATAGCATGCAAGAAAAATACTTTAAAGCATCAAATTTGGCACAAAACACTACAACAAAAACCTGTGATTAATGTCCCTTTCTTCTCCCTTTTTTATGTCTAGAGCCCATTTTTTGTGCTATTTGTCTCCATTTATCAAATATTGTGAAAAAATTGATGCAAAGTTTGCACTTAGATTTGCACCAAGTCTTACACCAAGTTTAGCACCAGGCACTGTAATAGGTTTTGCACCACATTTTACACAAGTTTTTATGCCAGTTTTTATGCCAAGTTTTGTGCCATCCTTTGCACCATGTTTTGCATCAAGGTTTAGCACCTAATTTTGTTTCACAAAATTTTGCATCCTCTATTGGATCCACTTTTTTCACCTACACTTGCATCAAATTTTGCATCATCTCTTGCATCCTCTTTTGCATCATTTTTTGCATCATTTTCTTCATCACCTTTGTGCCAAGTTTTGCATCGAGGTTTGTGTCTAGTTTTTCATCTAATTTTGCATCTCGTTTTGTTGCATCCACTTTTAAATGTTGTTTTTCATTCATATTTACATCCTCTTTCTCATCTGTTATTGTGTCATAATTTGCACATTGTTTGGCACCTCCCTTTGCACCCATTTTTGCTTCTAAATTTGCATCCATGACTGTATCATCATATACATATTGGTTTTTAGTGACTTTTACATATATTTTTTCATCCCTCTTTATATCCACTTTTGAGTCAATATTTGCATTAGGTTTTCTGTCTCATATTGCATCTACTTTTGCATCGAATTTTATTGCATCAACTTTTGCATACTATTTTGTGTCCATTGTTTCACCCATGTTTACGTACACTTTTGCATCCCTTTTTTGCATCCTATTTGGCATCTCCATTTGCTTCTTCTTTTTAATCTATCATTACATCCTCTTTTGTTGTGACACAATTTGTGCAATGTTTTGTACTTATTGTTTTACCCACATTTGCTTCCAATTTTGCATCCATCTTCGCATCCTATTTTGCATCAAATATTGAACCTATTTTTTCATCCACTTTTGTATTGGGTTTTGCATCTCATTTTGTATCTTATTTTGCATTTACTTCCATTCCATCCATATTTAGCATCCAATTTTACTTCTCCTATTTCACCCATGTTTGCATCCACATTTACATCCCTTATTGCATCTTGTCTTGCACCTAAGTTTTCATCTTTTTTGTGGTTGTTATTACATCCACTTTCTCATCCACTTATGTTGTGCCATATCTTGTTCCTATCATTGCAACCCACATTTTTTTCCACTTTTGCATCAACATTTGCATCCTCGTTTGTGTCCAAGTTTGCATCAAATATTATTTATGTTTTTTGCATCTCATTTTGCATCTACTTTTACGTCCACTTCTAATGCATCCAATTTTTCATCTAATTTTGTGTTCATTATTGCACCCATCTTTGGTCCATTTTAACATCCCTTTTTTCATCCAAGTTTGTGTCCTTTTTTGTGTTCATTTTTGTCTCCACATTTGTTTCACCACAATTCATGCTAAATTTTATGCCTACTATTGCACCCTTGTTTTCTTCCACTTTTTCATGCATGTTTGCATCCTATTTTGTGTCCAAATTTGCATAAACTATTGCATCTACTTTTTCAAACACATTTGTGTCAATTTTCTGTCTTTTTATTCATCTACTTATGTTGTGTCCACTTTTCATCCAATTTGACATCTATTGTTGCCCCCATTTTTTTTCCACTTTTGCATCCCTTTTCCAACACTCTTCATATTTTTTGCATTGATGATATTTCTTATGGCATGGATAATTATGAATAGCTAATGACAATGTCAATAATTATTACGATGATGATAATGAAGATGATGATGATGACATGAATTTTGATTATTACGATAATCACAATGATGATAAAGATGATGGGGGTTACAATGAAAATGATGATGATGATGTTAATGACCTCGGCCAATCTTCCCAGTTTTTAAATGATGTCATGGTCATAATCATAATCATTATTTTCATCTTTCTCATCATCTACAACAATAATGGCATGAATGATGATTATGACGTTCATGGCGAAAATGACAACAATGATGATAGAAATTAAAGTAATTATGATGATGGGGATGATGAAAATTATAATGACGATGATAATGGAAGTGATGATGATTATCATAGATCATATATTAAAAATAAAGTTGTTATTTCTCTTACATAAATCATGTGTCCTAACAACCATTTTTGAGCACTCGTAACATCTTTTGGGTCAATGATATTTCTTAGGACACCTATAATTCTGAACAATTGATGTCAATGTCCATAATCATGATGATGATAATGATGATGACATGAATGGTGATTATGAAGATAATGCAACGATGACAATAATGATGATGATGATGGCAGTGATGATGATGATAATGAAGATGATGACAATCCCTCTAAAATAGGGGGGTACTCATAATGAGACAAAAAAGTACTCTCAAATTGAAATATTCATATAAGAAGGGATATCGATTGATAAGTGATGCGGTGAAACTGCATCTTTGCATAATTAAAGAGTTTTAAATTATATAAACCCATCTTCAATTAAACTATCAGACTTTGAGCTCCCAAATCAAATTAAAATCCCATTCAAACCTTATTGTGTCCAAAAACTATGCTAACCAGCATGCATCATTCGAAGCGATATCCATCAGATCTTTACCATACATAATCAATGGCTGTGATAGATCCAAAATTCAACTAGATTAAATCATAGTTCATAAGGTATCACGTCCAAAATTTAAAATAAATATCATGCACTTTCTGATGCAATTACCATCCCAATTGACCTCTTCAAACAGACGGTCACGATTAACTGAGCTATTAACTCAGTTTTATAAAATATTGCATCCAATTTTGGAATTAACATATGTGCTTGTTGGCACATGATGATCGTTAGATCTAATGGATCAATTTGATTAGATGATTCAGATATTCTTCTGGTTTTCTGACGATTTTGTTAGGTTTATTTAGTCTTTCTCTTATTTCAATCGGCAATCAATAAATTAACGCCTTTATTGAAGCGATCCTCAAACACCAAACTCCACACACAATTTCCTATATTTAACAAAGGATTCAACCTACGATTTAAAGGAATCAACGAATCAAATTATATAATAAAAGATCACTTAGAAACATGTTTTTAACACAAAACTCCTTTCATTCACAAGAGTTTTTACCTATATATTCAAAACACCTCGTGCTACGATCTATTCTCCCACTAAATAGCTCTCTAACACTTGTATAACACTTGTCTCTCACTCTCCTCGTAGGCTTACATTTATAGATTAATTACATAATTATGGATTATACTAAATCCATGATTTTTTCCATAATTTACTCAACTAATTCCTATTCGAGGATCTCGTAATCCCTAAGATCTCTACGAGATCTACACATATCAATTATCCCTGATATTCTCACATAGTTAAGAATATTTCACAACTAAAAGCCTCACACATAGATTTCTCACTCAATCTATACAAGATTCCTAAAAATAATTAAAAACATCACCCACTAAATCAACCAAATGAACAATAATATTATGAGCTCCTGCATCAATAAGCATCAATGATGATTTACATCATCATAGCCAACATTGTCAAAATAGAAAGGCCTTGACTAACAAGTTCTATCTATCCATCAAATTAGAGGACAATGTTAGGAGGAATAAATTTGGACACCACTGCCTCTCTAGGCACTTACCCCACTAGGATGCTCACCGGGTGTGTCCTCACATGATCATTTCCTAATGAGATGTCATAATATTTGACACCAGGCAATGTCAATCCTCATGACTATTCTTATCTTAGATTAATGTACTTGGATTATGGTGGTTAGTGCTAGTCAAAGCATAAATTCTCAAAGAATATTAGTCCTATGTATTTATCCAATCGACCATTCTCCCTTGTAGTGTCTTTACTAATCTTACGTATATTATTCTTGGCCATAGTACATGACACATGGATAATATGGTGTCCACCCTCACTCCCTCTCAGCCAGGGAGGAGACATCCCCAATCATAAGATTTTATCAAGAATACCCATCATTTTCATAGAGAATAAAATCATTAATTTGTTTTCATTGCATGACAACTTTATGATTAAGAATACATAGATTTGTGGAAAAATATTTCCCCTTTCTCATATGTGATGAAAGAAAATAAAAAAGTGAAAGAAAAAATCGTTAAATATACACTATAATGATTTATCTAAGTATAAACTCTAAGGTTCAAGTGAAATTCATGTAAATGTTATATCTATGAGTTATTCCAAACTTCTAAAATCCTTATTCCCTACGTCCTATGTATAATAGAAATAAAAAGAAATAAAAATAAGGCTCAATGAATTGTAACTGATGTATTCACTCCCTCTTTGGAAAACATCTGAATATATACACTCCTAGTCACACTTGATCACATGTTTATGATGGTTAAATCATGAAGTCCTCCTTTCCCCTGGAATTTTCACTTCATCATTTAAGAACCTAATTGAGGATCTAGGTAATGTATTTTGCCTAAGGATTTCATGTCTACTCTTGGTTACTTATCTCACTCTATGGTTAATTTATGTGATGGAATGGAATACTTAAGTTTGTGAAGTTATTAGAATAGTTTATTAAGTTAGTCACCACACACACATGTATTACATCTCATTGATCCACATGTGTGGGTTGGAGACTCATTGCTTGAGAACTTTAATGGAGACTACTTTAGGGCTTTGATGGTATATCTTACAAAATCTCTTGGTAAACATTTTGATTCATCCTTTCTTTTCCTCGAGACACTTGATAATATTGAAGTCACTGCCAATAAGCCATGGAGATGGGGAGTATAAATTACTTGTGCCGGAAATAGAATTGAGAAATAGAGGTTTTCCATTTGGGGTATTGGAGTCATAGACATTGGACACATGGTTGTAGTCCTCGATGTCAATAAAATAAAATTGTATTGTCATAATGCAAAAACAGGTAAACATATTGGTAACCTTGATGTCTTGATCATTCCAAATAATGATCATTCTACCCAAGTATATTGAAGCATGAATCACTACTACTTGGAAATTCCTCCCACATTTGTTAATTATATGAAGTAGAACCACACTTAATATTTTTGTTTCTTATATAAACATTATTGATAAGTACTTTGTGTACCATTTTTCTTTTAGGAATATTTTTTTTCCTTTACTATTGAGAGCCCTCATGTTCCATGAGGCTATTTTCATGGAGAATCTGCACAAAAAGGAAGTATAATTTGACTAGAAAAACATGCTTCAAGATTTATGTGTTTGGACAGTTCCACTTCATGACTCTTATATTTCCTTAACGTGGGACCGTATGGTGAACTTGATGGACTTAAGAGAAATTGACCAATGAAAATCTAAAAAAGAGGTGACTTTTGACTTTATCACATATGATTTAATATAATAATAAAAATATCCATAACAATTTCATTAATCAATGAATCATTACATTATAAAATATAATCTATAAACATTTTGGGAACTTTTTGCTAAACCATGCTCAAAACCAACATATCTAATATTAATATTTAACAATAATATGGACGATAACACGTTTTCGTAAATTAAATAACATGTTATAAAACCTAAGAAATTTCACTAAAAGGAAACTAAAAGGCATGCAAGTAATGGGAGTGACCACTCAAGGCCACCATAACACAATTAATATATTAAGACCAAGATTAATGGGGACAAATATCCACAAAGGACAAAGGAAAATATATTTTAACTTCACTGTTTTATTAGGTGCAAGTTGAACATCTCAAGATATAATGAAGAGAAGAATTAATTTTATTGCATTAAGAAAACCCAAGCACATTCTATAACATAGCGAGGAAGAGATGTATAATACCCATCTCAGTGACACAACAAATGGCATTAAGTTACTTTTTTATATATAATTTAAACTTCTATCATAAAATCACAAATTTAGCATGGATGGAATGTTTAAAATCCATTTCTATAAAAACAAAATATAAATTTTCTTATAAGTTTATTTTACCAAAAACTAAATATATTTTCTTAGAAAATAAAAAAAATACTAAAACTAAATATATATTAAAAAAATAAATAAAACATAAGAAAATATATATTTTTTTTATTTTTTTAATTTAAAATCATTTTTAGAAATTTTTTAAGCACTTCCCTCCATTCTAAGAAGAAAAAATAATAATAGGAATAAGGACTCACTAAAAATCTTCATTTTCCTGGTAAGTGTTTCCCACCATTCATTCTACTCACTTGAGTTATTTCATAAAACAAAGATAAGTTTTATTTCACACTCTTTTGGTAAGGCCTATTGAGGTCTACCTATGATATATTTATTCCTTTATGGATTCCTTGATATATTGATCAAGTTTTGATTCCTTTGAGATTAATTAGAGCAAAGAAAACACAAGTACTCTTAATTCCAAAATCAATGCCTCTAATGGTGGATGAGGCAAGATAGGGGGGTTGCGGTTATGTTCATCGTCATGGAGTTTTCTCTTTTACATTATATTTAGGGAGTTCAAAGCAATTTGAATGGAATCATTGTCGTCACTAGGTATAATGGATTAAGTGTGATAATGGATACAATGAAGTAATTATTTGTAAGAATTTGTTGTTGAACAAACATTAGGATCCATTTTATCATAGAGAAAAGTATGTATTAAAAAAACTCAATATCTCATGTGACATTCATATTGTATACTACTTATTTTTCATTAAAAACAATTTACTTTTTTCATGTGACATTCTTTTTTTTTTAATTTCTTCTATTTCTAATGTGCATTACAATTGTTATTTGAAATAAAGCTTAAAGTAACTCTTAATTTACCAATCTTCCATGGACATCATAAGAAACATTCACAATATTATACGAAAGAGAAAATGGGTACCTACTTCATATGAGTTAAAAAATGCTTCTTCTACTTAATGTGAATTACAAGTGTAATCTTAGTTGGATCCCCAATATATCTTAAACCATATTTGCATTTTATTTTTTAGTACTATTAAATTTTATTATGTCCTACCTCATTTTATGGTTAGCGTTGTAATAAAAATATGCATTGTGCATTAGAAGTAGTACTAACATGTAATATTTTTTTTTCTAGAACACTACAAGTAATGACCATGAAGATGATGATACAGACTATGTTTAGATTACATCATATATCAGATGTGATAATGACAAGGATGGTGATGGCGTTGGTGATGATTATGTGGATCATATTATTAGGATGGTCAGGATGATGATCATGGAAATGACTATGAGGATGATCTTGACTATGATTTTCGTGGTGCAAGCTAGCCATGTGTTAATTTTTATATTTAGTTGGGATGTCTTAATATGGTAATCATACATTTGAATTTTAGTTGATTTGAATAATGATGATAATACTATTGGTACTATATTGTTACCTTATGAATATGTTGAAAATTGTTTACTTTTTTTTTATGAAGAATTATTGTGTATGATGAGATTCATATTTTTTTATGGACGTTGTGAATTTACATTAGAATAATGATATCTATGAAACATTTTTATTTGGTGATCATACATTGAAATTTAGTTGATTTGATTCAATATCATGATGATATTATCATTTTTATCTTGTTATTTTAGGTATATATTGATCATTATCAACATTATTTTGATGGATAATTATTATGTATGATGATATTACTATGTTTTAATGGATGTTGTGAATTTACCTTAGAACAATGGTGTTCACGAAAGATTTTGATCTGATAACAACATATTTGAATCTTAGTTGATTTGATTAAAGATGATCAGGATATTATTAGTATTAACTTGTTAATTTACATATGTATTCAAAATTTTCAATGCTTTTTGATGGAGAATCATTATGTCTGATGATATCACTGTTTTTGGATGTCATGTTGTGAATTTACCTTGGGATAATGATATATGTGATAAGTGTTGATTTAGTATTCATATATTTATATTGAAAATTGTCAATGATTTTTTTATGGAGAATCGTTATATATGAGGATATTACTATATTTTTGATGAATGTTGTTAATTTCCCTTAAATTTGTTTACAAATATTAAGTTATCAATTTGAATTATGATATCTTCTTAAATGTGTTATACATGAAAATACCTCCTCATCATCTTGGAGGAAAATACTATGTTGTTGGTTGAAATACCCATTTCTCCTACATTATATAAGACTATAATACAAGTTATGAACCATTAGGACCATGTCATCCTAGTCATTAACAAGTTTTCCCCTTGGTCTAATTTTTGTTACCAAAATTATCGCTCAGTGAGGAGAAAAGCTCGAGTTAACTAGAATTCGACACTCTTGTTCACTTTCAGAAACTCATATGGTGGAATGTGATCTCTTTATCCTCGTAATTATATTTTTCCTAAAAAAAAAATCATACAAAAGCAAGAAAGAGCTATAAATCAGGGGGAAGATTTTTCCTAACCATAAAATCATATCAAAAGTGGAAAAGGCCATTTTTATATGAAGAAACATTATTCACCCAAAAGATTCTTCCCAAATTGAACTAATGAGGAATTTGGGAAATATTCATACCCTTGAATTTCCTATCTATCGAAGGCTTGGGCATTGAGAAATGGACAATAATTATTTTATCGTCATGATACTAAGATCTATCTTGAGATGGAGGGTTTTGGATCTAGGAGTTGGAGGAGGTGTTGTTGCAACTGCATCTAATGTTTGTAACTTTCCTCCATCTCCTTTATTAATATAAATTTGTTGTTCTTCCTTCCATATGTTACTATTCATTCTTTACTTATTATATTTAACTAATGAATGTATGGGACTTTGGTTTATATTTATTTATTCAGTAGTATTTATATGTTTTCGATAGTTTAAATTATTAAGATATTATGCTATGAAGGTTGCATTTTTCTATCTCTTATGTGTAGGACCTAGATTTGGAGCTAGATAGGAGCACTTACCAACTACACCAAAAACTCCAATAGGCCCTGCATGTGAGGACTCACGCAAATTACTTCTTCTTTTCTTAATATATACTCTACATCTTGATATACTAAGAATCCTAAGACTTAGAACAACCTTTCTCTTAATCAGTCTGTCCTAGGTTTCTGGGATAAACTGAGAGGGTTACATGTTCATCTAACTGTGCATTAAATCCTACAACAAAATGATATCCAGAAACCATAATATATTTCACTATGTAATTGAAATTAGTAAAATTAACCCATAAAAGGGGCCATAGATGGAAATAAAAGTAAAACTATAAATAAGGAGCATGTTTGACACCTAATCTTCTAAGGGTTGGTGTGGAAGCTAAATAAGTCCAAGAGACCTTGGAATACGAAACCAAAGGTCATATGAATGTATTACAAATGTATATCATTTGTTAATAATAGATACTCTCACGTTTATCATTCATCTTCTATTGTTTCCATGTATGTGTTTTACATGGTATCAAAGCTGTAGGTGAATTTATACCCTACTCAAATTTGAACCACTAGTTGTGGCCTCTCTGTGCATGTCAGTTCTGCATTCCTGTGCATAGAACTATCATTATTGTGTGCATGCATATTTCATGTTGTACATTGTCTGGATGACCTCTCTCAGCTAGATTTGTTGTGGGTTCTCTATCCATTGTCTTGAATAGAAAAATGCACTGGCACTCTTGTCCTCTGCCCCTATGTCACGCTGAACGCTCCTATCTATGTTCTGCATATTTTGTAAAATTAACAATGCATCAGAGATTGATTTTTGGAGCTTACACTGAGTCTGGAGCTTTCCTTTCATTGGCTAGATGGGTTTCTCGAGGAAGGTGAAATGAAACACACCCATTTTCGTTGTTGTATGAGATATCTCCTATCTGACTTGATCTTATGTCACCTGAAGACAAGTTCACACCTGAGTCCTTGAATTCGAAGTGCTATTAAGGAGGGCTGAGTTTGGTGGGAATGCATAAGACTGAGTGCATCAACTGAACGTGGCTAGATTTACTTCCACGACCATTGAGCCACCTTGTGCCTCATGTTTTTCACAAACCAACGTTTGATTATGAGACTAATGAACTAAGAGAATTGCATTAAGAGAAGCTTTGGCTCATTGGTAGATTGTTCTGTTCTCCCCTGCTTTAAGAGTCTGTTTGACCATAAAATCTTTACGTTGGTCTTAAGACTGGATTCCTTTCCACATATCTATCAAAGATTTGGCTCGTGGGCAAAATGTTCTCCCTTGCTATGACCAAATCTCTAGTTCTAGACCGATTTTACTTTCCTAGGGCTTCATGTTACCTTAGAGATAAATTCCGGGTAGATTGATAGTGTAAATAAACCAAATTTGAAGAGATAGGCAAGCTGTAAGTTAAGCTCAGCAACCATTATGTCCTCCCCCAGTTGTGCCACCATTCGCTAAGCATGCACTAACTACCAAAAATGATATATGATTCCAACAAAGCTATGTTCATGCAATGATTCTCTTGGTTAAGGGACTCTGCTCCGTTATATAGAGTTCTTCTCCACCACTCTATAGCAGCATCAAAGATAGCCTCTACCCATCAATATCACCTACCTTCTGTTCTAAAGATACTAAAATAGCAACAGTTCCAGGTCAATCATTTATTTCAGTTATGCACTTCAAAGATTCTATAGCAACCTGGTAATGACTCGCAACTGCGGCAACTTGGGCATGTAAAAGAAGAGCTAGTGTTGATTTCATTGGATACTTTTTTGTAATTTTTCCTAAAATTTCGTTTGCTTGATTGGATTTGTTCTCTTTGAAAATGATGCTTGAATTCAAGTCGGTGACACACTATCTAGGAACATGTTGAGAAGGGTCAATACAAGTTCCCGAGCTTCATCTAACTTGTTTTCATTTAGTAACAATAGTGCACGGTTACAGTAAATTTCTTCCTTCTATCTAGCAGAAAGCTTATACTCAAGGCTATCAACAAGTTGTAATCCTTGAACTCCACCACTCCTGTTAATTAATTTGTCAAACTTCTTTAATCCATCAAACACATCCTTGGCACCTTTCAGTGTGATGAGATTATTGTTTGCAACTACAATTCATGGAGTATCAGCTAGCTTCTGTTTTAGAATATTGTTATAAGATGCCATTACATCCTTGTCATTCACTAAAGTCTATTTCACATATGCAAGCTGAACAAAAATGGGGGCTACTTCATTCTCTATTTCCTCCTTAGTATATTTCTCTTCTATCGGCATCGCTTGCTCTATCCTGCATGCAAGAAGTATGAGCTCTTGAGCTTCTGCAAATTTGCTTTTCTCAATAAGAGCACATGTTGCATTACATGCCATCTCAAAGCTACTATTCCAAAAGTAGTCAGAAGTTTCATGAAGGCCTAGATCTCCAATGATTGTCCCATTTATATGAGTATTGAGAGCATATTGTTTTCTTTGAACAATGTGGCAAGTTTAGAGAATATTGGTTCGTACCCTAGTCAAAGCATTTATATATATGAGCATTCAAGTCCCGTCCATGACATGGTGTGGCAGTTGCTGAAGTTTTGATAGCCATCATTTCTACTTTGAAAGTGAATATTCTGGAGGATTTTTGGGAACGATAGAGTTCAATGTTCATAAGCATTGGGGGATGTTTATACTCTTTAAAATTGCAGCTATTTGGCATTATGTGAGATATCCATGCAACATTGTCATGAAATGGAGCAAATTGATGTTGCATTATAGTTATTGAATAATATAATCTATTCCAATATTGATGGGATGATAAAAGTTAGTAAGGAAACTCTTTTTAGCATTCAAACTTGCTTGCAAAATTTACATGAGAAAATTGATTTTTTGCAGCTTGAATCTCAATTCCAGCAAGAAGATCTACATCGAAGTAGACGTCATTCTAAACCTTTTTTGTTCAGAACATTGAGGCAGACACCCATCAACAACCAGCAAGTGATGAAAGCAATAAGGTTGAGGATGATTCAAATTCAGTGCCTAATGAAGGACCAAATTTGCAGAAAGAAGCATAAATTCATCATATACTTTCCAAGCCCATCATCAGACGTTGGGAAGAGATTGTCCACAACAGGAACAAAACTGGTCTAGGATATGACAAGGACTTGTCCTTTCATATTCCAGATTACTCAAAGCCCATTTAGTTTCAGAGTGATGGATTCCTTCATGACAATTCACCTTCAATTTTTCCATATTATGCTTCTCTTCCACAACAACAATAACAAACTGTGAAATGTCAACACTGTGACCGAGTTGGCCATATGAAAGATCACTATTTTTATCTTCATGCATGTAACTGCTATCATAAAACTAGTAATTCTTCAAACAAATGCTTCATAAACAAACCTCTTACAAGAATAAACATTCATATTGGATGGATCACTTCTTGGCAATGGGCTTCAATAGCCAAGAAGATATTTCACTCATACAACAAGATTTGTTCTCAAATATTGAAAAGTCTTGCAGTTGAGATCTCTTCATCTTCTCACCTTGTATCTGAAAAGGGCAGAAATGATTTTCATATACAAGCTTAAAAGCCACATCAACCAAGCCTGAGCCACAACCTACCATACCAGATTCAAAGTTGTAGCCAGAGACAAAGATTCCCTTGATCATGCCTCCAGTTGGTGATGCATCATCAAAGAATTAGGGACACTTCCTCTAGCAAAAAACTTCAACTTCTTGCTAGTTTTGGAATTGTTCGAGGAATTACATTAAGCATTCCAAAGTCGTTGGTCATCCTCAAATCATCACAGGTTGAGACCACCCTTTTCAGGTTTAGGTTCTCCCTTTTATGTGGTGTGAGACCTCCTTTTCATGGTTAAAGGTTTCCATATTCAAAATGTCAAGAGTAATTCCTCTATTAAAAGACCTAAGCTTCATGCGAGACTTGGAAGAATTCTGGGAATTGCACTAAGCGTTACAGTGTTGGTGGTCATCCTTAAACTACCTCTCTTATACCAACAATTGAGAGACCACATTCAACCTAGTGCTTCCATGAATTTTTGCACATTTTGTATTACAAATATCTTCTTGGACTCATACACACCCCTTCATATTAAGGAGGGGAATTTTGGACACCTAATCCTCTAAGGGTTGGTGTGGAAGCTAAATAGTCTAGGGAAGTCCAGGAGATCTTGGAATACAAAACCAAAGGTCATATTAATGTACTATAAATGTATATCATTTGTTAATAATATATACTCTCATGTTTATCATTCATCTTCTATTTCAGGATGTAACCATGGATCCAAAATTGAGAGTAGGATTTGATGTTAAACTAGCCATCAAAACAAGATGAAAATAATGACACAAACAGGGTTTAAAAGTAGAATTAAAAAATGGTGGAAAACCAGACATCAAGAAGAGAACAAAATAGGTCATACAAAAGGATACCAAATTGGGTCCAGTCAAGGATGAAAAAATGGACACCAAAATGAGGATGCAAAGAATGGTGTAAAATTAGGATGAAAAATTAGGTGCAAAAAGGATGTAAGAAAAGACACAAAACAAGATTGAAAATGGAACTAAAAAATGGTGAAACCAAAGATGCCAAAAATGATGCATAACCAGATGAAAATTCAAACTAAAATCTACATGTTAAATGAGATGAAAATGTGGACACAAAATGTGGCAGAAAAAAGGATGCAAATTTGGATGCAAAATTATACACGAAAAGAGATGAAAAATTGGACATAAAAAGTTGTGAAAAATTGGAAACAAAAGTAGAAAAAATGGTGCAAAAATGGGCATAAAAATGGCTCAATTTTTGATGCAAAATTGAGATGCAACGTGGGATGCAAAATAAGGTGCAACAAATGATTCAAAACTTGGTGAAAAAACAAATGAAAAGGTAGACGAAAAAAATGGCTCAAAAATGAACATAACATTAGACACAAAATGGGATGGAAAGGTGGATGCAACACATGGTTCAACATAGGATTCAAACTTAGATGCTCAAAAGGATGCAAAATTGGATGCAAGAAATGGTGTTAAAAATGATGCTAAATTGGATGCAAAAAATGATGCAAAATTAGATGCAAAGTATGGTGCAAAATAGGATGCAAAAGAGGGATACAAATAAATAGCAAAAGTGGATGACAAATGGTGCAAATATGGATGCAAAATTTGGCACTAAATGAGACTAAACATATGCTACAAAATTTGATGTAAAAATGTGATAGAGGGAAATGTTCCCCTAGGGATTTTTGGGTTGAAACCCTAGCAGACTGAAAGTTATCTATTCAAAGAAACATACATTCATACAGCCATTATGCTATTATAAACAAATTCTATGATAAGGGTACGTACCTTTGGTCCTACATTTGAGAAGTCCTTTAGGGTCCAAACCCTTCTTGGAGTTCCCTTCTTCTCTTTCGTCCTGCAAAACAACCAATTCAAAGAATACAGTAGTACATGGACAAAAACTTATAAACAAACCATCTTCATGTTATAAAGAAAGGTAGTTAGTTATGAAATCCAAACAACCATTTACATATGAATTCTAAACATGAATATCATTAATATAAAGAAGATTCATTTCGGGAGCCAAGACATGTGTTTCTTTTATTATAGACAAATAAAGTACATAAAAAGGAATATTTTCACCTGAGTCACCTTCAGCAGGCTCCAAGCAAAGCTTCCTTCTAGATCTGTTCCAGCCTCAAGCCTCTAACAAAACTCCTTCCATGACTCTCTCCATGATGTCATAAATGGTGGATGAACATCAACACACAAGGAAACAAAGGTTTCCTGTACAAAATGGGGGAAGTGCAGAAGGCATAAGGGACTTCAGGCCTGGTCAAGGGAAAAATCTCAGCATAATCACCTTTCTCTCTCTTCTCTCCACCCTCTTCCCTTTAGGCCTTCCCTTTGAGGTCTTTTTATACCATCTCCAAAGTAGTTTTTTAGTTAGGAGTTGGTTGGGAACAGTTGGGCCACGGGCACTAACAGGTGATCAGCAGGTAAAACCCGCAATCTCCGCCCAAAAATAAGGAGTTTTATATTTTTTTAAGTGTTTTAATACATACACGCGGGTTGGCTATACACATACCTGCGTATACACGCGTTTAACTCAGGGAAATATCGTGTATAAGGAATAAAACATTGTTTTTTAAATTTTAGGACCAGGTCTGGAAGGAGGGGTTGCCCTAGGCCATGAGTACAGCATCACAAACGATAAGAGTGAGATTTGGAGCTATAACAAAATGGTGCAAAAAAATGCAGAAAAACTAGTGCAAAAACAGATGTAAAAATAAGTACAAAATTAGATGAAAAAAATGGCATCAGCCTAGATGCAAAGCTTGCCACAAACTGGATGCAAAAAAGGAACTAAATTAGATGAAAAAGATGGTGTAAAACTTGAAGCAAATTACGAGACAAAACTAGAAGAAAAAATGGCACAAAACAAGAAGCAAAAAATGATGCAAAAAATGGCACAAAACTAGAAGAAAAACCTCTTGAAAAACCAAATGCAAAACTTGTTGCAAAAGATGGTGCAAAAATATATAAAAAAAATTGGCGTAAAAAAGATGCAAAATTTGGCTCAAAAAAGGACACTTTAAAAATTGTACAATAGAGCCAGATTTAGCAGTAGGTTGCTCATCCCAATTGAGAAAAAGGTGCACTAAGATCTGGCGCAAATTTCTTATTTTTTTGTAGTGAAAGAGTTTCATTTTTTTGCTATTTTATAACCTGAAAATGCGAATACATCATACATAAGTTTTGCTAGTTTAAAATTTGAAATTGCACTCAGGAATCCCTCAGAAAATGAAATTACGCTTCTGGAGAGGCTTTCAAAAATGGTACTCAATATACTTACTTCAAAATATCTTTGAAAAATACTCCAGAAAAAAGCATCCATGCACAATAGCCTAAAATTTTAAAATATTTTTTAGAAACACGCAATCAAAATAAAAATGTGAATTAATTCCCTGTAAACATGACAACTATTTTTGTTTTCCAGAATCACAAAAGCATTAAAATTTTTATTATTTATCTAACAAATAATCAATCGAATGTGAAACAAGGAATTTTGAAAATCTTTATTCAAAGTGCACTTGACACAAATCAACAAAAAATAGTATTTTATTCTCATGATCAGATGGATCAAAGATCAAGTGGTCTACCTGTCGAGCAATTTATATTTTATAATTACTTTATTATATCTTGATTCTGATTATACCATAGTCATCAATTCTCTTTATTGTGCCAATCATACAGTAGGGAGGTTGCACAGTGGGTATTTTTGTTTGTGATTCACTTATTGTAGCTAGACCCCGACTATACCATAGTTGAGTGGTTTCATCAGGACGATTAGTTTGAAGGTAAAAGAATGCTTGGGTCTAGAGGTTGCTCAGATTGTTTATAATAAAATTCCTAATCATCCTAACTTTCTAGTTGCATGGTCAGAAGGTCGCATAGTCTAGAGGTTAATTTGTTTAACGTTTTTTTCTTGTGATGCAAAAAAGCAAAAGGGATGCTTGTAAACCTTATAATTAGAACGAAAATTATTGCCTTGATTTTTATTTTATATATTACGTATCAAAATATTACAAAACACGGATCATGGAACGAGTGAGTATTTTTTATTATTATTTTGAATCACATAGAACGTTAACAGTAAGACAAAGGCCTTTTATTCCTCTTGTGTAGAATTAATGTGTGCTCATGTTTTAACTACAATTGATAATGAAAAATGGTTGACATATGCAATTCTACCTTTAGCTCTTCTGTCCTATTTACTTGATATTAGAAATAAAGACTCGATTAGTAAATATCTAAATAAATTTTTGGATTCTAGTTACTTGAAACTAGCAATCAAGGATAGATTCGTTAATTTTTAAATAATTGTTTACATGTGTCATAGTTAAAGTTTCTAATGTAGATTGTGTTTGATAACCTCAAAGTAAATTTTTTAGGAAGAAAAAAGCATATTATAGACTTTCTATAATTAGAACTATTCCTCCAACAGAAATACAAAACTGTTTTGTTTTTTTTTTCAGAGCAATCAAAGATGTTTTGGCAACAAAAATTATTTAAAGACACTTGTATCATGTGTAGTGATATTGTAGGGAAAGCAATGAATAAGAACAATATCAAAATAGTAGGGAAAAATGAGTAACGAGCTTTATGGATTTTGAATCTTTGAGAAAAGGAGAGGATACCTAATATCATCATGTATATCATAGCTATCATGCTTTTCATTGCTTTACTCTCTGGTACCATGGATTTCTGACTATCTTGCACAATGCATAACTGCAAAATCAGCAAGAGGAAACTTATGAACATTGAAGAAGTACATGAAAGGAAATAGCAATTATAACATTTGTCTTTATTTCAATAAAATTCCTATAAGAGGAGTAGGAAAATGGAATATTTCTCAATGATTGGAAGATGCACGTTGTGTCCTTTGTTAACAAAAGACTATAAATAAACACCATGATTAGGGTTTCATAGATATTATTTTTATGTCCAAGCATCCTTAGACTGACTTAATGTTAATCAATGTTTTTTTTATTCATAGCTCATTCATGAAATAAAATTCCTATATGTCTAGTTAAATTGCATGAAAAAATACAAAGAGAGATATGAAAAACAAGGCAAACCTTCAACTTTTGTTATGTTAGCAATGGAGGAAGCAGAAGAGTATCTGGGACACATTATGGTTCTAGTATTCGAGAAAAATGAAATTTCCTACCATGGTGGAAATTTACACAATATAAGCACATGCCAAACATAAACATGTATATATTGCTTAACATGTGACAAGGAGAATTTTTTCCATTGTAATTGAAATCATGTATTATTTTTTTATTGTTACATTATGATAACAATAATTACAATTCATTGGATATCAATATTGAGCCGAAGTACATAGGAAGACCTTGTAGAGGCCTAGTACAAAAATCAATATATTATAATTCATCTTGTGAAAAAAAATTCCTTAGTATGAATGTAAAGAAAAAAAGTTCAAAAAAAGAGAGTAAAAATTCCATTTATGACTTCCTGGTTTACCTAGAATGAGTTTAACATCATTATTGGTTTCCTAGTTTCTGGATTCGGTGACCTAATGTTGAAAATTGTAGCACTCTACAAACAAAAGAACAATATAATGCATAGCCCATAAGAAAGGTAGCAGAATGAATTATTTGTAAAGGTACATGATGAAACAAACACTAAGATTTAAAATCACAGAATTATAGGAAAAACTATGCATTGTGAGATTAATTATCAGATTAACACTAAAGTATTAAAATGTGCAATACATGCAAACTAGTTTCAGTTTCATAAATGAGTGCATTATTAGTTGTATCATGATTATTTGGATGCACAATATTGATATACTGAGTATATCAAATGGCATTTGAGTGTACTCAAAGATTGTTTCATAACACTTCCCAACAATATTAATAATATGTAATAAGTGCTTAAAAAACACATACCTCTTTATCCATAAATTTGTGCTTTCCTGCTCTCTCAATCATTACACTATTTTGAAGTGTGTGGCATGTGTTTTGGATCGTCATTGTCCTTAGTTCATCAATTCACTGACAATATTGGTACAATAAGAACAGGTGGTTAGAGAGTAATTGTAGACACATTTTTTGTTATACTCTGTAACTTGGTTTTAACATGTTAATCTGGCATATGGTTTTGATTGGTGTATTGATGAAAATAACAGTTGCTACCTCCAGTTTAAGGCTAAATGAAACTAAATTAACTTTCAACATAGTTCTACTATGCTTAATGGATATAAGGATAAAATAACTTTATTCAATGATTCAATAACTTTCAACATTTCCAAAGTAGGTGAACCTAAATATACAATTTTAATAATATTTTTATGAATCATATTGAGTTCCATATTGTTACAATGAAAGAATAGACTCCAGAGTGGCATGAAATATTGAAAATAAGAAATCAAGGTATTAATGCTTGAGATATTATTTTACACATTTCTCAATCTCTTGTTTACAATCTATAAAGAGCACTAAATTGAATATGTTAAATAATAAATACATAAAATACCTAAGGAAATATTGTTACAAAAAACACTATGGTAGAGAGAAACTAAAATCTATCATTACTTCTAGATAAGATTGCTTACATAGCCCATTGAAAAATTTATCATAAGAGCTCATAGTTCAAAATAACTAATATATTTATCATCCTTAGCAATGGCAGTGTGCTACAAAAAAATGATCATTGATTTCAAATAGTCCATATATCATTCAACATGTATCAAAGAACCATTATCACAGAGCAAACATTTGAAACTCTTAACATGTGTTATAGTAAACAATAAATTATAAGCTTGAAATTGAAAAAAATTGGCTACAAAAATGCTGCATGCACATGACCATGCATCACTTATGTCAAAAATCCAAAAAAATTATCCGACATTTTATCAATTTATTAGATAATAAACTCGCAATTATATATAAATGCAATGCAACACTATATATCTCAGGAAATAAAAATTCATGTGCAAGAAATCCAATCAACAAAAGCACAAATTCTATGGAAAAGTACTTGTGCAAATACAAAAATAAGGATGATTCGATCTATGGAAAAATAAACTGAAAATACAGCTACCTCAATTATTTTGTACTACCTTCTTTTAACACAGATTCCTTGTTTTTTGTTTTCTTGTCTCTTTTTCCCTAACAGAACAAAGTTTGAAAATTTACAGCAAATGAGAAACCAATCCAGTATTTTAATAGTGGAGAGTAAAACATCGACAAGTATATAATTTGGCATACTAACTATTGTGGAGTTACTTTATGTTACTATGGAGCTAATATCTAATTTTCTTATTAACGAAACAACGATACCATACTCTTATAGAAAATTTGATATAACTAAAATATCATATTTCATAGTGTGCAGTTTGCTCTCTTCCTTCATGTGGAGCAAGAAAAATTACAAGAAAAGGAGAAACAAGAACTAGTTAAAAAAAAAAAGAAGGTATTCTTGATTGAGATATTTTAGCATATATACATAAACTACTTGACTAAATATTTCTTTTGTGTTTTGTACTTATGCAAGCTACAATAAAAGAAAAAGTATTTATTAGTATTTCTCCAAGTATTTTTCAATTCTGAATTCATGTCATACAGAAAATTAGAAATGAAAAGAGAAACAATGACTTATCTATCAAAATATATGAACTTGATATACCAAAAAATATTTTTGTCTATTGGTCATAGCTCTTTTATTGCAGCAATAATGTTTTTCATTGTTAAAGTTAAAATACCTCGAATACATAGTTTTTGTTAAATTGAAAACTGTAGATGATATGCTTTGCAAGTATTCCTAAAGACTTGTCTTAGCAATAACTGGGCAATGTTCTTTTAGTTGTGGCATTTGCAATATACAATCAATTTCACAATTCTTTATTTCTAGTGCAAATTCAACACTATCCTCATAGGTAGATGTTGTGTCATACTTACAAATTGTGCATTTGTTTGTGGTTGGATGGACAAGTTATTTTCATTTATTGCAAATTTGCTAGAAAGAAGGAGAGAAAATATTTTTCGATTTCATCACTCCCTGGATCTGTGTTTTTCGTTTTTCCACAAGGAAAATTAAATTGTTATAACCAATATGTATTATCAAAATCCAACATTTTTCACATCAAACTAAAACTATTCTTACTTAAACAAAGAAGCTATTGGTAAATATACTTGTTTTCTTGACATTACAAAAGACAATAAATGCACTCTTGCACATTCATCATTCAATGGCTCAAGAAAAGTTGTTGATCCATAGCGTAACTGTTGACTCCCTTTCACATGATTTTTTGACAATGTTTTTGAACAAATAGAGTGGAGTCATCTTTCATTCCAATTCATACTGTATTTTGATAAAAAATTCTCTATGACTATCATTCAATAACAACTGCAGTCAACCCGACAACATATCTTTGGTTAAATAGTCTATGAAAAAAGAATAATGAGATAATTTATACCTTGGTAATAATGAAAAACAAAAATAAAATAACACAATTTCAAAGAAACTATTATATTTTTTGGTCAAAATTGAAGTATATTTATTGTAGAAACAGTCTTATAGTTGTTTTTTCCTCCACAACATCACCATATGTTATTTTGAGTTCTAGTTTCTTGTTATTTTGGTGGCAACCTATTACTATTGCTCCCATTGACCCAACTACATAAGAATCATTTGAAACAACGAGACTGTGAATTGTTGCATCTAGAGGCAGTCTACATTTTTTACAAACTTGCGCAATTGATTCAACCATGGCTTTGTCTTGTAACACTATACAACATTTTGTGTTTCCTTGTTAATAAATACCTTTATTTTTCTATTGTTATTTTTTTTATCAAAAGAAGCCACATAAGAAATAATGAAATATGAAATACAATATAAATAAAATAATATTGTTCAGTATATAGAGCAAGCTCTAACAAAGTGGAAAGAAAAATGTGTAAATTGCATACTAAGCATTGAATTAAAATTTATAGTTATACAAGAGAAATAGAACAGATGTATGTTCATTGTTTAAAGACTTGCTAGAATTTGATATTTGCATGTTTTTATTGTTTTTGTTGTTGTTGTTGTTTTTTTTTTTTTTTTTTTTTAATTTCTTTGTTTTTCAATATTTTCAAATCAAGACATATTTTAAAGGTGCATATTTGAAAATGTGACTAATATTGTGACAAGTCAAAAATGAAATTCTAGAGTACAAACATTGGAAAAATGACTCAAGGTGACGACAAATATATGTTGGGACAAATTTATGATGATATGTACAATAATCATCAAAGACATGGAAAGAAACAATAATAGTTGATTATTTTGACCAAAAGTGATCTAGCATTGAGCTATAGTCAATTGTTGGTTTTTTTAGATTAAGATTGAAGTCATTTTTTTGAATAAATGAAAGTAGTTTTTTTTTAATGGCTAGTTTGCAACATGTCTAAATTGAAATCACCAAAAAGAAAAATTGGCTAGTTGTTACATGTGTACTCTAAAATGATTTTGATGAAATTAATTATCGCTTCAATTTTTTCATTTGGTGCAATATATAGATTTGCAACTATATTGGTTTTTTTTTCAACATGGAATGTTGCAATTGTTGATTCAAATTCGTCTTTTGTATAAGTGATATGATTCTCAACCACAATATTTTTTATATAGTATGTGATAATTCCATGTAAATAGTATAAATGTAAGTAGTCATATTTGTTATAAAATGATGAATTCCATAGAGATGATTTTTCTTTTGCTTCCTGGAAACAATAAATGTCATCGCTCATTAGATCATAACTAGCAATGATATCTTTGAAATGATAGGACAAATTACGGTTGTTCAATGAACATATTGTCAAATCGTCAATTGTTTCATTTTGATGTATGCTATATTTAAGATGATAACATGCATTTTTTATAAGTCTATTTAGCTCAATAGTAACTTTTTCATTGAGAGAACAGTTACTATGTTATAATTTGTTTAATAAATACAATGCTTAATATCTTTGACATTAGAACGTGCAGTATAAATAAGTCCATGTTTCCTAACTCATTTTGGGTCAAAAGCTAATTTATCAATTGTTAACCATTATGATCAATGTATAGTTCTTACACATGCAAGTTGGACGATAAATTGTTCTCTTATAAAACCAATTTTGATGTTTGATTCATTATTCCTACAAACCCTAGTAACAAGTGTCCATGTAGAAATTATTCCATCTCTGTACAAATGCACCATTTTTCATGTTGAATAGTGACAACAACTGGATCAAAAAATTCGATCCAAATTGCACCATTTTCAAATGTTGTTGATTCTCTAAAATTTCCTTCAGCACCATTAACCAAGTTATCTTAAATATTGTAATTTCTGCCATTTAGGTCAACAAGAATATTTTTCTTTCAACACAATAGAGGATGGAAATTGCATCTTCATATGTTTATTGTGATTTATATTTGTTGAGTCAATTGTTCAATCATATTCATTCAATATAATTTCTTCTTTGTTGATGAAAGACAACATTATTTCATTATGTTCATTTACATTCTTGTTTAAATAAAATAGCTATGGAAATGTTAGATCAGTTTGTGTCGATCCATAACAATGCTTATTCAATAATGCAAGATCAACTTCACTATGTGAACATGTCCTGATTCTGTTTAAGATGGATACAAACTCTCTATTGTCTTATCAAATTACATGTTTCATTTCATATGTTTTTACATTTTCCTTCCAAATTTGTAAGTAGCATTGGTTCCTTTAAGATGTGGTTGTTCAAATATACAACTATCACATACAAGTTTTGCTTGACATAGATTACCACAAAATATTATATCAAGGCTCCCAAATGGGTGTGTTCGAGTATGGATAATTTGGTTGAGTTGCTTGTTAATGCTATAAATAAATGGGGATCCAATTAATGAATACTCACCTATCAATATAAATTTAAGTTGTTCATATTCTTTGGTCAATACATCGAGTGTGTTAGAGGACAACAGCACCATGTGACATGGTAAAACTAGAAAATGAAAATCTGAATGGAATATAATACCATGTGCAATATATGAAGCTTTACCAACAAATACAATTATTAGACCTTTTTTTCTCAAAGCATTTGATAAAATCATTAGGGCAACTTGATATAAATAACAATGTCAGGTATTTTAGGTCTTTAGAGAGTCTGTTTTGAAAAATGTCTAGTGGACAAACCCTTTCAGAAGGTGCAATATGTATCATTCTTGTATTAAGATCATAAATAAGGTGGGCCCCTGAAGGTTCAATGATAGGTCCCTATAATATTAGTGATTACCCCATTACTATTGCAGTTTAATCCCTTATTAATATTTTTGTGCCCCTATTGTCCCCATATTTTTATTACTGTGCCCCATAGAATCCCTCTATTGTTATTTTTGAGGCTTTATATTATTATTTTTAGGTCGGTTGGGTTATATGGTGACTCCTTAGACTCCTATATATAGAAAGGAGGTTTTTTCATTTGAATCAGCGAAGAATTGTTCATTTGTGTATTGTAAAGGAGGTTGCCCCCTCGAAGAGGATGAATTCTAAGGTGTTGATCTCTCTTTTCTATCTTTTTGTGATATGGTTTCATAACATTTGGTAGCAGAGCTTTGGATTCTAGGGTTTCGCTACTCCAAATAGGTCATCGTGGCATATTCACTATAAATTTCTTCTTCGACATTTCAGAAGCAAAAAAAAAAACAATTTGAGATGAAATTGCACTGAACCTCGGGTCCAAATTTTAGAGCTTTTCGCGCTATATTTGAGGAGATATGATCTGAGGAAGTTTGTCTTTTTGTAGACTCCTGAATTACATTCCAAACAGGTGACCTGGGGAAAATCTTCATAACTTTCTCTCTAAGCATCGGATTGAAATTTTGTATCAAGGTACAAAAAGAGGACGAACTGTAGCTTCTTGTGTATATTTTTCAGTGCCAAAGGTCAAAACAGTGACACATGGAACTTCATACAAGTTCGCTCTTTTGGAAAGGTCTCTAATCAAGTCATCCTGGGAGATTGTGGATAACTCTTTCTTGGAGATCCAATTTGGATCAGACTAGTGGCATTGGAAAGAGAATGCAGAGGGCTACTACAGATCACAATTTCAGAACTAGATGATCCAAAATTACAAAGTTACATCAGATTCAATATCAAGCTCCTACAAAGTGAAAAAAAGGTGTGTAGTTTTTTTTAAATTTTCTCATAAGCTCGGTTTGAAAAATTAGTTTGAAGGAATTCAAAGGGCATAGTAGAGAATTATTATCGGTAATTGATGCCCTGAGGAAAGAAAATGCAAACACCTAGTAAGCAACCTGAAATCTCTAGCATGACTCATGAACAAGAGGAAGAAATGCAACATGATATATCAAAATTACAAGACCAAGTGCAACAAGTGTCATTTGCACAAAAAGTAACAGAATATAAGATGAAAGATGTAGAAGCTAAGATGGATGGTTTAAAGAAAGATGTAGAAGCTAAGAAGGATTGTTTAAAGAAAGGCATAGAAGCTAAGATGGATGGCATGGAAGCTAAGACGAATGGCATGGACACTAAAATAGATGGCATGGATGATAAGATGGAAGAAATGAAGATAAATATGAATAAGTTGCTAGAAGAAATGGTCACTAACAGTGAAAGGGTAGTGTTATAGACATTTTTCAGCACTGCAAACCCAATCATAAATGTCCATAAATGAAAGGCTCTTAAGTCCTTAAAGGTATTGTTCCAACCTCTAAAAGAACAAGGTCAACTGATTACATCTTCTCCCAGAAGTTCTCCATGAAAAACTACTCAGAACTGGTTAAAACTGGACCATCTCACCTGCTTCATGGTTAAAGTGCGTTGCATCCCACCTAAATACACTCGAGAGGTGCGATGCATCTTGAAAATCCCTTCTATGCGGTGCGATGGGCGAGAGTGGACAAATGGCAGGGTCAATCTGCAAGGTGGAGGATCATGGAATCTTCTAGAAACTTCTCTTGTGACACTTGCCACTCTTCATTCGCCCAGAGATGAGTAAGAGATCATCAATCTCCAAGTGGAATCAAGAACTATTAGAGAGAAGACACTAATCAAATCTCAAAAGCTGACTCACCCCCCTTGCAAACAGCTATATATGGATCCCTCATCCCAGAGATCCAAGAGGTTGGAATTTTGTATCTTGTAAGGAAGTGCTGTTGGTTTCTTGGTGCAATATCATAGTGTTGGGTGATCTAAGCTTTTCATGAGGTGAAGAAGGGCTTTCTTGCTAAGAGGATGATGCTAGGTCAGAACAATTGGTTGTAATCCTCTTTGCTATTTCTTGATTATCAAGAAAGCTATTCAAGTTTTCCTCCACATTCTTGTATGATTCATGATATATGCATTTGTGTGGTCAATATATATCTAGTCCTATATTGTTTATGATAATAGATCTATGTTCTTGGATAGTGTTATGTTGCTTTGATTCTACAGGTGATCTTTGAAGCTGGGTAGACGAGGAAGCGAGTGGCAAAGATCTGTCAGAAGGGAGAGGAATCAGGCAAGGAACCAAGCACAAGACAGAGGTTGGTCTCCTTTATTCCCTCTTATCTATTTCTCATAAAGGAAAAAGAAAGTAGTTTTAGTTTGTTTGTTTCTAAGGTAGCTACCAGCCTTAATGGGACTAGGAGCTCTGCATAGACACTAGTTTTCCGAATAACAAAATGGCAACTCTGCTGGGGAGCGAATAGATTGTTTGTTTATCTACATTTGTTTACTTTATAAACTTACAGATGGAGCCTGAAGTCAAGCCAGCTAGCCTTTGAATTGCATTTGCTATGCAAGTGAAAGGTAGATCAATGATGCTTCAGTCTATCTCCAGGTTTTGTTTATGATTCGAACAATCGATTTACAAGCTCTCTAGTTGCCCTTGTGGTGGCTCTAGTAACCTCTTTAGATCTACCCCTGTGATTGATTTACTGATTACCACTTGCTCGGCCTAAATGCCTAAACTAAACTGCAAACTGTGACCCGGAACCCAGTTAAAGTCTCGTCCCAGTTATGCTGCTTTGATTCTAGAGGTGCTCTTTGAAGCTGGGTAGACGAGGAAGCGAGTGGCAAAGGTCTATCAGAAGGGAGAGGAATCAAGCAAGGAACCAAGCTCAAGACAGAGGTTGGTCTCCTTTATTCCCCTCTTATCTATTTCTCATAAAGGAAAACGAAAGTAGTTTTAGTTTGTTTGTTTCTAAGGTAGCTACCAGCCTCAGTGGGACTAGAAGCTTTGCATAGACACTAATTTTCCTGATAACAAAATGGCGACTCCACTGGGGAGCGAATAGATTGTTTGTTTATCTACATTTGTTTACTTTATAAACTTACAGACGGAGCTTGAAGTCAAGCCAGCTAGCCTTCGAACTGCATTTGCTATGCAAGTGCAAAGTAGATCAATGTTGCTTCAGTCTATCTCTGGGTTTTGTTTATGATCTGAACAATCGATTTACAAGCTCTCTAATTGCCCTAGTGGTGGCTCTACTAACCTCTTTAGATCTACCCCTGTGATTGATTTACTGATTAGCACTTGCTCGGCCTAAATCCCTGAACTAAAATGCAAACTGTGACCCGGAACCCAGTTAAAGTCTCATCCCTGGTCCAGCGCACTATCTCTTCTGTGAATTCTAGATGCATCGTAATTCCCAAGTGTAGTAGGTGCGCTGCATCTCTTTTTCACTGTGTTACAGGTGCACTGATCAGACAAGGCCTTTCCTGCTCCTAGATTTTGGTTTCTGTGTTCACTCTTTTCAGCTCTATTCAAGAGTTTTACTGCTTGTAGTCAGTACACCTCTGTTGAAACCCCCTTCCTTGCCAGTATTATGCCTCCATTTTGCAAATAACTGTAAATGTTTTTATGTATTTTGAGCCATTTTCAGTTCTCTTTTACAAAGAAGTAGCATAATTGAACGGTTGTTTCTTGATTTGAAAGTGTCGCAAGTGTCGTTTTCAGTCATAGAAAAGAATCTGATTGTTCTTGATAGTCAATTACACTGTTACTCTTGTATTTGATTTGAATTAGTAGTTTTTCAAGTGTCAAAAGCAAGTTTTCAATTCCAAATCGCAAAGTGTCATCATTGTCCTCATTTTGTCTTGAAAAGAAACTTGCTAGTAATGTCGCTTTGAAAAATAATTCAAATTTGCGCTTAGCTTTCTTTTTATCATTTATACATTAAGAAGGCTGAAAAAAATACATGCACGTGCATTTGCGTTTAGACTGTTTGCCGGTTTGATTTAGGATAGTGCATATAGTGTGTGCTCTATGCTCTATGTTGAAAGAATATCATCTCTCTTTCCTCAGTAGCTAGGATTTTCATTGCAAAAAGATTAAACGATTGTTTATCATCTTAGATTTCATTTTAGGAATTGTACATCTACATCACGCGATGAACCTGAAAGGAAAATTTCTTAAGCAATATCAACTGTAAAATAAATTTAATGAATCTAAAAACGCTTTGGAACCTAACACACAACATCTAGAAGTCTAGGCTAGAGACGTATTCTGGCGTCATAAAGCCTGGTAACTGTTGTTTTCATTCTTGGTTGGGTGATTCCTCCACTTTGAGACGATAAGTGCCAGTACGGACTTGTGCTCCCATGTACCGTCGAGTATATATTGGGATACCACAATAGGCTTTATCCTTTATCCATAGGAAGCTGTGTTTGCCGCCCTATCGATCGCAATGCACGAAACAAAGCATTCGGGAAGATTGACTACCGTACCGTAAAAAGTATTCTGCAGTTTTGTGATTGGTTTGGTAATCCCTCTATCTATATTTCCAGAGCAGTCTCTTTCATTCCTTTTTTAGAATCCTTAAAGGAAAAGGTCCATCTGAGCACTTGTCACTTCAGGCTCATTAAAAATCAAAGGCGACTAGAGTCATCTTTTGTTTTTTCTCTACTCTTAAAAATTGAAAAAACAAGTTGTGTCAAAGTGTCTAAAATTCATCTAATTCGGAAACATACTTCTCCTTTGATTTTTAGTTGATCGAGTAATCCAAAATCGTGGAAGAAAGTCAATTGAAACCTCGTCATTTGCCGAGGCTTACGAGTCAACCATCTTTGTCTCCAGAATTGAAACTGTTACAGACAAAGCGAACTCGTTTAACCGGTTCCAAATCCCCTGGTAAAGTTAGAACAAGTGTTCCAACACCATCGAAGACTCCGGTTACTCGAAAAATTTTAGGTATCCCTGCCTTTATAGAAGAAGTTCAACAACCACCAAAGGACAGTAGAACTGATCCTAGTGTGAAGGTAAACACTTGTATTACTCAACCAGCTCCATCTACAGCTGATTCGGAAGGTGTTATTCTAAAACATCTGTTGCTGCAGATTCTATACCTTCTTTGGCACCAGAAATATTTTATGGACCTGACGGTCTACCTCTTCCATTTGATCTGATTGCTATAGAAGAGATTGTGGAGGATCCTCCATCTAGTACTCCATCATGATTTGGAGTCAGGATCACTCTATATCCTTCTTCATTAGAAATTATTCTATCGTCATTGAAAGCTCCTGTAGAATCGCTAGGCAATCTTTTGGATAGACTAGAAATGTCTAAACAACCGTCGACATCTAGGATTGTGTCATTCGATGCAGCGACGGCAGAACTTCCTGCTGTCACACCAACAATATTCACCGGATAGTGTTATGCTGATTTGATTCTACAGGTGCTCTTTGAAGCTGGGTAGATGAGGAAGCGAGTGGCAAAGATCTATCAGAAGGGAGAGGAATCAAGCAAGGAACCAAGCACAAGACAGAGGTTGGTCGCCTTTATTCCCCTCTTATCTATTTCTCATAAAGGAAAACATAAGTAGTCTTATTTTGTTTGTTTCTAAGGTAGCTACCAGCCTTAGTGGGACTAGCAGCTCTGCATAGACACTAGTTTTCCTGATAACAGGTAGTAAAGGAAACTCATGATGAGAAAAAGAAATGTTAATCATGATTCCATAGACTCTAATGTTGGATCGAAGACCCACCATATTCCAAAAATCGATATGAGGAAGTTTGATGGCAAGGATCCCGCAACATGGATATTACAGATGGAGCAATCTTTGAATCTCAATAATGTGCAAAACACAAAAAAGTAACGTATTGCAACTTTATATTTGGAACCAAATCAGTTTGTATGGTATCAATGGTTTTGCTCTCATAAAGAAATTATCACTTGGGAAATTTTTACGGAAGAACTAATAGCACATAATGAGGATACAAAAAGAAACATTTCTTTTAGCCGATTGATAAGTCTCGAACAAAAGGGTTCAATAATGGAGCACATTGAGGAGTTCCAAAAATTGAACATAAGGGTAAAAAATATTCTAGAGGAGTATAGGATTGATGTATTCATAGGGCTTTAAAGGATAATATCCAACATGATGTTCGCCTTTGGGAACCTGATTCATTAGAGAATGCATTCAGGTTTGCAAGAAAAATGGAAAGCAAAATTATGGCAACCAGGAAGCATACCAGTCAAAACTATAAAGATGGAAGTGTTGTGACCCCTAGCCTTACACAACCTATATGGTTGACACCACAACAATTGGAAGAAAAAAGATCAAAAGGGTTTTGTTACAGTTGTGATAGAAAATACACTAAAGGTCATAAGTGTGCTGACAAGAAATTATTCTGCATAGATTGTGAAGAGAAAGAAGAAAAGGAGCAAGAAAGGTCAAAGGAAGAGGATATACTCCAGCAAAAAAGCCTAGATAAAGAAGAAATGAATCCAACCATATCTTGTAATGCATTGGATGGAATTACCACTCCTCAAACCATCAAGATAGAAGGACAAATCAAGAAGAAAAAGGTAATAGTGTTGATTGATTCAGGAAGTAACCACAATTTTATTCATTGTAAGGTAGAAAAAGAATTGAATTGCTTCCTATATCCAGCACCAGAGTGTCAAGTGATGGTCGCAAATGGAAGAATGATAAATTTCTTTAGAAAGTGCCATAATATCAAGTTATCCATGGGATAATATGTATTGACTAGCCCAATGATTTCCATTCCAATGGGAGGTGCTGATGTCGTACTAGGAGTCCGGTGGCTACAATCCTTGGGTACAATAGCTTTTACTTGTCAAGAACTTTTCATGAAATTTTTTGTAGAAGGAAAGGAAGTTTAATTAAGGGGTATTGCAGGGAAACCGGGAAAGATAATCAGCTCTAACGATATGACAAAGCTTCTAAAAATGGAACAAAGAGGTGTAATTTCTCAATTATGTTCACTAGATGTTTCCACATCGGAATCATCTATTTCTCAAGATCTCCAAAAGGTCTTGGACAATCATTCCAAGGTATTTGAGACTCCCAAAGGTCTACCACCTATTCGTGATCATGATCTTGCTATTCATCTCATTCCAGGAAGTGTTCCTCCAAACATCAGGCTGTACAGACATCCCTATGCCCAAAAGAGTGAAATTGAACATATGGTTGCAGAAATGCTAGAGGCTAGTATAATTCAACCTAGTCAAAGTTCTTTCTCTACTCCAGTAGTATTGGTGCACAAGAAGGATGGATCATGGCACATGTGTCCGGATTATAGGGAGGTCAACAAGCTCACTATTAAAGATAAGTTTCCCATTACTGTCATTGATGAATTACTGGATGAATTGAATGGATCAATTTACTTCACCAAGTTGGATCTTCATTCAGGATATCATCAAATTAGAATGAAGACTGAAGACATTCTGAAAACAACATTTAGAACTCATGAGGGTCATTATGAATTTTTGGTCATGCCTTTTGGCCTTACCAATGCACCTTCTACATTTCAAGGTTTGATGAATTCCATTTTCAAACCCTTCCTTAGGAAATTTGTGTTAGTATTTTTTGATGGTATACTAATCTACAGCAAGTCTTGGAAGGATCATGTTGAACATGTTGATAGGGTGCTACAACTATTGGAGGAGAAACAATTATATGCAAAAAGATCCAAATGTTTCTTTGGAGTATAAGAGGTGGAATATCTGGGTCATATTGTATCTCATGAAGGAGTTAAGGTAGACCTTAGAAAAATTAAACCCATTAAGGAATGGAAAATCCCCACATCCATAAAGCATCTAAAAGGATTTCTCGGGTTGACAGGGTATTATCGCAAGTTTGTTAAGAATTATGGGAGAATAGTAGCACCTCTAACAACATTATTGAAGAAAGATACATTTTCATGGACTCCAGAAGCAACAAAGGCCTTCGAACATCTTAAAGAGGCAATGTGCCAAGCACCGGTCTTAGCTACACCAGACTTCACAAAAACCTTTATTTTGGAATGTGTTGCTTCAAGAAATGGAATTGGCGTTGTTTTAATGCAAGATGAAAGACCCATTTCTTTTGAAAGTCGTCCAATCAAGGGAAGGTTTTTACACAAAGCTATTTATGAGAAGGAAATGTTGGCAATACTGCATGCACTTAAGAAATGGTTACCCTACCTAGTGGGAAGACACTTCAAGGTAAAAACGGATCATGATAGCCTTAAATACTTTTTAGAACAAAGATTATCCTCTCAAGAGCTACAAAAGTGGGTCACAAATATGTTGGGTTATGACTTTGAAATCATCTACAAAAAAGGTAAGTAAAATGTGGTGGCAGATGCACTCTCAAGAAAGGATGAGGATGTGGAAGCATTGTTGTGCGCCATTTCTATTATCCAACTAGATTGGATAAACGAAGCAAGGGAGGAATGGAAGAATGATGAAGAAGTATGGGCACTTATTCGAAAGTTACAACAAGATTCCAGTACATCTGATACACTTAGCTAGAAAAATGATTCGTTATGGTACAAAGATCGCTTATACCTCTGTAAGAATTCGCAACTCAAACAAAATATTCTGATGGAATTGCACACTTCTCCCTTAGGAGGGCACTCAGGATTTTTAGAAACTTACAACAGGGTTAAGAAGGAATTTTTTTGGGATGGCCTTAAATAGGATATTCAAAAGTTTGTGGTGGAATGTTTGGTTTGCCAACAAAATAAAGTTGAAACAATTAAGACCTCGGGTCTATTACAACCTTTATCCATTCCAAGCCAACGTTGGGAGGAGGTCTCAATGGATTTTATCACAAGTTTACCCAAGTTTGAGGGAAAGAGTGTCATCATGGTGGTAGTTGACAGACTTACCAAGTATGCACACTTTTGTGCATTATCACATCCATTTAAAGCCAGTACAGTTTCTATTGCATTTATGGAAACAATTCAAAAGCTACATGGAAACCCAAATATTATTGTAAGTGACAGATATCCCATTTTCACTGGAAATTTTTCGACATAATTATTTTCTTGTCTTGGTACTCAGTTAGCTCATAGCTCATATTATCATCCTCAATCTGATAGGAAAACTGAGATAGTAAACAAATGTTTGGAAGGATATCTTCGTCGCTTTGTATATGATAAACAGACACAATGGGTCAAATTGTTGACTCTGCCTGTGGTATAACACTTCCTTCCATACAACAACAAAAATGACCCCATTTATGGCACTTTATGGATATCATCCGCCATCCATCACACCATATTTAAGAGAAAATTCTAAGGTTCAAGCAGTGGAACATCACATTGAACATCAACAACAAGTCCTCCAACTCTTAAAGGATAACCTCATGTTGGCACAAAATAGAATGAAACAACAGGCAGATCAACATCGCAGCGAAAGAATTTTTGATGTAGATGATTGGGTATTCCTACAGCTACAACCATATAAACAAATGTCCCTCAAGCAAGCTAAGAAGAATAATAAATTATCACCAAAGTATTATGGTCCGTACAAGGTGTTGCAAAATATTGTTACTATAGCATACAAATTGGAGCTTCCTACAGTGTCCAGAGTGCACCCAGTTTTCCATGTTTCATGTTTAAAGAAGGTTATAGGCGACAAGCTCCCAGTTCAAACAATATTGCCAGAGCTTGACAAGGAAGGAAAAATTATATTGGAACCGGAAGCAGTGACAGAAAAAAGAACTCGACAGCTACTAAATTGATCAATTTCGGAGTATCTCATCAAGTGTAAGAACTTATCCACTGAAGATTCCACATGGGAGGATGAGAATTTTATACAAAAGCATCTAGAACTACTCAAGCGTTGAGGATAACTCTTTTTTTGAAGGAGAGAGGCATGTTAGGTCCCTATAGTATTAGTGATTACCCCATTACTATTGTAGTTGAACCCCTTATTAATATTGTTGTGCCCCTATTGTCCCCATATTTTTATTATTGTGCCCCATAGAATCCCTCTATTGTTATTTTTGTGGCTTTATATTATTATTGTTAGGTTGGCTAGGTTATATTGTGACTCCTTAGACTCCTATATATAGAAAGGAGGTTTTTTCATTTGAATCGTCCAAGAATTGTTCATTTGTGTAATGTAAAGGAGGTTGCCCTCTCGAAGAGGCTGGATTCTAAGGCGTTGATCTCTCTTTCCTATCTTTTTGTGAGTTGGTTTCATAACATACAAGGTGATTCTAGTTCCTTCATTTTCTAACTATCATTCTAAGGATATTCTCTACTTCGATCAAAATGTTATTTCCATTCATAACTGGTTTCTATTTGTTTGTTTTGTATAGAGATGTGTTGCACAAATCATTTAATGAACACATAACTTTATTGGGTCAAATATTTTGAGAGAAATAAGACTCTTGTATTCAAATTTTCTTTTTACCATAATTCCCATTTTCATAATGCCATCAATTTTTTTAGGCAATGCTCTCTCAATTCCATCTACACTAGTCTAAGGAACATTTATGATCATTGTTGTTAATCCAATTTGTGATATTTTGTAGCCAAGTTGTCTTATTTGTGCAAAAGCCATCTTTGGTGCCACTAACCTATCTTCCAAATATGTCAATTGTGCAATGGATATCAGTTTTTTCATTTCGTCAAATATAAAGAGGGGATGCAAATGTATTGACTTTTTTGATAAGTATTGCATTGTTACAGAATTTGCATATTTTTTCATTGATTTTAATGGTTTTCAACTATGACGAAAGTGTCAGATATAAAATAGTAGATAATATTTCTTTATTAATAGATTGAATGTCCTTTCCAAAGGAATATATATATCACAAATGCAAAATGGATATTTATGTGTGTCTTCAATTGATTGCAAATATGTCGCAATTTCTTTATTTGACTTTACATGTTTCTTTTTTTATTATTTTATTATACCACCTTCTAATCATATTGCATATTATGATTAATGTAAGTGATTATACCGCTTCATATATGCATTGAAAAAAGAAGTGGAGACTTCTTTGTTATTTTGTGTGTCCATTGAGAAAGGATTATTTTCCTCATTTGATGATGTGGAATCCTTTGATACTACAATTTTTTTTTATTTTTTTATACTATGTTGTCAATTGAAAAAAATTTCAATTGAGTAGAACATTTAGTAAACATAGATTCTTTGGTAAGAGGATATCTACAATGTATACTTGAAGTTGGCTTGTAGTTATCTCTTTCTGAGATTCCTTGGATCATGTATGGTGGATTCTCAATGTCACTAATATTCTCAACATTGTGAATTTCCAAAATTGCATGGAAATGTGCACATGTTTTAGACATTGGTATATTCATAATGTACATGACTTTGGAGAAAACGTTTTATGAATAGAATCTCAAGGAATTTTTTTTCTTTTTCTATATTCCATATATATATGTTAACCTCAAGGAGTTCACATATCCACTGTATTGCAAAACCTTACCCCTCGCTAGTCTACCATAAATAACAAATAACATTCTAGCCACACATGGCTAGAGTAATTACAAATACAAACAACCACTCAATATTATTCATATTTTTATAACAACATTAAATTGGATATGTAATTTAGTAAATGTGTCAAATTGAACAAAATATATTGCACCAAACTTGAAATGAAATAACTGAAGCTTCCATAACTACTCATCTTGGAATATAGATTCCAAGTATACAAGCATAAAAAAAATGACTATGATATTTAGAGGTGCATTTAATATCTCCTGATTTTATCATTACAATCTATAGAAATTCTTTCTCACTTAACACATAGTGAATCAACAAAACTAACTTCTAAATGACACAAAAAATAATCTTGCATGTTGGCCTTGGAAAGTCATTCATTGTTCTTTGGATTTGAACAAAGATATTGTGTACAATATCATAAACATGTTCACCAATTAAAACGGAAAGGAATCCACCTACCACTGAAATTGCATTCAAACCACTCATTGTTTTTCCTTTTCTCTGATTTATTTGTAGAATGTAGTTTCTGATTATGAGACTCCTCCTCTTTTATAATTTCTTGCAATAAATTTGAAAATTCCACAACTACAAATTCCATGACTCAAAATTATTCTCAATTGCATAGAACTGTTGTATAACAAATTCCACTAAAGCTAGTAGACATCACTTGAATCTTGTATACCATCAAGTCAAATAATGGTTCTACATTGTAAATAATACTACTCTTTAATGGCTTGTTAGTATCGACTACAATAAATCATATCAGGAAAAAGTGTTCTAAAATCTAATTTCATTAGTCAAATATGTTTAATTGTAAGCAAATTAGACATTGTACTATAGATCATACCAAATGTCAATTGGCCATAAAATTAAAATCTAAGTATCTAAAAGTATGTAAAAATCCTTAGAGTTGTCTTTTAAGGGTTTAGACATTAAATACTATTAAACACCACAATTTCAATTAACAAAGATTGTAATTTTCTTTAATTCCTCTTAGTTTCCATTTGCTTTTTATTGCTTTCCACTTGTTTTGAAAAAAAAAACATATAATTGCTACATAAAACAATAATATTATTCCATAATTCAAAAATTCCCTTAAAAGCTTAACTTCCAATCTAGCCTCAAGTAGCATGTAATTTAATCCCAAATTAATGGACAACAATAAACTCCATTATAAAATTTCTAACAAATATATCAATTTTTGGATATTGCTCCATATAGATAAAAGTATTCAACAGTTAAAAATTTAGATCAAATTCAAAACTGCAAAAATATGGAGAACATCCTAAACACTACAATCCCATACCTATAAAATAAAAAGTGCATACAAAAACAAATATTTCTCTGCTAAAATGGAAATTATTTTATCAAATCCTAAAAATACATATTTCAAAATCCCATCATAAACATTATGAAGGCATTAAATGAATGCATGATCTATATACATAAAACACCTAGAAAGAATAATGTATATTGGAAATTTGTGTCAATGATTCCGTAATTTTATTGCTCAATTCAATCTTTATTTTTTATTTTTACCACTAACATTTATTCATTGAATATCAATCAATGCATCATGACTTACAAAAAATCACTAATAAAAATAATAACATGTTTCTAACTATACATCACTTAATAATAGTAATATATAAGTTAAAAAAAATGTTATATATATATATATATATAAACTACTATAATATAATACAAGACAATGTATTTATTAACTATTAAATTATTGCAATTTTCATGTTTATTTACATGTCATTAAATCCAATATAAATGACACAACATCACAATGATGTCCAAGAATACTAGCTGAATAAGAAATTTTAACATCCATGGAATTTAAAATAGGAAAATATAAAACAACTTAATATAATAACTTAATACTCTATTTATTTGTATATAAAAACAATAAAGTTTGATAATAAAGCATTTTAGCATTATGTAAACAATTAAAAGAATACAACATTATTGAAATTTCAATATATATATATATATATATATATATATATATATATATATATTATATATATATATATATATATTATATATATATATATATATATATATAATATATATATATATATATATATATATATATATATATATATATATATATATATATATATATATATATATATATATATATATATATATATATATCATCAATATAGTTAATTTTAAATTTAAATAATTACTTAATATTCCAAATACTTAATTTACAAAATATATGAATAAATTTAAATTTAAATTTAAATTCACATTCACGTGACTTTAAACAAAATCCCCTTTACTTTATAATTAGTCAAAATAATCAAAATACTCATTGAAAGTTTAATTCACTTTGTAACCATCCACATTTTTAAGTAAAACTAATCAAACTTAACAATTTAGTCACTTTTCTCTAGAACGGGGTGCGAAACATTTGGAGGCCTGCTTGGGTTTGATTGATATGATAGATAATTTACTGGTTTGGGATGGTGGGTGGTATCCCCCACACTCTCACATTCTTATTCACTATGATAACATGAAGCATCGTAGATCAAGGCAGATCCATGACATGAAGGTCGGTTACCCTCAGTGCCTATAGGTGGCGGGAGAAGAGGTGGAGTTAAGACCATCTATCAGGTGTATAAAATCGAGTCCTCAGAATCTTAGGGAGCGTAAGTTTTATATTTATAGGTTCACAGCACCAGAAATGTGAGAGGTATACCTAGTTGTTTCCTATCTCAGTTCGAGGTTAGCTTATAAAGTCTAGTATGTTATAATGTTATCTTTGTATCCTAGGTTGGGGGCTGCTACTCGTGATAAAACTAGCATATGGAGGGGAAAGGAAACACTGGTTAAACTAGAATTTTTTATGACTGGAAATGTTGGCCTTCTTGACTATGTAATGTTGATTTCTATATTTTTTGGCAACATCCTTTCTTGCATGTTCATGTTTACTTGTTTTTGGATTTTTCTCATAATATTTCCCTTGCATGTTGATAATTGGGTCCCCCGTTTTAGGTTTGAATTGTTAGGGAAAGCGCTATGGAGCGGAAGGGATGTGGTAAATGATTAGGGCCAAGTCTACGGACTCAGGGCTCAGGGGTGTATGGGGGACACCATTTTTATTCTGGTGGTACCTCGCAGTCCCAAAGGGTTACTACTTGTGTATGCTTGTTGGCTCAATTGTTGGAATTATAAAGGGACGCAGTGTTATCCGGTGCTTTATTTGTTTTTTTGGTCATACATTAACTTAATGCTTGTATTTTGGGTGGTTCTCTGTATAAGTAATATTCCGGGTCCAACTACGTTGTATCCACTTCTGCACTCTATATAGTGGGTTTGTTTATGAGCACAGGAAGGTGGGAGAATGGTTAAGAAAGGGGGCCCAACCTTAGCAGATATGGTGAACTCTCAGCCTTGCGGTAGAGCCTCAGGCTGAGGTGCAAGTGGCCACATACACTAGGAAAGAAAATGAAAAAAAGTTGGTTCATCTTCTGATTGGACTGCGTAGAAGAGGACTATGTGATAGAGGGAAATGTGATATAGGACTGCGTGATACAAGACCGAGCGGAGGAGGAACGTGTGCTAGAGAACTGCGTGACAGAGGGATAAAAAAAAAAAAACTCTTAGATTATTTAGGCATGGTGCAGGAATACTGGGAAGGGACCCTAATGCACATGAAACAATTGATCGTGACCTCAGAGGTAGAGTTTAATTTGATGGAAAATCTTGAACCACCAACTAAAGATTGATGCGATCTAATCGTGTACCCTGGGTGCACTTGCGCCATATCACCTTGTTTAGAGAATTTGTCCATCTCTAATGGTTAATGAAATGCATAGTGGCCAAAGAAATGACTGCAACCACCAACACAACAACGCAAAGTGAGGCTAGGTTGAGCCTCTGAGACATTCAAAAAGAGATCCAACTTATTCAACTTCAGTCACAAAATCAGGACACTCACCTAGGTTGCATTAAGTGGAATATCCTATGTCTTCCGCAATCTAAATTGCCAGGATCAAGTGCTAAAGATCCTGCTCTGGTGAACTCATCAGATGATTAGTTGGTTAAAGTTATGCTTGTTAATTTTGGCTCAATTTTGGTTATATATGTCAGGTAGCATCTATGTTTTCAGTGTTATGCTTAATAGCTGGTTTCGAGACTATCATCCTTATAAGTCCTGGCTAAATATACTCAAACTATATGTTTTGGATGGATTATAATGCAATTTGGTGGCCAAATGACCTGGTTTCCCCCTAGACAGGTTGAGGCCACCGCAAAAATTATATATTTCTAACCTTCATGTTTATAGATGAATGAACGAAAGGTACTGCTAATCCTTAAAAAAAAAAAATCACTTTCCACAGTTAAAAATAATCACGAGCAATAAAATAAATATGTTCATATAGTTACACATGACCTCATAGCCAAGTCGACCTCCAACTTGCTTCTCTAAAGGTCCACAAAACAAACATACGTGTGTCTAGTTCATTATTTTTATTTTCACATAACATATTATTTAATAAATGTATTTTAAAATACTTTATTCTTTTATCAATAAAGAAACAATTTCAACAAATTATTTTTATAAGAAATTTAACATTTAATTTATAACATATCAAATCATGATAAACTTCATCATAGACCTTATTTAAGTCATTTATAAGAAATAATAATAATAATAACAATAGTGAACCTAGATTCTGAGCCGAATTAACTAGGGAGCGTCAGTAGTTGGGAGTGTCTAGAGAGATGATTAAAATGACAATGTCAACCTTTAATTTCATAGTGGGAGTTGACCTTCAGCTTTCTTTCAATAGGAGCCACAAAAGGAATATATGCATATAGTTATGTGTGTTTATAACAAGCACCTCTGACCTCATATTCAGCACGACCTTTGACTTTCTTCTACGAAGCACCACAAAACTAACATATATGTCTATAATTTATTATTTTATTTTTTTACATAAAATAATATTTAATAAATGTAATTTAAAATACCCTATTCTTCTATCAACAAAGAAACAAATTAAAAAAAAATATTTTTATAAGACATTTATTTAAACTAATTTTACAGAAACATTATTGTTATTCCTATCTATAATTTTAGGATAACAAATCCAAAAATTACCTACAAATAAAAATAAACATAGTATTAAAAATCTTAAAAGATACAAACCCGCCAACTGTCATCTAAAGAATAAAACATTCTAAATATGGTTCATAAATTACAAAAAGCGAAAACAACTAACTTAAATGCAAGTTGCAACTTCAAGACTATTTGAACCTCAGCCTTTGCCAAGATGGCTCAGAGCTCGACCTTTTCCTTATGATTCTTCTCCAAAGATACATTAATTTCCCAACCATAAAGTTGGTCCTGGCCTCAACTACAGGCTTTCTCTAACTCCAAAGAAAATGAAAAAACTAAAATGGATAATTGCCCCGATCAAAACTCGCATACATTATTCTGGAACATAAAAAGCATATAAAAAACTCGCATACGTGGGTATGCTAAAACAAAAACATACGTCAACTTCTGACATCGCAAAGTGTCACACCCGACACATATCAGACTTATCTTCTTCCTGAGCTAGTTGTTTATGCCAATAGAACTCTAACCCCCCTCCCCCCCCGAGACTATCTAAAAGAAGATGTGCAGTCGCAGCCTCCACCTCGCTCATGAGCCTTCTGAAAATGAAAATATACCTATACTCCTGACTTCGCACATTTGCGAGTAAATTCCTGGAAATCTTCGCCATAACCTCGACAAACAATCATGGAATCAAGGTTGGAATATATTTAAAACCAGAACATATGGAATCAGGTTCGACAGCTTGCCCACAAGACATTCACAAATGCAAAGATGGGCCCACCCACAACCTAGATTTGGTTAGTCAAAATGGGTTTATTCCTACAGCATTGCATCGAAACCATCGAAAATTGAACCAAAAATATATTTAACACTTATGACCCATTAAACTAGACATTTCTAATAGAGAGAACTAAAAAACATACCAGGTTTCTACCATTAGAATACAAAAATCCACTTACCTGAACAACTCTTATCATCTAAATTCTAAAGCCTCACCTGTAAATTGAGAGAAACAATGAACCACTAGACCTCCAAATTATGCACCATGACCATTCAAATAGAATATAATGTTCATACATTGACCTATCAAATCATCGTTGAGGAAGTTGGAAAACCTGCGTCCTACCACATAGCAAAACAACTTCTGCATTCCCCACAAAAAACATATTGCTCACACCCACCGAAGTAAAAAAAAAAAAAAAAAAAAAAAAAAAAAAAAAAAAAAAAACTCACCTGGTAAGAAGGAAAACCAGACAATGAGAAGTAAAGAAAGAAACAATAGATCTAGCCTCAATGAGTACCACAACACTAAGAAAAAAATATAACATCCATTTTGAACAATAAGAATAGCTAAATCACCCCAAGTTAACTCCCAGTTGTATGAAGGATTTCCCTTTTGTACCTACACTGTCAAATCCGATCTACCGTGCATGGAAGGGTGATGTCGGCACTCGAATTCTAGAGCCGAGGATGCGGTGGTGCGCTAACGTCATGCTATGATTTCAACCAAAAGCCTAATGTTAACTATTGAGATTTATAAATTTGGGCTAGTATGGGCAAACTAATAGCTTCGAAACAATTATAGATGTCATTGCGTAAGCATTCAAATACCAAAATATAAAGGGAAGTCATTGATGGGAACAAAAACAATTGCATTAGAATAGATTACGAAAAGAAATATGATGAATAAATTAGAAAGGATGAAGAAGATAGGGAAATGGTAGAAGAGGATAGGCTTTAAGCAATTATCAATTATTTTTTATCTCATTACATAAGGAAATGGGATTAACCTATTATTTCTGGATTCATAAAGTAACTTATCAATCTCCCCCATTATGAATGACCAACATGCTTGGAGGAAGTCTATAGTAAACTCATCCTATCTTGGCACTTTACTTTTTGGATTATTAATTACTACTTCTTCTACCTCTATAAGGGATAATTCCCCCATTAAAGCTATAATGTGGTCTAGTTTGACTATAGTATAAACGTGGGCCAATATATTGTTGATGGTCTAAAGGGGTTATATTAAACTTCTAAAACTACTATCTAGTCGAGAGAAGATGGAGTTATGGTGGTGGTGTTTTGTCATTGATTTCTGAAATAAATTTGTGTTTCTTTCCCCTTCCATTAAGTAGTTAATCCTAGGCTTTTGCTTCCATAATATTTTCTCCTTCTCCCTTCCTTCCTCTAGCCAGGTTAAGATTCCACCCTCTTGTCTTGAGAGTTATTTTGTGCAGTCACCTAGTATTGTTTTCCATTTGGTGGCTTTCATATAGGATTCTATTTTCTTAGCCCAAAAAACATTTCCAAACTCCTCCTTGCTCCTTTATTTTGCCTAGGATTTGAGTATGTTAAGATTCTATTCAAATTTATGCATGGAAGAATTGATAAATATCAAAATATCTTGCCACCAAATATTTTCCTTCTACACAAATGAGGAATCATTCAAGAAGAAACCTTAAAATATAAAATGCTAGTTTTTTGGGGTTGCCTTTATGTCCACCTCAATAATAATGATCCATTGATCACTGTCTACACTTCGTAGGATAAAATATTAAAAAATATATCATTTTCTAAAATATTTTCTAAAACAAGAAACCTATCAAGGAAAAAGTTGAATCCATGCTCCCTTTTTCACATCCAATGATTTGATCATGATTCCATCTACGTTGATAATGTACATTTCCTCCTAAATAAGATTTCACAATTAAGAAATAGAGTTGAGGAAGGTGGCTTTCTATGTTGGAATATGGGTGTTGTAGAAAATGAAGTTACAACAAACTTCTTTAGAGTCCAAAATCCTAAATATTCCCACAAGTGTGCACAAATTGGCTATCCATTATGCGAGTTCAACCACTACAATTTTTCATAAGATTGTTAGGTCCATGCCACAACCAATGGCTTCTAGTGCTATATATATGTATCCATTCTAGCATTACAGAGCTAAATTGTCCAAGTTCTCACCAAAGCATTTAGTTTCTTGCAACATTATTAAAATCACAATTTCTCTTTTAATGTGATATTTCAAGATCCTTTTCTTTCCTTTACAATTTTAGGATTTAATATTCTGTGAGATAAATTCCATTAAGATTGAGGATGAGATGAGGAAAACACCTATGAAATGAGAATTACTTTACTAAAGTTGACCTATGAGTCCCCTACTTCTTGAATGATTTATCCTTTGATTTATCTTCCATTTCTTCTCTCTTCCTTGGATGACATCACTTGGTATTTCAATGTATGAGTATGGAGACCTACTACCAGGTTAGTGGAGGTGTATTTTGCTAAAATAGATGTTTTGTATTTATGCACCTCCATTTAGGATTAGTGGATTTGATTCATTTGTTTTTTTTAGATGGACATTGGATCATTCCATTTCCACTTCTCTATCACTAATAACATGATATCACAGGTTCCATCTCTTAAGGATTTTCCTATGTTGGAACACTTTGGGAATCTTTCATAAGAACCTACCTTAGGGGAGGTTTTCCTTCATAGTTCTTTTGACTTTATCCTAGTTTTCTAAGGATTTTTGCATCCAATCATTAGCCTGAGGTTGTGAATATTTGATTTTTGATGGTTCACTACAATGTAGGTCCTAAAAATTATGGTTTTATATCTAGTCTTGGGGTGGATGGACTTCCTAGAGTGGGAAGGACCTAAATTTTTATTTTTCCTTTTTTCGTTGTGAGTGTCTTAAATCCCTTTAGATTGTTAGAATTGTGTTACAATTGATGTAAAAGGTTATGAGGATGAATGAAAAGGTAGAAATGATAGCAAGAAAAATGAATATCATCTCAAGGTATGTAAAAGGAAATTATGGAGAAACTACAGTAACTTTGAATCCATTTCTAGTATATAATATCACCTCAAATATAATTGGAACCCACTTAGTTTGAGAGATATATGAAATAGCTTTCTATTCATATATATAGGTCTTATAAAGACATTCGGGATCAAAGGTTGTCTCTAGTCAAAGTCAGGTACTACAATAGTTAAAGTTATAGAGGTAATTTGTTGGAGGACCCTTTAGAACATATTAATTGTGGCAGGGTTTCCAAACATAGTAGAGCGTCTATCCAAAGGACTGGGAAATCATGTCTTGAGAGCGTAAGCGGAAGAATCTATTCTTATTAGCTAGAGGTGGAGCCCATATAACACGTAATCACATCGGTTGTACCCGAGAAGGATTCAAATTTGAGCACATAGGTGAGAACTTAAGCTGACATAAGCATGGGAAGAAATCAACAATGGGAAATGATTTCATTGGTAGAGTTTTGTAGTGGTGGTACCTCATTTCCACATCATCCTAGAAGGGCTTCCCCAGAAGGATTCATAAATTCCAACAAGAATATATCTCTAAGTTGATTACACACTGAGAATATGCGGAATTTGTCTGAGAGAATGCACCCTTTTTTGTTGTTGATTAGCTCATGAGTGTAGGGGTGATTCCCATCAGAAAACCTCAGCATGATCCCTAAAAAATAGAAGAAATCAAGAGAGTGAAAAGGAGGTTGCTTCAGGCTGACAAAGCTTCGAGACACGATGACATAGAAGGTAGCATCTAAGGAAAACTGAGATGAGTGCATGTAATTTTAAGGGAACCGACATAATAAGTCACCCCGAAGGTCATGCGGCGGAAGAAAATTAAAAGGTATAAGGTGAGGAATGCCACGATGATGTGTCATTGTGACAATGTGGCATATATAGTCATAGTCAGCAACCAATGAGAATAAAGTGCAAGTAAAAAGAGTGTTTGACCCACTAGACATGTAATCCTGGAAGGAAATAAAGTCTGGGGATAAATTCTAAGGATCAAGTCAAGGTTATCTATAGAGTTGAAGACCATGAGTGTGGAGAAATGCAAAAGAAAATAAGCCCTTGGGGCTATATAGTCAAATGGGCTCATAGAGTTATAATTGGTGAAATTATATTTATCAAGTGTTTTGGGATTATTCTTAAGGGATTGAGTATCAATGAGTCGATAGATTGGTTCCTTTATCAAAAATATTTGGGCCTATGTTAAATCATTTTTGGCTAATATTGAAATGTTTTTTCATTACAACAATTTGAAAACTAATTTTTGTGTTTATGCCAATAAACTATTGCAGTGGTAAAGTTTGATATAAATGACATGGACAAGTTGGAACCTCCATTGACAACATCGATATATTTTGAGACATATTTGGTAGTTTGGGTAAACTTGGCAGTGTGCCATCTTTAGAAAAGACAACTAAAGACAAAATAAAGGCAAAGGGAGGAATAAAATATTCATTCAAGCATCAAAGTGTACAATAACTAAAGTCAAAGAACCAAAAATATTAGTACAAAATATATATAAGCATAATTAAATTTACAAGATGTGTGCAATTGTGTTGGGTGTTAGTGTGTGATGGATTAGTGTTTTTGTGTATGGTGAATTGTTCATTACTAATATATTGTTTAATTTTCTTATGACAGTGATTTTGGTGAGTCTTTGAAGTGAAATTTTGTTTTTTTTTCTGTAAAAGTTTGCGTAAATGCTTAGGGATTGGATATTGTTACAATGGTAGATGATAAATGTAGGGGTTGTAGATCCTTTTAATTGTAGTTGATGAATCAGGGAGTAGTTTCTTCCTTCTAGTTGTAGCCAAATAACTCTAATAATAAGTAGTAGCTTTCCTAGTGAAGAGGTCGAAGAATTTTTTTAAAGAATCTATGTGTGATATCTTGTGTGCCTTATGTTTATTCTTACATTTCTCATCTGAATTTATTATTGAATAATTAATTGGTGTCACAATATCTTATTCAAGTAAAATAAAATTTTAAAATTTCTAAAAAACAGATTCACCCCCCTCTTAGTATTGGTCTAATTTCTAACAATTAGTATAACAGAAAACCAATTTACTTCATTTTAGTTTAATAGTTGAGAAAAAGATTGAGGAATGTGGAAAACAAGGAAGGAGGATTAACCAATAGATAGCCTATGTTCAATCAAACCAACTATGTGTTTTGGAAAGTAAGGATGAAGACCTACATTCAATCACTTGTATTTTATGTATGGGATTCAATAGAAGAAAATATCAAAAGGCTCCAACAATGATTACTAAATATTAGAAGATGATGTTGATGTGTAGTGCCAAAGCTATGAATGCACTGCCTGGTCGCTTATAGCCTAAATAAGAATTAATCAAGGTGATAGATTTCTTAACATCAAAAGATATTTGGGATAAGATGAGCAGCTACTATGAAGGTTATGCAAGATAATGCGAGCTAAAAATCAAGATTTTAAAATCCAACTTGATTCTTTAAGGATGTGTGATGATGAATATATCACAAGGTACTTCCTAACTGTTGATGAGGTTTTGAACACTATAAGAGACCTTGATGAGAAATTAAAAGAGCCTATAGTAGGTCAAAAGGTGTTGCGATCTCTCCCTGATATATTTCATCCAAATCTTTCATCCATTGAGGAGATGAAAAATACAAAATATCTCACTTTGTATTAGCTACTTAGCACTCTCACAACTTATGAGATTAGAATTTACTATCTCAAGCCTACTGCAAAGGAGTCAGCCTTTAAAGTAGATAAGTAGCCTAAGGAAGAGCATGATGATTCATGTGTTAATCAGATGAAAAAGAAGCCGTTTTTTTGAGGAAGCTTAAGAGCATCTCAGGAAAGTATAAAGGTAACTTACCTTTTAAGTGGTTTAATCGTATCCTATGAAGAAGAAAATAGAATATGACCGAAGAGAAAAAATCAAGAAAGTGAAAAATGAAGGAAAGAAGGATAAAAAGAGAAGTCTTAATACCCAAGAAGCCATCTCCTTTGAATGTCAATGTATCCAATCCTATACGAAGGAAAAATATGATAATTTTCCAAAATAATTCATGCTCATGGTTGTAGACAATCTAGAAATTAAATTTATTAATTCTAATGGTAGAGAGGCAAAGGTATATTTAGAAAGCAAGATGATCAATAACCTTGAAGAGGTTGAAAGGTTGAGAAAGAAAAATAAAACATAGAAAGAATTTTTGATCAAGGACAAAGTTGAAGTTGTTGAACCTTTTCTACTACAAACTAAAGAAGGGAAGAAGATACATAAGACTTTAAATAAACAACTGGAAGAGAAGGATAATGCATGTGGGAGGCTAGAAGATATTTTATTTTTCTAAGTAAAGTATTAGAGAAGGAAAAAGAGTAACTAGGATTTAATCAGAAGTTTGGAAAGGGAACATAAAATCAAAATGAGATTCTAGAAGCATGGAGAGTCTCCATTAATCGAACTAGTCTTGGATTTGAAGCCGAGTCTAGATCAACAATAGAGACAAAGGGAAATAAGCCAATTACCTTTGCGCAAGAATCCAAAAGTGGTGAAAATGAAACAAAAATAAAGGGTCACCATATTAGAAAAAATACAAGGGTAGTGCACAACTCAATAACTAGTCAAAAACAAACAAGTAACAACGAAATAAGTGGAATTTTGCTTATAAAAAGATAAACAATGTTGGAGAAGAAAATCGAGATGCACAAAATGCATCCCAACAAATGTTTATAAGTTTATTTTTACCCATGTATGATGAAATATTTGTAGGCCATTGATTTGCATGCACTAATTATGGACACATGAAATAAATTTCGAGGTTAATTTATCATACAGACGACTCATACCGAGAAAAAGAAATTATCAACCAATTAATTAGTTAATCAGATAGAGGATTAGTAAATCCAGGTACATTAATCCATTTAATCCATTGAAGGATATGATTCAATTACTGTCAAAATTTTAGCTATAGAGAAGTTGACTACAGACTTAAGAGTAAGAGGCTTGATCTAGTTATTGAGAAAACAAGCGAAGATCCCAAGGTATTGAAAGAAAAGGATAATTTAGGGAAAATATAATATTGTTTTTTATGCTCTGAATGAAGTACATAATTGTTATCTTGGTAGTGGTTATTCCAATCACATGTTCGGAGATAGAAATAAGTTTTTGATGTGGAAATCATATGAAAAAGTTAATGTGACCTTTCGTAATAATGCAACTAGTAAGATTATTGTTAAAGGAGTTGTCATTCTATCAAATGGAAGAGGCAAATCCAAGAATGTGTTATTTGTTTATGGGATGAATCATAATTTACTTAGGATGTATCAGGTGTCTGACCAATTATATGATGTAATTTTCAAGGCTAATAATTGTCAAATCAAGTCTGTAGGAACTGGAGAAGTTGTAGTTGAACTTGTAAGAAAATGCAACAATGTATATGTCCTGCAGGAGAGGACAAAGGGGTGTTTGTTTTGAAAGGTTGATGAAAGATGGCTATGGCATAAGAGACTTGAACATCTAAATTTTGATCATATAGTAAGATTGAGCAAGAAGAATGCTATAAAAGGTGTACCAGAGAATTCAAAGCCTTAGAATACTATTTGCAAGTCTTGTCAGCTGGGAAAGAAAGCTTGAGTACAATTCATGTCCAAGCAATATTCATCAACCAAGTCGTTGCAACTAGTTCATATGGACTTTTGTGAACCTTCAAGAACACAAAAACCCAAAGTTAAATTGTATTTCATGCTTTTTATTAATGGTTTCGATAGGATGATGTGGGTTGCATTTGTTAGATAGAAAACAAAAGATTTTGAGAATTTAAATGACATTAAATCCATGGATGTGAAGGAAATGGACTAGAAAATAAAGAGCATAAGGTATGATAATTAAGGTGAGTTTGTTTCAAAAGATTATGATAACTTTTGCAAGCAACATAGGAATCAAAAGGAAATTTACTATAGCAGATGCGCCATAGCATCATGGTGTAGTAGATAGAGCCAATAAACATGTTTAATAGTTATCTAAATCAATGATGGGTGAAAGGAATGTTCAACAGAGATGGGTTGAAGTCATTTAGACAATAGTAGCGATTCTAAACAAATATCACTTTAGACCAAATAATGATAAGACTCCCTATGATCTTTGGTATGGAAGACCTACAACAATCAAGCATTTCATAGTTTTCTGGAGCTAGTGACACATCAAGAGGAATGATGAAAATCTTAGTAAGTTTGATGCAAGTGACGATGATGGTATTTTTCTTGGATTTTCTCATAATAACAACTATTACAAATGCTACAATAAGAATACAAAGAAGAGTGTTCACTATATTGATGTCAAATTAGATGAATATGTTGAATCTAAAGTTAACCATCTAGTAAAAATTAGCTCCACTAATCCAATCAATAATGATAAGAAGGTAAATGAAGCACTTTCAGAGGAAGAAGATGAAGAACCCCTAGTCATAAAGCCAAAGATCCTTCAAGACTTTCTCAAAACCACCATATAGTTAATCAAATTGTCGATGATTTAAACACAAGTGTATAGACTAAAAGGAAACTGCTAAATTCCCCTACACAATTGAATATAGGTCTTTTATTGTCTAGAAATATTGTGTAGAATTGCAACTGCACAAGAAATTTAGTTTTAAATTAAGAGACACAATTTTACTCTACTAATCTATGGAATTCAATTAACAGTTTAGAACAATCATATCAAACATGTCATAAGAAATAACACACATGCACAATAATTTTTCTATGGGAACCCAAATGGGAAAAACCCCTCAAACATATCATAAGATGAATAGAAATGTATTACAATTGCTTTCCCACATTGAGCACAACCTGCAAGTGAATAACCTATCTCTCTACTCAATCAGAATCTTTGAACCAGAGTTAGTAAAATTTTTCCTCTTCTTGAGGCCTTATTTCCTTGTGCAAATACTAGAGAATTAGCCACTATTTTTCAGGAATTTTCCTCAATTAATTGTGAAATTCCCAAGGTTTGATCATTTGACTGAATGCAACACATGTACACTCAAAACTAGTTTACAATTGCTTGTTACATTGCCTTGGAATCTCCACCACATATGGTAACTTGAATTCTATGCATGCACTAGTTATTTTAGGTTGATTGCTCAATTAACTAGATGATCACTGAGTTAGATTCTTGTCCCATTGCAGAACTAATGCTCCACTAATTCCTCCAACTATTAGAACTAGTTTAATTGAACTCAACTAGATATAACTAAATTGGATTATTAAAATTTAGAATCACACATGCTTAACTGAACTCCAAGACCTCTTACTCAAATATACTGAGCTACTAAGTAACAAGAGTCATTTGACACAAGTTAACTACATCCAATTTGTATGTTCATGTGGAAATTCAAATTTTCTCAATTTCACCAAGGCAAAGACAAATTGTGACTTTCTTGATACGCTTCTCAACACTCCCTGTCAACAAGAAAGGGATTATAAACCACCCCTATCTGGCACATGTGGAATTCAAACGTCCCTCTTGACAACCCCTTTGTCAATATGTCAGCATCTTGTTCCTCTGTCAGAATTTATTGTAGAAACATTATCCTCCTCTACACAGTCCCATAAATGGTGACATCGGATATCTATATGCTTGGATAAATCGTGAAATACAAGATGCTCAGAGAGCTTAATGAAACTATTATTATCACAATAGATCACAGTTGGATCCATCTTCTAACCAAACAATCCCACAAGTATCTTTCTCATCTAGATCAACTCACATGTTGCTTGACCTACATCAATGTATTCTTCTTCTACCAAGATGAGTGCAATATATATTTACTTCCTACTATACCAGGAAATTGTTACAGATCCAACAATTAAAACTCCACCTAATGTACTCTTTCGGTCAAATGGACACCCTACCCAATCTGCTTCTGTGAAGCCACACAACTTCAATCCCTCTGTTTGTTGGTACCATAATTCATAGTGCGTGGCTCTGTTGAGGTATCCTATAACATGCTTAGCTTCCTTCCAGTACAATTTGGTTAGCCTAACCATAGATTAGCATAGTTGGTTGACTAAATAGCACATACATGGTCATGTGTTCATAAGATACATCAATGAACCCACTAACTATTGGTAAATGGTAGCATCCACCTACTCACCTGAAGTGGCAGTCTCCTTCCTTTGGTTGGTTGCTAGAGGTGTCTACATGGACTTACAACTCTCTATGTGGAATATGTATAGTATCTCAGCGGCATACATGCCTTGAGACACAAAAATTCCCCATTGCCTTTCCATACTTCTAATTCGCGAAAGTAGTGCATGAGACCCATGTCCTTCATTTCAAATTCCCTTGCAAGCACTGACTTTTTGCTTATCACATGTCAATATTAAATCATCAACATATAAAAAAATAATAATGAATTTACTCCTACGAAAATATGATATAGGTTAACATCTGTTTCACTTTTGTTGAAGCCCAAACTAGTGAGATAATTATTGATCCTGGTGTACCAAGCATGGGATGCCTATTTGAGACCGTACAACATTTGCTTGATTCTACACAAATGAGTCTTGCGATCAAATGTCTAAAAACCATATATTTGCTCGATGTGCAACTCCTTCTCAATACAAACACTTATAAATGTTATTTTTACATCCATTGAGTGGATCTTCCACCCCATATACATATCCAGTGCAAGGATTCATCTAATAAATGAATACTTTGCTACGAGAGAAAAGGTTTCCTCATAGTCAATTCCATAAACTTGAGAGAATCCTTTGGCCACAAATTTGGACTTATACTTCTCTATGCTTCCATATACTACATGATTAACCTTGACGATCTGACATGAACCCACAACTAATTTATCTTCTAGTCTTGGGACCACTTCCCGAACACTGTTCTTCATGGTGGATTTTGTTCTTCAACCACTGTATCAACCCAAACTAGCTTCTCAAGTACTTCCTATAAATAGGATGGCTTAGTCTCTACAAGCTTAGTCATTAGAGCCATATAGCTAGTGTACCTCTTAGGACACCTCCTTTGCCTATGCATATTTGAAGGATCTCCCACATTCTCCCTTGCATCATTCACAAGTCTATCAGCTTCCCTGTATATTTTTCTCCCTTCTCTGGATGGTTCTTCCTAAGTGGATGTATCCACTCCCTTCTCCTCTATTTTTGGTTGCTCCACAATATCCCAAGGCTCCTCCTTTGGAGCTAAAATCTCCTCTTCTGGTGGGATCTAATGCTCCCTCTGAGGAGAACACCACATCTCTTTCTCCTCATCAAAATTTACAGCCCTTTGCACAACTTTCATTCTGAGGGAAGGGAAGTACACACAATAATTGTGTGGAGTTTTAGTGTAACCCAAAAAAACTCCCAACTTTGTAGTTGTCTCAAGCTTCTTCCTTGAATCTTTGTAGATATTGTAGTAAATAGGGGCTCCTAAAATCTTGAAGTGAGACACATTTGGCCTTCTCCATGAGAAAGTATCCTCTGGTGTAATTATACCAAGAATTCGATGAGGACTCTAGTTCTACAAGTAGACTATTGTGTTACATGCCTCTTCCTACAAATGCAGTGGTAGGCCTTGGTCTTGTAGCATAGCTCTAATAGCTCCAACAATGCTTCATTTTTTTCTCTCATGTACCCCATTCTATTGTGGGTTGTGGGATGCTATCACTTCTCTTTGAATTCCTTATTTCACATAAAAAATCTTCAATTAATTTATGAGATACTCACCTCCATTTTTGGTTCTAAAAGCCTTCACCTTCTTGTCAGTCTCTTTCTCAACTAGTGCCTTGAATTCTACAAACTTTGAGAATGTCTCATCCTTCTTCTACATGAAGAAGATCTACCACTTCCTTGAGAAATCATCAATAAAAATAAAATAAAATAATGTTTGTGCCTGGTAGTGGAGGTCATCGAGAAGGGTCCATAAACGTTAGAGTAGACTCTTTGTAATACTACATGTGCGTTGATGTCTAATTCATGGAATGTGGATTTTACAAAATTCCAAAAGGTACAACCTTTGCATAAATATTGTTGTTGAAGTCCTCGTTTGGGGAGTCCAATGGTTATTCGCTACACAATTTTCTAGGCATCATGGTGAAAATGGCCCAATCCCTTGTGCAAATTTTCACCGACATCACTGCTCTACATTTTGTCTTCCTTACTACTTAATGCAGCACAATCTTCCACATCAATTTTATATAGGTTCTTCATACAAATCCCAATTTTATTCACCTGTCTAGTGGCTATGTGTCTCAGGAATGATTTTCCTTTGTTTAAGGTCACATTATAACCACAACATTCCAAAAATTCTACAAAGATGAGATTCTTCTTTACCCTTGGAACAAACATGACATATTTGAGGCAAAAAGGGGATCCATTCTCCCTCTTATAGGTTACTATACCAATCTCGGTAGAGCTACACCCTCTTTCATCCCCAAGCTCAATATACATCTGGAGATATTTCTCCTCCATGTGATTAAAAAACTCCCTACCCCCTTTCATGTTGAATGAGGCACCAAAGTCCAAGTACCACAAACTCCCCAACACTATGCTAGGCATGCATACAATAAGGGTGAAGTATAGCTCAAACTGTTAATCCAATGTATCACTTGTTGCTCCTTCTAAGTTACTCTTTCTGGAAACTTTATAGCATAGTGCTTCAATTCATGACAATTGAAGCATTTTATTTTGGAAAAGTATTTCTCCTTGCCCCCTTCACTAAAATCTCATTTGGTTTGAGATTTATTCCCTTTTCCCTTCTTTCCCTTTCCAACCAATGCAAAATTTTCTTCATCCTCACCCTTGGATGAAGTTCCATTTTTGGTATTCTATCTGATCTCTTCTTTTACCAAATCATACTAAAAGCATTCCTAATTCAGTAATTTCTCCCCCTTGTTCATTGAGTCCTAGTAGTTATGAAAACTTTTAGGAAGGCCTAGAAGAGCTATTCTCACTAGGTCATCCTCTACAACATTCACACCAACCCCTCCATGCTCATCATGAACTTCTGTAAATTTGCTTAGATATTTCAAAATAGAATCATTCTTCTGCATCTTAATATTTCAAATTTTTCCTCTAAGGGCCATTTTTATATGATCGTTGTTATCCTTGAACAACTATGTCACTTCCTTACACATTATGAAAGGAGTTTCTTTTCCATGGATATTTTAGACATTATGGTCTCGCACTCCCTCTAAGATTATTCTGCTCATCTTAGATACATCTTTCTTCCATTGGGTTAGGTTCTATGCATTAGATTCCTATTGTTTTTCAATATAATTGTTGATATATTATACAAAGCCCTTCTCATCAAGCACCACGTCCATGTGATCCTTGCATGCAATGAAATTCAAGTTTCCTACCAATGCATACTCTAATGTCATCCCATTGGACTTCATGTTCCAAACTCCGAAGAGATCCTACTACATTGAAGCTGCAAATTTGAACCTCCTGAGAAACAATTTTGAAATCCTTTTTCTATTATGAATCTTGCTCTTATACCATGTAGAAATATGGTGTAGAATTGCAACTACTATAGAAATTTAATCTAAAATCAAGAGTCACAATTCTGCCCTACTGATCTATGGAATTAAATTCATAATTTAGAATAGTAATCTCAGACATGGAATAAGAAATAACACACATGCACAATATTTTTTTTCTAGGAGAACCTAACTTGGAAAAACTCCACAAGTCTCTTTCAATTAATCATATGAATATAGAGGTATTACAATTTCTTGTCTGGACGAAGCACAACCTGCAAGTGAATAGCCTATATCTCTGCTCAATGAGAAGCTCTAAACTAGACTTAGTTAATTTTTGCATCTTCTTGAGACCCTATTTCCTTGCGCAAATCCTATAGAATTAGCACCTAGTTTTTAGGGATTTTCCTCCAATTGATTGCATAAAGAAGGTTTGGTCATCGACCTACATGCAACACCTGTACCGTAAAACTAGTTTAGAATTGACTGTTACACTACCTAGGAATATACACCATAGTTGGAAACTCAAATTCTCTACATGCACTAGTTATTTTAGCTTGATTAATTAGTTAACTAGATTACCACTAAGTTAGACTGTTGTCCCACTCCATAGCTAGTATTCCACTAGTTCCTCTAACTGTTAGAACTAGTTTAATTGAACTCAATTGGATATAACTATACTGGATTACTAAAATTTATCAATCACACATGCTTAACCATACTCTAAGCCCTCTAACTTGAAATTATTGAGCTAACTAAGTGACAAGATTCATGTCACACAAGTTAACTACATCCACATTGTCTATGGATGCGGAAATTGGAATTCTCTCAATTTGACCAAGGCAAAGTCAATTTGAGACTTTCTTTGTACACTTCTCAACATATCGATGATGGATCCAGAGGATGTTTCATATGAAATTTAGGATGATAATTGATTAAAATATATGCATGAAGAATTGGACCAGATCAAGAAAATTTGGACTTGGGAGCTTTTTCCTAGACCATCAAACAAGAACACCATTAGCATTAAGTGGGTCTTCAGGAACAAACTTATTGAACATGACAAGGTGGTAAATAAAAAAGGCAAGATTAGAGTGAAAAAGCTATGAAAAAACCAAAGGTCTGGACTTTGATAAAATCTTTTCTCTTGTCGCTCAATTGAAGGATGTTAGATTTTTTTTGGCATTTTCTTATTTCAAGAAATTCGAGATATATCAATTGGATGTGTCAAATCTGCCTTTCTAAATGGAGAGTTGTATGAATAAATGACATAGAGCATCTAGATAGTTTTAAACTTTCTAAACATCTTATTTATGTTTGTAAACTAAAGAAGGTATTGTATGGTCTTAAGCAATCCCCACAAGCTTGCAATTCCGGTTTGGAAAGTTACTTTCTCAAGTGTGGTTTCAAAAGAGGTGCAAGTGATAGTAATTTATATGTGAAAGCTAAAGATGGAACATTTTTAGTGGTGGTTCTCTATGTTAATGATATTATATATTCGAATGATTCGGGTTCACTAACATGCCAATTTGTAGCTGATATTAGGGTCGAGTTTGAGATGTATATGCTTGGCGAACTCTCTTATTTCCTTTGTTTATAGATTGCACAATCCTCCAAACGAATTTTTATCTCCCAAAGAAAGTGTCTCAAGGAAGTATTGAACAATTTTGGAACAGAGGAGTGTTCTTTAGTGAACACATCAATGGTTACAGATTGCAAGCTTAGAAATATTGATGATTCACCAAAGGTGGACAAGAATTTATACAAATATTGTATTGGTACTGTCCTCTATTTGATAACCTCAAGATTAGACGTTATGTAAGTAGTTTGTATTATTGAAATATTTCAAGAAGCCCCTAGACAGAGCCATCTTCTAGTAGCCAAAAGGATTCTCAAGTATCTTAGATCCACGATGGACAATAGAACATGGTGTCCAATAGGGAAGTATTGTTTACTAACTTCTTATAATGATGTTGATTGGGTAGTTGATATAGATGATGCAAAGAGCATTAGTGATGGTTCTTTATTTCTTAGAGATTTTCTTGTTTCATGGTTGAGCAAGAAGAAATCTTCACACGCACTCTCTTTATTATTGAAAAATAATATATAGAAGTAACTTCTTATTGCACTCAACTCTTATGATGAACCATACCTTGCAAGTTGTCCAAGTGCTCTATTATTAGCCTATTCCTATCATGTGTGATAATACAAGTGTCATCTACATATCAAAGAATCATGTTTTTCACTCAAGGACAAATAATATTCTAATTAAGTACCATTTCTTGAGCGAGAAAGCTACAAATCAAATTGTAAAACCAGATTATGAACATATAAAATAATATGTAGCTGAAATATTCAGTAAGCCTCTCCCAAGAGATCAATTTGAATATTTAAGGAAGAGTTTGGGATTTTTTCCTCTTTCCTCCCTCCACAAGATCTTTCTTCAAGAGGAAGAAAGGAAACCATCAAACATTTAGCATATTAAGATGCAGCTACTAGGTCCACATGATTAACAAGACAGGGAGATATTATTGACAAGAGGAGCATGTTGGTATCTTTTCCAATGATGTCAAGGGGGGAGAAATAACTTAAAACCATAAAGATAAAATAGGGACAATCATTGGTGATCAAACGAAAGAGGGATGAGAACTTCAAACAAAAGAAAAGAGGAGAGGTAACACCACTAAGGAAGAAGTACAATAGTAAAAGTATATCAAAGCAACAACACAAAAAGTAGCAGCATCAAAGTGGGAGCAATATCAAAGGGAAGAGAAGACAAAGAGAAATAATAAGAACAATTATTTTGTTTCTTTATGGTGTTGTTTTAATGTTATTTCCATAAATGGAAAAGGGGGAGAATGTTAGAAATGTTTTGTCATTGATGGAAAATGTGATGAGGATGAAGGAAAAAGCATAAATGACTGCAATAAAAATGAAGATCAACTCAAGGTATGTAAAATAAAAATATGGTGATGGTGTAATGAATTAGAAGAAAATTATAGTATACGATATCATCTCAAATCAATTTGGAACTCACTTAGTACGATAAAGCTCTGAAGAGATTTTTAGTGGTATCTAGAAGTTTTGTAAAGGCTTCTAGATCATAAATTATTGTCAATCAAATTTAGCTACCCAAAAAGTCAAAATTGTAGATCTATGTCATTGAAGGACCCTTTGGAATAGGTTAAGTTGGAGAAGGTTACCAAACATAGCAGACATTTTTAGCAAAGAATCTATCCAAAGGACTCAGCGAACATGGCCTAACAGTGCAGGTGATGGAAGCGGTCCTTATTTGCTAGAGGTGGGGCTTGTATAAAACATAATCATGATTGGTGTACCCAATAAGGATTCAAAGTTTATCACAAAGGTGAACACCTAGGATGATGTAAGGTTGGGAGGGCATCATCAATGAGAAACAATTTAATTGGTAGAGTTTTGTAGTGGTGGTCCCACATATCCATGCAATCCTAAAAGGGCTTCCTCAGAAGGTTTTATAAGTTAAAACAAGTTAAGGGCTCCAAGATAACTAGGTCGTGGGATGATGTGGTAGTTCATATAGATAACTCACTCTATCCAGTCATTGATTGGCTCATGGCTATAGTGGTGTTTACCACTAAGACACCTCATCCAAATCCCCAAACCTTGGAAGAAATCAAGCAAGAAAAAGAGAGCTTTCTCTAGGCCTAGAGATCTCAAGGAGATGGCAGTTTACAAGGAAACAATTGAGGGAAAATGAATTGATCACATTTAAAGGTAGGTGGAACCATATGAAAATTCACATCGAAGTCACTTCCCCAGAAGAAAACTAAAATTTGCAAGGTGAGGATTCCTGAGATGATTCAACATTAGGACACCATGAAATAAATAGTAAAAGTCAACGACCAATGAGAAAAACTAAAAAGTAAAATGAGTGTTAGAACCACTGTACACGTAATCCTAGAAGGAAATAAAGCCTCAGGCTAAAAGATAAGGATGAAGACAAGGTTAAGTGCATAGTTTAAGACCAAGGGTGTGGAGAAATGCAAAAGAAAATAAGCCATTAGTGCCATACACTTAAAAGGGCCTAAAAAGTTATAATTGGAAGATTTATATTCAACAAGCAGTGTGGTAGTATTCTTAAGTTGAAGTATTAATGAGTCGGAAGCTTGGTGCTTTTATTAAAAAACATTGTGCCTATGTTAAATTTCTTTTCTCCAAGGTTTAAAAGGTTTTTCATTATAATGGGTCAACAACTAATTTTGGAGTTTATGCGAAATAAACATTACAATGCCAAAGTGTTATTTAAAAGGTATGAATGAGTTTGCAACTCTAATAATGGCATGGACATATTTGGAGACAAATTTGGAACTTTGAATAAAGTTGGCAATGCGCCAAATTTAGAAAGACATAGCTAAATTATGAAAATTTATGTGATATTAAAATTGAGCAGCTAATCTCAAGCAGAGTTTGAATACTTGTAGAGTAGATTCAAATGACTTCACATAATGAATAAAAAGGAAAAAAATAAAATATTCATGGAAGCATCAAAGTGCAAGGTGGCTAAAGTCAAAGAACCAAAAATATCAGTCCAAAATCTATATATGTTAGAATGAAATTTGCAATATGTGTGCTTTTGGTTTGCTAGTAGTGTGGGATGGATTGTTCCTAGTGTGTATGGTGAATTTTTAAGTGATATCATATTATTGAAGGTGTTTTTAATGTTCTTTTTGGTGATTCTTTGAAATGAAATATTTTTTTTTTTGTAAATGGGAATGGCTTCATGATTTGAGTATGAAAATTGAATGAAAGATGAACCATTGATGTCATGAAAGTAGTAGCTTGCAACTAAGGGGTCGTAGATTCTTACAGAAGTTGATGGTAAATGCTTAGGGTTTGGAGCTCCTTTAAGAGATATATGATAAAATTATAGGTTGTAGATCCTTTAAGTTGTAGCTGATAAATTTGGGAGTAGTGGTTGTAGCCAAAGAACTTTGTAACAACAATTAGTAGCTTGCTTTGTGAAGAGATTGAAGAATTTTTTTTAAAAAATTTATGTGTGATATATTATGTGCCTTATGTTGATTCTTACCATGATCATCTGAATTAATTGTTGAAGTATGAATTGGTGTCCTAATATTTTTTACAAGTAAAATAAAACTGTAAAATTCCTACAACATTGATTCACCGCCCCTGGTACAAGCTTGGTTTCTAACATAGATCTTATTCATTGTAATTTGGATTTGATGTTTCCCTCTATGTAAGAGGATGAAACAGAAATATATTTTCATATTTGTGACATATTTTGCAATGTAATAAAAAAAATTATAATTTAGGGGTTGAACTTGGAATTCATTTCAATGGTAAATCTCAATCAACACTTGTAAAATCTTTAAAATATTCATATACACATAGATACATGTAAAGGAGGTCTATCTATCTTTTTTTGTTACCTCAAATGATTTAATGAAGTTGTCAATGGAGTTTCTAAATCCTTTAAGAATTTCACCCTCCAAAAATTCTTCGGGAGTCGAAAGTGTCACACCTAGGCTATGGCTACTAATTTATTTTATCTATCTTAGTTATAGAATTCAACCAAAAATGTTATAAGTAAAATAATGATGTTGAAGAAATAGGACTAAGTTTTGAAGAACTTAGTATGATCTTCAAAATTTGCAATGATTACTTTTAAGAAAACCTTGGCTCCTAGCTCTATATCAATGTCACCTTTAGGCTACCACTTTTGCTTGATGTAAACAAGTAGATCTTGCTTTTAGAGTCATACACCTATAAACTTACAAATCAAAGGCATGATTGTGCATATGCAAGATATCCGTCGCAATATTGGTGGATGTGAGATCATATTTGGGTTTTGGTAGAAATTCTGGAAGGCACTAATTTTGGGAGCAACTTAGTTAGAAAGTCCCCAGTAGTGGCTTCTCAACTTGTGGATATTAAACTTGGATGGAAAATTGATTAATAAGGTGCAAAGGAGATATTTTATTTCATGTTGGAGGAGGATTATTCAGTGACTACATTTTTTCATGGGTTTTGACCCCCATCAATAGGTTTAACCATGAATTCTCATAGCCAAAAACCTTGTCCTACAACAAGAACCGACAAGGAGAAGCAACTTATAAAGGAAAGGGTTGAAACCCTAGGACATTGCAAAACATAAATGTGTAAATTTTGATTTATCTTTATCATGTGGATAACTAAGTTAAATTGATATCCATGCCTCTTAAGGGATACATTTATATTATTTATATTTTTCTAAAATTTAATATAATTATTTTTTTATTTTAATGAAAATTAAAAAAAAAAAAAATAAGAGTGGTTTTCCTTTGGGGGGGGACTTAATTGGCAACCAAAGCAATGTGAAATTCTTCAAACCAAGAGATCTAAAGTTCAATCCTTTGGTCATGACCCTATTAGTGAAAAGGAAGAGATGACGCAATTGCTGATTCCAAAGGAGAGTACCTCAAAATGTAGGCACCCCATAGATTCTAATATATAATTTTTTTTTAAATATTAAAATACTTTGTAATAAAAATATTATTTTAAACAATAAATTATTGTATGATAAAATTTTCATATAAAAAATATGTAATTAAATTTATATTAATATGTCGAATTTTAAAATAATTCTATATTAAAAAACAAAACAAGAAATAATTAATTAAAAGAATTATTTAACTAATTATTTTGAAGGAAATTGAACTAGTGACTTCAAGGAGTGCCATAGCATAACACCCAATCACCATCTATGAAGACCCTATGGATAAAGGAGAATAGTATTATATTTTAAAAAACTATTAAGATCGATAAAAAGAAAACTAGTATGAATATAGGGTAGTTAAATCTGACCATCAAAATTTAATATAATAATAAATTTATTATACAAATTATGTATGGGGTACACTAAAATAATTAATATAAAATATAAATATACAGATTAATGATTTAATTTTACTATATTTATTATACAAATTATGTTCGTGGTACATTAAAATAATTAATATCGGTTTGGTGTGTACACTCTGAATGAAGGAGAGAAGGAGATGATAGGTGATTGGAGTTAGGGTTTTGAAGCAGACCCGTTCATAGCTCCCCGGGATGGGAGAGCGACCTGGTTGATAACCACGTTTCTTAAAACCTCACCGACTACCTTACCTCTCCCTTTAGTTGTTTACGGCCACAACATTCCGGTTAGTTTGTATTAACCCTAGATGGTTATCGGTCCTCCACACCGACATTCTCTGTTGCTTGAATCGATACTGCAGGCAGCTGTCAGCTAGTGGTTTTGACAGTTATGGAGGACATTGTTGATTATTCCATGGATCCTATGGAGAACCTGCCCATTTGGACTCAGCCTGGGACCACTGCGGAAGATTTTTTCTCATTCGACCATGAATTTACAGCGGAAGTAGAAGCCCTCCCCACCATCTCTAGGCCACGCATCCCCTCTATCTCTCTACCCAAAGAAGCCTCGACTATCCAGGATTTCATCGCCCCTCCTCACCTTGGCTATTTCTGAGCACTTGTAGAATCCTGTCTTACAAACCCTAGGGCAGGGCATGGGCTTGTTTCACTCCGCGGTGAGGCTAGACAAACCCTTGGTGGGACATCTATTGGAACAAGACACTCAGACGCCAGTTTTGTCTACTCCCTTGGACTCGGGGACTCCACTACCTAGCAACTTCACAAGAATTGGCATCATTTCAGGGCATTTTGACTCCATTTTGGTCAAAGGCCCTTCGACAACAAGGGCTTTGGTCTTACATGTGGTAGTAAAGACTGGTAAATCTACTGAAGGCATGAGCAACAGACACATAGGGGCATCCAAGAGGAAAAGGCATCTCCTACAGAGCAGCAGTGATATCTTCCTTAAACTTACCGAGGATACACCGTTTCTGGAGTCAATGGATTTGGCAGAAAAGGTACTGGTGGGATGCGTCAGAGGAAGGCACTACAGTGTGGAGAGGCTGCAAAAATGGGCAATGGAAGTTTGGGGTCATCATCTGACAGAACCCCCCAGGGTTCAAACCTTTGTCAAGGGATGGTTTGCCCTAAGATTCAAATGTCTGGCACATACGAACTGGGTTCTCTCCACTATTTGGCACATTGACCAAGCACCTATCCTTCTCTGAAGATGGACGCTGATGTTTGATCCTGAACAGGAAAGAGTGGAGGCTGGGCCTATCTAGGTGCATCTTCTGGGCCTTCCTTGTCATTTCTAGATAGAGGAAATTTTCATGCAGATTGGGGATGCAATGGGATCTTATCTTACTTTTGATGCCTCTTTTCAAACCACTGGAAGAATGGCCTATGCCAGGATTTTAGTGCACCTTGACCTCTCGGAAGGACTTCTTGAGTACATCAACATTCAATGGAGGAATGCTACGAGGTGGTAGATGTTGGACTATGAAGGGGTACCCTTCAGGTGTAGGCGCTACCACAAAGTGGGGCACCTATTCAAAGACTGCCCTCTGAATGGGTGGAATTTCAGGAAGGCTACTAGACAGGCTCCTCAGGAATCTCAGGAGCAGGAGGCACAGTCTCATGGAGAACTGACAAGGGAGGAACAGCCTAGGGCTTCTGAAGATATGCCTAGGAACACCACTCCACGCTCTGAAGGAATGGTTGCATTATCTGGTCCTGGATTTAAGACCACGGAACCGGCTCAGAACAACCCAAGGAAGCGTGGCAGGCCACCTCATCGTCCTCTGCCACCAATTCCAGCACCAGCCACGGCAGCCTCGGGAGACTCCAATACTTTAGGGAGTAGAACAAAGATGCTGATCACCTTTCCAAAGAAGCTGTGATCTGGGAGCCGGGCATCTGGATGATCCAAGAACAGAATGATGGAGCTCATTACCAATACTATCACCGGCCATTTATAGACATTATGGATTAAAATATAGGGCTTCTGATATCATATTTTTGTACATATTTCTTATCACAGTTACTGATCTGGTATGTGGCTATCAATATGAATAGCACAGTACTTTGTTTTGAATATTATCTCCCTGCGTGGATTAAGATAATATGTTTCTTTTTGGTCTGTAGCATTTTTACATGGATACTTATCACAGTTTTGTTGGGCTATTACCTCCCTGCGTGGATACAGGTAACTAGCTTTGCTGCTTCTCCGGAAGATGATAGACTCTCTATAAAAATTATCTGAATATGCATATGCATCTACAAAATGTAATTTTTTTTCTTAATGAAATTACAAATTTTTCCATGGGAAAAAAAAATAATTAATATAAAATATAACTATATATATTAATGATTTAATAAATTCAAATACTTTTATATGAGGGATATATTAAACACTTTAACTATAATTATAGTAAATAATATATATGGAAATGTTCATGTTTATAAATAAATAAATCTAGAATTAAACATTATAATTTATAGATTGACTACTAATTAAATATTATGACATGTTTTTATTAAGATTATGAACTAAGTTTGGTAGTCTAAGTAATAGATGAAATTGTTCTATTAAAAGTTTTTTTTTTTTGGGCGTTAGTTTTATTCAAAATCTAATATAATTTTTTAAAATAATGTGTTTAATTTGCAAAGATCAAATGTCTTATAGGTTCCTCAAGGTGTAGAATCTATTTATGCATTTGAAAATGTATTTTAAACAACATGAAGTCACAAATATGCATGAGATTGTATTTCCAAATTCTGGCCAGAAAGTTATTTCACCTATACTAAGCCAAATTAAATTTAAGATAGTAATTATTTTGTTTTAACAATTCAAATTAAATAATTTAAATAAAATAATAAGTAAATATTTATTATAAGTTTTTTTTTCAAAAATTTCAATGTAAATTACTATTAATATATTATAATTTATATTAGTTTATAAAAATGTTATTTAGCAAGCACAACATTAAAACTTAAGTATATTTGAGACATAAAATAAAAATTGTAAATTATATTATTTTTAAAATAATCCTAGATGGATTTTAACTCTAGATCTACCAAGCACCAAGAGGGATCAAATCTCTCCAGATAAAAACTTCTTTTAAAGGAAAAATATTTGATCCCTATCGCTGCTTGGTAGATCTAGAGTCTCCAGTTACAAACTTCTTTTAAAAGAAATATATTTGATCCGTCTTAGTGCTTGGTAGATCGAGAGTTAAGATAGATCTAGGTTGGTCAATAACCGAAAAAAAGGAAAGTTTTAAGGGAATAAAAAATATCATATTTGTATAGATTAAGAAGAAAAAGATAGAGAAGGTGATTAAGAAGTAGATCCAGAGTTAATATGGATCTAGGCTAGTCAATAACTAAAAAATAGTAAAGTGTTAAGGGAATAAAAAAATATCATAGTTGTCTAGATTAAGAAGAAAAAGATATAGAACGTGTTAACAAAATCAGAAAATATGGGATTATAATAGATTTAAAAAAAGAAATATCAGGAATAAATTAGATAGGATGAACAAGAAAAAGAGAATGGGGAAGGGGGGAAATAAAGGGAGAGAAATGATAGCGCTAGGGAAACAAGAGTACCAAAGAAGATCAAGGTAAAGGGGAAGGGGAAGTAAGGATAGGGGGAGGGGAGGGACAATGTATGAAAGTGGTTGAAAGAATATACCCTTTAGCACCTTGTTCCCTCTCATCCTTTATCTCCCTTTATTTTCCTCTTTGGCCCTCCCAAACCAAATCCCCTTTACCATTGTTAGGATTATTTTATTTTATTTTTATTTCTGGCACCTTTTTCCTTTGAGTTCTCTTGTTTCATTCATATTTTCTAATTTCTTTATTATAGTTTTTTCATAATCTATTCTAATCCATTATTTTCCTATCCCCTGCATGCATTCTTTTTCTTTTTCAATAGTTTTTTCCTTTTTGGATAAACATGCATGAGAATTTAAACTTTAAATCACACAATTTACATAATACTTCATAACATGATGATTGAGCTATCATTATTTTTCATTGTTATTTACTCTTTTCAATTATATTTTTATTTTAATAATAAAATTTATAATCTTATTTTTAACCTCATTTTAATAATAATTTAATTCTATTTTATTAATATCATTTTAATAATCTAGTATTCTAAGTCTATTTTAATATTTTAATACTAGTATAACTTACTTATTTCTAACGAGGACCAATATTTACTATTACTAATAACCTAAGTTTTAATTCTAGTATAATTCTATTTTAATAGTATTTTTAAATATTAATTCTAATTTAATATTTTAATGCTTTTTAATTTTAATTTAATAATTCAATAGTTAATTCAAATTTAATATTTATTGATTTTTTTTTAACAAATTTCGCAGGATTACATCTCCATCATGTCCAATATGTCACCCCTAATCCCATTTTAATAATAATTTAATTATATTTTATTGGTATCATTTTAATAATCTAACAATTTAATTCTATTTTAATTCTATTTTAATACTAGTATAAATTACTTATTTCTAACCCTCACCAATATTTACTATTATTAATAACCTTATTACTAATAACCTAATTTTTAATTATAGTATAATTATATTTTAACATTATTTTAGTAATCTAATAATTCTACTTTAAAACTATTTTAATAATATATTATTTTAATACTACTTTTAAATTTTAATTTTAATTTAATATTTTAATGCTTTGGTTCTAATTTATTAGTTATTGAGTATATATATATATATATATATATATATATTTGTAAATGTGGCATGAATAATTTTCATCATGTCCTATATATCGCTCTAAAATTGAATGGATGACTTTACATCAAAAATTGCCTTAAAAAAACTTATAAACATTTATTAAAAATATTTGATTTTAACTCTAATCTGATATGACCAATATTTAATATTTTTCACGTGATAATTTTATATTTCATTTATTCTTCTCATCATTTTCTTATTTTAATTTGAATTATTCTAATTACTTTTCCAATTTTTCTCAACATAATCTTATTATTAATAATTCTTTTTTTTTCCTCTAATTTTTTGTGACGGCCAACCTCCTTTTTAGATGAAAAAAACATTTATTATAAATAAATAAAAAAAATTAACGTATTCACATTCCTTTTTATCCCTTTATAAGTTTATACTAACTTGTTCACATTCTTTTTTATCCCTTTAAAGTTTATATTTCTTTTGGTTTCCTACCTCCATTTATACTTGGTTGGTCAATTTTTTATTCATCATGTCAATTTTTTTTCTAGGTGGAGTGTTCACCCAAAAATTTGTGATGCTTAGACAGAATCTGAATATTTAAAAATTTTCACCATCAAATTAAAAATGTTCGCAACATGATTGACTTTTGTGATATGTTTCGATCTCAATTTTAATGTTATGGATATGAACTAAAATAAAAGGTGAAAATGTCCAATGTTAAGTGGCGTTATGTATATCATAAATTTGAAAGAGGATAAGTTATTTTTTAAATCATGAATAATATATTCTTTTAATTTAAATTAATAATAATATTAACTTTTTTCTTTCTTTCTTTCTTTTTTTAGTTTTTCAACATTTTTATAGATAAAAATTTTAATGTATTAATTTAGACGATGTAAATGTTTTATTAACACAATGGAATTTTATAGATAAGTAAGAATAATGAAATATATATATATATATATATAATATATATTTTAAATTTTATAACTAGTTATTATTTTGTTATATAGAGTTTACAATTTTTTTTATAAGATCTAATTTGTTTTTAATTTAGGAAGAGAGGTTGAGAGAATATATCAACCATTTCCAACAATTTGGAAACCAATTATTCACATTCATAATGAAAGCACTAATTATAACTCTCTCTTTGAATATTACAAAAAAATATTGAAACTACCCATAGACAACAAAATACATAATCATTCTTTAACTAGTATATAGTTTTCAAATCTATGTGAGCTTCATCATGTTATCTCATAACTCTCTTAAAGATGTAGTCTACAATTTGGATTCCCGAGTTCCACTCATGAACTCCTAAATCATGGAACTTCCAAATTCAATTACTCAACAACATCCACAACATGTCACATAACCTTACAGCATACCACAATCATGTCCTCAATAATTAATGAGTGATCCTATCCTAGATCGAGAACTTCCAAACTAATTGGACACTCATCCATGTTGAGCCTATTCACTTCTAGTTCTAAACCAGCTTGAGAGGTTTAATTCCTTCATTAAACTCATCATCATAAGAATTCAATGAATATTCCTATGTGGCTATGTTGGTTAGTTATTTTAGCATCCCTTTTAACAAATCACTCGCATTGCTTTTGTAATTCCACATGGTATTCCCAATTTTCTGGCACTAGTAGCATTCAACCTCACCTTTATTTGCATTTTTCTTTTTCATCCTTGTTTTTGAAAATAATGCATTTTATGTTTGAGAATTACCTTCTATATCCTCTAGTTTTAGCCTCTTTTCCTCTGCTAAAAGTGTTGCAATTGTCTTGTCCAATGTTTGGGAAAACATTTGACTTAAGGTGAAGATGACATTGCTAAAATTTGAAAGTATGCTACTCAATAAGATTTATTTCGCATCTTCAACTTCTACCTTAGCGCCAGCTTCAACAAACTATCTTATAAGAGACACTAAATTATTCTCATTTTAAGTTTTAACAACTGTAACTTTATGGAGAATTCTTCATTTTTAGCTTTCACACTAGACAATTGAGCCAATTATTCTCATACCCCTTTAAATGATTTTGTGAAAAAACATGATATAACTATGAATACAAAAGAGAAAATTTGATAATAGACTTAACTTTTTCATCCCTACTTTCCTATTCAAATAATTTTTTTACATCTATGGGTTCCATTTCTGTACCCTTCAATATACGCCATATTTTTTTATTGATTAATTGCATTTATACTTATACTTTGCATGTGTGGAAATTTACACCACTATTTTTTTCTAAAACTGCGATTTCCATGATTAAAGAAACCCCCTCTAAAATAATTGTTTTACATCTAGGGGTTCCATTTCTGTAGCCTTCAATATACCCCATAATTTTTTGCTCATTAATTGCATTTATACTTATACTTTGCATGTGTGAAAATTTACACCACTATTTTTTTCTAAAACTGCGATTTCCATGATTAAAGAAACCCCCTCTAAAACTAAAAATACTTTTCAATAACAGTAGAAAGGTTTACGCACATTAACGCCTAGCCTGACTAAAAAATTCAAAAGAGGAAAGAATAAAATAAGTTCTTACAGGAAACTTCATTACAACCTTCATGATTTCAAACTCATGCAGGCCCCCAAGAAGACTACAATCACCACAGTTCTACAACGTATAGGCCCCCAAGTTGATGTCATCCACACTTGTCAAAACTCAAACCCACAAAGTATCGATCACCAACCATTTAGGCAGTTGTTTCACAAAGAAATGGGTTCATATGACGAGAGCAACCAAAATTTTTTTTGAACCATGACCTCATGCCGGACACAAAAAATCGGTTGACTTATCTATTATGTCTCACTGTAACAACTCCTCGACTCCCCACCAGAGAAATTGGCATTCGTTGGGCCATCCTTCAATGAAAAACCACAACTGTCACCCTCCCAATGGTTTTGTTGTCCAATTATTGGAATCCAGAATATAAGAATTATTGAAATGACAAGTATAATTGGATAATAAATTGTGGATGCGGGATCTAGTCGCCTCTCTGTGGCAGGAAGTTAAAAGAATTTTTCCATTGGAAATATCCTTGGCATTTCAATCTGCAATGCATCTAAACTTATTTTGTAGCCCGTATAGCATTTGAAGGAATCATATTTCTACCAATACATTGTATGCATCATAATGACGCTATCACTAATGATATATCTCACGGACATCATAACCACACCAAATCACTCGAGCAATCCAACTTAGGGATGTCAAACACCACTGCGACACTTGGTCAGCTCATCACAACACTTAGATTCAATATTCAAACCAAACACCACCTCTTCAAATCATCTCACCTTGGATCTAAAACAAAGTAAGAATCACTAAAAGCACACATAGTATATATTTCACAGGGTATGTATGTGAAAAGACATACTTTTATAATCAACTATTAATTTGTTATATGGAGTTCTCAATTCTTTAATAGATCTAATTTATTTTTTGGAGGAGAGGTTGAGAAAATATCTTAATTATTGATATTAAATTTTCATACTTAAAATGTAAGTATTAATTCTAAATAAATATATATAATAATATTAGATCCATATTAATTTTAGATGTATTAATTACGGAATTAAATATATTTTTATTTAAAAAAAGTTGTATTTCGAGGGATATGATATTTCTCGAGACTTGCTACATCGAGTTAAGATAAATCTAAGTTATTTTAATTTTGCTTTTTAAATAGGTTATATTTGAAATGAATACCATGAATCAATACCATAAGTTCTCATAAATGTAATGCTGAAAAACCATATCAATAATTGATGAACATTATATTACATTACAAGATTTCTATGCCTTTCAATATAAACAATATTTTCATATTTTTATAAGTAAAAAATAATGATTAACAACTTTTATATCTAATAAATTCAAAATAAAAATTACATTAATTGTTTATTCCTATTAAAAATAGCATAATCTATATTATTCAACTAACTATGGTTAGTATATGTCACGTTAATAAATATTCAATTTAAAATTACACAATAAGCAAAGTTGAAATTAAACATAATTATCCTAATAATAAGATTTAGGATAATGTCTTTTATAATGAACTTAATAAAATCGCGTAGATAATTGTATTTAATTTATTTAATATTTAACGAGTTTCAAAATATTAAATATACATTTTTAAGGATTTTTCAAAATATTTCATGTGAGTATGAAAGAGAATGTTTTTGTGTTTTTATTAAATTGAATTTATTTGAAGTCTTTATTAGCTATGATTGTTATATTCATAGAATTAAGTTATATATATATATATATATATATATATAATTTTAATTAATATAGTTTAAAAGGAGTAAACATTGCTAGCTTTGACCTATTCCGAAGGAAACTAGGTCACAAATCATTTTTAAAATTATCTAGTTTTGTATGAATTTGTTGGACGTTTAAAATCTCAAATGCAATATAATGAAACTCAAAAATTACAAAAAGTAGGTAGATAAACATAAATGATGACTTTAAAAGGTAACACGATCAAAATAGAGTTGGTTTAGAGGGCCTAGTCCACTAGAAGCCTTTGTTTCGTTCATGGTCACAATCATCTCTTGCGCAACCTTGTCTTCATGCTAACAGGGTTGGAGCGGGTCCATGTCAACCTAGGTTTTAAGTTACCTTAATTGTTTCCTCTACTTTATGCTAACAGGGATGAGGGTTTCAATTACCTTAATTGTTTCCTCCTTTGTACTTAGCTATCATTATCATACTTTAACGGTAAGATTGAATACAACCTTCCACAAAGTTATAGAATTGATTTTTAGGTGTTTTAGTTTATATATAATTTATTGTATTTGTTCATTCTTATTTTCCAATTTCATTTAGAATATATTTTATTTATACAATTATGAATTGGTAATTGGTTGGAATACTTTGGGTATAGTTATTACTAATAGTACATTTTGGTTGGAGTACTGTGGGTGGATTATTACTATAATAGCAAAAATATATTCAACAAAAAATAAATATATATAAGGAATTTATAATTTAGTAAGACCAAATATTAAAGGTGGAGAGCTTACTCTTTGACCCTTACGATTGGCCAAATATTCCCTTCTTAGGATTTGAAGTTAGGTGGGGAAAATAGCATCCATTATACCAAATACCTAATTATCTCATAGAAAAAAAACCTGATTTATAAATAAATAGCAAAATTTCATTATTTTAAACACCATTATATCCTTAAACCTAACTTACTAAAATATAAACCCTAATTTCCTAATTATTCCTTAGATATTTGCTCAAAAAACTAAAACCATTTCCACCAAATCACCACTTCCATAACCTTCACCTCTTAATAAATCTCTTAAAATAATCATTAGTCATATAGGTGACCCTATGTAACCCATAAACTGAATATGAGAATTGATCCACATAAGACTTATTTGTTAAAGTTGAATGATAAAAATTATATTTATTTACAATAAATATAAAAATAATTTTATTATATATTTTTGGTTATATTTAGTAAGTTGTAGTAAATATTAGCACTGCAACATTAAGAAAGAAGAAAGAAAGAAATCATTTTAACTTCTAAGAGGCTAAATATAATGTATGGGAAAGATTTCTTTTCCATCTCGTTCTTGTATTTAACCCATTTTTTGTGAAGCCTTGCAATAAACACTCTGAGCTTCTCTACAAACCCCTTATTGAATAGATTTTCCCAAGACCTAGCTACCAGAATATCTACATAACTTTCCTTGCTGTCTTTGAAGGCCTCGCATTCTAAAATTAAACGTTTTTCTATTTCCACTTTTCTAGAAGAGCAGAAAATACATACTTTTTCCTCCCCCACTTCTTTTGGCCTTTTCCAGGGTCATGTTTCACAAGAGAGTTGATGAGAAGTAATCCTTAAATGAGTAATACGAATTTTGGCTCTCCAAGAAATATTGGCCCTACGCTTTTGTTGATGATTATGAATGGGGTTAAACTCTTCAATATAGTACTTTTTCTTTCATCTTAGCTCCTTATCCCAATTACGCTTGTGTAATTTATCCATAAGAAAGGATTTTATCTCTTTACTATTTGCGGGACACATGTTCAATAAAATATCCCATTTACTAAACCATTTGTTATTTTTCCATATCCAAGTCTTCTTTTTTTTGCACAATATGTACAATCGCAATAATAAATGTGGTTGATATACATCGATAGACATCAATGGTACATATATATATAAATGTTATTATTATAATATTATAATTATGATAATTATTATAATAATACTTCATATTAGTTATTATTATATTATAATAATATATATTATTGATATTACCAATAATATGATGAACCAATGTATTAATAAACCCAAGTGATTATTAATATTATAAAACCAAGGGATTAATATTATAATCCTAACGCATTAACAAACCTAAGGGATTAATATTATAAAACTAAGATTATTATTATTATTATTATCTAATTTTAAGGACACAACCAAGCAACACACTAAATTGGTGTATGAAACCCCCTTGTTTGTGGGACAAGGGACCCACCTCAGCACAACGATTTCAATGCTAAGTCTACGAAGGCATACATACTCTACCCAACTCTACTTTTGAACCTGTAACCTCTTAAGAAGAAACACATAATCTTAACCATAAAACCCACTTTATGAACCCAAAAAATAATAATATAAACCCAACCTAAACTTAAAAAATTAATATCAAACCCTAAAAATATAAACACTAAAATTAATATTATAAATATAAATATTACGACAACAATTATCAAATTGACTAATATTATATATTCTATTATTAAAGCCTAATATCATATATACTAAACGTAATATTAGGTTGTATAATACAACAATCACATTTATTTATAATAAATATAAAAATAACATTATGGATTTCATTACATATCTCATTGTATATGGTCATTTGTATTTAGCGTTTGACAATTTTTTAGACTTAAATGCGCTTTGATGTGGCGAAGAGACACCTTTTCTTGTGGTTCACCTATGGAATATATTTTGCTAGGTCTATGGAGAGTCTTTTCAATTACTAGAGAAACATCTTTTCTTTGCCACACGTATCTTCTTTTAGCTGTTTTCCCATATGCTAACGAACTCGCATGCTTCATATTGAAACTAACGTGATTTAGTCAACTGTAAAGATCTCAGTGTACATTTAAATATGATTGTCTTCGTTATCGTAGCAATTTCCATTGTGACGATTATACCTAAAAGTCAACGCGTATCATATGGTGACAATCCCTTAATACTCCGTCAGTGCCTTTGTCACAAAGGGATCATTCATTTAAACATTATACAAATTTTTTCTATTTTTACAATTATTTGAGATGTATATGTCGTATAAGTCAATATTTTTACAATTATTTAATATGTATTTATCCTATAAGTCATTTTGTGACCTATATTAATATCATTATCATCGAATCTAATAACATTTAGATAAAATCTAAAATTTATTCGAATAAGGAAACCCGAGTTCATTTTAAGTTAGACAAATTTTCAATTAATACTGACGAGAATATTATATTAATATTAAGATGCGTACTCTCCACGTTATCATATTAAACATATTTATTTAATATGTTTATGGAAATATAATTTAGTGTAAGATGTTTTGGTATAGAAATTTGGAGGATAGTAAATACTCTAACTTCGTAGTTAGGTAGTTAAATCTAATATAAATTCAAATTGTTTAAATATGATGTTGTTTTGTAGGTTTATATATATAAAGAAGATTTTCGAAGGGTGGGCCTATATAGGTGAGTTGTTTATTAAAAATATATTTAGAATTAAGCATTTTTAACTCAACGTTTTGGATCTGAGGATGAGTACAATTTGATAATAGATTCAGCGTTAGGTCTAAAATGCTGGGTTAAAAATGTTTAATAGTAGTCATGAGACATTTCATAGTAGTGGTTTTATATGTAATCATAAGAGATTATATTAACAATTTCATGATATATTTACAAATAAGTGGATCAATTGTCACTCTTGTGTTTTCTTTTAAATATTCTCAAGCTCTAGTTTGGGTGGTAGGGAACACTATTTATTGTCCCCTCTGTTATAGCCTTAAAAACCATCCCTATGTGCTTTAAAGGATCTAGTCACTTTCTACGTTAAGAGATAACATCACTTCTATTTGGAAACATGATTTTGAGCATGATCACAATTACTCTATGGAGAAGAACCCCACTTGTGGAAGGTGAGTCCTCCCTCAAGTTTTCATTTAACCTGAGGTAGACTAGGGTTGGAACACTATGCCAAAAAGGAGCTAAACTAAATTAAAGAGTCCAGAAATGTATATATACGGAAAAAATAGGTAATTGGGGTTGCACCTTTATAACCACAGTCATCCTTAGGTGTTCCTACCAAGTTTAGCTCCAAAGATCCTATGCTCTATCTTTTAAAACCTACTTCCTACACATATTGAAGCAATAGATGCTTTCACAAATACTTGCACAAAATAAACTATTAGCAACAATATAACTTTATCCTTCTTGATGAAGCCACATAAATATGGCATAGAAAATATAACCTCAAGATGACAATGCATAAACTTGAAGACCAATTAAAGAAGGGGAAAGTTGGATAGGTTCATTATATTAATCAACAATAGTAATATAGTGCATAAATGAAGCTTTCTCAATCCCATAAGTATTCCTCTCCATTTATTTACCTTGGTCGCTCTTGAAGCTTCTCTTGAAAATTCAACAACACAAGCTTATTTAATTTTTTTTTTGTCTCATTTCCCTTGGCTTACTCTTCATTATATATATGGAGGAGAGGTAATTTTAGGATGACTTCATTCTCTCAAATTCTTTAGAGAACTATGAAAAATTGAGTCGGTAGGTCAGTTTATTAGTGAGATGTAAAAAGTGGGACCTTAATCTTCTGAATATTGTATTGGGAATCACAGTTGTTGTTAGGCCAAAAACCATAGGTGTTAGTTAATGATCACACCATAATGGATAAGAATCCATGATCACTGGTTAGTTCATGTCGCAAAACACACAAGGAGCATTATTTTATCTAATGTACAACAATCTCCCACCCAACATAAGGTGCATGTGTATCAAACTCATGACCTACGTTGTGATACCACTTGTTGGGAATCATGATTTCTATTAGAAAAAAACCAGTAGGTGTTAGTCAATGACTGCATCACCTAAGATAAGGATCCATGAGAGGCAGTTAGTCCATGCCACGAAACACATGGGGAACATTGGTTTATTCAGTGTCTAACATACTCTCCTGGATATTATTAATTTTGGAGGTTGAGATGGTGATTTTTATATTGTGGTAATGCATCTGGTGCATATTGCATGTTGTAAGTGGTATAACACATGATGAGTCACATTTTTCTAATTAGAATAGTTGCAATCATGCTCAAAATCATATTTCCAAAGGGAAATTGTGTGGTTTCTTGATGTGGAATATTTCTACATTTTTTAAGGCATAAAAGGGTGGGTTTCAAGGCTATAATAGATTCCCCCTAATTTGTGAGTATAGATGAGAATATATGGGACGAAATACATTACAAATTTAAAATGTATAGGTAGCACAAAGAGATACCAAATTGTGGGAAATGGGAGAGTACTTGTATAATCTCCCCCTCCCACATTTACCCAATTTCACATCTAGATAGGGTAAGCATGAGACGACTGTCACTATGATATGACCCAACCTCCAAGTTCTAGTTATGGAAGTCGAGTCATTATATTGACAACTTACAGACATCCCTTAAGAACTAGAGACCACTCAGGGGCCTATAAACCACCCCAGGTGATCAATCCCTGAGTTGTAACCTTTTTCACTTCCTTGAGTCCATAACCACACCAAAAACATTGCATGTGTATGGTTATGAGGTGCCAACCACATGCATAAGCCTGCCTTCATGTGGTCATGACCTCAGAGCCTTAGTTATGTGCATATGCTTTTGAGATCTGAGCCACATTTCATGCTAGTATCCAGACCATTGCCCTGAATTTCATGTAACTTTCCAGAATGTAATTAAAAGTGTTGATAATGCTAACCAATCAAAACTCATGAAATAACTTGATCTAGGCATGCCTAATCCACAATACGAATTTCATTAAACATATGGTAAACATGAAGGCTACAGGTCACGAATGCATATCTGATCATAGACTGACAATATTCATTTGACAAACATTAAGAAGGCTCCAAGACGTCTCTAACTAGATGTAACAACACTTGTTACATCATGCATTCATTAACCATTCATTAACTTATCAAAAGATGTCAAGAGACATAGATAGAATACAACATATAACCATAATAGAAGCCATGGAAAATCAACCATAATATCACCATCATAATAAGTACAAATGCTCATAGATATCAATAGGAAAATATCTCACAATAATATATTAAAATTCCAACCAAGTCAAGTACTTCCACATACTACCCAACCATAGATTCAGCTAAGCCAATTCTCTCTTTCATCTGATCACCCTCATACCATATTCCAATCATGAATGTGGGATCTCAATGGATTAAACCTGCGAGACAAAACCATCTAGGTTTTCTAGAGGCCAAACCACCTCAACCTTCAACCACAGTGATTCGCCCTCTATAATTCGGAAATCATAAACATCAACCAGATCAGTCTCTACCCAAGTTGTCTAGGGATCTAGGAACTTGTAACTCATCCCACAACCTTCGAGAGATTGAGAGAATTTGTTCCAATGACAACACTGGGAGTTATTAACTCAACCCACCAAGGGCTCAAGAGTTTTTGTACCAAACTACGGCTCTAGGAACTAGTAACTCAACCCAAACTGTTCCAGGGCTCTAGAGAGTTTGTTCCAACACAAAGCCACAAAGAACATGAGAACCAACTAGAAAAATAAGTGGGAACCCCACAATACCATGGCTCTCCAAGAAATGGCAAGGCAAGGTTGAAACCACTATCAATCTAGGAAACTGCCCATGATAATGAAAAAGAATAACACCAAAATCACATGCATATACCATGCATCCAAAGATCAACAAGGAGATCATACATGGAACCTATTACCTGCAAAGAATTGCAGTTGTGACTACTAATCCAATTGTCTCCTTACACTTGCTTTACCTTTTCCTACATTCACCAAATCCAAGTGAATACTAGAGTGGTCCAATCATGCTCCAAGAATGCTCTAAGTGTGCAATAGTATGAGAGAGAGAGAGTGAACAAGAGATCAACCCAAAACTGTAAAAAATCTAGCAGTTGTTTCTCTAAAGCCTTTTTTTATCATTGAGGCCTTTATTTTCTTCATTTTCCTTCATTTTCCCTGTAATTTCCCTAACATGTATGTTTATGTCCCTTTATCTCCCTTGTCTCATATTTCCTTTATTTGCATAATTAAATTCCAATTATTGCTTTTTTGCCTTTGCCAATTTCCATAGTCATTATTAATGAGCAACTGATACCCACTATAATTTTTTTCCCACCATTCATCTTGGAATACATGTCCCGTGACTTTGGTCTTATTTCATTTACATCGAAAATCAACCAGGGGTTGTTACAAACACCTACCTCTTGGGGGAACATTGTCCTTGGTGTTGAATGATTCTTATAACTATAAAAATCATGTTGTCTGTGGAGCATTATAAAACGGCTTGATGCAGCATTTATATCATATTGTTGAACCATGAACAACATACTACTTATTAGAGCTTTATAACACAACTAGATGCAGTATTTACAACATATTACTTATTGGATCTTTATAACACAACTCATTGTAGTATTTACGATATGTAAATGCACATATAAACATAAACCAAAACACATGTACCAACACAACTACTCAACCAATAAATAAAGAATCATAAATAGCCCACATATGATCAACCATATCACATGTAGCTTTGTCACACCCAAAGTTCTTCCATTACACTTTAAATTGCTCGATGTCATGGTTCTAGAGCATGAGTTGTTTCCATTGGAAAATGCACTAAGGTTTTGACTAGAATTATTCTAGTTCGACCTTCAATACAAACAAGTCAATTACATGATCAACAACCTGGACATATATCTTAAGCAATGAAACATGAAAAACATCATGGACTTGCATTTTTGGTAGTAGCGCAAGTCTCTAGGCCACTTGTACAATACTCTCAAGGATCTCAAAAGGCCCACAATAATGAGGTGACAACTGGGCACATAATCCAATCCTCAAGGACCACCTCTTTAGATTTACACATAAGTACACACGCTCCCCAACCTAAAACTCCTTGAATGTTATGTGTTTATCTACATAACTCTTTTTCCTATCATTTACTTCGTTTAGATTATTTTTAATGATCCAAATTTCATGTTTCATCTCGGCCAAAATATCTAGTCCAATCAGTATCCTATTCACTCGATCACTCTAGCTGATAGGAGTATTACAACTTTTCCCATAGAGAGCCTCAAATGAAATCATACTCCATGACTCCCAATACCCATTCTTATGAGAAAATTCCGCTAGTGGAAGATACTCCTCCCACTTCCTCTATCGATGTATGACATGCATCCTCTGTTGGGTCCCTATAATACTAGTGATTACCCAATTACTATTGTAGTTGCACCCCTTATTATTATTGTTGTGCCCCTATTATCCCCATATTGTAATTATTGTGCCCCATAGAATCCCTCTATTGTTATTTTTGTGGCTTTATATTATTATTGTTAGGTTGGTTGGGTTATATTGTGACTCCTTAGACTCCTATATGTAGAAAGGAGGTTTTGTCATTTGAATCATCCAAAATTGTTCATTTATGCAATGTAAAGGAGTTTGCCCCCTCGAAGAGGCTAAATTCTAAGGCGTTGATCTATATTTTCTATCTTTTCTTGAGCTGGTTTCATAACATTTCGTATCAGAGCTTTGGATTCTAGGGTTTAGAAGCTCCAAACAGGTCATCGTGGCATTTTCACTATAAATTTTTTCTGCGACGTTTCAATCGCACGGAATCTCGGGTCCAAATTTCAGAGCTTTTTGCGCTATATTTCTGGAGATATGATCTAAGTAAGTTGGTGTTTTTGCAAACTCCTGAATTACATTCCAAATAGGTGACCTGGGGAAAATCGTCATAACTTTGTCTTTGAGCATCGGATTGAAATTTCGTCAGAAGTTATAGAAAGAGAATGGACCGTAGTTTCTTTTAGATATTTTTCAGAGCCAAAGTTTGAAACAGTGACTAGTGGCACATCATACAAGTTCACTCTATTGAACTAGACTATAATCAAGTCACTGTGGCAGATTTCACATAACTCTTCCTTGGAGAATCCAATTTGGGTCAAACTGGTGGCATTGGAAAGAGGACACAGAGGGCTACTAAAAGTCGTAATTTTAGAATTGGATGATAAAAAAGTACAGAGATACATTAGAGGCAATATCGAGCTCCTACAAAGTGAAAAAAGGTTTGTAGATTTTTTTAAATTTTTGCTTAAGCTTGGTTTCAAAATTTATTTTGAAGGAATTCAAAGGGCATAGTAGAGCATTATTATTGGTAACTGATGCCCCGAGGAAAGAAAATGCAAACACCTAGTAAGAAACCTAGAATCCCTAACATGACTCATGAAGAAGGGGAAGAAATGCTACATGATATATCAAAATTACAAGAACAAGTGCAACAAATGTCACTCTCACAAAAGCTAACAGAAGCTAAGATAAATGGCGTGGAAGCTAAGATGGACGATTTGAAGATAGATTTGAAGATAGATTTGAAGAGAGACATGGAAGATTTAAACACAGATTTGAAGACAGACATGGCAGATTTGAAGACAGATTTGACATATTTTCTACAAGAAATACTTACTAACGATGAAAAGGTAGTAAAGGAAACTCATGATGCGAACAAAAGAAATTTTAATCATGATTTCTTAGACTCTAATGTGGGACTGAAGGCCCACCATATTCCAAAAATTGATATGAGGAACTTTGATGGCAAGGATCCCGCAACATGGATATTACAGATGGAGCAATTTTTCGATCTCAATAATGTGCAAAACACACAAAAGGTACGTATTGCAACTTTATATTTGGAACCAAATTAGTTTGTATGGTATCAATGGCTTTGCTCTCGTAAACAAATTATCACTTGTGCAATTTTTATGGAAGAATTGAAAACACATTATGAGGATACAAAAAGAAACACTTTTTTTAGCCAATTGATAAGTCTCAAACAAAAGGGTTCAATAATGGAGCACATTGAGGAGTTCCAAATGTTGAACATAAGGGTAAAAAATATTCTAGAGGAACATAGGATTGATGTGTTCATAGGGACTTTAAAGGATAATATCCTACATGATGTTCACCTTTGGGAACCTGATTCATTAGAGAAGGTATTTAGGTTAGCAAGAAAAATGGAAAGCAAAATTATGGCAACCAGAAAGCATACCACTCACAACAATAAAGATGGAAGTGTTGTTTCCCCTTGTCTTCCACAACCTTTAATGTTGACACCAAAACAATTGGAAGAAAAAGGAGTGAAAGGGCTTTGTTACAGTTGTGATAACAAATACACTAAAGGTCATAAGTGTGTTGAGAAGAAATTATTCTACATAGATTGTGAAGAGGAAGAAGAAAAGGAGCAAGAAAGGTCAAAAGAAGAGGATATACTCCAGGAACAAAGCTTAGATAAAGAAGAAATGAATCTGACCATATCTTGTAATGCATTGGCAGGAATTATCACTCCTCAAACCATCAAGATAGAAGGAAAAATCAAGAAGAAAAGGGTAATAGTGTTGATTGATACAGGAAGTACCCACAATTTTATTCATTGTAAGGTAGCAAAAGAATTGAATTGCTTCTTATATCCAGCACCAAAGTCTCAGGTGATGGTTTCTCTGTAAAGTGCCATAATACCAAGTTATCGACGGGAGAATATGTATTGACTAGCCCAATGCTTTCCATTCGAATGGGAGGTGCTGATGTTGTACTACGAGTCCAATGGCTACAATCACTAGGTACAATAGCTTTTAATTTTCAATAACTTTTCATGAAATTTTCCGTGCAAGGAAAGGAAGTTGAATTAAGGGGTATTGCAGGGAAACCAGGAAAGATAATCAGCTCTAATGATATAAAAAGCTTCTAGAAAGGGAACAAAGGGGTGTAATTGCACAATTATGTTTGCTAGATGTTTCCACATTCAATCATCTATTTCTCTAGATATCCAAACATTCTTGGACAATCATTAAAAGGTATTTGAGACTCCCAAAGGTCTCCCACCTATTCCTGATCATGATCATGCTATTCATCTGATTCCAGGAAGTGTTCCTCCAAACATCAGGCCGTACAGATATCCCTATGCCCAAAAGAGTGAAATTGAACGTATGGTTGCAGAAATGATAGAGGCTGGTATAATTCAACTGAGTCAAAGTTCTTTCTCTGCTCTAGTAGTATTAGTGCACAAGAAGGATGGATCATGGCACATGTGTGTGGATTATAAGGAGCTCAACAAGCTCACTATTAAAGATAAGTTTCCCATTCCCGTCATTGATGAATTACATGGATCAATTTACTTCACCAAGTTGGATCTTCATTCAGGATATCATCAAATCAGAATGAAGACTAAAGACATTCCGAAAACAGCATTTAGAACTCATGAGGGTCATTATGAATTTTTGGTCATGCCTTTTGGCCTTACCAATGCACCTTCAACATTTCAAGGTTTGATGAATTCCATTTTCAAACCATTCCTTAGAAAATTTGTGTTAGTATTTTTTGATGATATACTAATCTACAACAAGTCTTGGAAGGATCATGTTGAACATGTTGACAGGGTGCTACAACTATTGGAGGAGAAACAATTATATGCAAAAAGATCCAAATGTTTCTTTGGAGTACAGGAGGTGGAATATCAAGGTCATATTGTATCTCATGAAGGAGTTAAGGTAGACCCTAGCAAAATTAAAGCCATTAAGGAATGGAAAATCGCCACATCCATAAAGCATCTGTGAGGATTTCTCGGGTTGACAGGGTATTATTGCAAGTTTGTTAAGAATTATGGGAGAATAGCAGCAACTTTAACAACATTATTGAAGAAAGATGCACTTTCATGGACTCCAAAGGAAACAAAGGCCTTCAAACATCTTAAAGAGGCAATGTGCCAAGCACCGGTCTTAGCTACACAGACTCTACAAAAACCTTTATTGTGGAATGTGATGCTTCAGGAAACGGAATTGGTGTTGTTTTAATGCAAGATGGAAGACCCATTGCTTTCAGAAGTCATCCAATCAAGGGAAAGTTTTTACACAAAGCTATTTATGAGAAGGAAATGTTGGCAATACTCCATGCACTTAAGAAATGGCGACCCTACCTAATGGGAAGACACTTCAAGGTAAAAATGGATCATGATAGCCTTAAATACGTTTTAGAACAAAGATTATCCTTTGAAGAGCAACAAAAGTAGGTCATAAAGATGTTGGGTTATGACTTTGAAATCATCTACAAAAAATGGAAGCAAAATGTGGTGGAAAATGCAGTCTCAAGAAAGGATGAGGATGTGGAAGCATTGTTGTGCTCCATTTCTATTATCTAACCAGATTGGATAAACGAAGCAAGGGAGTAATGGAAGAATGATGAAGAAGTGTGGGCACTTATTCGAAAGTTACAACAAGATTCCAGTACTTCTAATACATTTAGCTGGCAAAATGATTCTTTATGGTACAAAGATCGCTTATACCTCTGTAAGAATTCCCAACTAAAATAGAAGATTCTTATGGAATTGCACACTTCTCCCTTAGGAGGGCACTCAGGATTTTTAAAAACTTACCACAGGGTTAAGAAGGAATTTTTTTGGGATGGCCTTAAATCGGATATTCAAAAATTTTTGGCGGAATGTTTGGTTTGCCAACAAAATAAAGTTGAAACAATTAAGACACCAAGTCTATTACAACCTTTATCCATTCCAAGCCAACGTTGGGAGGAGGTTTCAATGGATTTTATCACAGGTTTACCCAAGTCTGAGGGAAAGAGTGTCATCATGGTGGTAGTTGACAGACTTACCAAGTATGCACACTTTTGTGCATTATCACATCCATTTAAAGCCGGTTCAGTTTATATTGCATTTATGGAAACAAATCAAAGGCTACATGGAAACCCAAAGATTATTCTAAGTGACAGAGATCCTATTTTCACTGGAAATTTTTGGACATAATTATTTTCTTGTCTTGGTACTCAGTTAGCTCATAGGTCATCTTATCATCCTCAATTTGATGGGAAAACTGAGATAGTAAACAAATTTTGGGAAGGATATCTTCGTTGCTTTGTATCTGATAAACAGACACAATGGGTCAAATGGTTGCCACTGGCTGAATGGTGGTATAAAACTTCCTTCCATACAACAACAAAAATGACCCCATTTATGGCACTTTATGGATATCAGCCACCATCCATCACATCATATTTAAGAGAAAATTCTAAGGTTCAAGCAGTGGAACATCACATCGAACATCAACAACAAGTCCTCCAACTCTTAAAGGATAACCTCGTGTTGGCACAGAATAGAATGAAACAACAGGCAGATCAACATCACAGCGAAAGAAGTTTTGATGTAGGTGATTGGGTATTCCTACGGCTACAACCATATAAGAAAATGTCTCTCAAGCATGCTAAGAAGGATAATAAATTATCACCAAAGTATTATGGTCCGTACAAGGTGTTGCAAAAGATTGGTACTATGGCATACAAATTGGAGCTTCCTGCAGCTTCTCGATTGCACCCATTTTTCCATGTTTCATGTTTAAAGAAGGTTATAGGCGACAAGCTCCCAGTTCAAACAATATTGCCAGAACTTGACGAGGAAGGAAAAATTATATTGGAACCGGAAGCAATCACAGAAACAAGAACTCGACAGCTATGAAATTGATCAGAATCAGAGTATCTTATCAAGTGGAAGAACTTATCGACTGAAGATTCCACATGGGAGGATGAGGATTTTATACAGAAGCATCCAGAACTACTCAAGCATTTAGGACATCACAATTTTGAAGGAGAGGGGCACGTTGGGTCCTTATAATACTAGTGATTACCCCATTACTATTGTAGTTTCATCCCTTATTAATATTGTTGTGCCCCTATTATCCCCATATTGTTATTACTGTGCCCCATAGAATCCCTCTATTGTTATTTTTGTGGCTTTATATTATTATTGTTAGGTTGACTGGGTTATATTGTGACTCCTTAGACTCCTATACGTAGAAAGGAGGTTTCGCCATTTGAATCATCCAAGAATTGTTCATTTATGTAATGTAAAGAAGGTTGCCCCCTCGAAGAGGCTGACTTCTAAGGTGTTGATCTATATTTTCTATCTTTTCTTGACCTGGTTTCATAACATCCTCAACATGTCCTCAAGAATCATGTTAACCCTTTTTATATATCCATTTGTTTGCAGATGATAAGTTGTACTGAAAGCTAACTCTATCCCTAAGCCCGCAAATAACTCCTTCCAAAACCTCGAAGTGAAATTAGTATCTTTGTATGATATGATCTTCTTGGGAACACCATGCAACCTCACTATCTCCCTGATGAAAATTTGAGTTACCTCACTAATGCAATTAGTAGACTTCAGTGGAGTGAAGTGAACTACCTTGCTTACCTTGTCAACCAAAACCATGATGGAATCGTGTTGCTTCGATGTCCTCAGTAAACATGTAATGAAGTCCATGGAAATGACCTCCAATTTCCATTCTAGAATTAGAATAGATTGCAAAAAACTAGTTGGATACTTACACTCTGCTTGCACTTGCTGACAATTCAACCATATAGTAACAAACCCAGCCACCTCTTTCTTCAAGTTTGGCCAATAGTAGAACTTCTTGACTTTTGTCAAAGTCTTTTGATATCTTGGGTGGGTGACCTGAATATGACTTGACAAGAAATTCCCTCAAGATAATCTTCTTCAACTCACTGTTATCTGACACATAGATCATGCTTCCCTACTTGCAATATCAACTCCTATAAATCTATCCCATAAGAAATCATAGCTTAAATTTGATTCACTTTCACTCTCCTACTAATAGCATATGCAACCATGTTCTCCTTACCTTTGATGTATCTAGTCTAAAATTCAAACAAACATAGGGTAGCCAACAATCTTGTTAACCTGACATTTAGATTAGGTTGGTAAAAAGAGCTCCCCATTTCACTATGATCACTCATCAAAACAAACATCCTACCAAGAAGATAATATCTGTACATCTTCAATTCATGAACAATGCTTCCAACTCAAGATCACGAGTCACATATTTTTTCTCATGCTCATTAAAATTTCTTGACTCATATCATACCACTTATCCCTCCTACATGAGGACTCCACCAGCTCCTTCCTTGCAACCATATGTACATACCAAAAACTCTTATTAGTATTTTCAATCTTTAAGGACAGATAGTTTGCAAGAAAGTTCTTCAACTTCTCAAAGTTGGTTGTGCACTCCTTTATCGATTCAAACATCTTCCCTTTTCTCTACAAAAATGTAATAGGATAGCCAATACTTGAGAAGTTCTTGATGAACCTGTTGTAGTAACCTGCTATTCCCATGAATGATCTCACCTCATCCACATTCCTAGTAGTTGGTCACTCCATGATATTTTTAAAATTTTCTGGATCCACTACTATCCCTTCCTTGGAAACAACATCTCTCGAGTAATGAATCTCAGTGTGAAAGAAACTGTAGTTGTTGAGCTTGGCATAAAATTGATTCTCTCTCAATAATCTAAAATTTTTGCCAAGGGTTCTTCATGATATTCCTCATTATTTTAATATATCAATATATCATCAATAAGAACTATCACAAACTTGTCCAGATAAGGATGCAACACATTATTCATCAAACACATGAAAGTAACAAAATAATTGCTAATACCAAAAGTAACCACCACAAATTCATAGTTCCCATACATCGTATAGAATTAAATCTTGTAGATGTCCTCTTCTTTGATGTGCACCTGATGATATCCCGATTTCAAATCAAACTTTGAAAAACCATTGATGATCCCTTCAACTAATCAAAAAAATCAGCAATCCTTGGAGATGGATACATGTCTTGATAATCATCTTGTTCAACTACATGTATTCAATATATAATCTGAGAGTACCATCCTTCATCTTCATAAACAATACCATTGCAACCCAAGGAAATACACTTGGCCTTATGTATCACTTATTAAGCATTTCCTTCAACTGTAACTTTAATTACACCAACTCCGAAGTACTCATCCTATAAGGTGCCTTTTTTAGGTCCCTATACTACTAATGTAATCCCTTATTTTTATTAGTACAACCCCTTTATTATATTGTTGTGCCCATGTAGTCCCCGTATTGTTATTATTGTGCCCTTACATTATTGTTCTTATGTCGACTCTGATTATATTATGACCCCTGAGACTCCTATACATAGAAAGAAGGTCTTGTCATTTGTATCATCCAAGAATTGTTCATTTGTGTAATGTAAAGGAGGTTTCCCCATCGAAGAGGCTGAGTTATAAGGTGTTGATCTATCTTTTCTATCTTTTTGTGAGTTGGCTTCATAACATTTGGTATCAGAGCTTTGGATTCAAGGGTTTCACTGTTCCAAACATGTCATCGTGGAATTTGCACTATAAATTTTTTCTGCAATGTTTCTGACACTAAAACAAAAACCCATTTTTGTTCAAATCGTTATGAACCTTGGGTTCAAAACTCAGAGCTTTTCATGCTATATTTGTGGAGACATGATCTGTGGAAGTTTGCCTTTTCATAGACTCCCGAATTAAATTCCAAACAGGTGACCTGGGGAAAATAGTCATAACTTTTGTTCTGCGCATCAGATTGAAATTTAGTAAGAATTTACAGAAAGAGGACAGACTGTAGTTTCCTATATATATTTTTAAGATTCTAAGGTCAAAACAGTGACACGTGGCACTTCATACAAGTTCGCTCTTCTAAAAAGCTATATAATCAGGTCAAATTTTGGGACAGAAAGAGGCAGGTGTGCAGACAAGAAGAACTATTACAAATGCTTCAAGCTGTCTAGCATTGATTTCCTCCATCGAACTGCAAAATGTAGATGAAGCATGCAAATATGAATGTTGGGTCAAGTGCATGAATGAAGAGCTTGAGAAAATTGAAAAGAATAATACTTGGGAATTATTTCCTAGACCTCATGATAAGAATATCATAAGAACCAAATGGATATTCAAAAACAAGCTGAATGAAAATGGAGAGGTTATTAGAAACAAGGCAAGACTTGTCTGTAAAGGGTATCCTCAACAATAATGTATAGATTTTGAAGAAAATTTTGCACCTGTTGTTAGACTTGAAGCCATAAGAATGTTCATTGCTCTTTCTAGCTTTCAGAACTTCAAAGTATACCAAATGGATGTAAAATTTTCCTTTCTTAATGTAGACTTAGAAGAAGAAGTATATATTGAGCAACCAGATGGATTCATTCTTGGAAATGATCCAAAACTTGTATGCAGACTTAGAAAGGCTCTCTATGGTCTAAAACAAGCTTCAAGGGCTTGGTATTACTGTCTTGACAAATATCTCCATCAACAAGGTTTCTCAAAAGGATCAGTTGATAGCAATCTATATACGAAGATTGAAAATGATAAACTACTAATACTTGTTGTGTATGTTGATGATATAATTTTTGGTAGCAATGAAGAAGCCATGAGTTGGAACTTTGCTCTGGTAATGCAGAAAGAATTTGAAATGTCCCTTCTTGGTGAACTCACATATTTTCTTGGTTTACAAGTTCAACAAAATAAAGATGGTATTTTTCTATCACGAACCAAGTATCTCAATCAAATCTTGAAAAAATATGACATGGAATATTCTAAACCGGTATGTACCCCTATGGTAATAGGATGCAGTCTCAGTTCAAATGATGAATCAATAGCAGTACATCAATGAACCTATAGATCCATGATTGACAGTTTTCTTTATCTAATAGGTACCTGACAGGACATCATGCATGCAATGGGAATAGTTGGAAGATTCCAAGAAAATCCAAAGGAATCACACCTTCAGGCAGTCAAAAGGATTTTCAAATATCTTCAAGAACTCAGAATTTTGGTTTATGGTATCCTAGGGATACAAATCTTACACTTCATGCATATACAGATGCAAATTGGGCAGGAATCGTGGATGACAGAAAAAGCACTAGTGGTGGTGCATTCTATATGGGTTCCAAATTAGTATCTTGGTTCAACAAAAAACAAGGTTCAATTGCATTATCTATAGCTGAAGTAGAATATGTGGTTGCTGCATCTTGCTGCACACAACTCCTTTGGATGATGCAAAGCAAGACATTCAAATCACATGTACTCCACCCATCTCCATTCAATGTGATAATACAAGTGCAATAAGTATTTCAAAAAATCTAGTCGTACATTCCAAGACCAAGCATGTACCTATCAAATATCATTTTCTCTGTACACAACTGCTTGAACAAAAGCTAAAATTGCAGTATGTTCCCTCCAAAGAATATGTTGCTAATATATTCACCAAACTGCTACCTAGAGAGACATTTGAATATCTCAGACAGAAGCTAGGAGTAATTGATGCATCATCTTGCTGTTGAAACCTATCTAGTTCAGAGAAAAGTGGTTGTACGCGAGTTTCATGAAGCATATCTACATACATACACCAGTTGTTGTGGATACAGTTGCGTATATGTTGGTTTGAAGAAAAAACAATGGGCCAAACTTAGGAGGAAAAGAGTCTAATATGGGTCTGACAGTGATAATCTAGCATAGGTTCAGGGGGAGCATATACTTCTAATAATGCATTGTTGGCATTATCTTGGTACAATTTCACAGTTGTTTCTAATTCAGGTAGAACAAGTGTAGAGGGAGATCAGGGTTGCCGGTCTAGATGGTGATTGACAGATGCTGATAACTATCATAGTCTTGTTTTAGATATTTTGTCTCTGTGTCATGTATATCTTTTATTATCAAGGGAATGTAACGACCTACTTTGTTTCCCCACTATTCATGGGATGAATGATGTAATGTTCTTGTTTTGTCATGTATAAACATTCGGTATATCCCCACTTGGTTGGGAGATGGATGTATGTATGAGTCTTTGGTGATAAGAAGGTCATTTATGATGTATAGAGTCATGTTCTTCCTGTACAATATCTTTTCGTGGACCTTGCTTATAGTCAGGGGGAGCATGGACAGCACTCTTCAACATATCAGAGAATTCAACATGTACTCAGGGGGAGCATAACCCTTTGCCCTTGATGACAAAGGGGGAGAGTGACTTAGGGTTGCCATTATGTCCAAAGGGGGAGATTGTTGGCGTTACGACTCAGATTTGGCGTTATATCACAGGTGTTGTCCTTGATGGCAACTCACTCAGATGAAAAATCACAATTCAGTCTCTCAGAATGGAGAAAAGGAGGTATATGCAGGTTTCCCATTGATCAAGACGCATATACATGTGGGTTCACAGACCAAAAGGCGTGTATTCATATACACACACTTTCATGCAAGGAAAGGCACACACATGTTGGAAAACTTAGCTTTGGTATAAGGTATTTGGTCCATGGTATTTTGATCCATGGTATTGATACAAGGTATTCTATCTGAAGTGTTAACCCCAGGTATTTGGTCCAAGGTATTGATTCTAAGTGGTTTTGGACCATGGTATTGAGTAGGCCTAAGACTATAAAAGGAGGGGAAGATCATTAGGCAAAGGCACTCAAGTATTGAATATATAATGAAGTATAAGACCTAGAATATAGGTCATTGGGTTATGGTGCATAGCTGGATCTGAATCAAGGATGAACCTGAGCGCTTAGTGAAGGATAAGTTCTATTGATGGGTCAAGATCTTAAGGCTTGAAGAGAAGTATCTTTGTATGGTTTTAATCTCTTATCTAAATATTTGGCGCATGTCATAATCTGTAAATTTGATGATCTAGGTATAACTGATGTCTGAATAGTTGTACAGGTTAAATCATCTTTTACAGATCTGTACGCAAGTTCATTATAGCAAAGGCGCATATACACGTTGGTTCTGCATTTCAAAACAGTGTATACGCAGGTTTGCCTTGGGAAGAATTCATATGCACGTAGGTTCGGCACAATGAAGTAGCATACACCCCATAAGATATGTTTTAGCTACTTCTATTTGTTGTTGCAGTGTTCTAGGTTCAGGCTTGGGTTCTGGTTATCGTTATAGTATTCTAGTTACTGCATTCAGAGAAGTGATTGTTTGATTCAGTTTTGGATTGTACAACGGAAAATGCATGTTATTGATGGATCCAGTCTGAATATTTATGAAACGTGGTCCCTAGAAGAAAAAAAGGAAGGTTGTAGCCTTCTGTAGGTTAGCACCTACATACTAGTAAACACATCATCTAGTACAAGAGAAAAGGGGGTTGAAGCTCCCTTCCAGGAAAAACTGGAGAATGAGAGAAGGTTGTAGCCTTCTGTAATTAGAAGCCTACATACTAGTATGAGACTGCACCAGTACATAAATATTGTAAAAAGAAGTTTCTTATTAAAAGAAGATAGAGATGAATTGCAGCAAGTGGTTTTCACCCACATTGGGTTTCCACCTTATATCTTATGTTCTTGTGTGTGATTGTCTGCTCTCTTTTTACTATACCTAGTTACTGTTTATATGGTTCCGATGAACAGATTAAAGATCAACATCTGATGAATTAACTAAATTATAAGTCTGCAGGGTATACGCTATTTTCCTTAACTATAGTTGCGTATATACGTTGGTTCCATTAACTGAAGTATCATATACAAATTTGATTATGAAATGAAATATTATTGACATGCTAATATTGATTCACCCCCCCTCTGAGTATTATTTCCCACATTTTATACTGATGATTTCCCTAAGTTTGATCAATATGATGATGATTATGTTCTCCAAACAGAAGCTAATCTTGTAGACAAATCAGCAGCTGGTTTGTGGAAGGGGGAAGTTCACTTTCAGAAGCTCAAATACAGTGATCAACCATTGCATATCAGCTATGGAAGTGAGGACGAAAGTGTAGAAAATTTTGAAGTAAGTGAAGGATCTTTGCCTTTTTGTTTTACTTCGTTTCAGTTCATCAGAGACAACCTTCGTGCTATCATAAATCAATCGTCGATAAGTTTTGATCTTGACCATCTAGAGGGCAATGAAATCTTCGTTCAGGACTTCTCATATCTAGATTTGTGCCCTCTGAATGCCAGTGAATGTCTGGTTGCAGATGAAGACTTGGAAGCTGGAACATATGATCAAATGGTGCAAGATGATACCATACCATTCTGTTTTGAATCATTTTAGTTTTTGAAGGGAAATTTGCATAGTATATCTTCAAATGAGTAGCCTATAGAAAATCATGCAATCTCATCGGAACCAATAGAAAATGGGTTGCAACAGTCTTTTCAAGTTTTTCACAATCCAATAGCTGATGTGTTGGATGATTTCTGTAGTCAAAGTCCTTCTCCATTAGCTACATGTGAGCTTGAAATAAGTATTGATACAAATTTTATTTGGCAATCGGTTTCTTTGTCAGTTTCAGCAGGAGTCTCTTCATAACGCTTAGATGAAAGTTTTCATTCATGGTATGAGGAGAAGAAAAGTAATCTATTGGATGAGCTGAGCCCCAGTGCACATGAATTTCAAGATCCTTATGAAGTATTTTTGGAGTCAGATAGAGAATCCATATTATTCAATGGACCTGTTTACAAGTTTTCATGGGAGTTTCCTTTCAGTAATTCTCTCTTGTTGTTCATAAGCAAGCACTTGCAGATAATGCAAACAGCAGCTAGAATGCTTACTTGGTTGCATTGGTTGTTTCATTACACTTGATCATGTGATGAATGGAAAGTTAGAGTAGGTTTTATTGAATAAGCTCCATTTCGAGCATATTATCGAGTTTGTCAGATGTGTTTTAGTATTATGTCAGTTTCAAGTCAATTTGTGTCTTTGAGTCATCAATATTCAGTCATGTAATTTCAGCTTGAGTTTTTGACCCCATGCCCAATGGATAAGGCTACTAGGTTTATGGTGTTCTGGGCAGCTCTAAGGATCTATCATCCCCATTGAAGCCAATGTTAGTGTCAGTGTCTTCACACTGCCATCAGTGATAAAAATTTACTCTTTTGCATTTCATCTAGGTGTCCCATTTTGATGAGGTTGCATTCCATTAGGACATGGATCTATTGATGGTAGGCTTCATTTCAGTTTTTCCCTCATGATATGTACTTGCAGATGTCCTTTCATACCTTTTAATTAATGATTCATGCTCATTTTCAATTTATTTCATCAATTACATAGGGTTTCAATCTCATTAGGTGTTAGGGTTTTCACCATGGTCAAATTTCAGTGACTATTGCTAATAATGTTTAGCAAACACATGAGGATGATAATAATGACCAGAAAGTCATAATTTGTTAATTTGAAAGTTTAATGAATTTCTCACCTCAAAACTAGTTTTGAGGTGAAAATAGAGCGTTTGTATTTCATATTTATATATGATGTAATTTTATTGTTCTCATATGTAATAAATGGTTCCATGCCACTCCTAGTCACCCGATGATATTTCCAAGTACTTGCCACTGCAAAAAATCAAGTCATCATGAGCACCAATTCACCTGCAAAAACAAAGGAGAAACAAGCACTAAAACCCTAAAATTCCTCTCCCACTGAGCTAGGGTTGGCTATTGGATAATAGATATCTGAGCAAAGGAGGCATAAGGGATATCATAAGGTATGAGGCCATTTCATATCATCAAAAATCAGGTCTCCATCATTTGTTACGAAGTCATTCCGAGGAAGAAGCCATTCACCACACATAAGGGATAGTTTTTCTTCAAACTATGTTTTTGAGCAGGAAAGTATCAATTTGACAAAAGCAATAGAGGTTTTTTTCCATCATTGATCCAAGAAGAAAAACCGCTTTAAGTTTTTACATAGGTTTCATGGTTTGGGAGAAATGTTGAAAACATCATTTGCCTTAGGAGGGTTGTTTCACCTCTAGAGTGATCTTGGTAAAATCATTTTTTCTCCTAGATGGAATGACCAAATGACTTGCTTGATGATTCAGCCGATAAGAAGACAGAAATAGATTTCCAATGAGCTATCATGAGCTCAATTTGGAGTTGAGTAAGACCTTCCAAAGTTGACTGCAATGGCACTCTGCATTTAGGCATCCTCATTCTGCACATTTTGACCAGTCTTGGGAGATTGGACTTTTGACAGGGAAAATGAACTCCAAATTGAAAATTCAAGATGTTCTGGAAAGTGGACTTGCCAAGCTTTCCAAAAATTTATCACACACCCAATTTGGACGCAAGAGAGGCCTCCAAAAGTGTCCTGCAAAAAGGGACTGCGCACCAGAGGCCAGTGATACGCACCTGGCAGACTTCGTCAGTGTTAAATTGAACAGGCATTGCGCACCTAGGAAGCGCTACGCACCTGGGTGAGGCACTATGCACCTAGCAGCAAAGTCCCAAATCACTCCAGAATCACCCAATTTGCCTCAAATATTACAAGTTACCTCTTTTCGAGTAAGAACATTAATCTTTCTTGTTGAAAATGGTTTTGCTTCAAGTCTTCGTGAGTCTTTCACTCATAAAATTAAAACCCTAGTGTTCACCAAACTATCTCATAAAATTGACAAGCTCTCTCTCTCATTTGTTTTCCTATCTCATCCAATTCCTATTGTTCCCTAAACCCCATTCCCTCGTATATTTTCCCTAAATCCCATTCCCACATACAAATTTCCCTAAATCGTAGTCACATCCCTAAACCCTACACACATCCCTAAATCCTACTCACATCCCTAAACCCTGTTCACACATACATTTCCATACTCCCTCCCCCATACACTCTGCCCATTCCATTCCTCCACCCTATTTCCATACTATTATCCACAAACCATCCATATACAACCACATTTTTTAAAACCAAGGGAAAATAATGGAAAGTGACTGTGGATATGACTATGAGGAAGAGACACTGAGTGATAGTTCCATGGAGATACATAAGAAGCAAATAAAAGGCAAAGAGGAGATGCACGAGGATGATATAGATGATGAACAAGAAAGAGAACAAACAGTTGGAGGATAAGAAAAGCCTAATGTAGCTTGAAATGTTGAAACTGAAGAGGCAAAGTGACAAAGAGTATCATGTCACTTTGACTCCCATTGAGCAAGAGATTAGACATGACCGGGAAACTTGACTTGAGAGGGTCAACATGAATCTTGAAAGACTGATCAACAAGGCCAACATGGACAAGAAGATGCTTCACCACATGGCCTACCAGTACATGACTCACAACAAGATCTGCAACATAAGAATGAGGAAGCTTAATGCTAGGTTGAGGAAGGACTTAAGGAGCCAAAAGGAGCAAGACAAGTTGAAGATCTTGGCTAAAGCCTCACTAGCCCATCAAAGAAACTAATGGTGGTTCCTTGCACCAAATTTGGGCAAGTTTTGATAAATTTTTGTCGTTTTCAAATCTTTAAATTTTGAACATAGAAAATTGCCCTAGGTGTGTCGCGGCATCGGCTCTACGCTTTTCACTAGAGGGGACTTTTTGAAGAAATGACTTACATATTTGGATTTATCATGATGAGAGCATCAAATCCAAAAAATTTCAGCAATTTTGGAGCAAAACATGGTCACCAAAAGGTCAAAAAACTATCAAAAAATGACCTCTCTAACTCTTTTTGGACACACAGAAGTAGCCTTGGGAAATTTCACCTTCTACGGGGCAAATGACATCTAAATGCAAAAATTCAAGATGTTCCAGAAACTAGACAGGAAGAGCTCTCCAATGAGATATCGTGAGGTCAATTTGGCTAAGGGTAAGGCCTCAAAAAGTGGCTGTGAAGCGGTGCTATGCACCTGCCTAGTGGCGCTACGCATAGAGCCAGTTTGCCCAAAAATCTAGTTTTCGCCTACTTTCTCTGCAAATTGACTTTTTCTCTCTTCATGGATGAATTTATGATTGTAATTAACGCTATTATATGTAAATGTAATTGTGAAATGATCTTAGATGGTAGATTCATCATTTTTAGGAGGTTTGGGGGTCAATGAATCAGTTTCAATGCTTATAGAGGCAAGTTGTTCCACTACCTATATCCCTGCTCCTTGTTCAGAAATGGTTGTAACAGTTCCTTATCTCTTGGATTCGACCCCTGATGGCTAGCATAGGTGGTTTGATTGTCTATATTATGTATTTTTTCAGTCATTAGCAATGGTTGGACTCTCTTAGATTCTCTGAGCTACATTGTACACCTTTATTAGCAGTTTGGCAAGGAAATAAACTAGGATTTGAAGCTATTTTTATGGGATACTTGTGGTAAAGTGTTTTTGCATAGTTTCTCCTTTTGTTATTAGTTTTTCTCATGTTTTATGTGTGCCACAATCTAATTCATTCTTCTAGCTAAATGATATCATGATAGATAGGTAGAATACATTGGTTACATTGCTCTACCTTGGGAAACCATTTATTTTTTTATGTTTTCTACTGTTTCAGAAGGATACATGATATTTGCATGCCCTCCTCAGCTCCTCGTCAGTCTTAATCCTACCATTTCACTCAATTTTCAAGTGCCAAAACACCTGCCTATCTTACCCCATAGAACAGCTTGCATTCCTAACTTGATTTCCCAGACCCAAAGTTGCCTGCTCCATTTGATCCAACAACAAAACCAACAAAATCAACCAAAAAACCCTAAAGCTACTATACCTAGCCTAAAATCCATATTTGATCCAATCATCTGGACTGAGATTAACAAGGAGAGAGCCCTCTCCTGACCTGGTAGGGCTAGCTACCAGGTTAAGCTTGGTTTTTGGTTATCCTAGGATATCCTCCCTTCAGCCTGAGGTCAATCTAGGATCTAACAGTCCCCTTCCATAACTACTCTTATACCAGGATATCCAAGAAAAATTGTGAGTAGGAATGGTCAAATATAGTTTCTATAAGATAGGCAAGAAATTGCAAGAACAATCATTAAGCCACCAAGATATAGTTTTTCTAATCATATTAATAAAGCCTACAACTATACCAATGCCTACAACTATGCAAGGAAATTAATACCAATGCCTACAACTATGCAAGGAAAATACATCAAATTGAAAGGAAAATACCTGTGGAAAATAAACCCTATGTTGTATTCCTTGAAACTTCCAATTCAACTTCTAGTTCCTTTGCAAAATAACAATGAAATCCCCAACATATAGAAACTAAAACAATTTGGCACCAAAATGATTTTCAGCCTCTACACCAAAAAGGTTTCAGTGGCTTCAGCCGGCTTGTTTCCATTTTAAGCCGACATGTTTTCATTTTAAGCCAGCCTAGTCCACTGTTTCCTGTTGTTTCCCACTCAGCTAGTGCCCTTGTCTCCCACTTTTCCTATGAATTAGGGTCTTAATATCTATCTCCCACCACCCATCATTAAATAGTTATGTGCTTTGCTGCCCTGAATGCTAGTAAGGGGTATAACTATTGGGCCTCATGCCCTTAATGCTCATTACAAAAACCCTCATCTCGGGGCTGTCAAACCATAAGTGGCTCTCAAACATTGGTGTTGGTCTCTCCATTTTCTCGAAAAACCCTCCATTGTAATGGGGCAAATGAGGCCCTCCTTTCGCACATAAATTTTGATACTCCTGACACAGGCCACCACCATCCACTGCGCATATTTATAGAACCCTCGAATATTGTAGAGAGGGAATTCAATTTGACAGAGGCTTAGAATCAATGACTTGAGACAACTGCACTCCAGGAGAATATTACGCACAATCAACATGCCCAATGGCACTGTCACCATCTTCGTGAATCAAATACACCCGTAAACATTTCTCAATCTTTTCGGAGAGAAAATTCCCCTATTCCTTGAAACCCTCTCTCAAGCTCTCCAACTCGTTATTATTTAGACAACTCTGATTTTTCCTCAGAGTCAAAGCCGCCTTCTGGACCAAATTTTCCACAACCTCAATCTTATTTTTGCACTTTTTCGTGACCTCCCCTTAAGGCAGATAGAGATTTGAGGTAATTCATGAAAATGTCTCACAATTGATGACCAATTTCAATAATGATGGGCCGCTCTGACAAAATTAGTTCAGGAGTCCAGCCGTGGGTACCTAATAAATGTTGCTCTCACAGGAAAACCACAACTTAGACACTACTCTCATGAGAAAACCACACCTTCAACTGTCAATTACCAACTTTTAAAATACAATTCTGTAACGTGCACTATTCCTATAGATAGTTATGATTACAAATTACAAATTTTGTCTATGCTAGATACCCCATATGATTACAAATTTCTCTGCCAAAATTAGTTTGGGAGTCCAACCATGGATACCTAATAAATGTTGCTCTCACAGGAAAGCCACAGCTTCGACCGTCAATTCCCAGCTTTCAAAAGACAATTTTGTAATGTACCCTATTCTTTTAGATACTTATGATTACAAATTACAAATTTTGTCGATGCTAGTTGCCCCATATGATTACAAATAAAAAATTGTATATTTCTACTCATTTGTTTTTCATGTTTTTTAATAATGTTATAATTTATTTTATAACTAATTCATTCATATACATTAAATGATTGGTAAAGTGAGATAGAAATTAATTATAATAAACATAAAATTTCATGATACATTTCACAATATTAAAATTAAAAAATTCATAAAAGCTAAACTAACCTACATCCACAAAAGAGATACATGAACACCACAAATGATCAATGGTGATATCATGTGGCATGTGATTAGCTATTGGATTTCCATCAAAATTTGGGATATTCAAAGGAAATTTAATAGGCATGGGTGGCCAATTGGGGTTATAGCATATGTGATGATTGATTAGCTTATCCAAATACAATATATCAAGAAACCCTAAAAATTGCAACTAATTTTGATCAAATGGATCTAGGAAGAATGATGACTATCACATGCAATTTATCATCTTCCCATAAATCTAATTTAGAGGTTGAATCAATACCAAAGGGATTTATTACTCCTATGGTTCTAGGATCTTGGGGAAAATATAATAGAAAAATATTATTTCCCCTAGGTGGGGTTTTCATATGGACAGAGGATCTCCAAAAGGCATCACTACCAATGGTAACATATCCATCTTTAAGAGTATAACTCCCCAAAACCAAAACATCCCTAGCTGTATGGAACATCGAGACTAAAAGGTATTAGTAAGAACATTAACCCAAAACTTATGCGCACTCCTGAAGACGTTAAGGCCTTGACCAAATATAATTTCTCCTAATGACTATTTACCCTATTGCAATAAGGAACAAATTTACTATATTTGTGTGAATACTAGGTTGTGTGCACTACATAATTATGGAGTGGGGGGGCTTGTGAAATACCCATTGTTACAGGGAAAGGTGTCTATATAGAACTGCTCTATCCCACTAAGGTGTGACAGCTGCCTTAGAAACAAATATAGAAAAAATACTTTCTTTTTTCCTTTATGAATTATAGATAGAGAGGAACAGAAAGACCAACCTCTGTCTTGCGCTAATCTCTTGATTTGATTCCCCTCTTCCTTGATAGTCTTCAGCTACCTGCTCCCTTGCACGCCCAGCTTCACAAAGTACCTGTAAGATCACAGTAGCATAGCACTATACAAAGACATGGATCTATAATCATAAACAATATAGGATCAGATGTAAATTGACCATACAAATGTAGCAAGCATCAATAACACAAGAGCATGGAGGAAAACTTGAATAGCTTTTATTGATAAACAAGAAAGAGCCAAGAGGAGTTACAACCAGTTGTTCTCACCCAACATCAACCTCCTAGCAAAGAAGCCCCTCTTCACCTCAAACAAAGCTTAGATCACCCAACGATCTGATGTTTGTCTCAAGAGACCAACAACAATTCCTTACAATATGCAAAATTCCAGCCTCTAGATCTCTGGGATGAGGGATCCATATATAGATGTCCGTAATGGAGATGAGTCAGCTCATGATTTGATTACTGTCTTCCCTCTGATAGTTCTTGCTTCCACTTGGAGATTGATGGTCTCTTACTCATCCTTGGTCAAATTCAGTGAGGCAAGTGTCACAGGAGAAGTTTCTCGAAGCTTCCATTGCCTCTCCACCTTGCAGAATGACACTTCCATTTGTCATTTCTCGCCCATCGCACCCCATAGAAGGGATTTTTGAAATGCAATGCACCCACATAGTGTATTTAGATGAGATGCAACGCACTTAGCCAGTGGAGCAGCTGAAATCTTGTTTTGACCAATTCTGAGAAGTTTTTTATGGAGAACTTCTGGGAGAAGCTGTAATCTGTTGACCTTGTTCCTTTAGGGGTTAGAACAACACTTTTAGGGACTTAGGAGCCCTTGATTTATGGACATTTCATGCTTGGGGTTGTAGGACCCAAAAATATCTATAACAGTTGCCCCCTAAAGCATGAGGTCGTTAATCTTTTGATGTCGGGTGAAATGCTTTATTATGAGGATCTGAAGTTCTTTCAAGCTGGGAGGAGACCTGTAATAAGATACAATACAATACATTATCTTCATAATATTTTCATGATCTAGCTGAGGCGGGCATTCCCATGCTCAGCTCTATAAATTTATTTTCATGTGCATAGGACAGACAATCGTCTGAGTGCAGACTGATGATTCTGGTAGAGCCATCATCCCTTTGATTGGATGATTATCTGTGTAGCAATGATGTACATTTGATGTCTTTATTTCCCTGAATATATATCATAGCCCGGGTGGATGAAACTAGATCCGGGGTCTTCAATCTCGTTCGATCTTCACTCGAAGTACAAGTCGATCCATGTGAAAGTTGTTCTGGAGTCGAACATGGAAAGACATTGCCTGATTACCAGCCAATGATGTAAGTTATTAACAAGCACAAGAGGAATCACCGATAATGATAATGGCCCTCAAGGTACTGCAGTACAATTCACATGGTGTGAATAAAGGACTTGGCGTCGAACACAACGCAAAATCTTTCGGTCGAAGGCCATTGATGTAAAACATTCACCAGAAGTGAGAAACTTGCCATTGAGGCATGCAAGCTTCAAAGTACTGAATGTGGTGTTCCTAGATCAAATTCTTGGATAATGAGCTGATCTCAACAAGAAGTGATCCATCACAGGAGGGCCTTAATGAATCCCACATCAATGACATGGAACGGAGTAAATGATTTTAATGGAGGTGAAAACGATCTGGTGATATAAGGTTCAGGGTGGTGATCATGAAAGAATGGAGTATAAATGTATGGTAGTGGGTGAGACACATGTGAATTCTCTGAATGAATTCTCTTGAACATATCGGCGACACTAATGTGATGGATTGGTAGCATTAACCCCAAATGTGGATGGTATGATGGGACCATGGTGATGTGACCGGTGAATGAAACAACCCAACCCGACTCGGACACAGAGTGGAAGTGTCATGTTCAAGAGTGACTTGCTACCAACAAAGTTTCTTCAAGTTTTCTTCCCAATTTTCCCTAGTCATTGCTGACCAGTACCTCTTTATTTTTGTTAAGCTTGAGGAGGATAACATATGCTTGTTCTATAACTTGCCCTTCGGGCAAACCCATCGTTATGTTTTAATGAGCCTATCGATAGTGAAACTCCTTCTCGTCTATAGACAAGTTTGTCGCTATTATACTTTTAATGAGTTTAACGACAAATATAACTCGGTCCTTTTCAATTTTAGAGATTCTGAAAAGGAACGTAAAGGTAACTCCAAAATTCCTTTTTCGTCATCTAATCCCTTAAGTCCAAAAAAGTATAAAACAATACAGAAGGGATGAATTTTCGATACTTTTAACGAGCCGAACAAAACAAGCGCTCAATATTTTTGTGTAATAATCTCTCAGGTCCAAAAATATTAAAATATAGAGGAGAGATAGCACTTCCGGTCCCTTTAACGAGATGGAGAGGCCAATGGCTTGGCAATCTTTTCATATTTTACGAGTCAGTTGAAAAGAGCTTAAAAGAGACTCGTCTTTTGAGGAACGAGTGATAAAATGGGTAGCAACTGATTCCAGGTAAGGTTTGGAATTTTCCAATTACGGCAGTGTTACAAGGATGACTAGTGAGATCACTCTTCGCAGCTGTTCCTCAAAATGGGTAAACAATCAAATGGAGGTGAATGATCGGCCAATGCAAAAGTGGAGGTGATGGTGCAAACACGACCAAGGCTTTAATGGCTGAAGTACTACATTCACGATGGTTATTTACCAGTGAATAGTTCATTTTTTAATGAGCTTAAACGCGGGGGGAAACATTTGCTCATGCCTTATGTTTATTTTTTAACGAGCTTGAACTATGTGCTAAAACTACTCGATTAATCCAGTCGTGTGATAAGAATGTCTCCTATATTGAAACGACAATTTTTAGAGTTTTGCCCCACATCCTTTCCTTATGCATGTTAGGAAATGACCAATCCTACAAGTTTAAAGGGTTAGAGGACCTACAAATTTAAAAAAATAAATAGTCGCTCTTCGCTTGCATGCCAAAAGGCTTGCATGCCCCTAGGTATAAAACAGAGTTTCAAGGATACCCCTTCTTTATTCCGTTAAAACATTTGTTTTACCGAGAGAGGCCTACCTCTTACAGGTTACCATAGATTGTTCTATTTACGGCGTAACAAAACACCTCTTCGGCGATGTCTACCGAGATAGACAAAGGTGAGTGAAGGAGGCTACTCCACTCACATAACTTTGACAAGAGAATCTTGTTCTAGAATAACCCCCTCTTCCAATCACGGATGGGAGTACAGACTAGTCATATTTTCTCGTCGAAACCCACCCTATACCAAAAGTTTTCCTGCCGAAGCAGACCAGGGTGCATGCCCCCTGGGTTTCAGTCATGTCCCCCGAATCACTCGCGCTCATCGGGTGGGCAGACTGGGGATTGAGACATTTCTTACATGAAAAGACCATTTAGGGATGGTATATGACTATTTTCTATGTGTGAACCGGGGAATGAAAGCTGGTCTACGAGCTTGACCACTCTTCCTTCGTGCAGAAAACACATTACTCTAAAGAGTGAGGAGACAATTTCTCCTATGCAATAAATATAGTCTCGTCCAAGGAGTAGATTGTAATCCAGGGGTCCTTGAACTACCATCACGTTCATGTGAACGGTTTTCCCTCTCAATGTTATGGGCACATTGGGAAGGATCCCTAACGGTTGACTGGTTCCTTTATCAAAGCCTGTTAGATTTCTCATCTCAGGCAAAAGCGATGGTGAACCAAGCGCTTTCCAAGCAGTTGAGGAAAGGATACTCACAGAAGCCCCTTCATCTATGATGGTACCGCCCATAACCATTCTATGTATTTGAACAATGATTCGGAATGGTATACTAGCTGGTAAACGGGGTCTGCCTAGTTGATTCCAGTTGAAGGAGACAACTAGGTTGCTTGGAGGTGGGACCGAATAGATGGCCGGGTACGACTCTGACGAACTTCCTTCCTGCGGTAAAGGAACAGGTAAATTGCCCCCCTGTTCGTTGGAGTCTGTGCTTATGAAAAGAATTTGGACAGTGTCGTCCTTGTTCTCTTCGGTGACTGTATCATCTAAAGATGGAACCTCTGAAGGCAAGACCGGGTCAACTGCCACCTTAACCTTTTGACTTTCGTCTGGTATGGGTTCAGATGGTTTGTCTTCAATGATAGATGCTTCAGCCGACCACTTGAGCGGGCCAGCCGGATTTTCAACCAGTGACGGACTCGGCAAGAGCTTTTTATATCCAGGAGGAAGTCATAACGGTGAAACCGGACGATCATCCAAAACTCTTTTAGCTTCGTCTAAGAAAGGACAATGGTGGACGGCATGATCGCCTTCGCACAGTTTACAAGGAAATCTATATTTTCCTTTTTGTCCTGGGCCTTCACTTTCACTAGTTGACGATGTGTTTTCAACATGACCATCAGAGGTTGACGACACTGGGTTGTGCAAACGAGGAGACCAGTCCCTTAAGATCTGAGGGATGCAAGGACAATCTCTGTGATAGTGGTCTCCTTTGCAAATGACACATGGTGATTTAGGCCTGGTCGGTGTAGTGTGTGGATTTTTGCTAGACGACGCTCGTTTTCCCCCATTCGCTTTTGGCTCCTTCTTCTTCTTCTCTTTCTTCTTCTTTTCCTTCTTCTTCTCGGGTACTTGACTTTTGGCTTTACCAGCCCCGTCAAGCGAAGAGGAAGGACGAGAGGAAGAATTAGAGGAAGTAGAAGGTTGGTAGGTAACTCTGGACTTGTCTAGTTGCTGATTCGATTGTTCAGGAATTATTGTGTTCTGAATGACAGAGGTTGAGAAGAGCCATACAGGCAAACCAATTGTCAGTCCTGGAAGTGACAATGTGGCCATATAGGGTGCACCAACATCTCCCCAAGAGGAGAAGGGACTAGGATTTCCTCCAAGGGGAATTCCTTGGTTGGTGGATTCCATTTTCTCAACCCAAGATCAATGTAGGAAAGGGTAATGAATATTCCGTTTAAAATAAATTTTAGACACGTTGACACAACTTGTTTTTTCAATTTTTAAGAGTCGAGAAAAAACAAAAGATGACTCTAGTCGCCTTCGATTTTTAATGAGCCTGAAGTGACAAGTGCTCAGATGGACCTTTTCTGTTAAGGAGTCTGAAAAGGAACGAAAGGGACTACTCTGGAAATCTAGGTAGAGGGATTACCAAACCAATCGCAAAACTGCAGAATACTTTTTACGGTACTGCAGTCAATCTTCCCGAATGATGTGTTCAGTGCATTGTGATCGATAGGGTGGCAGACACGGCTTCCTATGGATAAAGGATTAAGCCTATTGGGGTCTCCCAAAATATATTCGATGGTACATGGGAGCACAAGTCCGTACTGGCACTTATCGTCTCAAAGTGGAGGAATCACCCAACCATCAGTGATAACAATAGTTACCAGGCTTTACGATGCCGGAATACGTCTCTAGCCTAGACTTCTAAATGTTGTGTGTTAAGTTCCAAAGCGTTGTTAGATTCATTGAATTTATTTTAAGTTGATCTTGTTTATGAAGTTTGCCTTTTAGGTTCACCGCGAGATGTAGATGTAATTCCTAAAATGCAATCTAAGATGATAAACAAACATTTTATCTTCTTTGTGCAATGAAAATCCTAGCTACTAAGGAAAAGAAAGACAGAATCTTTTCACAAAGAGCAAAGAGCACACTCTAAATGCACTTTCCTAAATCAAGCCAATCAGACTGTCTATATGCAAATGCACATGCATGTATTTGTTTTCGACTTTCTTAGTATATGAATGCTAAAAAGAAAGTTGATGCACAAATCTGAATTTCTTTTCGAGCGACAAATATCAACAAGTTTCTTTTCGAAATCAAAAATGGAGATGATCACAACACCTTACGATTTTGAAATGAATACTTGTTCTTGACACTAGAAATACAAATTCAGACCAAAAACAACAGTAGTAGGATAATCGACCATCAATAGCAATCAAACTCTTTCCTACGATTGAAATCGACACTTGCGACAGTTTGAAATCAAAGGACGACAGTACGATTATGCTACTTTTGCAAAGGAGAACTGTAAATGACACAAAAAACACACAAAAACATCTACAGTTATTTTGTACAAAAGAGGCGGAATAATAGCAAGGAAAAGGGGTTTCAAACAGACATATACTGATCACAGGCAGCAAAATTCAGGAATAGAACTGGAAAGAATGAATCACAGAAACCAAAACTGCACAGAGCCTAGTCTGATCAGCGGACCTGTAACACAGAGAATTTGAAATGCAGCGCACCTTGTCCACTCGGGAAGTGCGCTGAAGTTCAGATTCTCTGAATAGTACCTGCGCTGGGCCAGAAATGAGACTCTGTTTGGGTTCCGAGTCACAGTTTGTAGTTCAGCTCTTGGGTTTTGGCTGAGCAAAAAGAAATCAGTAATGCAACAATCAGGGGTAGATCTAAGGAGGATCTAAGAGCTATCACAAGGGCAATCAGATAGTTTGTGAATCAGTTGTTTAAATCATAAAAAGATCCAGTAAATGGTTTGAAGTAGCAGTTATCTACTTTGCATTTGCTATGGCAAATGCAGTTCGAATGCTACCTATAAGTTTATGAAACAGAAAACAAAGAATGATAAACAAACAAACTAATTTGTCCCCAGCGGAGTCGCCATTTTGTTACAGGGAAAAGTGTCTATATAGAACTGCTCTATCCCACTAAGGTGTGACAGCTGCCTTAGAAACAAATAGAGAAAAACTACTTTTGTTTTTCCTTTATGAATTATAGATAGAGAGGAACAGAAAGACCAACCTCTGTCTTGCGCTAATCCCCTGATTTGATTCCCCTCTTCTTTGATAGTGTTTAGCTACCTGCTCCCTTGCACGCCCAGCTTCACAAAGTACCTGTAAGATCACAGTAGCATAGCACTATACAAGGACATGGATCTGTAATCATAAACAATCTAGGATCAGATGTAAATTGACCATACAAATGTAGCAAGCATCAATGACACAAGAGCATGGAGGAAAACTTGAATAGCTTTTATTGATAAACAAGAAAGAGCCAAGAGGAGTTACAACCAGTTGTTCTGACCCAGCATCAACCTCCCAGCAAAGAATCCCCTCTTCACCTCAAACAAAGCTTAGATCACCTAACAATCTGATGTTTGTCTCAAGAAACCAACAACAATTCCTTCAATATGCAAAATTCCAGCCTTTAGATCTCTGGGATGAGGGATCCATATATAGATGTCTGTAATGGAGATGAGTCAGCTCATGATTTGATTAGTTTCCTCCCTCTGATAGTTCTTTCTTCCACTTGGAGATTGATGGTCTCTTACTCATCCTTGGTCGAATTCAGTGAGGCAAGTGTCACAGGAGAAGTTTCTGGAAGCTTCCATTGCCTCTCCACCTTGCGGAATGACACTGCCATTTGTCATTTCTCACCCATCGCACCCCATATAAGGGATTTTTGAAATGCAACGCACCCACACAGTGTATTTGGGTGAGATGCAACGCACTTAGTGAGTGGAGCAGCTGAAATTATCCTGTTTTGACCAATTCTGAGCAGTCTTTTATGGAGAACTTCTGGGAGAAGCTATAATATGTTGACCTTGTTCCTTTAGGGGTTAGAACAACACTTTTAGGGACTTATGAGCCCTTGGTTTATGGACTTTTCATGCTTGGGGTTGTAGGACCCAAAAATGTCTATAACACCCATGTTCTAACCTTACCCTTGTAATGATAATTTTGACTGTAACGCCATTTTGGAGAACCATTAATGAATGGAACTCTAATTAAATATATGAAAATTATCATTTAAAATAAATTAATTACACAACTAAGGAAGGGACAAACTTCCAGATGTTTAGTTTAAGTGAAGCTTACCTACTTGTGTATTTTGACAGCCACACCCGACCAAATTTAATACCTAAATCCACTTACTTTCTCACCTAGACATGACCCGTACCTAGCCAAATTAAATGTAGAAGTTTCTTGCAGCCAAAATAAGCCATGGTGTGACATATTTAATGTGATGAAATTAGGGTTGAATAAAGTTGGAAAATTTCACTAACATTCTTGATGAGATTGGAGTAAGGTGGTTGAGGGTAATAAGTGCCCATTGTTAATGTTATCTCTCACTGATTGAGGAGACAACCCTAGAGATGAAGGCATTGAAGAGCTAAGGTAGTGCTCTTGTGGTTGTGCCAAGAGAGAGAGGAACATTTTTACATATATACACATTAGAAATGAATTCTTTAGTGGTTTGTTTGCTTAACAAGAAGGTAGTAGCTTAGTAGTTCACTAATCAAAGATTTCTCCACCATCACCTTCAAGTCAATGCGACGGTCGATAGGTCTCATCACATCAGAACTTGCATGACTATTTCAGCCAGGCTTATTATGACCGAGTGGATCCTCCATCTAGAATATGGGTAAAGACAACCAGGCACTAAATGAGGACCATGGTTTTTGAGAGATTAGAAATGATAGTAAACCTAGATTTTGGGAGCATGCCTTGATGCAACACCTCAAATTTAATCTAGAGGAAATTCTATGCGATATTCAAACCTTTCCCACCAATATAGGTGTAGAGAAAGTTATATAATTTTGGTAAGACTTTAACGCATTGACGAAGTGGAGATATTGGATGTCTCTAAATCATTAGCGAGTGTGGGACTCACCCCTAGATTGGGAAGACCTGACCCTGATTCTGTGTAAGCGTCCTATTGTGAACAAAGGAAAACCATACAAGCTTCAGTTGGGGCACCTTTCAAAAGGTATGTTCTATCTTAAAGGATCTTATTTGACATTATTTACCAAATATAACTAGGTTCCTGACCCATTATAGAAACAAATTTGGTACTCAAAGTTGTGGACCATGATTTCATCTTTTCTTTGTCTCATCGGGCATGAAAAGAACCTTACGCGGGATAAAATTTGGAAAAAGGGTTTCAACGGCCCCTCTAAGAGACCCTATTTCATCTTATGTAGTTTAAGTTGGGTCAGGTGGGAACTAGTTTTTCTGGAAAAAATAAGTAGTAGCGTTCCTCTTCGGTCCATCTATAGTCTTCTTTGTTTCTAGGTGGAGTCATTGGAGCGAAAACCTTAAGCTCTGGTTAATACAGCTCATGGGTGGCCACTTTAGGTGAGGTGCATATTTCTGGCTCATGGTAGGTGGTTGTTTTTTCTGTATTGCATGTACTCGACACCATGGGGAATGGAGGTTTAGTCGAGGCTGGTGGTGTCTCCTTCTGTGTGGGAAGTTCAAGAAGTATCGGGAGGGTGGTATTTTGTTCATTCTAGTGGATCTTTGAAATCCATCCATGCGCCTTTTTCGTCACTTGGGGTATAAATGTTTCCTTCAATGTTGACAATGAAGCAATCCAGGAAAGGATTACATAATATTATATCCTAGGTACAAGTGTGCATGTTGGGTCCTGACTAATCACACATGAAATTCATGAATAGACATGAGGATTTTGTTAAATATTATCACCATGTTCATATGGATCCAAACATATTTCCACCAAGATACTATGTCATCCATAACCAAAATATCATCCACATAGATACACAAGGTTAGTTATTGATATGGAGTTATGTACTCTATGGTATGTACAAGTATTATTACACCAAAATGTCATGATTAATCATTAACGGACTTATTTTACCAAGGTCCCTTAAGATTGTCATAAAAACTTAGAGGGAAAAATTAAAGTGGAACTTCAAAGTTTAATTTTGTGTTACTATGACTACGTTAGGTGTGACTAGGTTAGGTAGGAGGTGCCATCTGATATCCTGACAAAAATATCAACAGATTTTACAGAACAACTATCTCTTTCATCAGGTTTCTCAATTGAGGCCTTAAATTTTGTCAAGACCTGCTCACATTGCTTAGAAGAACATAATATTCCATCCTAAAAATCCTCCACCTCCTCAAGTTAAAAAATAATATTAGGGGAAGGAAAAGTAATTTTGAATCCTAAGACAGAAATAGGATTTTTGTTGCTTGTTTTATCAGGAAATATAATTCTATTAATGAAACAAGATGACTACATAATAAACAAATGTTAATGCTCAAAATAGTTTTGTGAAAAATTTCCATCACCTAAGGAGAACATATAGACGAAGGAGATACTAAATATGTGGCTCCCATAATAGGTACAACTTAATCGCCACCCATCAGTATCCCATTCTAGTAGTTTGAGTTAATTTGATTCTCCCTCTTAATGCATCCATCACTACAACACATGAACTCTTGAAGCCTAATATTTTCATATATTGAAAAGTCTTGGTTGATGCAATCCCTCTACTCTAGTACTTCTCACGTGGATAAGTTATCAATATATTGTGTGTAAATTTAAAATAATTTGTTATCCCATTTTTAGTATCATGAATTAAATATTCCCATGCATTCTCTAATTTATTTTGTATAAACATGAGAAGGAGACATGAAAACTTGACTTACTAGTGACGTGACCTCTAAATAACCCACAACATCATAAGATGATCCATAGAAACATCACTAAAAGTCAACCCATATTAAATAGTTATCAATTTAATAATTCATTATATAGTTTAATATATGTTATTTTCTAAATAAACCATGTTTGATAATAATTTTGTTAACAATAACAAAAAATCTTATATAATAGAATATGTTTGTGTTTTATTGTTAGCAAAAACAAAGTTGATCATATTTCTATTCGATTTGAAAAAAAGACACATAGTAGATACTTATAGCATTCATAAGGAATCGAGGTCATTATATTATCGTTACAAATTTCTATCTCAATATTTAATATTCCAACAAAAATATTAAGAAACCCATAACCCTTTATAAAATTGATTGTAAACATCTAGTATTTTAAATATTTATAATTAAATTATACCATGATAAAAGTTTAATTACTTCCAATAAGGAAATGATGTACTCTATTGTCACAAGAATAGAGTACTCTCTCAAAGGTCTATGTAGATATGACATTCTATTAACTCAAGATTGATTATTGCAAAAAATATTTGGAGTTCTACTCTTCACCTATCCATAGACCTTATTGCTCCAGATATTTCAAAAACAAGTCACGAATGAGCCATCAATCCACTACTATGTTGTCTCTTCTTAGCCTTGTCCTCAATTACACAAGAAAAAGTGATTCCATATTCTCCTTCTTCTCCCTCCTTATATAATACATTGATGGTAAGGAACCCAAACCTTGTGTTCCACCTATCATTATATAATTATTCCTTTGTCTTAACATTTTCCATTCACATAAACCTACATTATATATTATTCTTCCTTCATCTTTAATTTTGTAATTATGAATATAATAATTAATTAGTAAAATTTATACTTGTTACAAATTTCAAATTTATGAATGGAATGTCAAGAAAAGGTATCATGTAGATATTGAACATTGCATGTCTTAAATCAATATAGAATTTTCATATCTTTAAAATTGCACCACTAAAAGTTGCACTAATAATCGTTTTGCACATACCAAACAAGATTTTGGAAGGAGACCAAAATGGGAGATGAACACCACCATCATAGAACTTTAATTTGAAATTCCTAAAAACCCAACTTTCCCATTCAATAAGAAAATGATAGATAGGAAATGTAGGTGAAAATGTTCAAAATCATAACCACTTGGATCTTTCTCATATAACTTTTCTTGATGAATGAAAATAGAGTAACCCTTTGTAGAAAAGTATGAGCTCTGGAATGTTCCATGATAATTGCATATTCTTGGGGCTTGGTTTTCAAGGCAAAGTCTAACGTCCACTCTAAACCAACTATGATCATCAATAACCATTTGGTGAATGCTAGTAGTCAACTAGTAAAACAACCATAGTAGAATTTGAAACTGAATAGGTAAAAACAAAAATTAACTATGTTAACACAAGATTTTAATAAGAACTTGAATTTGGGTACTCATGCCTACTAGGGAGATATTTCCATTAAAGGAAATCATAACACAAGCAACAATACAACAAAGTATAAGTGATCTGAATGATGACGTTACCAAAGATGTAAGTGAAGGACTAGGAAATGTATGGTGATGATGGGAATGATAGATCTCGAAGACAACATGATAAAGTTTTTGGAGAGGGACATATCATTGTGGAGGGATGGATTTAGTTTCTAAAAGGGTCTCAACTCAATCTACCCGATTAGATGGGTTGTTTATCTTAGATACAGTGAGATTGGTTAAATTCAGCTTATCATGTTCATGATAGTAGGAGAGGGAGGTGAAATAGGGATGGGAAGCTTAATAGTCCTCCCCAAGGAAAATAAATGCTTGCATCTAAAGGTAAAGAGAATGCTAGGGGGCTAATTTGATGCAAAGAAAGGGTGAATTATGCCTCTCTTAATGCACATCGTGAGACCATGTTTAAGATTCGCCATTCTGAAGTTGCAAGAAGACTAGAGTGTAAGCACAAGAGAGAAGCTAAACATATTGTGGGTTGACGAGAGGGTCAAGAAGGCAGTTTCTGGTTCTTCCTCTTTTGTATTGGAGACACAATATTTAAGAGTTTTTATATGGTAGATAGTAAATATGAGATGGATTGTCAAGCATATGTTGGTAGGGGTGTTGTTGGACTGTCACAGTGGAAAAAATGATCTAATGGATCAAATGAATACCTGCTTCCAAAGAAAATTTCAGCATTGAGGAGAAACTTGGGAGGGGTAGCTAATGGTTCCCTAAGCTAGGTCAAGTGCTTGCAATGGATTAAAGATCAACTTCTGTTGCAAAGTCTCATGAGAAATATGATTATGCAACAAATGCACATGAAAAATTGGAAGTCAAAGTCTAGGACTCATTATAAAGAAGTGGTTCAAACAGTCACCACTAAGTTTTGAATGGGATCTAAAATTTGACTTTCTCAAAATTGAATGAAGTTGGAACCACTCTGAAACAACCCTAAACAATTAATGTTATTATTCAAAATTTAAGTAAAAGTTGACATTATCCTTATCTTTCCTTTTCAAAAAGGAAAGATAAGGAGAATATCAACATTCACTTTAAATTTAAAAATTAAATATTACCATTAATTATTAGCTATCTTGTGCTACATTCTTCAGAATTGGCCAGTTTAGTAGAGAACTAGTCACTTTGGTGTTTTAAGGTCGGTTCAATACAAGAGAAGCCTTAGCCAATTGAAACCACAAAACTAGACTAGTACAAATCTAAAACCATTGGGACCAACCAATTCCACTAGTTCTAGGCTAGTACCAATAAGAGTCTGCCTTTCTCATCTTCCTCTCAAGTCATTTTATTGGATCCTTTTAGGAGTGGTGATTTGGAGAGTGCCATAAACTATCGGACTATTGTGAGCACCTAAGATCATAAGTAGTTAAGCCTTGACAAATAGAGGTTTGAAAAGAACTAATACATATCCTAAAACATATTTAGTGAGGATGTGCATGCAAGGAACTATTACAGACCTCCCAATATACTGAGTGAGGATGTGCATGACCAAAAAACATCAGAAAAAGTTATCCACCCTCAAAAACCCTGCCCAAAACATTGAAGTGTGGTTCAAAACAAATTTTTGGTAGGCTATTAATGCTACCAATAATCATTCCCTCTCCAATTTCACAAGAATCTCCTACTCACTACCTCCTCCACTATGGTTATAGTAAGTTCTAGCAACTTTGTGAGCTATAATAAATTAAAACTGCCTTGGAATCTCCACCAATGTTAGGGAACTTGACTTCTCTGCATGCCCCAACTATTTCGGGTTGATTGATCAGTTAATTGGATGATTACTAAGTTTTACTAAAGTCCCACTACTGAAATTACCGTCCACTAGTTCCTTTGAAAGTTAGAATTAGTTTAACTGACAACAACCTAAGATAATTGACCTTTATTGCTACAAATTAATATTCACATATGTAGAATTAAACTCTAACTCCTCCAACTTGAATTTATTGAGTAAGCTAGGTGACACAAGCCATGTCACACAAGTTAACATTGTCCAAGTTGTCTGTTGATGTGGAAATTCAATTTTTTTCAATTTAATGAAGGAAAAATCAAATTGATAATTTCTTGTTGCAATCTTCAACACATAGTTCACTGGAATGTATTACTTTCACTATGAACTGGGCATAGTTCGCATGTTATGTTCATAAGGTTTTTGGCTGATGTGGTTCTATGTGTTGTGTATATAAAGAATATGTGTCCATCTCTTACTATTAGAAACAAGACTCCCAACAAAATGTGGTATGGCCACATTCCTTCTATGAGGCATCTCACGGTTTTTGGTTCCTCCTGTTGTGCCTTCATACCTAAGGAGAAGATTAGAAAACTCAGTGCAAGGAGTCACAAATGTATCTTCTTTGGGTACTCATACCTCCAAATCATACCATCTCTATGATGAAGTGAATAAGAAATTTATAATATCTAGATATCTGATCTTTCTTGAGTCTTTCAAGATTGACAATGTTGTTGAGTGGAAACTTAATTGTTTGAATAGGTTCAAACATGAAAACTATTTTCAAGAGTTTGATAGTGATATTCCACATATCCTTCTCTTAGCTCTATACATTCTATGAAGAGCCTTGAAGAAATCAAGTTGAAGGAAATTCCTACCCCTACTTTGTTAGGAAAGAGCTAAGAGACTACTAGTAGCAGGTAGCCAAATTTGATAAGCAGTGAGGGTACATGCAAGATACAAAGCAAGGATTAATGCAAAGGAGTGTACTAACTATATACATATCATCAAACATATTTCATCCCACTTAGGATGCCTTGCATCATGCCTGGTTAGTCATAAGATCATGTTGGTCACAACCTCTGTAGCTTAAATAAACAAGTGGTATTGCTCTTCATCTTCTAAGCTATGTAATAAACAAGTGAAAGGGAGAAAGACACGTAGAGGAAACACATGGAATGACTTTCAGTTCTTGCAACCATGCATGTCATTGAAGACAAAATGATACAACAATGATAAGAAAACTTTTAAGCTATAGTAAGAGGTGTATTTCAAAATATGTGCTTTGTTTTCCATACCTAGCCTCGAAAGGGTTATGCATCAGATGGAGTCTTCATGCGGTCCCGATATTCTATCATACCTTGGGTTCCTTGGTCTGCTTATTTTTATCATCGGCTCCTTGAGAGTCATCTATCACGTCATTTTTCTTTGTGGCCCATGCGAGACATAATTGTGTAGTTTTAGTGAGTAGTGACTGTTGCGGGATGAGACGTCGCGAGGAAACATTTACACAGTTTTAGCTAGATGAGAGGCACTACTATGAGATGAGGCCTTGGGAGGACACATCTACGCAATTTTAGGATGCAAGGTAGACTACGTAGTCAAGGGACAAAACTACACAGTTTCTGGAAACATTGGGTTTTGGCTGAGCGAAGGACATTGGAGCAAAACCATTGTGCAGTTTTGAATGCTAAGGGAGGTTGGGATTTCTGCACGTTGCATAGTTCCAATAGGCAAGGGAAAATCTTGAGGGTTACATATGTGAAGTGTGGAGTTCAGGAAAGTTGGATGAGGCTAGGTTGATAAGGATAATCTGAAATTTGGCTAAGTGTGGGAGCAATGGAACTAATGTGAACAATGATAAAACTTGACTATGATCACACACTTGAAAACTTAGCGATACAACATAGACCATCCAGAACATATAACACATACTTCGCTTAATGCAACAACCTTTGTGGCATCTTATGACAAGTGCAGCTCCGATGATAGACTTTGGGAGGATGATAGACTGTGTGAAATGAGTGTGAAACATGTCTATGTGGTGAGGACAACCCATTCTCATAAATATTTCCCCTTGAATCAAAGCAAACCTCTCTTTGCATGACAAGTGATAACCCACATGCCCAAAGATGACACATTCTATGTAAAAATAAAAGCATGAATGGCTCTTAAGATCGAAAAGGGGAGCTTGAGATCATGATTGGGACTAAGGAATGATCGATCACAATATCCATAGTAGGCTTTGAAATTTAAGTGCAGGCCAAAATTTTCAAGGGTGTTGTAGCCACTACAATAGAGCCTTCACCTTCTTGCTAGCTTCTTTTTCAACCAGTGCCTTCAATTCTATGAACTTGGAGAACGTCTCATCTTTCTTCCACATGAAGAATATCCAACACTTCCGTGAGAAGTCATCAATAAAAATGACAAAATATTTGTGTCTGACAGTGTAGGTTGTCGAGAAAGGTCGATAAGCATCATAGTGGATCCTTTATAGGATTGCATGTGCATTGTTGTCCCGATCATGGAATGTGGATTTTATGTACTTCTGCAATGTACATCCTTTTCATACATCCTATTGCTTAATTGCTCCTTTAGGGAGGCCAATGGTTATTTGTTGTATAATATTCAAGGTACCATGATGCAAATGATGAAGTATTTTATGCCAAAGTTCATCGACATCGCGACCTGCACTTTCTCCACCTTAGTGCTTAATGCAACACAGTCTTCCACCTCTAGCTTATACATGTTCTTCACATGAACCCTAATCTGCTTCACCTGTCCCCTGGCTATGTGTCTAAGGGACACCTTTCCTTTCTTTAATATCACTTCGCAACCATGGTAAACCAACCACTTGGTGAATGCTAGTAGACAGACCCCTAATCCTTTACCTTTACCTTCTTTTACTAGCACCTCATATGAATATTTGAAGAAAAAATATTTCTTTTCTCTTAAAAAATTGTCTTAAAATCCCCCTCCATGTAGCAATGCTGAATGCAATGATAGACAAGTTGCCTCTAATCATATCATCAAATATGAAAGGGACAGAAGAGGAATTGATGTCCGAGAAATCTTGTGAGTAAAAGTTGTCACGTTCTTCTTAGTCGACTACCCCCACAAAACAAAGAGCCCAAAAAATCATTGTCTTTATATAAGATAACGTGAATGGTATGTAAAATAACAACCTTGGTATAGGCGCAAGACAGTAGTTGCCTACAAGGTACCACACTTAGGGTGCACTGTTAGAGTCTATTTTGTAGTTGTTAGATAATATTTCCTTAAATTGATATGTTTATGTCTAAACTGTTAATTGTATTAAATAGGTTTCATCTAAAGTACCCATTATCTTAAATATAAATTTTTGTCTTAAAATATTTTTGTCTCAAATTGTTTTTGTCCTAAAATAATTTTGTCTTAAATTGTTTTTGTCTTAAATATAAATTTTCTTCTTTAAATGTTTGTCATAAACTACTTTTGTCTTAAATATAATGTTTTGTCTCAAAATATTTTCATCTTAAATTATTTTTGTCTTAAATATTAAGTTTTGTCTTAAAATATTTTTGTCTCAAACTACTTTTGTCTTAAACTATTTTGGTCTTAAATATAAAGTTTTGTCTTAAAATATTTTTGTCTCAAACTGCTTTTGTCTTAAAATGTTTTGTCTTAAACTATTTTTGTCCTAAATATAAAGTTTTGTCTTCAAATATTTTTGTCTAACACTGTTTTTGTCTTAAAGTTTATATTTAAGACAATTCAATTGATATTAAATTTTAATGTAAAATATCTAAAATATAAAGTGATTTTTTAAGACAAAATATTTCTTTTGTCTTAAAAAAATGTCTTAAAAGTTCCCTTAGTATAGTAGTGCATCTAGGCAGATAGAGTCCAGACAAAGAATGATTACTCATTATGCTCGTCATTCCAAAAAAATATGGGTACGTATATTTCCCAACAAACCTATTACAATAAGACTTCCAGAAACACGTATGGGTTCCAGGAAAGGATCTCCCGAATATTGAGTATCTTTCATCTAACTAGGTCAAATACTTTATGAAATGGGTGGAGTATCTAAAACCATCACTAAAGCAGCTGCTAGAATAGTTGCATATGGAATGCCTATATGTACTCAATTTGTTACTACTTAACCCATCCATATAGAATCAAAGAGTTATTTCTAGTGGAAGAAGGTTACTAGTTCATAAGAACTCTTCCTTTTTTTAGGTTATCTACCAAGGTAAAAATATTTTGGAGGAAAAATGATTTGGTCTCAAACTTATTTGAATATAAAAAATAACAGTGAAGCTCGAAAAATAATGTGTACGCGAGTTCTAGGAGCAAGTAATCGTAAATGTGCTCATATAGGTGATGTTACCATTGCTATAATTAAAGAAGTAGTACCTAACATGGCTTGGAAAAATCAGAAATAGTTAAAGCCGTAGTCATAATGCGTGATAATATTCCATGATATATTATTATTATTATTATATATATATAAATGAATATTATTATATACTTTCAATATTTAAATATTATTCAAAGTAAAAATATTTATTTCATAATTAATTTATTATTAATTACTAAAAGAAGAAAAAAAAAATTTATATAGTTTTATCATAAGAAAAAAAATTAACTCCATAACATGTTTTTAAGAAAATAATATATTAATATTATTAAGAAATAACTAAAAAAATGATTAATTGAAACGATTTGTTTGGCATAAGCACATTTCTCACAAAGATAGTATGGCATATTCAAAACTATGAATGAAGAAAAGGTGTACAATGTTTTTAAGTGAATACTTTATTTTAGAAGATTGTGTACAATGTTTTTAAATGAATACTTTATGTTAGAAGATTGAGTTAAGTTGAGTGGACGTGAGTTCAAAGGGTATGAAAAGCCGATAAGAAAGGAAATTGGAGAATAATTAGGAATTGAAAAGATAAAATCAAGGATATAATAATAAATATGAATTTGGGATATCTTGTGTTTTTTCTCAAAACATTTATCGGAGAAAAAATTCTTATATGGGATATTGATACAAATTGATCTATTAAAATTTTATTAAAACTTTGGGGCATCAAGAATCAAAATACTAAGATCAAAGGATTCACGTTGTGATTGATAAGAAAGAGGAGATCCCATCATGTAAGGATTGAACATATATCTTATCACATAAAAAAATAACGCTTTTCCCATATCAGGCTTCACAAGGTTGATGCTTTCAATCAATATATGTGGATGGAGATTTTATACATTAATACTAACACTAAAACAATTTTTGTAAATATTTCGTTATCATTAATTTTACTTTGCGTATCAAAACTGATTTGATAAAATTTTACTTTACAATGGCTTAGAATAAGATTATCCTTGTTGCAAGAGAATTTAATTGTAGTAATAAAATAATTATCCAATTTGTTATATTTAATAATGATTCTAATTTTATCTCTTAGCATCATCTTTGTTGGCGATGATCATTATATGAGGTAATGCAAATTTTTTGTTTAGAGGTTCAAATATTTTTGATCTACCATATAAGATATGAATAGGTTATTTCTTGTCATCTAGAGCTTATAGTATTAGTGGTCAAAATCAATTGTATGTCACACAAGTACAAATATGGTCAAGTTTTTTATTCCTCTAGATATAAATAAAAAAAATAATGATTTGAGACATAATCCTTTATTATTAGATGAGAATCGTGTTTTAAGTAGTAGGTATAAAAGAAATTGTAAAAACATGATCTAGAATTTGTTTGGTACTAATTTTGATAAAGTAAAATAGTTTTAGTTCTATAATAATTTCTATTGAGCTAATGATATGGCACAAATCCAATTCAGTGACATTAGAGGAAATTTTAGCCTAAAAGTGCCCATAAATTTTTCATGTAATTTCCATGACACAATATGTAAACCATTCAAAATCTTTTAAATTTAAAAAGAAGTACATGTAAATATTTTGGAGGGAAAAGGAGAAAAACTATTTTCTTTAATTGCATTTTTAGCTTATCTCTTTGTAGATTTACTCAAATTTCAAGTGTAAACACTAGTTGGGTGCATAATTAAATTTCAAATCCAACAAGTACCCATTATGCACACTTTTGAGAAGGCTCACATTGATAAAAATTGAAGATACATTAAAATGTGTGTTGAATATGCTTTTTATTGTATATTTAATTTTAATCAATGTGGGTCTTCTTAAATGTATGCAAAATGGGTAATCAATAGATGTGGAATTTAATTTTTCATCCAACACGCTTCTACACTTGAAATTTGAGTAAATCTATAAGAAGATAAATCAAAAATACAGTAAAAATTTAGTTTTCCTCTTTTCCCTCCAAAATTCATAACTCTTATTTTATTATTTTAAATATTATTATATTATTTTTCCTTAAGAGTCCATTTTTAGGTTGAAATTTTCTCTTATGCTTGTGTTAGTATGTTTGACAAAAATTTCATAGATTATGTAATTTCTCATATTGCCATATACAATAAAATAGTAAATTTTGACATCATAAATGATCTTTAATGGAAACCCCGAATAAATATAAAAAGTATATAGCTCCTACAAGGTCCAATAAAGATTCATTAAAAATTCATGGATATCCAACCAAATAAATAAGTACATATCTCTCATTTAAAAGAAAAATGGTAACATATAAATAAGATCTAGCAAGATATTTTTCTCCACTATAAGATATATCCTAAGAAACTCTAGAGCTAAATTAAAACTCACATAAATTAAATAAAAAAATATTATTCCCCTGATGGATTGGAATTCATTTCTTAAAATCTGGTTGATTTCCTCATGTTATGGATAACATTCAAACCTCTTCTACAGTAGAATAATTTTTTCCCTCTAGAAACTATACAATTTAGAATTAAATAGATTACAAATAGAAAATCGAATAAAATTAAAAAATACCACATATAAATATTATGAAACGAATGAAATGTATTTATCCTTAGCATTCACAACCTCTTCAATTTAACAATTAAACATCGTTTCCCTTAATGATGGGGTCACTTCCTCATCATTCATAGCTTTTAAAGGGAATATTAAAATAGCACTGGAATATAATACCATTATGATTATCTCTTTTATTTAAGGTATATAGAATTATTTGAGAAACAAAAATCAATGTATTGCTTGAAAGTTACTAAAAACGAATTAAAGACTAGGCTAGATTTTGGAGAAATCATTTGATTGTGAAATTTGTTTTGTACTTAGGATCATTATAAATGAGTATTATAAAAATAAACCTAATATATTATTTCATATCATTGACTTTACATTATTATTTTAAATAATTTTTATAATTAATAATTGGAATATATTAGAAGAGATAAAAGCCTTTTTTAAGCTGAGAGATATTGTGATAAAGTTGGATAAAAAATTTATAGGGAGGTTTAGGAATACTAAATATTTTTTTTAACGAAATTTATAATATATTGGTTAGTATAAGGTGTCTTATGTGCCTAACGCATTTTAATACATCCATCAAGAAGAAAAAGGTTGTTTAGAAAAAGTATGTTGTGTTGGAACAATTTTACCTAGTATAGATTTCAAGCTTATTTTTTACACTATTGATATCATTATTACAATGAACATTTCTTGTGATCCTAAATCAAAACTAAAAAAATATCCAATTTCTTTTTCTTGAGTACAAACTAGTTTCTCACATTGACACTAGTTTTCTAACATTGACAAGACAAAGGTTATGACTATCAAATCCAAAAATATCACAAACATTAATTTTTTATATGAAAACAACAACTTAGAGGAAGTTAATTCATAAGCCACCTCAAAAATTATTATTCAAAACTTATATAAAAATATATCTTTGATTAAAAAAATATAAATGGAAGGTGAAAATATTATCATGGTATTGAAAATAGTTATAAATTGACGAAATTTTGGCTTTCGATAGAAAGAAACCCCTTTCTGAGATTGTCATTACTCCAATATCTTATATTGTTGTAAATATTTTTTTTACATTATCTTTAAAGAAACATGGAGAAGTCTCAAGTGAATATATATATCTATCTATATATATATATATAATCTTAAAATTAGAGGCAGGAGAACTTGTCCTATTTTTATAGAAGTGAATACTTATCATATTGAGAGCATAATTATGATAGTGTACCCAATATATAATAAAAATATAAAAAAGCATTTAGAATAATAGGGTTTGTATGATTGGTTCAAATTCACGCTAAAAGGAATTGTAGATAAAGAAAGGTTGGCATAAAAATACCAAGTATTAGTTCAATCATTCGGGAATAAATGAAGAGGATCCTTTGTAGAATAATAATAATATTAAAAAAATTATTACATTCAAATAATGATAAATTATGGTGCAATATATAATTATAAGATATAAAAAAATAATGATGATGATGATGATGGTGGTTAACGTTCACTGAGACCAACCCTAGCCTAGTAGAACAAAGGTAACTCCTTATTCTAGATAGGGTAAAGAAGAAAATCAATATTTCTCAAATAATAACAAACTTTCACATGTTTCAGAGTGAAACGAGACATTGCAAAATTCTTTAATGTCATTGATATTGATTGGGTCGTTATATTGTTTTTCATCCAAGTTGATGCTTTCAAAGAGGAAGAAAAATGGAGGAATAAGTTCCCAAGACCATTTTTATTAGTAAGAGGGGTATGCATCCTTTTGGAGAATTTTTAGGAATCAAATGAAATTTTTTTGGGGGTAAAATGTTTATGCTTTACCACAACACCTTTCTTTTCCTATTCTACACACAGAGACCTTTCCAACGGTTTATGAATCACGCCACTTAGAATCAATATGTTATGGCAATCTGAAGTTGACCTTCCTATTTTCATGAAAATAATTAAAGAGGATGCCACATCAACTCCCGTTATTTATGAAAAAGGGGCTAACCATGACATTATGATAGAGAAGACTCTAGAGGAGTCTATATTGTAACTCTAGTTAAAAGATGAGGTAGTCAAACCTAATGACTAGTAGGCTATTGGGTTGTGTTATAGCGAGACAACTAGGAGGAAAAGGGGTTCCATTTTTTTGAGAACATTTGTTCCATGGATGAGAAAAAATAACCAAGGAAGATAGAAAATAGAGAACACAAAGAAGATTCATTCATTGTAGTATCACACAGTACAAAGGTAATACTTCTCTGTACTCACAGCTGTTTTTTCTATTTTAAGAAAGAGAGCATAGCCACCTCACCTTCTAGCTAGGCTTTTCTCTGGAAAGGGTTTCCCATGTCAAATGTGTGTTTGAGTTTTTTTTCTCTATTTTTTGCATAAACGGAATTCATATGCATACACTATGAATAGTAATATCTATAAATCTAAAAAGAAATAAAGCTATAGTAGTGTAGATTTTGGAATGTTATGTATAATCTTATCATATTTGTTGTGATGAAATATCTAGTGGAATACCCATAGCAATTTATGGATCATCCATGGGTTGAAAGAATTCATCATCTTTATGACACTAAGGTAGTTGAAGATGAAAAGCTCTCTCTTTTAAAATATCTTATTTATGCCCACATAAAATTAAAATGTCAAACTATTTGTTACAATGCTTATTTTCTAAACCTTTATTGCATCAAATGTGTTATGATCTAAAAATGCTCATATTATATCTCTTCAAATACCCTTAAAAAATAAAAATAAATAAAAATTCTAAACAAAATTTCAAATATCCCTTCAAAAGGAAAAAAACTAAAAAATTCCTAAACAAACAACTGATTACTTCTTTTAGAATCATATTCTCAATAGAATCAAAAAACCACCACCATCATCACACTTATAGTATATTAATACAATTAATATTTACATTGTTTACTATATATATTTGATTATGTTGTATCATATAAAGTAATTATAAATGGAAACCATATTCATTCTATATCTATATATAATCTAAAATTTTAGTTGTATGATGAAAATTATTTTTTTAAATTATATATTATTTTTAATTGGCTCGGATCAAACAAATAATAACATTCCTCTTTATTAAAAATACTACATTTATATCTGGATTCAAATAAATATATATATATATATATATATATATATATATATATATATATAACTAACTTTCCATCTCCTTTTGTTGCTCATATAATCATTCAATTTTGTTTGGCCCGTCACCATTATGATAATTCTGGATTCTCCAAACTATTAAACGATAGTGTAAACAATTTAATTTTCAAATAATTCCCAAACTTACTAGTCTACCTTTACATCTACTTTAGCTAAGCCATGTTTCTAAATATATGTATAAAAATATATATGTTTGCAATAAAACAAAAACATGAAAAATTATTAGTTTTTATATTCCATTATATTTTTTTATATTAATATTTAATAATAGAAAAAATATATATAAGTCAAATATGTTTTAATAATAATATGTATAGTAATTATATATATTTTTATATTGAAGATGATAATAGTAAATATTTATTAAAACTAATATTTATAATCATTTTTTTTTAACTGAAATGTTTATGTTTTATTTATAGAGAGAATCACGTTGGGCTATGCCAAACAACCAAAATACATTTTTGGGAAAGTCATAAGAGCAACCTTCCCACTCAGGGGATTATTGTCTTGATTGGGGAATCAACATTTGTACTTATCATTCCAATTTAAACCGTACTTCCTATATTTTCCAATCTATCCGCTTCCTTGTTTAAACCCCTGAGAATCTGCTAAAATTGAACCGAGGGAATTTCTCTCAGAACTCTCTTTAGTCTTGTTAGTAGCTTGTTTAGCACCAGATCCTTTAGCTCTTTCTCACTAATGAGCACTTTTATCAGCACATCCGAGTCTCCAAAGACTAAGATTTCTCTTGGATTATCCTCTCTCACCATTTCACAAACTTTCAATAAGCCAAGAATTTCTTCTTGGTTGTTGGTTCTCTGACCAAGCCCCCAGCTGAAACTATCTTCTTTGTTCCCATTCAGGGAAAAAATCACCCCGCCCACTCTTGACTTTCCCGGGTTGCCTTTTGAAGCGCCATCAAAGAAGATTGTGCACTTTCCCTGGGATCTCCACCAATGTTGAAAGTTGTCCTTTGAATCTCAGATTTGCCATCTTTCCTTTTGAATTGGGTGAGGATTTGCTTTGATTCTGACCCTGTTGGAATAAGCATCCAACCACGTCCTTTCTTCAATTAGAAGGGAACTGTCATCTTTGACGGGGAAATGATTCAAAGTTTCTAAGAGTAGGCCCTTTGCTCGGGCAGCCACCATTGCTGGAGACCAATCTGTATTGTTGAAAATGATATCGTTCCTGGCGAGCCAAAGCTTCCAGCAGACATATTTCGGGGCAGCAATCCACACTTGGTGCCAAAGAGACTTGCTAGTGATGCTATGAGGATAACTGTCTTTCCAAGAGGTAAACATGGAGACAACCGAGACCTGAGATGGAGGGCAAACATTCAACCCATGCAGGAAAAAGGACTAGACCTCCTTCGCGAACTCGCACTCTATAAATAAGTGATCAGAAGTTTCCTTTGCGCATTTGCATAACACACAGTGATGGGGGCCTACTATATTCCTTTTGCACAAGTTTTCTCTGGTCAGAATTTTCTTGTGCATCAACATCCAAAAGAAGAAATTAATTTTGGGGATGCTAAAGCTATCCCAAACCTGTTTCCAAAAAGATTCCTGGTGAGTCGATTCCTTCCTAGTTTGCATTTGAATGTAGCCTTGAGTTGCCGAATAGACCCCAGTCTTGCCCCAGCCCTAGGAATCTTCTTCTTCCTTGTGGACTGGTGTGAAATCAGAGATTGCTTCAAAAATAATTTCCAACTACATTTGTAAATGTTCTGGAGTTCTAGGAAACTTCCATCATTGTAGTTCCCATGGCTGTCCCATTCTGAGATGTCTTCTATTTTCCTAATTCCTTTTGCATGTAACCATGCTCTTAACTCAGAGATTTCGATAACTTGTACAAGACGAGGATGGCACATAATGTTGTCTCTCCATAACATTGTGTTTTTGTCCTTGCCAAGAATCCGATACAGGTAGGATCTAAAAAATTCAATGCCTCTATTACACAACTTCCAAGCCAAAGATCCTTTTGGATTTTTCTCCACCATGAATTGCCTTAACGACTGATTATTTAGATATTTAAGTTTGATTAATTGGCTAACCGAGTGGCTAGGCCCTATGTGGATCTACCATAATAACTTGCATCCCATTGCTAAATTGACATGCGTGGCGACTCTAATTTTCAATCCACCTTCCATGATAGGTCGCTTCACCATGTCCTAGTTTATTAAGTGAAATCGGTTATTGTTTCCATGGCCTCCATTCCATAGGAAATTGCAAATGAGCCTTGAAATCTGTTCGGAGATTGCTTTTGGAACCAGCATTAGAGAAGCCTAGAAGGTGGGCAATGCCGAAAGAATAGATTTGATTAAAGTGAGCTTGCCTCCTATGGTGAGCCAAAAACCTCCCCAGACTGCAATTTTCTTCTTGAATTTTGCTATAACTTCCTCCCACAATTGGTTTTTGTTGGAACCCAGTGTTAGAGGAAGGCCTAAGTATTTTATTTTTTCCTAGGAAACGTGCCCAGGAAAGCCTAAATGGTTTGCAATTTTCTGAATTGTGTGTTGATCTATGTTCCGTCCAGAAACAATGCTTTTCCTCTCACTTATAAGGGCTCCTGAAATGCTACAGAATTTTTGGAGGATGACTTTAAAATAATTTTCTATTCTTAGAGAAGCTCCTCCAAGCATTAAGGAGTCATCTGTGAACAGAGCATGGTTCATGGGTTCAATTCATTTTACTATTCAAATCCTAGGAATGTTGTTAGCTTGTTTTTCAAAAGAAAGCTTTCTACTCAAGAAGTTTGCCATCAGAATATAGAGGAAGGAGGATAGAGGGCAGCCTTGCCTCAATCACTTGATGGCTAGGAAGTAGTTGGTAGGCCTTCCATTTACCAAAGGCATGATCCAGATCTTCTCTATGCATGCTTTGATGAGATTAATGAAATCATGAATGAAACCAAAGGATAAAAGAACCCTGTATAAAAATGAATAGTTAACTCTATCAAAAGCATTAGACATGTCCAGTTTGATCAGCATACCTTGTTATTTTCGGGAATGGTTGGAATGCAAAGATTCTTGGATTTGAATTATATTTTCTAGGAAGTGACTTCCTTTCACGAACCCCCCTTGAGCTGGATAAATTAATTTTTGTATTAGAGGTTTGATTCTATTCACCAGGAGTTTAGCCAGAATATTGTAGGAGGCATTGCATAGCGAGATCGGCCTATATCTTTCAAAGGACCCGGGGTTCGCTTCCTTGGGAATTAAGGCAAGGAAGGTAGAACTGATTCCACCTCCGGCCTTAGCTTTCCTCAGGAATCCATGAATCATTCTCAAAAGCTTTGATTTAATTACCTCCTAGTATAGTCTATAAAAATGAATTGAAAATCCATCTAGCCCAGGAGTTTTGTCAGGCTCCATGGACCACATTATTATAGAGATTTCCTCTTCCGTGGTGGGATTCAACAACATTTTATTGTCATCTGTGTTAACTAGGTTCGAGATATGAGTGAGGAAATCATTTATGTCCTCTTCGCACCCATCCCTTTCAACACTGAGAAGAGTCTGAAAGTGGTTTCCAGCTGCTTCCTTTATTTGATCAAAACCTTTGCACACCTACCCATTGGAAGTGGTGATTTTAGCGATGTGGTTTCATGAAAGGCGAGCCCTATAATGTCTGTGGAAGTATGCAGTGTTTATGTCTCCAAATTTTAACCACAAGCCGCAAGACTTGATTCACTAATATTCTTCTTATCTTCTGAAGAAACTATACGTATTCCTTTGAGCATATTTTTCTTTGTCAACGTCCAATGAGGAGATTTCAGTCTTTTCGAAATCAAATTGGATTTCAGCCAGCTATTGGACAACTTCTTTCCTCTAGCTGGTAGGAGTTTTTAAAGCCTTCTTTATCCAATCTTTCAAGGCATACTTTGCATTTTTTAACTTTTGCTCCCACGCAAAGCTTGGGGAGCCTGTTACTTCATTTTTCCAAGATGTTTGAACTATTTTGAAGAACCCTTCTCTTTCAGCTCAGAGAAGACTAAATAGAAAAGGAAGTGGGCCTAGGTCCTCTTCTTCTTTCAAACAGAGAAGTATTGGCTTGTGGTCTGAGGTTAATTTTGGAAGAATCTTGGAGAAGATGACTCTTCTATCCATCATGATTGAACTGTGGGTGAGAAATCTATCCAGCTTGGCTAAGTTATGATTCTCCCCTATTCTATTGTTGGTCCAGGTATATTCTCCTTTCAGTGGCTTGAAATCTACCAGATCCCATTAAAGCATGAGGTTTTCCACTATGTAGAGCATAGGATCCCTGGTATAAGAACCTCCTCTCTTCTCTTTGGGATCCATAATAATGTTCAGATCTCATCCTATGACAATGTTCTTCGGATTATGAATTTATAAAAAGTCAGAGAGTGACTTCCAACACTCTCTCTTTTCAGCATAGTGTACAGGAACATATAAGTTAAAGAGAGCTAAGATGAGATTGCTTGAGGTATGTAGAAGCTCGGTGAAGATCCAATGTTGTGTTTCATAGGATCTTTCTAATGAGAAGATTTTCCAAACCAAAAGGTGCCTATTCCTCCGGCCTAGCCTCTGGCGCTTATTGCCTTCCCATTGACAAATTTCCATTTTGTGTTGCTTGTATTTAGAAGGAGATCCCCTTCTATTTTTGTCTCTTGGAGCATGAGAATGTCTGTGGGTTCCATTTTCAATAAGTCATTAATATCTTCTGCCTCTGAAGGATTCCCCAATCCCCCGCAGTTCCAAGAGACCAGTTGCATTACTTACTGCTTGTTAGGATGGGTCCACATCCCTTGGGAGTTCTGGTTCTAGTGCTTCTCCCGAGAGTCATCTCGAGGTGGCTTGGATCCCTAGGGTTTTTTGTCTTTCTTCTTCTTCTCTAGTTTCCTTATGTTTTCTCCTTCCGGTTCTCTTTGAGGGCCTCTCGAAGGTCTCATCCTTCGATGAGCCAGAATTCTCTATGGTATTTTTCTATTTTTTATAATGTCTGCATATGACGAAGAGGAATTACTACCTAGAACAGGACTTGAGGGAAGGATTTCCACATTACCTTAAACCGGAGAGGTGAAGTCATTCGTCTAGATGAGTCCTTACCGATCTGCTTCTGGTGGTTCTCGAGGAGTGTTGAGAGGTTCGTAGGAGTTTTTATCTTCTTCGGTGTTGTTTGGTTCCATGCTCCCTAAGATTTGAGGGTTTCCACTGTCTTTCGTGGATCTTTTCCCCATCTCTTTACCTTTGGATTTATTATTCTACCTATTGTGTGTTGGTTTCTTTACTTGCTTCCATTGTTCTCCTTTGTCTTTCTCTGTTGTCTCCTCGCTCTTCTTCTTGCAATACCTTGCAAAATTCTCGTACTCATGGCAATGTCGTCAAGCTCTTGAATGTGGGTCCATCTGCAATCGAGAGTTTGATGGCTTCAGGTATACCAACTTCCAAGTCAACTTTCACACAGATTTGGGCACAGGAGTATCGGTATTTTCTCATCACTTGGTGTATGTATTTGCCTAGGGCATTACCTATAAACTGCAGCGATTTCTGGTTCCAGCAATGAAGAGGGAGATGAGGAACATGCACCCACACTAGAACTACTATGGGAACATCCTATGCCAGATCGAAATCTGGTGACCATTTATTTAAATAAAGTTGCTGAGGGCCCATAAAATATGGCCCGTTCATGAAGATCAGACTTCTATCTTCCACATTGTTGAACAGAAAGATGAAGAACTCTTTGCCAACGAAGTGACTTTTAATTCCTTCGAAAACCAACGGGATCCAGTTTCATTTTACCCATTCTTCTACTGCTTTCGAGTATGGCAATAGCCTTGGGAACTAGCCAATAATCCCCCTTTCGGCTAGATTCAACACTGATCTACAAGTTTCTTCCACCGGAAATACCATCGTGGGGATATTATCCAGGATTTTCACAAATTTCTGTTATGATTCAAAGATCGTTCTTTTTCCAGCTGCTGCTATTAACTTCCTGAATGCTTCGACTTCAGGAGGCGAGGAAGAAGGGGCCTCAGAGACACCTCCAAGATCCATTGCGGCAAGGAACTGCTCCATAGGAAGGCAGAACGTAGCTAGGGTAGCCGCAGTCCAACCATGCCCGCGATAATGGGTCACGAGATCCTTTATAACATTTTTTTTCCTTTAACTGAAACGATTATGTTTTATTTATAGAGAGAATCAAGTTGGGCTACGCCAAACAACCAAAATACATTCTTCGGAAAGTCAGAAGCACAACCTTCCCACTCAGGGGATTATTGCCTTGATCGGGGAATCAACATTTGTACTTATCATCCCAATTTGCAATGTACATCATATATTTTCCAATCTGTCTGCTTCCTTGTTTAAACCCCTTAGAATATGGTAAAATTGAACAGAGGGAATTTCTCTCAGAATTCTCTTTAGTCTTGTTAGCGCTTGTTTAGCACTAGATACTTTATCTCTTTCTCACTAATGAGCACTTTTATCAACACTTTCGTGTCTCCAAAGATTAATATTTCTCTTGGATTTTGCTCTCTCGACATTTGAAAAGCTTTCAATAAGCCAAGAATTTCTTCTTGGTTGTTGGTTCTCTGACCAAGCCCCCAGCTGAAACTATCTTCTTTGTTCCCATTCGGTGAAAAAATCACCCCGCCCGCTCCTGACTTTCCTGGGTTGCCTTTTGAAGCATCATCGAAGATGATTGTGCACTTGTCCTGGGATCTCCACCAATGTTGAAAGTATTTCTATTCTCAAAAGTATTAAGAAAAACATTCCAAAATCACCATAATTTCATTAGTTGGAAAATCAAGATGGAAGTATGACAAAAATTGCAAAATTATATTTAATGTGAGTATAACTTAGACAATCTCAAACAAAGTGATCTTGATCTTCAAGCCTTTTGGTGTTGAAAGGGTTATACACTCTTTCACCTTATGGTGTTTTAGGAATTAGCCAACACCCAATTTGACTATGAAGCTCATGAGCATTTTCCCTAATTTTATTTTCTTTCTACACTAGTCAAGACCCAAAAATATTTTGATTTCCAATATTTTTATTGATTAAGCCCGTATAACATTTTAGTTTCCTTTTTCCCACTCCCTCTTTATAACTCCATAATATCTCCTTACACTTTGAGGTGATAATATTTAGAATATTAACCTTACTCTGCAAAATGATATCCCCATTTATGACCGAATGATCTTAACAAGATTATGAATCTTTATGTCATCCCCATTTAAGCCAAAAGTGATGTGGTTTTAGATTAGATGTTGTTTTGGGAAACCTATAGTCTTCTATATTGTTTATTTTTTGTTATGTATAAGATACCTAGTTCTAGTTATGCATTCATTAGGAGAAAGACTTACTTTGATCATTAGGATAGTATATGGTGTATTTCTTTTAATATTGGGATTTTAAATTATAAATAGGTTATAAACTATTTTTAGAAATGCTATAAATCAATAATAACTGTTATATACTATTTTGAATTGAAAATTAATTTGTAATTAGTTTATATATATATATATATATATATATATATATATATATATATATATATATATATATATAAGTGTATGGTGTATTTCTTTTAATATTAATATTGTAAACTGTAAATAGGCTATAAACTATTTTTAAAGATGCTGCAAACCCAAATTTCACATACACATTAAGTGTTATATATTATTTTGAATTCAAAATTGATTTATAATTAGTTATTATACCTATTTATATTATACTATTACAATAATATATAAAAACAAATTATATACCTAAACATACTTTCTTATGTACATTATTAATATGAATTATGAATTAAATTTTTTCTAATAAAAATATGTTTTTTTTCCACTTCAAAATAGAATTTTACAACAATTATCTATTAGCAATACACACAACACATTAACTAGATTTCTAATATTAAATTCCAAAATTGATCATCAGCTTTCCCTTTTTCTCTTTTATTTTGCGTACATCAAACCATCCCAAAGAATTACCCATCTCAACTGAGGATGGTGCAATTGCATTTCTATGGGGAGCTCCATCCTAAAGAATTACCCATCTCAACTGACGATGGTGCAATTGCATTTCTATGGGGAACTCTATTGCCACCCATTCAACCATATTCGTCAATTATTTTTCACTATATCAATGATTAGACTCATGATACACTTTTTCCAACTTATTGGAGCCATAATTATTGTTGAGGCTCGTTCATTATCCTTTACTAGAGGGGTATCCTCTATTGAGGGACAATAAGGTGATGCTAGAGGTTGATATGTATATGGAGGAGATGATTTATAAGTTGATGTATTATGTTTCTAAGAGTTATTGTTTATTGAGCTGATGCTAGAGGCTGATATGTATATGGAGGAGATGATATATAAGTAGATGTATTATGTTTCTAAGAGTTATCGTTTATTTTCTAGGTTCCTTTTGTTTGCTTGGGGTCCCACTATATGTGCCTAGTTTTGTTTGACTTTCGGGGTAAAATCTTTTTTTTGAAAAGGGACTTCTGTTTCGAAGATGCCTTAGCTCTGGGCAAGACTTGCATTTTCCTTTTGTAGTCCAATAGCTACACTTTCTCTTCACATTTTATTAAGATTTTATCTTGTATCCATTTACTGAGGTCCATTTCAATATATATCTCGACAAATTTTATACTCTCTTTAGAAAGTATTTCATTCTCTGCTTTGACAAAGAACCTGCTAAAGAATGAAATGACCCCTAAACCAGTGACCATGATCCTTTAATAAATATATGTTATAATAATAATGAGTAAATGATTATGATAATGATGAACATTAACTTTCAAATGTAAAAGGTTAGTTAATTTTTTTAATTTTTATTTATTGACCATATCATTCTAACAATAGTTTTATAACCCACTAGGTATACCATAAATAGCAATGGTGTCACACCAGTTCCAAACTTTGGAGGCAAAAAACTAGTCATATTAAAGACTAATGAGGCCAAAGTGTAATTAGGGATTTTGATTGCTTTTACTTAAATACCCAAAATGACATTTTCTCAAGACAAAAGTTAAACATATAATGATTTAGAGACTCACACAACTTAAAAAACAAAAAACAATATTTTTTATAAATTATTAAAAAAATCAATAATAATTAATTATTATTTATTACATTATAACAATAATATTCATATAATAAATTATCATAATAATAATATTATTACCTCATATATATCATAATAATAATGTCATCACTTCATATATGAAATTGGTTATAATTATAATTAGCTTTCCTTAAATATTAATTTTCATATTCTCAAGGACTTCAACCCTCGTCACTATTATAAGCTGATATTAATAAATGATTATAAAGTATTATTATAATAAAATAAACAATATTCATATAAGTTATTATATAGTGGTTAATATATATAATTAATCACTATATAATAACTTATATGAACATGGTTTATTTTATTATAAAAATATATTATAATCATTTATTAAATTCAAAATAAATTATAATATTCCTTATATTATTATTAAAATACATTTTAATTACTTATTAAATTAAAATTATCTTAATTTTAATGGATGTGTTATATTATTAATTTTGTATATTTTTATTAAAAAATTTAATAATAATTAAACAAATTTTCAAATCATGTTAGGCCATATTAATAAAATTTAAAATAATTTTAATAAATTACAGTCAACTGTATTCTATTTTACTTAAAACTGATTAATATTACTTATATATAATATTAAATAATTTATTTATATATTATAAATCATATATATATATATATAATATTAAATAATTTATTTATAAATTATAATTTGTATAGATAAATATTTAATTCACGAAAACAAAATTTAAAAAATAAACAATTTTATATTCTTAAAAAGGATTTGTGGCTACGAAACGTAACTATCCAAATAAAGAATATTAGTTCTTTTGGATACATTAGTTATTTAATATGTTAATTAATTATAATATGCAATCTTGGCTTTTATTCGTTAAGTGTTTTATATTTCCTCCGATATTTAATTGATGTGTGCCTATCACCGTTATCTGTCATATGTATAAAAATTAAATAATAAAAAGTAAAATAAAGTTAGTTTTGTTTTTATATATAGAGCATGAGAAATACATTGTAAACGATATTAACTAAATTACTATTTGAACGTGATGGTTGGGATGACGTAGATCATCCTTGGATGTTGGCCAGCGTAAGAATGGACATGGATTCCAGCTCCACCGTTAACACAGACATCGTTCATACCGCCACGAAAACTGCTCAGGGGGACTGTGAATACCGCCACGAAAACTGCTCAGGTGGACTGTGAATACCGCCACGAAAACTGCTGGTTGGCACTGTGAATACAGGTCAGGAGGACTCACCAAATGATGGAAAGTAAAACAAGATTGCCTATTTCATATTATAACATGGCGTATTGAAATTTAGTTACGAGAGGTGAAGTCAGTAATATGTAGTGACCCCCTGTTCCGCTATTTCATACATTGTTCAATGTGCCGTGATCTGCTATTCCATACAATGTTACACATTGAAGGAGCATACAATTTTATTTTGTGTTGGTTATTATACAGAATGTGAATAGTATAAAGAAAAATGGGTTAGGTTGTTTATTATATATAATCACCATTGAAGGGGTATAGAATAATATTATATATGATGAGGATAGTATAAAGAATAATATGATAGGTTGCTTATTATATATAATCACCATTTTTAGTCATAGCTAAGTTAAATTCTATATTTCTATATAAGATTTTTTTGTTATTGAGATTTTTTTTTTGCTGGAATAAGGGATTAAAACATATGATTCACAAAATCATATAAAAAAAAATTGTAGATTTACAAGTTATCAAAAAGATATATCAGGAGGTGTTTATTTGCTTAACAAATAGTGTTTCTGGTATCATTATTATGTATAAGATAAAAAAATTTGTGTATACAATTTCACATTACTATTATAACAATTTAATAATTTATTTAAAAATAAATAAATATAAAAAAAATTTATAATATAAGATAAAAATATGTGTTATTTTTCTTATATTAGATATAGTATTATTAACTATAAAAAAATAATTATTTTATGGATAAATAAAATATATGATATATTATTTATTTTTTTCCTTTCAATAAAATAATTTACTTATATAAATAGTAGGAATTAAGTGTAAGGAAAATGAACAAATTTTATTTTATAATATCAATCAATTATATTATTTTAACTTATTTTATGTAATTAAAACTTTTTATCATATAAATTTAATATAAAAAAAATAAAAAATAGATTTTTAATATATATTTTAAGTAACATAGTTAAAACTGAATTCATTATGTTGATAGGTCTGCTTATTTTAGAATTATATAATGCTAATTTAATTATTAATAATTATTAAATTAATAGAGAGATTTAAGCTCCACCTGCTTAATATTTTAAAGTATTTTTATTATTATATTAAAAGTAGTTATGCATGTATTTTTAATTAAAATGATTAATTAATAAAAATGTTATATGAACATGTGACATTTAGCCATATAGTATTAGCAAGCCATGACATTGGGTCATAATATTGTATCAAAACTTATATAAAAATTAAGAATCTTCATTGTAAAATGAAATTTAATATTGACAAATAAGAATATATATATATATATATATATATATATATATATATATATATATATATATATATGGTATTCCATTAAGACACTTTATGGTTAAAAGGTTACTAGTTCCAAACCCCATGGGCAAAAATCTAGCCATGCTAAAAATTAAATGGAAGAACCTTGGGGCTAAAACATAGAGACACAATTATGTGACAAACTTAATAAAAAAAATTGAATTATAAAATTAATAAAAATTGAATGACTAACAATTCCTCATTTAAATTCCAATTTAATATTATAATATGAAGTAATAATTTTAATAAAAAAATTAAAATTTTAAATAAATAAATATAAAAAATCATATTATATATATATATATATATATAACCCTTACTTATCGTATAATGCTTAATTACATTTTTAAAAAATCAATAAACAACAAAAATTATAAAAATTTAGATAATTCAGTTTACAATTTTATCATTTTAAGAACTCTTCTTACAACATATCATGATATCAAAATATTTTATTTAAATTAAATTAGAAATATTTAAATTAAATTAGAAAATAACTATACAACATTATATATTTTATATTATATTTTGTATTTTCCATTAAAATATACCATATTGGATAAATACTAAACTTCTAAATTCTAAGATAAACTATGAAATGCACATGATTTAATGGATTGAAATCTATATAAATCTTACAACGATGAAATAGGTTCAATATTTCATTAATAAATAATAAGTCTTTGCATCATCTATCTAATGCTCTGGTCGGTTTTACTTTTATTCCTTTTAGGGTTTACATTCATATTCGTGGATGCCTAAACTGTTAGATTTATATATAAAAATTATAATGCTGTAATTTTGTAATATCAAAAACGTCAATATTTTTGTGGATTGGAATACAGATTGTATTGAGTTATTTTTATTTTTCGTTATTTATGTAGATTTTATCAGGTTTATAGGTTTCAGGTATATACATTTTAGTGACAGCTAAAAGCATATTTTTGTTTTTATTTAATTTTATTAAGATTTTGCTTCTCATACATTTGGTTGGATATATATGCAAATTAATTATTTGCAGTGAATATATACCTTAATTTTCATAGTATATATTTTTTTTGGTAGGTAAGCATCTATGGGGATTTGAACCAATGACTTATCACCATCAATCTAAAGCCCCATGGGCATATCTTGCCATAATCTCTATTTTAGTGTGATAGAATATTTGAGGTTTCTTAAACTTTTATCTAATCAGATATATGTTCTATAATCTATGACATTATATTTCAAAGATTTTTTGAACAATATATATAAAAAGAATCTATTACAATATATGTATCCACATATAATCTAATTACACACATCTATTTTATTTATTATCTTTTATTTTTATTTTTTTAATTAATTTTATTTTTTAATTATGGCCACTTAACCACATTTTCCAAAATGTCAACCTCGTATAGGTAGAACTTTAAAATGTGTTTATGAGCACATTTACTCATTAAGAAAATAAAAAGAAACACCTTAAAATGTATTTATGAGAATATTCACTCATTAGGAAAATAAAAAAGAGAAAAAGGTAACACATTAAAATGTATTTATGAGCATATTCACTGATTAGAAAAATAAAATAGAGTAGAAGCATAGTGGAATATAAAATAGAATTATTTGTAATATTAGACAAAAAAAAAAAAAAATGTTAAAGAATAAAATTATTGGGGTTTCAAAATCATTGCAAAATTTGGAATATAGGTTACAAGAAAGCAAAAGAAAAAAAATAATCTTGCAAAAGGTTTCACTTTGAGAAATGAGATTAAAAAGTTAAAAGAGAAACTATATAATAATTTGACCAAGTATAGTATGAAGAAAAAAAAAATCTTGTAGACTATTTCACCTTGAGACATGAGATTAAAAAGTTAAAAGAAAAACTATATAATAGTTTGAGGAAGTATAGTATTAAAAATAACGTTGCACATTGAGAGATGAGATTTAAGAGTTACAAGTTCCAGGGGGAAGCTCAATTGGCGTTGTAAGCGACCTGAGATCATGCAAGATAAGATATCTAGGGTTCAATCCCCTTGTTGTGTCATGGTATAGGGAGAGGAGTTTGTAGCCCCGTATAATGGTAGAAACAAGAATAGACCTAGTGTTGTGCAAGTATGAGACTGACCTAGATGTTGACTACTTTAGGTTTAAAAAAATAAGAGAGATTGATTAAAGAGTTGAAATAAAAAATAAGAGAGATCCATTAAAGACTTAAAAGAAAACCAAGTAATAATTTGACCAAAAGTAGTATGAAAAGTAAAGTTGCACCTTGAGAGATGAGATTAAATAGTTAAAAGAGGAACTGAATAATAATTTGACCATAAGAAATATGAAAAACAAATTAGAAATCAAACCTATGAAAAAGGAAATAAACAAGCTAAATAAGTTGGATCAGGAATACAATGAAGGTAAATATTATGATCATTAGTATAAAACGGAAAGAATATAAGCACATGCTAGTGATAGTAAAAGAAGAATGAAAAAGTAAGTGCCAAATTAAAACAACTTACCTCATAGAAGTGAGAAAATTGGAAAACATAATCAAGCCCAAAGATAGAAGGATGATAGGTAAGTTGTAGTAACCATAACCTAACATAGTTAGTAAATCTCAAGTTTTAAAAAATATAGGAATCTTTATAAATGAGGACCTCATTCCAAGAGACTAACTAAAATTAAGTGGTGGATTTTTACAACTAATAAAAAATTGATATTCTCAAATAATGATGAAAATACCTCCATGAAAAAGAGCTCACCAAGAGATTCCTAATGATGCTTGATAGACATCAAATAATCACCATATGAGAAAATTATGGCCTCATGAAGTTTTAGTGAAATAGGAGAAAAACAATGTGCATGGCCTAACACATGGCATCACCAAACAATGACACGTGGTTGTATGGATGTTAATGTGGTAGTACGGATGGTGAAAAGAAGAATTACACATTCTGACATGGCATACTGATTGAAATATATGAATGTTGATGTGACATGTTGAGGTGGCACTACTAAAGTGGAAAGTTTGTTTTCATCGTAAGACAATAGGGAAAGCTATTTATGGAGAGGGACTGACATGGACCAATCATATGGTACCATGTGGTGACGCGAAATGAACCAAGACAGTGAGTGAAAATTTTGTTAGAATGTTTTGAACTCCCTAACCTCTTAGTAAAACACAATCAATTATTGTTGAACCAATGATTGTTCGCTTGAATCAACACTGACAACTTATATTTAAAGTTTACTGGTTATCAGATGTCTAAAATTGGATTGATCATGGATTAGACTTGGAATCCTCTCACCAACAACACAACACTCTAACCATCATGCTACCCCAATTCTTGTATACTAGGGGAACTTAAACAATATTTAGCACTTTATTGTTATCAATTTCCAAAAATGGTTTGGTCATGGGTTTGACCCCACATTATATATGTTAATAGATGAATGGTTTAACCAATCCACTAAAAACATACTTGATATGGTCATGTTCATATACTATAATTAAATTATAAAGTGTACCAATTTGAAGCATCACCAACTATCTACAAGTTCAACCTAGTGACGTATTCTATAAAAAAAGGATCTTTTACAAATATGTCAAGGGATCTATATCTAAAAAATTGCTCAACACTAAGTGATTTTATGGAGTACTTTTGTTGTGTAAATTTAAGAAATAGTTCTTTGTAGTCTGAATATTAGAAAACCAAGAGTGGGATGCAATTTTGTTGAATGCCATATCCTTTTTAGCAAAGTTGAAGACATAACTTTTTTAGGTTGGAGACCAATTGGATGTATTAATAAACCTTTCTTATGCAACCAACTCACAAAATAGAAGAAGAGATAGATCAATGACTTCAAAATTCGCCTCTTCCAGGGGAAAACTGCTTTACATTACACAAATGAACAATTGTTGGTTGATTCCAATGACAAAACCTCCTTTCTATATATAAGAGTCTAAGGGGTCACAATATAATTATAACCGACATAACAATCATAATGTAATGTCACAACAATAAAAATAGTGGGATTCTATGGGGCATAATACTAACAATATGGGGACTACATGGGCATAACGATAACAATAAGGCGGTTACGCTGACAATAACAATGAAGGAATGCACTAGTATTATAGGGACCTAACACATCCATCTCCTTCAAAAAAGTGTTGTCCTCAATGATTGAGAAGTTTTGGGTGCTTGTATAAAATTCTCATCCTCCCACGTAGAATCTTCAACGGGTAAGTCCTTCTACTTGATGAGATACTCTGAAATTAATCAATTATGTAGCTGACGAGTTCTTTTTTCCGTGACTTCTTCATATTCCAATATGATTTTTCCTTCCTCATAAATTTCTTCCAATATTGTTTGAACTGATAGATCATCACCTATAACCTTATTTAAGCATGAAACATGGAAAACTAGGTGCACTCGGGAAGATGCAGGAAGCTCCAATTTAGATGCCATAGTACCAACCTTTTGAAACGCCTTGTAAGGACCATAATACTTTGGTGATAATATATTATCCTTCTTAGCTTGCCTAAGGGGCATTTGTTTGTATGGTTGTAGCTATAAAAATACCCAGTCACCTACATCAAAAAATTATTTCATTGTCATGTTGATCTACCTATTTTTTCATTCTATTTTGCACCAAATTGAGGTTATCCTTTAAGAGTTGGAGAACTTGTTTTTGATGATCGAGGTGATATTCCACTACTTTAACCTTAGAATGATTGTCCAAGACTTTTTGGATATCTCGAGAAATAAATGATTTTGATGTTTGAACCTCTAGCGAACATAATTGTGCAATTACGCCCCATTGTTCTTTATTTAGAAGCTTTGTCAAACCATTAGAGTTGATTATTTTTCATCATTTCCCTATGATATCCATTAATTCAACTTCCTTTCCTTCCAAAAAAAATCAACAAAAGTTCTTGAAAATTAAAAGCTATTGTACCAAAGATTGTAACCATTAGACTCCTAGTACAACATCAACACAAACCATTGGAATAATAAGCACTAGACTATTCAATACATATTCACCCATGGATATCTTGATATTATGGCACATTCTAGAGTAATTTATGTTTCCTCCATTTGCAACCATCACTTGACACTCTCGTGCTAGATATAGGTAGCAATTCAATTCAATGGCTATCTTACAATGAATAAAATTATGTGTACTACCTGAATCAAAACACTATTACCTTTTTCTTCTTGAAAAAACCCATTTTCTCTTTTCTCTTCCAAGTTTTGTGATGTCAACCTTGTAGGTTATAGAAGGCTAGGCGCAAAAACACTTCCATATTTATAGTTGTGAGTGGTAGGCTTCCTTAATGCCATAATTTTTCCTTCAATTTTTCTTGCCAACTTGAACGCCTTCTCTAATGAATTAGGTTCCCAAAGGTGAACCATATGTTGGATGTTATCCTTTAAAATCCCTATTAAGACATCAATCCAATGCTCCTCTAGAATATCATGTACCCTTATACTCAATTTTTTTAAGTCCTCAATGTGCTCATCCATTGAACCCTTTTGTTTGAGATTTATGAATTCGCTGAAGAAGGTGTTTCTCTTTGTATCCTCATAATTTCCTATCATATCCCCCATAAAAATTGAACAAGTGACAAGTGGTTTATGAAAACAAAGCCATATATACCATACAAAATGATTTTGATATATCATGTTGCATTTCTTCCTCTTCTTCATGTGTCATAGTAGAGATTTCAGGTTTCTTACTAATTGTTTCCATTTGATTTCTTTAGGGAATAAATTAATGATAATTATGCTTCACTATTCCCTTTTAATCACTTCAAACAATTATTTCAAACAAAACTTATGCAAATTTTTAAAAACTACTCAACTTTTTTTTCACTTTCTAGGAACTCGATATTGAATCTGTTCTACCTCTATAATTTCAGATCTCCAAGGTCTTAAATCTCATCCTATTGTAGCTATATGAGTCTTTTGTATAACCACACAAGTCATAACAATATTGGAGTCTTCAGGAAAGAGTTGTGCCTGACCTCCCACAATGACCTAATTATAGACTAGTTCAATAGAGCGAACTTGTATGGAGTGCCACGTGTCACTATTTCGACGTTAGGCCCTGAAATTGCCACATGAAAAACTAAATTCCATGAAATTGCAGCTACATTTTACAGAATTCAAATTTCATGTCTGAAATGAAATTTATGACGATTTTTCCTAGGTCACATGTTTGAGACAGAATTTTGGATCCTGCAAAAACCATAACTTCTTCATAACCTATCTTCGAAAATATAGCAAACCAAGATCTAAAAATTTGACACGAAGTTATATGTGATTTCTTCTCCATGTGGTAACCATTTTAACTTCTGAAGCCTCATAGAAAAACAATTATGACAATCTTACATAGGTCGCATGTTTGAGACAGAATTCTAGAGCCCGCAAAAACCCTAAATTCCTTAGAGCATATCTCTGACAATATAATGAACCAACATCTATAATTTTTCTACGACGTTTTCTGCAATTTCAACTCCATGTGGTAAATTTTTTAGCTTCTTAAACCTTGTAGAAAAATAGTTATAGCGAAAATTCTAAGATGACCTGTTTAAAAGAAGTGAACCCTGGAATCCAAAACTTTGAAACCAAATTTTATGCAACTATCTCACAAAATAGAAGAAGAGATAGATTAACGAATTCAAAATTATCCTTTTTTAGGGCGAAACCTCATTTAAACTACGCAAATGAACAATTCTTAGTAGATTCAAATGAAAAAACCTCTTTTCTATATATATGAGTCAAAGGGATCACAATATAATCAGAGCCGACATAGCAATAATAATGTAAAGGTGCAACAATAACAATATTGGACTTTTATGGGGCACCATAATAACATTATGGGGACTAAATGGCCACAAAAATAACAATAATGGGGCTACACTCACAATAACAATGAGGGAATACACTTGTGTTATAAGGACCTAACATTTTTACATCACATAAATAGTGAGTTTCTCAATGGGAGTCGACTCTAAGGCATCGTCCAATATGGGTGAATTCCATTATCATCCTCTTTCTATTATCTACATTGTTTTCTGTTGTTCGTTCTTCAATTCATCTTTTTAGTTAGTTATTAATATTTTAAATGTTAAACTAAGTTAATTCAAACATAAAATTATTTGCAAATTAGATAGTAATTTCATATCATTAAGGAAGGAGGTTAGAAGGTAAAGGAAGCTAGAGAAATAGGAAAATGAGAAATTATTAGAAATAGGAAATCTATTATTGGGAATAAATATCAAAACAAGAGTAGTAAATAGGAATTTGGAGCACTTCAAATCCTTTTTTGGAACTAGATTTTCCTTCCATGGTATAAAAGTATTATGTTAAGTAAGATTCCAAGTGAAATTGATATTGTTTTACCTAAAACTTAGGATCTTGATGAGTGTAATTTTCCCTTTATATATTAATTCATTTTGTGTTTAGCATGGAAGAAAATATAATCTCATATAGGGATTGAAGAAATATAACATTATAAAAAAAATAATGTATTTAACAAAAATCTACTTCATAAGATAGACCCTCTCAATCAATCAACTTGGATTAAAATATTTGACCTTAATCCTAAACATATTTTTATTGCAATCTATTATTTTCCACCTGTCAAATCCACCTTTTTATAAAAAAATAATATAAATGAAAATTTCCCTTATTATACAATAGAAAAAAATATTTGTAGTCCTAAGAATGAAGATGATATCTTGTTGTTAAGAGACATTAATGCTACAAATGCATCTAACCAGACTATTCATCTAAGAAATGAATCCAACACTAATCCTCTTTTGCTAGATAAGTACCTTGTTTTAAGTAGTTATACAAGAGAAACTCTCAAAACCTAGCCAAGAAAGTATTTGATCATAACATTATTAAGAAATACAATTCTGAATACCTTATTGTTTGCAATGATGTAAGAAAGTCACAAGACTTTAAATGGATGGCTTGTATTTATGGCCTTGCTAATAATGTTATGGATTATGTGATGTCTAATGTCCATGTTTCCAACCAAATGCTAATTTTTGATATATTAAGTGACAATGAGCTGCACTTTAATCATATACATTTAACCGTAACTCTAAACTTTTACATGCACAAAACTCACACACAAGAGTATTATGAGAAGTTATAGCACTTATGTTTTGAAAACGTATAACGGGTCTCTTCCTAAAGGATTTAAAGAAGGATTGCATCTCTTAAATTATAAGGAGAAAATCATAAACCTATTTCATAATTTTGATATATCCCTCTATACATCCATTAACAAAGTTTCTATCAAGGTTTTGTATAAAAGGAAGAAGAGAGATATCAACACTTGGAATGATAATGATAGTAAAAATTCTAGAATAGCATTTAGGGATGATCTCCATAATTATTTAAATATTGATAAGCTCTCTCTCTCTCTCTCTCTCTCTCTCTCTCTCTCTCTCTCTCTCTCTCTCTCTCTCTCTATATATATATATATATATATATATATATATATATATATATCTATCTATCATTAAAAAGAGGAAATTTTACCATATAAATAGAAAGAAACAACAACAGTTTCACCTATCTAAATATGATCCTAGAAAGTTCCATAGGAATTTTTTTAATTCATAAAACTAAAGAAAATAATTTTATTTTTCTTAATGAGTTGGAATCCCTACCTTAGAAACCATTATAAATCCCATAATACTATCGACACCATTTTGAAGGCATATATAGTGGATTATATCCTTCATTTATAAGGAGATATGTTTGGGGTTAAATGGCTTACTAATGGGAATTCTAAGGATAATGAATGCTACCAAGATTAAAATTTTAAAATGGCAGGGACTATCTACATTGCTCACACACATAAGCTCTTCAATTTCATAATCAAGCGAGATTTTTTTAAGCCTCAGACATAAAGCTTTTGTAACACCCTAGCCCACATTTACCTACTTTTACAAGCTGTCCATGGTAAACATGGGTTGATAGTTATTATGAATGATCCAACAACCAAGTTTGAGTTACAAAAGTGGGGCCTACTATACTGACAACATTGTGCAACCTCCCAGGGACAACTAATCACCTAGATGTCAGATAACATTCACTCATGATTTTTCCCTAGACTAGAACTATATTTTTCACTCACTTCACCGCCAGCCGTGTGCATGTATACCTATGCATGTAGTTAAAAACCTCTAGTCCCATGCTTAACTCAAAATCCATGCGGCTACAACTGAAATTTGTAGGATTTGAGAGTTTGGCCAAAATCCCTGTTCCATATTTTTAGGGCTAGCCTAGAGACCAACTGCCTAGAACTGCCCACAACTTCGAGAGCTTCCTCTAGGAGTCTTCTTGCATTGTTCATGACTCAATCCATGCTCAACTTGTCAAATATATATGGTAATTATTTATATAAACAATTTGTAAGCATAGTACCTATAAGTCATGAATGCATGTGCATTCAGTATTTCAATAACATCATGAGAGAATCATCAAGAAGGATTGATTCCCTCTCTTACTAGTTACAACAACACACATTAGCTCACACATTCACATAAAGTACTCAAGATCGCATAAAACCATGGAATGGATTCATAACAAGAGAACATCATATAATGAGAAATGTACCATGCATGTAGCCAACATTTAACTATAACAGAACCATGAAAAACCAGTCATAAAATCATACGTGTAACTAGTTCTTGTGCTAATTTGTCTCAAATAAGTAATAACACATGATAACACATGCAAATTCCAACCAAGTCAGGGACTTCCATGTACCTATGACCAGATATTGGGTTCAACCAAACTATTCTTTCAGCTAATCACCCATGTGCCATATTCGAAGCATGATGTGGGATCTAATTGGATATAACAAGTATAACCAAACATGGAATCCAAAGGTTAAACCACCTCCACTCTCAAGACACAATCATCTCACTTAAATGGGTCCAGAGATCACCAAACCAAAATAATCTTGGATGTCTCAAAATTTCTTCACCATATCCTAAGGAATATTCCTATCTCCAACCACGTATCAAGGGCTTCCAGGAGAAAACCATCTCCACCCCCAACCCTTGGGATTTTCCTGGGATCACCTCAACCAGATCCAAAATCTTTTGAGAATCCAAAGCTCAACCAAAAAGGAATCAACTACATCATGGTTATCCAAAAATTGCAAATTTAAGGCTATGCATCATTGTACATCCAAGAAAAACCCATGGCAATGATAGAAAAAGAAAGAAAACTAGTAACAAAATGCATGCACCATGCATTCAAATCACAAAAATGAAATCATACATGTAACCTATTGCATGAAATTTTCTCCCTTTTTAGATGCTTTTCTAATCTTCTTTTTTCACTTCCTTACTTTCCTTGTCATCCTTGCTTTTGTCTTCCTAGTGGTTTCTTCCTCTTATTGTATATATTGTCCTCTTCTCTCCTCGAAGTGAATGCTATAATGTCCAATTCTATCCAAGAGTGTGCCAGAGTATGTTCATGAGAGTGATCAAGAGTAATAAAGAGAGTCATAAAATGTTCTCCCTCTCCTTTTATTTTATTTTCCTTTTTCCTTAATTTTCTCTTACATGCATATTCTTGTCTCCTCATCTTCCTTTTCTCCCATTTCCTTTATTTCTTGAATCAATTTCCATTTATTTCCCTTTTCCTTTTTCCAATGCTAATTCCAATTTCCATAGCTAATAAGTAACCACAATTGATGCCCACCTTGATTTTTTTCCCTTCATTCAACCTAGAATATGTGTCCCACGACCTTGGTCTTATTTTTCATTTATAATGTCCTTCCATTTAAATGGAAAATCAACCTAGGGACATTACAAACTTGTAACCTTTGGCGCAACACCTTCCTCAATGTTCTTATGACTCTTATGATCACCAGCAAACCATTGAACCTAACAAACATGTTGTGTATGGATCTTTATAACACAACTCGATGCAATATTGACAATAACCAATTTTTGAAAGCATGATCATCATACTGCTTATTGGAGTTTCATAACACAACTCATTGTGGTATATATCTATATCTATATATATATATATATATATATATATATATATATATATATATATATATATATATATATATATATATATATACATACATACATACATACATACATACATACATACATACATACATACATACATACATATATATATATATATATATATATATATATATATATATATATATAATGCCCACATCTGATAAACCATCTCCCTTGTAGCTTCATCAGGCCCAAAGTTCTTCAACTACATTTTAACTTGCTTTATTCCTCAGTTTCAGAGCATGAGTTGTTTCCAATTCAATATGCATTGTGGCTTTGGCTAGAACCCCCCCTTGGTTCAAACTACAATACAGACCAATCAATCACATGATAAACATCATTCACATGATAAACATCATTCACATATATTTTAAGTAATGAAACACGTAAAAAATCATGGACTTTCACTAATGGAGGCAAAGAAAGACTATATTCCACTAGTCCAATCATATCATGGATCTCGAAAATCCCGCAAGACTGATGTGCCAACTTGGCACATGACCTAATCATCAAGGATTTATTCTCAGGTTTGATGCACAAGTACACGTGCTCTCAAAATTGAAAATCCTTGAATGATCTATGTTGATCCACATAAATCTTCTTCTTGTCCCATGTCTCCTTTAAATTCCTTTTAATAATTTTCATCTCTTGCTCCATCTCTGTCAACATATATGGTCCAAGTAGCACCATGTTCATTGGATGACTCTAGCTAATAGGATTATTACAATTCCACTCATAGAGAGCCTCAAATGGACTCATCTTCAAGGATTGTTGATACCCATTATTATAAGAAAATTTCACCAGTGGAAGATACTCCTCCCACTTCTTTTTCTAATGTATGATCCACATCTTCAACACATCCTCAAGGATCATGTTAATCCTCTTTATTTTCCTGTCTCTCTATGGATAATAAGTTGTACTTAAAGTTAACTTTGTCCGCAAGCCTGCAAACAATTCATTCCAAAACTTAGAAGTGAACTTGGCATCTCTATATAATATAATCCTTTTTGGAACTCCATGTAACCTCACTATCTTCCTAATGAATATCTGAACCACATCACTAGTTGAATTTGTAGAGTTTACCATAATGAAGTGAGCTACCTTATTCATCTAGTCAACCATAGCCATGATGGAGACATGTTGCCTTGATATCTTGGGATATCTGTAATGAAGTCCATGGAAATGACCTCCCATTTCTATTTTGGAATCAGAATAGTTTGCAATAGGCTAGCTGGATTCTTGGATTCGTCTTTAACTTTGTAGTAGTCCAAACACCTGTCAACACACTCGACCACTTTTTTCTTTAAACTTAGGAAATAATATAACTTCTTAATATTTGTCAAATTATTTTGGTGTCATAGGTGTTTTGAATATGGATTGACATGAAAATCTCTCAAGATAGGCTTCTTCAACTCACATTTAACTAGCACATAGATTATTCTCTTGAATCTGACCAAGCCATCTGCTATGAGGTGATACTCCTCATCCTAATCAACCTCACCCTAATATTGTAATATCTGATATAGTTGAAGGTACCTCTCGTCCTATTATCTTGCATGTAAGAATTTGTCCTTGAGATATGTCCCATAAGAGATCATAGCTGAAATATGAATAATTTGTACTATCCTACTGAGAGAATCCACAACTCAGTTCTCTTTGCCTTTGATTTACCTGATCTCAGAATCAAGCTCACCATGAATATCCAACCATCTAGCTTGCCTTGCATTTAGATTGGTTTGGTCAAATAAGTACCTCAATCCACCATGACTGCTCATCAAGATGAACCTTCTACCAATGAGATAACTCCTCCACATATTCAAGGAATGAATGATGGCTTCCAACTAAGGATCACAAGTCACATAACTTTTCTCATGTTAATTTATCTTCCTTGATTCATAAAAAACCACCTACCCTTATTTCATCATGATTCCACCACATCCTTCCTCACATGGACTTATACAAACCATCAAATCCTTATTAGGGTCTGCAATATTCAAAATTGGATCATTTATAAGAAATTTCTTCAACTCATCAAATCTAGTTGCACACTCATTGGTTCTTTCAAAATTCTTTCCCTTTCTTTGTAAATATGTAATAGTATATCCAATGTTGAAAAAGTTCTTAATGAAACACTTGTAATAACCTCCTATTCCCATGAATGATCTATCTTTATCCACATTCCTTAGCGCTAGCCACTCCAAATAACTTTAATCATTTTTGGGTCCTCTAATATCCCTTCCTTGGACAAAACATATCCCAAGTAATGAATCTGAGACTGAAATAAACTGCACTTGATGAGCTTAGCATACAACTTATGCTCTCTCAACAATCTTAATATTGTTTCCAGGTGCTCTACATGCTCTTCCCCATTCTTTGTATATAAAATTATATCATCAACAAAATTATCACAAGCGTATCTAGATAAGGCCGCAACACATTGTTTATAAACACATGAAAGTTTCTCGAGCATGGGTAAGACCAAAAATAATGACCACAAACTCATGATGTTGATACCTTGTACAAAATGCAATCTAGTAGATGTCTTGTTCTTTGATGCGCTGATGACATCTTGATCTTAGATCAATATTTGAAAATATTGTTGCTCCCTTTAATTGATCAAACAAATCATAAATTTGAGATAATGGTTACCTATTATTGATAGTCACCTTGTTCAGTTGCTTGTAATCAATGCATAATATGAGATCACTATCCTTCTTCTTAATAAACAACATTGGTGGACCCCAAGGAGACACAATTGGCCTTTTGTATCCCTTATCGAGCATCTCTTTAAGCTGTAAATTCAATTCCACCAACTCCAAAATGTTCATCGTGTGCAATCCCTTAGATGTTGGTTCTTCGTCGAGCATAAAATCAATAGATAAATCCACCTCCCTATGAGGTAGCAACTCTGGAATCTCTACAAGGAACAAATCTTGAAACTGTTTTAAGACAGGCTACTCCCTTAGGACTTCATCATCCTCATTTTCCTTCCCTTTTTCATTGGAAACATGTATTACAAACAATACACATCCTTTTCTATGGTTTCCATTAACTTACATAGTTGTAATGATTCTCACTAGTGTGGGCTTCTTCTTTCCCTACAAGGCTCTCTTTTCTCTACCATCATCTAGGTACCTAGTTTCTTTATCATAACAACCTAACTTGGTCCTATGAATAAATAACCAATATGTGCCCAATAGTGTACTATATGCACTGAAAGGAAGAACATTTAGGTGTGTTCTTTTAGGCATGCCATTAAGCTCAAATGCGCAAGATTTCACCTAGTGTTGAACTCTTCTCTTGATCTCTATATCCAACTGAACCAACCAATATTTTTCCTGCATTTATTTATTCAAAAGACATTGATCCACCAGGTTAGGACTAACATAGCTATAATTAGATCCAAGATCAGTCAAAATGGAAATAACTTGATAAAAAATCTTACCTTCCATCTCAAGAATAGATTTCTAATGGTCTACCTTCCTGTTATCAACTACTGCATAGATATAGATAATTATTTGATCTACATACCCAAATGTTTTCACATCCTGAGAACTATATATTTGTGGCTTTCCACCATGGTACAATGTACAATCCTTCTTATGGTGTTATTTACAAAAGATCCAACACTTCATTGGTTCTCTGCCATTGCCTTTATTTTGTTTCTCTCTAGGCTAAGACCCATGTGCTTTCTCAGCTACATTAAAATTCTTGTGAGGAGCCATGTTTTTCTTCTCACCAGCGTCCTGAGATCTTCCTTTCTTATTGGGCCATTTTCCTTTAGCCTTTTCATTACCCTTCCATTCACGCTTGAACTCAATCTTGCACTTTGATTGCTCATAACAATGCTTTAACTTTCTGATGACTACCTCCAATGACTGAGGCTCATAAAACTCAATCTAGTATTTCCATGATAATGGAAATCCATTGATGAACCTTTGGATTTTTTCTTTCTCATCCTTGAGATAGGGCACTCACCGCAACAACACTAGAAATTTGGTTGTGTATTCTTCATTTGACATGGAACCCATCGTGAGGTCATAGAATTCATTGGCCTTTCCAATATAATATCTCTCAGGTAGGTACTTATTTCTAAATTTTCTTTCAAACTCATCCCAAGTCATTTTCTCCTCTCTAATTCCTTTCACATTCTTAACATCTTCCTAGCATATTTTTTTTTTCCTTTGAGACTCAAGGTAGTTATCTTGGATTTCATATTCTTTGAGTAATAATGCGATATGAAAAAAATTATTCATACCATGTAGCCATGCTTCTACATATTTTGATTTCTTCATTTCCCCATTAATATTAGGAGGCTTGGATTTCTTGAAGTTCTCTAGGAAGTACCCCTTCTCACCCTTCCTATGATAATGTTGGCAATGATGGTGATGATTTCTCTGAGAAGTAGAGTTAGAATAAAATCCATTGGTAGTAGCCCTCTTCTCATGTGTGCTCACGAATATACCATTGTTTACTATATTATAAATTTCCATCATGTATCTTCTTTGATACCTACTACAATCTAGTCCATTAGTATTTTATTCATGTTTGTCTCAATGAATGGTCCCCATTTGTCCCTGCTTCTTCATATCTGAGAGGCTCTGAAGGATAACCGAATTAACCTCAGCTTGTTGTTATTGAGCTTTTGCAAGCCTTATATAGCCTTCAATTAACTATTCATTATCTACTTTACAACTTCTAATATATTCCCACAAACTTCTCAATGTATCTGCTCGATCAAGACAATATTCCTCTCTCCTTATTGCTCAACTAACTTCTCCCATTCCACTTATTTCACTTTGGGCATAGATGGGGAGTCACGTCAACTGTAGTCCACCATTTTTCTCTTCATATATAGTCTTCTAGTGTCTTGTAATCATACCATGTTAGATAACACAAATAGAAGACATAATCAAAATCATATCTCAATGTATCTTAGGGGAGGCTATTACATCTGCATAAGGTAATCCATATTAGCACAATATATAATAATAGCAACATCATATCAATATCATGCATGAATCAAGATGATAATACAAAGCTATAACAATAATTGCATGCACGATATACATAACCATCTACATTTACCGCGATGTCTAATGTTGTAAACTTCTCTTTGATAATACTATGTAACACTGGTATCATAGAAAGGTTTATATTGAATGGAACTGCTATGAGACAGCCCTTAACACACAACCCCACATTTACTAGTTTTTACAAGATATCTAGGGTAATCATGAGATAAGAGTTAATATGCATGACTTAACAACCAAGTTCCAGTTATGGAAGTGGGGCCTCCTAGTGACACTTGATCACCCAAATGTCAAACAAAATTTACTAATAATCGTTCCTTAGATTGGAACTACCTTTCTAACTCACTTCATTGCCCAGTCACACAGATGTATACCTATGCATGTGGCAAGAAGGCTCTAGCCACACGAAAAACTCACCCTCCATGTGGCCACATCTAAAATTTCTAGGATCTGAGAGTGTGGCCTGAAACCTTGTTCTAGATTTTCAGGGCTGGCCTAGAAACTAAATACCCAGAACTTCCAGAGCTTCTTGTAGCAGTCTTTTTGCACTATTCATGACTCAATCCTATCTCAACATTTTAAATATATATGGTAATAATTTATACAAACACTTTGTAAGCATGGTACCTATAGTTCATGAATGCATATCTATTCAATATTTCAATAAGATCGTAAGAGAGTCATCAAGAAGGCTTGCTACCCTCTCTTACCAATTGCAACAATTCACACTAGCTTATGAATTCACATAAAGTAATCAAAAGCCCATCAAACCATGGAATAAAGCCATAACAAGAGCACATCATATAATGAGAAACATAACATGAATGTAACCAACATTTATCGAGAATGGAACTTGTTGTAGTGGCTACAACCACCCTCCAAAATTTTTCCTTCACTTAGTTTTGGAGCCTCCCTCCTCGAAATCATTGCAGCTATCCTGCACTAATCATGTACTTGTGCTTATTGTATTTCATTTGTAATTTAACAACTTGTGCTCAACTCACTTGTCCCATCAGCCAACCGTAAGCACACCCAGCACTTGGTTCACACCCGATCAATCAGTTGTCAAGGAAAACTGCCCAAACCTAGAGGATAGCTTGTCTGCCCCTCAAGAATTGCATAGAGCATCCCAACAGTTGCTCTGAACTCAAAAATTACACAGAGTAGGGTAGCCATCCTTGCTTTGGAAATTACACAGAGCAAGCCAACCGACACTGCTCTCCAAAAATGAGCCGTTTTAGCCATCTAGCACTGCTTTATGGAATTGTATAGAGCAGACCAGGCCAGCTACACTTCACTATAGAAATGCGCAAAACTGGCCTAGCTACACTACTCTCTAGAAATGCGTAGAGCATTGCAGGCCAACTGCACCATTCTCTGAAATTGTGCAAAATTAGTTAGCTAAATTGTTCCGTAGAAATGTGTAGAGCAACCCAAGTCATCCTTCTAGAAAACTGCACAAATATGCCCAATCAGCCAAGGCCTCTCAGCTCATAAACAAGGAAAAAATTTTCCCTCACATGTTGTCCATTGCATGTGTTAGTAGGTTGCCCGATTCCCTTCTGAATTGCACAATCCTTCTTTCCATGTGAGATAGCTTTTCCCAAAAAATCAAAACATAAAAAAGAAAAAAGGTATCCCTAGATTTCAAGGATCTGTTTTAAGCAGCAGGAGTTACAAGCAAAAATATTTTGAGAAACTTCCTCCCAAGTGTAGCCTTTTCCTAGATTTGGCGCATCCGCATCATAAACCATAATTTCACCAAATCTATTTAAACAATGCCTCAGAGCTCATTCTTCACACTTGATCTTGGAGCTATGACATTCTCGAGGCATCTAGGAACCTTCAACACGGTCGGTACAATTTTTCTGGGTAAGTTTTACTTTTCATGCATTTTGTCACTTTTTCTATCAGTTTTTAGTTTTCGACTTCCATGACTATTGCTTCTTTGGTGTTATTGAATGGTCACTCACGTTTCAATGTATTTAGCTTGTAAAAGTGTTGTTTCAATTTTTGCATTACAATTCCTTAGTCTCTCACGCACGACACTATTTCTGCACTCATAGTCATTGTTTCAGTGACTCACTTCTTGAGCTTCTTGGTTCTTCCATTTGAATGATTCTTGCACTTCCTTGATTGCATTCATTTCTATTTTCAATTAGATCTGGACCATATTTGCACACGCATTTAATCCTTCATGTTTTCAGGTTTCCATTAGGTAGATTCAGTTTGCCTTGGCCCAGATCTTGTCTCTCCCAGCATGCTCTGTGCATTCCTGGCAGTCAAGGCTCTGCCTTTCCCTAAGAATTCCATAGGGGCTAACCACATTGTCTCCCAACCGTGCTCTGTGCAATCGTGGGAGGTAGTGCCTAGTCCTTCCCACTAGAACTGTGCAATGCACAACTCTAGCTAGCAACCTAGCTTAACTGTTCTGTGCATTGCATAGTTTCAGTCAGCAGTCATCCTCATTGGACTACACATTGTGTAGATCGATATAGTGATTAGAATCGTTGGAATCTTGGACTAAGCAATGCGTAGATACGGCTAATAGTCTCCCAACTTCCCGAAGTAATTGCTGTGCAATTTTTCCCAAGAATCTCTAGTTTGTTGCCCGAATATTTCTCGAAGTTGCTTGATGTTTTTAGCTGACATTGTCAAACCATAGGTATATTCTCTGTCACTAGGTAACATAGGTATTTGAGCAGCTTCTCAGTAGTACATGTATCATGGCCTCCAAGAGAGCTGGATCAAAAGACACAGTTGAAAGAAGTATTGATGACGTGATTGAATATGGGTCTATGAGCCTTCCTATGTACACAAACACACTCATGTTCATTGATAAAGACATCAAGATCACATGGCAAGACATCAATACTGCTTTCTCAGGCAGCGTCAAGGAGAATTTGGAGGATCGACAGGTCTATGTCAACATCCATAATTCAGTATTATACAAGGTTGCATGCAAGTTTCCTGTGTTCCCTCGTGTAGATGTGATCCACTAGATTATCTCACACACTCACCCTAAGACAATGATACTGAGAAGTGTCATGGAGCAAGGTTTGCTTCCTTTAGGATGGAGGATTATCAGGAGATATATCATTTTCCATTGCTAGTGAGCAGGATGAATGCACCATTCTACACTCCCGATGGTAGCACAAACATAAGAGACATCTTAAAGCGTTCGGTAAAGGAGCCAACAAAGTCCAGGATGACACCCAACTAGATATACAGGACGAAGACACTCAGGAAGGCATACTAGTTCTTGGTCACCTTTGCATGTTGCCTATATGTCCAAGGAAGTACAGAGACCTTCTCATAGAGTTCAGTTGCTATGTTGGATCAGCTAAAAATAGAAGGAAAAATGTTCAACTAGTCCAACATGTTGGCTCTCCAATTGAAAGTGCATATGTTGAATGCTTGGAGTCTGCCCAAGGATCAACAATAAAAATTCTTCATGTATGCCTACTTTCTCGATGAAATCTGTGCCCGACAATAGTTTCCTAGCATGGTTTGGGCATGGACACCTAGAGAGAGTGTTGTGAATGTATATTCCAAGTTTCTCTCAGATTGTAGCTACCGAGGAGTCATGGCTAGAATATATAACCATTTCATCACCCCTCTATACATGATGAACTTCAAACAAGATCCACCCTACATGTCTAAGGCAACGATGGCTACATGTTAGAAAATTATATATTAGAGAGCAATGGAACACATAAAAATATTGTAGAAATATAAACACAGAAAATTCATAAAACAAGAGAGACACAAATATACGTGGATCACCCAATTTGTGCTACGTCCACAGAGAAATAGCGAGTCCTTCCTTTATACTATCCAACAAAATGAAGGGATACAACCTACAACAGATCCGATGTAATTCACTCTCTGCACTCACACAATCTCATCTCTCTTTCTCACTCATAATACACATCTACATCGCCGCAATACAATATCCTCATATATAGCAAGGGGTTATCTTCTAGGGAAAAAACCCTTAATTAAACATAACTTCTACTGTCATATTTCTGCATAATGAACGACCCAATTTGACTATGAAATTACAACATTATACAAGGCAATTTGACATCTATCTTTAGCTTCAAAGGCGCTACCTCCAATCCCCCGCTGGGGGAGAGGGGGCACTCTAAATAATTTTCGTCAGCCCCCCGCTTGGACCCTCCTAACAACAGGGAAAAATTGGTAGCATTTCCATCCCATTATGGACTTGGTTCTAATGTGGCAATACCTCTGAATAAAGAAGATAATTAGGCTCCACACCCAACAATCTCCCACTTGGAGGTTGATTATAAGGACTCCACATCTACTTCATTTTCTAGACAATGGCTCTAATTTGGACTTGGATGTTTCATCTTCATCATCATCCTTGAAGACCAATTGAAACTAAGAAGAATCTCAGTTTCTCCCTAGTTACAACTTTTGTTAACATATTCACAGGATTATGGCTAGTGTGTAACTTTTCCAGCTTCAAATGTCCATATTCCAACACTAACTGTATGAAATGGTACTTGAGTTGTATATGTTTAGTCTTGTAATGAAATGTATAGTTCTTTACAAGATATATGGCACTTTGGCTATCACTGTATAACCTACCCAATGCTTGCCTCTTACCTAATTCATCCAGAAATTTTGTAACTAAGTCATTCTTTTACTAGCCTCTATAGTAGCAACATACTCTGCTTCTGTCATTAAGTGTGCAACAATACTTTGCAGTTTTGAAACCCAACTGATAGTTATTCCACTTACATTAAACACATATCCTATGGTACTCCTCATGTTATCTCTATCACCCACCATATCTGCATCAACATATCCCTATAGAGCAATGTTGGACCCACCAAAGCATAATGCTTGATTTGTGGTACCTCTCAAATACTTGAGAATTCACTTCACTTCCATCAAATGTTGCTTTCCTGGATTGTTCATGTACCTTATTACAACTCCCACTGCATGTGCAATATCAGACCTTGTGCAGAACATTGCATACATTAAGCTTCAAACTTTTGATGTATATGGAACTTTAGACATATAAGTCATTTCTTCCCAAGTCTTGGGACACATCTCCTTAGTTTGAAATGTATAGTGAAAGGTATACTAACTGGTTTTGCATTGTGCATATTAAATGTTTTCAACACCTTTTGTATGTACTCACTCTAAGGAAATGTTAATTTGTGTTTCTTTCTGTCTCTAATTATTCTCATACCAAGGATTTGTTTTGCAACACCCAAATCCTTCATTGCAAATGGGTTTTCCAATCTTCTTTTGAGCACATTTATTTCCTGCATGTTAGAATGTGCAACAAGCATGTCATCTACATACAATAACAATATAATATAGTTGACATCATTTTTCCCTTTCAGATAAAGATAATGATCAGAGTGACATCTAGTATAACCTTGTTTAGACATAAACCTATCAAATTTTAGATACCACTACCTTGGAGCCTATTTTAAGCCATAAAAGCTCTTTTTCAACCTGCACACTAGTTTCTTCCCTCAATTTTACCTCATATCCTTGTGGTTTCTACATATATATTTCTTCCTCCAAATCCCCATGGAGAAAGGTTGTCTTTACATCTAACAGCTCAAGATACAAACTTTAGCTACTACTAGATGAAATAGTTCTGATTGAAGTCATTTTAGCAACATGAGAAAATATCTCATCAAAGTATATACCTTTATGTGTAAACCCCTTCACCACCAGTCTATCTTTATACATTTTTCTACCTCCATCTTCTTCCTTAACCTGTAAACCCATTTATTCTGCAATGTTGTTTTACCTGTAGGTGACCTAACTAAGTCCCAAGTCTGGTTATGTACTAAGGATTCCATATCTTCTTTCATCGCTTGCACCCACTTCTTCTTGGTTTCTACTATATTTCTTATTCATAACATTATGGTTCACCAAAATCAATCAAGAATACATAATATAATGGAGAGTATTGTTCACAGGGTCTACTTATCCTGTTGGATCTTTTAATACCACTTTTGGGTGTTTGAGGTGCTCATTATTGTTGTTGTTGTTGTTGTTGTTGTTGTTGTTGTTGTTCTCGCTATTGATCATTATGATTTTCTGGAACCTTCACTTTTTCTATGATCTCATCAAGAACTGTGTATTCTCTGTTTTCTTTTTCCTATTTCTTTTCTTGCATCTGATCCTGATACAAAACCTTTTCATTGAATATGACATCTCTACTCCTAATAATTTTGTGTTTTTCATAATCATAAAAGTGATAACCAAAATCATTAACACCATATCAAATAAAGGTACATTCCTTTGATTTTTCCTCAAGCTTTGTTCTATTTGTTTTATTAATGTGGACAAAGGCTTCACAACCAAAAGTCTTTAAAAAAGAGTAGTTTATCTTTTTACCTGTCCATGCCTCCTTTGGAATACCACCATCCAAGGAACTTGAAGGCCCTCTGTTACTTAGATAAACATCAGTATCTACAACATCCACCCAAAATTGCAAAGGAAATCCTTCATGCAATATCATGCACCTTGCATGCTCCATGATTGTCCTATTCATCATTTTTGACACACCATTTTCTTGTGGTGTTCTTGGAACTGTCCTCTCTCTGCGCATTCCATTCTATGAAAAATATCTATTAAACACTTTGTTGCAATATTCAACTCCATTATCTGATCTGAGACACTTCAACCTCTTTCCTATCTCATTTTCAACCTAAGCTTTCCATTTCTTGAAAATATCAAATACATCATATTTATTTCGAATACAATAAATCGAGGTTTTTCTTGTTGCATAATCAATAAAAGTAACATTATAACAAGAGACACTGAGAGATGATACCTGAGAAGGTCCCCATACATCTATATGCACAAGATCCATTTTTTCACTCTTCTTTTCTTTCCCAACTCTGAGGAATCCGACTCTCTTCTTTTTTCCATAAACACAATTCTCAGAAAATTCCAAATCAACATGCTTCAAACTTGGCAACAAATTTCTTGAGTGAAGAATATGCATCCCTCTTTCATTCATGTGCCCGAGCCTATGATGCCACAATGTCATACCTTCTCATGTATAGGTTAAATCATTAACACAATTAGAAATATCATTGCATAAATACAATGTACCAACCTTTTCTCCATTTTCTATTACCAAGGCTCCTTTAGTGACCTTCCATGTTTTATTTGTAAAAGTAGTTACACGATGTTCACCTCCCAACCACCCTGTTGAAATTAGATTTTTCTTCATATATGGAACATTCCTTACCTCCTTCAACAAACATTGGTTTTCATTTTGTTGTTTTATGAAAAGTGTACCCATTCCAATGGTTTTACAGGGTTTATCAACACCCAATCAAACTTGTCAAAAATATCCTTGAACATAATCATGAAAATGTTTCCTATTAGGTGTGGCATGGAATGAGTCCCATGAATCTACCACCCAATCATCAACAATATATTCTAATTAAAGAATCAAATAATATTGCAACACAACACCAGTCACATTCGCTTCATGATTGTTTTCTTATTGCACTTCTCCTTCTTTTCCCTTTCATGTCTTGCATTCTTTCTTCAGATGTCCTTTCTTACCACATTTCCAACACACTATCCCCAATCCGGACTTGGATCTACTTTTCCTTGACTTACTGAGATATCCCGACCTCTTTCCTCTTTCCATTTTTCTTCCCCTAGTCTTTGCAATCAAGCATTACATGATGTCTCATCGAAGCTTTTCTATCACATTTCCTCGTGAAGGATTGCATCGACAACATCATCAAACTAGATCTAGAGACAGAATTACTAATGCCATAACTAAACCATTCCAACATTCTAGTAATGAGCATAGAAAAAACAAAGCCATAAATTCATCATCAAAAGTTACCCCTACAAAACTTAACTAACTGGTAACTATATTAAATTCATTTAAATGATCAACAATGGAACCACCTTCTCACATCTTCATATTAAATAAGCGCTTCATAAGAAATACATTATTTGAGGCTAAGGGTTTTTCATATAGTTTGGCCAATGTCGACATTAACCCCTTTGTTGTTGTTTCCTTTGAAATATTAAAGGATACCGGCGCTGCTAGGCATAATCATATTTTTCCAAGTTCCTTTCTAGTCGAGAATACCCCATTCGGTGTCTTTCATACTCATCGGCTTCTTTTTCTTTCTACTCAATGGTAGGTACAAATATTTTTGGTACAAATAATCTTCCATCTACATCTTCCACATCTCATAGTTTTGGTTGTTAAATTTTTTTACCGTAAACCTATTATATTCTACCATTGCTCCCAATCAAACTAGGAACCCTTCTCTCCTACCAATTTATTAGCCAAATAGGCCTTCGACTCTAATACTAGTTGTTACAAAATTATATATTACAGAGCAATGGAACACATAAAAATATTGTAGAAATATAAACACAGAAAATAAATGAAACAAGAGAGAGATATATATACGTGGTTCACCCAATTTGGGCTATGTCCATGGAGACATAGCCAATCCATCCTTTTATCTTATCTAGCAAAATTAAGAGATACAACCTATAGCTAATCCGTTGTAATTCCATATTCTCTCTCACACAATGTCCTCTTCCTTTCTCACTCAGAATACACATCTACATAGCTGGAATACAATTCCCTCATATATAGCAAGGGTTTGCCTTCTACGGCAAAAAAAACTAAATTAAACATAACTTATACCATCATACTTCTGCCTAATGAATGACCGAGATTGACTACAAAATTACAACATTTTACAAGGCAATTTTACATCTACTTTTAGCTTTGGGCCCCCCTAGACCCCCCTCACGCGTGCAAAAAGGGCAGCATTTCTACCCCATTATGAACTCAGGTCCAATGTGGGGATAGGTCTGAATAAAGAAGATAATCAATCTCCACGTCCAACAAGTCATTGTTGAAAATTGTAGATTGGTATGCCTCACCTAAGGACAGCTTCATCAGGATGTACAACACGAAGAAAGCTCTGCATTTGTTTCCAAGGTTCGCCATAGACAAGTTGGTCATGCAGGTTGTTGCATACCACATCTCGACAAGGTTATCAGCTAGATTGCATAGGAAGAAAATGGCACCAACACCTATGCTTCCTGTGTGAATTAGGTTGTACGAGATCAAGAGTTTGAAAGAAGTGGATGTTGAGGTGGTATACTTCAAGAATTTTAATTTTGGCACCAAGCTTTTCAACTCGTATGACCCACATGGATTATGAAGGGACCATAGTGCGAGAATGTGCTATTCTTGGATCCATGGGGGGTGTCATTGGCCAGAGGAAGACCCATGGAAATATTGTTATAAGTCCCCTAGGTTCAATGAACTAGTTAGCATTACAATGGAGTGGCTAGCAATACTCAAGGCAACAACACCACAGGGAGAAGAAACAAGAAGCAAACTTGTGCAAGATAAAGGCAAGAGGAAGATTTTCGAAAGCACGGAGATGGAGCAAAGCTACAAGATTAAGGAAGACCCACTTGTCCAAAAGGTATCTTTGGAGATAAACACGAAGATTCGACAACATGATAGGGGGATAAGATAAAGAAAGAGAGAGAAGAAAAGACTGGAAGATGTAGAGAGGCTGTTGCAAGAAATCTAGCAGAAGCTCAAAGAAGAACAAAAGTTGTGCAGAAGAGAGAAGGAAGCACAACATGAGCATGAACAGGGATACAAACAGGAACAGGAGGAACTGCAAAGCACACAAACAACACAAATTGCACTGATATAGGTTGAAGACTCTGAACCAGCAGCAAATGAGGAACAGGGTGAGTAACCATTGGAATAGGAACTTTCTCCACAGGAGGAACATATAGTAGAACAAATGGACATGGAGATGTTCCATCGAATAGGATCAAGATACTGACCTCATGCCAAAATAAACTGAGGCCACTCCATAGGCTTCGCCATCTCCAACAATAGAGAACGTCTCGAGTGAACAAGGGGATACCATTCTCCTTGAGGACTAACTGGGAACAAAGGTGTACAACATAGCCTTTGATGAGCCACAACACATAGTTGTACAAGAACATAGAGCGTGTACCCTCGATGGGCATGCATCACCTGTGCACTTTGAAGAATGGGTGATTGTGTGAGATGTATGGGACATACAAATGCCTTGGCTGATGCTACAAAAGCCTATTTGGAAGGCACGATATCAATTGTTAAGTTCTTGATAGCAGAAAAAAAGCGCATGGCTAAGTAGTTGCAAGGAGCGAGATAGAGAGAGGAACAATCAACAGGTTCCACTAGAGCAGAGATGAATATGGACATACTTGTTTAAGTGTTGGCTCTTGAAATAGTCATGCTGAGACTATATGATAGGTTCATCATTGTGCACAAGCTAGTTGTCCATCTACATGGTCATGAGCAGCACTGCACCAAGATAGCATGAGCGCTCGCAGATATATATGCCACAGTTGATCATGTACAAACTAGGGATGAGGTACAAGGGAGACCCACTTCACTTGCATAAGATGATGAAGAAACATGTAGAGTTGGATAAAGCATGCATCTAGAGTCCAATCTAGAACTATGAGGAACTCCCACCACTCATCACTAGTGTTGAGGCCTCATACACACTGTTATGTAGGAGTTTGGATGTCGTGGTAAGAAAATTTGACACCCCATTAATTGGTACGCTCACCGAAGCCAAAGAGAAGAACCAAGTGAGACTAGATCTCGATGCATACTTTGATCAATTGATGCTCACAACTGCCACTGCTAATAACATGCGGATGTACATCGTCAATCTGACCTTGTTCAGGCTAAGTTGCGCATGTTACAGGATGAGTTGGACAATGGTTCTAAATTAGTATACCTAGAAGTAATGGAGGCAAGACTTCATTTCTAGAAGGATATCACCAAAGAGTACACAGACACCATTGTGCACTACCAAGCATGGCATCAATTTGTCACCAAGGATCACAAATAGGAGGTCGATGAGCTGGTCTTTCCATAGTTTTCCAAGTCTTAGTATTGTCTTATCTAGTTGACTCAAGCCAAATTTGTCCCACATGGGTATATGTGGAAAATTTATCATTTTTGTAAACGTGATGTAAATCGAAATTCTAAGTGTCATTACTGGAATACAAACAGTCATATCTAATGTAAAGACTTATGTAATGAAGTTGAAGAGACATGAGGATAGTCCAAGAGTCACAAAGGGGAATGTTAAGGGTCATCCCACCCTTTGTTAAAATTCGAATCTCATAACTCATATAATAGGCTTTTGGTAGCCAAGCCTTTTCTAGGCATTGCTTAAAGAGGGCTTGGAGCATATTGTGACAAGCCTTGCCTTTTCCACTTTGTAGAGCGAGTACATCTCTTTGTAGAAGAAGGAAGTGTTGGATGTAACATTACAATGTTGGGGCTAGTGGCTTTCATGGTTGTATGTATGCATTTAACATTCAGTTTATATAATATAATAGAGCTCACATGTTTCATGCATATTTTTTATTGTAGTTTGACTATTCTGGTTACTTTAGCAATGTATGTAATTTTACTTATGCACTGATGTATGGACTATTCCGTATGTGATAGAATGGCAACTTGATGAGAGGATATGCAAAATCATATAATAGATACAGGAGGACCTCGATGCGGTAGAAAAATTTACATGGAAAAATGATTTGTTAAAGGCAAGTGGTAAAGTGTCACTTAGCTAGCTTTGGTAGATGCGGTCAAGGGAAATACAAGGTCAAGCTTCAAAAGGAGAATGTTATGTTAAACTTGGAGAAAGAGACAAAGAGTTACTTCAATAGCAGTGGATTTTGGGCCCATGATTTTGGTAAATTGTGCTATTATAGTAGAAAAATAACATATCATGAATTCTTTAAAAGGATTGGGGATAATTCATTGTATGTGTGTGTGTTGGTTTATTTTTCCCAATTTGAGTTTTCTAATATAAATCACATGTGATTGATAAATGGATGTTAAGATTTTTGATAATTATTTTTCTTTCACATTTTAATCCTTACTATTTTTCCTTCGTAAATAATTATCGCCAAGTGTGAGGGAAGCTCCATTTCAATTTCCATTTATTCCAATCTAACTTCTTTTTCTCAATTTTATGCATGTGCTCACTCACTCTTATAGGACAATTTCCATGGTCACTGCACTCCACAAATATTGGCCTTAAAAATTAAGAAGAGCTAAGGTGCACTATTATATTTCCTTTTCCATTAACCCACCATTTGTTTTTTATTTTATAAATGATAGTAAGAAAAATGGGTGTTATTGGATATTTTACTCCATTATGTTGCATTGTATAATTTTGGGCCTTGATTCCATTACTTGTGGTGACGAGGTCCAATTGTGTAAAAGAAACCCTAGTCCAATTCTATTTTTCTCTTATTTTCAAGTTTGGTTATTTGTAATAAAAAAACTAAATTCTTTTTTAATAATCAATTATTTCTCTTAGTGAACTAGAGGAATCGACCTCTAGGGTAGTCTAGTACTCACTTGACATGCAGTCAATTCCAACTGCTACGACAATAATCTCAGATATGCCCCTTCCACACGCATGTGTAGAATCATGGGGATTTTAACACTATACCTCCTCGCACATAAATACTTCATCTGCATGTCCATCACCAATTGATATGCCTCACCAGAAGATGAATAATTAATTACTTTATTTTACTAATATATATATATAAAAACAAAATAGTGTATGTATTATTGCTAATGTGAAGAAAAATTAAAAGTTCATAATCATATATTATAAGGATTAAGGAAGAGTTTCAACCATAGGAATGACCTTAAACTCTAAAAAATAACATACCTTTCCTAATGATCTAGAGAGCGTGCTTCTTGGTTACATGGAAATTCCAATCATAGAGAAAAAAGCTTAATCTAATTTAGTTTATTTTACATAAAATTAATAATAATATGCATCAAAATAAATGAGATATTTGAAATGCTACATAGTATGCGAAAGCATATGCATAATATGTTGTATGGAAATATATATACTATATGAACTATCATTAATGTGGTTAAGCAAATTATAAGATAATGAGAACTATATTGTAACAACATAGTTAACTATATAATGTTTTTATATATACATAATTAATATATAAAACTATGTATATAAATATAATTATATTGATTAACATATATGAGTGATAGTATTCTTAATTTTTTTTAAATATATTTTTTTTAAATTTAAAGTTAAACTATTTATTTCATTATTTATTTATTATTAATTACTAGAAGAGGAAACAAATAAATTTATATAATTTAATCATAACTAAAAAATATTTTAACTCAACATTTAAAAAAAATAATATATGAATATTATTAAATAAATAAATAAGCAAAACATTATTAAATAAATAATTAAAAAATTATTAATTGAAACAATTTGTTTGAGATAAGCACATTGCTCACAAAGAAAGTAGGGCATATTCAAAACTCGGAATGAAAAAGGGTTACAATGTTTTTAAATTAATGCTTTATTTTAGAAGGTTAAGTTATGTTGAGTCGAGGTGAGTTCAAAGGGTATGAAAAGCGAATAAGAAAGGAAACTGGAGAATAATTAGGAATTGGAAAAGATAAAATTAAGAATATAATAATAAATGTGAATTTGAGATATTTTGTATTTAAAAAAAAAAAACAATTATCTGCGAGAAAATTTCTTATGTTGGATACTGAAACAAATTGATCTATTAGATTTTGAAATTTTGGGGCAGAAGGTTTCATATTGTGATTAGTAAGAAAAGGAGATCCCATCGTATAAGCATTGAACATATATCTTGTTATATAAAAAAAGTAATACTTTCCCTCATATCAAGCTTTATAAGGATGATGTTTTCCATCAATACATGTGGATGGTGATTTCATACATTAACATTATGCGACTTGTGTAACAATATATTACTTTGTGCTCGTTAATTCTATATTTTGTATCAAAAGTAATTTGAACAAATTTGACTTTATAATGGCTTATAATAAGATTATCCTTGTTGCAACAGAATGTAAGAATTTAATTGTAGTAAAAAAATAATTATCATTTGTTATATTTAACGATGATTCTAACGTTATCACCTAGGCCATCTTTGTTGGCAATGGTCATTATATTAGGTAATGTAAATTATGTGTTTAGAGGTTCAAATACTCTTGATTTACCATTTGAGATATGTGTGGGGTTACGTGTGGTCACCTAGAACTTATAATATTAGTGATCAGTGCGAGCATGCTTGAGTTTTTCATTCCTTTAGATAAAAAAAAAGAATATAATGATTTTAACCATAATTCACTAGATGATTTGAACCATAATCCATTAGGTGAGAACCGTGTTTTAACTAGTAGATACAAAAGAAATTGTAAAAACTTAATCTAGAATTTGCTCAATACTAATTTTAATCAAGTAAAATAGTTTTAGTGATATAATCATTTTTATTGGCCTAATAATATGGCACAAATCCAATTGAGTGACTTGTGTTAGTATGTTTGGCAAAGACTTTATAAATTATGCAATTTCTCATATTTCCATATACAATAAAATAGTAAATTTTGACATTATAAATGACAATGAATGAAAACCCTTAGTAAATATAAAAAGTGTATAATTACTACAAAATCCATCACGAATTTATTAAATAACCATTAAAATCCAACCAGATAAATAAATACATATCTTTAATTTAAAATACAAATAATAGTATACAAATAAAATTTAATAAGATATTTTTCTCCTCAATAAAATATATCTTAAAAAACTCTATTGATAAATTAGAACTTATAAAAATAAATAAATAAAGCAATATTATTCCCTTAATAGATTGGAATTCCGAAATAAATAAATAAAGCAATATTATTCCCTTAATAGATTGCAATTCCTTCCTTAAAATCTTTGATCTCGTCAATCTCCTCATGTAATGGATAACATGCAAACTTTTTTTATAATGGAAAACTATTTTCTTTTTAAAAATATACGGTTTAAAATTAAATAGATTACAAAATAGAAAGCTCATAAAATTAAAATATACCAAATATACATATTCAAAAACAAATAGAATATCTTTATCCTTAGCATCCACAATCTCTTCGATTTAACATTTAAACAATGTTTCCCTTTATTTTGGACTCAATCCCTCATCATTCATATCTTTTAAAGGAAATATTAAAAAAAAACTTGAAAATAATACCATTATGAGTATCCCTCTTTTATTTAAGGTATATGGAATTATTTGAGAAGCAAACAACAATGTATTTCTAGAAAGTTACTAAAAATGAACTAAAGGCTAGAGTACATTTTGGAGAAATCATTTTATTGTGGAACATCTTTTTATCTTTAGGATCATTATAAATGAGTATTAGAACAATAAAAATAATATAATATTTATGTCATTTACTTTAAATTATTATTTTAAATAATTTTCATAACTAACAACTAGAAAATATTAGAAGAGATAAAAATTTATTTAAAGTTGAGCGGCACCCTGATAAGGTTGTACGATAATTTTATGTGAAAGTTTAGGGATACTAAAATTTTATTGGATGAAATTATTTATAATATATATATTAGTATAAGGTGCCCCAGGTCTCCAACTCATTTTAATACATTCATCCAGAAGCAAAAGGTTGTTTGCAAAAAGTATGTTGTGTCGGCATAACTCTAGTTAGTATACATTTCGAGCTTATCTTTTACACTAATGATATCATTATTATAGTGAATATTTCTTATGATCTTAATTAACAACTCAAAAATATCCAAGTTGTTTTTCTTTAGTACAAACTAGTTTTCTACCATTGACCAAACAAAGGCTATGATAATCAAATCCAAAAATATCGCAAACATTAGTTTTTTGAATAAAAACAACATCTTTGATGAAGTTGATTCATAACAACGCCTCAAATTAATTATCATTAAAAACTTATATAAAACTATAACATTGATGAAAAATATAAATTGAAGGTGAAAAGATTATCATGGTATTGAAAATAGTGTAAATCGATGAAACTGTGGCTTTCGTTAGAAAGAAACCCCTTTTTGAGATAGTCATTACTCCAATACCTTATATGGTTGTAAATATTTGTGTTACATCATCTCTAAATAAATATGGACAAATCTCAAGTGAATTACCCCCCCTCCCCCACACACATAGATATATATATTACTCCAATATCTTATATGGTAAATATTTGTGTTACATCATCTCTAAAGAAACATGGATAAATATCAAGTGAATTACCCCCCCACCCCCAAACACACACATAGATATATATATTACTCCAATATCTTATATGGTTGTAAATATTTGTGTTACATCATCTCTAAAGAAACATGGATAAATCTCAAGTGAATTACCACCCCCCCCCCCACCCCTAAAGAAACATGAATAAATATCAAGTGAATTACCACCCCCCCCCCACACCCAACACATATATATAACTTGTAATCTTAAACTTAGAGGCTAGGCAATATGTCATATCTTCATAGAAGTGAATATTTCTCCTATTGAGAGCATAATTAAGGATAGTGTGCCCAATATATAATAATAATAATAAAAGTATTGAGAACAATAAATTTTGTATGATTGGTTAAAATTCATGTTAAAACTAATGGTAGATAAAGGAAGGTTGGCATAGAGATGCCAAATATTAGCTCAATAATTGGAGAATCAAGGAAGAGGCCACTTTCTAGAATGATAATAATATTAAAAAAATCATTACATTCGAATAATGATAAATTATGGTACGATATATAATTATAGGATAATAAAAAAATAATATACAACAAGAACATGACCAACCCTAACCTAGTAGAACAAAGATATCTCTTTGTTCTAGATAGGGTAAATGTTATGAAACATCTCACAAAAAGATAGAACATATAGATCAACACCTTAGAAATTAGCCTCTTCGAGGGGGCAACCTCCTTTACATTACACAAAATGAAAAATTCTTGGATAATACAAATGACAATACCTCATTTCTATATATAGCAGTCTAAGGGATCATAATATAATCAGAACCGACATAAAAAAAATAATGTAAGAGCACAACAATAACAATAGTGGGCTTCTATGGGGCACAATAATAACAATATGGGGACTACATGGACACAACAATATAATAATGGGGTTGCACTAATAACAATAAGGGGTTACACTAGTAGTATAGGGACCTAACATGCCCCTCTCCTTCAAAAAGTGTTGTCCTCAATGCTTGAGTAGTTTTGGATGCTTCCGTATAAATTTCTTATCCTCCCATGTGGAATCTTCACTGTGTAAGTTCTTCCACTTGATGAAATACTCTGAAGTTGATTGATTTCATAGTTGTCGATTTCTTGTTTCTGTGACTACTTCAGGTTGCAATATGATTTTTCCTTCCTCATCAAGTTCTGGCAATATTATTTGAACTGGGATCTTCTGCAAATTTTCAATGAGTGGCCACACTTCTTCATCATTCCTCCATTCATCCCTTGCTTTGTTTATCCAATCTGCTTGGATAATAGAAATAGCACAAAACAATGCTTCCACATCCTCATCATTTCTTGAGAGTGCATCTGTAACAACATTTTTCTTCCCTTTTTTGTAGATGATTTCAAAGTCATAACCCAAAAGATTTGTGACTCATTTTTAATTCTCATCTAAATAATGTTTGTTCTAAAAAGTATTTAAGACTATCATGATCCGTTTTGATCTTGAAGTGTCTTCCCATTATGTAAGGTTTCCATTTCTTAAGTGCATGTAGTCTTTCCAACATTTCCTTCTTATTGGGACATTTGTTTTTATGGATGTATCCATAAAAATACCCAATCACCTACATCAAAAATTTTGTCACTGCGATGTTGATCTTCCTGTTGTTTCATTTGATTCTGCACCAAAGTGGCTTTATCCTTTAAAAGTTGGAGAACTTGTTGTTGATGCTCGATGTGATATTTCACTATTTGAAACTCTTTCTTCTTCATATGTCCTTCTATATTGAGAGTTTGAGTGGTAATTTCTACAAATGCATTACAAGATATGATCGGATTCATTTCTTGATGCTCGATGTGATTTTTCACTTCTTGAACATTTTTCTTCTTGATATGTCCTTCTATCTTGAGAGTTTGAGGAGTGGTAATTCTTGCCAATGATTTACAAGATATGGTCAGATTCATTTCTTCTTTCTCTAGGGTTGGTTCCTTGGTGTATATCCTCTTCTTTTGATGTTTCTTGATCCTTTTCCTCCTCTTCACAATCTATGTAAAATAATTTCTTCTCAGCACACCTATGAACATTAGTGTATTTGCTATCACAAACGTAACAAAGCCATTTTTCTCTTTTTTCTGCCAATTGTTTTGGTGTAAACCTTGTAGGCTGTGTAATGTTAGGCATAAAAAAACTTCCATATTTATATTTGTGAGTAGTAGGATTCCTTGTCTCCATATTTCCACTTTAAAATTTTCTCGCCAACATAAATGCCTTCTCCAATGAATCAGGTTCCCAAAGATGAACCTCATGTTGAATGTGATCCTTTAAATTCCCTATGAAGACATCAATCCTTTGCTTCTCTCGAATATCATTTACCCTTATATTCAATTTTTGGAAGTCCTCAGTGTGCTCTACCATTGAACCCTTTTATTTGAGATTTATCAATTTGCTAAAGAAGGTGTTTCTCTTTGTATCCTCATCATGTGCTATCAGTTCCTATATGAAAATTAACCAAGTGACAAGTGGTTTATGAGAACAAAGCCCTTTATACCATACAAATTTATTTGGTTCTAAATATAAAGATGAAATATGTACTTTTGTAATAGTTGTACATCATATAGATTGAAATATTTCTCCATCTGAAGTATCTAATTTATCAGATCCTTGCCATCAAACTTCCTCATATCACTTTTTCTTGATTTTAGGAGCTTGATCTTGAATCGGTTGTACCTATGCAATTTCATACCTCCAAGATCTAAAATTACGAACCACGGTAGCCTTTTGCGTCCTCTTTCCAATGCCACTAGTCTGATCAAAATTAGCTTTTCCAAGAAAGGGTTATGCCCAATCTCCCACAATTACTTGATTATATACTTTTTCAGTAGAGAAAACTTCTACAAAATGCCACGTGTCACTATCTCGACCTTCAGACCTGCAACTAATACACAGAAAACTACAAACTGTTCTCATTGTGTAACTTCTCACTAACTTTTAATTTGATGCTCTGAAAGAAAGTTTGACGATTTTCCCTAGGTCACCTGTTTGAGATATAATTTGGGATCCTGCAAAAACCTTGACAACCTTGGGTCATATATCCTAAAATATAGCGAGAAAACATCTGAAGTTTGAACCTGAGGTTCAGAGAGATTTCGGCTCAAATTGGGTTTTTGTTTTAGCTTCTGAAACGTCACAAGAACAAAACTATATTAAAGCTACAATGATGACCTTGTTAGAGTAGTGAAACCTTAAAATCCAAAGCTCTAATACCAAATGTTATGAAACCAGCTAACAAAATGATAGAACAGATAGATCAACGCCTTAGAAATCAACATCTTTGAGAGGGCGACCTCGTTTACATTACACAAATGAACAATTCTTGGATTCTACAAAAGAAAAGACCTCCTTTCTATATATATGAGTGTAAGGGATCATAATATAATCACAGTTGGCATAACATTAATAATGTAAGGGCACAACAATAACAATAGTGGGCTTCTATGGGGCACAATAATGACAATCTGGGGACTACATGGACACAACATTATAATAAGGGGTTGCACTAATAATAATAAAGGGTTACACTAGTAGTATAGGGACCTAACAGTAAAGAAGAAAATCAACATTTCTCAAATAATAACAAATTTTCACAAGTTTTGTACTAAAACAAGGCATTGGAAAATTTATTTAATGTCATTGAATTGGATTGAATCGTTATATGGTTTTTCATCCATCTTCATGCTTTCAGAGTCGAAAAAAGTGGAGGAATAATCTCTCAAGACCATTTTTATTGGCATGAAGGGTATGAAACCTTTTTGGGGCATTTGTAGGAATGAAATGACATTTTTTGGGGGTAAAATTTGTATGCTTTAACACAACACCTTTCTTTTCCTATTCTACACATAGAGGACTTTCTGATGGCATATGAATCACGTCACTTAGAATCAATATATTATGCCACTCTAAAGTCGACCTTCCTATTTTCATCAACATAATTCAAGCGGATGCCACATCAACTGCCATTATTCATGAAAAATGGGCTAGCCATGTCATTATGATGAAAAAGACCCTAGAAGAGTCTATATTGTAACTTTGGTTAAAAGTTGAGATAGTCAAACCTAACGATTAGTAGGCTATTGGGTTTTGTTATAGCGAGGCCACTAGGAGGAAAAGGGGTTCCATTTTTTTATACCATTTGTTCCATAGATGAGAAAAAGTAACCAAGTCAGATAGAAAATAGAGAAGAAAAAAGGATTCATTCATTGCAGTATCGCATAGTACGTAGGACATACTTCTTTGTACTCACATATATTTTTTCTATTTGAAGAAAGAGAGCATATCGACCTCACCTTCTAGCTAGTTTTTCTCTCGAAAGGGTTTCCCATGTCAAATCTTGTGTCAAATGTGTGTTTGATTTTTTATTTTGTCGTTCTCTATTTTTTGCATTAATTGAATTCATATGCATACAATATGAATAGTAATCTACATATCTATAAATATAAAAATATATAAAACTATAATAGTGTAGCTTTTGGATTGTTAAGTATTATTTTATCATATTTGTTGTGACGAAACGTCCAGTGAAATACTGATAGCAATTTACGGATCATCCATGGATTGAAAGAATTCATCATCTTTACAGCACTAAGATAGTTGAAGATGAAAAGATCTCTCTTTTAAAATGCCTTATTTATGCCCACATAAAATCAAATTATTTGTTACAGTACTTACTTTCTAAACTTGTGTTGCATCAAATGTGTTTTGATCTATAAATGCTTATGTTATACCTCTTCAAATATCCCCTAAAATGATAAAAAGATAAAATTCTAAAGAAAAACAACTCATAACCTCTTTTAAGAATTCATATTCTCAATTGAATCATTAACCATCATCATCACACTTATACTATTAATTTTTTTTCTTCTCTATAAAGACTAATTCTATTAAAAGGAAAGAAAAATATAATTACAATGAGGAAGAAGCCTCAGCTGAGAGCATCTGAGTGCCGCCAGGTCAACAAAACTATCCCATAATTGGGAAAACCAATTACAGTTTGCAAGAAATCAAGCATAAGAGCGGGAATAAAATGACAAAACCAAAATGAGGACTTGAGATAACCCCCTTTGAAGCAATTGAGACAGACACCAAAAGACAGAATTGTTGTACATGTCAGCAATAGAACCACAGACTACTGAGACACAGAAACATAAACAGAACCACAGACCTCTAAACAACTGAACATAACCAATTAGCAATAAAACATTGAGAGGACATGAGGGAGTCTAAGTGGCGTCACATCGGGACGTGCTGGTCCGGTGACTCCTCAACGACAAGGCAAGCATTGCCATACCAAGTTTTTCCATCCTTCACTACGTCACCAGCCGCGCTGCCACCTGGTTTCTTGGTGTCTCCTGGAGTACCACCATCCTCATGCTGTCTGCCATGCCTTGCAGCCTTGCCTTCTTCTGCCGAGTTCTACTCAGAGCCATGATTGCCAGCAATTCTATGAATGTCCTGAGAATGCTCTACCGAGGTACCCACTGGAGCATGAGGCTGAGCTTCTTCTTCAAAGAAGATAATGATGATATTAGCCGTGATAATGGGCCTATTTAGGCTGCTCTAAAATTTAAAATGAGTTGACTGGAAGGTGTTGTGTGGAAAGGGTCTACGGGACAGGCTAGGAGGGGGCAAATTAGCAAGAGAGGTAGACAGAGAGGTAGGGGGCGGTGGCTGATCAATAGACTGAGCTGCCTGAGAGAGCATGCGACCACCATAGCTGCCTCCATGGTGGCTTCGCATGCGGTGATGGACCATGGTTAAGCGGCGAAGGGGAAGCTCAGAAGAATTGGGCTCTTGGATGGGAGGCAAAGAATGCACAGTGGGTTCTTGAGCAGGGTTCAAAGAGCAGAGCTATGAATGAGAGAAATGAAACCCATTTCCAAAATTGAAACAACCAAGGAGCCAACAGTGATTGCCAGTAGCAGTTTTGCTGCAGGGGTTTCCTAGATGGAGGAGGCAGATGCAGAAGGAAGGGGGGAAAACAATGGAGTTGAAGACCGAATGTGCCATGTTTAAACTATCAGCTGCCTTGTCTTAGCCAGAGTGAGCCATTAAGACGTCTTGCAAGTGGACCTGGTCTTGCCTTAGGTGAGCCTTCATGTGCCAAGTCTGGGTGTGGGTAATAGCGCTAGCTAGTAACTGGCAAGACCGAGCATCGTCAAACCTATTAAACGCCATTAATAAGCTTGATTTCACCCGCATCCAAATTTATACTATTAATTTAACTATAATAATATAATTACTATTTACATGATTTACTATATATTTTATTATATTGTATTATACAAAATAATTATAAATGGAAACCATAATCATTTTAAATATATAATCTATAATTTTATTTATATAATCAAATTTATTTATATAATCAAAATTATATTTTTAAATGATAAATAAAAAATTAATAATATTCACCTTTTTAGAAAAATATTGCATTTATATCTAAATTCCAAAATATATATATATATATATATATCATGAGTCATTCAATTTTCTTTTCCCCGTCACCATTATGATAATTCTAGATGCTCAAAACTATTAAATGATGGTGTAAAAAAAATAAAATTTTAAATAACTCCCAAACTTATTAGTCTAACTTTACATCTACTTTCACTAAGCCATGTTTATAGATATGTGTATAAAAAAAAATAAGTATTTGTCTACTATAAAATAAAAGCATGAAAAAATATTAGTTTTTATATTCCATTATAATTTTTATAATAATATAATAATAGAAAAACAAATATATAATTGAAATATATATATTATAGTATTGAAGATTATAATAATAAACATTCACTAAAACCAACATCTATAATATTTTAAGAAGTTAAGAGATTATATTTTTTTAACAACTTATTTCTATTTTTAAAAGTATTAAAAAAATATTCCAAACATCTATAATATTTTAAGAAGTTAAGAGATTATATATTTTTAATAACTTATTTCTATTTTTAAAAGTATTAAAAAAATATTCCAAAATCACTATAATTTTACTAGTTGGAAAGTTAAGATGGAAGTATGAGGAAATTTTCAAATTTATATTTAATGTTAGTATAAATTAAACTATCTCAAACAAAGTGATCTTGATCTTTAACCATTTTGGTGTTCCAAGGGTTATACACTCTTTCATCACATGTGTTTTTGGAATTAGACAACACACACAATTTGACTCTGAAGCTCATGATAATTTTACCTAATTCTAAAAATATTCATTTTCTTTTTATACTAGTCATGACACAAAAAAAAATTTGATTTCCAACATTTTGATTGATTACTCCCTTATAACATTTTAGTTTCATTTTTTTCTCTCTCTATAACTCCATAATATCCCTTTACACTTTCAGGAGATAATATTTTTAATATTATCCTTACTCTCAAAAATGATATTCTCCTCTATCACCCGATGATCTTTCCAAGACTATGAATCTTTATGTCATCCCCATTTACAACAAAAGTGGTGTGTTTTTAGGTTATAAGTAGCTTTGGGAAACCAATTGTCTATAAGTTACCTAGTTCTAGCCACGCATTAATCAGGAGAAAGACTTACATTGATCACGAGGACAGAATATGGTGTATTTCTTTAATATTAAGGTTTTGAATTATAAATAGGTTATAAATTATTTTTAGAGATGCTACAAATCAATATTAATTGTTGTGTACTATTTTGAATTGAAAATTAATTTGTAACTAGTTTGTGTGTGTGTGGGGGGAGGTGGGGGTTATAATATGGTGTATTACTTTTAATATTTAGATTGTAAATTATAAATAAGTTGTAAACTATTTTTTGAGTTGTTGGAAACCCAAATCTCACATCCACATTAATTGTTATATATGATTTTGAATTGAAAATTAATTTGTAATTAGTTATTATACTTATTTATATTATACTATCATAATCATAAAATTATCTACGTAAACATATTTTCTTATTCACAGTATTGATATTAATTATGAATTAAATTATTTCTAATAAAAATATTTAAAAAAAAAAAGCCAAATTCCGTCACTTTAAAATAGCATTTTACAACAATTATCTATTACCAATACCCACAATACATTCACTAGATTTCTAGTATTAAATTCCAATATTGATCATGGGCTTTCCCTTTTTCTCTTTTATTTTGCGTACACCAAACCATCCTAGAGAATTACCCATATCAATTGAAGATGGTGCAATATTTGCATCTCTATGGGAGAGCTCTATTGCCACTAGTTCAACCATGTTTGTCAAATATTTTTCAATATATGAGTGAGTAGACTCATGGATACACTCTTTTCCAACTTTTTGGAGGCACAATTATTCTTGAGGCTCTTTCATTATCCTTTACTATAGAGGTATCCCCTATTGAGGGACAATTAGGTGTTGCTAGAGGCTGATATTTATATGGAGTAGATGACTTATAGGTAGATGTGTTATATTTATAAAAGATATCCTTCCTTTGACTTACAAAGCTCTTGGCTCCCTTTTCTTCCTTGGGGTCCCACCATATGTGGAAGTTTTGTTTGACTCGGAAGAAATCTCTTTTTGAAAAGGGACATGCACTTTGGAGTTGCCTTAGCTGTTGGCAAGACCTGCCTTTGAAAGAAGTTTTTCTTAGTCATTGGCTACACTTTCTCCTCACATTTTATTAATATTTTATCTTGTAGCCCTTTACTCAATTCCACTTCAACACATATCCAGACAAATTTTATAATCCCTTTAGAAATTATTTCTTTCTCTACTTTGATGAAACAACCTCTTAAATTTACAATATCTTATAATATATCTGGTTGGATATAGTGTATGGGTAAATTAGGAAACTTTGTTGAAAATAGCAACAAGAAATAATAAAAATAGAATCCAAAAATTCCACTGTAATTTTTCCTTGAATTAAAGTGAGAATTAAAATCAAATTCTATTCTCATAGCAACTTGTAATAGTTAAATAGAGTGAGTTGACTTAGTTAACTTAAGAATTTAGAGTTGGAAGTCTTTATGAAGTGATGTATATGTTATCCCTATATTATAGGGGTCCACTATGAGTTAAGTATGAGTGGTAATTAGTTAACTCAGTTTAATGAGTTAAGTCCAATTAAATTAGTTCCAAACTATTTGAGGAACTAATAGTGAGTTAATAGTTAGTTGATGCATTAGTACACTCAACTAGTGCTACTCCAGATAATTGAATATTCCCTCGTCAGAAACTCATGCATGTCGATTTTGAGAAAGACCTGGTTGAGACTAGAGTGCAGGGACATTGTACTATTTGTTGTATAATTTTCTAAGTTGTACTCATAGTGCATGCAATTAGGAACTGATCCTAGACGGAATTACATAGTTTTGGATGCACTAGTTTCCCTTTGAGATGGGTTAATCAGCCATAGGAATTGCACAAGGAAATAGGAGGCTTGGAGAGTAGAGAAGAGGCCTGGATTTGACTTGATCTTTCTTATGAGCTAGAGATTGATTTTACCGAGTGTTGGGATTGTTCTTGTTAGAACAAGAATTGTATTATCTTCTTGGATTTCTAATTAATGCAATACAGATAGTGGGGTTTTTAGTTGTGGCTTTCCCCACATACTTATTGTGTTATGTGCCATTGATGTCCTTCCTCTTTTCAATTATTATTTTGCTCGATCTTTATTTTCCTCCATTGTAAACAGTAGAAGTAGATTCTTGTCTCTTTGTTTAGTAGATTGCACGAGCTACTTAATCTAGAGGATTTTCTACATGGTATCAGAGCTAGATTTGTAGAAATTATTCTACATGGTATTGGAGCTACATTGTTTGTTGGAACGTGAGTTTGTACAGAAAATATGAAAAATTTTGTGCAAACTTTAAGAAACAAATAGTATATATGGATTCATTGCAATAAAAACCCAAATTCAAAAAAAAAATTAGTCAAATCAAAGTCTAGATGAGGGAGATATCGTTGACTTAAAATCAACTCTTTTTCTAGAAAACTTTGTGACAACGATACAGAGGAAGATATGGTGATCCTTTCTCTTCTTGGACACCCAAACAGTTTCCATAGTTATAAAGACTTTGTCAATGGTAGGGAGAAGCTGCCAAATTAGGAATGACTGTGGTCGGATTTGATGTAGTAGGAGATCAGGAGAAACACCAGAGATGGGACCTCTTCGAAGGAAATGTAAAAGGATTGTGCCTTAGTGAGTAAGGAAAAGTGGGCCAAGGGAAAGAACTACCAAGCTGAGGAGGGAGGAAAGAAGATGGACTTAACGAAAGTCAAGTGTTTTCATTGTCACGAGTAAGGGCATTATGCCAAGAACTGCCCATAGAAGAAAGAAAACAGGAAGGAGCTGATAGTAGCGGAAATAGGTGAGGCTCTAACTTCAAAATTCAAACTTGATTTCACTCTCACTGCATGCATGGCCGACACTTCCATGGGAGGCATGTGGAATCTTGATAGTGGTGTCGCATTCCATATCAGGGGGAATATAGATCTCATTAGTTATTTTGAGGAGAAAGACGTCAAGAAGAGCATAGAATTTGAAGATGATGAGAGATGTAGAGTTACTAGGATCGATAGGTTTACCTTTTAGATGGAGTCTGGCTCCCCTCTCAAGATCACAACTGTGATGTAGGTTCCAGGACTAAAGAAGAATCTTGTTTCAGTCATGGTATTGGAAGATCATGGCTATGATGTGGTTTTTAGTAAGGGAAAGGATTTCCTTAGACACATCGCCATGGGACAGGTGAAATAGATCGGTGCATGAGTCAAGAAACTGTATGCTCTTGAGGTTCAAGATGCATGCAAAACATTGAGGAGCAAGGAAAAGGTTAGAGACTTGGTCGTTGAGAGGGAGAGTAAATTACCTCTCAACATGCATCCCTAGAAGAAGCCTCTGAAGCAGTTTCTAGAAGTTGTGGAGCAACCACAACTAGAGAAGTTGAGAGGAGACCAAGTGGAGAGCCACTCAAGAAAAGAAGAAGCAGTCTTACATGTAGTATCACCCAATTGTGGAGCAACCACAATTGGATAAGCTGAGAGGAGACTGAGTGGAGGCATCCAATCAGGCAAAGACCTCCAGTAGGGGGAAATTTTGAGCCAAGTGGTAAGAGGGATCACATGTAACCATACCTGTAGGTGAGAGGTGGGGCGATTTGATGTGATAGTCCCAAGAGGGCTAAAATTGTGCAAAGTCCATTAAGTGATTTTATATCATGGATCATGCCCTTCTATGGGAGCCCAAAGTGCATAGTAGTGAGAGGAATGAGTGGGATTGATACAGTCAGAGATTAGAATGACAAAGGCTAGAGTAGTCAAATACTAATGAGAGTAGAGAGGGTTGAAAACAATGCAAAAAGGCAAATTCAATAGAATCACAGAGTTTTCAGTCGATAAAGGCAATAGTAGTTAAAGAATTTGATGACAGACACATCATTCTAATTCAGGTTTGATGTTTTTTTTTTTGTGTTTCTCTAGTTGTTGGAACAACAACACTAGAGAGAAGTTTTGCATGCATAACATTCCATAGGTTCAAGATCGAGATTGAGTTGAATTCCTTTCTTGTTAAGCGGGAGTGTTGAAAATAGCAATAAGAAATGATAAAAATAGAATCTAGAAACTCCAGTTTAATTTGTCGTTGAACTAAACTAAGAATTAAAATCGAATTCTATTATCGTAAGAACTTGTAGTAGTTAACTAGTGTGAGTTGACTTAGTTAAGTTAGGAATTTAGAGTTGGAAGTATTTTTGAAGTCATGTATATGTTCTCCCGATATTATAGGGGTACAGGATGAGTTAAGTATGAGTGGTAATTAGTTAACTCAGTTGACTGAGTTAAGTTGAGTTAAATTAGTTCCAAATTGTTTGAGGAACTAATAGTGAGTTAACAGTCAGCTGATGCATTAGTGCACTCAACTAGTGCTACTCCAATTAACTGAATATTCCCTCATCAAAAACTCATGCATGTCGATTCCAAGAAAGACCCAATTGAGACTAGAGTGCAGGGACATTGTACTATTTGTTGTATAATTTTCTAAGTTGTACTGGTAGTGCATCCAATCAGGAACTGATCCTAGAAGGGATTGCATAGTTTTAGATGCATTGGTTTCCCTTTAAGATGGGTTAATTAGCCATAGAAATTTCCCAAGGAAGTAGGAGGCTTGGAGAGCAGAGAAGAGGCTTGGATTTGGCTTGAGGTTTCTTGTGAGCTGGAGATTGATTTTATTGAGTGTTGGGATTGTTCTTGTGAGAAAACGCATTGTATTATCATCTTGGATTATTGATTAATACAATATAGATAGTGGGTTTTTGAGTTGTGGCTTTCCCCATATACTTGTTGTGCTATGTGCCATTGATGTTCTTCCTCTTGTCAATTATTTTTTTGCTCGATCTTTATGTGCTTCTTCTATAAAGAGTAGAAGTAGATTCTTGTCTCTTGATTTAGTAGATTGTATGAGCTGTTGAATCTATAGGATTTTCTACAACCTTACCCATACTAGAGTAGCCAAACATGTCATGGTAAGAGAATTAAACTATGAGAACCATGGTTGCATGGAAAGAATAGAATGGCCCCAAAACCAGGGGCCATGATCCTTTAATAAAAATATGTTATAATAATAATCAATAAATGATTATGATAATGGTGAACACTAACTTTCAAAGGTGAAAAGTTAGTTAAATTTTTATTTTTTTTTTTTTATTATCCATATCATTTTAACAATAATTTTTATAAACTAGAAGGCATAAAATAAATAAGGATGTTGTGTATTGTTAAGACACTCTATGTTGTGAATTACACCATTTCCAAACCTTATGGGAAAAAATCTAGCCAAGAACTATTGAGGCCTTGGTGTGGGTATGATCTTTGGGTGTTTTTGATTACTTTCTCTTAAATGCCACTCCATGGGCGATTTTGATTGCTTTTCCTTAAATGCCCCTAAGTGGTGATTTTGATGATTTTTGCTTAAATGCCCCTAATTGGTAGTTTCTAAAAAAAATTAAAAAATAAACATGTAATCATTTAAAGACTCACACAACTTAACAAAAACAAACAATATTTTTTATCAATAATAATTAATTTATGAATAACTTCTTTATTATCTTAGTAATAATAATATCATATAATAAATTATCATAATAGTATTATTATTATATAGGAATGAAATTGATTATAATTATAATTATATATTAATTTTCATGTTCTCTCATCAAAATGGATTTCAACCCTCGTCACTATTGTAGGATGATTTTAATAAATAATTATAACGTATTATTATTATAATATAAATAATGTTCATATAAATTATTATATATTGATAAATGTATATAAAAATATATTATAATAATAATGTAAATAATATCTTATAGTAAATTATAATATTGTTTGTATTATTATAAAAATACATTAGAATCATTTACTAAATTCAAAATAAATTATAATGTTGTTTATAATATTATTAAAATACATTATATTATTTATTAAAATTAAATTATCTTAATTTTAATGTATTTTTTATATTATTATTTTTTATATAATGGAACAAATTTTTAATAATTGTGGAAAATAATAATGATAACATTTTAATAAATTAAATTACACTCAAGTGTATTTTATTTTTCTTAAAACTAATTAACAATAAATATATATATATATATATATATATATATAATATTAAATTATATATATATATAAAATTCGTATAAATAAATATTTATTTCATGAGAATAAATTTTAAACAATAAACAATTTTATATTCTAAAAATGATTTGGATCTACGAAACGTAACTAACAAAATAAAGAATATTAGTTCTTTGAATATATTAGTTATTTTTTATTTCAATTAGTTATAATATGCAATCTTCGCTTTTATTCATTAAGTGTTTTATATTTCCTCTGATATTTAATTGATGCGTGCCTATCACCGTTATCTGTCATATATATAAAAAATAAATAATAAAAGGTATAATATCGTTAGTTTTGTTTATATATATAGAGTGTGAGAAATACATATGTATATAAAATATGAGAAATAGATTGTAAAAGATATATGATTAAATATATTGAAATTGATATTAATTATATATTAATAATCTGATTTAATTTATTATTTGTTATATGATTTAATGCATTATTTGTTTTATATTCTGAAGAATTGAAATATATAATATAAATTAATTATATTTATTATTATTTTTTATTCTTAATTATATAATATTTTTTTGTTTATTTAAAATTTCATTGTTTCATTAGGTTTTGGTCTTATTGTGCAATGACGATTTAGTTCATACGCATGTCCTTCCAAAAAAAATTCTACAAAGTTTAACTTCCGGTATTGGGTTTCCAAGGGTGCCACCACCAGAGCTCCAATGACGAAAGCATAGTGTCAGCACTGTATTCAACATCTTCAAGCTTCTGTCAAACTTATTTATATATGAGACATGCAAGTCCTGATCCTTGTATGTACCTAAATCATCCATTAATTCAAACTCTCAAGACACTAGTGACTTGGAATACAAATATTTATCTGATATTTTAATTTTTAACAATTGTTTTTTTAAAATAATTTATTTTTATCAACTTTTTTAATCAATCAAATTTTAAAATATATATATATATATATATATATATATATATATAAATATATAATTTAAATAATATCTTCCTGCTGTAAGTGAAACCCAATCCTGGTTAGGAAAAAATTTCGCACTTCTTTTCCCACCACGGGATCAACTACTCCAAAGTCCAACTACTCCAAAGTCTGACTCTTTTGGCATTAAGAGTTTGTTCAGGCCCTACCACAAAACAATGTTCACCATCGCATTCTCCTATTTTTTATCAAACAGTGTTATCCAGTTGGGAAGTTACTGACAGGTAATTTCCTTCACTCCTCTCATGTATACAATTTTATCCCAGAAACCCTCGTAAGTAATGCCATAATTAATGGGAAGTTACTGACAGGTAATTTCCTTCACTCCTCTCATGTATACAATTTTATCCCAGAAACCCTCATAAGTAATGCCATAATTAGAATCTCCACATAGTGGTGGACAAAATAAAATATGTAGCAATATCTAAAACATTAGAAACTCTCATAAGTAATGCCATAATTAGAATCTCCTCCGAATGGCTGATAAAATATGTAGCAATAAGTAAAACATTAATAATAGACTAAATCACATTTCGGTTATGGTTTAAGTTAGGGTTTAGATAAATTTTTATAATGTAAAGTTTTAAATCAATAATTATTTGTGCTTTTATTTTATATTACCATATATTTATATTAAATACAAATCTAACCTAAAATATCTAATTTTTTTAAACACAATTTTTTTTTAATACAATTTTTTAAATTTTTTTTTTTTTTGAGCAACCCAGTTATTTGTTGCCGTTGTGATTCTGTATATGGGAATCCGTAAAAGAGCAGTTTCTTGGAATGCTGCAGAAGGACGCCGATTTTCTTGCCATCAAATGTTAAGTGATTTTTTATCTTCTTTCTAAGTTTCTTCAACTTCGTTTATGGCTGGTTGAACGTGATGGTTGGCATGATGTAGATCATGCTTGGATGTTGGCCAACGTAAGAATGGACATGGATTCCAGCTCCACCGTTAACACAGACATCATTCATACCACCACGAAAACTGCTAGCGTATAGATCATTGGCATTGTGAATACAGGTCAGGAGAACTCACCAAATGACAGTCTGTAAGAAAGTAAACCAAGATTCCCTACATTATATTATAACACAGCGTATTGAAATTTAGTTACGAGTCAAGTGAAGTCTGTACTGACCCCCTGTTCTGCTATTTCATACCATGTTCAATGTGCCGTGATCTGCTATCCCATACAATGTTACCCTCTGAAGGGGCATACAATTTTATTTTATGTTGGTTATTATACATGATGAGGATAGTAGAAAGAATAATATGTTATGTTGTTTATTATATATAATCACCATTGAAGGGGTTATGGATTAACATTTTATGTTGTTATTATTGTGCATAATGAGAATAGTATAAAGATTAATATGTTACTTTGTTTATGATATATAATCACTATGTTATTTTAAGTCATAGCTAAGTTAAATTCTATGCTGGTATGTTAGATCCTTTTGTGAATGGGATTTTCTTGTGCAAGGAACAAAGAATTAGTTTTCATAAGTTATCAAAAAAACATATGATTCACAAAGTTATTCAAAAAATAGTTGTAGAATGCTCAAGTGCCTTTCATTGTGTATTCTCGGGGAAATGCTAGTTGCAATGATTGTTGCTTGTAATATATTATGGCTTGTTAAAACTTTCTATGGAAATTCTAGGTATGTCTGAGGACTAATTTTAACTCTGAAATTGGATTACATAGTTGATAATTGTGGCTATTAAGCCTGCGTGGGTATTCTTGTGGGTATGTTGTCTGTCGAAAACATAAAGTTATCGCCATTTCATTAATAAGGCTCTCGATTGATTTCTGCATAAAGATTCACATTGTCTAAATCTAAAGTCATTTCCATTCAATAGTCTACAGATTCTTCTTTAACTATAGTAAAACCGGGAGATGGAACGCTTATCAAAGCTAAGGTAGCATCTTAAATCCAAACTTCTGACTCCCATTTGAAGTAGTAACACTTGGGCGTAAATTTAGTAATGAATTGAATCCCCTCTTGCTAAACAAAGGTAATATTAATAACCCATATGCGCTGGTTTCTATCAGACAGAAATTTTTGTGGTGGTTTCTCTCATACACGAGTACTATTTGTGAACTTTGAATGTGAAAGTACTTTGAGAGAGCATTCAAAATGATTTTATTTAGTTATTTTCTAAATAATTTTTTATATTGTCTCTAGAGAGACAATAGTTTGAATTATGGACATATAGTCACATACAAAATGATTTATTTATTTTTTTTAAATAATTTTTTATATTGTCTCTAGACATACAATAGTTTGAATTATGGACATATAGTCACATACAAAATGATTTTATTTATTTATTTTTAAATAATTTTTTATATTGTCTCCAGAGAGACAATAGTTTGAATTACGGACATATAGTCTCTATAGAGACAATATGTTTTTTTATCTCAGCTATTGTCTCTAAAAAGGCAAAAATGTAATTGTCTCTAAAGAGACACAAATGAAGTTGTCTCTAGAGAGACAAATGAAATTGTCTCTAGAGAGACAAATAAAATTGCCTCTTAATAGAAAATAATTCTTTTCTTTATAGAGACAATAATAATATGTGTTCTATATTGTCTTTATAGAGACAAATTTTTGAGACATTATATTTTGCCACACCCACTTAGAGACAATATTTAAGACAATACACAAGTTTCTTTTTGTCTTAAGTTAAGACAATTGACTCAAATATTGTCTTAAATATTGTCTTAAAACCCCCCTACATGTAGTAGTGAGTAAAGGTAGTCAAACCTAACAACTAGTAGGTTACCGGGTTGTATTATGGCGAGCCCTTAGGAGGAAAAGGGGTTGCATTTTTTTGAGACCATTTGTTGCATGGACGAGAAAAAATAACCAAGACGGATATAAAATAGCAAAGAAAAATAAGATTCACAGTACATAGGAGATACTTCTTTGTACTCACATATATTTTTCTATTTGAAGAAAGACAGCATATTGATCTCACCTTCTAGCTAGGTTTTTCTCTCGAAAGGACTTCCCATGTCAAATCTTGTGTCAAATGTGGGTTTGATTTTTTATTTTGTTGTTCTCTATTTTTTTCATTAATTGAATTCATATGCATACACTATGAATAGTAATAAACATATCTATAAATATAAAAAGATATAAAACTAGAATAGTGTAGATTCTAGATTATTAGGTATTATTTTATCATATTTGTTGTGACAAAATGTCCAGTGAAATACCAATAGCAATTTACAGATTATCTATGGATTGAAAAAATTCGTCATCGTTATGGCACTAAGATAGTTGAAGATGAAAACCTCTCTCTTCCAGAATGTTGAATATGAAAACCTCTCTCTTCCAAAATGCCTTATTTATACCCACATAAAATCAAAATATTTGTTATAGTGCTTACTTTCTAAACTTGTGTTGCATCAAATGTCTTGTGATCTAAAATGCTTATATTATATCTCTTTAAATATCCCCAAAAAAAAAAAAAATTCTAAAGAAAAAGAACTCATTACCTCTTTTAAGAATTCATATTCTAAATTGAATCATTAACCATGATTCATCATCACAATTATACTATTAATTTTAATTATAATAATACAATTGCTATTTACCTGGTTTACTATATATATTTGATTACATTGTATTATACAAAATAATCATAAATGGAAACCATAATCATTCTAAATATATAATCTATAATTTTATTTATATAATCAAAATTATATTTTTAATAATATATAGTATTTTTAATTTATTCAAATAAAAAATTAATAATACTGACCTTTGTAAAAACATAATACATTTATATCTAAATTCCAATATATACAGATATAAATATAGATATATATCCTTTTATTTCTCATATTTATCCAGAGTCATTCAATTTTGTTTTCCCTGTCGCCATTATGATAATTCTAATTCTAGATGCTCAAAACTATTAAATGATGGTGTAAAAAATTAAATTTTTGAATAATTCCCAAACTTACTAGTCTAACTTTACATCTACTTTCACTAAGCCATGTTTATAAATATATGTATAAAAAAAATAAGTATTTGTTTACGATAAAATAAAAGCATGAAAAATTATTAGTTTTTATATTCGATTATAATTTTTTATAATAATATTTAATGATAGAGAAACAAATATATAATTGAAATATGTTTATATATATAGTATTTATAATTTTTTATAATAATATTTAATAATAGAAACAAATATATAATTGAAATATGTTTATATATAGTAGTGAAGATTATAATAATAATCATTCATTAAAACTAATATTTAAAATATTTTAAGAAGGTAAGAGATTAGATAATTTTTTAACATATTATTTCTATTTTTAAAAGTATTAAAAAAAAATATTCCAAAATCATCACGATTTCATTAGTTGAAAAGTGAATTATGACAAAAATTTTAAATTTATATTTAATGTGAGTATAACTTAGACAATCTCAAACAAAGTGATCTTGATCTTCAACCATTTTGGTGTTGCAAGGGTTATACACTCTTTCATCACATGGTGTTTTCGGAATTACACAACACACACATTTTGACTGTGAAGCTCATGATAATTTTACCTAATTTTAAAAATATTCATTTTCTTTTTACACTATTCAAGACACAAAAATATTTTGATTTCCGACATTTTGATTTATTACTCCCTTGTAACATTTTAGTTTCATTTTTCCCCTCTCTCTCTATAACTACACATTATCTCTTTACACTTAGATAATATTTTTAATATTATCCTTACTCTCCAAAATAATATCCTCCTCTATCACCCAATGATCTTTCCAAGACTATGAATCTTTATGTCATCCCCATTTACAACAAAAGTGGTGTGTTTTTAGGTTAGAAGTTGTTTTGGGAAATGATTTTTCTTCAATATTGTTTATTTTTTCTTATGAAATAAGATACCGAGTTCTAGCTATGCATTAATTAGGAGAAAGACTTACATTGATCATGAGGATAGAATATGGTGTATTTCTTTAATATTAAGGTTTTGAATTATAAATAGGTTATAAATTAATTTTAGAGATGCTCCAAATCAACATTAATTGTTATATATTATTTTGAATTGAAAATTAATTTGTAACTAGATTATATATATATATATATATATATATATATATATATATAGTTATAATATGGTGTATTACTTTTAAATTATAAATAAATTATAAACTATTTTTAGATCTCACATCCACATTAATTTTTATATATGATTTTGAATTGCAAATTAATATGTAATTAGTTATTATACTTATTTATGTTATACTATCATAATAATATAAAATAAAATTATATAGCTAAACATATTTTCTTATTCACGCTATTGATATGAAATATGAATTAAATTATTTCTAATAAAAACTGTTTAAAAAAGAAAGCCAAATTCCGTCACCTTAAAATAGCATTTTACAACAATTATCCTTTAGCAATACCCACAATACATTCACTAGATTTCTAGTATTAAATTCTAAGATTGAACATGGGCTTTCCATTTTTTCTTTTATTTAGCGTATATCAAACCATCCTAGAGAATTACTAATATCAACTAAAAACAATGTAAACTTTGAAACGGGAACTATAAACTTAAAACAAACTCTGGCCAAAAAAACCCCAAAAAAACATCAAAAACAGTGCTAAAAACGAAAAGTGTTGATCCTGGAATAACACCTTTTTTCTTGGGTAAATTTTCAACTTGTTTTAAAAATGGTGGTGAAAACCAAACACCCTAAAAAACGAACAGTGTTAATTCTGGAAGAACATTTTTTTTGAAAAGTAAAATTTCAACATTTCGAAATAATGGCGTAAAATATTTTATCATGACCACGAAAAACATTAAATTTAAAAAAAATAAAGAAAACATAAAATAAAATTAAAATTAAAAAATTAAAACAATGAAAAAACACAAAACAAAAAAAAATTAAAAAAATAACAAAACATGAATTAAAATATATAATAAAAACAAAACATAAAATAAAAATATAAAACTTAAAATAAATCATATATATATATATATATATATATATATATATATATATATATAATATATATATATATATATATATATATCATAAAAATGTAAAAAAAAAAACAAAATTAATGGTAAAAATTAAAAAACAATTTTTTTTTATAAATTATAAACAAATAAATAGTAAAAAACAAAAAAATAAAAAAAATAATTTTAAACCATCTAAAAATTGGCAAAAAAATACGGAAAAAAAAAAAAAAAAAAAAAAAAAAAAAAAAAACATTTAAAATAAACTAAAAATTAAGTAGGTAAAAATAGAAAAAAAAAAGTAAGAAAAACAAAAAAAAATAAAAACAAACTAGATTTAAAAAAAAAAATAGAAAATTAACAAAAAAAAATAAGAAATACTAAAATTAAGATTAAAATATTGATTACTTACAAAAATAAATATAAAAATATATATAAGAGAAAAAACTAAAAAATAAAAAAAAGTTAAAAAACAAATATCTCACAAATCAAAAAAGAATTTGAAAAACAAAATTAAATTTACATATATATATATATATATATATATATATATATATATACAAAAGTTAAAACAGAGAAATTAAAAAAAAAAACATTAGCAAAAACGGGAAAACAAAGAAAAAGAAATTAAAAACAAACTAGTTTTTAAAAAAGATAGAAAATTAATGGAAAAAAATTAAAAAACTAGTGAAATTAATATTAAAAAAAAAAACAAAAATAAATTCAAATTATAAAAAAAAAAAAAAAAAAAAACCAAAAAATGAGTATTTTTTATTTAAAAAAAACCTATTTATTTTTTATTAAAGCAACAATTTTTATTAAAAAAAAAAAAATTCAATCTAAACTTTTTTTTAAACAATCTTTTGTTTTTAAAATTTTTTTTAATTTAAAAATAAAATAAATCAAAAACATTTTAATTTTTTTTCAAAAAAATTAATTTTTTAATTTCAAATTTAAAAAATTATTACAAAAAAAATTAATTTTTTTTAACTGATTTTTTTTATTAAAAAAATTTGCGGCACTCCGCCCCCCGGCCCCCATGGTGGCACGGCCGTGGGTGGAGGTGCCTGCCGATAGGCCCTCCGCCCACCGCCGCGCCACCATGGGCGGCCGGGAGCGGAGGGCCACAATTTATTTTTTTTAATAAAAAAAAATCCATTAAAAGAAAAAATAATTTAAATTCTTTTAGTAATAATTTTTTAAATTTGAAATTAAAAAATTAATTTTTTTTTGAAAAAAAATTAAATGTTTTTAATTTATAGTATTTTTAAATTAAAAAAAAAAAAATGTTTTAAAAAAAAAATATATATTTTTTTTTAATAAAAAAATAGGTTTGTTTAAAAAAAAATGTAATTTTAATTTTAATTTTTTTTTAAATAAAAATGTTAGGTTTACTAAAAATAACTATTATTAACTTTTTTTTTTAATCAAAAATATACATTTTTTGGGTTTTTTTTTAATATAATTTTAATTTATTTTTTGGTTTTTTTTTTATAATTTGAATTTTTTTTTTAAACAAAAATAGTTATTTTTTTTATAAATTGTAAATGTTTTTTTATTTTTTTTTTTTATTTATTTTTTTCATTTCAAAAGACATATTTTCCGCCATTTTCATATTTTTTGTGTTTTTTTTTTTATAATTTGATTTTATTTTTGTTTTTTTTAATATTAATTTTACTAGTTTCTTAATTTTTTTCGTTAATTTTCTAATTTTTTTTTAAACTAGTTTGTTTTTAATTTTTTTTCCCTAGTTTTTCTAATGTTTTTTCATAATTTATCTATTTTTACTTACTTAGTTATATATATATATATATTTAAATTTTTTTTCCAAATTCTTTTATGGTTTATGAGATAATTTTTTTTTAACATTTTTTATTTTTTTTTTTTTATATTTTTTTATATTTGTTTTTTAGAGACAATTATTTCATTTGGATTGAAAATTTAATTAAGAATGTATAAATATGTAGAATATCAAAAATGAAAAATATCGATCTTCGTCTTTAAATATGCAAAACAATAAAAACCTCACTACAAAAAAAAAACAAGATAATATGAAGAAGAAGACCACTTCCAAAATTATTAAATTTAAAAAATAATTATTTGCATTTCATACAATAGAAAAATTTAAAGTCAAAAAATAGGTCTTTTAAAAAAAGGCTCTGATGCAGAATAACCACTTTTTTAAATCAGCATGAAAATCACTACCATTCTAAAACGCAATGTACATAAAAAAATTAAAGTGTCAAAAACTATGCTCTAAAAAAAACATGTGTGTTCTGCATCACCCATTTTCAAAATCGGGTCACTTTTTTGCTATCTTTACAAAACATCCCGTTTCAAACTTTACATTGTTTGAAGATGGTGCAATATTTGCATCTCTATGGGAGAGCTCTATTGCCACTAGTTCAACCATGTTTGTCAAATATTTTTCAATATATGAGTGAGTAGACTCATGGATACACTTTTTTCCAACTTATTGGAGGCATAATTATTATTGAGGCTCTTTCATTATCCTTTACTATAGAGGTATCCCCTATTGAGGGAGAATTAGGTGTTCCTAGATGCTAATATTTATATGGGGGAGATGACTTATAGTTAGATGTATTATATTTATACAAGTTATCCTTCTTTTGACTTGCAAAGTTCTTGGCTCCCTTTTCTTCCTTGGGGTCCCACCATATGTCGAAGTTTTATTTGACTCCTAAGAAAAAATCTCTTTTTGAAAAGGGACATGCACTTTGGAGTTGCCTTAGCTGTTAGCAAGACCTTCCTTTGAAAGAAGTTTTTTTGTAGTCCATTGACTACACTTTCTCCTCACATTTTATTAATATTTTGTCTTGTAACCCTTTACTAAGGTCCACTTCAACACATGTCCCGACAAATTTTATAGTCCGTTTAGAAAATATTTCTTTGTCTACTTTGATGAAACCACCTCTTAAATTTACAAAATCTTCTAAGACATCTGGTTGGATATAGTGTATGGGTAAATTAGGAAACTGTGTCGAAAACAGCAACAAGAAATGATAAAAATAGAATCCAAAAATTCCACTATAATGTTTCCTTGAATTAAAGCGAGAATTAACATCAAATTCTATTCTCATAACAACTTGTAATAGTTAACTAGAGGGATTTGACTTAGTTAACTTAGAAATTTAGAGTTGGAAGTCTTTTTGAAGTGATGTATGTGTTCTCCCTATATTATGGGGGTCCAATTAAATTAGTTCCAAACTATTTGGGGAACTAATAGTGAGTTGATAGTTAGTTGATGCATCAGTGCACTCAACTAGTGCTACTCCGGTTAACTAAATATTCCCTCATCAAAAACTCATGCATGTCGATTTTGAGAAAGACCCAGTTGAGACTAGAGTGTAGGGATAGTGTACTATTTGTTATATAATTTTCTGAGTTGTACTCATAGTGCATGCAATCAAGAACTGCGCCTAAAAGGGATTGCATAATTTTGGATGCACTAGTTTCCCTTTATGATTGATTAATTAGCCATAGGAATTTGCGCAAGGAAATAGGAAGCTTGGAGAGAAGAGAAGAGGCCTGGATTTTAGTTGAGCTTGCTTGTGAGCTGGAGATTGATTTTACTAAGTGTTGGGATTGTTCTTGTTAGACCAAGAATTGTATTATCATCTTGGATTTCTGATTAATGCAATATAGATAATGGGGTTTTGAGTTGTGGCTTTCCCCAAATACTTATTGTGTTATGTGCCATTGATGTCCTTCCACCTTTTGATTATTGTTTTGCTCGATCTTTATTTTCCTCCATTTTAAATAGTAGAAGTAGATTCTTGTCTCTTTGTTTAGTAGATTACATGAGCTGTTGAATCTATAAGATTTTCTACATGTTATTAGAGCTAGATTTGTAGAAATTATTCTACATGGTATCAAAGCTCGATTTTTTTGGAACACAAGTTTGCAAAGAAGATATGAAAAATTTTGTGCGAAATTTTAAGAAAAAAATAGTATATATGGATTCATTGCAGAAAAATTCCGATATTAAAAAAAAGAAAAGAAAAATAGTCGAATCGAAGTTCAGATGAGGAAGATATCATTGATTTAAAATCAACTCCTTTTCTAGAAAGCTTTGTGACAGCGATACAGAGGAAGATATGGTGAGCCTTTCTCTTCTTGGACCCCCAAAGAGTTTCCATAGTTATCAGAACTTTTTCAATGGTCAGGAGAAGCTTCCAGATTAGGAAAAACCGTGCTTAGATTTGATGTAGGAGGAGATTAGGAGGAACACCGAAGATGGGACCTCTTCCAAGGAAACGGAAGAGGATTGTGCCTTAGTGAGTAAGGCAAAGTGGGCCAAGGGAAAGAATTCCCAAGGCAAAGAGGGATGAAATAAGATGGACTTAACAAAAGTCAATTGTTTTCACTGTCATGAGAAAGGGAATTATGCCAAGAATTGCCCATAGAAGAAAGCAAACAAGAAGGAGCTGACAGTAGCGGAAATAGGTGAGGCTCTAACTTCACAATTCAAACTTGATTTCACTCTCATTACATGCATGGCTGACACTTCCATGGGAGGCATGTGGAATCATGATAGTGGTGTCTCATTCCATATGACGGGGAATAGAGATCTCATTAGTGATTTTGAGGAGAAAGACCTCAAGCAGAGCATAGAGTTTGAAGATGACGAGAGGTATAGAGCTACTAGGATCGATATGTTTACCTTTTAGATGGAGTTTGGCTCCCCTCTCAGGATCACAAATGTGATGTAAGTTCCAGCACTAAAGAAGAATCTTGTTTCAGTCACGGTATTGGAAGACCGTGGCTATGATGTGGTTTTTGTTAAGGGAAAGGCTTTACTTAGACACATCGCCACGGGACAAGTGAAATAGTGCATGGGTCAAGAACCTATATGCTCTTGAGGTTCAAGATGCATGCAAAGCATTGAGGAGCAAGGAAAAGGTTAGAGACTTGGTCATTAAGAGGAAGAGTAAATTACCTCTTAACATGCATCCCTAGAAGAAGCCTCTGAAGCAGCTTCTAGAATTTGTGGAGCAACCACAACTAGAGAAGTTGAGAGGAGACCAAGTGGAGACCCACTCAGGCAAAGAAGAAGCAGTCTCAAAAGTAGTATCAAATAATTATGGAGTAGCCACAAATGGATAATTCAAGAGGAGACCGAGTGGAGGCATCCGGCCATGGAGAGACCTCCAGTGGAGGGGAATTTCAAGCCAAGTGGGAAGAGGGATCACATGCAACCATACCTCTAGGTGAGAGGTGTGGCGCTTCGATGTGATAGTCCCAAGTGGGATGAAATTGGGTAAGGTCCATTGAGAGGTTTTATTTCATGGATCGTACCTTGCTATGGGAGCCCAAAGTGCATAGTAGCAAGAGGAGTCAGTGGGATTGATGCAGTCAGAGATTAGAGTCACAAAGGCTAGAGATGTTAGATACTAAAGAGACTATAGAGGGTTGACAAGAGTGCATAAAGGAAAATTCAATAGAAGCACAGAGTTTTCAGTCGATAGAGGCAACAGTAGTCAAAGAATTTGATGACAGAGGCATCATTCTGATTTAGGTATGATGTTTTTTTTGTTTCTCGAGTTGTTGGAGCAAAAACACTAGAGAGAAGTGTTGCATGTAAAACATTCCAAAGGTTTAGGATTGGAACTAAGTTGAATTCCTTTCTTGTTGAGAGGGAGTGTTTAAAATAGCAACAAGAATTGATAAAAATAGAATCTAGAAATTCCAGTTTAATTTGTCGTTGAAATTAATTGAGAATTAAAATCGAATTCTATTCTCACAACAACTTGTAATAGCTAACTAGAGTGAGTTGACTTAGTTAACTTAGGAATTTAGAGTTGGAAGTATTTTTGAAGTCATGTATATGTTCTCCCTATATTGTACAGTACAAGATGAGTTAAGTATGAGTGGTATTTATTTAACTCAGTTTACTGAGTTAAGTTGAGTTAAATTAGTTCCAAATTGTTTGAGGAGCTAATAGTGAGGTAATAGTCAATTGATGCATTAGTGCACTCAACTAATGCTACTCCAGTTAAATGAAGATTCCCTCATGAAAAACTCATGCATGTTGATTCTGAGAAACATCCAATTGAGACTATAGTGCAGGGACATTGTACTATTTGTTGTATAATTGCTGAGTTGTACTAATAGTGCATGCAATAAGGAACTGAGCCTAGAAGGGATTGCACAGTTTTAGATGCATTGGTTTCCCTTTAAAATGGGTTAATTAGCCATAGGAATTGCGCAAGGAAATAGGAGGCTCGGAGAGCAAAGAAGAGGCCGCCTGGATTTGGCTTGAGCTTGCATGTGAGCTGGAGATTTATTTTACTGAGTGCTAGGATTGTTCTTGTGAGAACAAGCATTGTGTTACCATCTTGGATTTCTGATTAATGCAATACAGATAGTGGGGTTTTGAGTTGTGTCTTTCCCCAGATACTTATTTTGTTATGTGCCATTCATGTTCTTCCTCTTGTCAATTATGATTTTGCTCAATATTTATGTGGTTCCGCTATAAACAGTAGAAGTAGATTCTTGTCTCTTGTTTTAGTAGATTATATGAGTTGTTGAATCTCTACAACCTTACCCATACTAGAGTACCCAAACATGTCATGGTACGAGAAATAAACTATGAGAACCATGGTTGCATGGAAAGAATAGAATGGCCCAAAAACCAGGGGCCATGATCCTTTAATAAAAATATGTTATCATAATAATGAATAAATGATTATGATGATGGTGAACACTAGCTTTCAAAGGTAAAAAGTTAGTTAATTTTTATTTAACTTTTTTATTTTCCATATCATTTTAAAAATACTTTTTATAAACTAGAGGGCATACAATAAATAAGGATGGTGTGTATTGTTAAGACACTCTATGTTGTGAATTACACCATTTCCAAACTCTATGGGAAAAAATCTAGCGAAGGCCTAGTGAGACTTGGGTGTGGGTATGATCTCTGGGTGATTTTGATTAATTTTTGTTAAATGCCACTCCATGGGTGATTCTTTTTGCTTTTCTTAAATGCCACTCAGTGGGTGATTTTGATTGTTTTTTCTTAAATGCCCCTAAATGGTGATTTTGATAATTTTTACTTAAATATCCCTAATTGGTAGTTTCTCAAAACACAAGTTAAACATATATTTCTTTAAAAACCCATACAACTTAGCAAACAAAAGACAATAGTTTAGAAAACTAAAAATTAATTTATAATTAAATTATTTATTATCTTAATAATAATAAATCATAATAATAATATTATTACTTTTGAAATTGATTATAATTATAATTATATATTGATTTTCATATTCTGTTATCAAAAAGGATTTCAACGCACGTCACTATTGTAGGATGATTTTAATAAATGATTATAAAGTATTATTATAATAATATAAATAATGTTCATATAAATTATTTTATATGGATTAATGTATATAAAAATATATTATAATAATAATGATGTAAATAATATCTCATAATAAATTATAATATTGTTTATATTATTATAAAAATACATTAGAATCATTTACTAAATTCAAAATAAATTATAATGTTGTTTATATTATTATTAAAATACATTATAATTATTTATTAAATTAAAATTATCTTAGTTTTAATGTATTTACCATAGTGTTATTTTTTATATAATGAAATAAATTTTTAATAATTTTGAAAAATAATAATAAAACTTTAAATAATTTCAATAACTTAAATTACACTCAACTGTATTTTATTTTACATAAAACTAATCAACATTTTATATATATATATATATATATAATATTAGATTATAATTATATATATATATATATATAAAATTCGTATAAATAAATATTAAATTCATGAGAATAAATTTTAAACCATAAACAATTTTATATTCTAAAAATGATTTGGGTCTACGCAACGTAACTAACAAAATAAAGAATATTAGTCCTTTTGGATATATTAGTTATTTTTTATTTTAATTCATGATAATATGCAATCTTCGCTTTTATTCATTAAGTGTTTTATATTTCCTCTGATATTTAATTGATGTGTGCCTATCACCGTTATCTGTCATATATAAATAAATAATAAAAAGTATAATATCGTTAATTTTGTTTATATATATATAGAGAGTATGAGAAATACATATGTATATATAATATCGTTAATTTTGTTTATATATAGAGAGAGTATGAGAAATACATATGTATATAAAATATGAGAAATAGATTATAAAAGATATATGATTAAATATATTGAAATTGATATTAATTATATATAATTATATATTAATAATCTGATTTAATTTGTTATTTGTTATATGATTTAATTATTATTTGTTTTATATTTTGAAGAATTGAAATATATAATATAAATTAATTATATTTATTATTATTTATTCTTAATTATATAATATTCTATTTTTGTTTATTTAAAATTCCATTGTTTCATTAGGTATTAGGTTTTGGTCTTATTGTGCAATGACGATATAGTTCGTAGGCATGTCCTTCCCAAAAAAACTACAAAGTTTAACTTCCGGTATTGGGTTTCCAAGGGTGCCACCCGAGCTCCAATGCCGAAAGCATAGTGTCAGCACTGTATACAACATCTTCAAACTTCTGTCAAACTCATTTATATTTGCGACATGCAAGTCCTGATCCTTGTATGTACCTAAATCATCCATTAATTCAGACTCTCAACACAATAGTGACTTAGAATACAAATATTTATATAATATTTTAATTTTTAATAGTTATTATTATTTTTAAATAATTTATTCTTATCAACTTTCTTAATCAATCAAATATTAGAAAATTTAATTATATAAAATTTAATTTTATATATCTATAATTTAAATGATCTCTTCCTGCTGTCAAGTGAAATTCAATGCTGGTTCGGAGAATTTTTCGCATTCTTTTCCCATCAAGGGATCAACTACTCCAAAGTCCAACTACATTTCTACTTCTACAACTTTTGATCGCTGACTCTTTTGGCGTTAAGAGTTTGTTCAAGCCTTACCACAAAACAATGTTCACCATCGCATTCTCCTATTTTTTATCCAACAGTGTTATCCAGATGGGAAGTTACTAACAGGTAATTTCCTTCACTCCTCTCATGTATACAATTTTATCCCACAAACCTTCATAAGTAATGCCATAATTAGTGGGAAGTTACTTGCAGGTAATTTCCTCCACTCCTCTCATGTATTCAATTTTATCCAAGAAACCCTCATAAGTAATGCCATAATTAGAATCACCTCCGAATGGTTGACAAATATGTAGCAATATGTAAAACATTAATAATAGACTAAATCACATTTAAGTTATGGTTTAGATAAATTTTTATAATTTAAAGTTTTAAATCAATGATTTTATTTTATATTAGCATATATTTATTTTAAATACAAATCTAACATAAAATATCTCATTTTTTAAATACAATTTTTTAACTTTTTTTTTAGCAACCCAGTTATTTGTTGCCGTTGTGATTCTGTATATGGGAATCCGTAAAAGAGCTGTTTCTTGGAATGTTGCAGAAGGACCGCACGTGCCGATTTTCTTGCCATCAAATCTTAAGTGATTTTTTATCTTCTTTCTGAGTTTCTTAAACTTTGTTTATGGCTGGTTGAACGTGATGGTTGGCATGATGTAGATCATGCTTGGATGTTGGCCAACGTAAGAATGGACATGGATTCCAGCTCCACCGTTAACACAGACGTCGTTCACACCACCACGAAAACTGCTAGCGTGTACGTGATGACCCCGTAGAACATGTAATTATGAAAAGTTACTGTGGTAAGAAACTAATGTGAATTGTTAATTACTGTTGCTAAATAATATTATTTTATTTATGAAATGGAAAATATATTTTTGGAAAATGCTGGCAGCCTCCTGGGGGAGGATTTCTAAAGAAAAGGAAACAGTTATGAAACTGAAAAAGAAACTAACCCTTCACACAGGAAAAGTCCTGGGAGGGAAAACCCCTGGGCTGTTGTGACAGACAGGGGAGGAAAAATTCCAAGAAAGGAAAAAAGAAAGAAAGGAGGGTTAAGTCTGGTAAGGACCAGATAACCCTAGCACAGAAGGTGCATGAGTCTTGTTGAGGGCTGCAGGCCTGCAAGACAGCTCGGGGGGAGAATCCAACGTACTGATGGATCTCAAGGTTGGGTGGATAAGAGCAAGTATGTAAAATGCAGGTGAACTTCTGGAGCGTTAACTCTTGTAACTGGTAGACCAGGTATGAGTTATTCACCAGACTCAGATTTCTGTATTCAGTTTACTGGGTGTATAGAAGGAAAGTATAGCTGAGTCCAAGTTTCTGTTGTTAACTAGATGGAAAAGTCTACATGTAATATTATAAACAGTTTCTATGAGTATTTAGAACTGGCTATTTAAGACAAAACAATCAGAGACTACCTGCTATATACTTGCATATTAACTGTAAGAAATCGATGCATGTTAACTGTAAAGAAAGCGATGCATGTTAACAGTATAGAAACCAATGAACGTTAACTGTATAGAAGCCGAAGCATATCTGTATAAAACCTCACGAAGGTTCTTTAAGACCATAACAGTAGGCGGAGTACTTAAGTGCATGGTGGAAATATGCATTGAAATACTTAACAGCGGAAGATTCATTAGCAAACTATAACAGTAGAACGATTTATGGAAATAACAGGACGACACAGAGATATGTCGTATTTCTACAACAGCCGAGAAACATATTGAAACTTTAGTGTTGTGCATAGTATATAGTGAAGTCGTTACAAAGAAAACTTGTCAGACCCTGTACCTAGGGTTTAAGTTTCATTGTATACGAAAACAAGTAAAAGATAAACACTACATCATCGCAGAATACAAATGAATAATATCAGTAACAGTGTGAAGGCGACATGATGTCACCTGGTAACAGAACCGCTGTGGCAAACGGCCGCTTAACCGCCGTATACCGCCATGAATTAACAAGCGAGTATAGGGCTGTTATAACAAAACCCTTGAATAGAATACGACTCGACTCTGTGAACCAAGGAATAACAATAACCTTATAACCAGACGAGTTCAAATACATTCTGGAAAGCACGATCATATGCGTATAATCAAGACAAGCTGTTGATGCAAAATAAAACCAGACGAAGAGCATATACATCGTATTCACAGAGGAAAGGAAATATATATACATTAACACTGTGATAGACAAAACCCCCGAAGGTTATAACGGCAGCCTGTTCATAAAATGTCCAGAGGGCCGAGAAAGACTCTGGCCTCTTCATAAATACAGATAAAACTTGAGAGATTATATTTAATACCCTTGACAGCAAGAGAACTGAAATAAGTAAATATCCCGACTTAAGTCGAATCTATTTGGTTCCGGCAAGGGAGGCCGTGAACTCTTAAAGAAATATACACAATCCTGGGCATAGTGCCAAAATACATACACATCATAAGTCTGTATAAACCAGATAAGACGCAGGTTCCGGCATGGAAAGGCCGACCGCGAATCCTAACCAGGGTTTGGTCGAATGGAGGAACCCTGAGACAATAAATAAGAGATTGCCGTGAGGAACTCCTCAGGCCAAGGAAATCGATACAAGGAGACCCTCAAGTATAAACCCTCACCCATCGGGATAAACCGAGGCTCTGCATCAACTCATGATAGGATAAATACCTGAGAACACCTCGGTTGCATAACCTTTCCTTGAGCGGTAGGAGGACTGAGATGCAATCACCTGTACATAACAAACGCATTGAAGTTAGTCATGAATGTATTAACCGGAACTGTTAAACCCTGCAGTATCAACGCACTGTATATACAAATGTTTTAACAGCTGTAATGAAAACTATGAATCGGCGGTCAGTTTACCTGAGGTAGCTGGCAAGACCTGGCATATGGTGCAGGTAAGGAGTCGCTGAGCTGAGCGAGCGTTCGGCCTCTCCAACAGGTGCAAATGAACCCGGAATAAGCGACTCGGTGGTATATAAAACCCGCTAAACCCTGAAGCGAATGTAAACCCTTAGATCTGTACAAGTGATCCTCACCGTCCATCCGAGTGGAGGATTGGCGCGCGAACCCCGGTGATTTCTCCGAGACTTCACATGGCCTCTGCACGGTGCTAGCCACCTGGCCAAGGTAGGTGAAGACATTTAAAATTTCCGTTCACACCTGGCACCGGAGTTGATCGGAACAGCAAGCCGGTGGACATGATAACCATTGACTTAAACCTTAGATGTGAAGGTCGCCCAATGATTCATATAACAATAAGTCAAGAGGAAACCTTATGTTAATAGGTTGAAATTTATATATGTGTAACCATGGCAGCACGTTCGGTACTTAAGAGCGAATTATATATATGTGTGTAGTTATTCTATGTTCGAATATATGGAGAGTCATAAAGTAATAGGTTTTGCAATTAAATATTTTTTTTTTATTGGAATATTTACCGTGGAGTAGTGACAGTGTAGATCATTGGCATTCTGAATACATGTCAGGAGGACTCACCAAATGATGGTTTGTAAGAAAGTAAACCAAGATTCCCTACATCACATTATAACACAGCGTATTGAAATTTAGTTACGAGTCAAGTGAAGTCTGTACTGACCCCCTATTCTGCTATTTCATACCATGTTCAATGTGCCGTGATCTGCTACTCTATACAATGTTACACACTGAAGGGGCATACAATTTTATTCTATGTTGGTTATTATACATGATGAGGATAGTATAAAGAATAATATGTTAGGTTGTTTATTGTATATAATCACCATGTTGTTTATTATATATAATCACCATTGAAGGGGGTATAGAATAATATTTTATGTTGTTATTATTATGCATGATGAGAATAGTATAAAGATTGATATGTTATTTTGTTTATGATATATAATCACCATGTTTTTTTTAAGTCATAGCTAAGTTAAACTCTATGTTTGTATGTAAGATCTTTTTGTGAGTGCGATTTTCTTTTGCAAGGATTAGTTTTCATTAGTTATCTAAAAAAACATATGATTCACAAAGTTATTCAAAAAATTGTTGTAGTTTCACAAGTCATAAAAAAACATATAAAGTGGGGTTTACTTGATTGACAAATAATGTTTCTGTACAATTATTATGCAGAAGATAAAAAATCTAGTGTATACAATTTCACATTATTATTATAATAATCTAATAATTTATCTAGAAGTAAATAAATATAAAAATATTTTTCTCCTCATATAAATTTTAAGGAAAATTATAATATGAGATAAAGCTATCTATTATATTTTTCTTATATTAAATATAATATTATTAATTAAAAAAACTATAAAATAATTTAAAAATATTAAATATAATATTATTAATTAAAAAAACTATAAAATAATTTAATTATATAAAACATTAAGATAAAACTATCTTGAAACCTGCAAGTGTGCTCGTTCAAATTGATGAACCTTGGTTGCGATGGCTTTTCCGTGCAGGGATTCGATTGTCGAATTGAGGCTTCTGTGATCCATATCAATTTATGATAGATTCTTCAACATAAATCACATAGAATATCATTTGTCGACGCATTTCGAACCAGGCAAGTGTGGCTTATGGTCATTAACTATCTTCCTTTAAATAATCAATTTGACTTTTTGACTGTCCCTAAGTCAAAGCTAGATGTTGGTCTAG